>CM031236.1:198150699-199445699 GCA_018340775.1 Taxus wallichiana var. yunnanensis
TAGTGAGTCACATTTCACTCTTCATATGCCTCTCAATACATTATGGCATTTTAAACATTTTTAGATATTTTATAAACTTGGACTCCACATAGGACTCATTCCTAAACTTATTACACTTTCTCACACTTTAACCATCCCCTCTTTAACCTTAGGAAGCAATATTGGCTCATTACATGCATTAAGACTTGAATTTACATTTAGGAGGGAAACTCTATTTTGAAATTTTAAACTCTCACCCCTAAGTCCCTCTCTCCCTCATGACTCCATATACTCTAGAATACTCCAATTGACCTCATAGATAATTATATTTTAATTTAGATGGATTATTTATGATTCACCTACATCATACTCCCAAGGTGGAGAAATTATCTTTGTACTTGTTGTTATAGTTCCATCTTCCATAAATTCTTCATCTTCATTGCATGCTCTGTGTCTTCTTCTTTGCTCTTCCTCTATCCTTGTTTTCTTCACACCCACATAGTTCCCATATGGTGCTATTTTGTCTTCCATTTGCTTTCACTTTGTACCTTTCTCTTTTGACCTCCATCTTCACTTTCATCATCTTCATACCTCCATCCTTGGTACTGCACATACGAAACAACATAACAACAAAAACATATTGCTCTTCATCTTCTAACATCTTCTCCATCCATGTACGGTCCATCTATAACTTGTTCTCTTCATATTCCTTGCCAAAATATTCATTTTCTTGTCTTTTTCTTTCTCACTCATCTTCTTCACCATACTAAACTGATCTAACTCTGTATTTACATTTTTTTCCTTCATTTTGATCATCACAAGCTCAAGAAACCTCTGTATTCTCATCTACACCTACATTTTCTTTCTTTCATCCATTTCATCTAACAAACCTTACAAAATATCATCCACCTCATCCATACAAAACTGATTTTCATGCTTATTTTATTCACCATTCTTCTTAAATGCATAATTAGAATCATTTTCTTGTAAAATTTCAAGGAATTCACCCACAAATTCATCAATATCCATAAAAAAATTGTCGATTTTACTTACTTTGCATGCACTTTTTGTATGTTTCACTTCTTTGATCTTTGAAATCTTATTATTTGCTATGAGTTCATCATCTCTCATTATCATTCCATTCTCTTTTACCTTCTCCCTACTTGTTTCTTTTCTTTTCCATATCATCTTTGGTTCCTTGTGATTTATTGTGTCTTCATGAGACCTGATTTATTTCTCTCTCCTTGTCCTTGTTCACTTGAATTTGCATTTGTTTTCTTTGGTTTTTCATCTTCACTCACTATTTCTCATTTCTTCATCCACATAAGCATTATGTAACCATGATTTTAGACTGGTTTCAATGGCTCTTAAAGTATATTTTCTTCATTCTTCTTCTTGTCAACCTTTTCCTCTTTCTTTTCCTCTTGTCTAAAATTTCTCTCTTCACTCTTGATCATCTTCATCAACTGAAATCTCTGATTTCTCCTCATAATCTGCATTATAGGCCATTTTATCTTCTTCTTCATTAAAAACTCAATCCCATAGCTTGGTCTCATCATCAATTCTGTTAACTTCTCTATATCTGCTCTCAAATTTTTCATCCCTGTCTCCATCCACTCCTCTTTATTTCTCTTCTTTTCTCTCTTCTTGGCTTCATCTCTTTTCTTTCTATCTATCTCTTCTTGTTTTTTCTTGTGGCTAAACAACTTCACCAACTCTCTTATTGGCTCTTCTTGATCCATCTTCTCTCTCTAAAAAGTCTTTTTCACCTTTCCTATTCCTTCACACCTCACCAAGGATTGAAACTTGGTCTTTTGGTGCCTTCACACTCTCTTTCACTTTCACACTTCTCTTCTCTTCACTCTTCACCTGTCACATTCCACTACACACACTCACACAACAATGTTAGCCACAAAATCAACCATTCAATCTCAATAAGAAATCAAACAAGATCCTCACACTTTGATACCAATTGATGCAGATAGGATTATAAAACTATCATGTATTCACTAATCAAGAAGGTTTCATAACAACTACTTCAACTATATTTGCATTTGAGGATCCATACAAGCCCAAAATGTCTTTAAAACTTGCAAATATGAGTTTTCCACACTAAAAGGTCCTTACCAAACTCAATTCTCTATCTCATTTACTTCATACACCCTGTATTCCATTTGTCTAATCAACCATAAAATATCTCTCTCTTCATTCAAGGTCACTTTGTACTTACCTTATTCATCCTTCTCTTCAAGCTTCTCAACTAGCTCTCTTTCCTCCAAACATGCAATTTTTCCTTCTTAGCTTCACCAAGGCTTCCTTTATCATTCACCCTGTTCACACCTTCAAAAAAGCTTATTTCAATCATAAAATTTGACTCAAAGTAATCAAAAACATCAAACTTCCCTTCTTTTCCAAAACTGCCTTCTTGGTACCCTTAAGACAATGCATCTGGTACATTCATGGTGGCATAAATATATAGCTACCTAGAATAAGTTATAAAATTCATTAGAATCCTTCCATCATACCTATGGTGTGTACAAAAATTTATAACTCAATTCTTTTGTTTTCTCTCCCTATCTCACATTTTCTCTTCCCTTATTCACAAGCTCTTCTAGCTTTGGGAAAGTATTAAATCCTTCATAAATTTTCTTGTAGGTGGATTAAAGATACAAACTAATCAATTTTTAGTACCAATTTAAGCCTTTAACAAGTATGCAAAGTTTTAGGAATTAACTCTAAGGTTAAATGCTACTTCCTTTGTAAATGTTCCTTCACAACTAGCCCTCTCACTTTGTGCATGTAAACCCTCTTATGGACTGTCATAAATATTTGCAAAATACAACAATGAAAACAAAAATTACTTTTGAATCACTTTAAGGACCATGTCAACATCATTCCTATCAGTTTTCATGATTTAACTCATTGATTTGAGCCCTCAAACCCTCCTCACTAAGCCTTGAGAGAGGTTTTCTAGAAACCCAGGGGCCAAAGAAAATGCTATTAAAATCTTAAAACTTAATTTCAAATCCCCAAATTTGAATTTGAGGTCTATTTTAATTTCCCTCACATGTTTATTTTACCAGGAAAGTATCATGAATCCAAAAATGCATTATTTCACTTGTTTTCCTTCTTCTAACATGTAGGTGCACAATTATATTTTTCTAAGAAATCCTCTATCATGTAATGAATAAAGTTCATAGAACTCAATTTTCACCTTGAAATAATGTTAATACCTTAAATATCATTATGAAGCACTCAAACATGTGAATCCAACAATAAATACCTTTGCAAAGATGCCACTTTTATACATATTATCAAAGCAGTCAAGAAACCATTTTATTCACCCAACCAACGTATTAGCTCTTATGAAATTAATTTATTCAACCTTAAATAGAATCATTCAGATTATAATACAATAAATACATGCCATACATGCTCCATAATAGAGGAATCACCATTCAAAATAGAGAATATCAACACAATTTAAAATATTTGCAAGGAAGACTACTTCTTGATCAAAACAAAGTTTATTTACTTCATAATGTATCTCACACAACTTGAATCTCCTTCCTTCCCTCTAGGATTTTCCTCTCCACCTCCTCTCTTTCTATCTCTCCTCAAAATTACTCACTTCACTCAAATTTATCTTCTCAAATGTAACCTCTTCTTGATGCATAACTGACTTTTAGTGAGTCACACTTGACTCTTCATATGCCTCTCAATACATTATGACATTTTCAACATTTTTAGACATTTCATAAACTTGGACTCCACCTAGGACTCATTCCTAAACTTATTACACTTTCTCACACTTTAACCATCCCCTCTTTAACCTTAGGAAGCCATATTGGCTCATTACATGCATTAAGATTTGAATTTACATTTAGGAGGGAAACTCTATGTTTTGAAATTTCAAACTCTCGCCCTAATTACCTCTCTCCCTCATGACTCCATATACTCTATAATAATCCCACGGACCTCATAGCTAAGTGTATTTTCATTTGGATGGATTATTTATGATGACCTGGATCAACAAATATCTTTTTGGGCTTTTAGAGTATGTGGAACAGGGTAATAAACTAAGCACTTATAGTTAGGAAATTGTTATTAAGCATGTTAGAAGTTTATGTTTACACTTAGAGATAATAGAGGTATGTTTGTAAGAGTAAACCTGAATAACCCCCTCAAAATTTATCGGTAGAACCGGTTGAGCAAAAAAAAAAAAGGATTGTGGATGGAGCGGAGAATCCTAACGAAGGAATCAATGGTAACTCACCACTTGGAAGGACATTTAATTATCCCATAGAATTAGATCCCAATGACCAAGACCCTATGAAGAATATATCCCCTTAATTCTACCAACCTTTAGGGGATTAGTCTTGGAAGATCCTAATCAATTTTTATTTGAATTCAAAGTGTTATGCCAGACCTATGATTACACCTCTGACACTCAGAAGCTGAAGTTGTTTCCCTCAACCTTAAAAGATACAACAATGAGATGGTTCATGGGCCTAGCCCCCAACTCTATCCATACTTGGGAAGATATGGAAACAATTTTCTTGGACAAATACCAATATTATTGTAGGGTTAGGGACCGTAGGGAAGAACTCTTTAGGATACAACAGAAGGAAGATGAAAGTGTAGAAGATTATCTTGATCGATTTCTTTTCCTTCATAGGAGGTGTGGCATAAGCCTAGACATTTCCATTTTAAAAACACTATTTATCAAAGGATTGGATGAGGACACTCAAGAGGATTTTAACTTAATGGGAAAAGGAGATATGAACAAACTTGAGTTTATAGACATCATTGATCTCTGTAGAAATTATTCCCGAACTCACCCAAATCTACATAAACATAAAGGAAAGATTGTCAATGGAGACATATCCAAGTTAAGAGAAGAAATTGCAAACTTAAGAACGAATCTCTTAGTACAACTCAATACAACGGTGGATAGGGAAAAATCCAAGAACATGAATCCATTGTTCATATATTGTCCTAGATGCAGGGATACTTTTGGAGTTAAATATTGCTCATTAGACAAAACCAATTTTTTCTTATTTGTGATTGAAACATGTAATTAATAAATGTGGATTATTACCCTTGCATAAGAGTCATATAAACCAGAATTCATAAAATAAGCTTGAAGTTAACTATGTATCTCAAAAGCAAGGAGGTAATTTTGCTTCAAATCAAAACCAACAATATGCCCCAAAACCCAATGGTTTCCAAATCAATGGAACACACCATGGTCCTATCCTCAACCTTGGAATCAACAAGTTCCATAAGAATGGGGTCCACGGTTGAATGTACAACCAACATTTTATCAGCAACCTTGGACCCCAAACTAAAAAAAATCACCATCATTCCAACAATTTACTCCTTAATATCATCATCAATGGAATGCTTCTCAAGGACCTGTTCAACTTTTTTATTACCAACAAAGACCACATGGACAACAATAATCATTATTAATAAGACAAACAACTTCTACCCCGGTTGAACAAATGGTCGATACTCACATGCTAGCTCAAACCGATGTTAATCCAAAGAATGCTAGGAAGGGCAATCGAGCGTACATTGTTAAAACTGAAAAAATGTCCATGGTAAACTCCATTGATATGATAACATACTGCTATGATTAGGAAATATTGCTTCCAAACCTTCTTCACCAATCATAGAATAAGTTTATGAAGAAAGTGGAGGAAACGAAAAAGACACAACCTAAAACTACTCTTGACAAGTCATCTGACCCACTTCCAAAAACACCATTCCCATCCAAATTTTTAAATAAATACAATATTTCAAATTAGGAGGGATTTGAGTCAGATTTGATTTAGGGATTGAAGAAATTAAGCATTAGAATTCCCCTTTTGCAATCTCTCAGAGATATTCCAGAACTAAACAAAATAATCAAGGAATTGTGTGTCAAAACCTCGGAAGGAAGAGAAACCAACCAAGAACCATACATGTCGATGGAAAATTGGCTAGTGTATTGGAAGGAAAGATGATTCCTCCCAAATATGGTGATCTTGGGAGTCTTATAGTCACAATTTGTATTGGAAATGTGGAAATTATAAATGTTTTGATTGAATTAGGAGCTAAAATTATCGTAAGGACAACACATACCTTGTCAACATTATCTATTCTGATTTACAATCAACTCTAATAGTCTTGCAAATGGCCGATCAATCTATTGTTAAACCCAAAGGATTTATAGAATATGTAAAAATCACGATTGATTTCTAGGATCATTTTGTAGATTTCATGGTTATTAAGACTAAGAACAATAAAATTGGATATCCCTTAATCCTAGGATGTCCATGGTTAGAAACCAAAACAACATGGTGTCCCCCAAATTTAATCCGAAATATGCGACTACCCTATCCGAATTTTTTTGTACTTTTAAAATAATGGGTTGTTTTGTGTTTTTATTGCTGAAAGTTCTTGTATTGTGTCAAGACATTCCCAAAGAGCCATATTAGCTTTTTTCACCAAATACCCGGATGCCCAAAATTGTTATATTCATTGCGTCATGATTTGTCTCATGTGGAAATTTGTATTTAATTATTTTGAGCCCCATTTGAGGCAATTTACACTCCGTTTTAACCCTATTGTGATCGAACATATCATTATTCCTATATACCGGAAGGGTTTTAACAAGGAATAAGTTTTGGGCTTTATTTATGACTTTTGAAAAAAATCGTGTTTTTGTGTTGTCCCATTTCGTTTTACGTGAAATTTCTCGAACCAATTCCTTTCTTTGAGTTAGCTCGATTCTTGGCATGGAGCAGCTAGAGAACATATACGCACGTTATGGCTGGAGGAAGTCACCATCGGAGGTCTAGCTCACTGGGAAAAGGCGAAGTCGTGCACTAAAAAGCCCCTGCAGGGTTGGGCGCATTTTTGGAAAACAAAGGATTTAAGTGGATCATGGAAAAAATAGAAGCAGTAGGTAGGTGGGATTTTATTGCCTGCATTGCAGGGTACTTTTTCCCATGATAGAAAATTCACTTAAGCTGTAATGGGAAAATTAGAGGCAGCAGGTAGGTGGGAATTTATTGCCTGCCTTGCAGGGTAAAAATTCCCATGGTGGAATAAAAGAAAAGTGACTTAAGTGAAATCATGGGATTTTATTGCCTGCCTTATAGGGTAAATAATCCCATTGTCAAAGTCAAATCACTTAAGTGGATCATGGGATTTTCGGGGCTGCCTTGCAGGGTAAAGAATCCCATTGTTATAAATTCTTAAAAATAGAATTATCTTTAGCCAAAAAGTGTGACCCCTTTAAGGAGAAGATGACAGCCTTTAAAGTGTTTATTTTAATTAATTCTTCTTCTAAAAAAGGCACCCAAGCATGGAAGAAAGTCAACAAAGCCAAGGGGAATAAATCAATTGCAAATAGATTATCTAAAATTAAATAAATTAATTTATTTAATGGCTGCCCCCTTCATGACAAAAAGTGCGCCCCTTTTGGGAAAGATATAATGCTTTTTAAAGCATTAAATGATTAAATTAAATTCTATTTTCAGTGGCTATGGTCAAAGCACACTGTGAAGCTTGAGTGAAGTGAAGAGTGGATGATTAAATTGAATTAATTTAATTTATTGGATGGCTGTCCTTAAACATGCTATTTTAACACACCAGTTAAAGAGAAAAGCATGATTTTTAATTAATTAATTGCCAGGAATAGGAAGGGAAATTATTAATTATAGAATTATGAGGGTTATATAAGCATGGGCTGCCATAAGGGTGAATTAATTAATTCACAGGTAAAGAATTGCAACCAAAAGGAAAAGTGTGCCCCATTTGAAGAGGATTTTTGCTCAGACAAAGGTGAAAACAAGGCTAAAAGCTTCCAAAATTTGGCGCATGTATGGAAGGAGGTTGATTTGTGTTTGCATAAGTGTTACAGGTGCTCAGTTGAAGTTGGAAAGATTCATGCTCTCTTTGCATACAAATTAGACATCAATTTTGGGGCGAAGGCTTGAAAAGTGTAGATTTTTATAATTAAAATTCACTATTCATGCTCTGGTGGCCATCTTTGTCTAAATTAATTACAGGAATTCATTACAGGTGCTTTACAAAAGAAAAGGAGCTCTAATCAATGTCCAATACATTGAATATATCCTCCGAATCTGAAGAATTATCCAGATCTGCACCAGTATTGAAGAAATCCGGCCAAGTAAGAAGAAAAAGAATTATTCAGACAAAGATAGACAAAGCCATGGCAAAGAGAGATGAAAAAGAAAGCACAATGGAGTCATGCATCACTTCCAAATTTGCAGACATAGGAGACACAGATCTAGGTCCAGAACCTCTTTCCGAATTGATTGATAGATCCAGAGCTGGAAAGACTTCACTCATGTGTGCGGTTAAAAGTAGTGGAATTATTTGAGCTGCAACCTTTCCATACACAGCCCAATTGCCAGAGTTTGTTATGGAGTGCACTAGATCTTACCATCCTTCATCCAGATCAGTGCGAGATGCTACGGGGAAAACAATAATTCGGTTGGATGCAGAGTTCATCAATTATTGTTTGAAGATTCGATTAAAAGGTGATGACTTCCATTAGCCTTTAGGATGCCGGTAGCAGGTGGGAGAAGCATAGAGTTGATTGCGTGAGCATAATGAATAGCAGATACATGAATAATCCTAGATCTCTTTCTAAATTCCCAAGAACTCTTCCACGGTCCAATTTGGTGCAAGAGGTCAATGATATTGTCAAATTGCTATGCAGGATTAATGGCGAGGCGAATGCTTACACTTTTCGTACATGGATGTATGCTTTCATCAGGACCATTGAAGTCAACAAGGTTGATTCCATAATCAATTGCTCGGAAATTATTAGCGACAACATTGGTGAGAAACTTCGGAACGTGAAGCATACTTTCAGCTTCAAAATGACTTCCTACTTGGTGTACACTGCAGCTTCACAAGGCATCTTCTCCAAGCTGGATAGATGTGGTGTTCTTTCTAAGGACCCCATTTTTGAGTGTTACCCATAGCTTATTGTACCTACGTGCGAGAAGGATTTCAAAGTGGTCAATGATGGATTCTTCTATGATTTCATTTACAGAATAGACAAGGACCTAAAGGTCAACAGGGTAAGCAAAGAAGCGTGGGAAGCTGTATCTAGGATTGGTAGTCTATTCATTCAGTTTGCAGATTTCACATACCTCAGGGTTACAGGCTTTTCTGGAGAACCAATAAAGATGCCCAGATATCTCGAATGATAGATGGATCGCCATGGAGCTGAGCAAGAAACTTGTGGAGATACACGACCTTCAGTCGAAATGACACAAGTCTACGAGCTTCTTTCAGATCACTGTCAGACATTATTGCTGCCAAAGAATTCATAGAGCTTGAGGGATGGAGGCACAAATGTTATCTGAGTATGAGAAAGAGTTCTTCATGGCAAGGATGAACTTTGATCCATTTGGAGTAGCCGGGAAGATGATCTCCCAGGAGTACGCACACGGCCTTCATTGGAGGATTTCTGGATGAAGTGTAAAAGTGAGTACGAGGTTAGAAAGCGGGATTTCAGTAGGCTATTAGCAAAAAAAGTGTTCGACTTTGGACTAGCGCGGATACATGCGGATCTTAAAGATGATGGGAATGTGTTACTTGACACTTACCATCAAATGGGAGGAGATAGAGTTGTACTTCAGGATAATGTAGGAGGCTGCCACACAATTTAAGAAAGATCTGGAGTTGTTTTGGTGAATACTTCAAATTGGTTGCTGACGAAGGGATACTGCCTTGATGAAGCATTGATGAATCAAGTCACAGGTAACTTTGGCGTAGGAGATTCCCTCAAGCGGAAGCATGGAGGAGAAAGCAGCAGAAGGTCCAAGAAGTTGAAAGTACACAAAAGATCTCAATCAAAGGAAATGATCACTTCCACGTCCATGAATTTAGCTCCAGCATCTCCAACACCCAATACTTCACCAACTATTGCACGCAGCAAGACACTTCCATGCCTCCATTGGATCCGGTGACATTCATCTTCTCTCCTCAGCCACTCCGTTCATCACCTGTTCCAGAAGAGATGTTAAAGCTGTAGATGGCGGAGTTCAAAAGGGCTTTGTCCTTGGATGATTCAGAGGATGGCATCCATAACACCGTGGCACATTCTAATGGAGAGGATGCAGAGTGGGAGATGGTAGTGCACTCAGTGACTTCTCGAATGGTTGGCTTCGCAATTGGTTCCAGAAGTGAGAGTGGAGATGAACTTGGAAGAACATGACTTGCAGCTACTCCAGAGCCTAGGCGGAAAAGATAGAAGGCCTAAAGTTACTAAAGCAACTTCTAGGTTGATCATCAAGGAGTCGGGGTAGAAGTTTGCTGAGATATCAATTCCGGAAGAAGGAAAGGAGGATGAGCTCATGACGGAAGATGTAACTTGAGAACTGGCAGTACCCCTGGTCAAGCCACCACAGAAGGATTGAAGTAGGATACACAAACATTAATATATGCTCTATTCCTTAGGCTTGACAGTGAAAAGGTAGAGAAAGATGAGCTTCAGAAGCAAGTATCTCAATTGTGCGAGATCATAGCCAAGGTTGCTAAACCTTCCATTCAACCCATTTTAGAGCAGGTGAGTGATCATCTTATGCAGGAAATGGAGGATGTAAGCAATCAAGTAAAAGCTATTGATGAATGGAAGGATTTGATTATTCATCAAGCTTCTGTGCAACTTGGAGAAGTGCCAACCTGCCTAAAGGTTATGGATGATGTAGTAAATCAGCTGAAGCAACTGGTGACAAGCATAGTGGATATGAACATAGTTCTTTGAGAGTAACCTGAGTACTTTGGCCGAGATCAACAAGCTACTGGGAGATGTATTGGTTGCAGAGAAGATTGTACCAGATGGATTAGTTGAGAAGGGGAAGTAGCTGGAGTTTGCAGTATCTTTCCATTTGGAGATCTGCAGAGTTTTGTTGAAGAGGATGCAGGCACTTGAGAGTAGGACATCATCCTTACCAGACAATATCATTTCTTTCACTGAGGAGAAAGTGGTCGGGAATGTTACTTCATATGTATGGATTGTTCCAACCAAGGTACCTAATTCCCTGGAAGGGTCTCTTCTGATGGTACAAAAGAGAATTGATAAAGCTACTAAGCCTTTCATGATGAATTCTATTAGTGATCGGTGGTGACATTACTGCAGATATTGCGAGGTTCGGGCCAAGCTTGGAAGATGTGGAAGCGTGCATCAAAGTGTTGAATGAAGGATTGTTGTAGTTTAGGACAAAGAAGGAAGTAGTGGCTAAAACAGATGGGAAGATGTTGAATCACATGTTCGATAAGTATATCCGATATCAGAACAAAAAGAAGACATAAATGTTACAATTTGTGACGAATTCTTCTTTTCTTTCTTCTTCTATTTTCTATGTTCCCGGATGAAATTGTAAAACTTTAAGTTATTGGTTTTACAACCATTACTTAAATTCATGTGGAACAATTCTATTAGTTAAGTGATACATGTGTCACTTAAGGAGAAGTTAGTTGAGGATGATTGCCAAATGTCATCTTTACTTGTTGTTTGTGTTTCAGTTCAGTTAGATTTTCCATTTGTACTTTCCCTCCTACATTCTATAAGTAGGAGAAGAACCTCCGGGTTAATGATCAGAATTTGTAAGCAGCAACCTTGTGTTCCAGACTTTGTGCTGAAACCCTTGAGAGCCACTTGAAGCAAAGGAATATACAGGAGAAAGTTTAGGAGAACTTTGTGTCATAGTGTATTGTGTTTCTTGCTTTTTATCTTAGATATTTTAATAGACTTTGTGTTATTTCAGATCTAGATCTAGAGCTACCTTTGCTTAGAATTCTGTGTTTATATCTATTGGTTTCTTCTATGTGCATGCAATCAACTCTGCCATCTATTGATTGGGATGCACATCTTCCCCATTTCTTCTCTGTGTTTATATAATTCCCTTTCCTTCTTCTATAAATATTTCATTTCTTTAAAATAGTTGCTTACATGCTTCTGTAATTGTTCGATTATGATTCATGAATTGAGTAGTTAAAGTAAAACCCCATTTAGATATTAACATACTTTAATTGAAAAATCTGACATGGGAGCCTCACCGGTAAAATGAGGGAGATTTATCTCATGATTGCCTAGGTTTTGTGCTATGCAGAAAATCTAGCCAACACAACACTTATTTAGTATAGGAAAAGAGACATGACAATCACTAATGGACATGATGCAAAGAAAATATATTTGTACCTAGTTGTAAAACCTTTTTCCATTTCATGCAATCAATGGTGTATTGGTGACTCGATGAAACTGAGGATGTTGTGTCCTCATTGGCTAGTGGTAATAATACAAGAACACTCAAATTAGATTCAAGACTGTGATTCCTATGAGCTTCATTCACAAGCATTAGAGGTAAAGGAAGAGGAGATCTTAGATGAAAACATGCAACCATTAATTTTCCCTTTAGTAAGAAACATAAAGACCTTACTAACCATAGCATCTATGAAATCCATAGGTTTCTACCTCATAGATGTCCCTTGAACTCACTTCTAAGAGAGTATCCAATGGTAAATTATCTCCACCCAAATACTAAATAGTTACCTATCTTTCTAGGGAAGGCATTGATAATTAATAGTTGGCTCACTAATCAAGAGGAGAATGCCTGTTTAAACTTTTATGCTCTCATCCTCAATATTTTTCTTGGGAATAAAGTGATATGAAGGGTATTCATCTTAACATTTTTACAAATCACATCTATACCACTAATTCTAGACCAATCAGATAACCGAAGAGGAGGATAAACCTTTCCCTAAGAGACATTGTGAAGACTGAAATTGAGATACTACTTCTTGGGTTGGATTTATTTATCCAATTTCAAAAAGTTAGTGGGTTTCTCCATTAGTCATAGTACCAAAGAAAAATGGAAAATGGAGGGTTTGTGTTGATTATAGAGAATTGAACAAAGCTACTCATAGAGACTATTTCCCTTTACCCTTCATTGACCAAGTTTTGGACAACCTATCAGGGAAAATATATTTTTCATTTCTAGATGGCTTTAGTGGATAAAAAAAAATAATGGTAGAACGAGAAGACCACCAGGCCACACATTTGTCCATGGGGGAAATTTTCACATTGACCTTTTGTTCTATGTAATGCTCATGCTTTCCAAATATCGATGCTTTGGAAATTTTTGCAGATCTTACTCATGACTATGTGGAAATTTATATGGATGAATTTACTGATCTATGGAACTACGTTCCAAGAGGAAATGAATAATTTGGATAATTTTTCTCGCTAGATGAAAGAAACATCAATTATCTCTCAATCATGAGAAGTGTATTTTTATGATGGAACAAGGGATAGTTTTGGGACACCATGTTTTAGTAGAAGAAATCGAGGTTGATCCAAACAAAGTGAAGGTCATTGTATAACTCCCATCACCTAAGATTCAGACTGAGGTACGAAGTTTATTAGGACATGCAAGTTATTATAGGATATTTATCTCTGACTTTAGAAAAATAGCCTCTCCATTATTTGCACTTTTAACTAAAGATTTTGAATTTCAGTGGACAGAAGCTTGTCAAGAAGCTTTTGACATCATAAAAGAGAAACTAACTAATACTCTAGTTCTTAGGGGAACAAATTGGAATTTTCCCTTTCATATTCAAATTGATGCTTCCAATGAGGTAGTTGGGGTTGTTTTGGGTCAACAAGAAGAGGGAGAGGCAATGCATGTAATTTATTACATTAGTAAAAATATCTCCTAATTGAAAGGAACTATACTACCACAAAAATATTTTTTTAGTTGTATATGCAATCAACAAATTTTGCCACTACATCACAGAGTATGAAGTAATCATTCATACAGACCACTTTGCCATTAGATATTTAATGAACAAACCCTTGGTTCAAGGAAGAATTGTTAGATGGCTATTATTGTTGTAAGAATTCAATATTAAAATTATTGATAAACCTAGTAAAGAAAATGTGGTAGCTGATTTTCTTTCAAGAATAATTGTTTCAAGTACAATGAACAAGTGAGTGATCCATATGAGAAATTATTTGTTGTTTCCATCATCTTTCATTGGTTTTCGATATGCAAAAGTATTTGGCCACAAGGAAGTTTCCATATTTTCTTACACCCAAACCAAGAAAATAATTAATCAAACATAGTGTAATGTATAAGTGGTTTGATGGAATGCTTTTTAAATGTAAACATGATCATGTCTTACACATGTGTGTAACTAAAGATGAAGTATTTGACATACTTATATCCTTCCATGATGAACCATCTGAAGGGCATTATTTAATCAAAAGAACAATTCATAAGGTTCTAGGAGTTATATATTATTATCCTTCAATGCACAAGGATGTCAAGAAATATGTGTGGCAATGTGACAAGTGCCAACGTATGGGGAAACCAACATTGTCAACTGAAATGCCTTTTCAACCCCAGATAGTTTTGGAACCATTTGAGAAGTGGGGATTGGATTTCATAGGACCAATTGATTCACCTTGATGAGACCAAGAAATATCCCATTTTATACAATATTTGACATTCTTTTTCTCTACATATATAATAGATCTAAGTGTAATCTTTAAACTTATGGTTTATTTAGGATGAAATAGAGAGTATATATCATGGTTATTTATTTAGAATTCATTTTTATATTTCTATTAGCTATTTCTAATTATTATTGGAAAAAGATGTCAATTTGTGCATATGCAGTCCATACTTTGCTATCATTGTTGAATAAGGCATTTTGAGCATTAAGCACCAGCTACAACCAGCCTTGGAAGATCTTTAAAATCTCTCATATCATCTCCATAGATTGTTATTTCATCATTACATTAGCTCCATAGGTTCTTTCACAAGCTCCACGAGTGTTCTGTCTCAGCTCACTTTGAAGTATCTTAGCTCACTTTGAGTATATCAACTCACTTTGAAGTGACTTATCTCACTTTCGAGTATCTCAACTCACTTGAGTGTTATGTCTCAACTCGCTTTGGAGTATGTTAGCTCGTTTTGAGTGTCTCAACTCACTTCAAAGTATCTAAACTCTCTTTGGAGTATCTCAGCTCATTTTGAAGTGTTACATGTCTTAGCTCTCTTAGGAGTTTCTCAACTCACTTCAAAGTATCCCACTCACTTCGGAGTGTCTTAGCTCGCTTGAGTATCTCATTTCATTTTTGAGTGTCTTAGCTTGTTTTAGAGTATCTAATCTCACTTGAGTCTTTTGGGATGCTTTGGAGTATCTTTGGGATCGCTTGAAGTTGATTATCATAGATTTAGAGTTGGATATTAGAGCTATAAGGATTAATACTAAAAGTGTAGGGATGAACATAATTCCAAGGGTTGTATTGTGATCTATTTTGGAAGTGGTTCTAAAAATGGATATTTCAATCATTGTTTTATTATTTTTAAAATAAAGTAGAATCAACATTGAATATTATTCTCAAACAATAAAGTAATAGAGTCGGATAGTTATTTTTAGTTAGATAAGTTCTCTTTTTTTTTTTTGGAGATTTATGCTTTTGGATATATTGAAATCATAGTTGATAAGATTTGATATAGGTGTATGCCTTAAACCAAGGAGTTGGTGGGAAGCATGAAATTATAAATGCAACCTTCCACACCAAAGAATGTAAACACTATTTTTCTAATCAATTCATAGACTGCATTCTATCCATATGTAAATAATGTAGATTAAAATCCTCTTTTGAGGAATGAGATGAACACTCATTTCGAGGAAGATGAACCAGTATATTTATTTTTATTTTCCAATTTTTAATTATATTTTTGTTGTATTTTTATTTGTATCATGTAATTATTTTTGTGATTTACAGTTTGTTGTAAACCTATAGGTATTTTCTATGTTTTTCATTTCTTTTTAATTCAGTTATTTCCCTTCTATGCAAGTGTGTTTAAATTTCTGCAAGTATGTTTCAATTCCATGCAAGTGTTCTTAAATTGCATGCAACTGTGAATTTATATTTCTACAAAGTGTGTTTCAATTTTATGCAAATTTTGTTTCTAATTCCTGCAAGTGTGATTTTACATTTATGCAAGCGTGGATTTGGTAGAAGGGACCATTAACAAACATTTCTTTCTCCTTTTACATACAGCCTTCGGAAACCACCCCTAGATTGACATTCTTTAATATTAAGGATGACAACCCTCATCACACCTTCTCAAGGGAAATAATATATCTTAGTGTGCATAAACTATGTAACAAAACAGTCAAGTAAAAACTCTTCAATATGCTAAAGATGAAATGGTGGAAAATTTATTGTATGAGCATTTTTTTTTATAGATTTAGAGCATTAAGGTTAATGGTATCAGATCAAGGACCTCAATTCATGTCAAATGTGATTAGTGATTTTGTGGAAACATATCAAGTGAGTGTAGACACAAAATCATGCACTTTGATTCATTATCTAGTCTCGATCACATACTACTATTTTTATGGTTCCTAATTAAGAAAAGTACTAATCAACCCATGTCTTTGGCCATCTTCTATTGCTTTTTATTGTTACTTTTAGTCTTGCACCTTTATTGGCCTAGTCTATCTTTTTATACTTCAATTTTACCCTTTCTGGACTCGGGTGCCCACTAGGGACGCTAACGCTAGGCGTCCTCATCCCCTCTAGGCGCCTCGATTCTCTTTAAACTATGGTCACACTTTTGGGTCCTTTCTATCCATTTGAGAATCTTATTTTTGGAAGTCGGCCTTTTTGGGGTTAATTACAAAATGCAAGCGAGGGAATCATATAAATATAAATTTATGTGATCATAATAAGGGAAAAAGCACTAAGAATCTACTATCTCTATCTAAGGTTGCATCCATCAAAGGCATCTATAACTCCATTTGCATCCATCTAGCTCCATTACAAGGCACAAAGGTTGGTTCATCTGCATCACACTTCATAGGAGGGGGTCTATTGTTTCCATGCACACATTATTTACATTCTACATCTAGTTACTTTCTCTCTACTCACAAAGTGCGACGGCGGCATAAGAGCAACCTAGGGCATGATTGTGCACACACACCTATAACTACATTGGGTCTGAGATGTTGTGTAACGTTTAGTGATAAGTCCATCAATTTAGCAGCTGAGGACAGTCTGACCCCTTGATATGCATATTTATTTTTTAGGGTTTTTATGCTTTACTTGGGGGTTTGCAGGTGATTTATCCATTCGCAGTTCACAGTGACATCTAACGAAGTTCGATGACATACACGCGGGAAGAATAAAAGAAGTGCAGACACCTAGTGACCATTTATACAAACTAGGGTTCCCGGAACGTAGACTAGGGCACCCATAGGTGCTCCTATCCCTCTCCAAGCACACCAGTATAACTAAATCACTCAAATCTACAATTTTTAGAGCTCTGTGAGACAATCTTCCATCTATGTTCGATCGGTCTCCCTTTGCGACACAATCCAACAACCTTTGAGAATTAACTATGGATCTTCTAACCCTCTTTGTACATTAGGGTTTCATTATTTCTCGCTTATCTTGCTTTGGCATATTTCTACATTTTATTATTGTATTTATTTCTATGAGCTTGCATTAGATTAGGTTATTATATCACATTTTAGTTTAATCATTTTGGTGAACCCGACTTGATCTACACGTTATTAGGACCCTTGTTGTGTTATCATCATGAGTATCTCAACTAATGACTTCTTGCTTGCCAATCGACCATCTCCTTGATACTACTCACATTCCTACTGATATGCATCCAAACTCCATATATAATTATTTTTTGATGCATTTTCTCAACATATTTCTTTCTTGTCTAATCCTCATGCTGATCTTTCTATTTTCGATAATGATCCACCCTTGCATATCATGATTCACATCTACAATATGGGTATTAAGTATACTTTAATTAACAATGGATATGAACTTAATCTATGTCCCATGTCATTCCTTGAAAATATTGGTCTGTTGGCTGCTAATGTTAGTCCATCATGTCTCTCTCTTCATGCATATGATGGTTCTATTCATCCATGTGTAGGTCACATTGTTTTACCTATCACGGTAGGGACAAAAATCTCAACACAAGTATTCTTTGTCATTGACTTTACGGTTTCATATAACAGCTTACGTGGTATGCCATGGATCCATGCCATGCAAGTTGTTACCTCTACCATGCATCACTATGTCAAATTTCTGCATGAGGGTGTCAAGTATATTGTTCTTCGTGATATTCATTCATACAAATATTGTGACCATGATCCAAATACTATACTTCCTATTCCAATAACTCGAAACTACCGATGAAATTAACCCATAGATGAGCTACCACATTTTCCACCACTTGAAGGTTCCATTTTCATGATATATTTTATACCAATTGCGTCTACGCCTCTCTCCGCTTCTCTACTATTGATATGATTATTTATTAGGGGCTTGTTCCTATGTCAAAAGTCACTCTAGCTACCCCACCTTATCATGTGTCGCCTCCACCAAGACGAACTCATTTTACATGTACTCTTTTCGTAAATGATTCTTATTGGGAGCATATTCCATTTGATCCTACTTGTGATGACACAATATGTACACATGACGGCTTGACTCGGCTAGGTTTTTCTTTTGAAGATCTATATCCTCCACCACATTCTTCTCATCTTTATCATGGATTCATTCACATTACTATCACTTATGGTCTACGTATCTTTCACCTCACATTTTTTCTTGCATGAAGCCCTCACTCTTTACCACTTACATTAGGACAATCATGGCTTGATTACATTGGGGGCACCCTAGATCCTGATCATACAGATATCTCATTTCCCATGCCTTTTGGTCATGTGTTCATTTTCAATAGTTCCTTTCTTGGATCTATGCAGAATCTCACTCACTGGTATGCACATGGGTGTCCATTACCACCCTTTACTGATGAGGAATATGCCATGGGTATGTACAACTTATGCCATAATGGCTCATTACATGATCAACCCGACACCATTTCTTACTAGGTCTCTGATGCTTGTTCATTTGGCTTTGACCATGACAACGATGACCTCCTAGATGACATTACATGATTGACTTCTTCATCTTACACACTTGGGGGGCATTGCATCTATATCACCCCTAGCTTTGACACGTGTCTTATACTCACCTTACTCATACATCTTGATACACATATACATCGTCACTACCCGATGACGCACTCTTGTGCTTTGGTTCACACTTGATTGTTGAGGAAATCCTATACACATGAACCTCACACATTACACAATAGATACTACACACCATAAATATTCACACATATTACATACATGCATCCTACATCTTGCATATTACATCATATGTCTTACATTTACTATACATCTACACATCTTCTCTCATCTATGGATTTGGCTTTAAATCCTATATTATATGCTACACATCACACATTACACATGACGATTTCTCATCACCATATCTACTACACATATTATACATCCTACTCATCTAATCATACACGTTGCACTCACTACCATTTGAAACACTCTAGTCTCATAGTCCATATTGGACTATTGAGGGTACATAAATCAAATGGACCTCATTACACTCACACATTCAACCATTTAGCCTTTTTCTCATACAACATTCCTTGATTAGTGATATACGCCATATGCTACATCATCACTTCTTCTAGCATCCTTTAGTGATATACGCTTTAGGCTAAATCATCACTTCTTCCATTATCTTGTTGTGATATATGCTTTAGGCTAAATCATCACACGTTCTCACACCTCATCTCTAGGTCACATATCATCACTATGCATTCATCATATCATGCTATGCATAACACATAGTTCAACCATTTCCCAATGACACACTCTCATTTACAGTTCATTCTTGACTACTGAGGGGGCATAACAAATGAACCTCATTGCATACAATTCCATTCACTGGGGGCATGCAAACCCTATCATTCACACTATTTTCCATTCCACCATCCACACTATTTTCCATTCCACCATCCACAACATCTGCATATATTGGTTGTATTTACTCTTTCTTACATTTACTTGTATATGTTCACTTTACTACACATGCTAGATATATATCTTGTATATTATCTTTATTATACACACATACACGTTCACTTGCTTTCTAGTTGTGATCGCTGATTATATAGGTCCATTACATGTAACATGGATGCTTTGCACACTACTTAGTACCAGTCCCATAGTGGCTCCTTGGGGCATCCACTTTCATACATTAAAAGTGTTATTATTCCATTTTGTACTTAGTACTTTACTTTATTGGCTTATACACGCATTAACATACCTTTTATCTTTCTAACATGCTAATAGGTGCTTCATGTGCAACATTTGTTATGTAGGGATACTTGTTTCCATGGTTATCTGTTATATTGCTTGTACTTGCTTGTCATTGTATGTCATTATTTGCGGGCTTTTCCCTTTGTCTTATGTGTACACTTGTATGCTTTTGGCTTCATTGGCCTTAATTGTCTTGTGACACCGTGAGTGGTGTCCCATGTTTGCAACCCACTTTTCATGGTCTACATTGTCTTCTTAGGTGTTTACATTATTTGCTTACACATTGTCTTCGTAGCTTACACTTGTCTTCTACATGCATGTTTTTTCGTACTAACACTTATTTCCTAGCCACTTGTTTGCATGTGCCTTGGTTTCTACCAAGCACATCCCCTTCCCCTTGTAGGGCACAATTTCAATGGTTGGTCCTCTTTTGGGCTGTATACTCCTTCTATGACGTTGCATTTGCCCCCAAAGAGGGGGGGCATTATTTGGGAGAATCTATCACTCCAACATTGGTTTATACATAATATACAACACAACATAGTATCGATATAACACAATTTAGGGATCATAATCAAACTTGGGTCCTTAGTATAGTGATTGAGGTCAACATAGTCTACATAATAACTCGTACACAAAAATTTTTACAGGGTAGGTTTTCCTTACCTTATTCCTTATTACACATCATCTGAAGTAGTGTTTCATACAATGAGAAGCAGTTAAAGGTTGGAGGACGACACCGAGAATTTTCTCCCTACACTTCTTCCATTACATTCACGTTAGATTGCCCAGAAAACGAGATGGTACAAAGATCTCTATAGTTTGGGAAGAAGTTAAAGGTTGGAGGATTTATCAGACTTTCCTCCCTATACTTCTTTGGCCAGTGGCATGAGATCTCCCAAAAAACTTGCACTTCATTGAAATTTACAGGATCCTTTCTACACTCTTTTCTCATCACGGATTAGGTGCACATGTTCCTTTTTCACATTTTCAACATTTTATTTTACATGATTTTTACACACATACATGTGTCTTTACACACATTTTTATCATATACATGCGTATTTGACTACTTAATCGTCTTTTCTTTTGTAGGTCCATCTGTATGGGAAACAAGCAGTCAAAAACATCACACACATTGACATCAACAAATAGGTACATCACACACATCGACATTTACACATGCGTTTCCAACCTAGGTTCATTTTCATCACCTTTTTACATTTTGGCATCTTTAGTCTCCACACTCCATATTTTTATCACTCCATGCCTTGTCTAGCTCCCTAACATGCTTCTCGCATCAATCTATGTGGATATCGGTACACATCTCTATCTACTTTATGTTACTAAGCATTCTTCTCACCAACATGAAATGGGGGAAAATGTAGACACAAAATCACGTAATTTGAGTCCTTATCTAGTCTTGATCACATACTACTATTTGCATAGTTCGTAAGTTAGAAAAGTAATAATTAACCCATGTCTTTGGTCATCTTCTATTTCTTTATATTGCTACTTTCGGTCCTTCACCTTTATTGGCCCGATCATCTTTTTATACTTGAGTTTTACCCTTTATGGAATCGGGTGCCTAGCTAGGATGCCAACGCCAGTGTCCTCGTCCCCTCGGGCGCCCGGTCCTTTTGAACTTTGGTCACACTTTTTGGGTCCTTTCTAGCCGTTTGAGCATCTTATCTTTTTTTTTTAGTCATAATTTTTGGGGTTAATTATGAAATCCAATAAGGGAATCATATAAATATAAATTTATATGATCATAATAAGTGAAAAAACACTAATCATCTACGGTCTCAATCTAAGGTTGCATCCATTAAAGGCATCTATAGCTCCATTTACATCCATCTAGCTCCATCACAAGGCACAAAGACCGGTTCATCTGCATCACACTTCATAGGAGGTGAGTTTATTATTTCTATGCATACATTAATTACATTCTACATCTATTTACTTGCTCACTACTCACAAAGTGTGACTAGCACAAGAGCAACCTAGGGCACAATTACGCATACACACACCTAGAACTATATTGGTTCTGATATGTAGTGCAATGCTTGGTGATAATTCCATCAATTTGAAATCTAAGGACAGTCTGAATCCTCCTCATGTATCTTTCTTTTTAGGGTTTTGATTATTTGTTTGGGGTTTTGTAGGTGATTTATCCATTGCAGTTTACAACTACATCCAATGAAGCTCAACGACATGCATGTGACAAGAAGAAAATAAGTGCAGGCAACTAGAGACCATATCGGAACTAGGTTCGATAATTTCTCTGAACAAGGCACCCATAACTCATACTAGGGCACCCATAAGTGCCCCTATCCCTCTCTAGAGCCCCAGTCTAGCCAAATCACTCAAATCTACAATTTTCAAAGCTATTGTGTGATAATCTGCATCTCTCTTCATCGGTCTCCATTGTGACATAGTCTAACAACATCTGTGAATCGATTAAGGCTCTTTTAACCTTATTTGCACATTAGGGTTTCATTATTTATTTCTTAGCTTGCTTTGATGTATTTTTACATTTCATTATTACATTTATTTACTACAAACTTGCATTAGATTATGCTATTATATCACATTATAGTTTAATCGGTGAGGCCCAAGAGGTCATCCCCTTATCACCCTCAGTCTAATGGTCAAGTTGAGGTTACCAATAGGGAACTATAAAACATCTTGACCAAAATAGTGGATGTTTTAAGAAAGAATTGTGTGAAATTTTCTCAGAAGTAGTATGGGCTTATAATACAACTTGGAAAACAACTACATGATTTACTCCATATGAGTTGGTCTATGGGAAGAAACCTATCTTTCCCATAGAGTATGAGATTCAGACATTAAAAATAGTTGTTGAAGTTGGGATTGAATTATCATAGGCAAAAAAATCAAGAATTACCCAATTGAATGAGTTGGATGAGATGAGATTCCAATCATTTTTTATATTCGAAAGTAGTTTTTGAAAGGGAATATACCCTTATGTACAAGAAGGATCAAAATCTAGATTTTACAATTAAAAGCATAACAAAAATGATCAAAATCAGAATAAAACATGAAATCCAGCTTTTTTTGAAATAGGATAAAATGAGATTCAAATCGTTACATCAAAGTGAGCTACTCTAATATCGGAGGTAGTTGTAGCATGACCGATGCATCAAACTAAGGAAGTTTTAAAGAGGAGATTGGGCTTTGTTATTTGACTCAAAATACAAGGATTTTAAGGGAAATTTACAAACCAGATGGATGGGACCATATCAAATAGAAGAAGTCTATAATAATGGTAATGTGCAACTTGTTCTAATTGATGGTGAAAGGAGGGTGATGTTGGTTAATGGTCATATACTACATTTATACTACAAACCAACATTCCAAGAATAATTCAAAAAGATGTTGCAATCCAATTTAGCTTTAAATTGCTTGGATGAAGTCTCCTTGTCCAAGTTAATCTAAATTTATATTGATTCTAAAAAAAATGTTAATAATAATGGGATAGTTGAAAACTAGAAATGACGGCCATTCCTTCCAACAAAGAAAAAACAAAGATGTTTTTGTTGAAATAAAACAAAGGTGGATAAAAACCAGAGATGGAGGTCACCTTGGAATCATGGCATACAAAACTATATCAGAACTATTATGAATTATATGGTTTAGTACTTATCATATGGTTTTATATTTATGCATTGTAATATGTAAATATTAATGATGAAAGTAAATAGGGTGAAAAGTGGGTGGTTAGTAAGTTAGAATAATAAAAAAATTAATATTGTTTTATCATGGAGTTTGCTTATTTTTAAACCTTTCGGGAGAATTGGTTTCAAGAGGAATTTTTTTGAGAGATTTGTTATTCCTCCACTCCTATATAATGGAGTCATTTGTAACTGAGAAGATTGAGCAATTGCATTGTGCAAGTAATAATAATATTTTTGTGGGATTTTGAGTTTGTCAAATCTCTGCAATTCATGTGTATATTATCTGAGTTTGTAGATAAATTAATGGTGTTTTGATAACATAATATAGTTCTTAGATTTAATTTGGTATCAGAGCGACCATTTGAGGAGCTAATGGAAGTAATTTTCGTGCATAGGAATTGTCGAAGTTCAGTGCAATTCTTCACACAGGAATCACCAACGATTATGGACTTGCAATATAATCGCCAACGATTAGGGAAAATCACTAACGATTTTTATGAATTTCCAATGATTCCTTAGAAATCACCAAAAATTATTTACACCACTAAAAATATCTTGAAACCAACTTTCCGATACATTTTATAGTTTGTAAAACGGATCTACGGTTCTCAAGTTATCATCAAAACAACGAGTTCTTGTTTTTGTTGGTTTTTGATATCTCTATTGATCAATGGAGAGGTAAATTTGATGGAATGAAATTTCACACTTGGAAAGTAAATGTTCAAATGTAATTGATGAATAAGAATTTGTGGGGAATTATTAATGGCAAGGAGAAACAACCTGCCGATTATAGTAAGTTGTTAGAATGGAAAACTATAGATGATAAGGCCTTGTACATTAAAAAGAAGCATAAAAATTCCTCCAAAAGTGAAGGAGAGATTGAGTGTTATTATTGTAAGAAAAAGGGACATACTTCTACATACTGTAGAATCTGGGCCAAATATGTACTTAGTGGAAAGCTCAAAGACGAAGCCAACATAATCACAAAAGAGGACTCAATTGAAGAGGAAGAACCCATACATGAAGAATGTGGGTATATTTATGATGTTTTATTGTTATAAATAGTCACTGATTAGAGGTTGGAGGCAACAAAGGATGGAGGGAAAAAAATTCCTCTTGTCAGTCACCTACGATGGGGTTGCCACACTAGTTTGGTGACATGTGTGTGTTTTTTTTTGCATGGTGTGTTGATTTCATATTTCTTTGTGTTGTGTTATGGAAACTTCACATTGTGGGGGGATGACACATTGTTTCATTTTTTGTGGGTGAATATTATGCACTATCATGGATTCTAATATGTAATCTCCTGAAGAGAAACAATGATGAGAGCTAAGCAATGTACTATGCAACATCATGATATTGTGGTTGTTGGATCCATTGGAAAACCATCTATAGTTGTGGTTGTTAGTAATCCACTGGAAAAACTATCTATAGTTGTGGTTGTTAGTAATCCACTGGGAAAACTATCTTTGGTGTGGTTGTTGGTAAACCACTTGGAAAACCATCCAGAGGTTGTTGGTATTTTCCTAGAAACCATCCAGATCATGAGCAGCATGGAAGCGAAGTTGCAGTACACGGCGTGTTTTCCCCATGATTGCACTAAGGGGGAATGTTAGGAATTATATGGTTTAGTGCTTATCATATGGTTTTATATTTATGCATTGTAATATGTAAATGTTAATGGTGAAAGTAAATAGGGTGAAAATTGGGTGGTTAGTAAGTTAGAATAATAAAACAATTATTATTGTTTTATTATGGAGTTTGTTTATTGTTGAAACCATTCAGGAGAATTGGTTTCATGAGAAAAAAATTGTTGAGAGATTTGTTATTCCTCCACTCCTATATAATGGATTCATTTGTAACAGAGAAGATTGAGTAGTTGTATTGTGCAGTAATAATAATATTTTTGTGGGGTTTTGAGTTTGTTAAATCTTTGTAATTCCTATGTATATTATCTGAGTTTGTAGATCAATTAATGGTGTTTTGATCACACAATATAGTGCTTAGATTTTAAGAACATTAGTTGAGTGTCCATCATGGAGGGAACTTGTGACAAGTGAAAGGTGACAAGGTATGTGCCAACACTCCTTTTAAGTTGCCAAAAGTTTTAATTATGATATTACGAATTATTAGGAAATTGAAGATGTTAATTCACATGCTTTCCATTACCTTTCACACACTTCTCATGAATTTTCACACGTTCTCCATTATCCACACACACTTCCCAATTACCACTTGCACATTCTTATAAATTCTACATTTCCTTCATAAATATATCAAGGTCATTACTTCCATATCAAAATCACTTGAATCAACTACTTTCCCTACGACTTTAACCTCTGCAATACTAAAAATTACCTCCATTTCTGCACCATTAGAACCTCCATTAATGTTCCTTTAGTACCTCCATTCCTCTGTCATTTTCACTTCTATTACTACGTCATTATGGGTGTCTGGTCTGTCATGAACTAATAAAATCTATGGATTTATTAATAGACACCGTGTTTGTTGCTATCTTTGAAAAGGTGGGATGGTTGGACTTTATGATCATGTACGAGGAATTCAATCCAGTAATGATAGAGGATTTTTCCAGAAATATCAGCGATGAACATTCACGGGTAAAAGGCATGAAAGTTTTGTTTAGTGCCTCAATTATTGGTGAAATTTATAGCATTCCTTGGACATGAAAATTAGTAAATTTTATAGATCCATACTCGAGATAATTAAGAGTTTTTCTATGGAGAAAAAGGAGAAATTAGAATTAATTTTTGATGATGTTGGAAAAACAAAAGTTATAAAAAGATCCAGTTTTCTAGAACCATGGAGCTCTATGGAAAAATAGGTTATAAAATCATTCTTGGCCTTGTAGTAAGAATCCTTATATAATCTCTCCACGGAGAGGCTAAGGAATAAAAAAATATGACCTTCCCCATTTTTCTTGCATGCCACTATTTCCTCCACAAAAAAAAATTCGTTGGGGGATAAATATTTGAAGTTCTAGGGTTGATTCATCTAATTTGTAAACACCACTTAATTAAAAAAAAAAAAAGAAATGAAGAAGTGGCTCAAGTTCCTAAAGAAATATTCTTTAGAAGTTGAAATAAAACCCAAACGTAAAACCCTAGAAATAGAGTCTATGATTGAGGAACGACCCAAAAATAAATTAAGGTCCTCCCAGACAAGTGTTAAGCATCAAGTTGAGGATGTCCCCTCAATGGAAGAACAAGAAGAAGCAACCACAATTAGGACACTTAATCCCATACCTCAAGGCTTCCCCATTTACATCTTCACCTCCTCCAAACCTTGTTTTGAAGAACAAATTATTGAGCCAATGCCCATTGTTGAAGACCCCTAGTTGGTAGATAAGGGGAAAATGCCTATGATTGAAGGTGAGCCTAGCTCACCCTATTATGAATAATCTCTTACCCCTTAGGTGTTGGCCCTCTCCAAAATTGAATTTAAGCTGTAATAAACAAAAGACATGCTACAAAATTTGCAACTTTCCCTTCAAGGAAAATATGAATACATTTCCCAATTAAGAACTAAGAAAGACTTGCAAATGCATCAACTCCAACAGGATTTGGAAAGTAAAGGCCATATCATTGAAGAAATTCAACACAATGGAAACAATTTGACTTTTGAACTTTTAGCTTTAAAGGTTGAGAAAGAGGAAAAATAAGTCATAAGCACCATAGAGAAAACATCTCAAACATATTTTATGTTTCCCCAAATTGTGGTATTGAAAGGAATGGTCAAATGGATGAATCACTATTATGAGTTAAGGAAAGTGGAAGATGAAAAAAAAATCTTGAAGGAAGATAAAAAGGTCCTAAAAGATAATTTGGCATTAATATGCTATTTATATGAGAAAACACTTACTTGTAGGTCACCTTCAAAATTTTATGCCTTGTTTTTAAGAAACAATTTTACAAATATCAAATTTATAGGGTTTGCTCCAATGAATCCTTAGAATTTGAAACTAATAGGAAGTTCATGGCCACATATGAAACAACATATACAACTAGGAAGAATCAACTATGTGAATTTAATGCCCAAAATTTTCTATTTCCAAAACAAGTAGAGATGTCAATAAATTTGTATGTAGGAGAGGTGCAACTAAGGTAATTTGTCTCCATACTCCAACATCAGAAAATTTGGAGGTATTAGAGAGGAGATTATACAAGATAGGATAACAATGTAGGACTCCTAATGAGACATGATCTTCCAGCCCTATAAATATTCTTACGACATTATCGGCTCAAATCCACTATCTTTAGTTGGTAGACCTAAAGTATAAATAAAGTATTTCTATATGTGTAGCAGATTTCAAAGAATATGTATTGCCCAATTTTAATATGTCATTCTTTGTTTTCCAACATAGGTGGGACTTGTTGCCAAAAATTTACAAAAAGGAGGTAATGTCTCTTACTAACCTCTGGTGGTCATTGAGAAGGGCCAAAGAAATATGTAGAATTATGTTGGACATGTAGCAAGATTGGGTAGGTATGTGTTTTAGACCACCATTGATATTGGTTCTAGTCCTAAGGTGAAATCATTATCAAGATCAGCCGGTTGCAAGCTATGAAAAATGGAGGAAAATAGTAATTGAATTTTATGTGTGCAATAACCAAGAAGTTGAAACGTGGACTACATTTACTAACGAGTATAACTATACTAGGATTGTAGAATCCATAAATAACAATGGCTAACTGTATAACATGAGGGTCTATTAATCCATAAGTCTAGGGGAGTGATGAATCTATTGAATTCCCATTTCAAACCCAATTTTTGTCATTACTTTTGTCATTATCACCGTGTGTTAGATTGGAATTAACATTATTGTAAATAACAATTTTGTGTACTTAAAGAGAATTTTGTTCATAAATCTTGGTTATATTTCATGTTTTCTATGCTTCCTTGGGTTGATCGATATAAATTTATTTTTGAGCTAGCAAGTGTGAATGAAATAAATTTTCATAAGCTTAGCGCATGACTCACATGGTGGAGCGTAGGGCTCTTAGAGCACAAAATTAACCCAATTGACATATGATTTGCATAATTTATGGAGTGCCTAGTCAACATAAATCTGTTTGGGGCTTGGACTATTTAGGTGGAAACTACTTCTTTAGCTATTCAACTCATCCAAGTTAAACATGAGTGATCTGAAAGTTACAAATCCTTATTTTTGTGGTAACTTCCACTATGTGAGGAGCTTGATTACTTTAAGTTGTACAAGACCATAGGGGGTTCACTTAGTAAAAGTATGGTATAGCACGTGCATTCGAAGAGTATTAAATAATACCCTTAATTCTAGTTTCTACCTCTAATTATTCAATTGATAATACCCCTTCTGTTATATTATTAGAATGAAAATACCCCTATTTTTTCCATGTACCTTACTTACCCATTTTTCAATTACAATTTTATTTACCCCTTTTTATTTCTACCCTAATATATTAGACAAAAAATATATTATATTTCTCACTCAATTTTTTAATATGCATTTCCTCTCGAAAGATAGTTTGAAGCCATTGAAGACCTATTACAAATCACCTTATATATGTTAAGCTTTAATCATTTATCAATAGTTATTCAAATAATTAAGATGGTGAAATAATATCACTTGTGTTGAAAAGCATACTCAATCCTAGTTTTCTACCATCTTATTATTTCTTGGTTAAGAATCTAGATTTCTTTATTAAAAAAGAGATTATAATTTAATTTATGACCACACTCCTTTTGCAATTTTAAGGTATTTACTTTTAAAAACTAGGGTTCAAATGTTTTAGTTTTATATTAAAATTAAACCTCTCTTTCCTTTGGCCCACCTCTCTAACCTACCCCCAATACATGATTCAAAACATTAATAAATTAAACCCTTTCACCCCCTCATGTCTATCGGTATATTGACTTTAATTTTATTAATTTTAATTACTTCAATATGAACCCACATGCTAGGATATTTCCTAGCTAATGAACCCGTGTACAAGAATCCATTAATCTCTAACATTAGTTGAGTATTGTTTAAAATAACTTCACTTTAGTCAAACTATGAGTCTAATCAACAAGTCACATGTAAGATGCCATCTCAACTACATGATTTCAAATCATGTTGACATTCCGATACAAATTTTTTTATGAATTACTACATGTAAATTTTACATGAGTAAGAGAATAAAAAGTTTTGTTGACGAAGAAATTGACTTATCCTTGTATATAAGGTGTATGCATTAGGATTAGATAGAAACACATTTTGTTGGACATAAAAGAATTGTATTGAAACATTATTGATAAATAAAAAGGGCATGATTCTGAATTTAGTTTTGTTTCTATAAGTGATATATTGCAACTAGATCAGAGGGAAGGAGAAAGGGCCACTCCTCCCCAATGTGAAGGGAAGTGTTATGTATTTTTTTATTTCTTGATTAATTAGTAGTTTGATTTCTTTCAAGCATTACAACATTTACATTATTTGAACTATTATTTCATTTCAACATGTTTTAGTTCTTTAAAATTACAAAGTTAGATTTGTTTTTGTTTCATCAAGCTTTGCGCAAAGACAAGACAAATTCTTAGATATAGTAGCTGTTTATTCTTCAGTTAATGTAGTTGCATGCTCAATACGGTTTCAACCAATCTTTGTTGCAAACAACCATGGACATTTCCCTGGTATTGACAATTATTGAATAATTAAAGTGTGAGTATCAATGATGCTCATCATATATATAGATCTTGGAGCATTGCGAAAGAAATATGTAACTACATATATTTTGATAATTTTGGCCAAGTATAGTGGCACACACAAAATCATAATAGATTAGTTAAGAAGATAGGGCATAGGCGAAAGCGTGTGTGATAATGTACGAAAGTTATGAAGAAGAATGAATGCACATAATTAAGACAGAAAGGATTTTGGAGCCAAGCGCAAATATTTTAATGAAGGAAACATGACGCGCATGAAGGAAATGTTGGAAGGTAGAAAATGACAAGTGACGGGTATAGAAATAACTATCGACTCAACAATGACGTGGAACTCCATATGGAATTATCCCTACTAGGTCGGGTAGTTAGGCGTTATTAATGCTCAAGAGTTCAAATTTGGGTTTAAGCAGGATTTCTAGGAGTTTCAAATCATTTTGAGATGGAAGATTTCCTATAGATACTTTCTGAAACCATATTGTAAAGAGAGAGGGAGTGTTATAGAGTATTTAGAGTAGTGGGAGCTCGTGGTTAGTAGTTAAGGAAAGTTTTTGTGCCGTCACCCCTGTAACCCTAAAAATCCTATTGAAGTTTGACCATTTGTAGATGTCGTAAGGCTTGATGAAAATAAACTAACTTATGTTTTAGGAAAATTTTGTTTGGTTTTACTCTACAAACCTCCGAGGGTCATTTCGATCGGATGTGTTGACATTTAACTTTTATCAAAGCATGGTTGCATACCTTAGAGTCAGGTTGAGAGGTGAGGGAATGGTAGAACTTTGACCATGAGGAAATTGGTTAGGAAGGAATATGTCGTCGAGAAGAGACTCCAATGTGGGCATAACCAACATAGTAAAGGTAATGATCATGGGAGCATTAAAGCGGTGATGATAGAGATGAGGGGTGTGAGGATAAGAATATAAGTTTTTGAGGAAGATAGATGAAGAGGATTCATGACACCAAATGTAATTAGTGATGATGAAGGTGAATTGGCAAGGAGGGATGCAAAAATTCGGGGGTTGCTTGATGAAGATTAGGAAGAGGCTAAAACCATAGGTGTAGGAGAAGCACAATTATTGCAAGAAATTTCCAAAATGGGTTGTGGGTGATAATGGATGTTAGTCATTTTTGGAAGTTTGGACCCTAAAGAACTTTTGTATTGGTTGACAAGTATGGAGGAATACTTTGAGTTTGAAGAAATCACCGACTCAAAATGCGTCGAATAACAAAAATAAATTGAAGGAACATGCGGCATTGTGGCGGAAGGACATACAAAATGAGAGACATAGAAGAGGAAAGGATAAAATAGTGTGTTGGGATCACATGGTCACAAAAATGAGGAGTAAGATTTTTCCATCCAATTACCAGATGAGATTTTTCAATAATTTTCAAAACTTGAGACAAAAAGAGATGCCAGTAAAAGACTATATAGAGGAGTTCCACCAAATCATGATAATATTTGGACACACAGAAGTTGACCAGGAAAGGGTCACGTGATATGTTAATGGATTAAGATTTGGAATCCAGGAAGAACTCGTCCTATTACACATTCAAACAAAGTGGAAGAATATTATCAACTAGCCTTGAAGGTGGAAGAGAAATTGGTGCATAAATGTCGAGTGCAACTAGGAGGGAATTTGTAATGTGTGTGGAAGAGGAGGAAACAGATCGAGGATATAATAAAACACAATAAGATGAACACAATAGTGCGTAGACACTATTTCATAATAGTGTGTAGAGTAATGAATCATCATGTTCTTCAAGGGATGTAGAATATTTAGTCAAGGACGAGGAAGAGGATTCTCAGTAGAACATGTTATAAGTGTGGTACCATAGGACATCGTGCATTCAAATGTCTAAATACATAGAGTGAAGTCATGAGTAGGTGAAGAAGTTGGATCATATTTGACTTATGGAGATGTTGAATCTATAGGATTAGTATAACACCGAGATACCAAAGTGTGAAGAAGACTAATGATAAGGAAATTATTGTTACAAAAATCCCGGGAAAAATAGGAACACGTCTAAAGGAAATACTTGCTTAGGACCATTTACAAGTAAGGGGAAATGCTATAAAATGATTTTCAATAGTGGGAGCATATGTAATATTGTTTCTTGTGAAATGGTGGAGAAGTTAGGGATAAAGAAGGTTGTGCATTCCAACCCCTACAATGTATCATGGATATAAAACGGACACCAGGTCTTGGTAAATGAGAAAATCCTTGTGAAGTTCCAGATTAGGAATTATTGTGATGAAGTGCTATGTGATGTAATGCCAATGGATGTTCATAACTTACTCTTGGGAAGGCCCTAAAAGTATGAAAGGAAATCCATCCATGATGGGCATGCAAATATTATTCGCATTGAAAAAGATGAGCATAAATTCAACTTGTCACCACTAAAGGATGAGGAGAAAGGAGAAGTGTGTAATATGGTTTTGCACAATATTTTTTCTTATATCAAGTAAGGAATTATTGTGGGAGGTTGATGAAGAAAACACAAATTATGCATTGGTAGCATATGAAGCATGTAGAGATTGCACAAAGAGAGAGTAAATTCTGCATGAAGTGCACAAGATACTAGGAGAATTCCCAAAAAAATTGATGTGAAGGTTTTCCATGAGGATTACCTGCTAGTAAGTATCAGTCATCATAAAGAGTTTATACCAAGAGACAGTTTTCCCAAACAAGGCACCGTATATAATGACTCCAGAAGAGAATGAATAAGTATGTAGACAAGTGCAATAATTACTTGACAAAGGGCTAGTGAGAGAAATTTTGGGTCCTTGTCATGCGGTACTTGCAATACTAAGCACCAAATAAAGGAGTGCATGTGTATTGCATCTAGAGCCACCAACAAGACTACTATTAAAATTATAAGTTTCTATTACCTAGGATGGATGATCTAATGGGTTACCTTAGTGGCGCGCGATATTTTTCCAAGATTGATATGAAGAGTGGTTATCACCAGATCTGCATTAAGGAAGGATATGAGTGGAAGACCACATTCAAAATGAAGGAGGGATTATATGAGTGGCTAGTTATGCCCTTTGGGTTAACCAATGCCCCGAGTACTTTCATGAGACTAATGAATGAAGTATTGAAGCCATACTTAGGAAAATTTGTGATTGTATATCTGGATGATATACTTGTGTTTGACATGATGAAGGAAGAAAAATTGGGTGCCTATGCAAGGTAATGAAACGTTTGTAAGAGAAAAAGTTTTTATCAATATAAAGAAGTGTAGCTTTATGCATAAAGAGTTAGTCTACTTGGGTTTTGTAATATCCCAAGAAGGATTACGAATGGACCGAAAAAGGTGCACACAATTGTAGATAAGACCTCACCAAGAAGTGTGACCGAGGCACAAAGTTTTCATGGTTTAGCAAGTTTCTATTGGAATTTTATCAAAAAATTCAGTGGAATATGTGTAGTGATCACACAGATGATGAAAGGGACCGCAAGGAATTTGTGTAGACAAAATAATCATAACGCAACTTTAAGGAGTTAAAGCAAAATGTTACAACCTAATCAGTGTTAGCATTTCCAAGTTTTGAGAAGGTATTTCAGGTGGATTGTGATGTAGGTGGGAAAACTATTGGCACGATACTAAGTCAATAAAGGAGGCCCATAGCCTACTTCAGTGATAAATTGAATGATGTAAAAAGGATATACTCGACCTATGATCAAGAGTTCTGCGCAATGATCCAAGCACTAAAGAAATGGAGGAATTATTTATTAATAAATGAATTTTTCTTGTACACGACCATCAGTGCGTTATAATTCATCAATAGTTAATAAAATTTAAACGAAAGGCATATGAAGTAGGTAGAGTTCCTACAAAGTTATTCTTTTGTGTTGAATCACTGCAGAGTGGAAAATCCAACAAAGTCGCATATGCATTGAGTAGAAGCACATTAGTGTTGACTAAAATGTGCAATGAAGTCATGGGGTTTGAAACCATGAAGGAGTTGTATGCGCAAGACATGGATTTCAAAGAAGCATGGGAGGCATGCTAAGAACTAATGTGTGTGGACAAAATGCCTTGGTTAGACTATTTTATCCAAGAAGGAATGTTGTTTCAAGGAACATAGTTATGTATACCATGAAAGGGTCAATGCGTGAGAATCTGCTTAGAGAAAAGCATAGTGGAGGACTAGGAGGTCACTTTGGAAATGATAAAGCGTGACACGGTTGAAGGAAAAATACTATTGGCCAAGGATAAGCATGGATGTGTGAAAGTATGCAGAAAGATGCAAAGGTCGTTAGATAGACAAAGGACACAAAAAAACATAGGATTATATCAACCTTTACATATACCAAGGAAACCATGGGAATACATTCGCATGGATTTTGTGCTAGGATTTCAAGGACCCAAAGAGGAAATGAATCCATATTTGTGGTAGTCGATAGATTTTTAAATATTGAATATCTTATTACATGCAAAAAAAAGCAAGTGATGCAACATGGATCGCACATATATTTTTCAAAGAAGTGGTGTGATTACATGGGTTGCCAATAAGTATAGTATCGAGATAGGGACACCAAGTTCCTAGGAAATTTTTGGAGGACCTTGTGGAAGAAGTTGGGAACCAGGTTAACTTACAGTTTAGCCTATCATCCACAAACTGATGGATAGACAGAAGTGGTGAACCGAAGCCTAGGAAATTTTGTTGCACAACTTGGTAGGAGATAAACTTGGCCGGTGGGATACAATGTTGGCGCAAGTGGAATTTTCCTAAAATGATTTAGTTAATAGAAGTTTCAGAAAGACCCCTTTTCAAATTTTCTATGGAACATGTACTATAGGATTCATGGAATTGTGCTAGGTGATGAACAACTAGAGCGTGGAAGTGGAAGGCTATGCATAATATCTACACCAACTGCATAAGGGAGTACATGAGAAGTTGGGAAAGAGAAATCAAAGATATAAGGAGCGCGCAGATGAAGGATGCAGAACCAAGGAATTTGAGGAAGGATATCAGGTCAAGATACATTTGTGAAAGGAGAGGTTTCCTAAAAGGACCTATAATAAAATAAAGCTGAAAAAAATTGGACCATGCAAGATAGTGCAAAATATTGGTCTAAATGCCTATAAGTTAGAGTTTCATGAGGGATTAGACATCTCTCCAATATTCAATGTTTTAGATTTATATGATTTCTATGAAGGGGACACCAGTCTACACAGGACTAAAGAAAAACACGTACAATAACTAGATGAAGGTGTGCTAGAAGAAGAAGAAACTTTAGATTGGAGGAAGCAGCTACTGGAGAAAAGGACTGAAGAGATCGAGGCCATATTAGAATCAATGGTTGTAAGGAAGACACACAAAAAGAATATAAGGAACACCTAATAAAATGGAAGAAACATGTAGAAGAAGATGTGACATGGATAACTACGAAGGAGCTTGGTCACCTAGGCCATACTCTGGAAACCGAATTGTGAGATGGAGATCACTTTTATTTCACCTGGAGTGTTTGATGCAAAATCATTGTGGAATAAATAATTAACTGCATATATTTTTAGAATTTTGGCCAAGTATAGTGGCACACACAAAGTCAAAATAGATCACTTAAGAAGACGTGGCGTGGAAGAAATATGTGCGATAATGGGCGAAAGTTTGGAAGAAGAAGGAATGCATGACATTAAGATAGAAAATATTTTGGAGCCATGCACAAATATTTTAATGAAGGAAACAGGGTGCACGTGAAGAAATGCTTGAAGGTAGAAAATAACAAGTGACAGGCATACAAAGAACCACCATCTCAACAATGAGATGGAATTCCAGATGGACTTATCCAAGCTACCAGGCCGAATTCCAGATAGTTAGACGCCATTAATGCTCAGGAGTTTTAATTTGGGTTTGAGCGGGATTTCTAGAAGAATTTCAAATCCTTTTGGGTGGGAAGATTGCCTATGGATACCTACCTGAAACCATATTTTAAAGAGAGATGGAGCGTTATACAGTATTGGAGCAGTGGGAGCTCACGGTTAGTGGTTAAGGACACTTTTTTGTGTCAACACCTCTGTAACTCTGCAAATCCTATCGAGGCTTGACATTTTGTAAGGCTTGATGAAAATAAATTTTTGTTTTAGTTAAAGTTTATTGGGTTTTACTCTATAAACGTCCCAGGGCCGTTTCGATCCGAGTGGGTGACGTTATATTTGAGGGATGCATCCATGTACATGTATGTAGAAGGATGACAGAGGCAGTGGTGTGGCTGCGGTAGGAGCATTGGGTAGGCATGAGAAAGATCCAAACTATGGATTATTTTATCTGTTATTCATATAACGTATTTACTTGTACATTTATAAAATGGATTTTCTTATTTCTTTCAATGAATGTAAGAATACCAAACTGTCAAATTCCTCAGGCATCATTAATCTCTTCCACATATTTTATGTACAGGGTTCGAACTATTTTGTTAAAGAGAGCAAAATTCTATAATGAATACATGCAAATTTACAGATACTTTAATATATATAATATCACATAAAATGTGTGTATACATATTTTTATATAATGAGTGGACTCATTTAAAATTTCTTATAATCTTGTAGGGCAAGTAATTATTTTCTTATCTTCTATACACCCCAGGAATTAAACCTAAGATGAGATGATAAGGACATTATATAAAATAAATGCATTCTTAACATTTGTTAAATCACAACTACATTATAATATCAGATATATATATTTAATGAGAAGTTTCATTTCCTCTTGTTACTCCTTTCAAATGATACTTTAAACCAAATGGCACGATGATTGTTTTTCTGAGAGAATATTTACACAACAGTTTATAAATATCCAAATCAAAAGCAAGTCCATAAGTTAAGAATCCTTCTAATATCTTCCATAGCTAAGCAAGATCCAAATTCCGTTTCCTTCAAAAATTTCAATGTTTTTTTCCTCTCTCTCAACTTGAAGCTAACAAACAAGATGTATGACCCAAAAATTATAAATAATTTAGGGAGGGATAAACTTCATTTGTAATATTTAAACCCTCGCCAAATTTGGGGGTGTAGTAACCACAAAAACAAGGAGGATTATCACAAACAAGATTCATTGATGGACCAAGGTATGTTAAGAACTCCTACTTTATAATACTCATAATTTCCTTAGATCTAACACAAGGAATACTAGAAGATTATAAACATATATCCATTTTCTTATCATTGCAATAACATGGTAAAATAGAAGATCATACCCCCAACTTCTTCTTCAATATGAAAGACTTATACATGTTCTCAAAGAATTTACAAACTTTAACTACACATTTGAACTCTTCCGTTTTACAATTACAAGGTAGCAACAAATCTAAAATGCAAGATTTTAAGACGGTCAAATATGTATGTATTATAATTTATTACACCCGGTTCCTAACCACATTAACAAAGTAATATTGATTTCCTTCACAATATTATCAAGTAAAATAATACCAATGTTTCCACTTTGTTGTAGCAAAAAAATTACATATTGCATTGCTTGCATAGCCAAGAAATAATCCACTCTAAGTTATAAAATACCAATTTTTTATTATAATTTCCATTCTCCCAACAATGAATGCTCCAAATAAATTCCAAGAACCATGCTCCAAACTCCAAGTATGCAAGTGCTCCAACACCACAAAAAGGGGACTTGTTTTCCACCCAACCTTTAGGCATCATTACATGCCTTTCTCCCAAGAAGAAGGCATTCTAGCCTCCCTCCAAGCCCATGGGAGAGAGAGAGAGAGAGAGAGAGAGAGAGAGAGAGAGCATGCCTCTAAAATGCACAAGAGGACAAGGAAAACTAAACCAAAGTGATAAAAAAATAAGCAAGCCATGAATGAAAGGATCCATTACCAACCAAAAGGGAGAAACAATCAAGTCCCAAAACCACAAATGGGGAAGAGGAGAAGGAGAATCCCAAAACCAAATAAGTCAAGCCATAGTGTGTAAATGATATCTTCCATAAACCTTCCAACTCCATACTCAAAATCCTCCAACATGCTTATTCCTCTAATTCTCCTCATTGTCAAGGCTTTTCAAGCCTTGAATGCTTCCTTGGCAAGGATAGGAGGATATTTCTAACCATATGGAAATTCCTCCTACTTCCACCATAGGAAGGGAGTAGAAATTTGATCACCTTCATGGCTTGCCCATCAAGCCATGAGGGATAATAAGAGGGTTCCCTCCCTCTTCCCCCATCATCTCCCAAATCCACTCCCCATGAGGGGTGGATGGAGGAAAAAAAAAAAAAAAGATAACAATCACAATACAACACACATAACCCATCAAAACATTCAAAACCACCAAAACAATAACAAGATATCCTTTCACATAATATTTCATGAAATAAGAGGTGTGAGGCCTACCTCACAACCCAAGAAGACCCCAACAAGGTCCCAAGCTCCAAAACTCCAATCTAACTTTTTCTCTAAGCCAAAAAAATGAACAAGAGAGCTCCCTAACTTTCCAAGTTGGGGATACAAATAGGATAAAACCTCCAAAACACAAGACCCATGGGAGGGTGACATGTGTCACCCTTCTAACTAATCCAATCTCAAACATCACTTTCTAAGTACAACAAATAATAAATGCAAGAAAATATTCCAAGGGATTCAAATCTTCCAAATTCATGCACCCAAATCCCAAATCTCCCAAAAAGACAAAATGTGAAGAAGGATGGTGATAAGAGAGAGGAATAAGAGAGGGAAAATATTTTTGAGATTATAAAAGCCCCCCCGTGCGCCCCCCCTCATAGGTATGGACCATGGGAGTCTTTTTAAGGTAAGAGTGACCCCCAACTTTCAAAACATGCCCTAAATTTTTCACTCTTTGCCCAAATTCGAGATTTGGGAAAGAGTGGGGATTTTATGAGGCATGGTGGGCCCACCAAGTACATTATTAGGTTTCCCAAAGCCCTACTTAATCACAATTAACAAAAAGGACTTCCTAATTACAAGAAAGTACAATTAAATGCTAACAAGCAATAAACATCACTAAAACAAGTAGGTTAAAATAAAATTAATTTGACAAGGTAAAAGAGATGCAAGAGGGATAAATTAGGACCAAACACATGCCAAAGGTGAACACCCAAAACTCCAATTACAACACCAAATAACAACAAGGTATAAGCAACAAGGTGGGGATGGGTTCGGCCTAAGAGGATTTTGTGCATCTTGGAGGTGCAAACTCGAAACCCACGTTCTCCTTGTGGCGTAACCTGTAATCCTACACACTCAATGCAAACCTCATATCTGCTCGACACCAAAACTAAATAAGGTGACAATACACATATCTATAGTAATCCACCAAATCAAAGTCGAAGTGAATGCATTACACTACATCCATCTATCTAAGAAATATAAAGAATTGCGATAAAACATCCATGATGCATCCAAAATGAAAACCATATGAAACTCAACTCATAACATCGATACCATCATATAAAAATCAAGTGATATGACCATAAAATACATTGGAAACCTATGTTGAATACAATGCCCTACCGAAAACAAGTTAGCATAATATAAATGATATGACACCGAACATAGTAATGTATAAACAATAATCCATCTAGAAAATTATCCAATATCTCCATATGAAATAAAATAATGAGTACAAAGAGTCAACATGATGTAGAGAATGGAAAAACTAGTGGGCACTACATCAACAAAGATACCCTTCTTTTTCTTTTTCTCACACATCCGTATATACCAAATGAATTGTTTTGGTTCCAGGTTCAAGGATGCCATTACCACCTTCTATCCATTTGGGACTTGATGTAGATCAAATAAATTCTCCATTTGGTTGATCTAAGTGATTGGATCATTCCCATTGAACTTGTATCTAATCTCCATATGAAATAAAATAATGAGTACAAAGATTCAACATGATAGAGAGAATGGGAAAAGCGGTGGGCACTATATCAATAGAGAGACCCTTATTTTTATTTTGCTCACACATCCATCTATACCAAATGAATTGTTCTAGTTCTAGGTACAATGTAACATCCCGAACTTAATGTAGTCTAAATTTCATTGTTGGCTAATCAAATTATGAAAAAAATCTTGAGGGAAAGATAATTGCGACAAAGTGAAAATTCGATATTGATAACCCAAGTTTTTATATAGTGTTAACAATGGAATTAATTAATATCGTATAAGTCGAATAAGGATTAATGACTGGTAATAATATTTAAAAGTATGTACACACACACACACACACACACACACACACACACACACACACACACACATCTACATGTTATTTGTTTTGAAGGTTTTATTGATTTATAATTACACACAACTATGTGTGTGTGTGTGTGTGTGTGTGTTGTGTGTGTGTGTGTGTGTGTGTGTGTGTGTGTTACCAACTTGTGGTTTTGTTTTGAAGGTTTTATTGATTTATAATTACCAACTTTGGTTTTCATTGTTATAAGGTTTAATTGAAGTGAAGATTGGGTTGCATTGTTTAAGGTTTAATATTGGGTGAAGATTGGTCATAGACCACGAGACATAAAACATTGTTATTGTTTTGTTTAATGTTTTGTGGTGAATATTGGTCATAGACCATATGGCACAAAACATAGGTAAATAAAATATGTGGCATGCAAGTTAGTGAGTTTTTAAACAACTATTTTTGGAGGGAGATAGCCATGATGTGGCACTAAGCGTCTTAAAGGAATTTAATGAATCTGGTTCATTGGGAACTGGTAGCTTCCTCAGGAAGCTAAAACATGCAAACTCTTCTTCATTCACATCATTTTCATTATGTTTGGTTTTTGGTATTTTGAGCTAGAACGTGGAGATTATTGAGGAGATAATTCTGGAAATCTATTTTTACATCTATGCATGCAAATTCTTTTGGAATGTTTTATGAGATTTTTGGGATCATTTAAATTGTAAGAAGATTTCAAGGGAAGAATAAGGAAAACAAAGACAAAACTAGGCATGGGTTTTCTCTCTCCTATTCTTTGTTGTTATTAACATGAAATTTTAGAATGTGTTTTTGGTTTTTAAATCGGTACTATTCTTCATTTTTAATGTGAAGTTTGAAAATAAAAACAAGGGAAAAGGTTGGAAATGAAACAAGTTTTGTTTGAATGTGAGATTTGGATTTGTAATTGATTTGGCATTCTAGGTCTGGTTTTTGTTCGAAATTTGGGAATGTAACAAAATATATATTATTGGGTTTGTAGGAAATATGGGTCATAAGGAATAAGACAAAGTTGATTCAATTATATTGAGCATGTTTTGGGTTTAATCATGATTTTAATGCCAAAATATTGAATGGTTTGTTTGTGATTTTTGTAAAACTAGTATATCCATGCATAAATCTGGTAAACAAATTAGGTGTGAAGACGTCCTGGTTTGTGAGATATAGAGTTGTAACTAATTTAATATTGTTTTTTTTGTATATCTAAAGCTAGGTCGAGTTGGAATGAAGAGTCTATTAATTGTATAATGCAGTTTATATCCATCTCATTTCGAGATTTGATGGTTTAAAAATTGTTTTTTTAAAGCTCTCTTGGAGCTAGGTTGTTTTATTGTGGTTTCATACCTCCTTTAGGTTTTTGAGGAACACTTAGTTCTTAGTGGGTTTGATTGTTTATAATTCTAGCTCATTGTGAGCTTTGGTGTTATTAATTGTTATAAGGTTCTCTCTAACGTGAATGAACTGGTTTCACTCTCTCCTTGAGCATATTCAAATTGGGTGTTCATTAGGAACTTGGTGTGAAACATGTTTTGGACTTTAAATTGATCTGGTTAAAATGAAAAGATAAACATAGCCCAAATAGAACTTGATGAGTAAGATTGTTTTTAGCTCCTCTTGATTACTTGGTATCAATGAATTTTTGATTGTTAATGATGTTTTAACTCTTATAGAGTATGATTGTTCAAATCATGATTTGCCTTTTTGAGTTTAAGGAATGAAAGTTGAGCAAGTATTGGAAATGGAATAGTATTCTTATAAAGCAATAATGTTTTACCTCTTCTTCTATATTCATTATGGGATTTTAAATTATTGAGTATGAAATGGAAATGTATACATTTGTTAGATTATTTGATTATTATGGTAATTACTCCATTTTGGGTTTAATTCAAATGGGAATATATACAATCGGTAATGTTTTAGAGGCAACTCATTCAATAGTAATTTGTTCATACCTTCTTAAACCTTGATGTAATTTAGTTTTTATGATTAAGGAACTAAATGGTGAGATGGAGATGTGGCTCTCATATAAGCATTGTTGTTTGAGTTTGTTTCAGTGATCTTTTACATAAGTATGGCAAATCTATATATTGAAAGGTTCTTTCTATATTAATAATATTTTATGGAAAATAAATTGTTTGGAAAACAAAAATAGGTGGAATTGAATTATTATCTTGGACTATTGTATTAAATGACAGTGATAATATGACACTTTAACATCTAAAAGTTAAGTTGATCATGTTGAATTCATGTACTGTTTGTAAACATACTATTACAATCTAAAGTATCATTGCATGTGTATGAGATCGATATTTTATTATAAACTAGGAATTTTATAATTATATTTTATTGATTATGAATTAAGTTAGCTTTAACCTATTCTAATATTTCATTTTAATTACAACAAGGAATATGAGTTTGTGAACTCATGCCGGTTCTTAGGAACTCGACCCATATATACATTTTTCTCTCTCTTACAAGTTTTGCGGGAAATGATGACACTCTTGACGTGACTTTGTTTGGATTGTTTGCAATTGATTCACGTCATGTGTTATTTATTATAAATTTAGAAAGGATTGTTGTATTTATTTGATAAAAGTGTATGAAATTTTTTCGCAAGTTATTATGGGCATTTTGCCTAATGTATTATTATGATGATTTTTTATATTATTATTAATGAAAATAAAGGATTATCCTTATTAAATATGAATATATTACTTGATTGTTTTGTAACTTATCTTGTTGGATATGCTAAAGATGAATAATATTATTTTATTCAATTATTGTTGATTTCATTGATTCATTTAAAATGAACAAATATGTGAATGACGACACATAGAATAATAAGGATAACAATATAATGAAAATGAAGTAAAGTTATCATTGTACCTTATGGAATTAAACAGACTAATCATGACAACTAATGAACTTAAGAGATTAAGGATGATCCTTAACAAGTAATGTAATGGAACAACTCAATGTGGAACATGATTAGTAAACCTATACTTAACAACGAACATTATGTTGTGTTAGTTTGATAAGAGGAAATAATGAAAGATAGTAACTTGTTGAGTTACTATAACCCTCTTTCAAGAATCTAATATCATATATCGACACATTATAACGTGTCTTAAAGATGAACTTATTTACTTCATCTTTCATGGATAACTTAAAGTGTAAATGAAGTGTAGGTGTTATGTCCTATCGTCTTCTCGATAGTATCCTAATTTGTGCCAACTTAGGATGGCTACGAGAAGGGTAGTGAGGACGTAATGATGAAAATCATTACGTGGTCACTATCTTTCCCATAGGGATCCTAAGGTGGAACTGATAGGATCCTTTCAATTAGTAGGGTGAGTCATGGACTCTACTTCTTCAAAATTGAAACTTAATTTCTTAAACAACAAAATGAAATCCAGATGAATGTGTAGATGGTTGTGTGGTGATGGAAGACAAGTTTCATTGACTTGTGCATGGTCATGAAACTAAGCTTGCAATGCAATGCTTGAACCTTTGGCCAAATTAATGTAACTAGTTGATTACATTATTTGTTCATCATTCCCCTAACTCATTTATTAAACAATAAAATGAAATCCATATATGAATGTGTTTATGGTTGTGCGGTGATGGAAGACAAGTTTCATTGACTTGTGCATGGTCATGAAACCAAGCTTGCAATGCAACGCTTGAACCTTTGGCCAAATTAATGTAACTAACTGATTACATTATTTTTCACCATTCCCTAACTCATTGTGTCAGATACTAGATGGAATACAACTAGTATGTTTTCTAGGTAGACACTTAGGAGATGCACATAGTTCTCATAACCTGTAAAAGGTTTAACCAAAAGTATACAAGTTATACACACTCGGGTAGAGTGATTTAAGGGAGATTGAGATGATCTAGTAGACCCTTACAGTTGCACATGGTTATCATTTGTTATCAGATGGATTGTAAACATTTAATTATGTTGTATTAGTTAGCTATGCAAGCTGAAATCATTGAAGGCATTAATTGTACTTAAGGGTTTTTTTAAATCCCTTAATTTGGATGAATCATAACATGGGTGTTACATTTTGGTATCATAATTTGAATATTTACCACACTTGGACTTGGACTTAATTACATCTTATCTTGTATTAACGAGGATATGATGGCTAGGAGAAGAGGAAATGATGAGTTGGAACTAGTTCAAAAAAAGTTGAAGGTTCAACAACTCAAAAGTTAGATGAAATCCTAACGGTCTTTCAGGACACCAGAAACCGAATAGATGTCATAGAGTAGTAAGTTATGGGTGATAATGAAGAGGAAGAAACTGAGGTAGAACAACCTAAACTATGAGAAGAATAAGAACACGAACAATGATGGTAAGAATAACCTCTTGACCTAACTTTGAAAATCAACAAGGGAATAAAAGAGCTCATTTGGCTATTGAACTATCGAGAGGATATTAAATGGATCGAGAATACCCAAATTTTATGGAACAAATTTGGGGGATGGAGTCAAGAATTGGTTGAGTGAGATGGAAAAGTATTTCAAAACAAGGGAATTTTTGGAAGAAACCAAAGCAATTTGGGGTGCTTTCAACTCTCTAATGAGGCATCTTCTTGTTGGGATAACTGAAAGATGGAGTTAGGAGTTAATATTGCCTCCATCACATGGGAACAATTCAAATTTTACTTCCGTCAATGCTAGTTACCTCAATCGTATTTTGACTAGAAAATTTCTAATTTTCACAATTTAACACAGGAAAATTGAGTGTAGTTGAGTATTGGGAACATTTCACTGAGTTATTAAAATATGTACCTCAATACCAAAAACATGAAAAATTCAAAAATTGTAAGTTTATCATGGGGTTATACCCAAATATAGGGGATGAAGTAGATGGTCATGGGTCATCTACTATGGAAGCATTTTTTGAAAAATCCATAAGGAAAGAGCAGAAATTGTAATAAATTTCATCCTTTAGAGATGAAAACGTTAGCTCACTCCGCACCATTAGCTCCTATAAAAACATGGTGGAAGAAAGAATGTAGTAAAATGAAAACTAATAGAAATAATACAACTAAACCTACTGCAAATATGAGGAAGAATGGACATAATGATGTTGTTGTTAATGAAAACAAATTTGAGAAGAAAGGGCTCGATGTTGGATGTTTTAAGTGTCGTGGTTATCACTATGCTAATAATTGTCCCCAAAGGAATTAGGGGAACAATCAAGCGAAACCGATTCATATTACATTGGCTAACCGTTAGGATGAGAAATAAGATACCCCTATTGAAGTGCCGGGAAAGACTTATGGATTACTTGTTACTATTTTGTTTGACATCGGTGCAACCAAGTGCTTTATTTCTAGTAAGTTAAGCGTGAAACTATCTAAAAATTCTAGATATATGGAAAATACATGGAATTTTCAATACGGGAACAATGTTATTCATACATTATACCAATGTCTATTTGACCCCAAACATTGAAATTATCTAGTTTAACCACTAAACTTGACCTCTACGTGACTCCCTTAGGGTCATAATACATCATAATAGGACTAAATTGGTTGTCCAAACACAAGGCAACTATGGACTATTTTGAGAAATGAATAGAATTCCTAGATGACATGCAGAAAACAACTAGCATTTAATGCATTGAGAGAGGTTTCAAAGTTAAACAAATCTCAACAATACAACTTAAAAAAACTAAAAACAATGGTTACATGTTTTATGCAATAAAAATGTCTGATTTTAGTGAGGAAGGTAATACTTCCTTGGAGGATTTTTCATTGTTATAAGAGTACGTGGATGTATTTCTAGAAGAATTACCTAAACTAGCTCCTAAATGATATTTTGACTTTACCATTGAAATCAAACTTGGAACTGAACCAATATCAAAAGCACCATATATAATGACAACAAAAGAGTTAGTTGAACTGAAAACACAACTTCATGAACTTTTATAAAAAGGACTGATTCGACCAAATTTTTCTCGTTAGAGAGCACTGGTCATTTTTGTTAAAAACAAAGATGGAATGTTAAGACTATACATTTACTATCACATGCTTAACAAAGCTATAATAAACAATAGATATCCTTTTCCAAGGATTGATGACCTATTTGATTAGATGAGAGATGCATCTATTACTCAAAGATTGATTTATGATCTAGTTATCATCAATTAAGGATAAAGGATGAAGAAATTCATAAAACATCATTTCGAATAAGATATGGGCATTATGATTTTATTTTTTACCATTTACACTCATTCATACAATCTGTTGCATTTATGAATCTTATGAATAATATTTTTCAAGAATACGTAGATAAGTTTGTTCTAGTTTTTCTTGATGATATTTTGATTTATTGAAAGAACATAGAGGAACGCAACAAACACTTGAGAATAGTATTAAATGCTAAGAAAAAGGAAACTTTATGGTATGATTTTAAAATGTTATTTTTATCAAAACAAAGTACAATATCTAGGCCACATAAAAAAATATGGGATTTTAGTGATCCATCAAAAATCAAGGCTATAATCGAGTGGTCAAGCACCTTAAAATGTCCATAAAGTAAGAAGATTTATGCAACTGTTGGTTACTACAGAAAATTTGTAAAATATTTCTCAAGAGTGGCTAGACCAATAACTTCATTACGAAAAAGGATAAGAATTTTTATGGACTGATAAATGTGAAAATGCATTTAAAATGTTGGAAGAAAAACTTACAATAGTACCTTTGTTGAAGGTTTTGGATCCTAATGGAATCTTTACCATGGTAATTGATGCCTCAGGTGAAGGTTTGGGAGGAATACTTCTTCAAAATGATCATGTAATTTCTTATGAGAGTAGAAAATTGAAGGTGCATGAGTAGAACTATGTTCCCCATGAATTAGAACTTGTTTCCATAGTTCATGCCTTACAAATATGGAGGCATTGTTTGCTAGGAAATCCATTTGAACTGAAAATAAACTATTTGGGATTGAAATACATCTTTACGCAACCCTGTTAGAATGCAAGACATTGTAGGTGGCCGGATTTTCTATTCCAATATGAATTTGACATTAGTTACATCAAAGAAAAGAAAACCATGTTGCTATTGTGCTAAGTCGTAGGAAGCATGTTTCCGCTATTGTGACCCTCAAAACACAATTTAAGGAAGAAGTTAGTAAACAACTTCAAACTGATATGTACTATCAATATATGAAAACTACGTTAGAAAATACAAATGATAGGAGATATAAAGTTTGTAATTTCGATAATAAAGAAGTCTTACGGTATGATAACATAGTTTATGTACCCTTGGGTAATGATCTTAGAATGAAATTTATGAAGGAATTTCATGATGCACCATATTCTAGGCATCCCAGAGTAATGAAACTGTTGGCTAATGTAAAACAACAATATTTCTAGAAAGGAATGAAGAAGGATATGATTAATTATGTTGCACATTGTCTTGAATGTCAACATGTTAAGGTAGTGTACTTGCATCATATAGGTTTGTTGTATCCTTAGAACATTGCAGTATAAATGGCAGGTATTCAACCAGGGTTCATTTTAAGACCACCCCTCCAAAAAATTATTATAGAATGGGTGGTGAATGTGCTGACAAATATATTCGCATTGTTAGTGAATCTTGGAAAGGAGGTTTTTCGGGATGACATAGAATCTATTATTTTTTAACTTTTTTACTATACAATAACAAGTAGTGGTCATGTCGACGACGGTAAAAACCTTTAGTTTTTCGCTGATAACGAATATTATTTGTCAACTGGTAGCAACAATGAGTTGACATGTGGAAATTTTGTGGATTATGTTTCCTGGTAACACATTTTTTCTTACCGTCGAGTTTGTATCACTAGATTTTTTGTTGTATAGGATCTTTTACACCTTGTTAGATGTCTATGGATACATAATTTTGGTCAATAACAACTCGGGATATTGACATCATCTCGCAGCACAAATGGGTTGTCAAACGTCAATTCATTGTGTTGTCACCCATAATATTTTATTTTTTTCCACTGGTAACATTCCCTTGTTACTGGACGTTCTAGTTCCATGTTCCCATCCTCGACCAATGGGCCCCTTCCTTTACTATATATATACCCATCCCCATTCATTTTGTCCCATTTGCACTTGCAAATTTCTATGGACCCGAGTTTTTAGAGCATCTCGCCACTATTGCAAAGAGTTTATTCTACGATCCTTGTCCACTTCTAGTATTATACAAACGTGACACAACTAGATCTTCACATCACAAGTACAAATACATGTATCTTCCAACACCTCTTTTTTCAAGATATCAAGATTCAAGAATTATGACACAAAGAAAAAAGTCGATTAAAACTTCATCCTTTGTTTACAGAAACCTATTATATTTCTAAAGTTACTACAACTACAAGAAGACCCAAAAATCTAGAGTCGATCTGATTGGATTGGAAACTCAGGGTTCCATGGACTTCTTTACATGCCTCAGTATGAGATAGAAACCAAGTTGTTAGACAATTTAATTGATTTATATAATAGTTCTAATGGCTCTTTCACGGTTGCATTACCATCATGCTTTTCTCAATTGGTGGTTCCTTTTGGGGGTTTTGGTTGTTATGTTTCTCTCTGTCTCTGCTAATCTATGGAAATGTAATGCTAAACTACTAAAAAACAACACTAATGTAATGAAATGCATTTAATGGAAATACTTTCTTTGGAATTGAATGCACACACAAATCAATATAACATAATTCAAATAACACACACTCTGAATTGAAATTGTAGAATTGAAATGACACACTCAGAATTGAAATTGCATGAAAGGAAATAACACACACTGAATAGAAATTTTAGTAAAGGAAATAAGTAATTGCATTCAAATTGTAACTTATAGAAACCATGAGCATGCATAAACGTAAAAGCCTCCAGTCTTGGTCGAGTGGGCCCTTTCTCTTCCTTGGGATGGAGGTAATCTCAACACCACAGGATATTCAAAACAACATCTAATATATTGATTCAGAAAAGTTCCATAACATACTCAATACATAACTGGAAAATAGATACTAACTATTATAAATTATATCTACAGATTACCAACATCAACTAACTACTAAATTTTTCTTCAAGGAGATGTCTATATAGACATAGTCGGTTACACATCATGCCAAAATTGTAGGCACTAAGTTCTTCCACTAAAACCCTATTAAAGTTCATTAAATCCTATGGAACTGCTAAAAACAAGATCCATGTTTATAGGTTGTCAATGGAAAAATTCTTCCATGATTGCATGATGGCTCCAAACTCGGACTCCTTGATTACAATTCCCAACATTGGTAGTAAATGTCCACTATTATCCTACACATGTCACCACATTTCACTCATAGAGGTGATTAGTGGGAGGTTATGGTAAACAAGTTGCATGAAACAAAACAAGAGAAATGCATTGAACTTACTAGGATATAACTATATAAAGCATCCCCATGCACTAATTAATCATGTTTAATGACAAATCAATAATCACATAGATGATATAAACAAGTCAAATAATGCACTCATCATCTCCCTACACTTTACCTATTGCATGTCCCTATGCATCTCATCTTTTCCCTACCCTAAGGCCAAGTTGTTGTGCCATATCATATTCCTCAAACTGATCTGCATATTGTTTCTGGTTCCTTTGCATCCTGATTGTTTGAAATAACTTCCACCCAAGCTGTGAAACTATCATGTGACTAGGAAATGTTATTATTTTTCTAGGTAGTAATCAGATTTAGGAGAAGAGGTGGCCTCACTATGTGTTCCTACCCACTCATCATTGTATTCCTTGTCATTTTTCTCTAGACAACTGCCGAATTATTGTAACCAATGCATCACCCCTCCGCATACACCAACTGAGATTCTGAGGGGAGATAACTTCCCTCCTTTTTAATGGAAAGTTTAAGGTATCCCATCTTCTATCACAAGCCTATCTTGCTTCACCAAAATTTGCTTGACTATAGGCCTCAAAATCCTGCACACATTTCAGTAGAATCTTTGAAGTATTTTCCCCAACACCAACCTGATAATAAAGAGATCAGAAATTTTTCTTCATGGCCACATCATTGTGATGGGTAGGCCTAATGTAGAAACCTATGGTGTGAGTTGTTTGAGTGAAAATATTTGTTTTTTCACCCCATGTAATTTGGTTCCTAAGCAAGGACTGAAAGGCCTTCAACTAAAAATCTCCCACAAATAGATTAATAAAGAAATCAGGCACATTGGTGACCAACATGTTGTGGAGGTAAAATTCACATAGTTGATTTTGTATCTCAGGGGTACTATTTTGATAAATTGACAAAAAGGTTTTTCCATCAGGAGCTTCATGAGGTTCTTGACTGCACATTCTCATTAATTTCCAAGCATAGAATTTCTCTTGGAAAAACATGTTATAGACAGAAGAAGGTTTCCTACAGGCCAGAAGCTTACAAGCCAATGGACAAATAAAGTATAAAATAGATTCTAACTTCTTCTTCTTCATTTGCATTGGCCTCAATCTCCTCTTTTAACTTTTTATTTTCCTTTTTTAATGCTTTATTCCAAAGAGATAATGATTTAAATCATCCCATACTTTAAGGCCTATATCTCTTTGTCTCTTGAGACTGCTAACCTCTACCTTCAAAGCAAGTAATTTCCCTCACTTTTTCTATAGTTCTCTGTGTAAATGTAGTTTGCAAAGATAAGTTGGTTTCTTGCATACCTTTTAAATTTTCCTTCAGGAAGGAAATTTCATCTAGATAACACCTCAGTACATCATCTCCATGTGATTCTTACCACCAATCTCCATTGCAATAGATTATGGTGTCGGGGTCTATATATATCTAGTGTTGAAGGCATTTTGGAGCTCTTGACTTAGTTTTTTTGGCTTTGTGAAAAATATCTAGACTGTGTTGTAGGGATAGTTGTTGTGAATATATCATCCTTAGATTGTTCATCATTAGGGACATTGAGGTACCAACCTCTTCCTTCTCCTCCACAATGGGAGTAGAATCTTCATGAAAAACTTTGGCACTAGGAAACTTCAAGTCTCTGCAAAGTACAAGACCTTCTTGGCCTCAAAAATAGAAGAAGGAACTGGTAAAGTGATTTTACCCTTAGAATTTTGTGGCATAGAAGATGGACTATCTAACTACCAAGTTCTTCCATAGTCTCCTGTGAAGGGTGAGGAGCCGAATCGAGCTTAGGTCAAATAATGGGAGATGGTCCCTTCTTGATTTTATTTTGTTTGGAACTCTCCCCTACACTTATTTGTTTGATCCTTCTCTTGGGTCTGTAGAAAACCTGATGTGAACAGATCAATTGAATAAGCCCTGGGTGTTTCAATGCAGCCTTACCACCTCCATTTTTATATTTTGTCCCACTTTAATGACTGCATCAAGCTAAATATTTAGGTAAATTTACCCTGAGTGTAGGGTTTATGTGGCCTTTCTTCAAATGAATTAAAATCTTCAGTGAATCCCCTCCAAGCACAAGATGGTTGTCCATCACAGATAAAGTACATGTTGACCCATTTAACAACTTCCTTCCAAATACTAGGAAAAATTTCCCACTTAATCCCTTCGAGTACCATATGAAGTGAGGATTACTTTACGGAAGAGCTTTTTTCATCCTCATGAAATAGGGAATTAGGTCTTTAAGAGGAGCATTTTCATAACCTTGAGACCAAATTCGGTAAACTAGATAGGTCAGAAATAACTTGACTACTTATTTCTACTCTTTTTCCCCCAATTCAGTGAGTAGGTGGCTTCAAAATTTATCAGAAACTCATCAACTAAATTTTCATGAAGCCCTTGAATTTCCTAATAAATTCTAGCTAGCCAACATCATAAAATACCTAGGAAATTACAAGCATTCAAAGCAAGTGGGTCTGGAGAGTCTGGTTCAGATTTCTTCTTCTACCCCATAGTATAGATGAATTTAGATAGTTGTGTAGAAAAAGAATGATGTTGTGTTCAAACTCAGAGAAATGACATGAAGTGTTTGGTGAGTGAAAATTTGAAATATACCACAATTTTTAATTCCTTAGGTCGGTGCAAAATTGGTGGCGTGAAAAGTTTGACAAGACCAAGTATGCATGGGAAGTTTTAATGCATGGTATGACACACACCCCATCATATTGAATAATAATGCCACTTGTCCTTCTTATAAAACATCCCATCCTTTTCTTAGAAATTTGACACATGGTATCATTGCTAATTATGATTCATTATGATTCATACACCCCACTCCACGTCACAAGATTTTGAATGATATTCCCAATAAATGCATTGAAAATTGTGTATTGATTTAATCATGCTAAGTAAATGTGATGGGGAGTGCTTCAAAATTTAATATCCATAGCGAAGTAAAATGCACTTACCCTTTCCATCTCAACTTCCGATATCCATAGATTTCCACATCTGCGCTCATAGAGAAAATGTGAGTAGTGTACATTCTAACAATAGACATGCCCACCTTTATTGAAAGCATGAAACAAACAAAAAAACTACAATCTAAGGGAAAGAAGATCAAAAGCATGATCATCTTTCTTTATTCAAATTTAAAAATGACTACTCATGATGGGAAGAGCCAGGCTCCTCCCTTTGAATCCATTTCCTCACATAACAACATATCTTTGTTGAAGGTTTCTTTATCAGAGGATGTTGATACATCCTTAATCTATGTCCATTCACTAGAAGAGTTATTTTATCTCCATCAATGGAAACAATCTCACAGAGCCATTATCAAACACTTGTTTGATCTGGTATGGTCCCAACCATCTTGTCCTCAGCTTTCCTTTGAACTGTTGATACTTTGAGTCAAAAAGTAAGACCCAATCTCCCTCATTGAACTTCCTATATTTGATATGAGCATGCCAAGATTTTCTTTGATGTTGAAGAATCTCAGTTTTTTTGTTGTGCCTCCATCCTCATTTCATCAGCTCATTCAGTTGCATTACTCTCTCACATTGTGCTTCATCCAAATCGATGCCAACTTCCATTGTTGTCCTCCAAGTCTACAATTCAAACTCAATGGGTAATAGTGGCTTCTTCCCATACACCAGTTCATATGGGGAGAAACTAGTAGTGGTCTTCCAGGTTGTATTGTAGGCCCAAACCACTTCTGGGAGTTTTGGTACCCAATTTTTTTTGTCTGCATTGACAACTTTGGTTAAAATATTCTCAGCTCTCTGTTTGTAACTTCTACCTACCCATTGGATTGGGGGTGATATGGTGATGAATTCGATGCTTGATTGGTAGATCTCTAGGAAATCCTCAATCATGTTAGACACAAATTGAGGTCCTTGATCTAGATACAATAGCTCTAGGGGTGCCAAATCTCAACATAACCTTGTTGTACAAAAATTCAGCTACAACATCTTCATTGCAGAGATGTCAATGCTTGAACCTGGCCCATTTGTGACATAATCAGTGCACACCAATAGGTACTCTTTCCCAAAGGATGGGGATCAAAAGGTCCAATGAAATCAATACCCCACTTCTCAAATGGTCCTAAGACCAGCTGAGGATTGAGAGGCATTTCCATGGACAATGTAGGCTTTCCCATTCTTTGACATGCATCACACTGCCACATGTACTTCTTGACAGACTTGTGAAGAGAAGGCCAGTAATACCCTAGCTCCAAGGACCTTGTGAATTTTCCTCTTCATTGAGTAATGTCCTCCTCTAGGCTCATCATGAAAAGCTCTCAGTATGTCATATACTTCATCCTCATGAACACACCTGTGAAGAACCATATCAGGACAACATTTAAATAAAATTTTGTTACACCATTTATATGTTGAGTTGTTTTTAACTAATCTCTTTGTTCCTTATTGGTAAAGTAAGTTGGAAACTTCCTGTAGTTAGGTAATTCACAAGATCAACAAACCATGGAGGTTGAGTCGATATTGCAAACAAGTGTTCATCTGGAAAATGATCTGGACTACTTCTTCTTCTCCTAAAACATTCAATCTTGAAAGGAAATCAACAACAACGTTAGTCTTTCCTGGCTTATCAATAATTGTTAAGTTAAATTCTTGCAACAAGAGTAACCATCTGATAATTTTCCCCCACTACTGGTTTATTCATCAAATACCTTATGGCTGAATGGTCAGTATAAAAAAATATTTTATACCCAGTAATATAATGTTTGAATTTATTCAGAGAGTAAACAATAACTAAAAATTCTTTTTCCGTAGTGGTGTAGTTTCTCTCTGTAGGGGTCAGATTCTTGTTGATAAAATAAATGGCATACATCTGATCTTCTTCATCCTTTTGTCCAAGAACAACTCCCATTGTTGTATTAGATGCATCAGTGTGAATATGGAAAGGTTGCCCCAGTTGGGTCCTCTCAAGACTGGAGCGGTGGTTAGCTTCTCTTTGATAATCTGAAAGCCTGTTGACATTGAGGAGACCATTCAAAAACACAATATTTTGTCAGAAAAGAAAACATAGGTGCAAAATTTTACTAAAGTCTTTGATGAACCACCTATAATACCCTGCATGTCCAAGGAAACTCTTGATGTCAGTCTGATTTTTTTGGCGTAGGCAGTTGAGTAATTACTTCAATATTTTTGGGGTCGACTGTATTCCTTTGGCAGAAATATGATGACCTAAGACAATTCCTTGATCAACCATAATCAAACATTTTTCATGACTCAAGGAAAGTTGGTGTTGCTCACATCTAGTTAATACTTTTTCAAGATTGTTCAAGAGATTCATCAAAAGTGGAACCATGGACAGTGAAGTCATCCATGTAAACTTCAACACAGTCATTTGTAAGATCTACAAAAATGGCCAAAAATACTCTCTAGAAAGTAGCAGGTGCATTACAAATCCCAAATGGTAGGAATCTATATGAAAATGTACCCCAGGGACAAGTGAAGGTGGTTTTATCTGATCAATAGGTGTAATACTAATTTGGTTATACCCACTAAACCCATCCAAGAAGGAGAAATATTTCTTACCTGCAAGATTTTTCAAGAACTGATCAATAAAGGGAAGGGAAAGTAGTCTTTCTTGGTGGCTTTATTAAGTTCCCTATAGTCTACACAGATTCTCCATTTACCATTTTTCTTGGGAACTATAACTAGTGGTGATACCCACTGACTATCAGATATAGGATAGATGAATCCTACCTTCAACAATTTTTCTATCTCATTTTTTTACTATGTCTCTAAGTGTTGGATTAATTCTTCATTGTGGTTATCTCACAGGTTTAACATCCTCGGTGTAGATATGGTGAGTGTAGATGCTTGGATGGATCCCTTTCATATCAGTATAATCCCAAGAAAAATCTTGGGAATGCTTCCTCAAGATTTCTACAACCCTAGTCTCTTGGTTGGCCTCTAAGTTATTACCAATGGTCAACTCTTTTCCTATGTCAATAGTCACTTGCTTGGTATCTTTCAAAATAGTGAGCTCTGCATCAAAATTAAAGAATTCAAGGGAAAAACATGAGGCTGAAGCATGTGTAAAATAGTCATATTTTCAAGAGACATAACCTTGGTTAAAGGACAATAGAAATCAGTGACTGCACATTCCTCCTCATATAAGCATAGGTTTCTTTACAATTTTCATTGGAAATGTCACTTACCAAGGTAATATTATATGTTGTGTTCAAAAAAAGATGGTTCGTAGCCTCAGTTCCAATTTTTGTAGCCTCTAGTTCTGATTTTCATAGCCATAGTGTCCTCTTCATCAGACATTGTGTATGACTCAACAATTTCTTCCATGTGATTTTTCACTACAATGGTGGCAGATAAGAAGAACTCAGATGATTAGTATCTGAATAATCTACCCATACATGTTCACAAACATCCACATATGGCTGGGCAGGAGGATACAATGAAATATTCTTTGATTTTCACCCATTTAAAATGGTCATTTTTCCCAACCTACAGTCAATATATGCAACAATAGTAGCCAACCAGGGCCTTCCTAAGATGATTGGATATCCCAACTTTTGAGCTTTAGGTTGTAAGACCATAAAATGATGGGATACTCCCAAGATTCAACCGTGACCATTACATCCTCAATCACTCCATCTGGTATAACAATAGATTGATCTACCAATTGAAGAATGGTATTGGTTGGCTGCAATCCTATTAAAGACAATAGATTGAACATATATGTTGTTATAACATTGATGGCAGCACCAAGATCCACCAAAAATGTTAGATATTGACTGACCATTTACAAAAATAGTAATGACTGGACTCCCAGGATCCCCATATTTTGGTGAAATAAGCTTTCCAACAACAAGATCAGCTAGATTCCCTTCCACTTTGACCATTTTTGGGTATTTCTTCTTTCTTCCTGGTGTCTTTATACACTGGTCTCTAATGGTCTGGTTTAATTTAGGAATGTCCCTTATTGCTCTCAAAAGTGGGACCTCAATGTTCATCTTTTTCAACTCTTGAACTAGTGTTGTTTCTTCTGTAGTTTGAGTTTCTGTAATCATTTATGGAAAAGGAGTTGCATGTGCATTCTTATCTTTTCCTTGACCATTCCTAGTGTCTTGTGTTTGTGGAACATGTTCAGTTTCTTCATTTTCCTCAGGTGTCTCTTCTTTCTCATTTTCCTCAAGGTATTTTTATGTGATAACAATAGGAGGATTATTCACTGTTCTCCCAGACCTTAGTCACATATTATTGATAGTATTAACCTACATTGTATCACTTTTTCTTGCTTCATTAATTGAAGTTGTCTGTTGATTTTTAGGGTTCACTATAGGTTGGGATGGAAGTTGAGTTTGTGTTTTTTTCCCATGTTGTTGATAGTTTTGTGGTGGGGCCATTAAATCCTTGTTGTGGTTTTGGAACCTCCTCTATTGATTAGAATTTTGTTGAGGTGCCCATTGTTGGTTTTTCCATGGATTTGCATTGGCTGGTGGTGTCCAACCCTGTTGATTGTAGGGAGTCATCCATGGTGGTGGATGTGGGTAAACCATCCAGTTTGGTGGTGTCCACTCAGGTTGTCCCCAAGTAGGTTGAGGAGCTGACTGGGCCATGACATCATCCAGGGGTTCTGAGCAGGTCTAGGGGCATACACAACCTGATTATTTGGCCTTTGAACAAAATTTTACCTCTGCATTTTCTTGAGACATGACATTCAATATTTCTTTCAATTGAGGTAAGAAAGTGCAATGGTTAGTATCATGATCAGTGACATCACAGATCAAACACATGTCTGTGACATCCAAAGGACACTCTCTCAAAGGATGTCTCTTCCTACATTTAGGGAAGTATATGTCTAGAGGTTCTTTTGCAACATTGGTCTTGGCTTTCAACCCATCTATGGTTGATGTTAATTGTGACAAGATGTTTGTTTTCATGTTATCCATTTCCTCTAGAAGTTCTGAGGTACCTAGGGAAATCTTGGATGTTTTTCTTTTCCTTATACCTCCTCGTGTTCTAGAGTAACTTCTACATAGCTCAGTGATATTTTCCATACTAAGTTTTGCACATCACCTCCTCCCATAAGATGGAGGGAATCCTTGGTTTCCTCATCAAGTCCTTTAAGGAAAATTTCTTAGTGATTTCTGCATGTAACTCATAACCACTCCTCCGATGGAGAAAGAGAAATCTATCTAGATAATCTTCTAGATTTTCATCTTCCTTTTGCTTTATCTAGAAGAACTCTTCTTTCCTATCTCTTCCCCTATAGTAGTCTTGATATTTGTCCAAAAAGTTTTCTCCATGTTCTCCCAAGAATGAATGGAGTTAGGGGACAATCCCATGAACCACCTCATAGAGAGTCTTTGAGGGTGGAAGGAAATAGTTTGAGTTTTTGATTGTCTATTCTGTAGTCATATGTCTGGAAAAGAACTTTGAATTCAAATAAGAACTGATCTGGGTCTTTTGTAGACATTCCTGGAAGATAGGGAGGATGGATGGTGAGATATTTTTCATAGGTGCATCCTCATCTTCATCTAAGACAATGGGATAGGTAAAGGTTCTACCCAAGGGTCGGTTCTCATTATTCCCATTGTCTCCCATTTCTAAAGGTTGTTTTGGTTCTAAATAGGATGATGTAGAATGTTTAGAAGGGCTTCTAGGCATTGTATTAGATTCAATGTCACTTTCAGTGTTCCCTACTTGTACTTTGTTTGGAGATATTCTTTGGATATTACGTGGTATAAATCTCCCTTGAATGTCTTGTGGCCATGTGCATCAAGGTTGGTTATGTAAACAAGGCCTAGGACTTCTACTAGTTGCATAGATTAACTTCATTAACACCCATAGCATGTAAAGTGAATAAAATGGCATGTTGTGCTTATGGTGTCCCCAGAAAAATGGTGCCAAAAATGATGGGTCATTGTATTCTCCAATCATTTAACTAACAAATTCTTCTACTAGTGTCATTATAAAACCAGGGTTGTGTGTCCAAGGTTATATGCAATGAAGCTTTATGCAACTCAATTGTTTGGTGGTTCCTTTTGGGGGTTTTGGTTGTTATGTTTCTCTCTGTCTCTGCTAATCTATGGAAATGTAATGCTAAACTACTGAAACAACATTATTGTAATGAAATGCATTTAATGGAAATACTTTGTTGGAATTGAAATGCACACACCAAATCAATATAATAGAATTCAAATAACACACACTCTAAATTGAAATTGTAGAATTGAAATGACACACTCAGAATTGAAATTGCATGAAAGGAAATAACACACACTGAATAGAAATTGCAGTAAAGGAAATAAGTAATTGCATTCAAACTGTAACTTATCAAAAACCACGAGCATGCATAAATGTAAAATCCTCCAGTCACCTTGGTGAGTGGGCCCTTGCTCTTCCTCGGGATGGAGGTAATCTCAACACCACAGGATATTCAAAACAACATCTAATATATTGATTCAGAAAATTTCCATAACATACTCAATACATAACTGGAAAATAGATACTAATTGTTATAAATTGTATTGCATAGATTACCAACATCAACTAACTACTAAATTGTTCTTCAAGGAGATGTCTATATAGACATAGTTGGTTACACATCATGCCAAAATTGTAGGCACTGAGTTCTTCCACTAACAACCCTATTAAAGTTCATTAAATCCTATGGAACTGCTAAAAACAAGATCCATGTTTATAGGTTGTCAATGGAAAAAGTCTTCCATGACTACGCATGATGGCTCAAACTTGGACTCCTTGATTACAATTCCCAGCATTGGTAGTAAATGTCCACTATTATCCTACACATGTCACCACATTTCACTCATAGAGGTGATTAGTGGGAGGTTCTATGGTTAACAAGTTGCATGAAACAAAACAAGAGAAATGCATTGAACTTACTAGGATATAACTATATAAAGCATCCCCATGCACTAATTAATCATGTTTAATGACAAATCAATTTATTTTTCTTGTTTTGTTCTTTCTTTCTATTATGAGGGTTTTCACACACTGAAATCAATATGTATTCCAACTACTTTAAACGAGAAGATGGAAAAATATGCAAAGTATATGGACCAAAAGTTGGTGAGTATTTTGTTTTAAAATCATTCTATCTTGATTCTTTTCATTAAAAAATCATTTCAAAAAAATATGTAATCTATTTTCAATAGGTCAAAACAGAGAAACAATGGTTTGATTTTATGTGTTTTGGTAGTTTGCACACATAACCTCACTATGCTTGAAGGGTCTAGTGACAACATTTTGGTTGATCTCACCATGACCAATGACTCTATGGTTGTCACTAACACCCAACAACCTAGAAGTAGAAGCACACAATTCTTTTGAATCATCCCACAACCAAGATAGAATGTGTACTGAGGCCAATCCAGGTTTTAATTAATCCATAATGCACAATCATTTTAATTTTGATTAAATTTTTTATAGACTAATGATAATTTGAGTCTTGACAATGACATGTCATTTTCCTAATGTGCAGCCTTATCTGACACATCACCCAAACACATGGTGTCTACTACTACTGCAAACACTACATACATACCTAAGAAACATGAGATTCAATCTGCACAAGTTCTTCTCCTTCAAGTTCATGTATGAATAAATCGTAGATTTAAATTTTATTTATATTAGTCTTTCTTTTAGGATTTTATCATTCAATTTAACTATTTTTCCTTAAAATTAGGGCTTATAATGCCACCACCCCCTTCCATCCAATGCCACAATCTGTTGATTATGGACAAAAAACATTCACAACGTAATAAATCTATATTTATTTCTTTATTTTTAATTATTTAGTGCTCTCTTGTTTGACTTCATAAATATAATATATTGATATTGTTAAATTATTGATGCTCACATAATTTTTGCAACCTCAATCTCATGTTCAACCCATGGCCACCCCCACTGCTCAGTGCATAAGGAGTACAACACATCCACCTCCACTTCTACCTCATGGTAGGGGAAATAGGTTAGTTTTCCCTGCAACGAGCAGGGGACGCACAATTATACAGACTTTAGAGTTCCCCAAATTTTCATTTGGAGGCATGTAAAGTGCTGAGGCACTTATATTTTAAATAATATAGATATGGATGAGGAGTATCTTAGTTTTGACAACATTTATGACATGGAAGTAATAAGGAAATATAACAAATATCTTATTCAATTTCTGCATTGAAGGAATTGCCATTGCACAATTACAATCCACTTCAGATCCTCCTTCCCCAATTGGGGAGGAAAATTTGGATGATGATGGGAAAACAAAATTTTTGGTTAACATTCTTGTGGTTGATAATGTTACATCCTTGTGATGGAAAATGTTATTCTTAGTATTAAGGAAGGCGGGGATATGGGAGATCAGAGTGAAAGATCTGATCAAAGAAATTAATGAAAGATATCATAATTTTTCACACAGAGAGAAAAACATTTATCATTGATTAAAAAATGAATCAATGATGGTTGATGCTTTACTTTCTCAAGCATAATCTGGTAATTTTTTCACCAACAATATTTACAATAATGATAATGTTTTAACTATAATGCTTAACATATTGGCAAATTTGAACACCAAGACATGATATTATTTCAATAAGTGAAATAGAGGCAAAAAACTTGTCATTATTGTAAATGTTGAGAAAGACTATAGTTTATCTAATTTCTAACTATGAATTTTTACACACATTCCAAATACCAGATTTTTTTGAATACTAAAGTTTAGATGTTAGATGAGCACTGAAAAAGTAAGAGAAAGTGTACACAATGTAATCTCCTTCAAAGAGAAAATTGTTACGTTGAACAAGAAGAACAATACACCTTGTGAAAGATTATATAGGAGAAAGGACTGGATCCTAATATTCTATTGAAGAAAAAATCGATGAGGATCCTACTCTCTTTTCAGCAGGAGATGTAGCTAGTAAGGATAGACAAAGTCTTAAACATTATCTTGATGTCAATCATTGTATTTGTCGCATGTTTGTTTTCAAATGAAAAAATTATCTTTTTTTAAAGCTTGTAGCCTTGTATAGTTGATGAAAAGTAATAAATGGATTTACATTGTACAATTTAGTTTCAAACATGTATGGACTCAATATTGAAAACTTGGATGTACATTTTCTCTTGAATATTGATAGTTGATTCTTCATGTATAGATAGATTATAATTATAGTGTATTTTTAAATTTGCTGAATTAAATACAGAAAACATTATCTCTAGATTCCTATGTTTTTTATTAATCCCCATAATCTTGATGGGATATATGGATTATAATATATTTTTGAACACATGTGGATTTGATATTGAGAAATAAAATATTGAACATACTTTCCTAGTAATGTAATTAAATTTAATTACATCATCCAGTTTACGATTTACACAACTAGTTGTTATTTGTTATTTCAAACATTATAAAAACATAGAAGTGATTTAAAATTTCCAAACATTATATAAAAATATATGTAAAGGAAAAATAACTAAATGACGAGTCACAATATATATATTTCAGAAAATGAAAATGTTCAAGTGTCTAGTAACTGAAACAACCCTATCCTTAATGGTCCTTCATCACTTATTTTATCTTTTGCGATTTTTTGGTCTACTGCGAGTCCAAGTCAATTTCACCATAATCTGAGTCTCCATTGGTTTTTATTTGATTAACATCTCTCCGCTCTACAAGGGATGTCCAAGTAGCTAATTCTCTTTCATATGGAAATGTGTCCACTCCATATCTTGAAACATACAGTCTCAAACAAGTTTCCATATTTTTGTCCAATTTTTGTGAAGTTTTGATTTAACAAATGTTAATGTGCTAAAAACCCTTTCATCTTCAACTAACCCCATAATCATTTGTCGTATGAGTTCATATAGTTTGAAGTATTCACTTATAGTTTCCCTCATAATGCTATTGTGATACAGCTTTTCTCCACAATAGTGTGATAGCTCCCTTTTGTTGGTTCAATAAGAGTCTTATATTGATCACTCATTGTCAAGGAAAAATGTGTTGACTGTGATATGAGTAATTTTCTATTCAATATACCATTCAATTATCCTCCATTAACATATGAATATTTGCAAAATTGATCCATTAGTCTAGACATGTATTTTGTAAAAAGTTGAGCTGTTTGTTCTTCACCAATCATTGGATTCTAGAAATTGGGATTTACAACTCCCATGGCCTCAAGCAGATCACTATTCTTAAATCATTCTCTGATCTCAGAAGATAATGTTTCAGATATCTTCATCAATTTTTTCTGTGTATTAGACACTGTAACATCAAATAGAAGGCTTATCACTGGTACTTCCTCAATATCAAAACCTAGGACATAAGGATCTCTTTGGAAAGTGTGCATTGGTATATTTTTCCATCAACCAGAGATACAAATATGACCATTGATATTGAAATTCAAATAGTTGTTAGGATCTTTTGTATTTGTTAAAACCTTCCAACTATTGAATATTGGCTTCTAAAACTAGTCTTGGTTGGAATATAAGTTATCCAAAATCATACATACATGTTTCCTTAATTTTATAAAATCAACAATGTATATAGATATTTCCTGAGCTTGTTTCACCAAGTTGTTTATTTCCTTCAACATTGGAAAAATACCACATAATGTTAATAATGTCTCCAAATCAGTCAAGCGATATCACAAAAAAATTCCTTGTCAACTTCTCTATGATTCTTGAACATATACCCTGTTAATGACTTGTATTCCTAAAAAAATTGCAAGCTAGATCATACAATGATATCCATCTTATGTCAACATCTTTCAGCAATTTTTTACCATTTGTAATTCCAACAGAAAATTTCTGAAACTCCAAAAAAATTAGGACTGCTTGACATGTATGAATTTAAATCACGTATAAGCTCTTCCACTTTAGCAAAATTTTCAAAATTACTTACAATATTGTAAGCGAGATTCATTCTATGAGTCATGCAATGAATAGGTATCATGTATAGAGAAATGGTTGTTTGAAGGAGAATACAAAGCCTAATTTTGTGACCTTGCATGACAGATGCCCCATCATCCCCAACACAAATCAGCTTCATAGATATTGAATGATCATCCATACTAGCTATTTCTTTCAAATTTTTAATAACTAGTTTGTAGAGGTTCTCGAATTACAATTCTCCATCATTTTGTTCATAGCTAGTAGATGATTTTACCTCAAATGGTTATTGAAATTGAAAGTGTAGATATGTGTACAAACCCACAATGTATTGTCTACTTTGTTGTGACCTCATCAATCGACAATGAGATAAAATTCACATTTTTGACCTTCTCTCTCAAATCAGTGATTTCAATTTCTACCATACACTTTGTCATTTCCTAAGCATTGGTATCTGACTAGTGTTTTTTTGGAATGTTTAGAAACCCATTATATTGAAATAATATTGTATGATCAATGATATCTAAAATAGGTCTTCCCCTTTTTAAAATTTGAAATATTTTTCAAAATTATATAAGTTTTTCCTAAAGACTTGCATCAACAACTTTTAAAAATTTATCCTTTATGTTCCACCTTTTTCAAAAAGGTCTTAAAGATGTTTATGATGATTTTCATATTTCATTTGCATAGATATCATATGTAAACAATCTTCCTCGGTTTTCCATCTAGATGTTTTTATTACTGTTCCATCTTCTTTATTTTTTGACTCATATACTTTCCCACAATGCTTCTTTGTTGTGTGTCAACTTTAATTGCATTTTTTGGTCTTTGCCTAGTTTCCAACTACATATAGTACATCTACATTCAATAGGAGTATTAGTAGTATTTTCTGGCTCAATGGGTTTAATAAATGGATATTTCATTGACCATTCAAATTTATAAGTCCTTTCTAAATTCCACTTCCCACTCTTACGTTTCTGATGTTTGTTTCTAGAATATTTATCTAAAGTTTGAGTTTGATGGCAATTAGGATTATCACTACTATCAATGTGAATTGAATTACTCTGCTGATTATGAATTTCATCTAGCGTAAAGTCATTGGTAGGGTTTTCTACATTTGAAATAAATTGAGTTTCTTACTACATCTTTTAGTAAATCAACATATAAAGTAACATTAGCATAATAAGAGTCAAATTACATGTTGGCACTAGTGTTCTTTGTGGGATGACTGAAATATTTTTAAATGTCCATGTCACATTTTATTTTTCCTTAAGCTCTTTTCTCATTTGCACCAGGGGCCATCATATGGGTGATTTTGAAGTCTACACATGTGACAAAAATATAAAAGTTTAAAATAAAATCTGTAAAAAATAAATTCAAGACATTGTGAAAAATAAAGCTCATGCTACATGATAACATGGTAACATGATTGGTGGTGCAAATCAACTTGTAACAATTAATATGTTGTTCATTGAATCATAGTCATTTAATTATCAAACCAGGGGACGTAAAATTGAAACATTGCCAGTGTTGTATACACAATTACAGTAGATCTAGGAGGTTGGAAATAAATAATTGTCACAACAATGCTTGAAAGGTAAACAAAACTTATAACTGAAAATGAATGGTTTCTAAATGCTATTACTAAGAAAAATATATAAATTTAGAATGTAGATACATAAAGTAAATGGTTCTTAGGTAAGCATACATGCAATAAAACAAGACAACAATGGAGGGGTTTAGTAGACCAAAAGTTAGCCCTAACTTGGGTGTTAATCCATAATAAATTTTACAATTAGAAACTAATAAACAGAACTCGGATCTTTATTGAATTTACATGAATATTACATCAAGGAACAAATCAATCTCCTCTATGAATTCCTCATATAATTAATCTATGAACCAACCAACCAACCCATGTTACTAGCACTAATCCTTTCTTTTATACTTCTCATCTTACAACAAGACATTAGAAGAAGAAGAGTTAAACAAGGAGTTTTAACAATCTAAGTGAAATATCTTCAATAGGATAAGTGAAATATCATTAATCTAACATCAAGAGATTCAACACATGCTATGGAAATTTAACAGTTGTTTAGTTAATCGATTTGTTCCTTTAATCACGTGTTAACTCAATCGATCAGTTCTTCAATAGTTTGCAATAAATTATTAGATCAAAGATTGAGTTATCTCCTAGTTCTACATGTTCTAGTTGTAATTACTCCTTTAGTGGCATGTACAGACTTGAGTTCCATTCTTCATGCCTTCCAAAAGATCTTCATAACATGGGCTCTTTGTTGTAGATGATCTCCTTTGGCTATGTATGAGTTTTATGGATGGTTCCTTCCTTTTGCATATGGAAAATTTCTTATAACTAAGAGTGGCATCACACATATCATCATTAAAACAACTTATTGGAATAATAAGAATAAATTCACACAAAATACCACAAAATAAAGATAACTAGATATAACTATATTAATAATTAATAATGCCATAACTTCAAGGCTATGATGATAATGTTCAATGATTACTTGGAAAATACATGGACAACTAAAATTACTTAATCAAAATATAGAAGATGATTTGTTTATAAAGTAAATTAACACAACTCATCACACCCCAGGCTTAATCTCTTGAATGTCCTCATTCAAGGGCTTCATATTTCTGCTACCAAAAATAACATTCACACTTGAAATCAATTGGGGTATCTGTTCCTTCTTCCTTTGACAAGAAATAGCCACCATTTCTCATAAATCTACTCCAAAATCTATCTTATATCCTCTTACTAAGCGGTAAGTCACATGTCCATGGTGGTATCGGAAAATGAAAGATTGGTGGGTGGTAACCTATAGGAAACCAGTTCTCTACACATTCATTAGCAATCTCAATGTATGTGTTCACTCTTTTCAAAGTTGGCATTATGTTGGGGTAAGAGTGCATCTCTTTCTTTTGTAGTTCAGGAGATATCTCATTCCATCTCATTCTGCATGATTTTACTACCTGAATCCCATGTTCCCTGATCATTTCTCTAACTTTTGTGTGGCTGTTGTCCTCATTTGCAACACTCTTCTTGATCACCTTCTTCTTGATATACTTGTATTGTTCTACAACCTCTTCATATTTTGTGGCCTCAGCCCTGACAAGCAATGGTTGGACCTTTTCCAAATGTCTATACTCTTCCATCTTCCTTTCTCTATCCAACTCATTTGAAAAATAAGAGCATAGGGATTTAACTTTAACATCTCCAATATATAGAATTGGAATCAATCACGACATATTAAAGGGAATAATTGTGTAAATAAAGCTCACAATAGAAGATTTGGAGTTCATGTGTACTATTCTGATATAAAGTAAAGAATCTCTAGTTGAGCTAATATCATATAACATGTCAAAATTAATGCAGGTAATTTTATGTTACAACATCTTTTCTTTCAATAAAATAGCATAAATATTTGATTGGGGACTATATTTAAATATTTTATGTGCTACATGAATTGTTTCTTCTTCATCCTACTAATCTCTCTATCCTTTTCCTCCAGTTATTTTTTATAGTTGGAGATGAGGGATTCTTTATATTTTTCCCATTTTCCTTGGAGCTTGTTAACATAGGTTTCTAACTACAACATCAAATAGTCAATATCTAGTCCTATGGTCTGTGTTTCCATTTCCTTACAAGGTGGTTTTACAGGTTCCCTTATAATTTCCTGAATAATAATTTGGGGCTTAACTAGTGTTACATTTACATGTTGCACATAATCATGTAGTGATTTCTCAACCAATTGCTCAATTACTTGTTTGATTACTTGTTCAACCACTTTTTCAATAATTGCAATAATTTGTTTATTTTGTTGTTCTATATGATCAATGACTTGTTCAACTACCACAAGCATCTGTATTTCTTTAATTTCTTTTTCATGTGGCTCAATGGCTTGCTCAATAAATACAAGAATTTTTTTCTTGTTCATTTTCTTCTCCAACTTCATCTTCCTTTCTCTCCTCATGACCTTTCACTACATGAACCGTCTCCTCCTTATGAGTTATATCTTCTTTCTCCTCCATGGGATGCTTAGGGTATTCTTGCTCATAAATTGTGGCATCAATATCTTCTAATCTATCTCCATTAGTTATGGCTCAAATTTCCCTTTTGTAGCTTCAAAATCACTATCTAGTGAGATGGGTTGTGATTGTGTTGGTTTAGATATTTTTTTCCTTTTTGTTTTAATCCCATGGAAGTGCCTAGGTGGTGTAGGATTAGAATGAGAAGACTTCTATTTACTTAGAAGTGGAGGTTTCGTGAGTGGAGAACTCTAAAAGGGTTTCAACTACAAATATTCTTTAAGGAGATATGGGTATAATGTTTTCCTCGAGTAGATGGAAAAATTTCAAAAGAAAAGGGGTTCTTGAGGTTGGGAGGTTGATGGTGTAGTCTCTATTATGTGTTCAAAGGAGCTCTCAGTTTTTTTCCTCCTCTTTCCCTATTTCCCAACAAATTATCTATACTATTTTCCCTTGTAAAATCTCCCACTATATCTGAGGATAACCTTCTATAGGGTATGTATCACTACCATGGTTATAAGGAAATGGTATGACAATGCAACCCTACCCCTTTGTACTTCTCTACTCATTATCTTCAACATTTCATGTAAGAAATTAGGTACATTTACTTTCTTGTTGTTCTTTAGATGATTCAATAACTTGAAATGAATTGTATTCAATCTAGAATACCTTCCTTCACAAGTAAATTACTTAATTACAAAATTTGCAACCTCAACCCATAAGGGTTTAAGGGATGTTCTATGTATACCTTTCTTGTCGGTGATGAATTCATTGTCATCATTTGCAAACTCTCTCATGGCTACTTCTTGGATGGCCTTTTATGGTTCTCCTTAGGATGGTAGGCCAATTACTTCCACAAAAATGTCATCACTAAGTCTGACTACTAATCCCTTCACCTTTTCCTCCCCATTACTGAATGTGTTGGAAAATTCTTCCACCATTGCTTCATTAAAACCCTGAACCCTATTGATGTAGTCTAACCAACCATTATCCTCAAAATACCATAATTCGAGGATGGCTCAAAAGTTGAAAATGCTCAGTGGGTTCATGCCTTATCAAATCACCTCCCATGGTGGATACGCAACCTGCTCTAGTTTTAATATGCAACAATACAACTCTTCTTTGAAGGAATGTTGCATAATTGAGTTGTGTTGAGTTGTTTTCATATTTTTGAACTTTGGAACCGAGAGGACACGCAACATGGTTATGGGAGAGAAATCATTAATTGATGTGACCATGTGAAGTATGTAAAGTGAAGTGATTTGACAACATTGCATTATGTGGAGGGAAACATTATAGCTTAAAAGGCAATGGTCTTTAAATGTAACAAATGCATGATGACTGACATAACTACTAATTAAATATAATTAAACCAACTAGAATTTATAATAGTGATAGGATGAGTGCACTTTTCTCGTTGGTTTCATGCAATGATGGATGTGCATACTTATTTGAACTTGATTCTCATATGCACGTGAATTGTTGTGATGCTACGGATGTGTGTTGACTATTGTTGGTGTTCCTCATGTAATGGATAATTCCCAGAGAGGGAAATCCACTTGGCCTGGGAACCAATAATTACTTTCACATCATCAACATGTGCATGCATACATGATCTCCTTTCATGAAATCAATCATGAGTTATACCAAACACAAAAGATAAAGTAGGGGCTTGTGTTATGTGGTTGTAAGTGGAACTCATAGTCATTACACTCTCTCTTTATGATGGAGATCATGCCCTCCTGCATCCTCCTGACATCAAACCCTGCAAAAAAATTATAAAATAAATGTTAGAAGAGTGTTGTGGATCACCCAGAAGGTAGATCACAACACTTTTATTTTCCCTTGGAATATTCAGTGATCTGAATGCACCAAGGCCACTGAAATCTCTTCAATCCTCTCAAACCTCATAAGGTGATCCAATGGGCTCAACCTCTGAGGTTAACTCTAATGTCCTTACTTACATTCCTCTTTGACCTCTTTTGAATAGTTTCATGAATGAATCTCTCTCACAATCGAATTCTTTTACAATCTCATCTCGTGGCCATTCACCAATATTTTTAATCTCATAGGATCTATGGTATTGAGCTTTACATCTTCATTAGGGAATATTTTCTCAATTTCATAGGGGCCTAGCCACATTGTTCGAGATTTCCTATATGATCATTGTATTTTGAATCAAACAAGAGTTCCTAGTCACCTTCATGAAATTGTCTGGTCTTGATGTACTTGGTCATGTCATTTTACTATTTATTTCTACACTATATCTTTTTATGTACTACATGTATTATTAATTCATCCAACTCATTGATTTGGATAATTCTTTGTCTTTGAGCTTCGATAAATCTATACCCATATCAAGTGCACTCCTCAATGTTTTGTCCTCAAATTCAATTGGAAAAACAACAGTCTTACCATACAAGAGTTCAAATGGTGTGAAGCTAGTAATGGTCTTCCACATTACATGTTGAATGCCCATACCACTTTTGTAAGATTGTCTTCCCCCAATTTATTACTAGTATAATTCAGATTATGAGCAGCAATATAACAAAATCAACACATTTTGCATGTTATTTTTGCAGAATAATGATCTCGATATGCAATTATAATAGCTTCGCCACTTGATGATCTCGATATGCAATTGCAACCTCAAACCATATAATAAGACTCAAATGCTCAAATGATAATGAACTACTACCTACAATCCTCTATATATACTATTCATATGTTATGGCCATCACCCAGGCCGACCTATTAAGCATGAGAAAGTATAAATGATATAATAAAATGATATGGTAAGCCACAAGTCGGCTACTCATATCCTAATACAAGCAATAGGTTAAGGGCGTAGCATGCCCTTCCCCTTCAAACCAACGTTGTCCTCAACGTTGAATAATCTGGATGTTGCTGCAGAAAACCTTCATCCTCCCAGGTGGCATCTTCTATGCTTAGATTCTTCCACTTGATCAGATATTCCTTAATGTCTCTGGTTCTCAACCTCTTAGTACGTGTTTGCAGAATCTTCTCTGGCTCCAAAATGATTCTTCCTTCCTCGTCAAGTTCTGGTAACTCTATCTGGGCTTCAAATTTCTGTCCAATAACCTTCTTTAGGCATGAAACATGGAATACATTGGGTGTATGTGTGAAGATGGAGGCAACTCTAGTTTATAAGCAACATTGCCAATTTTCTGTAGAACTTGATAAGGGCCATAGTATTTAGGAGCAAGTTTGTTGTCCTTTTTTGTTGCTTTAGAGACATCTGTTTGTAAGGTTGAGACATGTACAAAAACCCAGTCACCAATTTCAAAATGTCTTTCACTACGATGTTGATATGCTTGTTGTTTCATCTTGTTTTGTGCTAATGCTAAATTCTCCTTCAAACTAGCCAAAACATGTTGTTGATGTTGAATGTGTTCCTCAACATCTCTGACCTTAGTTTGCACCCTCAAGGAGGAAGTGATAGAAGGTGGATGGTAACCATATAATGCTAAAAATGGGGTCATTTGAGAAGAGGTATGAAAAGATGTGTTATACCACCATTCTACAAGTGGTAGCCATTTAATCCATCTTTCTGCTTATCTGATACAAAACAACGTAGATACCCCTCTAAGCATTTGTTGACCACTTCCATTTGCCCATCAGTTTGAGGATGATAAGATGAACTGTGAGCTAGCTGAGTACCCAAACATGAAAATAATTCCATCCAAAAATTACTTGTGAAAATAGGATCACGATCACTTATAATTATCTTTGGGGTTCCATGTAGCCTTTGAACTGTCTCAAAAAAATAATGCTGTATTTGTGTATACTAGCTGTAAATGGATGTGATAGGGCACAAAAATGGGCATATTTTGTGAGCCTATCCACAATCATGAAAATAACATTCTTACCCTCTGAACAAGGCAATCCGGTGATGAAATCCATGGAGACCTCCTCCCATCTCTAATTTAGGAATTGGTAAGGGTTGCAACAGACATAGTGTCTTAATTGTTTCCCCTTTGTTCTGTTGGCACACTAAACACTTTGATACAAAATTTTGTACATCCCCCTTGAGTCCTTCCCAAAATAATTCTCTTTTTATTCTATGATATGTCTTCAAAAACCTAGAGTGTCCTCAACAGGTGAGGCATGTAGCTCTGTAAGAATCTTATGCTTCAACTCAGAATCTTTACTCAAGTATAACATGTCCTTGTACCATAGGGCATTACCTTTCCACTCAAATTTTTAGATGTCATAGATCCTTGCTTGATATTTGTATTAGAGATTGTGTATCCTTGTCTTGATCCCATTCCAATCTTGCTTCATCCACCTAATCGGCCATCAACATGGACATTCCACATAGTAAGGCATCTGGATGTATCCCTACGGACAATGCATCGGCTACTACATTTTCTTTACCCTTTTTGTATATGATTTCAAAATCATAACCCAACATTTTTTACCCACTTTTGTTGTTCCTCAGATGATAACCTTTGCTCCAAAAAGTATTTGAGACTATCATGATCAGTTTTTACCTTGAAGTGTCTACCCATGAGATAGGGCCTCCATTGCTTGACCGCATGAAGAATAGCCATCATTTCTTTCTCATAGACCGGTTTGAGCAGATCTTTTCCTTTGAATTGGTGACTCTCAAATGCAATTGGTCTTCCTTCTTGCATTAGAATTGCTCCCAATCCTGATCCTGAAGCGTCACATTCAACAATGAAGGTTTTTGAGAAGTTGGGAGTAGCCAAAACTGGGGTGCTGCACAAGGCTTCCTTCAGTTGCTCAAAGGATTTAGTGGCTAAGTCTATCCAATGGAAGGCATCCTTCTTTAGCAATGCAGTGAGTGGGGTTGTTATTCTACCATATCCCCACACAAATCTTGTAGTACCCTGTTAGTCCTAGGAACCCATGAAGATTTTTGAGAGTTTTGGGCCTTGGCCATTCCACCATAGCTTTGATCTTCTGAGGATCAACTTTGACGCCTTCATGGGATACAATGTGACCCAAGTACTCTACCTCTTGTACACCAAAAGAACATTTAGATGGATTTGCATAGAGAGTATGTTTCTCCAAAACTTCCAACACTTTATTTACATGTTGTAAGTGTTCTTCCCATGTCTTACTGTAAATCAATATGTCATCAAAGAAAACTAATACAAATTTCCTTTAAAATGGCCTGAAAAAAATAGTGTTCATCAAGCTTTGAAAGGTTGAAGGTGCATTTGTAAGACCAAAAGGCATTACCAAAAACTCATAATGGCCCTCATGAGTCTTGAAATCCATTTTATGAACATCTTCCTCTTTTATTCTAATTTGATGGTACCCGAACGAAGATCTAATTTTGTGAAATAAATAGCACCATGCAATTCATCAAGTAAATCATCAATTACTGGAATAGGAAACTTATCTTTGATGGTATACTTGTTGAGTTCTCAGTAATCTGGACACATCCTCCATGTTTCATCCTTCTTACGTACCATGACCCTTTGGGGAAGAATATGCACTCTCTGTTAGGCACGATGATACTGCCTTGACATTTCTGAACCATTTTCTCGATCTCACTTTTTTGGGAATATGGGTATCTGTATGGTCTGATGTTAGGTGTTTGGCTCCCTGGAATCAACTGAATGGCATGATCATGATCCCTAACTGGTGGTAGTCCCTTTGGAATTGCATCAAAAAATAGATGAGTGAGCATCAACAATCTTCTGAAGATCGGGTGGCATTGAAGACTCTGTATTTTGTACTTCTATGGAAAATAACTTTGCTATAAATCCATCTACTCCTTTTCTGAGAACCTTCTGCATCTGATGAGAGCTAATAATATGTGGAGACTTAGCTACCATCCCATTTAATTGTATTGTCCTTCCATCTGAATGAAATCGCATGAACAATTCTTGGAAATTCATCTCTATAGTACCTAAGGTTGTGAGCCATTGGACACCCAAAACAATATCTGCCCCTCCCATAGAAATAGCAAACATAGGTGAGTCTAACATGTAGTCTCCCATGGAAAGCTTGATACTATGGCACTTTCTGTGCACTTGATTGTCCCACCATCCACATGATCATAACTTGCATTTTGGAGTGGGTAAATAAAACAATTGAGGCGGGCAGCTAACTTACTATTTATGAAGTTATGAGTACTCCCCAAGTCAATCAACACTATCACCTTCTATTTTTTGAGATAGCCAATAACCTTGAGTGTTTGAGGAGTACTAATACCTGACAATGCATGGCAAGAAATTGTAGGTTGGTGATCCTCTACTTCCTCTTCTACTGGTTCCTCAGCCTCTCCTATAATTTCAGCATCCTCATCATCCTCATTACCTCCATCAATATAGAACAACTTCTTCTCAGCACATTTGTGTCCCGGTCCATATTTTCTATCACAGTTAAAACATAATCCTTTTGCTCTCTTTTCTTCCATTTGTTGAGGAGTCAGTCTAATTGGCCTAGAAAATGAAGGGGAAGAGATACTACGGTCTTTGGTGTTAATGAAAGGTGGCCTCCTACTAAAAAATTTTTCCTCTGCTCGACGTGCCATGATAATAGAATAGAAAGCTTGAGTGGATTAAACATACGTACCTCATGCTCGATGTGGTCCTTAAGACCCCCAAGAAATAGGTCATTTAGATTCTCTTCTGGTATATTCTCCACCCTTAAGGATAGGTTCTGGAATTGATGCACATAATCTTTGGTGATCTATTTGTGTAACTTTTCTAATTGACTAAAGTAGTTCTCGAAACTTTGGAACTATAGTGCAATTGCAACTCCTCGGTAAAAAATTGTCCAGTGACACGAGACCATTCTTACGCCTCACGAGCACATAACCATCGATACCAAGCGAATTGAGTGCGGTTCAAGATACAGGGATGCCAAATCACCTTTTGTCCTGATGGTGTTTGATGTAGCTCAAAGAAGTTCTCCATTTGATTTATCCAATTCAGGGGATCTTTACCATCAAATTTGTGCATATCCACTTTCGGCATCATGTTCGTGGTTGCGAATAAGTTGGATTCTGATTGGGCTGGAAAAGTGATCCAACATGGTTATTTTGTCCATGATTTTGAACTGAAGATCCTCCTTGGTTGATATGGGATGGATTTGGGCCATATTGTTTACCCTTTACATGTTGCATGATATCATCCAACCGATGATTGATTTGGGCTATGTCTCCTTTAGAGGCCATCTCAGATTGTACATTTCGCAGCTCATACTCAAGTTGGCTCACCTTATGATCAACTGAAGTAAACCCTAGTGTTGAGGAATTTGTATTTACCCCTTCTGAATCCATCTCTTCAATCACTATCTCATCTTTATCTGGGGTTTTACCGGAGTGCTTAGGATTCTTTTTGCTCTTGTGGAAGGCCCCGCCATGATATCAAACCTTAGGGTTTAGGGTTTGATACAAATTCGGCCGAACAGGAAAAAACACAGAGAAGATACTAATACTATTTTTTGAGAGCTTTCCGAAAATGTAAAGAACTTGAAAAAATTCCACAATTTGCACCCTAGGGAGTGATTTTATGAAAAAACCTAAATTTGTAATAACTTGTGCAAAATAAATCAAAAAAGTCTGAAATTTTCAGGGAACCTTACTTGAAATATTTTACAACTCTGGTAAAAATATCTCCCACCAATTCGCTCTGGTTAAAAATATATTGTGGAAACAAAAAATTAGGGTTTTGCCCTAATTTTGGCCCAGAATCATAGCTCTGATACCACTTGTAATGAAATTACTAGTATAATTCAGATTATGAGCAGCAATATAACACCAAATAACACAATATTTTAGAATAATGATCTCAATATGCAATTGTAATAGCTTCGCCACTTCGAGGGGGCAACCTCCAAACCATATAATAAGACTCAAATGCTCAAATGAAAACTACTACCTACAATTTCCTATATATACTATTCATATGTTATGGCCATAGTCGGCTACTTACTCATATCCTATGCAAGCTATGTCAAAGTATGAGGACATCAAATATCTCCTCATCATCTATATGATCTTATCCCCTATGAAACATAAATCTAGTTATCCAAGAAAAATATAAACTCTTTTTAATTGTATATTTCTTCATAGAGTAGAAGTAATGTGGAGGTGTTTTACCTGAGACCAAATAGTTGGCTATGTCCTGCATACCTGAGGTGCTTTTTTCAAAATAGAAAATAAGTGTTCATCCAAAAGGAATCATCAAATACTTGCTCTTCATTATTGGTTTCCATCCTTGAAAGGAAATCAGCTACCACATTATCCTTACAGGATTTTCCACTATGGTGACATCAAATTCTTGCAAGAGGAGCAGCCACCTTATGATTATTTTGCTTACTACTAGTTTGTTTATTAGATATTTAATTGCAGCATGATCAGTGTGAATAAACATTGGATATCCTATGATGTAGTGTCTGAATTTGTTGATAGCATATACAATTGCCAAGAACTCCTCTCTGTTACTATGTAATTTAATTTTGCATGTTGCAAGTTCTTGCTAACATAATAAATTACATAATTCATAACTCCATCTTTTTGTCCTAAGACAACTCTAATAGCATGGTCTAATGCATTGTGTGGATGTGAAAAGGAAGGTTCAGTCAAGTCATTTCAATATAAGAGTAGTAGTTAACATCTATTTCAAAGTTTGAAAATCACCTTCACAAGTGCTCAGTCCATATAAAATCAACATCCTTTCCTAACAATGCAAAAAGTGGCACTATAATCTTGCTAAAATCTTGTATGAACCTTTTGTAATATCTAACATGGCCTAGAAATATTATAACATCCTTTTGTTTCCTTGGTGTTGGTAGGTTGATTATAATCAGATACCTTTGTTGGATCAACTTGAATTCCCTCTAATGAAAGGTAGTGTCCCATAACTATACCTTCAGACATCATCATGTAGAACTTTTCATTACTCAAAGACAAGTTATGCTCTTTGCATCTTTTCAAGACCTTATCCAGATTTTGCATAGCTTCTTCAAAAGTGTTGCCATGTATTGTGAAGTCATCCATATATACTTCCATGTAATCATTTGTTAAATATGAAAAGATACTCAAGACTACCCTTTGGAATGTAGTGGTGCATTACACAAGCCAAATGGAAGAACTGAATAAGAAAATTTTCCCCATGGACATGTGAAGGTAGTTTTTCTTGGTCCTCTAGTGCAATCTGAATTTGATTATAACCACTATATCCATCAATAAAAGAGAAGTATTTCTTACCAATTAGATTATCAAACACTTGATCAATAAAGGGTAATGGGAAGTGATATTTCTTTGTTGTTGCATTCAACTCTCTATGATCTACACAGATCTTCCATTTCCCATTTTATTTGGGACAATGACAAGAGGTGATACCCACTGAGTGTATGATATGGTGTATATGAATCCAACATCCAACAACTACTATAGTTCAGCCTTTATAATCTCTCTTATTGCTAGGTTCATCTACCTTTGAGGTTTTCTGATTGGTTTACAATCTTCTTTGATGTAGATTTTGTGAGTGTAAATCCTAGGATGAATCCCACGCATATCACCATATTCCTAGGAAAATGTTTTTTATGTTTTTGAAGAAGAGAAATCAATAGTTTCTCTTGTTTTCTATCCATCATTTTTCTTACATTGAGTGGCCTCCTAGTGTTATTTCTACTTGCTTGGAGAGTTCCAATCATTGAACACATGTTTCGCTAATATAATTTAGTATGCAGTCATGGGGAAGAAGTTGATGAAGAATACAATTCTTACCTAGAATATCTATGGTGTTTTGTTGTGGTATAACTTGGTTCAAGGGACAGCTTAAACACCTTAATTTATCATCCACTTCTTCATTTCTTCCATATTTTTCTACAAAACATTGGAAAGGACAACATCTTCCTCCTGATCTTCAATTATACAAGACTTCTCCAAGTATCATGAGATGTTGTACTGAGTTATGATCAACTTCTAGTTATTCAACCCAAATTGTTTGATCTTCTTCATTCAACGATTGGGTAGGAGGATAGAGCATAAGCTTCTTGGTACCATTTCCATTTGAGATAATCATGTTGCCAGATATGAAACCTATGAATGCATCAATAGTGGCAACCATGGTCTTCCTAGATATAATAGGATAACCTCCTAAGATTTCTTTTGGTTGAAGGAAAATGAAGTCAATAGGGTATTCCCAAGAGTCTACCACCAAAATAATGTCCTTGATGAATCCTTGAGTCTCACTTTGTTGATCTATCTTCTAGTTATAAGATTGTAGTTGTTGGCCTTAATCCTTCCAACTTCAGGTCATCCCATTATTTTCTTATTCATGACGTTAATTTTTTCCCCTACGTCAATTAGAGTATTCTTGATTGTAGTTACATTGATAGTAACATTAACCAAAGAATTTTGTCTAGATTTATATACTTGGGTAAAACAAAATTTCCAAGTATGATATCCGCCAATTGTTCAATAACATGCATAGTAGATAGATATTTCCTTTTTCTTCCTGTATTTTTAATGCATAGATATTTAATTGTCTTGTTATAGATGGGAACATCCTTAATGGCTTGAATAAGTGGAATCTTCATGCAAATATCCTTCATCTGATTGACAAAATCAAAATCAAAATCTGATTTAGGGTCAATCTTTCTTTCCTACAATCTCTCTAGAAATGGAGGTTCATTAACTTGTGTCTTATCCTTCTTTGGAACTTTTTTTGTGTTGCTTTGGATCAGGTTTCATTTATTTCTAGTTTTGTTGCAGATCATGTATATGCAACAATTGTGGTTCATTTGCAATCTTAGTGATGGTGGGTTTATTTGTTGGGAGAATTTATCTACCTAAGTGAAGATGGATATTATTGAAATCAACCGAATAGGTAGATTATTGGGTTTATCCAATGGTGTAAGTTAGTTGAGCATATTTATTATTTGGGTTAGGTGATGGTTGAGATGGAAATTGGGTAGCCTTTGGTTGAGATCTAGATTGGGGTTTGGCATTAAAGTTTTTGATGTGGGTAAGGAGTTTTCTGGTATGACTGTTGGTAGTTAGGATGTTGATTGCTCCATTGCTGACCTCATCTCCAAGGCTACTGCCATGAAGAAGGGGGTTTTTTCCATTTTTTTTTCCTTAGAATTGACATTTCCATGGTACATTGGTATTGGCTAGGGTATAGAACCCATCCTTGTTGATTATTATCCCAAGGTGGGGTTGCATATATTAATTACTAGCCCAATTTTGAAAATATGGCATTGGATCTTGTGACATACCTCCTTATCTTGGAAGCCAAGGATTTCTTTGAGCAATGTAGAAGACTTTTCCATCATTTGTTTCTATCATCTTGAATTTTGGTGAAGCTTCCTTTTCTTATGCAATGCTAGCCAATCCTCTGCATCTTCAATCATATTTTTTCCTTCTGCAAGAGTGGTAGAACTCTGTAAGTGTTTCCTTTACATATTCTCTCTTCTTCTTTGCATGTAGAGCATCAAGATGGGTGGCCATGTCATTTACTATTTCCCATTTCATGTTATTAAACATGTTTACAGTCTCTAATTTAGATATGTCCCCAATTCCTTTAGTAGTTCATCCACCCTTTGATCTAGCACTTTGTATTCTCTTCATGGTTACTCTAGAATAATTCTTGTAGGCCTCAAAATATCCTCAAAGGTATATTTTGAGATGTCTCCAAATCCTATTAGGTCCAAATACTCCATATCATCATCAATGAGTCCTTTTAATAAAAGTAACTTGAGATACTCAAGAGGTAACCTTGTGTGTCTTGACTTCTGAAAAAAAAATATGAATCTTTCCAGGTAATCTTCTAGTGGCTCATCTTCCTTTTGTGCCATCCTGAAGAGTTCATCTCCTCCTCTACTACTTGGTCTGCAGTAGTCTTGGTACTTGGTTAAAACCTTTTCTTTCATCTACCGCCAGGTAGTAACAATATCTCTTCCTAGACCCATAAACCATCTCAAATCTACATCCTTGAGTGTAGCAGGGAACAACTTCAGCTTGTGTGCATCAGTTGTGTAATTGTAATTTCCACATAAAACATAAAAGTCAAACAAGAAATTATCTAAGTCTTCAGTTATAGATCCATGAAATTTAGGAAGGGTTGAGGGAGAAATGTTCTTCATTACAATAGGTTGATTGTTATTGGAGATTGGGAACTCAAATGTAGCTACCCCTTATTCAATTTTGATTCACTTCTTCTATCATGATTGGATGATCAGGAACAACCTTAGAAGTCTCACTTGGAGGGTTTTCTAATAGAAAACCTTAGACAAAGGAAGATGTGTCTTCTTTAGAATCAGAAAAAAATTCTGATTTTTAGGATTGAGTAAGAATATACCATGGGTGTATCTTGGACAAAGTGCATGCATCAAGTGACTCAACTCAATTAATCATTAGTTATTGGGCATTTTGGAGATGGAATTTATATAAACTAAACTACTCTAAGAAATTCAAATATGAAAAAACCTCACAAAATTTCTATAACTTGGCAATATCCCTAGAAATGATGCCAAAAATGGTGATGCAAATCAACTTGAAAAAATTAATATGTTATTCATTGAACATGAGTCATTTAATTATCAAACTAGGGGACGTAAACTTGAAACATTTTCAGTGTTGTATACACATAGTTACAATAGATCTAGGAGGTTGGAAATAAATAATTTTCACAACAATGCTTGAAAGGTAAACAAAACTGATAACTGAAAATGAATGGTTTCTAAATGATAGTACTAAGACAAAGATATAAATTCATAATGCAGATACAAAAAGTAAATGATTCTTAGGTAATCATACATGAAATAAAACAAGACAATAATGGAGGGTTTAGCAGACAAGTGGGCCTTGACTTGGGTGTTAATCCCTCCTAAATTCTAAGTAACTAGAAACTAATAAATAGAAATCAGATCTTTATTGAATTTTCATGAATATTACATCAAGGAACAAAGAAATATCCTCTATGAATTTCTCAGATAATGAATCTATGAATCAACCCTTGTTACCAGCACTAACCCTTTCTTTTATACTTCTCATCTTACAACAAGATGTTAGAAGAAGAAGAGTTAAACAAGGAGTTTTAACAATCTAAGTGAAAGATATTCAATAGGATAAGTGAAAGATCATTAATATAACAACAAGAGATTCAACACATTCTATGGAAATTTAACATGTGTTTAGTTAATTGACCAGTTCCTTCAATCACGTGTTAATTCAATCAATCAGTTCTTCAATAGTTTACAATAAACGAGAAGATCAAAGATTGATTATCTCCCGATTCTACATGTTCGATTGGCCCGATCCTTTAGTGACATGTACAAAATTGAGTGTGATTCTTCATGGCTTCCAAAAGATATTCATAATGCATTATCTTTGTTTTATACGATCTCCTTTGGCTATGGATGAGTTTTGCAACGGTTCCTCTACTACATACGAGTTGTTGCATATGAAAAATTTCTTACAACCAAGAGTGGCATCACACATATCATCATTAAAAAAATTATTGGAATAATAAGAATAAATTCACATAAAATAAATATAACTAGATATAACTATATTAATAAGTAATTATTCCATAACTTCAAGGTTACGATGATAATGTTTAGCAGAGTACTTGGGAAAATACATGGACATAGCTACAATGGCTTAGTCAAAATATAAAATATGAGTTGTTTATAAAGGCAATTAACACAACTCCTCAATGACTTAGGCTACCAAACAGGGTTATGATAACATGTTATCATACCACTTCACGATTGTATATTTGTATGCCATCCAGCAATAACTCAAATTCAAAGTTACCTTCCGATAACATGTGTTTCTACCGTCGACATTATGCAATGATCTTACCAGGAAACATTATGTATATAGGTTGTAAATGCAGTATGATTCTGCAAAAATGTCTTGACACTCTAAACTTTTTGCTTATACCTTTATATTTTTAGCTTATACTTTTAGATTTTTCATAGGCTTATTCACTTTTACCTTCGGCTTCGACTCCAAATCTCAAAATTAACAAATTTTGAAATTATATTATATTACTACATTATGGTGAATTAATCTTATATATAATAGTATATTATAACATAATGGAAAACATACCAACAATGATTGACCCTTAATGAAACACTAAGGTGAAATTAGGGTCAAATTTATTTAGGACTCATAAAATTTTGGTGAACGTCTTTATCATACGGTAATAAAAAAATACCAATTTCAAACTTTCATAATCCTAATATTCGCCCTAAAATGAACCCTATAATTAACATGGATTTTGTGCAAGGACTTTCATTATCAAAGAATAAACATTACATGATTTTGACGGTGGTTGAAAAAGCGGCCAAAGTAGCTCACTTCATACTTGAGAAATTTAAAGGATGATTCCCTGTACTTGCAAAGTGGTTTGGGCATGATATTTTTTTATTACACGAAGTTATGGAAATGGTCATTTCAAATAGGGATCCTAGGATGACCTCTCGGTTTTGGAAAAATTTAAAGTTTTCATTGGGAGCAAAACAAAACTTTATTTCAACCTACCATCACGAAATATATTGTCAAACCAAAAGAGTTAACTAGGTTATGGAAGATATGCTCATAATTTATTACGGTGATCAAAAATACAAATGGGAGGAATATCTTCCATTGGTTGAATTTGCCTATAATAACACTTACCATTCTTCGCTAAAAATGTCTCCATTTGAAGTAATGTATGGGATAATATGTAGAACTCTTATTACCTAGGATAACATAGAGGACATAGAGGTAGTGGGTCTAGAAATTTTGACTGAAATGGATAACTAAAGCTCATTCATGAGTGGATGAAAGAAGCAAATGATAGGAAAAAAACTATGCTGATTTTAAAAGAGTTAACAAAAAAATTGAGCAAGGAGATAGTCTTTTTTGGGGTAAAACCCAAAAAGATATCTATTTCTTTTGGAAAATCTGTCAAATTTTCACCTAGATATGTGGGAATTTTTGAAATCCCTATATTTATAAGATCGGTGGAATACAAATTTGTATTACCTCCCGTATTTTCTAGAACATGATGTTTTTATATTTCTTTGCTTAAAAAATATGTTTATGATATAACACATGTCATAAATTAGAACTCATTATAGGTTCAAGACCCAAGAATCATCATGGTTGAACTAATTAGAGTGTCTGGAAACTCACAGGTTGCATCTCATAAATCATGATATTGCACAATGCAAGGTCCAATGGGACCAATATTCTGAGGATAATGTAACTTGGGAAAATATGGATGAAATGAAAACTTCATTTCCTTTTCTATTTTAGTGAAAAAATGAGTTTGAATATTTATTATGGATTCATGATATACTATTTAATACTTATGATGATTGTAATGGAAATTTAAGTTATATTGTTGACTGTTTGGAAATAACTTATTGTTATATGGATGATTACTGACCAAGTTTTATGAACTATTATTGATTTGAAACTCTAAAAATTATCAATTTGCATGAGAAGATGAACTATTTTATTTTTATGTTAATGTCGATCTTGCTTTTGATTTATATGTTTAATAATTTTTAAGTTTAAATCATTAGGATGATGATTATTTTAAGAGGTTTTGTCATACAAATATGCTGACATGAAAATTTCAAGTGACAACGGACCCCAGTGTCAAACATTTTTCTCAAGGCCTCTCCCTGAGTCATCCTTTGGATCACCATACCTTTTGATTCATGTCCCCTCCATCCTTGTAAAATTTCATAATATTATATGCATCCCTCCCATGTTCCTACAATGTCCTCATAAGGTCACCCGTCCATTCAATGCAAGTGTTTTCTAAAGTGGAAGTTGGCACTAGCCTTAGAAAATTCATTCCCTAGCATATCCTAACCAAGTGTGCATCCTTCATAGCTTATCAAGAGGCTTAAAGTCATATGAGAATGTCATAAAAGATTCTAAAGTTCAATGGAATAGGTTTTGGAAATTTTTAGAGGTTTTGGGATCAAAACAGTGAAAGTGAGTCTTAGAGGCTTGAGGAGCGTGCAGTGCAAAAAAACTTGACCTTCAACTAAATATTCAGGAGCTCTGGGATGAGTCAAGAAGAAAACAATATAACATTGGAAATATATTTCAATTCCCTACATGATTAAAAATCATATTCTTTCCAACACCCAAGTACTTGTATGTGTAGAGCAATTTTTGCAAACTCACCTCTTGAGCCAAAATGAAAAAAATGGAATTTTTTGAAGTAGGAGGAAGAATAAAGTCTTGAAAACCATCCCATTTTTCTCAAAATGGTAGTTTTAATCAAATTAATATAAATTACACCTAAAATACCTCCTATAACCCGAGAAAGTTCATTTTAAGTCTCCAACATTTAGAAAAATTCACACTTTGGAGTCTGGTGCATTTTACTGTCCCAACTGTGCCAACTTTCTAGGATAGTGGGGATAGTAGGGACAAAAAAATTTCCCTACCCCATTTTTGAGTCCCTTATACCCTTATGTCACCTTATTCCTCTCCAACAAGTTCTTTAAGTGATAAAAGTTATTATCTCTCATTTCCTCATCTCCTGAATCATTTCCTACCACTTGTCAGGCTCGAGAATGCATAGCACACTTCTCTGTTCCAAATGTCCTGGGATAGTGGGTAAATTTGTGACACAAAAATGTTCCTCACCCCAATTTGGTTGAAAAATTAGAAATAAACTAATTGTTTATACACTATCACTTCTTACCTCTTCTTCCCGTGAAGTGAAAGTGTTCACAGAGAGTTTTTAACATGAAATAAATTTTGCCACTTCATTATTTCTCCATGAATCCATGAATGTAGTTATGGAACCTCTATCAAACCTAAAAATTTATCAAAATAATAAAAAAAAGTCTTTTGGGGTAGTCATGGTAGCCAAAATGAATAAATCTTTATATCTTTCAATCAAACCGATGGTCCATTCTGCATGAAATGTTGTTAGGTGTTCTTCACCCAAGGGCCATCAAGAACATTATAGAACATACCATATGATGTTATGAATAATTAATAGTATAAAACCCTTGTTTTATGCCCTAGTATCTACTTTTTTAGTTACGGGCATTTCGATGGGTAGATTGAGCTGAAATTTGGAGCATAAGATCGTAACGAGGAACCTAATCCAATGATGCCATTTTGTTGCAACCCAAGGTGGAAAAAGGAAGTTTTTAATAATAATAATTACTTGGTACCTTATCTTTCTAAAAGTAGCAACTTACTAAAAATAGTAAGCCCCCTCATATCAGTGCACATAGAAAACATTGAGAATGATAAACTAGGAAACCTTTCCAAAAATAGCAAAAATTAAAAAGCACCTAAGATTAATTTGAATATTTTAGGATATTCGTAAGGAGTTATGATTCAATAAAATACTCATTGGAAATATTGAATAACCCTCTATATGATGAAACTATCACATTTTTCACAAGAATCGTGAACTTCATAAGATAGCTCGGTATGTGCAAGCACGCCCTATCATCCTGAGATAAAAGGATCCATTTTACGGAGTTGCGGGAAGAATTTAAAGATGATACCCATTCCATTGTTCTTGGGGTTTTTTTTGGAGTCAAAATCATATAAAATTTCACCCAAAATGACCATATGGAGCTCCAGGAAATGTGTTCTCAAGTTTTTCATACTTAGTCATTTTTAGTTGGATAGGTGGCATGATTTATTGTCCCAACTATCAAGAGAGTGGGTAAATTTGGGACACAAAATTTCACCCATGACTATTTTTTCCCTATGGTCCATCATATAACCTTGGTGAAGCTTCATGATGCATTCTAAGCTCTTTCCCACCTCATTCCACCCTTCTCATTGACCAATAAAACAACGCCACTTGTCAATCCAAGGGTGAGGTCACATGGATGAGTTTTTCTCACTGTCAAAGATTCAAGCCTACACCAATTGCTTCCATGATGCAAAAGTGAAAGGGAAACAAGGAACCTCTTCATTTCCGAGAGATCTAGCAAGTAGATAATGTAAAATTTAAAGGGAATGATCCTTGAAAAATCTATTTTCATGTGAACTAGTTTTCATACCACGAAGTCCCTATTTTTATGGATATGGAGGACTATGTTTTTCATCAAAAATTTTCCCTTTTGAATAAATCTCTAATTTCTTGAAGATCCATTGGGGAAATGATATGTAATTTAGAGGAAGGATCTCGAAAAATCTAGTTTCGTTGAAACTAGTTTTTGTGCAATGAAGTTGCTTATTATTTGAGATATCAAGGAGTTATTTTTTTCAATATGATGCCCCTTATGTTTTTAACAAAGAGTGTCATAGATACCATTGATTCATTAGAATGAGTCATCATGCTAATCATCTAGGATTGAAAACATCATTACCTCATCAAGATGAGCTAGTTGAAGTGAGAAGGTTGGGTTGGTGAGTTGATCCGGTGGTGGGTGAGTTTGTTGCAGCGAGATACTTGGCTAATTAGGTGGATTGAGGTAAGTTGAGTTGAGATGAGTTGGTAGTAGTGAGTTTGATTTGGGATAGTTTTGGTGGAAAGATAATCAAGAACTCATCCTTTTTCATGAAGAGCCTATGCAAGTGAGCTAGGTCAAGAAAGTTGGGTGAGCTAGTTGAATTGCATTGAGATGAGTTGGTAAACCAAATGAGTTTTGGGAATCTCAATGAGTCGGTTAGAGTGAGCTCAGTGAGCTAAGGGAGTTGATCAATCAAACATCAAGGATATCATCATGAGAAATTGCTACGGCCATCTTGATCTCACATTAGGCGATCTCTCAACAAAGTGTTTCTAAACATTCATTTTTCAACCCGAGGTGTTCATGCATCATGAAAAAGATAGAGATTTTGATCATCATCAGTAAGTTCTTCATCGCAGGGAGCCTCTTAATCATATATGAAAACCTATCCCTTCGATCTCTTTCTACCTCTTCTTTCTCTCCCCTTTCTAATTCTTTGTTGGGCGTAATCATTGTATTTTGTCTCATTCACTTAAGTGACTTTATAAAGTTACATTGTAAAAGTCCCTTTAATTTATAAAAATGGAACTTATTTCTCACTTCTAGGAAGGTGAAAAGTCACAAGTTGAATGAGACCATGAAGAGTCATGTGGGGGTAGACGAAGAGTCAATTCACATTACTATAAATTGGGATGGCTTCTCCATTCCAAAGGATCTAGAAAGTGCTAGATTGTGATAACATATATGTTGTAGCAATTTTTATTGTTGTTGGAATTTTTGTCATCAATGCACATGAAATAAAACCTACATTTCTTTTATTATTTTTTTCCTATGTTTCTTCTATTTTTCTCTTATGCACTTTGCAAGCATGGTGATCAAAAAGAGATTTGTGTCTTTGATAGATGAATCTAAGAATTTTGTATTCAGATTTGTCCATCTCACTAGATAGCTTCATTATTGCTTTCCTCCATATTGAATGATGAACTACTATGACTAGTGGGTGTGAAATCTGAAATTGGCCTACTCGCAGTAATAACCTTCCTTTCTTGATTTCCCTACTTTACCCCTCATCATTGTAATTTCCTCCCTTATACCATGTACAAGCACTTTATCACGGGTTTAGTGGAGTTTCTTTGTGTGATCCCCAATCTATTTGGCTAACTCATAAAATTTAGGTAGGATTAGATTAGTAAGCATTCAATAAATGGAGTTTCAACATTCAATGCAGAGAGGCGTAGCCCCATGAATGTTGGTGGAGACACTTAATTTTCCATATTGACAAATTTTCTCACCACATGTTTTTATGACTCCATTGGGGATAGATCTTCCTTGGTGCACCCAAATAGATCTCTAGAAAAAACTAAACTACAATTTTTTTTTTTAAAAAGTACTTGAATGATCAAAAAACCTTTTTGTAAACCCCTTGAGAAAATTTGGTTGAAAGAAGATATATCGATGAATAAGTTGAGAGGAATCATTGATCCTATTTTTGAAGCTTTGAAAAATCAAGAGCGAATAAGAGATAACCCATACTACTTCTCTCAAGCTTCATCCCCTTCAAATTCATCAAGCGGTACCCTGGTAACCCCATTCAAACTCCTACCAAAAATCTTATGAATTATCCTATCTTCCACCCACCTTTGAATTTTAAAGTCCCCAAAGAAGAAGAAGAAGGAGAAGGAGAACTTGAAGAATAAAGAGAGGAGGAAGAAATGGTAGCATAAGCACATGTACCATGGGAAAAAAATGTAGGCCCGTTAGCTTTGACTACACCACTTCATGAGCTTCCACAAAGATCAAGAAATAATTTTCCAAAGTTCTATGGAGACAAAAAGAAATCTTGACGATCACATCGCAACCTTTATCACATCATTTGACATCCTTGGAGTGCAACATGAATATTTCATTGTGCACTTGTTTATAGAAACATTAAAGGATGTGGTGGCAAGTTGGTTCTACTACTTGCCATCATGCTCAATCTCCAATTGGGGTGATATCAAAAAAGAAGTTTGAAGAGAGGTTCAAAACCACCAAAGACTCCCATGCCCTTCTTGTTTAATTGACTCAAATGAATAAAGATTCACAAGAGTCCATGAGATACTTCATGTCCAAATTCAATAGGGTTTTCAACAAAATTCCCATTATTGCTCTACCCACTGCGAGTAACTGAAGATGTTCTTTGTGAATGCTCAATCACCCGAAGTGAGTTTCTTTCTTGAGAGTTCAACCATGAGATTCGGACAATGGTCAAGAAATTGTTGTTTATGTGGAATATGACCTTAAGTTGTCGGATAAGATCAAGAATCCTTGGATGAAAGAAAAAACCAAAAGTTCCAAAGATGAGAGAATTGATCGACATTGCAAAAGTTGTAAAATAGTTTGATAATGCTGAAAAGGGAGGTTTCCCAACAAATACCTCATTTGACCAAAATAGAAATCATATTACAGGAGCACTAGAAGGATTACCTTAGAGGCTCCATCGGTCAATGCAATATTCAAAAGCAATGAAGGTGAAGAATAAGAATATTTTGAATCGAAATTGAAGATGAAGGAGAAAGTGAATGTGCTCGGATCAGCTTTTTTTTTGAATGTGCACTTGATGAAAAAATCAGCAGATAGTTACTCATATATGGTGTTAACTCAATCACAAAATAATAAATAAGTCATTTCTTCTATTGCTCAAGATAAGAAATTAAATCCTCAAATGATGACTTTAAAGAAAACAACAACGAAAGGAGGATCATTAAAGTCCAATTCAATATGGTCAATTTAAAAGGAGCATGAAACCATTCCTATAAAGAAACCTTCTAGCTCTTCAAGTAAGTCTCCTTCAAATTCTCTTGAAAAATCAATTTCTAAAAATCCTAAGAACTCCCATCTAAATTTTTCGTAACTCATGATGTTCCTCCTACCTCTTCACCCTTTGATATCATTGACCATTTCAAAAATTGAAAGTCTAAATTTATAAATTTGAGTACTTGAGAACTCATCCCAAGCAAATTAAGAGACTAATTCAGATTATCAAAGGAAATATCCATGTTTCTAAATATTCCACCACCAAAGAACCACCTCATGCATCTCAATCCACTTCATCTCTGAATTGTCTTACCTCAACACCCTTCACCTCTAAGAAGGTAGAGCCTTTCTTCATAGCCTTATTGGTCAATGGGTACAAATTGAATAATTGCATCATTGACTCTGGTGCTTTGTAAAATTCCATTTCTACAAATTTTTCCAAAGCTCTTGATCTCTCTCTCCCACCTTTAGCCAATGCCTCTATGTGGAAATGAAACAAGTTCCTATCATTGGAAAAATCAAGGATGTTGAGGTAGCATTGACAGACTTCCCTAACAAGAAAATCACAATGATAATCCTTATAGTAGACATGCCTACCTCTTATGGTATTTTGTTGGCCCAAATTTTATGTCGAGATGTCAGATGAGATATGTAACTCGATAGGTCACATTATGGTCAATGGTAAAACAAAGAAGCTACTTCCCATCAAAAAAATGAAGTATATTATGCAAAGGATAAATGACCAAATGACAGACATCACGTGCCATAATTCCAAATATGGAAACTTTTTCATGACCTTCGAGGATGATCTTGAGCTACCCTTATTGGTGGAGGAATGTCTAAGCATCAGAGAGCTGATCATAGAGCATAATGAGGAGTTGATGAAATAAGAGTTCGAAAAGGTTTACTTCACATGGGATGAGAGTATAAAAAAAGTTTCCCCATTGGACGCTAATGAGTGTGATGAGGACCTTGAGTTGAAACAAAGCAATCTTGAAGTTATGAGAAACATGTATCAAAAGGAAGGAGCAATGCTCGGAAACTTCACAATAGGTAAGCTAAATGTTTCCAATCATGTTCTGGATGCTTAGTATGAGTTTCCATGTGATGAGTATGTCATAAAACTTGAAAGCTTCTCTTTCTCATTAGAAAAGATGTAAAAGAATGCAATGATGACAACATGCTTTCACCTCTTGAACTTGAACATACCCAAGAAGATGATGGTTTCATTTCAGTAAATGGATTTCTTGGTTCTTGGCGATCAAGAATGGGAAGATGATGATAATGAAATTTCAGCCCCAATGTTGTGCTCATTTCCTTTTCATGAGGATGGAAACATTCTCAACAAAAAATGGAGAAATAGATTGTTTCTTGGTCCTAAGGTTGATTTTTTCAAAATGGAAACTTTCTCAATATACTCCAACCCTTTAGTGCTCCTTCCACTAAAGAGATATATGTTCTTTAAAAAGGGGAGATGAAGCCCAAAGTAGACAAGGCAAATAAGATGTCAATTTCCATGTTGCATGCCCAATCTTGAGTTCATTCTCTTTCTAAGAAGATGAGGTAATGAATGTGACACATTGTATAGGGAAGCTTCTTGAAAAAGACCCAGAGCATGAGAAATATGACTTCTTGGAATAATTGAAAAAATAGAACATCAAGAGGTGGGAAATAATGTCAAAATTTCCAAGACATCTATCAAGAATCAACCCATGGAAGTAATTATATCATGTGGCTCTAGGACCATCCCTGGAGGATTTCTCATCAATAGGGAAAAGCTCCTTTGGTCAGAGGTAGGATGTTGGTATCTCAACTTCAAATGCTTTTGATCTTTTGATGGGTGGTATAGTCTAGGATTCAGTAGAGCTAGTGTCTTCTCAGCTACTCCAATCATGGGGACCAAGCCTATAACAAGGAGAAACTATAGAGTGGATGTTGGTAAAGATTCAACTCCAAAAGGATGAAAAACTAACAAGGAAAAGAGGGAGACCTCAGAAAATAAATAAATGGATAAAGGGTTACAAAAACCCCTTAGGTTCTCACATGCAAATAAAAATAAATGATTCTGCTATCATGGAACATAAGGGGGTTGAATAACCCTAGCAAGCATAGAATTGTGAAGGATTTTAGGAACAAATATAAACCTGACATTTTGATGATTCAAGAAACTAAAATGAGTACTGAAATATTTAAAGATGTTAGTAGGATGGTTTGGAAAGATGGTCTTTGGGATGGAGTCAACTCGGAAGGGGATTCAGGTGGTATTTTCACTCTCTAGAATCCTCTTACGATGAAAGGTGAGTTTCTTTTTTCCTCTGTCAACCATCGGCCATGTGTTGCACTAAAATTGATTCTAATAAAACTTGGATTGTTTCAAATATCTATGCCCCCAACTCTACTATTGGAAGAAGGAAACTTTGGGGGGAGCTCTCAAGTATTAGGATTCTATTTAAGGACTGTGATTGGATTTTTGGGGGTGATTTCAACACCCCCCTTTCCCCTGATGAAAAAAAGGAGGAACCATATCTTATACTAATAATATGGATGATCTAGCAAATTTTCTGATGAGGAATGATTTGTTTGATCTAGAGTTAGGAGGATCTAAATTCACTTGGGCTAATAGAAGAACTGGTCAGGATCTCATCCAAATAATATTGGACATGTTTTTTTGAGCCATTAATGTATGATTAACCAACTCTATTCTTTGTCCACTCTTCCCAGAATCAGATTTGACCATAATCCAATCCTCAATTTGGGCATGGCTATTCCCAAAAAATCCAGACCCTTCAAATTTGAAAAAATGTGGCTCCAACATCCAGACATTCTCAAGAGAATGAAAGAATGGTGGGAAGTGTCTGTCCATGGGGTTTCGATGTTCAAATTAAGTTTCAAGTTGAAGCATGTCAAAAATAACCTGAAAATTTGGAATAAGGAGACTTTTGGGAATATTTTTCAAGCTAAAAGAAAAATTGAGGAGGATCTATGAACTATAGAGGAGCTGATGGAGGAGGATGGCCTTAACCAGGCCCTTAAAAGCCAAGAGCAGAGTCTTCTCATAGAATATCATGATATCCTTGCTAAAGAGGAAGTGTACTGGAAGCAAAAATCTAGAGTTAAATGGTTAAAGGAGGGTGATAGAAACACCAAGTTCTTTCATTTCTCTACTACTTCCAAAACCAACCAGCTCAAGATCAAGGAAATCAGGAAAACTGATGGAGAACTTACTATTGATGAAAAGGAAATTAATGAAACTGTTATTAATTACTTCAAGGATATTTTTCTTCCTAGGCAAGAGCCGAATAGGACATCATAGGACAAGGTGTTATGTCTCTTCCAGAATGTTATCTCGTAGTAGGAAAACAAAGAGCTTTTTCTTATCATGGGGGAGGAGGAGATAAAATTTGCTATCTTTGATATGGAATCTAATAAATATCTTGGGCTAGATGGTTTCCCAACATTTTTTCCAACAGTTCTGGGAGGTGATTAAGAAAGAGGTAATTGAGATGGTTCAAGATTTCTTCAGAAATGGGCAGCTCCTAAAATAAACAAACAATACTTTCCTTGTTCTCATTCCCAAGATGATAGTGGTTAAGGATTGTAAACATATCAGGTCTATCAGCCTATGCAATACCAGCGACAAATTGCTTATTAAAATCCTCTCTTTCAAGCTCCGCAAAGTGCAAGCCAACTTCATCTCACCCAATCAAGGTGCCTTTGTCTGGCTAGACAAACTTTGGACAGCATTTTGGTTATCCAAGAGGCCATTCATTCTATTGAAAATTTGGGAAGATCTGCCATGTTTGTTAATCTTGATATGCACAAAGCCTATGATAGGGTTTTGTGGGCCTTTCTTTGGGCCATCTTGACCAAGGTTGGTTTTGATGATTTCTTTATAAACATGATTATGGTTTGTATTTCTACTACTACCATCTTCTCTATTATTGTTAATGGAAAACCTAGAGGTTTCTTTAGATCTATGAGGGGGATTAGACAATGAGATCCCCTCTCCCCTTTTCTATATATTATTGTGGCGGAGTCCTTAAGTAGACTATGCAATTAGGTTGTATCCCTTAATCTTTTGCAGGGACTCAAAATTTCTAATGGTCTTCCTCCCATTTGTCTCAATCAATTTGTGGATGACAATTTTTTGATGGGAAAATATTCTATTCAGGAAGCCTCTAATTTCAAGGATGTTCTGAATGAATATGAGAATGTCTTTGGTCAATTTTTCAATTTCCACAAAAGTGTTGTTTTTTCATTAATGTGGACGAGTAGTTTCAAGTGAGACTGACCTGTATCCTTGGTTGCAAGATTAAGACTTTCTTGGATACCTACCTAGGAATGCCTCTCATCCATAAGAATCTAGATCCTTCTATCTGGAATAATCTTTGGAGAGAGTCAATAGGAAACTAGCTACCTAAAAAAATCCTCCTTACTCAAGATGGAAAAATTCAATTTCTCCAAAGCTCACTTCAAGGCATTCCCATTTATGTGATGTCTCTTTCAGGAGTTACTTCTTAAGATCTTAGTGGCACTGGAAAAGATACCAAAAAGGTTTTTCTGGGCTGGAGCAGAAGATAAGTTCAAATTCCCTCTTATGGCTTGGGATAAAGTCACTAGACCCAAGGAATGTGGTGGTTTGGGCTTGAATAATATGAGATACATGAATGAGGCTCTAGTGGCCAAAGCGGGATGGAGAGTGATAAAAGAGGATGGTTTATGGAATGACATCATCAAAAGGAAATACTTAAGGAATGTTGGCAAAATAGAGACCTTTTTTTATGCAAGACAATCTCCCTTGTGGATATTTTTCTAGAAATATTTTCTTGCTTCCAAGGAGATTTTGAGCAGGGGTATAAAATGGAATATTGGTAAAGGAAATAGGATTTTCTTCTGGAGGTATTTTGGTTTCGAGAAACCGCTTGCTAAGGAAGATCCTTGGAGAACTATGGCACATTTTATGAAGACAGGGGCAAAGTGTGGGTTAAGGACTATTGGGTTTTTCTAATGAGGATATCAATTGGGAGGTTTTGAACCCACCCCCTAATTTCAATAGGGATAGGCTCTCCTTTAATGCTCTCAACCTCAAATTATGGAGTTTCTATATCCTAAGATTTCAACAACATGAGGACTCTATTATATGGAAAGAAGAGGATTTGGGAGATTATTCTATTAAATCAACCTATTTCCTTAATTTCAAGGATTCTATCCAAAAGGAATGTTGGTGAAATATATTTTACCTAAAGTAAATATATTCTATTGGCACAAAATAAAATCCTCATGCGTGCGCAAAAAAAAATCATCATTGTTGATAACTTGAGGAAACAGGGAATGGTTATCCCCAACAGGTGTGTCCTTTGTAACATAGAGGAGGAAAGTGTCAACCACCTTTTCATCTCGTGCCCCTTCTCTCAAGAAGTCTTTACTAAGGTGATGGATCTATTCCAAGTGTAGTGGCTCCTTCTTAACTCCTTTGAGGATTTTGTTTTCAATCGAATGTCCTTTCAAGTTCCCCTTTCTTGTTATTTCTTGGAAGATGGACCTTCCTCATTTATTCAGGTGCTTTTGGAAGGAAAGGAATTCCCTCATCTTCAAAAATTATAAAGCAAAAATTATAAAGGTCAGTGCTAGATTGATTTCCTCTATTAAAGAAAAATCCAAACTTTTCAGAGGTATGATTACAAAGAATTGTTCTAACGAGGAAGAGGAAGTTCTCAAGCGGTTTCCTATAGCCCTTCTTAGGTTATCTTTCCTTCTACTTCCATCAAGTGGTCCAAACTAGAAAGGGGTAGGGTCAAAATTAATTTTTATGGTGCTTCAAAAGGTAATCTAGGCATGGCAGGGGGAGGTGGCATTATTAGAGATTATGAAGGTGATTGGATCCTTTCTATGTTGGTCCTTTGGGAATTCAAAGTAACAATGTGGTGGAGGCTCGTGTTTCTATGGGGTGTTAACTTAGCTAAGGAAAGAGGTATCAATCACATTTTAATTGAGGGGGCTCTCTTCTCATTATCAATGCCATTAAAAAGGATCATTCCCACAATTGGGCTCTTGGTAACATTATTTTTGATATTAAGGAGCATCTTAAAGGTTTTGATTCTTTCATTATTAAACATACTCCTCACCTTGGTAACACATGTGCGGATAGGCTTGCTAATGAAGGGGTACATTATAATGATTTCAAAGTCTAGCATAAAGGTGATGTCATCCCCGTGCCAATTAATGATATTACACACCATGAAAAATCATAATAATTTCACTATCATTCACTCGAGCGAGGTTAATTGGCTCATTTTTCAAGACAACAAGCTCGTGTTTGGCTTTATATCACTTTGGAAAGGTCATTTTAACACCAAAATTTGCAAAAATCATTTGGTTAGGATTCTAGAAAATATTATGGTGATCATGGATGGAGGCAGTCGGGGTGGAGCATTCTAGCCATGGCAATATTATGGATTACCATTCAATGTGGCACCTACTTCGGGTTGGGGAATTTAGAAAGTATATAAAAATGTTGCAAGGGCATGATCCTTCACTAATGAGGGATTTTGGGTTGGCATGGAAGGGTGGTAAAGTGGTGGTCATGGGTATGGAAATTGAGACTTCAGAGGAAGCCATTTCCCGGATTACTGGTATGGACATGGAAGGGCTCAAAATTTTCAAGGACAAGAATAGATGTGAGCATGAAATTAACACCTTTTTCATTGGAAAGGAAAGGGTCTATTAATTAACTAATGGAATTCCTAGATCATGCCTTCTGGAGTATGGAAGGAGGTCTTCCTTCACATTATGAAGTATTTAACTTTGGAAGGCAAGTATCATAAGATCTATACCCATCACTTGTCTCTCCTAAATATGTTCAGGCACAAGATAATGTTAAGTATTCCCTTCTTTCTGTTTATGTATTTGAATACCTCTGTGAAATATTTTCAAAGGGGTAAGGTGGATACCCCTATTCATGAGGGGCTCATTCTCCTTCTGTTTCAAAATGGTAAACCTATGCCGGCTAAACCCATGCCCCAAATTGAGGAGGAGGAGGACATTACTCTTGGTTGAATGTCTCACAAAGATGCGCGAGGGAAAATTTGTTCATAAAAAAGTTGAGGAGGGGAAGAATATGGAGGGATTGGTGAGTCAGGAGGCTAGGTCCTTGAAAGGAAAAGGTAAAGTGATCTCAGAAGTTGAGTTGAGCTACGAGGACTTGAAGAAAAAAGTGTTGTACTTGGAGACTATGGTACAAGTTATGTAGGAGATGAATTCGTTGGTTAGGAATGATATGACCGATAGCATTGAATCCACCAAACAAATTTGCATGTCCTTGAAGAACATTAAGGGGAAATCAAGCGCACTGGATAACCTTTTTCATGATATGAGAGTTCTTTAGAAGCGAGTTGAAGAGGAGGAGAGGAAAATAAAATATTCCATTGCCACCAACTCGAAAGAAGAATATGAGGATGAGGACGTGACTCGAGGAGGAATATGTGGGCGATGATGAGGAGGAGACACCCTAGAAGAAGTTACAACTTAAGCACAACAAAGAGGGTGTGACTATGAAGTCCAAACCCTCCAAAAATTAAAAGAAAAATTAATGTTGTTGTTCCTGAACTTTCAGAGGTTTTTTGGTGAACTTTCCATATTTTTTGGTTTAGTTATTTAGTTTTGTTTCTCTCTGGTTGGGTTTCTGGACCTTGTATCTTTGGAGTTAATCTGTTCAACTCCTTTCGGTCATGTTTCTCTTTTTATTTCTTTGTGTGCTTTCTCAATGTAATATTTCATGTCTTGGCCTCTGGGATCCGGTCCTTATTTTTACCTATCTAATAAAAAAATGAAGTAAATGTGAGAAAAAGAACAAATGTTGGATTATGATAATGATATGTCAAGTGTAGTCAAGGACCATCTTCATGAAAGCGGTAGAAAATCAGTAAGTGTAATGAACTTGAGAAACAAGGAGAAGCTAGAAATAATATGTCAAAGCAATAAAGACGATGGAATGAACTATTTGATATCCAATTGCACTAGCAATTAGGCTATATTTCTCAAGAATCTAAGAAGTGGTTCATACTTCAAAAGACCTATCAACGGATTTATGGAAGAAAGGCATTCGGTGATGCCCGTTTACGGGTAAGCCCTCAATTCAAGTTCATGCTTCAATGAAAGAGGGTTGTCCCCCACATGTAAATAGGTGATTTAGTATGTTTTCCCTAGTGTTGTATGTTTCCTTCTCATCTTGTGTGTTTGTTTCTTGTCGTGTGTGTGTTTGTGTGTTCAATAAAGGAAGTTGTGTAGTATATCTTTCTAGTGACTCTATAAGCCCAATGGATAAGGCACTAGTCCATGAAATGTCTTGATATTCTAGGATTCATGCATGCTTTGTCCTCGCTGCTCTTGATCCAAAACAAGTCCCCAAGCTAGATCCATTTGTTTTCATGCAAATGTGCAACATGAAAATTTCAAATTTTCAAGCATGACAATGGACCCCAGTGTCTAAACATTTTCTCAAAGCCCCTCCTGAGTCATCCTTCATATCACCTTGTGTTTTGATTCATTTCCCTCCATCCTTGCAAAGTTTCATAATGTGATGTGCATCCTTCTCAAGTGCCTACAATGTGTTCATAAATTCACTTGGTCCATTCGGTGAAGCTGTTGGCTAAAGTTGAAGTTGGCACTAGACCTAGAAAAGTCATTGCCTAGGATTTACTAACTAGGTGTGCATCCTTCGGAGCTGATCAAGAGGCCTAAATTCATCTGAAGATGTCATGAAAGAGTATAAAGTTCAATGGAACAGGTTTTAGAAAGCTTTAGAGGTTTTGGGATCAAAACAATGAAAGTGAGTTTTGGAGGCCTAAGGAGCTTGTAGTGCAAAAAAATCACTTGACCTTCAATTGAAGATTCTAGGAGCTTTGGGATGAGTCAAGAGGCAAACAAGATACCGTTGGAAATATATTTCAATTCCCTACATGATGGAAAAATCATATTCTTTCCAACACTCAAGCGCTTATATGTGTAGAGTAATTTGTGTAGACTCACCTCGCGGGCTAGAATGAAAAATCAGCATTTTTAAAATCAAGTGGTAGATTCAAGTCTTATAAAACATCCCATTGTTCTCAAAATGGTTTTTAAATCAATTTTTAATAAAATTTTACCTATAAATACCTCATATAACTCTAGGAAAGTTTGTTTTAAGTTTCCAATAGTTAGATAATTTCTCACTTTGGAGCACGACGCATTTTGTCTGTGTCCTAACTATCCTAACATGTCCGAGATAGTGGGAAATTTGAAACAATAGGGATACCAAAATTATCTTGACCTCATTTTTGAGTCCCTTGGACCCTCATGTGACCATGTTCCTCTCCAACAAGGTGCTAATTGATAAAAGTGCTTATCTCTCATTTCCTCATCTCCCCTGAATCATTTCCATCCACTTTTCGGGCTCAAATTCATTGTGCACTTCTCTATCCCAATTTTACCAGAATGGTGGGAAATTTGGGACACAAAAATGTGCCCCACCCCAAGTTGTTTTAAAAATCAGAAATAAACTAATTGTTTTTACATTGTCACTTTCTACCTCTTCTTCTTGTGAAGTGAAAGTGTTTCCAAAGAGTTTTTAACATGAAATAAACTTTTTACACTTCATTATTTCTTCATGAATCCATTAATGCAGCCCCATAACCTCCATTAAACCTGAAAATGTATCATAATAACCAAAAAATTCTTCTAGGGCAGCCATGGTAGCCAAAATGAAGAAATCTTCATATCTTTCAAATCGGTGGTTTGTTCCGCATGAAATTTTCTCAACATTTCTTCAACCCAAGGGACATTGAGAACATTTTGGCAGTAGAATAGATGATTCTATAAATAATTAATGTTATAAAACCCTATTTTTATGCCCTAGCAGCTGCTTTTTCAATTTTTGGGCATTTTGATGGGTAGATTGAGCTAAAATTTGGAACACAAGATCGTAACGATGAACCTAATCCGGTGATGCCATTTTGATTGCAACCCAAGGTGATCAAAGGTAGATTCTAAAAATAGTAAGTTCTTGGTAACCCTTATTTTTTAAAATAGCAACTTACTAAAAATAGTAAGCCCCCTCAGATCAATGCACATAGAAAACATTGAGAATTATAAACTACGCAACCTTTCCAAAAATAGAAAAAAGTAAAAAGTAAAAAGCACGAGATTTAAGCTGAAGATTTTGAGAGGTTTGTAAGGAGATATAATTCAATAAAATACTCATTTGTAATCTTTAATATCCCTCTACATGATGAAAATCTCACATTTTTCACAAGAATGGGGTGTTTCACAAGATAGCTCTGTTTGTGGAGGCACACCCTACCATCCGAGATAAAAGGAGCCATTTAAGGAATTTTTAGGAATAATTTAATGATAATACCCATCCCCTTGTTCTTGTAATGTTTTTTGGAGTCAAAATCATATAACATTTCACCAAAAAGGACCATCTGGAGCTCTAGGAAATGTGTTCTCAAGTTTCTCATAGTTATTTTTTTAGTTGGATAAGTGGCGAGATTTATTATACCAATCGTCCCAACTATCCAGGAAAATGGGGAAATTTGGGACAAAAATTGTTCCCATTCCCATTTTTTCCCTCTATTCCATCATATGATCTTGGTGAAGCTCGTGATGCATTCTAAGCTCTTTCCAACCTCATTTCATCCCTTTGCATTCGAATACGACAACGCCACTTGTCGATCAAGGGTGAGGGTACATGGATGAATTTTTGACTATCAAAGATTAAATCCTACACCAATGGATTCCATGACACAATATTGAAAGGGGAAGTGAGGCACCTCTTCATTTCCCAAAGATCCAACGGGTGGAATCACGTGAAATTCGGAGGAACGATCCTTGAAAAATCTAGTTTCATATGAGCTAGTTTTCATGCCAAAAGTCCATACTTTTTACGGACATGGAGGACTCTATTTTTAATCATAATTCTTCTCTCTTTTAATAAATCTCTAATTTCCTTAATATCGGCAAGTGAAATGATCGAAATTCGAGAGGAAGGATCTTCGAAAAATCTAGTTTCATTGAAACTAGTTTTTACGTGATGAAGTTGCTTATTTTTTGATATATCAAGGACTGAGTTTTTTTATTATGATGCCCCTATACATACTAAAAATAGTAATTCCTCAATATTGCAATTTGGATCACCCGAGCATAGTAAAATGGTGCAAAATAGAAGGTAGGGTAAAAATGGCAATTTTCCCAAAATAGCAGTCTAGAAAAAAATAACGTGCTTAAAAATAGCAATGCATCATTAACCTAAGAGGATGGAGCATTTAAGAAGGTTTAGAAGTTCATGTTTGAGAAAAATAGGTGATGTGTACCAAAATAGCAGGTCCTGGTCCTACTTGCTAAAAATAGAAAGTCTCCATTTTGGGTGCAGAAAGTTGTAGATGGATCCATTTTCACTCATATTTCTACTTTTGGACTTCTCACAAGGTAATGGGATGATATCATAGCTCAAATAGAGAAATGAAGCCTCCATAAAAGTCTTGGAATCATCTTCTTGATCTCATTTGTTCTGAGAACTTGGTGAAGTATAATAGAGGAAATCCTGAATAACTGAATTGCTAGAAAAGATTCAAAGGGTGTCAGGGAATCCATTGATTCATCAGAATGAGTCATCATGATTATCATCGGGATTGAAAAAATCATCATCTCATCAAGATGAGTTGGTTGAAGTGAGAAGGTTGGGTGATTGAGTTGAGCCCGGTGAGCTGGGTAAGTTGGTTGCAGCGAGTTGGTTGGCTAATTGGGTGGATTGAGGTAAGTTGAGTTGATATGAGCTGGCAGTAGTGAGTTTGAGTTGGGCTAGTTGTGGTGGATATTTATTCAATAACTCATCCTTTTTCATGAAGATCCTATGCAAGTGAGCCAAGTCAAGAAAGTTGGGTGAGCTAGTTGAATTGCAGTGAGATGAGTTGGTAAACCAAATGAGTTTTGGAAAGCTTGATGATCTGGTTGGAGTGAGATCAATGAACTCAATGAGATCAGTGAGCTAAGGTAGTTGATCAATCAAACATCAAGGGGATCATCATGAGCAATTCTTGTGGTCATCTTGAGCTCACATTAGGGGATCTCTCAACAGTGTTTCTAAACACTCATTTGGCAACCCGAGGTGTTTGTGCATCATGCAAAAGGAGGAGATTGTGATCGTCATCAGAAATTTATTCATTACAAGGAGCCTCTTCATTAGATATGAAAACCTATCCCTTCTTCTCTCTTTCTCCCTCTTCTTTCTCTCCCCTTTCTAATTCTTCATTGGGCATAATCATTGTATTTTGTCTCATTCACTTAAGTGACTTTATAAAGTTACATTGTAAAAGTCCCTTTAATTTATAAAAAGGTAACTTATTTCTCACTTCTTAGGAAGGTAAAAATCCACAAGTTGAATGATACCACGAAGATTCAATTCATGTTGCTATAAATTGGGATGACTTCTCCATTCTAAAGGATCTGGAAAATTCTAGTGTGATAGCATCTATGTTGTAACAATTTTGGATTATTGATGTTAGACTTTGTGTCATCAATGCACATGAAATAAAACCTACATTTATTCTATTCTCATTTTCCTATGTTTCTTCTATTTCTCTCTTATGCACTTTGCAAGTATGATGATCCAGAAAGAGATTTGTATCTTTGATAGATGAATCTAAGAAATTTGTGTCTGGGATTTTTATCTCACTTGATGAACTACTCTTGTTATTAGTTGTGAACTCTACAATTTGTCTACTCATGGTAATAACCTTCCTTTCCTAATTTCCATCCTTCACCCCTCATCGCTGTAATTTCCTCCCTTGTACCCTATACAAGAACTTTTCCACAAGTTTAGTGGAGTGTCCTTGTGTGATCCCTCACCTATTTTCCAACCCACAACATTTAGGTAGGATTAGATTAGTTATCATTCAATAATGGGAGTTGCACCATTCAATATATATGTGTGTGTGTGTGTGTATACATGTTTACATATATATATATACACACACATACATACATATACATACATACACATACATACATACATATATCTAAAGGTTGCCTTTTTTGAAGGTTTTATTTATTTTAAACGATCACCTTGTGGTTTGCATTATTATAAGGTTTAATTTAAGCTCCACTATTTGGATGCATTGTTTAAGGTTTAACTTGCATGAAGATTGGTCATATAACACTTGGCATTGATATTGCTTAATATTGGGTAAGTGTTGGTCATAGATCATGAGGCATAAAACATTGTTATTGTTTTGTTTAATTTTTGTGGTGAATATTGGTCATAGACCATATGGCAAAAAACATAGGTAAATAAAATTTGTGGCATGCAAGTTAGTGAGTTTTAAACAACTATTTTTGGAGGGAGATAGCCACGGCGTGGCGACATTCTCAAAGGCATTTTAAATGTGGGAAAATAATATTGATACACAATGACACATATTTCCAAGTAGGTTTAAAACACTCAAGAATTTTTTAGACCTAGATTATAAGGTCTAAGACTGTACATAAGGGTTAGGACCATATGGACACTATCGACCAAGTTATATGGTTTTAACCAGGATCATTTTTAGGTTATAACTTCATCAATGAATCATTTCTAGTTCCAAATTAATTTGTTCCTACACTCAGACCACCCAAACTCTTCTAAATCCACACAAAATCAGCTAAGTGCACTCTTTTCCTTTTGTTTTGATAGTTTTTAGATCAATAGTCACTTTGAAAAGTATTATTCTGATTTGTGCAATTAATGTTGGAAGTTAATTAAATCATAATATCCACCTATAACATTATTAATACTTTTATGTATGTTAATTAAAACATTTAAAACTTAAAAAGGGTGAGATTTCACTTCACCACAAAAAGAGAAATCAATTCTACATATTATAATAATTCTAGCTACATGATTAGTAGTTTTAAAAACAAAACAAAAGGGGTTGGTTTTAAGTTAAATAAAATGGGGTATAATGGACAAGGCCCTAGAAAAGATGGAAAAGCAATTGAGAAACCCCTCAATGTAAAAAATGTAGGAATTGTTGAAACCGAAACCCTCAACATGGACTCACATGAGCCATAAAAAAATTGATAATATTTTATAAAAATGTATAGGAATATAGAATAACAATAGTATATTAAATTATCACAATTAGTCATAATATAAAAATAAAAGTATTCAATTCATAACAAAAGCAACAGTTTGGTTCAAACTTTTCTTTTGAGTAAGTAAAGAAAGAGGTTTGAACCAACTCTTCTTTTCACTAAGTAACCAACATATGTCTGAAATGATAGACACATATAGTAAGTGGTGGAAAGTGATTAGCGATGTCACTTCTCTTATTCTAAGCATATGAGGTGTGCACAAAGAAAACCTAGTTAAGTTAAGCTAACTTAATTCATCTTAATATTAATACAATAATAATATTAGACGAACACTCCCCTTAAGTGTAACTTATGGAGGCCTATACAAAGTGATAAGGATAAGAATTCTCTAAAATGAGATGGAAAACTAGGCCTAATGAGGTATCCATGTACAATAAGTACAATCTAGAAAAATTGATATACAAAAAAAGGTCTCTCAAAAACCTAGACTAAGTACTATAAAGATTACATTAGATAGGATGGAAGACATCACTAAAAACATTGGATGGGATGAAATCCATCATTGAAGAATATGTAAGAAGTGCAAGTGAAAATAATGGTAAAGAACTCAAATTTTCACGAGTGGTTTAAATCCACTACTTGACCACTTAAGAAGACAAGCTAACATTATATGCACTAAAATCAATCTATCATATGAGGTGATGAGATTATAAAAGAGTACACTAGGAATGCCACTAACTTCCTAAGTAGATGATGTGCAAGGGTAAGCAAGGGACATGGTACCCAAATAATAATTATTACTACACCCCCATGATTTTAAATGGGTTGAGTGGACAAAATAATATATTTGTATGAGTGGTTTGAATACACTTTTCAAACATTTAACAATGACAAATTTCAGGTATGCTAAAAAATCTTACTAAAAGGAGATGATATTATTTTCAAGGTGTCAAACGATACAAAAAGGGTCTCTCAAAAATATAATAACATTAATAGTAATGGGAATACATAAAATTAAGAAAGGGTGTGCAAAACAAGGCACACTCGCATGGAGGTAGACTAGGTTGTGAAAAGCAAACCCCCAATAGAAATTTATAACTTAGTACAAGTATACATCCCAAAAAAACACCAAATAAGAAAGTAAGACACTTTATACACAAAAGTATCTCAAAACAAGTATTTTTCTAATTGTTGAGGAAAAGATAATAGACAAATGAGAGTTGCTCAAAAACAAGGGAGAAATGCCAAATATAATTACTCCAAAACAAAGGAAGCAATGCTAGGAAAATTGAGTAGTGTGTGGAAGATCTATCTCGAATGGTAGAGGAGCCATGCATATAAATCCCATGAAAATAATGCTAACGATACCATCATGACTAATCTAAAATCCATCCTAGGTAAATACAAATGGTAGATGAAGATGTATGCATGTGATTTGGTGTCATGTGCAAAAGCGTATATGTGAGGAACAATATCTAGAAATGTCATGAATCTCATACTTAAAGTAAGTAGTAACATGTCTCTCATGCCTAAGAAAATATGTAGAATGACTCGTGTGTCACTCAATATCCTCATAAAGAGTGAAGTGAAAATAAAAACATGTGAGTCTACTCAAAGTGGACTCGATACGAGAATCATTTTCTATATATCCAATGATGTGGTGAGAAATCCAATAAATAGGATTATGGGGAAGTGATGCCCTACAAATGTTTGCATATGCCTCTAACAAAATGACCCATGGAATGGAGAGTCTGGTATTCAAATCCGGTTGTGTGCTTCTTGAATTATCCAAACACAATGGTAGATGAATCGAAGTGTGGGTTCAACAAGTGCAATAATGGGCGCATAAAATTAAATGATAAAATCATGATTAGGAAAAGTAGAGGATGATGATGTTTCAATAGTATTTTAATTATTGACATAAGGTGGACTATGCTCAATGAGAGTTATATCTAGGGTGTCAATCTAATATTGCAAACATGCAATTATGTCTTGCAACGACTAAAGGAGGGTGTATTTTCTTGAAATAAGTGAGATTAATATAGAGTTATGTTTTTTATCTTCCTATTCTCTTCAAAAAATATAACCATGTCTTCTTGAAGTGAACATACTTCTATAAAGAGCATGGTGTTTTCTAAAAGTAGGTTATTATTTTCCTACATAATATTGTAAAGGTCTTGGCTGAAATCCATTTACAAGAGCAAGGTAAAAATATATTTGAAGAACCTCGAAAAGAAACACATTCAAAAACACCTCATAAACTACTTATAATGCTGCAAGTTTTACAAAAAAATATCAATATAATGGGACATGCAAGCGAGAGACATATAAACCCAACCTAGAAATTGTTTTAATGCACAAAAATGAACCCCTAACTGAAAATAGGAGGTAATTTTTAAAATAGTGCATTTACAACATATTTTTCATTAAAATATAACAAAAACTAAAAAATACAATTTTGATGCAGAATGGAAAACATTTTAATCTAAAAATGCAATGAGTGTGAAAAATACACACTTTAAAAAAGGCATTAGAATCCATCATATAGATCAAAAGATATGGCCAAAAACATAGATGAAGGGGCAACCACAAGTAAAAATCAGATTTCTTGACAATAGTGCCACCAAAACCTCAAAAATATAGCAACAATGTGTATATTTCACAAAAATATGAAGGGTAACCAAGACACCCTCAAAGGCCTCTTGGATCAAAATATATGGCTCTCATAAATTTGTAACTCAAAAATAAGTGCTTCAACGGTGCAAGGAAGACTACAAATTTTGCATTAGGTGTTAATAATAATGGGAAAGGGTCATTTTTGAGGCCTAAATTACATGACAAGGAGCTAAAAACAACATAGGGGTTGAATGGGTGCATTACATAGTCATATAAACAATTAGAGACTTTAAAAATTTTAATTAGGCTCTAAGCATCCATTTGTTATAATAAAAATATATCCAAGGATTTGACCTTGAGACCTATTACAAACAAGTACCTTACATGTGTACGTATAACAAATGTACCAAGAAATACACACTATAATTAATGTGATCAAAATGAATTTTATTTAAGAATTTATGTTTGATCCTTTACCATTGAAGAGCATGCCAAACATTTGTAAACTTTAAACTTGAGCATTGCAGGTCTAAATTTTAAAAAGTTAGATTTTTGGAAAGCTTGTAGAGAGGAGAATCCATAAATTATATCCCGATAGCCGGTTTGCAAAAAAATGTAAAAAAGGTTGTTGTATAAAGCATGTTACTTCGTGTTTTTCATAGAAAACGGAACTTTAACTAGACGCTACATGTCCTCACAATACATGTTTTTTGAAAACAAAGACTTTTTGAAAATATCTCAAAAAGGAGAGGCTGGAAATGAAAGTTTTTAGCCTTCAATCTGCAATTTGTTTTAGAACTTTTTTTGTTGTACACGTTGTTGCTCCTTGTTGGCATGCTAATATATAACTTCAATAATTCATAAGAAATAATGCATGAAGCGAAAAAACCCAAAAAAAAAAAAATTAAAATCATATAATTTGCAACACAAATACATAAAAAAAAAGAAAATAATGAATTTTTCTAAAAATGCAAAAAAATTAGAAAAATACATTAAAATTTTAGTTTTTGGAAAAGAAAAGAGACCCAGATATTTTTTGGAAGCTTAGAATGTTGGTTATGCCAAAAAAACATAGATGGTGTCTTGACAAGTATGTGGGAAGAGAAATAAGCAATTTCCACTTGATGGAGAAAGGGTGCAGTATAATGTAAGAATTATTGAAACCAAAGAAACTCCACGAATATAGGCTCACACCAGCCATGGATAAATTGATAATATGCTACAAAAAATACAAAAGAATTTAAAATGTCAATAATATATTATTCTCACAATTGGTCACAATATACAAATATAGATAGTCACTATAGAGCAAAACGAAGAGTTTAGTTCCAACTTTTCTTTTAAGTAAATAAAGCAAGATCTTTGAGCCTAATCTACGTTTTACTAAGTAATCAACACATGTCTAAAGTGATGGACACATAATGGACACGTGGGAAGTGGTGGAAAGTGATTAGAGAAACCACTTATCTTATTCTAAATAAATGAGGTGTGCATATACGAAACCTAGTATAGTTAAACTAACCTAATTCAACTTAATATTAAAACAAGTATAATATTTCACCAATAGAAAAGAGACACAAGAATTTTGGTGTCGAATACACTAAGGAATTATCTTAACCCACCTTGGGTACTACATTCAATATATAAAGCATGCATTAAGAGTATTCTACTCAACATCGGTGTGAGCCTTTTATATATACATATGATAGGTATTTGATTCATTACCTCATTTGTAATCATTATGGAAGAAAAGGTCATGATTATGATCATTGTTGGAATCTTCATCCTTATGATATTTTGGGAAGTACAACCATGGAAGTTCCACATGTTGGTTCATTGATATCCCTAAACAAAGGTCCCACAAAATAGTAAAAATAGTTTTGGGTGGGCACCTCACTCAAGTGCAAGGAAATCATTTCAACACTCCAAACTTCCATTGTGCATTAGAGGTTGATCCTATAAGCAATAGGTTTCATTGCTTCAAGGAAGGGAAAATGATATGGATAAGCACTTGTAGAAATGTTGACCCATGTCAACATTCAAAGAAGGATGTATAAAAGTTTATATTAAGAGAATTCTATTTTAGAAGGTATCAAACTCTATTTTTAGTATGAATATTTGAGATGAGTATTCAGAGAAATTTCAACAATTAGAGCCAGATTTCTAAATAGTCTATTTTTTAGAAAGTCCAAAAATACATTTTTAGTAGGTTTTCAACAACTTTTAGTATTTTAAATTATTTTAGGGTCTTCGTAAAATTTCAAAGCTTGATTATATGACGATAGACAAAGTGTTATCATTGTAGCAATTTTTTCAATTTCATTATGTCATATTTCTAATGGATCCTACATTTAGTAAATTAGGTCGATGAGCTAGGAGATATGACCCCAACAAGGAACACACACACACACACATATATATATATATATGTTTTATTTTTCTACCAATTTTAATTCACCCCCATGGTGGATGCATGTCATCTCCATGTAGGATGACATTTCAATTCCCATTCATAACCCTTCATTTACTGTTCTAGCAACCTTTTATATTTCATTATAAATATATGGTTTCGAATGAAGAAACAATTTTACAAATTGAATTTTTTGTGAACATAAGTTATAGGTTGTATGTTTGCAAGTTTTGAGGCATACATCTCTCCTATAGAAGTTTCCATTTGTATACATCTTCATTTGGAGGAATTCAGAGGCATCCATATCTCCTACAGAGTTTTCATATTTCACATATATTTCTATTGTACATTTATTTGGTATACAATCTCCTATAAATTTTGTTAAATTTGTATACATATTCAATAAATTCACTTTAGTTCCATAATTATAGATTTATTTTGGAAATACAATATGTTTAACTCGTAATACATCTCATTCTCTCTACAATTTCAGCTATTTTATTATGCATATATTTTCATAACACATTAAATACCACCATTAGTGTGTTGTCCACTAAATTTCAAACATAATTCGGATCAATTTTTAAGAGGGAAACTTCAATTGTGGAGGTACCCCTATTGGCATAAGGATCATGATATATTGGGGTTCATATGTTATTGCATACCAAGACAACCAACTAATGTGGGAGTTTTTTATTAAATAATGATGTTTTAGACATATAGAGGAAATTCCAAGATGAAATAAATAGGCATAGCTAACTTGGGTAGTAAGGCATGTAGTTAGAGATAATTTCAAAATATTTTTAATATTGAATCCGTAAAGGAGGAGAGGGGAAGGCCAAGTAAGCAAACATATTCATCCCATAACCAATCAACCATTATGTTAGTAAGAGGGACACTTTCATTGTGGTGTCACCCATATTGGCATAAGAATCGTGATATATTTGGGTTTATATATTACCACATACTAAGCCAACCAACAGATATGTGATTAATTTTTTGATTGAATGAGGATTTTTAGAGTCATAAAAGCAATTCCAAGATGTATTGAAGACGCATTTTTATAGGTAAATTCTTTTTACGAGCTATGAACCATAGTACAATCAACCAAGATATATCAATTAAGCTCAACAATTAGCGAACCACGAGCCGCCACACTTGAACACACATCTAGAGAATCACAAGTCACCACACATGCCCACACCATAAATAAACCACAAACTATCATGCTTAAACACACATCACGCGCATGTCTTCTCGAGCCAAAAACTACCTATATGAAACCATCCTGCTAGCCGCACCACCTCAAACATTACCACCCCGAACGGGGATCGTGCCTTAGTGGGATTTGAACCTAGGTGGAGCTGAAACAACCATCCGACTTAACTGCTCCACCCAAACCCCATTGGCTTAAAGAGGCATATTTGACTTGGGTAGTAAGGCATCTATTTAGACCTAATTTTACATTATTTTTATTGTTAAATTGGACGAGGTGGAGAGGTAAAGGCAAAACATGCAAACACACTCATCCCACAACCAATCAACCATTATATTAGTGTTTACACCATTTTTAAGCTTTATAGATTTATGTTATATAATGCACAATAATAAAAAGGAATGTAAGTTTTGTTATAGGGGTTATTCTAATTATTTAACATCAACACTAATCATGCAATATCATAATAATGCACTTTCATTTACAACTAGTGATTACAATATATAAGTATTGCATAGTCAAATACAAAAAATACATAGTTGCATTGAGTTAAACCAACCTATGTGATGTCACAAACAATCATACGAGAATATTATTCCCGAATACAAATAAAAATAATAATATGGTTTTAAAAAATAAACCATATAACCAACAATTAACCCATAACTACTTCAAGAAAAGACATATTTAACTAAGGTAAAGGACTAAGATGAAATACAAATTACAATGCATTAATTATCCTACTACTAGGTTTTACCTAACATTCTCTTCTTAATTTTGCATTTCCTCAAGAGATGAGGAGAGGAATTCTCTGAACAACTCAAATTTTTCATGTGCAAGTGACAGCGTAAAAATATATTATCATTGTTCAATTGGGAAAAGATAAGTTGTAGATTATGTTTCAAGACATCACGTATGAAATAAACTTGTACCTAAATGTATTTGCTTCTCTCGTGAAACACTAGATTGAAAACAAATTTGATAAACCCATCATTGTCAATATACAATGTATTGGATTTCTCATGTTGTACTCCAAGACCCTCAAGTATGAGACATAGTCGTATCACTTCATAAATAACTCCACCTACAACACGATATTCGTTCATTGTAAAAGAGTGAGAAACAAAGATTTTTTGTTGCTTCCCCATGATATAAGTTCACGTCCTAAAAAGAATATAAATCTAGAAGTGGATTTCCTATCATCAATTTTACCTACATCATCTAAATCTAAATATCCATTCAATAATAATTGATCATTCTTCTTGTACTCTAGACCAAGATCCCTAGAGCCCTTGAGATATCTCAAGATCCACCTTACTGATTTCTAATGACAAACTCTAGGTTCTTGCATGAATCGGGAAAGATAGATAATTGTAAAGTTGATATTTGGTCAAGTATATGTTAGGTAAATGAGACTCCCAATCACTATTGATAGATAGTTTCATTCACCATAGGAGATTGATTTGTAAAAGATAAATGAAGTCTCTTCTCCATGGGTGTAGCAATCGATATGCAATCCATCATCCTAAATTTCTCAAGAATTGTCTTGGTATATTTTAACTAAGAAATAAAAACATGATTCTCCTTTTATCATACTTCCAATCCAAGATAGTATCATGAGCCCAAGATATGTCATGTCAAATGATCAATTAAGATCTTTCTTCATAGCATCGATCATCTTCATTGTGTTTCCAGTGATGACTAGATTTCGACATATATAACAACTATCACAATATCTCCTCCTTACCTCTTGAGGTAGAGATTGGGATCATATGGATTTCTCAAAAATCCATGTTGAACGAGATGCTCATCAATCTTGATGTACCAAGCTTGGGGTGCCTGTTTAAGGCCATACAAATATTTGATGAGTCTACATACCTTTTTTATTTGGGTATAACAAAACCCTCAAGTTGATTCATGTAAACTTGCTCCTGTAGATCTTTGTTTAGAAAGGAACTTTTTTACATCCATCGATGTACTTTGCAACAAAATTGAGCATCTAGAGAAAATATCATCCTGATCATTTTGATCTTAGTTGTGGGAGTAAATGTCTCCTCATAGTCTATGCCTTCCTTCTCTACATACCACTTTTCTACCAGTCTCACTTTGTACTTGTCAATAGTCCCATCTATTTTGTACTTTTTTAAATATCCATTTGTAACCAATGGGCTTATTTCTGTGGAATATCAACAAGTTGTCAGGGTGTTATTTTTAGTACTAGCGATACTCATCATCCATGGCATATTCCAAAATTTTTTGTAGGAATTCCTAGACATTAGAGGATCAATGACTCAATAACTCTACTCATCAAAGAAAAATTTACCTCTTTATGAGATTTATTGTGAGTTTTTAGTCCAGAGTGGATGTGTGCGGAGGAGCATCCAACTTTGTTTCTCAAATCAACAGAACATCTTCTTTGTTTTCATAACTAGTGTTATCTACATCAAGTGAGCCTATAGAAGGATCCTCTGCTTCCTTCTTCTCAAAGAACTCAACATCTCTATTGGTGTAGACTTTCCTAGTCTTCATATCCATCAATCTGTACCTAAGATCCTCTTCATTGTAGCCAATGAAGATGAGTTTTTTTGATTTCATATCTAACTTCATTCTTTTCTACATGGTTATGTTCATGTTGTCTTTGCACCCAAATACTATGAGGTGTGTAATGGATGGCTTCCAATTCAACCATGCCTCATGTGGAGTTACTCTATCAAGAGAAACCATGGGTACTCTATTAATAAAATATAGTGATGTCTTTGTTGCTTCGGTCCACAATTTCTTCATTGGACCATAATCATCGATCATACAACACACCATCTCCATGATAGTATGTTTATTTCTCTAACAAACACCATTATATTGTGGTGTATATGGAGGAGGCATCTGTCGAAGAATCTCATGAGCTTTTGGATAGGATTTGAACTTAGTATTGGTGAATTCCCCCCCTTAATCTGAGTGGAGAGATATAATATGTCGACCAGTCTTGTTCTCAACAACCACTTTTAACTTCTTGAATTTCTCAAAAGCTTCACTTTTGTTATGAAGAAAAAAATCCACATTTTTCTTGAATAATCATTAACACAAAGCATGAAATACTAAAATCCAAAATGACTAGGTTGCATCATACCACAAATATCGAGTATGAACCAAATCAAGCTTACATGGAGCTCGATAAGTACTTTTATGGAATGAAGCTCTATGTTTTTTTCCTACGAGGAAGTTAGGACACTTGTCTGTATCCTTTTTGAGATATGGAAAACCTCTCACCATATTGTATCGGTGAAGTGTATTGAGATATCCAAAACTGATGTGACCAAGTCTTTGATGCCACAACTATGCAGAGGAAGTATTCTTATCCACTAGTGTCTAATCATCCCTATGAACAAAATCAAGATGGAACATTTGTCCCACTTTTGAGGAATTTGTAGCAATTTTTTATCCTCATGATTTGTCTTGAATCAAACATATTTTCTTATCAGAATGACTATAAAATCAATCTTCGTATTATGATCTAGAAGCTAACTAATTGATATTAAGTTATTTGTCAAATCGGGAAATACAAGACATCTGATAGCCTATAATTTTGTGAACCAATAGGAAGAGTGATGTTGCAATACCTTGAACTATATAGGATGATTCATCCCCCAATGAAACATGGTTTTGGAGGGTGTGTCTCATATAGTGGTGAACCAAAGATTCGTGTCTAATCATGTGTCGATGGGCTCCCAAATCATACCATATTGCACTAGATAACATGGATGGTTCACTAGAATGGGTAGTGTACAAGAATTCCTCATCATCTGAATGGTCTTCTTACTCAACTACATTTCCTTGTTGATGGGATTTATTTCTCTAGTTCCCCTTCCTTATCCCTTTCTTGTAGTGTTATTGTCTCTATTATGATTGCTAAATTTGAGGTCTGAAATTTCTCAAAGACCCTTTCTTGTACGTATTGTACCAGCAATATTTCAATTCATGTCCTCGTTTTTAGATAGGACATTTATTATTTTTTTTGTCCCCTTGTTGATGTTGTTTTTGGGACTTTTGGGAAGATTTTTCTTTGCCCTTCCCTTTCTGATGAGAAGATAGTGCCTACTTTTCTTCTTCATATTTTTGTATAATACATCTTCTTGTTGCAGCAAATTCAACAACTTATCAAAACTAATGGTGTGATCTGACAAGTTAAGCATCATCACAAAAATGTGGTAAGAGGGAGGAAGTGTTCTCATAACAATGGGTATGAAATCTGTATCAAAAACCTCATCTTCCATGGATAAAGGGGATGCCCTCAATGTTACAACTCTCTTGAAAGAAAGCCTCTACTTTCTCCTTCGGGTTGAATTTGGTGTAAGTGACCCGACTCTATAAATTTAATATTTTATTCTTATTTCGAGTCGCGTACACTATGCTTAACTTGTCCCACACTTCTTTGGATGTTTTGGAATATTGAATGTGGGGTCTCACATCATCGAACACAAACTATATAGCCATATAACAAAAAATTAACCCCTAACTACCTTATTAAAAGACATTTACCTAAGGTAAAATACAAATTACAATGCATTAATTACCATATTACTAGGTTTTACCTAACATTCCCCCTTAATTTTGCATTTCCTCAAGAGATGAGTAGAGGAACTCTCTAAACAAGTCGAATTTGTCACTTGCTGACGTCATGAAAATATCTTATCATTGTTCAATTAGGAAAAATAGAAGTTATATATTATGTTTCAAGATATGCTCGCATATGAAAAAACCTTATACCTCAATGCATTTGTTCTCTCATGAAACACTAGATTGCAAACAAATTTGAGAAAACCCTCATTTTCAATATACAAGGTAGTGGATTTCTCTTGTGGTACTATAATACCCTCAAGTGTGTGACGTAGTCTTATCGCTTTGTAGAAATCTCCACCTGCAACATGATATTCAACCTCGCAGAAGAGTGAGAAACAAATGTTTGTTTGTTGTTTCCCCATGATATCATTCTAGGTCCCAAAAATAATACAAATCCATAAGTGGATTTCCTATCATCAATGTTACCTACATGATCTGAATCTGAATATCTAGTCAAGAAGAACTAACCATTCTTCTTGTACTCGAGACCAAGATCTATAGTGCCTTTGAGATATTTCAAGATACACCTTACTACTTTCTAATGAAAAATTATGGGTTCCTACATGAACTAGGAAAGATAGCTAATTTAAAATTTGATATATGGTCAAGTATATGTTAGGTAAATGAGACTCCTAATCAACTATTGATAGAGAGTTTCATTCACCAGAGGAGATTGATCTGTATGAGATAAATGAAATCTCTTCTCTATGGGTGTAATAATCGGTATGTAATCCATCATCCTGAATTTCTCAAGCATTGTCTTAGTATACTTTAAGCGAGAAATAAAAAAATATTCTCCTTCTATCATACTTCAAATCCAAGACAATAGTGCATGAGCCTCGAGATCTGACATTTGTCAATGAATCCCATGAGATTCCAGATAGGATTTGAACTCAGTATTGGTGAATTCCCCCACGATCTAAGTAGAGAGATCTAATATGTCGACCAGTCTCATTCTTAATGACCACTTTTAACTTCTTGAAGTTCTCAAAATCTTTACTTTTGTTACTAAGACAAAAATCCACATTTTATTTAATAATCATTAACATAAAGCATGAAATACTAAAATGTATAATGGCTAGGTTGAATCGCATCGCAAAGATCGGTATGAACCAAATCAAGCTTACAAGGAGCTCGATAAGTACTCTTTTGGAGTGAATATTTGTGTTTTTTTCCTACGAGGTAGTTAAGACACTTGTTTATATCCTTTTTTAGAGATGGAAAATTTATCATCATATTGTATCGATGAAATGTATCAAAATATCCAAAACTGATGTGAACAAGTCTTTGATTCCCTGTTGTGCGAGAGGAAGTATTCTTAGCCACTAGTGTCTGATCATCCCTATGAAAAAAATCAAGCTGAAATATTTTTCCCACATTGTTAGGAAATCATAGTTAGTGTTTCATGGAATTTGTAAGTTTATCGTATGGTAAAATAATAAGTTAGTATGGTTGGTTATATTGTTATTTGGGTTGTTAGTAATATTGTTGTGGTTATAACAATATTACGTAGATAGGTTACATGAGTAGTTTATGGAGTGTATAGTTAAACCTACCTCCTATTTTATAGGAGCTTCATAAGTCTATATATTGTATCCCATATGAATTCATGTTATACTAAATAAGAAGATTATAAGAAATAGATTTTTGTGTTTGAGTTTTATTAATTAAATTCATGTTGAAACTCTAACCAAATTCTTCATTTGGCATCAAAGTAGGTTGCTCGTGTACATATTATGGAATCCTTGATGTTGTTCAAGGGGTGGTGTTGTGTCATTTCCCCGTTGAATGAAATTTGTAAATTAATTACAGTATTAGTATAGTGTGATTGTGATCCGAAGCTCTATTTGTTTCCATAAGGATTTATGTAGACCATGGCCCTATGAATTACGCTTCATAAATTTACATGCAAATATTTTCATCAATATTGAATCATTCAAGAAGTTTCAGGCATGAACGAAAGCTCCAAATTCACGTCCAACTCAGTCATGAAAATCTTTTAGGTCAGGTAATGAAAGCAAATTTTTTTGATACCATTGCAAATATCTTGAAACCACCTTTCCAATGCATTTTTGGTTTATAAAATGGAGCTTTGCTTCTCAAGTTATCACCAAATCATTCCTAGACACTCCATGAGCCATGAGGTTTTCGCCATTTTTTATTGGCTATTTTTTTAATTTTTAGCAAAGACTATAGTTTGAAAATTTTAATTTTTCTATAGTTTTTGTTTAATAATTACATTTTAAGGGCAATTATTATGTTTTTGGCCAAATTAATATGTTTCGACACCAATGCTTTGGGTCTTTGACATTTTTGGAATCTTAATTTCCTCTTAGTTTCAACGAGTGGTCACACAATAAATTTTCTCTCCATTTGGAGCAAGTTTTTAATTGTTGATCTAATTTTAATTAAAATTGGGCTTTTTTTTCGGGAAATTGAAACCTTAATAACTTTTGTCCAGTACCTCAAAATTGAGTGTTGTTTTTTTGTAAAAGTGTTCATTTTTTCATCCTCGTCACATTGATTCTAATTTCGTTGAAAAATACAAAGTTTAAAAAATACCCTCTTTTTTAGCCTCATCATGTCAATGTCAAAATTTGCCTCATAGACGCATTTTCGGTGTTACCCGACATCCATTGGAAATCATTGAGAAACATGATCACATTTAAGCTCGAGTTAGAATCTTCAAATTGGAGGTCAAATGAAATGGAGGAAGGAGGGCAATCAATGCCTCTCGTCAGTCACCAATGACGGGGCCACATTTTGGTATAGTGGCATCTCTTTTTAGTTTGATTTGATTTATTGTTTTTCATTTTTCCTAGTTGTGTGAATAAATGGAAATTTCACATTGTGGATGGAATATAACACTAACGTTCCATTTCAGTATATGCAAACGGCTAAAGTCAAGGGTAGCTTTGATAGTAGTGGTAGTTTCTATGTTGTTTGAGATCAAGTGGTAGCGATAGACAAAAATTTATATAATTAAGAACATTGTGATTCTTATATAATGTGATGTGAATTTTTTCCACATTTTGGTTGTTTGCTTTGAGTGGTGTGTGGTTTCATTCCCTTGCTATGAGTGAAATGTGGAGGATGTGCATTTAGAATCTGTGAATAGTTGTATAGGAGGGAAGTTGATTGTGGTGATCCTCTTACTGTCATATCCAAATAGCAAGGTCCAAGATAGCAGTATGCGAGACCTAAAAGTATGCGGAGGCATATGATTCTTTTTCTAGTTTTTTAAGATGTGTTTCTTCCCATGTAAACACTAAGGGGGGAATGTTAGGAAATAATAGTTAGTGTTTCACGGTATTTGTAAGTTTTATGTATGGTAAAATAGTAAGTTAGTATGGTTGTTTATATTGTTATTTGGGTTGTTAGTAATATTGTTGCGGTTATAACAATATTACGTAGATAGGTTATGGGGATAGTTTATGGAGTGTATAGTTAAACCTATTTATAGGAGCTTCATAAGTCCATATATTGTGTCCCATATGAAGTCATGTTATACTAAATAAGAAGATTACAGGAAATATGATTTTATGTTTTAGTTTTATTAATTAAATTCATGTTGAAACTCGACCAAATTCTTCATTTTGAGGCTTTTACAACAATTTTGAGCCCCATGATTTCTCTTGAATCAAACATATTTTCTTATCGAATGACTATAAAATCAATCTTCATATTATGATCTAGAAGCTAACTAACGGATCGTAAATTCTTTTTCAAACAAGTGACATACAAGACATCGATAGCAAATAATTTCATGAACCAAGAGGAAGAGTGATGTTGTAATACTTTGGACTATTTAGGATGATTCATCCCCCAATGAAACATGGTTTTTGGAGGGTGTGTCTCATATAGTGGTGGAAAAGTCTCTCCATCCAATCATGTGTCAATTGGCTCCCAAATCAACATACCATATTACACTGGATAATGTGGATGGTTCACTAGAATGGGTAGTGTACAATTAGTCCTCATTATCTAAATGGTCTTCTTACTCCATTTCCTTGTTGATGGGGTTTATTTCTCTAGCTTCCCTTCTTTTTCCCTTTCTTGAAATGTGATTGTCCCTATTATGATTATTAATTTTAAGGTCCAAAATTTCTCAAAGACCCTTTCTTGTACATTTTTAACAAAGTAATATTTCAACTCATGTCCTAGTTTTTAGATAAGACTTTTCCTCTTTTTTGGTCCCTTTGTTGATGTTGTTTTTGGGAATTTTAGGAAGATTGTGCTTTTCCCTTCCCTTTTTGATGGTAATATAATGCATGATCTTCTTGATCTTTGTTGTATAATTCATCTTCTTGTTGTAACAAATTCACCAACTTCTCAAAAATAATGGTGTGATCTCGACAAGTTAAGCATCATCACAAAAATGTGGTAAGAGGAAGTGTTCTCATAACTATAGGATTGAGAGTTCTATCAGAAAACTCCTCTCCCAAAGCAAAGTGGAGCCCTCAATGTTGCAACTATCTACAAGAAAGCCCCCACTTTCTCCTTGATTGAATTTCAAGTATAAGTAATTAACTCTACAAATTTAATATTTTGTTCTCATTTCAGTCCTCATACACTATTCTCAACTTGTCCTCGTGATTCTTTAGATGTTTTAGCATCTTAAATGTGGGGTTCTACATCATTGAACAATTCGAACAAGATTATCAACGTGGCCTTCTGATTGGCCCTATCAAACTATCATTGTTGGGTTTCATCATATGTTGTTCGGTTGTTAAACCACTTACAAACAGCCAAATTTCTTCAAACTCAAGTTTCAAAAAAATTCTTCCATGTAATGTAATTATCACCACAGAGCAGTTGTGAGTTAGGTAAGAAAAATTTCAAAGCATTATTTTCTATAGTGGTTGGTTATATGATTCCAAACTATAGGCACACTAGCATAAAACAATGTAAAAATACACTAAAAATATGTAATTATAGTTGATTGTATGAAAAAATTGAATGGCACATGAAAATGAATTTGAGGCCTTAGTGGCCTCCAGAGTTCAAAATGTAAAAACCTTGAAAAAAAAAAATGTTGAAAAAAAGCTTAAAAAATCCCTTTCGAGCACCCATCCTTTTACAAAATTTGCTCGAAATCAATTTTTGAGCTATGTGGGAGAAAACAATTAACCCCCGATAGTGTTTTTCTTGCTAAATTGAACATGGAATTTAGTGGTAACTATCTAGTTTAACGGAGGTTCTTACCCGCTAAATTTGGCGGTTCTCGCTTATAATTTCCTCTAAAATTCAAAATTCAAAAATGATTTTTTTGTGGTGGTGGGGTTGACCTCCTAACCTACCCTCTCCCAATGTCTTAACACCCTTTCAACTAGCCACTATAGCACAATATGCACATGGCATATGATTTGAAGAAAATCGAGGTGTAGGGTAGTTTATAGTTTTCTCCCAAATCCTAGAAATTTGGATCTTCTTTGACTTTGAACACTTTTTTTGGTTTTCACACTTGGTTATTTTCCTTTTCTTTCTTGGATTTGTGCAAGGATTTGACAAAAGAGGGCTCATTTATAAACTCGTCGATAGATAGGAGGTCAACTTGGTAAGGTAGTGACTCACCTTTTAATGGGATCTTGAGCCTTCATTGCAATGGCTCAATGTCTATTGATTTATCTCTAATTTTTGGATACAGAGCTCGGTGTATGCACGGGTGATCCGGGTCGGTCAAATTTTCAATACAACTCTATAACTCACCTATCTTTGCATCGGCGATGGCTTGGCTAAAAGGGCTCTCTTTGGTGACCACCACTTATAACTTGGTTGTTAACTCACCCCGTGGGCTTATCTACAACTTTCCCTTTCAACCAATGTAGCTCTTAACTCGGTCATGGCTCACCGAATGTACCTTGTCGGTGGGCTTGGTAAGAAAGAGGTTCAACCACCCCAACTCAGCCAATATAACTCGGTGAGGAGAATAGATTGCTAAATGTGGAAAAAACAACCAAATTTAGTTTTTACTAAATAAACCTCCATTTAGAGGAAAACCCATATTGGGGATAATGTCTTTTTTTCTTGATTTGAACCAATTTTTCCAAAGAAGTGTGCCCGGTGTGGGAGGCGGTGCTAGGGACCCCTCTTTCCCAATGCAAAAAAATTACATTTATTTTACATGGACTTGGTATTACAAGTTGTGAGGATGCAATGGTGGGATTCAATAGCTTTGAGGCAAAGCACAGTTCTCTGGTAAGTAGAAACCATCTCTAAAACCTTACAAACTCATCTACAATCTTTCCTACAAATTTTTCTTAATTTACAGGGCTCCAAAACCAGATTTGATACTAAATGTTGTGAACAAATAGGAAGGATGTATGACAAGATTATTGATTTGTAAAATAATCATATTAAAAATAATGATATGGTTGCAATATATAAGTATTACATAGCCACATACAAACAAATACACAGTTACACATGTTGAACCAACCTAAATTTTTTCACAACAACCATACATGAATATTATTCCCAAATACAAATAAAACAAATAATATGGTTTTAACAAACAAACTATGTAACCATATATCCAACAATTAACCCCTAACTACCTCATTAAAATACATATTTTTTTGGAAAAGGGTAAAATTGGGGGTTTTGAAATGACCCGCATACTTTTACAAATGGCCCTTAAGAATAGATAAAGCAATATAACATAATAAGAACATGTTCATAGACACCCAAAAACAAGTAAACAAAATACCCATGCAAAGGATATTACATATTATGAATATTCTTAAGAGTGTCAAAGAAACATCTATTGTTGCAGCAAAGTGGAATTCTTTTTTTATTATTGGCAAATAGTTTTTTGAAAGGGACTATACCCTTGAGTACAAAAGATGGCCTAGGAGCCAGAATAGGAATGAGAACCAGAGAGAAAAGGATCCGAATTTAAATGTGACAATGAAGCTCAAAGTAGCTAAAAACAACTACCCAAACGAGACAAAACAACAAAAATACTGCAAAAAAGTAGTAGAGAGACCGCAAAAAAATAGCATAAAAACATACAAGAACAACTAAAGCATCTACAACTACTTTTTGGCAGCTTTGTCAATGCTGGTCTTGATATTCTTCTAGGAGTGGAACATACCCAAAGTTGTCATGTGGGCAGCGTCAGTATTATCCAGCTACTCAATGGTCCTTTTGCTTTCCTTATCGTTACCCCAAAGTGTTGCCGGAACACCGCTGAGGTTGGAGACACTTTTGACATGTTGCTCAATGAACTCCTCAATCACCCTAAAGATGGCCATGTTGTAATCATGTCGAGTTTTAGCCTTCCCTAAACGAGAGTCTAAGGAGTTCGGCTTCTTCAGTAGATATCATCAATGCATTGCTATCAATATCCACCTCCTCCTCCTTTTCCTCTTGCCTTTCGTTTAGCCAAGTTCTTAACCTCATCCTTCAGTTTCATAGCTTTAGCCCATCTAAGGCATCTAGCCTTTTTGAAGATCTTTCCATATGCACATCCCGGGGGGCGCACCGCTAATATTCGAAGGTCATGTGCAATTTCAATTTCATGAGGCCCCTTTTCCACAAAGCAAGAGTCTCAAGGTTAAGCTTTCTAGAAGCCCAGTAACCGGTCTATTCGAGGTGGAGGCAAAGTGGGGGGGTGGGAGCAGCAGTAGGGGGATGGAAGAAGAAGCTTGGACGGCTGATAGGGAGGTGACAACAGCGGTGGGCGAGAGAATGGAGAAACAGGGCTGGCAGCAGCAGAACCCGGCAGAGGGGGAACCGAGCTAGGAGAGGATGGGATACCAGGATACTTAAGAAGATAACATTTATGAAGCAGCAAAATAAGCCCTTGGTGTAAAGGAACCACCCGGGTATGCTTCTGAAACTCCAAAATGGAGCGCTCAAGAGAGTTCAACAAGTAATGGGGAAAACAAACCAAGCGATTCCTACGGAAGTGGTTAAGAAAGATAAGATGCTTAGCAGGAACAGTGACAAACCTTCCTTCTAAGGAGATGAACCGTATCATCATGCGAGTAACCTCATCATAAGGTGGAGGGATTGAGCTAACAAGCAGGCCCGCTATAACATAGATCAGCTTCTCGATCCCTCCACAAATCTCCTCTCTTCAAAGAAAGAAGTGGAATTCTTATCGACCAAAACATCATCTAATTTGATGAGCTCAATACAATTAGCATTGACGCTTCCCCAAGTCTTATCAAGTATGAATCTTCCATTCATTAATGAAATAAAATGATCTATTGAGTTTCACCAATGTTGAGAACAATTTCAACTATATTAGGCTCATGTTGATCGGGTGGGGCATTGTCCGGATGTTGCTCCAAATCTTGACCATGATTATATCCATAGCAAAGATGGTAGGCAAACCTAAAATATTAAGAGGATGGGATTTTGTATAAGTAGAAGAAAGACCCATCGAACATCAAGAATGTCCTATTCAAAAGTAATGTCCATGAGCTTAGAATTCGAGACATAGGCCCCCTAGGTAGGTGGAGTCAAGGATACAATCGAGGAAACATGGGGGAGACAAAGCAACATCGTAGATGCAAAATAAGATAATGTCAAGATGGCGAGAAGCTTAGAGATGACATGAGATAATTCAAATGAGAACGGAGAGGTCAAATTAGGTAGGGAGGAAGAGGGTGACAAAGGAGAAGTGGTAGGGAGGAAACCACGTCACTCCGACTAGTGATTAAAACATCTAAGTCGAACCCGAGGGGAGGCAAAGACGAGAGATGAAGGTGGCAAGAAGGTTCATAAAAGTAGCGGGGATGGAAGACACGAGTTGGGAGGCTCATATGTGGTATAGTTCTACTTACCAAGCTTGGGAGGGAAAAAAAGGTCACTGGGGAAGTGCCACTTTGAAAAGTAGATAAAGAATGCCCCTGGTGGAGAAAGGGGCCTTCTTCTTCACGAGAAAGTTTCAGAGACAAATCCAAAAATGAAAAATTAAAGTAGAAAAATTTACCTATTTTTCGTGGTGGATATGAGCAAGTAAAAATATTTGGGGACCATAAATCAACTTATACCTCCCTTCCAAGGTGAATTATCTCATTAGTTTCTCTATTACCATGTCCCATGGAGGAGGGACCGAGGCTTGTTTAAAACTTGACTGGTATTTTTTCAATTTTTCTCTGTTGCATAAGAAATCCTCCATCTTGGATTTCATGGATCATTTGAAATACACGTCATCCTCAACAAGAAGACCAGCGGTGGGGCGATTGATTTCGGTGAGATCAAAAACTTGGTCTTTCACACCTTAACCTTTCCTTTTTTCCTAGTCTCTAAAAAAATTGGTATCTCTAATCGAATGGCAAAATGACCTCTTCATGAAAGGTGTAATCCCCTTCACATGTAAAATATTTTAGATCTTATGGTCTATCATTTCCTCTTTAGATGAAGAAGGTTTGATCTTGCGAGATATACCCCCATATCGACAGAAAAGAAAGTGGCATATATTGCAAAAAGTTCAAAATGGACATTTTTTGAATAGAAATTGTGAGTTCCATCGATCCAATCACTCACATGTGTCAATGGAAAATCTAATTGATATCTGACTTTAATAAAAAAATCTACGCGAGTGAGAAATATTTAATATCCCAACACCACACGAGTGTATACCATCAAAGTTATAAATGGAAATAAATGTGATATCATTGCCTCTCGCCACTAACAATGGGAGAGGATATCGTCTTTGTCCTATTATATCTGGATAAATCAATAGTTGTGATGATAGGAATGAAAAACATCCCGCAAAGGAAATTAAACTCTTGGAAGAAAATCATTTACAATAATAGTAAGGAGATTCTCTGGAAAATCTCCTATCCAAATCTGATGACCATCAAAGAGGACACCCAAATTGGCCAGGAAGTCAGAAACTCTATTACCTTCTCTATAAATGTGTTGAAATTTGATATTCTTAAAGTGGGATTGCAGGATTCAAATATCCTCAATTATGTTACTTATAGTCCATCTAACAAGTTCATTTGAGTTGAGGATTCTAATAAGATTAAGAGAGTCACTTTCCACAATAAGTTGTCCAGGGCCAACCATAAGTGCCAGCTCCATTCCTTTAAGAATATCTAAGGCTTCACTCTATGATTTTTCTTTGTGCCAAAATTAGCTACAACAAAGAGCTCAAGGGTTGACCCGACTCATCTCTTAGGATAACACCCCCACTTGAAGCTCCCGAATCACCCTTAACAGACTCCATCCGTGTTAATTTTCAACCAACCAACAAAGTGGGGGAGACCAATAGTTGTTCTCCTAATCACATCCTTTGAAGAAGACACATCAATAAGGATGAGGAGTTTCTTATGCCATGATTCGAGATAGATTTAAAGTAATTTTTTACTTGAGATTTTTCAAGATACAATAGTTTAAGTTCTCTTGTATACCAAAGATGACTCCCATGGAAACCTGCCACAAATCATGAGTTTACTCCTTGAATATTCATTTATTTAGTTCTTTCCAAATTCCCCACAAAGTGTGGGGGAGAAATAAATTCCATGCTAGGGAAGCTACATAATGTTGTAATAGGGAATTCCATTGAGTAAATTTTTTAGACAAGAGAAGAGGGAAACACCCAAGAAACCCCAAATCTATCCAAAAGGAGACTCCAAAGGGAATGGGAAAAGGAATAATGTAGAAGAAGGTGGGTAGAGGTTTCCATCAAGTTAAGACACATGATGTAGCAACTGGGGAGAGAGAATCCTCTATGTTTAATATTTTCCCCAAAGAGAATAGCATCCGAAAAAGTGAGCCAAGAAAAGAATCCAATTTTAGGAGTAACTTGAGGGATCTAGACATGTTTAAGCAAATGGGCCACAAGGAGGATGTGATTTTGAGAGGTAGGAAGCTTTATAAAAATTCACCCGAAGGAGAGAGCATCAAATGCATGTATCCTCTTAGTGGAAAATTGAATATATTGGGGGATAACATGGTCTTGAGTATATCAATATGATGCATCGAATAGTTATACAACCTTCCCAGGAAGGGATGCACTAATAGTATTGTTGATGTATCCATTGATCATTTTGCCACAAATAGTAGAGGGGGATGATGGATCGGATCTCTAGAAAGGATCAAAAGCTAGAGGTTTGTCACCTATCCACCATTCTTTCCAAAAATCAATGTTTAAACCATTCCCCATTCATCATTTAGTACGTGATCGCAAAGCAAATGTTAGGTGTTGACTATGGAGTTCCAAATTGTAGAGCCTCTCAAAATTTTAGAAGAGAGAAAATATTCTTGTGAAGGAAGGTATTTAGAGATCAGGAGTTGCATCCATGGGGATTTTTTCTTGGTAGCAATATCCCAACCTAGCTTAGCCAACATGGCTTCATTTATTTCCGACACTCTTCTTATCCCAATCCCCCTATAGTTATAGGTTTACAAACAACATTCCATGAAACCAAGTGGATCCTTTTATGCTCTCGGGAACTGGACCAAATTAAAAAATTTGAATTTGTTCTATACATGAGATCACTGAGGAAGGCATTTTAAGAAGGGACATAAAATAGATTGGAAGACTTTGAAGAGTTGTTTTAACAAGTTGCAACTTACCTGCTTGACTAAGAAGAGAACCCTTCCAACCCGCAAGATTCTTCTGAAATATTTCAATAACCGGGTTCTAGATATTTTTAAGTTGTCTACCTTTGAATAGAGGAAGACCCAAGTAAGAGGATAGGAGATCCATAATGTTGCAACCAAATATAACTACAATATTTCTTTGTCTTCTGGGAGGAGTATTTATGAAAGCAATACTACTCTTGGAAAAAGTACAAGTTGTTGAGAAGCAATTGATTGATAGCAATCGAGATTATTTTTAAAACCCCTAGCGTATACCACCGATGTTGCACCCAGAAGGAGAGTATCATCTGAAAATTGGTTGTGTGTCACCTCCAGAACCTTGAAAGTGATATTGAGACCCGAAATAATAGAAGAGTTTTTAGTTGCTCCCTGTGGCCCGACTTAAAGTATCAGCCATAAGGAGGAATAGGAAAGGTGAGAGAGGGTCCCCTTGCCTAATTCCCCTACTATTGGAAAAATAACCAGTGGGTATACCATTCATCAAAACAGAGAAATGTTGGAGTGAGATGTAACTATGTATCCATGTACACCATTTATCATAGAATCCAAACTTTTTGAGAACTTTTAGAAGAAAGGACCAACTAACACGATCAAAGGCCTTTTACATTTCTAATTTAATAAGCATCCCAATAGTTTTAGTATGATGGGTTGTGTGAATGGATTCATGCACAACTATCACTCCACATTGAATCAACCAACCTCCAATGAAACCATTTTTTTGTTTAGAAATCAAGCTATCCATGAAGGGTTTCAGCCTAGAAGCCAACAATTTAGTAATAATTTTGTAGGAAGTGTTGCAAAGGATAATGGGGTGGAAATTGGAGATTGATTTGGAACCCAAAGCTTTAAGGGCCAAGGATAGAAAAGTGTTGTTCCATTCTTTTAAGAGGGATTCATTTTTCTGAAATTTATTAACATCCAACAAATTTGTTTTAAAAATAATATTCCAAAAAGTTGGAAAAAAAGTGAAGGAAATCCATCGGGCAGGAGACTTGTCTCCTTTCATAGCAAAGACAACTTTATGAACTTCTTCAACAGAGAATGGTTGAGTTAACTTGATATTAATTTCATTAGAAATCAACTTAGGGATATGTTGAAGCATTTTTAAACTATCTTCCTCACTAAGAGGACCCTCTTCCTAGAGAAGGTTAGAATAGAAATTGACCAGTTCCGCAGAAATAGAATCCTCAGAATTCAAATACCTTTCGTCATTCATCAAGAGATCTTTAATATTGTCCCTAATTTTATGTTTGGTAGTTGAAGCATGAAATAATTTAGTGTTACGGTCTCCTTGTTGGAGCCAAAGGGCTTTGGATCTTTGTCGCCAATATATTTCTTCTTCAATAAGGATATTATGAAAATCACTCAGCAGTGATAATTCTTGTTGGTGAAGACAAGGGGTTCTACCGAATATTTCAACGTTGGCATAAATTTCTTAAATGTTCATTGAGAGTTGATTCTTCCTTTCTCTTATGTCCCCAAAGGTTTTGATTTTCCAAATTTTCAATTGCTTTTTGACAAAGTTGAGTTTCTTTGCAAACATATACATGGTTTTGCCCTGGATATCCACCTTCCACCATTCCTCAATGAGTTTATCTAGATTATGGTTCTCAGTAACCAAGACATTTCAAATATAAAATGCGGGTTATTAGAATTTTGAAATTATGTTGCATTTAAAAGCAATGGGAAATGGTCGGAGGTAGCCTTAGGGAGGGAAGTCAAATAAAAATCACTGAAATGAGAAATCCAATCCATAGAACCAAGCATTCTATCCAATCTTATTTGAATGTGATTAAAACCAAGTCTTCTATTTGACCATGTAAAGGAAGCTCCATGAAGGTCAAAGTCAAAAAAGTCTAATAAAATTGGCAAGGGATTCCATACTACTGTAGCTTCTTTACGGAGCACCACCCTATTTTTCTAAAGAAAAGATTGGGTGTTAAAATCTCCCGCAATGATCCAAGGTAAATGCTTGCAGATGTTTCTAAAATCCAACAAATATTTCTAGATGTTATCCTGTGAAGTTTCAGATTTGGTGTGTAGATATTTACAACAATCCAACCTAAACTTGATCCAATTTCTTGAAAGAACATACCCAAAAAAAGAGGAGTTTTGATGATGCATTCCCGAAAAGGACCTTGGGGTTCCAAAGGTGCAAATGCCACCAAAGTTACGAGATGAGGCATGGGAGGAAAAGGAGGCAAAATACAGATCCTAGGGATGATATTATCCTCCTTGATCTTAGTTTTTTACAGCATGATGATTTCCGAAGAATGTTTTAATTTTAAATCTTTGAGGACTCTTTTTTTCTGGGGAGCATTTATTCCCCTAATATTCTAATAAAGAATATTCATTTTTGGGTTTGGATTTCCCCCCACGCTCAATGGTGAGAGTGACTTGTGTTCCATGTGAAATATTTTGAGAAATCTCTTGTTGAAGCTTGGCCTAATTGGTAGGCCTCCCATTACTTTTTTTTTGTTGCCAACGTCCCATTTTTTTAACGTTGGTTCTATTAAGTCCTGGATAGGATATGATCTTCAATCACCAAGGTTGAAGGAGAGGGAAAGGAATTTTTTTCTTCCGAAAAACAATGTGAGAAGGGGAGATAGGAATTGAAGAGATAAATTCCTCATATGGAAGGTAAGGTAGAAGATGGAGCTCAACATTAAGTGGGGGATCGGTGAGAACATGGGGGAGGGGGAAGAGGAAGGAGGGGTAGAAACAATCGGTTGTTTAGAGAGATTGAGAAATGGGAACCTTTGAAGAGGGGATTTCACCATCATTTGAAAGTGCATCAAAGGGATTGGAAGTACCAACCTCTTGTATAATCTTGGGGATATATTTACCCTTTAACTTAGGTGTGTACATCGGGTCCTTCTACTTGAGATCTAGTTATGAGGGACAAGTTAGGGCTCTATTACCAATGCTCTTACAAACTAAGCATGCCTATGGAATATATTCATACTCTATAGGTTGAGACCAGGTACAAAAGTCTGAATGAAGATCAATGGAGTTGGGTAGAGGGTTACTTATATCATCATTGACATATAGCATGGAATCTAGTGTGAATGAATCTAGCATTGACCCAAGGATAATACAATACATTCGATAACCGCAACATGCTAGAACTCCAGCAGAAGACCTAGAAGGTGAACCCAAATTAGGGCTTGATTCATTGTTTTAGTATGAGGATTAAATCCTGGTGACCATTTTTTGAGGTAAAACCATGCCTTCCAAAGAACCATGGTCCACCAAGAAGCACCCGATAAAAATCCTCTTTATGGCTAAAAGTGAAGAGGATGAAACCATTTGGCATAGTAGAAATCTCTCGAGACCAAAAGGTGCCCACTTGATGCACACCCATTTTTTAATGTCTTCCAGAGGGGGACAAGGGCCCATGAGATTTCCAATCAGTGATAGTTCTCTCGATGCCAAAGTTGCATTCATAATCTGGGAAGGAATCTATAGGGACAACGTCCCATCCAACAACTTTGGTTCCATATTGACAAACTGAGAAACATTTGGAGACTCGGCTACCACATATTTCGTGACCTAGATGGGGCACGTGGTGATGCATTTTCGGGGGCATAATGGGGGCTCAAAGGCCGGACTAAAAGGACCCAAAGATAGCCATTGGTGGAAGCTCGACTAGAAAATTCAAAAAATGCTTCGAGCGGGGAAAAAGATTATTTAGATATCTTAGCTATATCTACTTCCAATAAAATAGATATTTAACTAAGGTAAAAGGACTAAGGTAAAATATAAATTACAATGTATAAATTACCCTACTACTAGGTTTTACCTAACATGAAGAGATGTAATTACTTATATAATGAGATATGATTTCACTAACTAGATAAACAGGAGTACCGAACTCGGAGATGTTACATTCCTAAGATTACATCTAGAAATTTCCATGGTAAAAACCATATAGATCTTATAGGATTGACTATATGGTCCTCGCATGTATTATATGGTCTTGAACCTACTTGGAATGAGGTTCTACAACTTTATGTGTCCTTCAATGGTCTATAAATAGGTGTCATTGAAACCCTAACTTTCACATAATCTTGAAATGATCTAAAATTAGTTAAATAAAACTCAAACCATAAGCATAGATGAGAGACCCTATAATAAGTTAGTGTTTGGGTTGAAGTGAAATTTGTGCACCACCTACATTGGAACTACTCCAAAGAGGCCTCAAACCACATGTAGTTCTCTACCTAACATTTTGTTAGGAAATTTAAGGGATATATAATGTTATAAATTATAGATCCATAATATAGATTGCCAAAGATTATAGTTTATGAAGTACAATAATTAGAAACACATATATATATATATATATATATATATATATATATATATGTTTATATTGCATATTACAGTATGTAAACAACATAAAAATGAAAGTAAATGAACACAATGACACAAGATATAAGTGGGAAAACCTTGGAAGGTAAAAAACCCATTGAAAATCACTTATCTTTATTGAGAATAAACTTTCACCCAACACTCCCATTATTTATCTATCATCTCACTCATATAGCTCACATAAATGTTACCATCAATCGTGTAACTGATCTCTAATGAGATCACTTTGTTATATACAAGGTGGGTGGTCATGATCCACTCTTAAATCCAACCCACTTTGGGGTCTATCATGCTTATATTTTAAATATAAGTTATAAACCAAAAACATACAGTCTTTGGCGGGTTTCTAAATAAGTAGTTTCCGCTTAATATTATAAACCCAACACTCCCCTTAATGTTAAGTAGGGAAACATGCAAAATTTATTTCACATGTCAAATTTTGTTCCTCATGCCAAGTCACCTTTTGGTACAAAAGGAATTAGAATCCATAAATCAACAAGTAGTTTAGGCTAGCATGCAAAAACACTTGTTATGCAAGTTTTGTCGGTATACTACATCGGTGTCATGTGGTTTTTTTAAATTTGTGGTATACTACCACAATGTATCATGGACTTATACAAGCCACAAACAACTATAGACATATTATGGGTTTTAGAGAAGCCATGGTACGTTATTTTTTTGTGGTTCAAAGTAGTGTTCTACAAATTCTATAAAAACCGCAATACAAAGGAACATTACAAATTCTCAAGATAAAGTGATTAAGGATGAAGTCTTACATAATATTATGGAGTTAATAAACTCTTCATATATAATGCTTTGTTATGGATTACAATTAAAATTCACATACATGACAATTTACTTAAAAAAACATAGAAATAGTCTAGGGAATATCCATTTTGACACAATCAAGCCATTAAGAGATGGAATTGCATAAGAAAAAAATGCAACATGCTCATTTATTATTTCCCCCTCAAGGGAAGCTCGAACGGATAAAAATAATATGATTTAGAGGTGAATATCAACATCATTCACATGATTATAAGAGCTAAACAACATATGATCAGTTGATTGAGAGGTGGAGATCAATGTCATCACATGATCATAAGAAATATATATCTAAAATTCCCAACGTAGCATGGAATTTGTAGAAATTTGTATCACCCAAACGCTTAGTAAAAATGTATGCAACTTACTCTTCAATAGATAAAAATTTAATATCTATGTCACCATTGAGAACTTTCTCCTGGATGAAGTGCATATGGATCTCAATATGTTTGGTTCTTTGATGTTGGACTGGATTTTTTGTAAGAACAATACAACTTTGTTTGTCACATAGAAGTAGATTGTTTCCTTTGAAGCCTATATGAATTCATTCCAATAGTCTTTTGAGCCACATGGATTCTTTTGTTGCTTCTATAGCACTTCTATACTCTTCTTCAATAGAAGAGATAGATATTATTGATTACTTCTTGTTGATCTCGCATTATTGGAATTACACCCAACTTGAAAACATATCCAGAATTATATTTTCTATCCACAATAGCACCAAAGATGGTTAGAATCACAATAACCAAATAAATTTGCATCATCACAAGAAGAATAATACAAACCAAAATTAATTGTACCTTTGATATACATTATATTTTTTTACCATTTTAGAATGGTCCTCATAAGGATCCCGCATGAATCTAGAAGTTGCAGAGCACAAAAATAATTTCCATGAAGAGCTATGAGACAACACATGAGAAGTTATAGTAAGTTCAAGTTCAAAAGTCACGTAACAAAGAAGAAGTGTTGTGGGTTTTGAATTTTTAGTGTTCCTTGGAATGCTAAGGAAAAATTCGTGGAACAAAGGAACTCGCATGATAAAAAGAAGTTCTACGAAAAAAAAAGACAAAGCCACACAAGACTAAAAAAATCAAACAAGACTAAAAAATCCACTAAGTATTCAAATAAGTTTCACAACGGCTATAAAATGACTATAAAATGTGTGAAACATTAAAATAAGTAGTGAAAGCCTAATTCAAGTGAAAAATGATCGCATATCATTAAAATAGAGATATAAGTATGCAAAATCAATGACAGTTTATATTATGATTAGTCATAGTGATCTAGAGCATCCAAACATGCCACATTTATCATAAAACATACAACTTAGGATTTGTGCATGTTGACAAGGTTCATAATCATAAAACATACTAATGGAATGATTTCTAAGAAATGAATAAAGATTGAAGTTTGGGATGAATTATGTTATATGTTTCCTATTTTTTTTAATAGTTTAGATCCATTTACTTTTCCGACGTACATCCTTAACTTAAGTTCAAACATCTTAAATCCCATATTGATTTCAGTGTTTTAGGTCAACATTTAGTGTCGACCTAAAACCCCGACAACGGTGTGGGATTTAGGACATTCAACCTTAAGTTAAGGATGTACGCGGGAAAAGTAAATAGATCTAAACTATTAACAGAAATAGGAAACATATAAAAAAATTCATCCCAAACTTCAATCTTTATTCATTTCTTAGAAATCATTACATTAGTCTCAATTACATTCATATCCTTCTCATTCTATCTCATACAATTCATTCCTTATACAATTATCTCAATATGGCACTCACATATTCATTTCTTGTGATGCGCCCATATACAAAAAGTTAATTACAATAAATATACAAAATACATAACATCCAAAAGTCACTTCTTTTGATTCATGCCTCTTTTCACCTTCTATTGTATTCGACATGGTTTGTCTTCATTATACGGCATTATGTCGAATTATGCGGCTTCATGTAGTGTAACGTGGATTTTTCCCATATATCATCGCTTTCTAGTCTTATGCGCGCTTCTTTTATTTATGCATGGCTTTCTACATTCTTTAGTAGATTTCCTATGTTATCCGCATCTTTGTTCATTCTTTAAAGAGCTTTCTTATGTTATCTACGGCTTCTTCTAGGCCTTAGCGGTTATCTCCTTAGCTTTGCAGATTGTCTCAAAATCTGATGAAGAACCCTGTCAACATCATCCCCTAACTTAAATTGTTTCTGTCCTCAAGAAAACCAAAACTCGATGAAGAACCATGTCTTTAGTGCACATGATGAACTTGAAGAAAACTATAAAGTAAGCTAGTGTTTTGCATATTTGAAAAATCTTCAAGTTTCTTTGCACCTACAATTCCAAATAACCAAATCTATCCTACACAAGCATAAACATATGCTCAAATACCATGTTAATAAATTTAAGGGATGTATAGTGTTATTATATATCCACAATATAGATTTCCAAATATTATATTTTATGAAGTACAATAACTAGAAACATATATTCTATAACGCTCAAAAATTACAAGAGCTGAAAAATGAGGATTTTTTTAACACATAAACATAATAATAAATTACATTTCTACAATAAATGCATTTATTTAATCAAATTCATTAATCAATTTTTCTCTTTTGATCTATTCGATAACATCCATGTAAGCCATATACGGTGAGAAGGGTGTATCATGATCTCCACGATCTCCCTTTATCACTACTTCGAGTGACAATGCTTACTAGCATTTTGGCTCAACTTTTAAAGGTCATGGGAACTATGTGAAAGTCCTCGGGTCTACCACCACAAAGCTAGTTTCGACTTCGTATTTTGGTATCCAACCATTGCCTACCTCATGTTTAGTATTTCAACTTCCCATGATCATGTTACAGGAAAAAAAAATTATTTAAATGGAGGACTAGGTGATCAAGCAATGCACAACCATCAATGCATTACTTTGGCCAAAGTTATCTGTCGTGCAAGTTACGACTAAACTCAAGACAACACACTAGTCTTATGAGTTTTAAGTCTTCTACCACCTCACAACTATCCCTTTCACAGTTATCTAGATCTTTATAGTTCTTTTTATTTTATTTCCAATTAAACCTATCTTGTAAGAGTTTATATTGAGATAGATGCCAAATGCCAACTAGGATCTTTATGAGATAAGTACATTCGTTATGCTGAAATGTAACTATATCAGCATTCCGTATGTACTTATCCCTTAATATGCCTAATGGATATTTTCATCTATTTACCATCCCATTTAGTCTCTTTTTTCCTGATGTTTGATTCTTTAACCTTAAATTACCTTTTACAACGATACTCTTCCATTCTCTATACAACAGGATTTACAATCTTATCATATTAATACCAAGTTTACTAGAAAGGCTAAATTAAATATATATTAAAACATGTATATTTAATTATTCCTTTGATTAGCTACACCACTAAATAGCTTATTTAATTTAGAAATTAAAGACAATTGATTGTTACAATAATTACCCAATTATTGACTTCATACATTGATAACTATCAAATAAATGTATTCAACAATTTGTGAAAAGTAAGATTTCACAACTCAAGTATTCATCATTTACTCATATTGAGATATTATTACACACAAAGTAATCATCTCTTTATTAAAATCATATATTACATATGTCGTTAAGGCAAAATATATAACCGGTATAATAATTCTCACATAGTGAGGTTTGAATATTTACAATGGGTCCAAGATCCCAATAATTCAACCAATAAATCAAGGATATCATCCTTTCACCAATTGAAATCCAAGTATCTCATTTAGATCCATATTATGATAAAACTTCACAAGACATGAGTTTTACACATATGAATGTAATAACTAATGGTCCTACAAGACTGGAGTAGTGATATGATGTCAGTTCAAAATGAATTGGCATGAATATTAACTCCATTTTTGATGTAATTAATTAATAAAATATGAAAGGATATACATGTTGTTTTATCAACAAGCACATGGTAATACAACTGAAAATGTATTACTACTTGGTTTCTATAAAGATACAGTTATGGATGCACACAAATAGAACAACCAATTTCTATTTCAGCGATCATGTTTCCCTCTAATCAAAAAGGTCAATACATCTATATTCAAGCTTCAATCAATAAGCATTTGACATTTAAAATTTCTACATAACTTCGTAAAAACAACATGATAAAAAGAGTATTTTTTCATTCAATTAGAGCTCTACAAATTAGCACAAATATCACTTTATTTACATAACTTTAACATGTTCTATCTGGTAAATAAACATCCCAACCAACAATATAACAACACCATGGTTACATCATTTAAACATACTCTTTTTAGTAAAAGAACAACTAATAATTTCTTTCATAAGATATCATTATTTTAAACCCAATCATGCCTCCAATTACTCCTTGGTGCATCTTGGTCAAGCTATCTTGGCTTTCATGCCCTTACCAAGACAAGCAATTTCTTTTTCACAGTCTTACAAGAATCCAAGTCATATTGCCAGGCTAGAAGTTACAGGCTAAATGCCATTTTTTAATTTATTTTTTAAATTATTCACACATAACAAGACATTATCATTTATACATGAACCGATTTAGTGGTCCATAAAAATAAAATATTTCGGAAAATGCAGCCCCATACGCAATAGCGTTGACACCCACAAATTATCATTCAAAAGATCTCAATAAATTAAAAATCGATCGCATATAACAACCAAGAAGAAAAATACAAAACCCCAATCGGTTGCATACCCATATTGATTGGGTTGCCCAAATTGATTCCTTTATGCAAATTGATTTGCATACCCAAATCGATTTTTTTACAGAAAAACACAACCAAATTTTAATTTAACAAAATGAAAACCCACAAGCACAAATTGATTTTAAACACACAAATTCACAAAACGTTTTATGTCTTCTGTATAGGAAAACTTGACTCTTTTCCTTTTGGGTATAATTTATTATAATGCAGAGAAGGAATTTTTAACCTTTTTTTTAATTTATTTTTGCTGATCAAAACCCAAAACCCCATCTGCGTATTTTTATGGTGTTATGTTTGTGGAGCCTATTTTCATGTTAGAGTGTGGTACACCTTCTATGTGTTACACTCAGGTATTTTTACGGCGGTCCCGCTCGCCGGTGAGCGGTTAGGGGTTCGGGGCGAAGCCCCAAAGCAAATTTTCATGGGTGGTTTATTAACCCATGGGTAATGGGTAACCGTTATGGGCTATTTTGGGCCCATGTTTTTGGTACCCATTGTTTTGTAAAACCACCTCTTCGGTTACCCATAGGTTTATGGGATAGTTTTGTTTTTCCCATGGTTTTGATACCCACGGTTTTGTAAAACTACTTAAGCAGTTGTCTATTTATATGGTCTTATGCATATGATAGATGTACAAGCAAATGTATTACATATGTGTTTTGAATTCGGGTTTGAATTATGTAGAGTTTGTTGAGCATAGCTCCAAACGGATCTAGGTATTGTATTGAGAGAGTGAAGGCTTGTAATAAAATATGAGCAAGTGATTCTTGGTGGACGTAGCCCAAATTGGGTGAACCACGTTAAATATTGTCTCTCTGTGTTGTGTTATTTATTCTGCACTTTTATTTGAGATCTGTAATATTTTTTGCATATTAGTTTCTACTGTTGCGATTCTGTAAGAGATTATTCCACATATTTTATCTCTTATTTCCTAACAATTGGTATCAGAGCCTAGTTTGGTTTGCTAAAGTGTTGAATCGCAGGGAAAGTTTTTAGCTTGAGTGGGAGCTATGGTAGATGAAGGAAGATCTAGGGTTGATAAATTCAACGGGCAGAATTTCAATCTTTGGAAGATGCAGATGGAAGATTACCTTTATCAGAAGGATCTTTATACTCCGTTGTCTGAGAAGGTGAACAAACCCTCGAGTATGACAGATGCGGAATGGGATTTGTTGGATCGGAAGGCACTTGGAACGATCCAGTTGTGTCTTGCATCTTCGGTATTATTTAATGTTTCAAAGGAAAAGACTACAAAAGATCTAATGGATGCATTAGGGAAGTTGTATGAAAAACCCTCTCGCCTCTAACAAGATATTTTTAATGAAAAAGTTGTTTAATATGAAGATGTCGAGAATAGTTCAAGATAGAATCATTTAAATGATTTCAATATGGTTGTGAATATGCTAGCTTCGGTTATAATAGAATTTGATGAAGAAGTTAGGGATTTATTAATTTTGTGCTCTTTACCTGAGAGTTGGAATAGCTTGGTAATGGCGGTAAGCAACTCGGTTCCAGCTAACTCGAAGTTGAAGTTTGAGGATGTTGTAGGGGTGATTCTAAGCGAGGAAATGTGAAGAAAAATCTCCGGGGAATCTTCTACTTCAGGGAATGCTTTGACAGTGGAAACTAGAGGGAGACAGAAGAATAGAGGAAACCATGGAAAATCAAAAGATCGGGCAAGGTCAAAATCCAAGAACAAGATTGTATGCTAGAATTGTGGAAAGTCTGGGCATGCAAAGAAGGATTGTTGGGAGCTTCGGGATAAGAAGAAACAACAGGAAGAAAACAAGGAGGTAAATGTGGCATCGGGTAATGTATGCCAAGATGCTTTGATTCTTTCTTTGCATAATATTACTGAATCTTGGGTTTTAGATTCAGGGGCTTCTTTTCATGCTACTCCACATAGGCATTATTTTGTTGATTATGTTCAAGGGGATTTTGGGCATGTTTTTCTTGGTGATGATGAGCCTTGCAGTATAGTTGGAAAAGGTTTTATTCTAGGTTAAGATGCAAAATGGGAATACATGGCTATTGAAGGATGTCAGACATGTGCCTACATTAAGGAGAAATTTGATATCGGCAAGGCAATTGGGAAGTGATGGTTGTACTGTGATATTTACAGCTAACTCTTGGAAGGTTACCAAGGGTGCTCTTGTGGTGGCAAGAGGTAAGAAGGTTGGAACCTTGTATTTAACCACTGATAGTACTAATGATTGTAATCTTGTGGCTTCAGATGTAGATACAACATTATGGCACTATAGGCTTGGTCATATGAGCCATAAGGGCATGGACATCATAAAGAAGAATTTTCTGGATATACGTAAGCGAGTTTGGATTTATGTGAGAACTGCATATATGGGAAATAAAAGCGAGTAAGGTTTCTCAAGGTTGGACCTACAAAGAAAGAGAGTAAGTTAGAGTTGGTGCATTCTGATGTGTGGGGGCCAGCTCAGGTATCATCTCTTGGGGGTTCAAGTTATTATGTTACTTTTATTGATGATGCAACAAGGAAAGTTTGGGTTTATTGTATTAGAAATAAATCTGATGTATTTGACACTTTTGTTAATTGGAAAGCCTTGGTAGAGAATGAAACAGTCTTAAGCTAAAATGTCTCAGGTCAGATAATGGAGGGGAGTATTTCAAAGCAATGAATTTAATGATTACTATTCTAAGAATGGAATCCACAGCAAAAGACGGCCCAAGAACTCCACAAGAGAATGGGGTATCGAAAGGATGAATAGAACAATAATGGAACGTGCTAGGAGCATGAGGTTACATGCGGGATCGCCTCTTTCTTTTTGGGCGAAGAGGTGAGCACTGTTTGTGTACTTGATAAACAAGAGGACCCTCAAGTGCCTTAAATGGAGGCATACCTGAGGAGGCTTGGTACGGTAAGAAAGTTGATTACTCATTTCTTAGAGTCTTTGGATGTGAGGTGTTTGTTCATATTGACAAGGATGATAGGACCAAGCTAGAGGCTAAATCAGAAAAATGTACTTTTATTGGTTATGGTGGTGATGACTTTGGATTTAAATGTTGGAGTATTAAAGACAAGAAAATCATTCGGTCTAGGGATGTGGTCTTTAATGAGAAAGTCATGTATAAGCAATAGTTGCAGGAAAATAGGGAAGAATCCAAGAAAGAATATGCAGTGGTAGAGGATCTTCCGGATGGGAAAGTGACCCATGAATCAATTCAGGAACCTACTCAACAGGAACCCCAAACTCCTATAGTGAGGAGGTCTTCTAGGGTAAGAAAAGAACTTGAACGTTTTCTCCTTCTCTTTATTATTTATTACTCACTGATAGTGGAGAGCCAGAGAGCTTTGATGAAGCAATACAGGTAGATGCCAGTAAGAAGTGGGAGCAAGCCATGGATGAGGAGCATAAGTCTCTCATGGAGAACCAGACTTGGGATTTGGTGAAGCTACCGGAAGGCAAAAGAGCATTGCAGAACAAGTGGGTGTACAGAGTTAAAGATGAAGAAGGAGGAAAGAAAAGATATAAGGCCCGGTTGGTGGTCAAGGGGTTTGCACAGAAACAAGGTATAGATTTTGATGAGATTTTTTCTCCTGTAGTAAAAATGACTTCTATTAGAACTGTTCTTGGAATAGTGGCAGCAAAAGACTTGCACTTAGAACAGTTGGATGTAAAGACTGCATTTCTCCATGGTGATTTGGAGGAGGAGCTATATATGCAGTAGCCAGAAGGATATGAAGTCAAAGGTAAAGAGGAGATGGTGTGCAAACTGAAGAAGAGCTTGTATGGCCTGAAACAAGCTCCACATCAATGGTATAAGAAGTTTGATAGCTTCATGATGGAGCAAGGTTATATCAGATGTCATTCTGACCATTGTGTGTATACAAAGAAATTTGAGGATGGAAGTTATATTATCCTGTGTTTGTATGTTGATGACATGTTGGTTGCAGAGTAAAAACATGCAGGAAATAAAAGTACTCAAGAAAAACTAAGTGAATCCTTTGATATGAAGGATTTGGGGGCTGCCAGACAAATCCTTGGTATGAGGATAACTTGGGATAGAAAGGAACGGAAGTTGACTTTATCTCAGGAAGAGTACATTAAGAAGGTATTGGATAGGTTTAACATGCAGGATGCTAAACCGGTTGGGACTCCTTTGGTAGGCCATTTCAAGTTATCAAAGGAGCAGTGTCCCATGACAGAGCAGGAAAGAAACCAGATGTCCAAGGTACCTTACTCATCAGCAGTTGGCAGTTTGATGTATGCTATGGTGTGCACTAGGCCTGATATTGCCCATGCAGTGGGAGCTGTGAGTAGATTTATGAGTGATCCAGGTAAAGAGCATTAGCAAGCAATAAAGTGGATCCTTCAGTATTTGAGAGGGACCATGGGGACAGTTTTGTGCTACAGTGGATCGGACACCACTTTACGTGGTTATGTAGATTCAGATATGGCTGGAGATGTAGCAGAGGGAGGAGCAAGACAAAGTTATATTTACATTGTAGGTGGGACAACAGTGAGCTAGATTTCATGACTACAGAAGCTGGTGGCTTTGTCAACCACGGAGGTTGAGTATGTTGCTGCCACAGAGGCAAGCAAAGAGATGATTTGGTTACAAAAATTGCTTGAGGAATTGGGGCATAAGCAGGAAGAATGTAAGTTGCATAGTGATAGTCAAAGTGCTATACACCTAGCTAAGAACTCTGCTTTCCACTCCAGGACGAAGCATATACAGTTGAGATATCACTTCATCAGGACAACTTTGGAGGAAGATAAGTTGAAGTTGGAGAAGATTCATACCAGTCAAAATCCTACAGACATGATGACCAAGGTGGTCACAAGGGATAAACTAAAGCTATGTTCAGCTTTGGTTGGCCTTCGCGGATGACAGTGAAGGGTTGAGAAGCTTGCTTAGTGGAAATCAGTCTCCAAGTGGGAGATTGTTATGTTTGTGGAGCCTATTTTCATGTTAGAGTGTGGTACACCTTCTATGTGTTACACTCGGGTATTTTTACGGTGGTCCCACTCGCCGGTGAGTGGGTCAGGGGGGTTCGGGGGTGAAGCCCCCGAAGCAAATTTTCATGGGTGGTTTATTAACCCATGGGTAATGGGTAACCGTTATGGGCTGTTTTTGGGCCCATGTTTTTTCGGTACCCATTGTTTTGTAAAACCGCCTCTTCGGTTACCCATAGGTTTATGGGATAGTTTTGTTTTTCCCCATGGTTTTGATACCCACGGTTTTGTAAAACTGCTTAAGCAGTTGTCTATTTATATGGTCTTATGCATATGATAGATGTACAAGCAAATGTATTACAGATGTGTTTTGAATTCGGGTTTGAATTCTGTAGAGTTTGTTGAGCATAGCTCCAAACAGATCTGGGTATTGTATTGAGAGAGTGAAGGCTTGTAATAAAATCTGAGCAAGTGATTCTTGGTGGACGTAGCCCAAATTGGGTGAACCATGTTAAATATTGTCTCTCTGTGTTGTGTTATTTATTCTGCACTTTTATTTGAGATCTGTAATATTTTCTGCATATTAGTTTCTACTATTGCGATTCTGTAAGAGATTATTCCACATATTTTATCTCTTATTTCCTAACATATGGGTTAGGTTAAAACCACACCAAGAAAACTAAAAATAATACAGAATCCATCAATTTCCTTTTCATACTTCATCTCCAAACAATTAAATCAAAAGTTGTCCATAATTTCCTTGATTGCCATTAAAAATAGAATGTGTATTTCCTCATTTTTTTTACAAATAATGCAGCAGAGAAAGGAGAATATATTCATGCTTGAAGTAAACCCAGAATCAAGCAACCTTCTACTCTTCCCGCTCCAACAAGTTGAATCCTTCTTTCCTCCAAAACTCACGTAGGTATTCTAGAAGGGGAGAATGAAAATAGATGAAGGAAAAATAACAGAAAAATATAATGAAAGAACTATAGTTGGGTAGCATATTGAAGAATTTTGGGCTTCCCAATGTTGGTACGTGTTTTAGTGCATGCCGCACACTTGTGCCATGTGAAGGTGTTTCACTTTATGAAACCCATAAATTTCAATAACTAAATAAAACTTTTGGCTTACATGCCAAATCCCTCTTTTTATATATATATATATATATATATATATACACTAATTAATATTTCATACATTTTTTTACTTTAGTTGTTACCCAACTTAATGGTTAAGTTAAAATTAACCCTCATAAGTACAAGTCCACATATTTCCAACAATATATTACCATAAAAATTAGTTGAATTTCCAGGTTTATATAAAACATTCCAATATGAAAATCACCAAGTCCGTAAATAATAATTCGAATATTCTCATAAAGTTGGCTTGATATAGCATTGTCAAATTAAACAAAGACAATTATCATCGCGGTCATGCAAAAGTCAAACAAAACAAAAGATGACCAAACCGATTAAAATAAAGTAACCAGGAATACAAATAACCAAAAGATTCACTATCATTTATGAACCATTTTACCTATGATTAAGGCCTAATCATGTTTTAGGAAGGATCATCAAGGTGGGTGCAGGGTTATTCATTCCGTAATGTCATGCCCCACAATGTGAAGTTGTGGGTCATGATACGATGAACCAAATGAATTTTACACCCAATGATGATCTCGTCTAATCCTGTTTAGACTTAACCGTAGTTAATTTAACTTACAAGAAATTTTGGGATGTTACATACTCCACCCCTTAGAATAATCATCGTCTCGATGATTTCAGGATAAATAGATAAACTAACCCATTATTCATTTGTTGCATAAATATATTTCAAATCAGCTTAGAATTTGTAGCAATATTATTTCAGTTGAATCATAAAGGTCACAACAACCCTTGTACATATAGAAAATCAGTCATATATCTGTAGACATAATACATTACTACCTAAACGACAAATTTTCCGGGTTCATTAACAAAATCTTCAACAATAACTATTAATCAAAAAGTATCTTAGTCCCAATATTCAGTTGTAGGCTTATCTACAAAATTTTCTTATCTACCACTTTTACAGAAAAACTAAATTTAGTACTTTAACAAAACATGTTCATAAAAATCAGTCAAACAGATGTGGAAAAGTAGTCTGGATATCTTCCAGATTCTCCCAAGTGGCACTTTCTTTAGAATATTGGTCCCACTGGACCCTACATTGTGAAACCTCACAGTTTCTCAAGTGTAACTTCTAGGTTTCTAGTATCCTTATAGGATCAACCGTGATTACCCCTGGATCCAGAACCTGCAATGAATCCCAATTAAGTACATGTGTTAAATCAAGTACATATTTCTTAAGAAAGGATACATGAAATACATTGTGCAGCCTGGATAGAGCGGGAGGCAGTGCTAGCTTGTAGGCTACTAGTCCAATGACCTCTAGGACTTCAAATGGTCCTACAAACCTAGGAGATAGTTTGGCTGACTTGCCAAATGAAATGGAACTCTTTTTAGGTTTGACCCTAAGAAAAATTTATCTCCCACGTTAAAATTTCTGTCAATTATTTTTAAATCTGCATAACTTTTTTGCCTATTTGCTACTTCTTTCAATCTTTCTTAGATTAATTTAACCTGTTTTTCCATTTCCAAAAGTATTTCTGGTCCAATCAGTACCCTATCTTCAAGATTATCCCAACTTATAGGTGTTCTACACCTACGACCATATAAGGCCTCAAAAGGAGCCATCTGAATGGAAGAATGGTAAGTGTTATTATAGGCAAATTCAACCAAGGGAAGATACTCTTCCCATTTGTATTGTTGATCCATGCAATACATTCTTAGTAAATCTTCTAACACTTGATTTACTCTTTTGGTTTGACCATCAGTTTCAGGATGGTAGGTAGAACTTATGTTCAGTTTTGTCCCTAAGGCAACGTACAAAGTCTGCCAAAATCTGGAAGTTATCCTTGAGTCCCTATCTGAAATTATTACTTCTAGAACTCCATGTAATCAAAAACTTCTTATACAAACCTTTTTGCCAGTATGGGTGAATTATCCGTTAAATTACCTGCTATAAAATGTGCCACTTTAGTTAACTTGTCTACAACTACAAGTATAACATCATGTTTATTTTGGGACATAGGTAGACCTTGGATAAAATCCATACTTATAACTTGCCACTTATATTCTGGCACGTTGTGAGGATATAATAGTCTTGCTGGATGTAAATGTTCAACCTTTACTTGTTGACATTCCAAGCATTGTGAGACGTAAAGAATCACATCATTTTTCATCTTTTTCTAGAAGTATTGCTTTTTGATGTCTGTCATCATCTTTGTTACTCTGGATGTCCTAAATAGGGAGCATCATGAAATTCTCTCATGACTTTATTTCTGAGTTCTTTACCTTCTGGTACATATATTCTGCTGTTATAACGTAGAATCCCATCTATTTCCACCTTGAAACCATCATACCTTTTGTCCCTGGATATTTTTCTAGAGTTGTTTTAACATGATTGTAGTAGGGGTCATTGGTTAACTCATTTTTAACTTCATCTTTGAACTGGGTTCTTAATGTAATTATAGCAACAATATGCTTTCTATGACTTAAGGCATCACCACCCTATTCTCTTTTCCCTTAATGTAATTTATATCAAAGTCATAATTTTCTAGGAACTCCAGCCATCTTCGTTGCCTTGCATTTAGATTCAGCTGCGTAAAAATGTACTTGAGCCCAAGATGATCTGTTTTGAGTTCAAAAGGTTTTCCTAGAAAATAGTGCCTCCATACCTGCAACGCATGAACAATCGCAACAAGCTCAAGATCATGTGGTGCATAATTTACTTCATGCACCCTCAACTTCCTACTTTCAAAAGCTACCACATGCCCATCTTGTAGTAGTACTCCACCCAAACCTTCCCTAAAGCATCGATTACCACTAAGAAGTTCCTGTTTGGATCTAGAATCTTCAACACCGAGCACTTATGAGTCTACCTTTTAACTCATTAAAGGCTTCTTCACACTTATTGTCCCAAAAATTTCTTACCCTTCTTTTGCAAAGAAGTGATAGGTCCTGCTAACCTAGAGAAGTCCTTTACAAACTTTTGATAGTAGCCTGCTAGACCCATAAAACTTCTCACTTCATGCACATCCTTTGGTGCTGGCCATTCCATGATGGCACTGATCTTTGAAGGGTCCATCGAGATTCCTTCTTTACTTAATAAGTGGCCTAAGTATTGTACTTCAGTATTGATAGAAAGCACACTTAGATAATTTTCCATATAATTTATGTTTTCTGAGAATTCCCAACACAATCCTTAAATGTTCATCATGTTCTTCCTCATTCTTGGATTATATTAATATATCATTGAGAAATATAAGTACAAATTGGTCTAAGTATTCCCTAAACACGTTGTTCATCAAGTTCATGAAAGCAGCAGGTGCATTTGTTAGACCAAAGGGAAAAATTGTAAACTCGTAATGCCCATACCTTGTTCTAAAAGTGGTTTTATGGATATATTCATCCTTGATTCATAGTTGATGCTAACCAGATCTAAGATCAATCTTGGAAAACAATTTTGCACCCCCCATTTAATCAAATAGATCATCGATTCGGGCGTGGGTATCGATTCTTCACTTGTTACCTTATTGAGCATTCAATGAATCGATACAAAATATGAGGGTCCCATCCTTATTTTTCACAAAGATAATTGTGACCCATGGTGATATGCTTGGTCTAATCGAACCAAGGAAAACAATTCATGTAATTGAGCTTTCAACTCAACTAATTCAGTTGTTGTCATTTTGTATGATGCCTTAAAGATTGGTTCTGCTTTCTGGTTTGACCTCTATTGTGAATTCAAATTCACGCTTAGGTGGAAGTCTGGGAAACTCATTTGGAAACACATCTCTAAATTCCCTTAGGATGGGAAATGCTTCAATTTCAGGCTCAATTTCCTATCCTGAATTTTTATTTTTATAGCATATAGATGGCAGCCCTTCTACTTTTCCTTTTTAGTTGCATGGTAGAAATTTGCCTAGTGACAAACTCTCTTTTAACACCCTGAACACTTGTTTTCTATTGATCATCGCAGCAGGTTACACTTTTTCCTAAGCAATCCAAGGTTGCATTATGTTGACTTAACCAATTTATACCTATGACAACATCATAGGATCCAAGAGGTGCCACATATAGGTTTAATCTTGTCATGAACTTAGGTAATTCTAGTGGTGCCTCAAACAAACACTGATTCACTCTGTGTACAACATTATTTCCATACTATATAGTCCAAGTGTGTTCCATGTACCCAGCTCTTATTTTGAGTTTATCAGCAACTTTAGATGAAACAAAACATTTTGTTGAACTAGAATCAAATAAAACAGAAACAAGTTCTCCAAAAAGCTTACCTGAAGTTTCTATTGGAGTCGCTTGCTTTTCCACTTGCTTATTATGGACTGCAGCATAAATCTTATGTTGTTGCCCCTCTTTATTTACTGCAGTAAATCCCTTCTGTTGATTATTCCATTGTCCTCTTTGCAGACAATTGTTAGCAAAATGATCACCACCGCACTTAAAACATCCTCCCAATGGTCCTTTTCTCTCAATCTTATTCTGGCTGAAACTTGTTCCTTGTTGCCCATTTTTATTATTATTCACAACAGTTCTACCCACTATTCCTCTTTTATTGATAGGCCTAAACTTTTTGTTTCCCTTTTTCCATGTTGGTTTACTTGCGGTTGATGTTTGGAAATTGTTATTTTTCCTTCTGTTTTCCTCTTTAGAGGCATAAATACTTCACAGACTTTAGTTCTTGCTTGATAGCTTTTTCAAACATCTGTTTCCATTGAGGTAGGTCCATGAACATCTACCTCACCACCAATACTAGGATTAAATCCCATTATAAATTTTCTCATTCTAAACTTCTCATCCTTTTGATACAAAGGAACATATTTCAGCAATCGAGTGAAATGTTCCCAATATTCTGTAACTGAGTACTTTCCTTGAGTCAAATTTTGGAATTCTGCCATCTTTTGGTCAAAGTATAGCTAAGGTAGCCATCTTTGATGGAAGTAGGCCTTGAACTGCTCCCACGTGATCATACCAGAATCAATTCCTAGTTCCATTTTCTAGTTATCCCACCAGGAAGATGCTTCATGGGACAATTGGTAGGCTCCCCATACTACTTTTGTCTCCTCTAAAAATTCCCTAATCTCAAAATACTTTTCCATTTCAGAGAGCCAATTTTCAGCACCATCCCCAAGAGTTGTACCATCAAATTTAGGTGGGGATATTCTTTTAATGTCCTTGCTAACTTAATAGCCAGCCTTGCTTTCTTATTTTCCCTTTCATTTAGGTGCTCAAGTTGATCATCATATTGCTCATCACCCTAATTCTCATCCCTACAATCCTCATTCTCTTCACCACCCTGACCTTATTGTTCTAAGGCAACAACTTGGTTTCGGGTGTCATTCAAAAGGTTGAGGATTTCTTCTAACTTAGCAATCATATTATCTGGCACGTCATCAATATTTACCCCACTGTCACTTACCATACTAGCTCTTGTTGCCAACCTAGCCATAGTTTTTTGTTTTATAAATGAGGATACTTTTATTAGAATGTGTGTCCCATTAATGTCCAAGTGTCTGAGCCTCTGGCTCTGATACCAAAATGTAATGCTCAAAATTACAAGAGCTGAAAAATGAGGATTTTTTTAACACATAAACATAATAACAAATTACACAGCTGCAATCATACAAATTTATTTAATCAAATTCATTAATAAATTTTCTCTTTTGATCTATCCGATAACATCCATGTAAGCCATGTGCTGAGAAGGGTGTATCCAGATCTCCATAATCTCCCTTCATCACTACTTCGAGTGACAATTCTTACTAGCATTTTGGCTCAACCTTTTAAATTTCATGGGAACTATGTGAAAGTCCTTGGGTCTACCATGAAGCTAGTTTCCCGACTTCATATTCCGGTATCGACCATTTTCTACCTCATGTTTAGTATTTCAACTTCCCATGATCAGGTTATAGACAATTTTTTTATTTAATTAGAGGACTAGGTGATCAGACAATGCATAACCATCAATGCATTACTTTGGCCAAAGTTATCCGCCATGTAGGTTACGGCTAAACTCAAGATAGCACACTAGTCTTATGAGTTTTAAGTCTTCCGACACCTCACAACTATCACTTTCATAGTTATCTAGATCTTTATAGTTTTTTTTTATTTTATTTCCAATTAAACCTATCTTGTAAGAGTTTATATTGAGATAGATGCCAAAGGCCAACTAGGATCTTTATGAGATAAGTACATTTGTTATGCTGAAATGTAACTATATCAACATTCTACATGTACTTATCCCTTAATATGCCTAATGGATCTTTTCATCTATTTACCATCCCATTTAGTCTCTTTTTTCCTAATGTTTGATTCTTTAACCTTAAATTACCTTTTACAATGATACTCTTCCATTCTCTATACAACAAGATTTACAATCTTATCATATTAATACCAAGTTTACCGAAAGGCCGAATTAAATATATATTAAAACATGTATATTTAATTATTCCTTCGATTAGCTATGCCACTAAATAGCTTATTTAATTTAGAAATTAAAGACAATTGATTGTTACAATAATTTCCCAATTATTGGCTTCATACATTGATAACTATCAAATAAATGTATTCAACAATTTGTGAAAAGTAAGATTTCACAACTCAAGTATTCATCATTTACTCATATTGAGATATTATTACACACAAAGTAATCATCTCTTTATTAAAATCATATATTACATATGTCGTTAAGGCGAAATATATAACCGGTATAATAATTCTCACATAGTGAGGTTTGAATATTTACAATGGGTCCAAGATCCCAATAATTCAGCCAAAAATTCAAGGATATCATCCTTTCACCAATTGAAATCCAAGTATCTCATTTAGATCCATGCTACAATAAAACTTCACAAGACATGAGTTTCCACACATCCGAATGTAACGGTTAATTGTCTGTAAGACTAGAGTAGTGGTATGATGTCAGTTCAAAATGAACTGGCATGAATATTAACTCCATTTTCTGATGCAATTAATTAATAAAATATGAAAGGATATACATGTTGTTTTATCAACAAGCACATGGTAATACAGTTGAAAATGTATTACTACCTGGTTTCTATAAAGATACAGCTATGGATGCACACAAATAGAACAACCAATTTCTATTTCAGCGATCATGTTTCCCTCTAATCACAAAGGTCAATACATCTGTATTCCAACTTCAATCAATAAGCATTTGACATTTAAAATTTCTACATAACTTTGTAAAAACAATATGATTAAGAAAATTATTTTTTTCTACCAATGAGCAGCTCTACAAATTAGCACAAATATCAATGTATCTACATAACTTTAACATGTTCTATCCGGTAAAAAAACATCCCAACCAACAATATAGCAGCACCATGGTTACATCATTTAAACATACTCTTTTTTAGTAAAATAACAGCTAATAATTTCTTTCATAAGATATCATTATTTTAAACCCAATCATACATCCAATTACTCATTGGTGCATCTTGGTCAAGTTGTCCTGGATTTCATGCCCTTACCAAGACAAGCAATTTTTTTTTCACAGTCTTACAAGAATCCAAGTCATATTGCCAAGCTAGAAGTTACAGGCTAAATGCCATTTTTTTTTTAATTATTCACACATAAAAAGACACCCTCATTTATACATGAACCGATTTAGTGGTCCATAATAATAAAATTTCTAGAAAATGCAACCCCATGCAAGAGCTTTGACACCCACAAATTATCATTCAAAAGATCTCAATAAATTAAAAAAATCGACTATATTTAACAACCAAGAAGAAAAATACAAATCCCCAACCGGTTGCATACCCATATTGATTGGGTTACCCAAATCGATTTACATACCCAAATTGATTTGTTTACAGAAAACACACAACCAAATTTCAATTTAACAAAATGAAAACCCACAAGCACAAATCAATTTTAAACACACAAATTCACAAAACGTTTTCCTTCTTCCTGTATAGGAAAAACCCAACTCTTTTCCTTTTGGGTATAATTTATTATAATGCAGAGAAGGAATTTTTAACCTTTCTTTTACTTTATTTTTGCTGATCAAAACCCAAAACCCCATCTGCGTATTTTTTTGGGTTAGGTTAAAACCACACAAAGAAAACTAAAAAGAATATAGAATCCATCAATTTCCTTTTCATACTTCATCTCCAAACAATTAAATCAAAAGTTGTCCACAATTTCCTTGATTGCCATTAAAAACAGAATGTGTATTTCCTCATTTTTTACAAATAATGCAGCAGAGAAAGGAGAAGATATTCATGCCTGAAGTAAACCCAGAATCGACAACCTTCTACTCTTCCCGCTCCAACAAGTTGAATCCTTCTTTCCTCCAAAACTCACGCAGGTATTCCAGAAGGGGAGAATGAAAATAGATGAAGGAAAAATAACAAAAAAATATAATGAAAGAACTATAGTTGGGCAAAGATATTGAAGAATTTTCGGGCTTCCCAATGCTAGTACGTGTTTTAGTGCATGCCACACACTTGTGCCATGTGAAGGTGTTTCACTTTATGAAACCCATAAATTTCAATAACTAAATAAAACTTTTGGCTTACATGCCAAATCCCTCTAATATATATGTATATGTATGTATGTATGTATGTATGTATGTATGTACTAATTAATATTTCATACATTTTTTTACTTTAGTTGTTACCCAACTTAATGGTTAAGTTAAAATTAACCTTCATAATACAAGTCCACATATTTCCAACAATATATTACCATAAAAATTAGTTGAATTTCCAGGTTTATATAAAACATTCCAATATGAAAATCACCAAGTCCGTAAATAATAATTCGAATATTCTCATAAAGTTGGCTTGATATAGCATTGTCAAATTAAACAGAGACAATTATCATCGCGGTCATGCAAAAGTCGAACAAAACAAAAGACGACCAAACCGATTAAAATAAAGTAACAGAATACAAATAACTGAAAGATTCACTATCATTTATGAACCATTTTACCTATGATTAAGGCCTAATCATGTTTTAGGAAGGATCATCAAGGTGGGTGCGGGGTTATTCATTCCGCAATGTCATGCCCCATGGCGAAGTTGTCAGGTCATGATACGATGAATCAAATGAAGTTTACACCCAATGATGATCTCGTCTAATCATGTTTAGACTTAACCATAGTTAATTTAGCTTACAAGAAATTTTGGGATGTTACATATTCAGATGTCTATATTGTATATTACATTATGTAAACAACATAAAACTAAAAGTAAATGAACACATTGACACAAAATATAAGTGGGAAAACTTGGAAGGTAAAAACCCTTCTAAAAATCACTTATCTTTATTGAGAATGAACTTTCACCCAACACTCCCACTATTGATCTATCAACTCACTCATATAGCTCGCATAAATTTTACCATAAACTATGTAACCAAACTCTAATGAGATCACCTTGTTATATACAAGGTGGGTAGTCATGATCCACTCTTAAAGTCGACCCACTTTGGGGTTTATCATGTGTATATTTTAAATATAATTTATAAACCAAAAACATACAGTCTTTGGCGGGCTTCTAAATAAGTAATTTCCCTCTTAATATTATAAACCCAACACATGCAATATCTATATGAATGCAACTAGTTGACAATTAGAACCACTTGTGCTCTTTTTAAGACATTGATTTGGGATATTTCAATGCTTGGAAATGAGGGAATATGAACTCCTTGAATTGGTTGATTGTTGTAGAACTATAGTAGTGACTCCCTAGTGGACGTGCATAGCTTTAGAAAGATTTAGGGAGTTTTTGGTGCCTTTTGCACTAATATTTGTAATAAAATCTCATGAGAGTGTTAAGTAATTGTCAAGTTTGTGAATTAGGTAATGTTAATGTGCTTATATAGGGATTCAAAGTTAATTTATTATGATAATTCTAACTCATTGATCCAAAAATAGGGGTCATAAAAACTAACTCAATTTTTCATATTTCCCAGGATACCTTAAAATTTCTTGACTATGTGATATGGGTTAAAATTAATTGAAAACACATACAAGTGGAAATAAAAACAAAAAAATCATAAAGCAACAATAAACACGGGAAGATAATGGAGTTTGTCCCACAATGGACTACATCTCTGGGTACATTTAAAAGAATAATCGACATATAAATGATCCATAGGGATCTAAAAACACACCACTTCATGAGTTCCATCAGCACGAAGAAGGAGAATTGAAGAAAATGAAGAAAAATGAGGTATACAGAGGTTCTAGATGTAACCGCCACTCTGCAGAGAGTAGCGGTTGCAGAACCACCGCCTTGCATGGGCAGCGGTTCTTGTAACTATTGCCTAGCCATGGTGGTGGTCCTGAAACCACCGATCTACTCATGGTGGAGGTCCGACACTTCGAAAAGAAAAGAAGAATAAGAGCACGAATGGACACAAATTTAAAGCGCTCAACTATGTGTCTTCCTTCCGACCTTTTGCATTCTCCAGTGCATGGGAGGACATGGGAGAAGGATATAAATACAAGGAGGAGAAAGAGAATCAAGAATTCGGATATCCAAAGAGATCAAAGAGAAAAGTTTTAAGTTTAATGAGAGAAAGTGAGTAATATCTTTAGTGTTGGAGTGGAATTGTAGGATAAAGGTGTAGAAACAGAGAAAACAAGCATATGAAGGGAGAGGTTTACATTGTTGTCTCTTTTTTCTACTTCTTGTAATTTGTAATTGTCTACAATTGACCAATAAAAGTGGGAAGAAATAGTGTTTTTCCCTTCCCGATTGGTTTTCCTCCATTGGATGTTTCCAGGATAAAATTGTTGGTGTTGGAGTTTGAATTTTTTCCTATTCTTTGTAATTTCCTTTCTATAGCACTAGATAATCAGTTACTAAGCTCTAATTCTCAAGCAAATTTGTCATTTTCCAAAGTTGAAAGTAGAACAGCATAATTGTGTGATTTCGTAGAGTTCCAAAGTAGAATGTTACGGATCATTTTGGTATCATAGTTGATTATATATCCAGGACTATGGTATTCAATTATTTCTTGGGATTCATATGATTGTGAAAAGGTCCAAAGGTGAATAATTTTTACCTTCAGAAACCGGACATTTCTATGAAGTGGAAACAGAGAATTCGAGATCAAATGAAAGAAGAGAACTTGGTCCGTAGAGTCGATATGTTAGAGACCATGATGGATAGGTTGCATAGAAAACAAGAAGAGCTTTCAAATCTACAAAATATGGCTTCAGTTAAGCAAGATTCCATGGAATCAATGGTTCGAGCATTGGCCAAAAAAATTTGGTATCGAAAAGAGCCACAAAGAGGAATAATGGGAAGAGCATGAAGAAGAGACACCAATTGTAAGCGAGAAGGTAAAATCTTCTCATACACCTTTTAAATTTGAAATGAAAGTGGAAATAAATAATTTTGAAGGACAAGTAGATGCAAAATTACTAGATAAATGGCTAAAACAGTTGAAAGTCTATTTTAGTGTGCATAATGTTACTAAGGCACAAAGGATTACCTTTGCACGTCTCAAGATGGAAGGTCGTGCTCTAGTTTGGTGGGAAACCCACTTAGCCACTTGTGAAAGGAAGAAACATCATATTGTCAGTACTTGGAAAGGTTTTAAAGAATTTCTTAGAGCTAACTTCTATCCTATTAGCCATAAGACTGACATGATGATTAAGTGGTAGTACTTTAGATAGGGTAGCGGTCAAAGCGTGCAAGACTACACTATGGAGTTTCAGAGACAAGCCATGTTGCTTAATATGGACTTGGAGGATGAGGACATTCTGACCAAGTATTTGGGAGGACTTCACACTCACCTTCGGAGGAAGGTAATATCCATGAAGCCCAAGGATCTCAATGAATCTTGTATACAAGCATACTACATTGATGACAAGAAGAAACAAGGAGAAGTAATGCCAAAGGGAGACCAGTCAACAGATCAGCGGGAAAAGAACAAGGGAAGACAAGTAGCAGAGGTAAATGGAAAGGTAAACATGCCACTACTACTTTACATACTTGTAAAGATCCTAAGAATTTCTATAAGAATTTTGATATAAATGGACATACTAACACTACATGTTGGAAGTTGCATCTGGAATTGTACCCAAAGCACCTAACCAAGGATTCCACGAAATCCATGTATCGTGAAAATAGAAGGAGAGGTGGAGATTGAGGATGATTCGGATGTAGATGAAAGGATGGGATACATGGCCACTAATATGTACAAAGCAAAGAAGAAGAAGAGATGAGTGAGCTATTTCAAATCCAAATCCAAATCCAAATCAATAAGACTAAGGTAAACACTTTAGTAGATTATGGTTCTCATTCAAATCTGGGTTTCCGATGCGGTTGTAAAACAACTTGGTATATAAACTTATGTGCATCCACATCCATACCCATTGGGATGGGTGAAGAGGGGTGTAGAAATAAAAGTTACAAGAAAGTGTAAGCTTCAGTAGGGGATAAATACCCAATATATTGATGTATTAGAGGTTAATATCAGTCCACTTGATGTGTTTGGTGTTGTCTTGGAAGTCCTTACTTGTATGCCATGGATGTTGTGTTCACAAGGAGGGAGAATCAGTACATATTAGTCAAGGACGAAGTCAGTTTCAACATCTGAGCACACCGAAGCAAATCAAAGAAGGCTATGGTAAGTACCAACCAAACACAAATACTTATTTAGGAAAATCATCAATTTTGTTTACTTTCATTAGAAGAAAATAAAAATGGACTTGAGAGCATGGATATTTTGGATAGAACTTGTCATTTTTTGTAGAAGAAGCCACCATAAGAACCCGCTCATTCAAGGATCAAAACTTCCACTATACGGTCACCATATCTACATATGGATTCACTAGACCTGACCATGGGACATCAAGGAGAAGAGGAGGTATAAGGAATAATGGTGACTATAGTATCAATGTACATGGAGAGGATTCATCCAATCCATCTCAAAAGACAGACAAGTAGGAAGGACTAAACCACTACAATATGGGACATTCGCCATACTTGAGCAGGTTAGAAAAGAAACCTTCAAGCCATACTTCATGTAGATGCAAGCGATAGCAAGTTGTAAGTGCTCACACCTAATAAGCCATCTATGCATGACAAAGAAGGAAATATACAGAAGTTTCCTTCCAAAGAGGATTGTACTTGAGGCAACTCAGAGGAGGATGTAGCACTGGAGCCGTGAACGAGAGATCCATGGGAGTCTTAGCGAGGTTGGATGAGAGAAGACACCAAGGTAGACCGAGTGGTACTTGAAGGATCAAGAGAGGGATTTGATTCCTCTACCACTCCCCCACTAATATTTTTTGGGACCAAAAGCCTCCTAAGCAAGGGAGGTATGATCTATAGGGATCCATAAAAACACCCCACTTCATCAGTTCCATTAGTACCAAGAAGGAGATTTGAAGAAAATGAAGATAAATGAGGTATACAGAGGTTCTGGACAGAACCTCCACTGTGCAGAGTGGTGGTTATAGAACCACCACCCTACAGGGGTGGTGGTCCTATAACCACTGCCCAACTGGAGCAGCATCCCCGAAACCACTAGTCTACTCAGGGTGGTGGTCTTGACACTTCTCAATAGAAAAGAAGAATGGAACACAAATGGATGTGAATTTGAAGCACCCGATTGTGTCTCTTCCCTCCCGACCTTTCCCATTATCTAGTGCATGAGAGGACATGGGAGAAGGCTATAAATACAAGGAGGAGAAAGATAATTGGGCATTCGAGAGATCCAAAGAGATCAAAGAGAAAATTTATAAGTTTAATGAGAGTAAGTGAGCAAGATCTTTAGTGTTGGAGTGGAATTATAGGAGCAAGGTGTAGAAATAGAGAAAGCAAGCATAGGAAGGGAGAGGTTTACATTGTTGTCTCCATTTTCTACTTCTTGTAATCTGTAATTGTCTATAATTGACCAATAAAAGTGGGAAGAAAGAGATTTTTCCCTTCCCGACTGGTTTTCCTCCATTAGAGGTTTCAGGATAAAATTGTTGGTGTTGGAGTTTGAATTATTTCCTATTCTCTGTAATTTCCTTTCTATAGCACTAGATAATCAATCACTAAGCTCTAATTCTCAAGAAAATCTATCATTTTCCAAAGTTGAAATTAGAACAACATAATTGTTTGATTTTGTAGAGTTCCAAAGTAGAATTTTATGGATCAATAAACAATGCGAGAAAATATAAATTTCTTATATTAATTAACTTCTCACGATCAACAACATAAATCAACTTGGATCGAACTTAGAATTATTTGTCTTGGTGTCTTATAGATCCTTGAGAAATAATAATGGTGCATTATCTCTCTCGAATGATGATATCATATCTTTGTGATGGCACTTTGGCCTTTGAGACAATGATGTCGATATAGTATGATATATATGGCTTTCTGGCCTCCTTCGCAATAAAGTCACTAAGATGATGATCTCTCCAAATCTTGGAAATGATTTTGATAGACTCTCTCATCTTTGTATAAACTGATATCTCTCTGGATTTTGGAAATGGTTTGATAGACTCTCTAGTCTCTATGTCAATTGGTAGCTCTATGTCTTATCGATGGCTTTTCAACATTGTGTCGACTAATAGGATTTGACCTCTTGATTACCTGTTAGATCCAAAATTTTATTGGCACATAGGATTGTGTCATTAAAATATCATTCAGGTATTATGCCTCAATATTTTTGTTCATAAATACAACTCTTCGATTGAAATGAAAATAGTGCCTCAATGGGCTTTTCAAGTGATCATCTTCATTCTTGAGATTTTCATTAATCGACTCAATAAAATCCCCATCTTATCTCCTACAAGCTCTTTGTGATATCTCCATGATCTCTACTCCATGAGTTCCACCACGAACTCTTCTCCATGACCTTCTTATGTTCCTCTCGTGAGCTCTTCACCTCAAACTTTGCATCTATGAGCTCCTTGAATTTAAATTGAGCTCTTCCATGAGCTCTGCTCTATGAGATTCGTTATCTCCTTTAGCTACTCCATGTGCTTCGTTATCTAGTATCGGTGAGCTCTACAACATCCTTGCATTATTCCATGTTCTTTTCATGCTAGTCTCTCGTGAGATTTCTAATGTCTAACTCTTAACTCATCTCCATGAGCTTAAATCTTCTTGCACTCCTTCTTGATCTCGTCAAGCTCCTCCATGATTATCCTCAAATGGCTTGAGAGGATTGGAGTGGAGTGATTTTTAAATGGCCATGAGATGGTTTTTTTATAGTATTTGTGGACCCAAAATACATAGATATGATATATATACCTTTGGCTTTATAAATGTTCCCGTATGGAGATAAGGGATATCATCTGTATTATTTTCCACCACATTTATACATGGGCATATAATATTATCCACTAAAATAATATAGTGCCACCCATATCCTTAGATAGGCTTTCCACTAAAAATCCCACATTAAAGGATATGAAAATAATAATAGCCTTAATAAGGATTTGCATAATATTTGGGATAAATTTTAATCCCATAAAAACTCAACATATGGGTATAAAAATGTGGCCCCTTAAAAATTGGTTTAAAATTTTAGGGATAATGTTTATCCCTTCTCCCATGTTAATTGGCCACTTACTTCCACATACTCCACCACCGCAATCATGGGATAATCATTAATCCCACATTTTGGGTGTGGATATTTTAAAGGGTTTAAATATAACTCTTACTAACCAAATTTTAACATGTGGCTACATCCACACTCCTCCCTTTTGACTCGGTCATGGATCACTTATAATGCATATGTGGCATGTTCCACATGACGCTCCATGTGCACTTGGCCAATGGTATATTGGTGGGATTTTGATGAGTTATTCCATAGACCTCGTCAGTTGGCTTTGTCTTGAAATATTTTTTCTCTCTTGTTAGATTGATGCATAACTCATCTTCTATCTCGATGCATAACTTGATCCTCAACTCACCTATTTCCAACTTATTTTGTAGCTCATTGAGATATTGGAAAAATTGGTGGGTTATCCAATTCAAATAATATGGCGGTCGGGTTCCCGTCGAAACAAAAGTGGACCACGTAGTCTTTTTACGATTGTCGAAGATCGGAGGCGTAGAAACTTTAAACCCATTTTTATTCACCTTTCCATTTTGCACATCGCCACATGTAATCTCTCAAATGACACATTTGATGATTCCACATAGAACCATTTTTATTTTTCAATGCACTGCGGTGATGTTGTCCCTATACCTTCAATTCTACTTCATGTACCTAATTTTGTGATGTCATTATCTTATATATATAGTTTCCATTCTAACTTTGTTCGAAATACGCTACAAATATGACTCTAAGATCCTTTGTAAACAATGGGTCCTTGGAGGTTTTGGTAACATATAAAGTGTGAGTTGACCTTTGGATCAATCCTCCCAATGAAAATATTTGTTTCACAAACGTCTTCATGCTCGAGAAAATGAAGCTACACCATCCTCATTTCGATTGTTTTTTTCTTCTATGGAAACTAAACTCTTCCTTCACCCATCTCAGTAACTTAAGAGTAACATTAACAAAAGCATTGGAAAATTTACATGGAACCCCTATTCCAAAATCTCCTTAATCCATGATTAAAGAAGGTATTTTTTCCCAATACTAAGCTGAGGCTTTAAAATATGGAGTTTTTATGTCTTTCCTACACACTCACAACACGAGGAAAAACAAGACATGCGATATTATATTCCTAAAGCGGTGTTATAATAGGCCACAACTTATACAATTTGCCCTTAATGGGTTCTTACAATGTTAATGCAATATAAATGTATTGTAAAAACAATTCCAATACAAATGTTGCCCAAATTTGGGTCTTACACAATGTGTATATAAATACATTAAAAAAAAATTGTGTTGGAAATCAAATGCAACTTACATGAGCTACACTTCCTTATTGATCCTAACCACATCATCTCTCAATGGAAGAACACTTTATCGCTAGAATTCTATCGGTGATGATCAAATCCTTTCTAGGTTGATTCTAACCAAATTTTCTCCGTTAGAAGAACACTTTAGCTTAACATCTATTGATTATGACCACATCATATCCTCTTGGAAGATCACTTTGTCCCGATCAACATCTCCATGTCTCTTGAATTTTTAAAACCTCATTGACGTTCCCTATTGATGGAGTATGTCTTTAGCCTTCCTACCATATAAGTAGTAAGTAAAACATGAATGGTTACTCCATATGAAACTCTCAACGATTATACTATCACACCACTTACTTAAACATACAGAGACGGTATTTTGGTGATTCCATGCGCTCTCCATGGAATCATCATGATACCGATCTAGAAACACAACTATCGTTGCTCTCTTACATCTCTTTCTCTATGAATAATGACAACCAATCTTTATCATTTGAGTTCTCTAACTTTTACACGGATGTTAGTGAGAACTCGCAGTAAAACCAGATTACGATACCAAACATGATCCGAAAATAGGGTCATACAAATTAACTCAATTTTCATGTTTCCCTAGATACCTTAAAATTTATGGATTACATGATTATGGGTTAAAATAAATTGCAAACACACATAGCAAAAAGGAAAACCGAAAAAATTACAAAGCAACAATAAACATCAAGATTATAACGAGTTCATCCCACAATGGACTACATCTTCAAATCCATTAAAAATATTAATTGTGTAAAAATAAAAATTATTACATTGATTAACTGCTCATGGTCAGTAGCATCAATTGACATGACTCAAACTTGGCATTGTCTTTCTCAACATCTTATAGCTCCTCAACTAGTATTAATGGTGTATCATCTCTCTCAAATGGCATTACCATATCTCTATAATGGAAATATGTCATTTGATATGATTATGTTAGCTCAATATGATATCTATAGCTCTTTTGCCTCCATTGCAATAAATTAACTATTAGTGTGGAATCACAACACCCCCAAATGGCCTAGGTGTGAAGTGGGGCATTCGGTGTGATTACACAACATGGGACCATCTCTCAAGCTGTGGGACTTGCAAAACTTGAGATGGACCTCCGGAGAAAGCCGGTTCTTGCTTCCTAATCTACCTACCACAAGCTACTCCAAAGGCAGGGAAAAACCTATTCTATCCTAATCTAACCATTCCAAGGGGAGAGAGAGAGAGAGAGAGAGGGGGTGAAAGAGCCTACACTAAGCGGTGATACACCAGAAAAGGAAGTGGTTGAATCACAGACCGACCACCTAAAGTGGAGAGAGGTGAGCAGAGGAGAGGGTGGACAGAATGCACCACAAACCAGAGATAGATTTCACACAAACACCACTTGAAACCCATTAAACACAGCTCCTAGGACCTGCAACGAACATCATAATATGCACAGTATACCCTACAATGATGAAGGTAAGAAGAGAACAAAATAAGCTAAGGATGAATAGATGCATCACGAAAGCAGATTTTATTGCTCCAAAATGTTATACGGTACATCATCGGTGGGCAAGAGGTAAGAAATTTTCATTACTGAGATCCATGGGAGGAGGCTTAGACTCCACATTATACACTAAGGAATAAAGAGAGAGAGGGGCAGAGGAGAAACAATGACCAACCCTTTGAATATGCCCCTTCATTACAATATATAGGAAGAATAAGAGAGAGAAGAGGGAAGAATTAGAATCTTGCTTCAACCACCTAGAGATACATATTGAATCTTGCTTTGAAATCTCAACCACTATCAATCAATTCCTTTCTCAAATCTGCCCCAAATCTGTCATGTTTGGTTCCTTGGTGGATCAAATCGAATCAGATCTAGTAGTTGGAGAAATCGGGCTTTGTATTAATGGCTTGGAAGACTTTTCCCATTTTTCACCCACCAAATCCTATTAAGAATGATATTTTATGTTTCCATGGTGTAGAGGGTGTCGAGACATTTCTAAAAAGTCTTCTCCCGCCCAAATATGAGTCTCAGTCAAAAGATATGGCCATTTGAATATTTGGATCATGGGCACGCAATATTTTAAAGAGTTTATCCATACAGGGTCCATGTGGCGGCCTCGCATGCTCCTTGGGCTTCTTTGTATTTTTCTTGAGTCTCTTTGCTTGGTGGGGCCAAAATTTTGACCCTAGACACGTGGCGGCCTGGTGCTTGTTTGGAAACCCGCCCCAAATTTTACCTATGAAATAGTGTCGTGTTGACACTTGGCTCCCTCCGCTGGCCTGCCTCTGCCTTGACTATTCAACCCCGACTCTGTCCCTTTTTGGACTCTGAGACACATGGAAGGCCTACACTCATTTGAAAACCTGCTCAAGATTTTACCTTTGAAGGAGCGTCGTGTTGACACTTGGTGCCTTCTACTGCACTCTATACTTAGTCATTTTGGGCCCACTCTCCTTTTTACCTCTGTTGACCATTTTCTACGTGGAGGGCTGGCGTAAGTTTGAGTCTCGACCTGGATCCTACTTTTGAATGTGTATCGTTAAGACACTTGGCACCCTCCGCTAAGTCAAAGACTTTTCAACATCCGATGCAACTTTTTGGGGCTTTGGACACATGGAAGCTTGGCACTCGTTTGGGTCTGCCCCTTTGGATTTAATCTTTGGAGGTGCGCCATTTGGACACTTGGCTCCCTCCATTGTCTCCTCCATACTTAGTCATTTTTGGGCCCATTCTGAACCATTTACGAAGCCCGAAGACTTCAAATCTTCATCGTTTCTTTTCCTTTAAGCCTCTGGTTCTTTTGACACTGCTCGGCCTCCTACCCCAACCTTGTTATTCCATTTCGAGCCCACCTATAATCTGTTTGTTGGATTTGAAGCACGGGTTCACTCGACAGAGTTGTTTCTTGAATTTCTTCTTACACGGGGTTGTTTGATCTTTCACAGGCCTTACCACTCCATTGTAGAGTTCCTCTATTGCCTGATTGTAGGATTTGAACGTGAATTCTCTGGCTTCTTCTTGTGTAGGGTCGTGGCTGATCAATTTTGTTGGGGAGAAAATATGGATAGAAAGTCACTAAGATGATGAGATCTTTGGATCTTGGAAATGATGTTGACAAACTCTTTGGTCTCCATGTCGGAGTAATATCTCGTGGCTTCTAAAAATGGTATCAATGCAGAGACTCTCTGGTCTCTATGTCGACCTCGGCTCTATGGCACTGTTGAATGTTCTTTGGAACTATGTTGACTAATAGGATCTAACCTCTTAATGACCTTTTTGATACAAAATTTGATCAGCACATGGGCTCGCATTATTACCAAATCATTTAGGTACTCTACCTTAAGATTTTCATTCACAAATTTGACTTTATCACTCAAACAACAATACCTCAATGGGCTTTATGGGTGATCATCTTCATTCTCGAGATCTTCATTAATTGAATCAATAAAATCCCCATCTTGTCTCCTACGATCTCTTTTCATTATCTCCATGAGCTCTTCTCCATGAGTTCCACCACAAACTCTTCTGTGAGTTCCACCAGAGATCTTCTATGTGAGCTTCTACGAGATCCTCGTGCTTCTCATGAGACCTTTGCCTTGAAATTTGCATCTACGAGATGCATTTGTTTTTTGTTAGATCTTTCATGAGCTTTTTCATGATCTCTAGTCCATGAGATTTTGTTAGCTCCTTGCACTACTTCATGCACTTCGTAAGCTATTCTCCATGAGCTCTGTGACATCTAACTCCCAACTCCTCTTTGTGATATTTGAAAATCTTGTGCTCCTTCTTGAGCTCTTCGAGCTCCTTTGTGCTTCTCATCAAATGGATTTATAGGATTGGAGTGGATTTATTTGCAAATATCCATGAGAAGGCCTTTTATAGTCTCTATGGACCCAAAATACATGGATTTAATATATATCCTTTTGACCTTATAAAAATTCCACGTATGTAGATAAGGGATATCATCTCGTATTATTTTCCACCAAATTTGTACATGGGCATATAATCCACCAAAATAATATATCCACCAATAGCCTTAGATAGGCTTTCCACTAAAAATACCATATTAACAGGATATGAAAATAATAATATCCTTAATAAGGCTTTATTTAATATTTGGGATAAATTTTAATCCCATAAAAACTAGACTTATGGGTATAAAAATGTCGCCCCTTAAAATTTGCTTTAAAATATTATGGATAATAATTATCCCATCTCCCATGTTGAGTGGCCACTTACTTCCACATACTCCACCACCGCAGCCATGGTATAAAAATTAATCCCACATTTAAGGTGTGAAGATTTTAAAGTGTTTAAATATAAACCTTACCACTTTTTAACATGTGGCCATGACTACACTCCTCCATTTTGACTCGATCATGGACTACTTTTAATGTATATGTGGCATGTTCCATACAATTGCTCCATGTACACTTGGCCAATGGTATATTGGTGGCATGCTTGATGAGTTGGTCTATAGAGCTTGTCACTTAGTTCGAACTCAAAATATTTGAGCTCACTTACAGCTTGATGCATAATTCAATCCTCAACTTTCCCATTACCATCTCTATTTTTAGCTTGCCAAGCTAATTGGGAAAATTTGATGTGTTAGCTAATTTGAATAATACAATGGATGTGCCCCATCTGAAATAAAAGTGGTCCCCATAGTTTTGAATATCGTTGAAGAAAAGAGGTGAGAAATTACAAAAGTATTTTTGCTTCACCTTTCCATTTTGCACGTCACCACATGTTGTCTCTGAAAGATCCATTTGGTGATTACACATCGAACCATTTGTAATTTTGCAATGTGCCCTAGAACTATTGCACATGTGCCTTAAATTATGCTTGATGTACCACGATCTTACATGACCGATTATCTTATGCATTCGATGTCCATTTGGACCCATTTAAATGTGTTAGAAAGATAGCTTTGAGATATTTTGTAATCAAGAGGTTTTAGGAGGTTTTGGGAACATCTAAAGCATGAGTTAACCTTTGTATCACTCCCCCACTTAAATGTTTTTGGTCCAAAAAAATTATTCATACTCGAGAAAATGAATCTACACCATCCTCATTTTTACTATCTCTTTCTTTTATGGAACATGATATCTTCATGCACCCATATGGGAACTATCGTATCAAAATCACAGCACCCTTGAATGCTTGCAATTTTAATGATTGGGTGGTTAGTGTGATTTGTCAAACATAGAGCTATCCTAAAGTGTAGGACTTTACAAAATGTATAGCTCTATGGATAAGGATGGATTAATGTCCTAACCTAGTGCCAACTACTCCAAAGTGTAGATATTTGATAATCTAACCCTACTCTAATGCTTTTCCAAGGGGATAAGGATAAAAGGATTACATGAAAATGAAATATACTATAAGGGAAGGTGATGCACCAAGGAGTGTTGGACAACCTGCAATGCATGAGAGTGAAAAATAATAATTTGGGGGTGATTAAGCACCATATATCCAAACACCTACTACAAACCCACTTTCCAATAAACACAACACCATTGAAATCTTACAATGACAATTTAACAATGCATAATAACCTTAACTATAATGAAAGATTAGATAAGATACAATAAACACAAAGGAGGGTTGAGAATCATCCATAGATTTTTTTATTACTCCAAAAGTTGACACAATACATTACATGAGGAGCCAAAGGCATGAATCTTGCATTCTGATGTTCAATAGAGAGGCTTGAATCTCCACAAATTTCTCTAGAAAGAAGGGAGGGGATATTGTAAAGTATCCAACCTTTTTTACTGAGCCCCTCCTTACAATTTATAGAAGAAGAAATGCCGAGATGAGAGAGAGAGATATGAGAGTTCCAAAATGCTCCAAAACCCAACAAACAATTATCATTTTTTTCTTCCAATGGTTGTGCAAAGATTTGCAACTTCATGATTGTAGTGTGCCTTGTGTTTAAAAAAATGAACTTCATGAAGCACTGGGTATGGCCTTAGCTTCTGAAATTCATCATGGTTTTTCACCCACTAAACTCATTAAATGTTCATCTTTGATTATCTCATGTTGTAGAGCACTCGAAAATAGCTTTCCAATTACTATAAAATTGTCAAAAATGGTGAAGTGTAGGAGTTACCATCATTTTGCGAGTTGCTTCCCGGCTCAATCTCCTCCTACCTTCCTAGTCTCTAAATTTTTATGTGTCCATTTATTACCCTCTAAAATACCTCTCCAACAAGTACAATATTATTAATTTTTACTAAGGGATGTAAAAGTTATTTAATTTTTGTGAAGGCCACCACTTTGGGTTCAAAACTCACCCACCGAATTCTTCATTCACCTACCGAGATCCCCAATTAATGCAACTCACCTACATTACACACCACCGAGTTGGCTCACTTACCTCAAGGTCAGCATGAGCTCTTCATTCAATACACCCACCTACCGTACACTCAAAACCGGCTCAAGCATTTGATGTACACGGCGGGCTTTTCTTTGGTTTTCAAAGTATAAATGAGTGGGATTTCAGATTTTTTTGGATCCACCATTTCATATTTTATGAGCCCATCATTTCAGAATTTTAGCACTTCGAACCCCAAAAAATCACCTCCTAGAGCTCCGAAATTATCCACCTCTAAATTTTGACATTTTTAGACTTTGGACTTTTTGACTTAAGAATTTCCTTAACTCACCGAGCCAAAACCTCCAAAACAGCCTTCTTGAAACCCCAACCATGCCAACTCACCGTGCGACCTTGATGTTTGTATTTTCGAGTCTTTTCCTTTTGTAAATATTTTAGCCACTACTTGAGACATATAGTGCCCGACTTCCGATACAAACTTTCCCGAAACTCCAAACGGTTGACCCCGTAGGCTGTTGACTCCTTTGGATCAGCGATCAAGCTTATTTTCACCATGCCACCATCTCGCATTTGAGGTGAGCTGACCCCATATTCACCTATGTTGATTTGTCAACCCACTCAATCAAGTCAGCCTACATTCCAAGCTCGATGCTTCACCTACATGTCTATGTCTCCATTTTCCAACCTCGCCGAGGTGAGTAACTCACCGAACCTATGTTTGAGTTCCTTGATATCCTCCAACTCATAAAGCCCTAAAGGGCTCAACTCCTTCATCCTTCGGGCCATTTTTATGACTTGACCTCAAACAATCTCACCCCATGGGCTATCTCAATCATGTCACCTATCTACTATGTCGAGGGTCCTCTTACCGAGATCTTCATAAGCTCATCCCATCCCACTCTTCAATCTCAAAGTCGAGCTATTCCTAGCTCCCTACTATTATAACTCGGCTCCGATGACCCATGAGCCATCCCCAACTCATTGATTTGATTATCTAGACCATGTCCTTCATTGCAAGCTTGAGTTGAACCCTTCATCCGAGTTGTCCACTGGTGTTATGATCCACTAACATGTCATGGTGAGTTTAGTCTATGACCCCGTGCCCCTTCGTTTTCCAATGTGCACAATCTTGTCGAGCTTTGCAAAAAACCCAACATGTGCATGTGGTGCCAAGATCTCACCAAGCACTCCAAAGAGGTTGATCGACCACCATTTAACTCAAGCAAGCCCTCCTTCAACTCACCTTTCCAATGTAAAACTCCAACTCGCTAAGAAGCTCGATGAGCTACTTTTAACTCGGTGCCTCTTCAAGGCCTATTTGAACAAATTTTGATTGTTATGGATTTCTTTATGAAATTTCCCATATGTGGAGGTTGAAGGGGAACCAATAGGGTGTCCCGAGGCCATTTTTTCACCTTTTCACTCTTTCCCCCATTTTGGCCAAATGTGGGCCTATGGGGCCCACGTTCCATCACTTTTTAAGTTGATCTTAAGGGTCAAAACCTAGAAGAGGAAAAAAATTTCTCAATATGATATTTGTTCCTGAGTTCATTGAATGTGCTCCTCTGAAACCTCGGAACTTTCGGTAACTCAATTTCAATGTTAGGTGCCATGTCTGGTGCTTAGGTTCTCATTGTCCATTTTTCCCAGGGGAAAAAATGGATAACAATAACTTAAGAGTAAAATTGATAGAAGCATTGAAAAAGGTATATAGCACCCCTCTTCCAACATCTCCTTAATCCATGAACAAATGAGGAAATTTGTTCCAATACGAGCCTGCAAGCTCTCAAATCTGGAGTTTTTATGTCTTCTCCGTGCACACTCATAACACAAGGAAAAACAAGACACACAATATTTCATTCCTAAATTGGTGTTATAATAGGCCACCACTTATACAATTCTCTCTTAATGGGATCTTACAATGTTAATGTAATATAAATGGATTGTAAAAATAATTACATTACAAACATTTCCCAAATTTGGGTCTTACACAATGTGCATGTAAATACACAAAAAAATAGTGCTAGAAATCAAACATAACTTACATAAGTTGCACTTTCTTGTTGATCATAACCACATTGTCTCTCCTTAGAAGAACACTTCAGCTCACTAAAATGTTATCTCGATGGTCAACGTCTTTCTAGGGTGATTTTAACCTTGTCATCTCCGCTTAGAAGAACACTTGGTCAATGTCAATTGATTTTGACCACATTATCTCCTCTTAGAATATCTCTTCATCCTAATCAACATCTTGAATATTATTAAATTTGGAAAACCTCATTGATGTTCCCTCTAGATGGAGTATGTCTTTACCCTTCCTTTTACATAAGTAGCAAGAAAAACTTGAATGGTTACTCCATGTCACACTTTTAACGAGTGCTCTACCTCCCCACTTGCTCAAACATATCGGGGTATTGACTAGTGTTTCCACGTGCTCTCCACTGAACCATCAAACTAGCAATCTAAAAATGTAACTATCACTCCTCCACTGCTTCTCTAGCTCTATGAGAAATGACCACTAATCTTAATCATTTGTATTTTCGCGCTTTATTACACATGTGTTAGCAATAACTTGTTGGAAAAACCATCTCTGATACTAAACATGATCCGAAAATAGGGGTCATAAAAAATTATTCAATTTTCTTGTTTCCTTATATACCTTAAAATTTCCCAATTACATGATTATGGGTTAAAATTAATTATAAACACACATGGTGGAAAGTAAAACCAAAAAATCACAAAGATCAATAAACATTGGGATGATAATGAAATTCATCCCACGATGGACTACATCTCTAGGTCCATTCCAAAGATGAACCGATATATAACCAATCAAGAAAATATTTTGATAGCTCCTTGCGCTACTCCATGCGCTTCGCGAGCTAGTCTTTGTGAAATCTACAAATTCCTTCCACTATTTCATATGCTTTACATGCTTTGTGACGTCCAAATCCCAACTCTTACAACCTTTGACCATCTTTTGATCTTTCTTGAACTCATTAAGATCCTCCACATTTCTCCTTAAATGGCTCGAGAGGATTAAATTGGATTAATTTTGTAAATTTCCATGAGGAGGCCTTTTATTGTCTCGTGGACCTGAAATACATGGATAGAATATATATCCCTTTGGCATTATAAAAATTCCCCATATGCGAGATAAGGGATATGATCTTAAATTATTTACCACCACATTTATACATGGGAATATGATATTATCCATCGAATAATAATGCCATTTGTAGCCTCGAGATAGGCTTTCCACTAAAAAGCCCATATTAATAAGATATGAAAATAATAATAGCCTTAATAAGGTTTAGCATAATATTTGGGATAAATTTTAATCCCATAAAAACACCACGTATGGGTATAAAAAAATTCCCTTTAAAAATTGCTTTAAAATATTAGGGATAATATCTATCCCATCTCACATGTTGATCGACCACTTACTTCCACGTACTCCACTACACTGGCTATGGGTGATCAGAGGATCATTTTTATATCAAAATTTCCCTAAACATACCTAAATTGTGTTAGTGTAGAATATATTTTCGAGAGCTTTCCGATGACTGTGAGAATGCGACAAACGGACATCAGAAGCTCTAGATATGTTGGTCAAAGTTCATTCAACGAGAAAGTCAACTCTGGTCAATAGGTCAATATTGGACCAAAGGCACTGTGACACATGGAAAAAATGCAAAGGGATTCGTTTGTTGGTTTTTGACCTCTAGTCTTTGACGGTCGTAAAATGAAATAACTCGTGGGAGCAAGAGGCTCAACTTTTTTAACGGAGGGGAGCCCGCCACCATGTGGACTATGGTATTATCGCCAACGTGGTGGGTCCACAAGCCACCACGTGGCTTGCCACCACTTAGCCATATTTCATTTTGAATATCATAGTATTATATGGTTGAATTTTATATTATTCACCATATTACTATATAATTTCAATTTGCAATGTTTGGGTCGAATCTTGGTGAGACCACATTCCCACATATCTCAATAGTCACAAAGCACACCACATGACTTAGCAAAACAAATCCACCAACCCACACATATGCCAAATACCACATGGTGAAGCGGTGGGGCATGCAAACAAGTGGTGGAAGCTTCCAAGTGAGAAGGAGAGAGGGGCGGTTAAGCCTCAAGTGGTCCTTTGACCACTTTTACATGTGTGGGAAAGGCTTTATTAAGCCTAAAACATTTACTCCTCCACAAAATGTGGTATATAACCCACTTAACCATATCCACCCCTAAGGTAATTTATCCCTTCCTAAGTGCAATCCTCCCACTATGGGATATGATATGATCCGATCTAAATGTTACGAGGAGGATAATATTAGCCTTAAGATAATTTTTAATACATTATTTTAAGGGCCCTATTTTAGTATAAATAGGGAACCCATTTCTTTGTAACACACACAGACATAACCCATGAAGCTCAAAGAAAGATCTTGAGGAATATTCCTAGAAGCGAGTGGAGAAGAGGATTTTTGATAAGACATATTTTATTAGGCTTATTATAAAGTTGTGAAGACCTATTTATTTAAATAGGAATTATTGTGACTAGGAGTTTTAATACTACCTAGCCAACCCATAGCGCCACAATAAATTATTGTGAAGCTTGGAATATCGACCGAAGTGCCATAGGGCATTACGAAGCATCTAGAAGGCCGATCGAGATCGAAGGATTTCGAAGCAAGTGGAGTTGGGTACACAAAGCTTTCCTAATATTCCAGGAAGGTGGAACTTGGGTGTTATCTTTCACCCTTGTCATCCGAAGGTCTGGATATTCTTCTAAGCAAGTTCTTAATAGTTTCCATTAGGTTTTCTTATGAAAGTACTATTGTAACTTACAAGTTTTGACTAGTGGAATGGTTTGATAAGAACCGGAGACGTAGGCAATTGCCGAACTCCGTAATCAATCATTGTGCAATTTGTCATTATATACTTGCATTAATTTTAAATTGATTACTTAAAAGGAGCAAATTATCGGCAAATAAAATAAGCCTATAGGGGTCCGAGATCAGGTGAATAAAAACTTGATAATTTTCAGATCAAGTTTGGTATCAGAGCTAGTTTAGCTCCATTTTGCTTCAGTAAATTTGATTAACAGAGTGATTGCTTCAAGTTGGTGCAGTTGGTTCAGTTTGTGTGAACAAGGTACAAGTGCACTATGGGCAAGATGTCTAAACAAGCGAAGCTCGATGAGGTTGAAGCTTATAATAACCAAATCCAAGAATAGAACTCTTTCCTGCGATGAATGTATTACTCCTTGGAAGAGGAGAATGCTCACTTGAAATCAGAACTGCAAACCAAGGATGAGCTCTTGGCAAGGTTACAGTGTGGTGATCAGAGAAAGGAAACACCTACTTTAGATGCAGAGACCATGGCAGATGATTGCACTGTAAGTTGTTCACCATTAGAATCTTCTTCTTCCTCCCATTTGGTTTGAATTCAGGTAATGAAGTCTTTGGTTTGTTTAAAAAGCATACTAGAGGCATTGGATCCAAATTATTAGATAAAATGGGATTTGATGGAAGATGCCTTGGTAAAAATGACCAAGGCATTGCTAACTCAATACAAATCAAGGATCATCCTCATTTTGTAGGTTTGGGTTTTCCTAGTGTGGGAATGGATATTGGAGAATGCTCTAAGAACACTGATGGAAGACAAGCTTCGAAAGCAAAGTGAATACCCCACTAGTCCTGCAAGAAGATTCTAAGTAGGAAAGTTGTGATTCATCGTCACAAGTAGGATGTGGTAAGAGAAATCAGTGAAGAGGTAATGAGATTTCACCTCCATTTTCTTACCATAATCATAAGCACAATAAAACTTTTGATCCACTTTTTAGCTTAAGAAGTATGGTTATGATTTTTAGAAGATGTGGAATTCCTTTCCATGTAATTTTTGTGGATTGCATAATCATTTTGTGGCTAGATGCTGGAAGAGAAGGACACTAATGAAGAAGTTGATGTCGTTCGTCAAGAACAAGGCAAATCAGAAAGACCAATCTCATCATGCAGAGTCGAGAAATGGCAGAAAGAATTCCTCATCCCAGAAAAAGGATTTTAAGAGGAAATTTTGTGCTCATTACGAGGAATGGGCATCGGGTGGACAATTAATGAAATCGCATCCATCTCGCCATCAAGGTAATGGCAAGCCAAAGATGGAATGGAGGCCTATTGAAAAGAAAAAGGAAGTTTCTACTCCACCACCGATTGACAATTCAACCAGGACAGGTAATACCGAAGTGAAAGTCTTTTAAAATGGGTAAGTCAACAATTTTTCAATTATATATTACATAATTGAGAATGATGAATAGTATGCATTATTTGTTTGGAGATCAAATATTGTGAGAAATTCTTGAGAGAAAGGTTTACCATACTCGGTGGATTTTCTTACTTATAAAATTTGATTAATACTCCAAACATATCTCTAATCGACTTGTGAGTACATTACTGACTTGAATACATGATTTAACTCATATAAATCTTGGAGATTGATCGCCATTTGCACAGACAGTAGAGTTTGAAGGAGTCATCTCGAACTTCATTACGTGTAGGGCATTATGACCGTGTCACGATAGTATGGTAGTTGAATCACCGTTGGCATTAACATTAACGAGTCGTAAATTTGTTACGTGAAGAGGCCATCATATGCATCTAGTAGAACAGTAACTGATATTGCTTGTCAACAAAAGGATCTCTCAAAATATTAGCTTAGAACATCATTTAGACTCAAGGCATTACGACTACACATTCAAATGGTAGTTGATCATTAGACTTAGCACTACATAGTGGAGGCATTGAGGTCCTGTAAGAGATTTAGCATTCCATAGTGGAGGCATTAAGGTCGAAAAGGGTCAATTCATTATCCATCGTCGACATCGGATCAATCATAGCTCTAAGTAGCATGGAGTTCCTTTGAACAGTTTGGATTTTGCAGAATCAACTCAGAGCCAGGAGATGTGTTATAGAGTCAAAGAAGACCCTTGTTGTCAAATATCTAGAAGCTTAGCACCGCACAGTAGGAGCGTTGAGGTTTCATATCAAAGTGGCGTGGTGGAAGCATCGTGGGCCCATAGCCCACAAGTCCAAAATAAGAGCAAATTTGTTGAAGTGAGAAGGTTTGGGAGAAGAGGCTAAAGGTTCTACTACAAGAGCACTTCCAAGGTGGTAGAAGAGTTTCCAGATTCATGACATGATGGAAAAATGTTCCAATATAAGCTTTTTGGGACAAAAAGCCTTTCTCAGTGGGGAGATGTGATTAGGGGATCTTTTTTTTTGATATCAAAAGTTCTCTAAACATCCCCTAAACTAAACTATGTTAGTGTAGAATATCTTTTTGAGATCTTTCCGATGAGTATGAGAACGTGATAAATAGGACATAGGGAGCTCTAGATATGTCTGGTTAAAGTACAATCAACGAGAAAGTCAACTTTGGTCAATAGGACAATATTGGACCAAAGGCACTATGACACGTGGTTAAAATGCAAAGGGAGTCATTTGTTGGTTTTCAACCTCCGGTCTTCGACGGTCATAAAATGAAATAACTCGTGGGAGCAAGAGGCTCAACTTTTTTAACGGAGGGGAGCCCGACCGCCGTGTGGACTATGGTATTATCACCGACATGGTGGGTCCACAAGCCACCATGTGGCTTGCCACCACTTAGCCATATTTCATTTTGAATATCATAGTATTATATGGTTGAATTTTATATTATTCACCATATTACTATACAATTTCAATTTGCAATGTTTGGGTCAAATCTTGGTGAGACCACATTCCCACATATCTCGGCGGTCACAAAGCACACCACATGACTTGGCCAAACAAATCCACCAACCCACACATATGCCAAAGACCACGTGGTGAAGCGGTGGGGCATGCAAAGCCCATGGTGGAAGCTTCCACGTGAGAAGGAGGAGGGGGTGGTTAAGCCTCAAGTGGTCCTTTGACCACTTTACTTACATGGGAAAGGCTTTATTAAGCCTAAAACATTTACTTCCTCCTCGCCAAATGTGGGATATAACCCACTTAACCATATCTGCCCCTAAGGGAATTTATCCCTTCCTAAGTGCAATCCACCCACTATGGGATATAATCCCATCTAAATGCTACGGGGAGGATAATATTAGCCTTAAGATAATTTTTAATACATTATTTTAAGGGCCCTATTTTAGTATAAATAGGGAACCCATTTCTTTGTAAGACACACGCACACAACTTCGGAAGCTCAAAGCAAGAGCTTGAGGAATATTGCCTGAGTGAGTGGAGAAGAGCGTTTTTTTGATAAGACCTATTTTATTAGGCTTATTATAAAGTTGTGAAGACCTATTTATTTAAATAGGCATTATTGTGACTAGGAGTTTTAATACTACCTAGCTAGCCCATAGTGCCACACTAAATTATTGTGAAGCCTAGAATATCGACCGGAGTGTCATAGGGTGTTATGAAGCATCCGGAAAGACGATTGAGATCCGGATGATTCGAAAGTGGAGCTAAGTACACAAAGCTTGCCGAATACACCAGGAAGGTGCAAGTCGGTGCTATCTTTCACCCTTATCATCTGAAGGTCTGGATATTCTTCTAAGCAAGTTCTTAATAGTTTCCATTAGGTTTTCTTGTGAAAGAACTATTGTAACTTACAAGTTTTGACTAGTGGAATGGTTTGATAAGAACCCAGAGACGTAGGCAATTTTGAACTCCGTAATCAATCATTGTGCAATTTTTCATTATATACTTGCATTAATTTTAAATTGATTACTTAAAAGGAGAAAATTATCAGCAAATAAAATAAGCCTATAAGGGTCCGAGATCAGGTGGAAAAAAACTTGATAATTTTCAGATCAATGGGATAATCATTAATCCCACATTTGTGGATGTGGATATTTTAAAGGGTTTAAATATAACCTTACCATCTTTTAACATGTGGCTACATGGCCACACTCCTCCCTTTTAAACCGGTCATGGACCACTTGTAATTCATATGTGGCATGTTCTGCGTGGATGCTAAATGTTCACTTTACCATGTTCAATATACTAGTGGCATGCTTATGAGTTGGTCCATAAAGCTCGTCATTTTTCTTGACTTAGAAGATTTGAGCTTACTTTATAACTTTATGGATAACTTGATCTTTAACTCACCCATTACCAACTTGGTTTGTAGATTGCTTTGAGATAATTGGGAGAAATTGGTGTGTTATCTAATTCAAATAATATAGCGGTGGGTCCCCTCTAAAACAAAATTGGGCCCCATAATTTTTACGACCGTCAAATACTGGAGGTGAGAAATGGAAAACCCATTTTTTTCTTCACCTTTCCATTTTACATGTCATCATGTTTCATCTCTCAAACAAGCCATTTGGCGATTCCACATAGAACCATTTACAATTTCACAATGTTACCTAAAATTATTGCACATGTGCCTTCAATTTTTCCCCGTTGTACCCAACCTTACGTGACTAGTGTCTTGTGCATATAGTGTTCATTCTTACCCGTTCAAAATGCGTTGAAAATGACTCCAAAATATTCGTAAGAAATAGTTTATGGGAGGTTTTAGGTACATACAAAGTGTGATTTGACATTTGCATAACTCATGAGGATAAAAATACTCAACAAAGATAATCAATTTTACTGACAAAGTTAGATGATGTGTTTTTCCAAGAGTATATGTGTTAGACATAACTGAAAATTACTTCATGACCCTATAGAATATTTTTGGATAGGATGACAGTAAATGAAACTAGGGTTCATTTTAAGACCCCCCTCCAAAAATAGCTTAGAATATTTTAACGAATCTCTAAAATTAACTTTCAAAAAAATGGTAAATATCCAAAAATGTGTTTCATGGCAAAGATGATTCGATATGCCATAGATTTATAATGTTTTGTAATGTTGTTTTACGTGAGTTAGGTGGATGTCCAATAAGACACTAGATAGATGAGGGGTTGGATACTTAGCGGTTGGATGACAAAATTAGGGAAGTAGGATGACATAGGTGTTGGATGGTCATGGGGTAGGATGACAATTATATTGGATGGAAAATTACAGAACATATGAAAGTGGGGTGGAAAAGGTGTAGACGGCGAAGCTTGGACATTAAATCTATGTGCCGAAAAATGATATGCGCGTCTTTTTATTGATATCTTAGATAGTTGATGTATATGTATTATACCTTGGAAAATATGAGTGTAGTTTGATTTGAAACGTTGGCAAAATACATGCATAAGTTCATTTTTAGTGTAAATAGTAGGTGAACTAACCCATACAAATAACTTTGTTGGAAAAAAAAATAGGCAAACTAGGTGGCAATGAGTGTTGAAAATTTTCCATTTCCAATTTCCAAAATCCCTAATATTCACGAGTTTACTAAAATTTTCCCTGAATGAAACCTAGAAGTTACATCATGATTTGAGTACTAATTTTATGCATTTGTATTTAAAATATGATTACACATCGGTGTGTGAGAATAAGCAAGTTAGAGAGAGATGGCGAGATGTATTGAGTGGGGATAGGATATAAGTATTTGTCAAAGAAAAGGAGCATAGTCACAACCAACAATGTCAAAAGATAAATTTCCAAATTTAACTATCTACATTTTCCCACTTTAAATATGAAATGAAAATTACATGCTTAAAGGAAAAGATACATGAGTGTTTAGACACACTTTTTCATTACTCAAAGTTTTTCATTAATATTTGTTTGTGTTGGCATCCTCCATGGTGAAACCCGCAACACAAATTGCATTCAATGTCCATAGTATAAATTAAACTATAACTCAAATGTAAATATAGAATTTAATCTTAAACAAAGTCAAATAAAGAGATGCAAAACATGGAAGGAATATGTATGTTTGTCCTTCAAATGGAAGATCTCTTGTTATTTCCTCATACTTAGGATTTGTATTGTATTATTAAACTTGTCAAACAATTAAGGGTGATTAGTCCCAAATTATGTTGAAGGAGAAGCTAGAGTATTGGGTTCATGAAACCCAACACCGAATAAAAGGTTGAGAGATATGAAGAGAGAGGTATTAAAACACCCTATGAAGTAAGAAGATTGTGCATCAAAGATTTTAGTAATGTTGATATATTCTCCTTTGAAAGAGGATAGGAAATATTTCTTATGAAGAAATTATCCACATCAATACTTTCTATAAACCCATAGACCACACTTGATGCAAACAGGTCTAATTTTGAATTTGTATATATAGAAACAAATTTTAAAATAGAATGGGTGACCTCATGCTCTCTTCGTGTGTCGCACAATTAAGTAGGAATGCGTAAGATGCTAAAAGATGAAGAAGAAGGATATACATGCCATTAAACCCTATATTTTGTAGCCAATCTTGAGTAGTGAAGTAGAAGAGTGAAATATTCATGCCCTCGTAAATTGTTATGAAATATGTAAACTAAGTTTGCAATTATGTCAAAATATTATATTCATAACTATAGATAAGTATAGTGTAACTACATCCATGAAAAAATGTATGGTAGATTCAAAAATGTCCATGCATCCATAAGATTTTTATACGGTTTTGAACATGTTCAATTTTTCCAAATTTTTGTATCGGATATGTTTTTAGGACTTGAAGCCTACAAAAACATGTGCTCGAATGTGGAATTCTACATGTAAGTGTAGAATATATCTCAATGAATGCCCCTTATTTTGAGGTGTGTGTGATAAAGCATTTAAGCACGTATCTCAAAAGAATTGATATGTACCCATTTACTTCGTGCTTGATAATCCATAAGAGAATATGGAATGTTGAAGTGATGGCCACCTTTGAGAAATTGTTCCTGTAAAAGGGGTTACATATGGTGGAGACCATAGTGCAAAAATAAATTTGAATCAATATCAATAGTGCATGTATAATAGAACAATATGAGAGAGATAACAACAACAAAAAAACAATAATAATAACATGCAGAGAAGATTCAAATCAAGGCATAGATCCATAATCATGGTACACTCATGGTGTCATAAAACAATCAAGGCACATAGGCCTCATACAAGAGAAATTATGTCATGCAATGAATGCATAAATCCATATATACTGAGACACCCATAGTGTCACAAGATAAACAAGGCATGCAAACCGTATACTGATGTAGTAGAGACAATGAGTAGAAAATATGTATAACACACGGTGATAAAAGCATCATAGTAAGTAGTTAAAAAGGCGTGTGAGGAAATATATGTGAGTGCTACAAAAGACATTTATGTTATTTCTATTATCTCAATATCTAACATGTATACAATACATATAATCAAGCATAATGAGGAATCGAAAGGAACTATGATGAAATAATAACACTTGTATAGTGTGGGGGATGCCCTTGAGAGTGTAATGTAAGGAACCAAGGTAGTTGATATAATTGTGTAATGATATTTGTGTCCCGCATCAAGCTAAATATATCTTTTGAATGCATGTGTGTAAGGAATAAAAAATATATGTTATCAATCAAACCATAGTGACAAACAACATATGTAATGGAAAGTGTGGACAACTCAATCTATGTGTATAGGTCCCAGCTTTTGTATTTTTTCAAACATGTGTATGTTTTGTATTTTTGAATTTAACTATGTACAAGGAATGGTAGTACAAGAGCTACCTCATTAGAGCCTCATGAGGAGAAAAATCATATCTAGAAGAAATGGAAGGCTTGGTCCTAAATTATGCCAAAGAAAAATGTTCATGTGCGAGTAGTACATAAGTGTTAATATGTGCCATAAAAGTCTTGAGAGGAAAACTAGGTCAGATATATCCATAAGAAGAAATATGTGATGGGGTATACCTACAAGGAGGACTACAAGAGTGAGATCCGCTAGAGGTGATATGTACATTAGATCGCCTATGAGGAATCTTGGGAGGATGGGAGCCACTAAAGATAGTATGAGAGGCAGAGAAGGCTAAGGATTTTTATGGGCTAGAACATCACATTTAATAAGTGAAAGAAATTGGACAAAATAACCTTACAAAAGCTTCGCAAATACATAAAGAACATAGGAAACTCTATGTATTATAATGAGGAGAGTCCTTGCTTATATATGCAAGGAAGATCAATCTAATAACTATTCAAGGCCATAGATCAAGCCATAAATCAAGGAAAGAACTAGATAAGAAAGAACTATTCAAGACCTTAGATTAAACTAGTCAGGACCATAGATCAAATTAGTTAGACCATAGATCAAGGAAATAACTATACCTAACAACTAGATAATATCCTCCTAATATATAAATAAGATAAAATAAATAATCACACATAAGTGGGTGAGGATAACTAAAATAGGAGGTAAATAAAGTACCTAGGTGAACATGAGCTAAGTTAAACAACCAACTCTAACACCCCGACAATTTAAACTAGGGGCCCAAAACAAAAGTGGCATATCCACAATATGAGTCCTAGAAACAAGGCCTGATTAGGTACTCATGTACAATATATCCATGAATAACTCTCGAACCAAAAGTAGGGAAGAAAATATTACTAGTAGAAAGAGAAAGAAGAAGGAATATGTCCTCATAAACACTTCCTCAATGAAAACTTCTGAAACCCTAAGCATGTCATGCAACTCAAGGTAGTGAGGTGATACAAAAGGCTTCATAAATATGTCGGGAACCTATTGCTAATTCAAAATGTACTCTAAGCAAATAAATCCATCCTGAATGTGTTGATGAATGATGTGCATGTGAACCTCAATATGCTTGACCTACTAGTGCTCAACACGGTTTCACGAAATGTGAATTGCACTTTGTTTGTCACACCAAAGTACATTTGGTGAATCCTATAGAATCCAAATTCTATCAATAAAATTTGAAGCCAAAGAAGTTTTTGACTTGCCATAACTATTTCCCTATACTCTTCTTTTGTCGATGAAAGTGTAATATTCTATTACTTCTTACATACCCAAGAAACTAGAGAAGAACCAAGATAAAAAAAGATATCCGAAGTATATTGTATGTCATCAATATAACCAACCCAATCTGAATTAGCATATCCAACCAACGGAGTAGAACCTCTGATATAGTGTAGTCCAAAGTGTGAAGTACCCTGTAGATATCATAAAATCCTTTTAATATCCTGCCAATGGCTGTTGTGAAGAGAATGAGAAACCCAAGGTAAAATCCCTACTACAAAGGAAATATGAGGGAAAGTATGGGTCAAGTACATCAAACTTCCAACCAACTACCTATACAAGGTAGGATCACAAAGAGGAGTGGTGCATGTGGAAGTAAGAGTAACCCCATACTGAAAAGGAGATAGACATGGCTTGTAATCAGCCATATTAAAATAATGAAGAAGATCATGGGTGTACTTTTGCTGACTCAAATGAATCCCTAAATCTATCTGAGAAATCTGCAAACCAAGGAAATAATGTAATAACCCAATATCTATCATTTCAAACTACATGGAAAGATCTCATCGAATAGTCTAAATGTGTGAAGAATATCTACCAATAAGTAGTAGATCATCAACATACAAGACAAGTATAATAATATCATTTCTAATATATTGGAGATATACTATAGGATTAGAGTAGCAGTGAACAAAACCAATAGATAGAAGAAAATAATCCATCTGCTCATACCAAGCTCAAAGGGGCTATTTGAGACCGTAGAGATACCTTCAAAGTCAAAAAATAAGAGAAGAGTCAAGAACAAACCTAAGCAGGTTGCTCCATATAGATTTCCTCCTATAAATCTCTATATAAGAAGGCACTCTTCAAGCCCATCTAGTATATGGTCCACACTGTGATGTAGAAATATCAAGTACAAGGCATACTCAATCCATCGTGGCAGCAAGTGCAAAAGTCTCAAAGTAATCAATACCTTTGAATTGTGAGAAACCCTTTACAACAAGACGGTCCTTATACTTGCCAATGGATGCATTAGTCATGTACTTGGTTCAAGATACCCACTTACACCTAACCATCTTTTTTCCCTTAGGAGGAGAGACCAAATCCCAAGTATTATTCTTCATCAATGAAGAATAATCATCTTCCATCACATCAAACCAATCTTATATCCCATGAGCCTGTGAAAAATATTATGGATCCCTAAAATTGCTTGTGAGAAAATTCCATAACCCATAGAATGTGCATGATGATTCCTAGTGGGTATAAGATCTTGTATGAAAGGTGTTGCCTCAAAAATTTTAGTACAAGACCACTTAGATATAGTGGAAACATCAATGGGAATAGGATCCTCTTAATCATCTATAACCTCCTCAGTTACCTCCTCAAATAAGGTATCCTCAAGGTGAGATAGAGAAGAAGAAGTAGGCATGGAAGAAGATGAAGAATCACTTGGAGAGAATCACTATCAAACTAAACATATATTCAAAAAAGAACCTCATGAGTATCAGAATCCAAAATTCAATAAGCTCTCATGTCCTCACAATACCCTACAAAGATCAATGGTTTTTTCTTCTTATCCAAGGTTTTCCTATTTTTCTTTGGCACAAAGGCCTAAGCATGGCTCCTGAAGACTTGAAAAATGAGACATCAGGCTTAGTTTTGGACCAAGCCTCCTCTTGAGTCAAAGACTCAAGTTCTTTGTGCGGTGTGTGATTATAAATGCAGTTAACACAACTAAGCTCTTACGCCAATATATAGGAGGTAAATCTCTAGAATTCATCATGAAGTTGGCCATTTCCTTTAAATTTAGTTTCTTCCTTTTTGTTAATCAATTTGTTTGTGGATTATGAGGAACAAAATGCTAGCGAATAATGCCATGAGTTGCCAAAAAATAATAAAACTCTTTTCTAAAGTACTCCCCCCATTATCAGTGCAAAGTTTCTTTATGCAACTAGAAGAATGTTTCTTAACCAAAACCTTGAATAATTTTAAGTGTGAAAAAAACATCACCTTTTTACTTGAGAAAATAAACCAAAGTACACCTCAAGAAATTAATATGTACAATATCAAGTGGTGAATAAGCTCTCTTGGACATATCCATAGGAAATGGATCTCGGTGTTTCTTCCCTAATGCACAACCAAGGAAAAATCCCTCAAGACATGAAATTCTAGGAATACCATCAACCATAACATGAGTGCTTAATTCCTTCAAATATCTATAATTGAGATGTCCAAATGTTTCATGCCAAATATTACTCATTGAATCTGTATGAGAAACCAAGCGTGTCCCTACTGAGGAAGTGTCTTCAAACACCTAAAAGTGATATAGTCTAGAACTATGATCAACAATACCCTAAGCAACAAGTGAATGATGCTCCAATAAGATTCATACTTCTACTCCTTATGGTGTAAAATTCATTGTCTTTCCTTGACCAGAATGACAAATTTGATATACAAAAAGTAAATTTGTAGTGATGTTAGGAACATATAGTGCATCATGGATGCTTCCACCATCAAGGTGTATGTCACCTTTTCCCTTAATAGAAAGAAAGGAAGAATCTCCAACCTCAATTTTGGAAGTAGAATTCAAACCTATAGATACAAAAGACTCCTTGGAAGAAGTCATGTGATGAGAAACACCAAAATCTATAACCCAACTATCTACAATTGTTGATTGAGATCTCCTAACAACAAATTAAGTGATTTTTCATGCTCATTAAAAGGAGGTGAAGTGGAGATAGATATCTTGTGTTTTTTTATTGCATCCTCTAAGGCTTGCATTCACTTCCAACACCTAGTTTCTACATGACCACTGCCCCCACAAAAAGAGCATGAAAGGATAGACTTATTCTTGGATTTAGAATACTCCTTGGGTTTAGAGTTGTTTTCTTTGGGTTTAGGAGAACTTTGAGATTGAGATGGATGAACTTGGATTTACCTTTTGGTTTTCCCTTTCCCTTAGGATTAAATGTTACTAATTCCTTTTTAGAGGTGGAAGACTCAAACTGAGACTATTTGGATTCTTCCCTAGCAATTCTTTCACTAAATATTGCTAAGGTAGACATTTGGAATGTGTCACCTAATGTATCCATATTAGATAAAAAGGTAGAAGAAAAGATTTGGAATAGACCTCTCAACTTGGATAAAATTATGTAAACACACTCTTCGTATTTTTATCTCTTATGTTCCCCATCAATTGTGTCAACAAGTTATTTTTTATTAAAGGAAAATAGTTTTGAAGGGACTATACCCTATTACAACAAAGGCTCAACAACCAGATCAACATGAAAAAGCATAAAAATAGGATTTGAATCCTAGATATTATGATAAGTCCAACAATAGTAAAAAAAGAAGCTACTAATAAAAAGAAAAACAGGGACATAACAACGACTAAACAACAAAAAAACAACAAACTATCAAAAACAAAACAACAACTTGAACTCCTCCATCCTACCCAGAAGGTATTATTTCTTCGAGGCCCTTTCAATCCTTGATTTGATCATCTGCATGGAGGTAAAAAGTGCCAAAGTGGTGACATGTGTTGGGTCATTAACATTCAGCTATGTAAACAAGTTCTTAAACATAGTAAGATATTCTATAATTGATGGAAAATATTTAGGACTAAGAGAAGTGATCTCAATTTCATGTTGCATGGATCTCATGTGATCCACCTCCCATATTTTGAAATTATAGTCACATCCTTCCAAATGATTCAAAAAAATATGACTCACATAAGTTATTATCAAACCCATACACTCATCAAATTTGCATTAGTACTGAAAATTCTCATATTATCTAGTGAAGATTGGTTATTTTGCATAATTTAAAGCCCATAATCCTTTGTGTTTAATGATTTTTTCCATTATTGGTCTCCATGTGTGGTAATTATGTGTTGTTAATGTCTCAAGTTGATCTAATGCATAGAAGATAAAGACGTCATTATGAAAATCACCAAAAAGAATGCAAAAAGCCCCCATATTTAGAACTTTATAATTTTTAGCATGTTTTACAAAAATGACACTGTAATTTCAATTTGTTTCTCAAAATAAATAGTTCTAATGGAACAAACATAGAAAAATAAGCACTTTTGAAAAAATGGCAGTCAAATCCAAGCTACCGATCAAAAGATACAAGTATATCAATTTCCCGCTCTAATATTTATTTTAGTTTGCACTATAAAAATAAAATTCTTTTAGCCTTCCGAAAAAATTGATAAGCGTGCTACACTTAAGCACCTAATAGTAGGAATCCCAACCTTTAAGCCCTTAAATGACCATTCCATATGACCGATGGCTAAGGATTTTTATGGGCTGAAACAACATGAATATCATATATTATATCTCATAGAACTCTATGTAGTACAATGAGAAGGGGCCTTGCTTATATAGGAAAGGAAGATCAATCTAAGAACTAGTCAAGGCCATATATCAAGCCATAAATCAAGGAAAGAACTATATCTAACAACTATATAATATCATCATAATATCTAAATAAGATAAATATATATATCCCCACACATAAGAGGGTGATAAATAAAATAGAAGGTAAATAAAGTACCTAGGTGAACATGAGATAAGGTAAATAACCTACTCTAGCAACATGTGCATTAGAATATCTATGAGGATTCCTAGGGAGGAGAGAGCTATTGGTGATAATTGATGAAGTGGAATTCCTATCTCGAGACTTAAGAGTAGGAATATGAACTATAATAGTATGATGAGGTGGGATAGGCAAAGGGTCCTTAAAGGAATACCCTGAATTTTGAAATCTTTCTATAGGTGAATAAACTTGACACATTGACATGTAATAGATGGAACAACCCTAAGTGTATGTAACCAAAGAAGGCCTAAATGCATGTCACCTAACTAATAATGGAGTCCACTAGAAATGGGACCCATGTAGTAACAAAATTGACATTAATGGGTAGAATAATATGTCCAAAGTTGGAATTATAAATGCATGTGATTTTATCCTTAGTATAACTAAGAGAATGAAGTAGCTTAAGAGTGCATAATTTTTCTTGTTATGTGGATAAACCAAAAAACTATGTATGGTGACCTGATTAATAGATGCATGAATATGCAAAATATATAAGACAAGAATATCATCCATATCGTAGTCATAGTCATCAAACATATTAATTGGTGGAGAAGGCAACATATGAATAGCATTTCCAATCACTTTGCATCTAATGGTGATCATAAGAAGGAGGTGGTACCACATGATGAGAATTATGGACTTCCAAACTAGATGTGTCATTTTTATGGTGAGGAATTATATCATTGAATGTTTTCATATTTTGATTATCATTAGTAGGCTTAGAGGGTTCAGTGAGCTCATCCCATTCATTTGCATTTGTATCAATAAAATCATGTATAAAATTTTGAAGCTTGATACATCAATTAGTGAGATGACCAATGCATCCATGGTATTTAGAATAAATATTAGCATCAAAACTCTTACCGGGAGGCTTGCTTACATCAACCTTAAGTATTAGAGGGAGAGACATGAGATTTCACACAAGCAATTGTTTAATAATAATGTGTGGAGCACAAGGTAGATGTGTAAATTACATTTTTGTAGGTTTTTTAGCTTAGTAGGTTGAGATATAGCATTAATAGTGTCTTTAGTAGTAGCCTTATTATCAATAGCCTTGCCTTTGCATGTAGATTTTCTTGAAAATTTGGAATTAAAAGTAGTAGAAGAGATAACAACATACTTAAGCTTATTCATATGTAGTTACTTGGACTTGTGTTCTTTTAATGTATGACATAGATTATCAATTGAGGGGAACTTATTGAATATGACTAATTCTTACAAAGGGTAAAACAAGATTTATGTGAAGAGATCTTGGAGTTCGATATCAACCAATATATTATCAATTTTAGTAAGCATAGTTTTATAGCTTAAAACAAAATCATTGATGTCCTCGTTAGATCCTCGGCATCCTTTAGGCATTTGAGCATAAGAGAATTTGCTTCTAATATTGATAGAAAACTTGATAGAAACTGATTGGCCAAAGTAGTGAAATATCACATAAAATGTCTTGTGAGATCAGATAACCATTGTAATGAAAATTCTTGAGAATTCTAGGAATATATCTATAAGTAATATATTATTAGATGCATAGTCAAAGAAAACAATATGAAATGAGTGAATGTGTTATGTGGGGCCACTCTTCTCATCATAAATGAAGCTTAGAAACATGGAAACCAAGAGGCAAGGGATAAGAAACCACTTTAGGTGCAAGCAGGTTATGAAGAAATTGAGTGGAATCCATATTATGAGAAGTAACATAGGCCCTTTGTTATAATTGCACGATTTGAGCTTGTAAAGTATGAACACGGGTTTTAAGAGCATGTGTGTTAGAACAACGAACATGTGACCCATTATCATTACATGTAGGGAAAACAATAGATGTAGGAATGGACATAGAGACATTAGGTACTTAGATATGAGGTGCCCTCACTAAGGTATACACCATAAAGGTGAGAATAATATATGTTTTTATATTAGATTGTGAAGAATACTTGATTTTATCCTAGGAAACGTATAGAATACTATCAATATTAGTAAGGTTCTCTTGTAGTAAACATGTAATATGTTATGTGTCATCCTTAGAAATGGCATGGGATTGATTTTTAGATTTAGTGTTAGAGCCTTCACCTTGTACATGGTTGGTGATAACAATGAGAATAGTATTAGTAAAAATATCAATATTAAAATAGAAGCTAATAGTAAGGACCATAGTTCCAAATTGTGTACCAACATAAGGGAAGAGTATCTCATACTAGCAGGAGATTGAGATCCCCTAGGATTAAGGAAAATATGATAGAAGATTTGAGGATTAATCATGATGATATAGAAGGACAAATACAACACCAATAGTGAATGAGAAGAGCATACAAAAGTGAACCTAGGTCAACTAGGGTTTGATCCAAAATATTTTATTCCCATGTCAAGTTCACCAAATGTTTACACCCTTTTTAAGTTTTATAGATTTATGTTATGGAATGCACAACAATAAAAATGAATGTAAGTTTTGTTCCACATGGTTATTCTAATTAATTAACTTCCAACATTAACCATGCAATATCAAAATTACACATTAATACTTGTAACTAGTGATTTCAATATGCTAAAATTTCAAATACACAAAGAAGGATATGTACTTAGCTATGTGATACGAGAGAGATATGAGTGCACTAATTGGAGAAACTATGAGTAACAGGACCTGGAGATGCTTCATTCCTAAGACTACAACTAGAAACTTCCTTGGTACACAATCGTATAAATATGTCGAGGATCAATTTGTTGTCATAGACCTATTTTTGTTTGGAAATAAAATCTTGGAAAACCTTGGAATGAGGTTTTGCAATTTTTATGTCCTTTTTGGTTTGGAAATACATCTCATTGTCAAACCCTAAGTGTCGTACAATCTTGAAACCATCTGGAATCAGCTAAATCAAACTTAAACTCTAACTTTGGGTGGGAGACCCTACAAAATGGTTAGTGTTTAGGTTAATGTGTAATCCATGCACCACCTATATAAGTACTACTCTTAAGAGGCATCAAACAACACATAGTTCTCCACATACACACATAGTTATCCAGCTAACATGTAATATCTATATGAAATGTGAATGTAATTAGTTGGAAATTTGAACCACTTTAACCATGATCGAGAGATTATTTTCTCTCACTAAGACATTGATTTGGGATCTTTGAGTGCTTGGAAATGAAGGAAGATAAATTGTTTGACTTGGTTGAGTGCTTTGAGTTGTATTAATGGTTTCCCTAGTGGATGTGCATCAACTTTAGGAAGATTTAGGGAGCCTTGGGTGCCTTTTGTGTTATTATTTGCAATAAGATCTCTTGAGAGTGTCGGTGATTGTCGAGTTCATAAATGAGGTGATGTTAACTTTATTATATAGGGATCCAAAGGTAAATTTTTATAATAAGGCTAACCCAAGAGTATAAAAATACCCAAAAAAGATAATCAAATTGAAATAAAAGTTGTAGGATGTGTCATTTCAAGACGGTATAGGTCATCCATAACCAAAAATTACATCCTAATCCTAGTTTATAGTTTTAGATAGGATAACAATAAGTGAATTATAGAATTTTCATCATGACAAGTAGAGGTCAAGTATTGATTTTATGCATTTATATTTATAATTTGATGACACATGAGTGTTCGATAATAAGTAAGTTGGAAGAGAGACAACAAGATGTACCGAGTGATGATAAAATGTGAGTATTTTTTTAGTAAAGGAACATAGTCACAACCAACAACTTCAGAAGGATAAATTACCAAATTTGAGTGTCTACAATTAGTAAGAGGTTCACTTCCATTATCCCTATTGGAATTAAAATCTTGATATATTGGGATTTATATATTATTATTGACCAATCTGACTAACCAATGTGAGATTAAATTTTTGATTGAATGGAAATTTTTTATTTGTAGAAGTAATTTAAAGATGCATTGAAGAGGCATATCCAACTTGGGTAGTAAGACATGTATTAAGAGGAAATTTCATATTTCAAGCCACATAGGAGAAGGAGGAAAGACTGAGCAAATAAACATACTCATCTCACAACTAATCAACTATTATGTTAGTAAGAGGGCCACTTCCATAGTGGCATCTCTCCTGTTGGCATAAGGATTGTGATATATTGGGTTTTATATGTTATGACAGAATGAGCTAAGAAACTAATAAGGGATTAATTTTTTGATTGAATGAGGTTTTAAGAGTCATAGAAGCATTTCCAAGATTCACTAATGAGGCATATATGAGGTGGGTAGTAAGGCATGTATTTGAGGAAATTTTACAATTTGTTTTCTTTTTGAATCCACAAAGGAGGAGAGGAGAAGGAAATTCAATAAAATGTACTCATATCATAACCACAAGGTGGAGCATACCTTATCTTATGACTAATATATCAGTAGAAATCACATTTGAAATGTGCGATGGAAACATCGAATGGGTGTATGGAGGAAGGTAAACTTGAGGGAGATAAACATTAGAGGAGGAAGAGGTGCAATGAAGAAGGAGATTTAGGGAGTATAATTCAAGATTTGTGGAAATTTTGGAGGAACTTATGCATAAATACTCTTTATTACAACCCGACATATATGAAACATGTTGCATTTGTGTCAATTCTTTGAAGGAGAAAAGGGATGTGTTGTGTGAGTTGTCAAGGTAACATACTTTATAGATATATCATAAAATAATAAATGGTCAAAGAATACTTCAAGGAAAATTGCACATGTTATAATCTTGAAATATACATATGTTTGATACGGAACTCTAATTTATCATTCCTTATGTCACTAATTCCATGCACGTTGTCTATTAGAGTTTATCTTTGATAATTAAGGTAGGGATTAGGGATCCCCTTGTTGTGACCAACACACCCCCATTCCCTTTTTCACAAAATAATGGATCCCCTTTATTCATCATATGTTAAAAATTGGTTTTAAAATCTATTTGACATGTTTGAAAGTCTTTGGTTTTACATTTTGATCAAATTGAAGAGTTAACTTGGTTTATAACTTGTCATATCTTTAAAGTTTAACTCTTTGATTCACTTTTGATTTGACCACCATCTATGCTTTCAATGGTTTGATTTATTTTTATCATGTTTGATTTGTGTAAAGGAATTAAAACCCAAAATTTAAACACTTTTTGGATTCAAAATGGGCTTGAGACGTGTAAATGAAAATTTCCTTCACATTTTCCATTATTTCCAAACCATCAAATTTAACTTCACCATTTAAACTATTTAGTAAATTCAAATTGGACACATGGCTCATCTTATCAGCATTTAGAGTAGTTTGTTAAAGCCTCACAAAAATTCCTAAGTCTCACGCACCTGAGATAATCATGTGGCAAAAAGATTTCACCAAGATCCTGAAACCTCGAGACCTCGATCAAGTATGTGGGCTCTCATTGTCTTGAAGAATTAACAAAGAAAACATTAAACAAATCCAATAACTCAAAATTCCCAAGATCTCGAGATCCCATGACTTAGGGATCAAATGATATTCCTCCTCAAAGTTACACCTTCTCAAGAGTTTTCACGAAGAAGGATCAAAGAAAAAGGAAAATTCTAAGAATTTTAGAGTTCTAAGACTTAGAGATTGGTCCACCTCAAAGCCACGCAATCACAAGAATTCACAAAGAAAATATTAATGAGAAAGAGGCCAACCATGAGAGACATGAAAGCATGACAAGGATAATTCTCAAAAATCTCAAGAACTGAAAAACGCAAGCAGGTTAAAAATCAGCTAAGGGAGTGGTAAGTCATGGTACCATATGGACCAATAATGGTGATCTGAAGGTCCCGATGATTGATCAAGGCAAGGTGAAAGATCCAAAGAGCCTAAGGGACCGGAGACCCAAAATTATCAAGAGGTGAACACGTGAATTCAACTTTTATTAAAGGTGGGTCACCAAAAAAATTTAAATCCCAAATCAAATAAAAAATTGGAACTCTGGGGAGAATTGTGCCTTATAAGAAATAGTCAAGATATTTAAATCAATTAAATATATCAATAGACTAAGTAAAAAAGAGGCATGAAATAGACATGGTTTTTTAATCATATATTTTTATTGGAGTCGTCATTTTGCATGAGACTTGAAACATTGGGTGTGTAATTCAAAGGGCTACACACAAACCAATTTAAGGAAGAATGATGAAGAATTATTTGATATTTTAGGACACAATTTCTACATATTTTTACTTCATTTCTCTCAAGTTAGCGATCTCAAATCATTTTTTATATAATTTTGATTTTCCTTTTCACTCATGGAGATCACCAAAGGAAAATATTCCCTCTCATGCCTCACTACAACATAGAAATGGGGATTTGGGATAAAATTTAATTCAAAGACAATCTTGTGACAAGTTTCAAGCTAAAATTCCATCTAGGCTCCCGATCTCATGGAATGAGAAAAATCCTCTCAATTTGATCGATTTTCTTACAAACATTTGTTCACCCATAGTGATGAATCATCATTTCTTCCACTATAAATCAGAATATACTTCCATGGATGTTTTAAGAGGTCTCAATGGTGATTCTTGGTAGTTTAGGAGATGGTTTTTTCCCTCTCTTTTGCAAATTGGGAATCTAGAGATTGTAAAGGCTTGTTTAGACATCATTTTCCTATAAGTACCTCGGTATGCGGTGTAAATATCATCTGGACAAAAACAATTCAATGCTAAAAGGAAATTTGGAGTTATATATGTATGAATTGTCAAAGCATTTTGATTTATGTCTTGAACAATTTTAGTTATTAATAAGAGTTTGCACCTTTATCTTTGATTTAAATTTACAGAGTGAGTAGATTGAGCCTAGCTAATTTATCTTCATGGATTATTTTTTCTAAAAACTTGGTTTCTTGGATGTGTCAATGCAATCTTGGTTATCTAAGTGTTTATAGATAGTGGTGATGAACAATTATTTTGCATTTTTGGTTTTAATTCCCTTAGACTGATTTCCTAGAATTGATATGGGAATGAGTTCATCTATTCCTTGTTGGTTCTAGTTTTATGAGATTTATATGTTGTAGGCTTCTTATTACACTTAGAAATTGAAAAAAATAAATCATTTCCATTTTCTCCTCTTCCCCCTTATGAGTTTATTTTGATGAAGAACCATTTTGTTAAGCTACTGTAAATATCATTGAGTTAGTCTTAATATTGATCGAGTAACTTGGAGTTAAATATGATCAAATGGTGGTTTTCAAAAACACACCAACCCTCTACAAGTTAACATAAAATGAAATAGCCTCAATTGAATTTATAATTCTTGATTATTTTGTACCTAGAATTACCATTCCAAATAAGTTATGAAATGCATGAAGTTGATTTTTCTTTTTAAAAGAGCTTTATGGGTGTGTAGAAAACACCCCATAAAAAAATTTCTAGTGTATAAGGAGGGCTGGAATTTCAATTTCATTTAATGATTAACATGCTTTGAATTGGTTTCATTTTGAAATTATTAATTAACTTTTCATGATTTAAAATTTACAATTGGTTTCTTGGGATGAATTTAAGTTGAGGATTGTTATTTAGTGTAGTGTGATAGTGTAAATAGATTTTTTTATCTCATCATTAGTTTGAATTACCATATATTGTCTTAAGCTATATTTTAGATCACACCACACAATTTTTAGATCTAGTTCTAAAATCTTGTTATGGCCCCTCTCACTTCATAGGAAACCTAGGTAAGATAGAGGAAGAGAAAAAGTATCTAGCTTTGTTCCTAGTTCCCCTACCTTTATTCCTCAAATCACTTTCCTTCCTCATTATACACCACCCCAAATGGCTCAACCAACTTAATTAGGAGGCACTTTGAAATCCAATTTCTATCCCTAGAGACATTAATGATCTTCCCAAAATTCCAGAAAGATATTTACCCACTTATAGACATGATGGCAGTAGAACAACAAAAGAACATGTTATACATTTTAAATAATCTTTAAGGGGAATCAATGTAAGACATAAGGATGTGGAATAAAGGTTATTTTCACAAACTTTTTAAGATACTACATATGATTTATTTTTAAATCTAACCCATGATTCAATTGTTAGTTAGGAAGGTTTTGAGGAGATATTTTTTGCTCAATTTGGATAGGTTGTTGACCCAAGTGTGTTGTATCAATAGTTTTTAAGTGTGAAAAGGGAGAACAATGGGCACATTAGAGATTTCAACCCTAGGTTTTAATGCATGTTAGGCCAAAAAAACCTAGTATACAAGCTTGTTGATAACTTATCTCTAAAAATGTATAAGAGTTCCTTAGATCCAATCACTTCCATATTTGTTAGAAGAGCCACTATCATTAACCTCACTAAAGCCTATGTTGGATCCCTCACCATTGATAGACAATTACACCCCGGGAGAGGAAAACTTTGTTGTCATCCCGATGGTTGTCCACAACACCCTAGCTTCGAACCAAATACACACTTTGAGCCGATTACCTCTACCATTGAAGCTCCTAATCATAATACAACCTTAATCCTAACAATAAACCATACTAAAATAATCCCTACAAGATCAAACCATAATTAATTAGAAAGGATACAAAAGATGATACAAAAACTCAGCAATTACTTTATTAATCTACAAAGAAAATAAGGAGTAATGACAACCACTCTAGAGGCTATGTTTACCAAAGTTACAATTTCCTATGCCAAACAATCGGGAACCCCCTGATTGGTAATTTTAAGAGTGTTGAGATTAATATCTATGAATTTTCTCTTCCACATTGGTGTAGGGTACATGACACAACTAAGCATAGAGAATTGGATTTCTTGGATTTTTGCAATGATTTTGAAGTCATCCATAAGGAATTTGAGGGCTATGAGCCTAATGCTAGATATCCAAATGAGGCAAGCTCTTCCAAAACAAACACTACCATGTTATTTGAAACAATAAGTTTTCCATCTCAAGAAGATAATGAGCCTAAGAAAATATGAAGAAATCCATGTTTTTCAAAATTACCAAAGGAGTAATTATGTATTAAGAAATAAAACTAAGGAACCTTTGAACACTTTCAATCCTCTACCAAAAGGAGACACCCCGTTTGATTGTGAATTTGATAATAATCCACCTCCATATAAGGGAGGAGAGGTCAATCGTGTAGCTAAAACTTATGCCAAAATAGGATATAACATAGTTGAGGATATGAATAAGTTTAAAGCCAAAATAAACCTCCATTAATCATCCCAAATATTTGAGCAAAGAGACATATTGATTAAATCTTTGTGGTAAAACTAGTAAATAAAAGGGGCCTACCAAAAAAATGCAGCTCTATAAAAAGAAAAAACTAAGGTTCCCCCCTTATTGCTTACACTTAGGATTTATGTAAAGAACGTTCATAATTATTTAGTGGATTTAGGCTTTGTCAATATAATGTCTCGCTGGAATTTGCAAGAAACTTGGGCTAACACCAGTCAATTCAAATAGAATGGTTATGTAACTTGAAAAATAAAAAGTAAAGGTTGTTGGAGAATCAATTAATGCTCATGTACAATTAGCTTATGAGCCAAGAGTCTAAAACTTCATGGATATCCAATTGTGAGACATACCCAAATCTTATGGGATGTTGTTGAGCATAGATTGATCTAAATCATTGGATATATGTCTATTGATTTATTGCATATGTGGCTCCCATGGAGAGGTTGGATAACCAGATCAAAGTGAAGAAAGATCCAAGGATGAAAAATATGATCACCAAAAATAATAGTATAAATTTGACTTGCACCGACATTGATGTGTATGTGTTAGGGTAAGTGCAACAAGTTGGGGACAATTAAGTGGACATCAAATCCTGAATTTTACATCAAAAAAAAAAAACATCAAATTTAGTCTTCTGGACTTGAACCATGCCTAAAAGTCAAAAATATGTCATAAAAATGGTACCATTGCATAGGGGAGATTGTTAGCTTTGTAGAAATATTGATTTTAAAGTGAATAGAATATGATAAATATCATTTTATAATTTTTTACTAATAATAGGTCTTTAAGACACTTTTTCTCGTGAATGTTTATGTCTACGTTTAAAACTGCAAATTTTGTTTCACTTGTCAGAATGTGATAAAACTTATACCATCCCAACCGTGGTGAACATATATACATGTTCAAAAAAAAATATTTTATTTCAATAATTTTTATGAAGTTATGGTGGGAAAACGGAAAGAGCTATGTTTTCTTTATGTTTTGAGACCACTTTCACGAAAAAAATCATAAAAATAAAATATTGCTCAAAAAATACAAAATAAAATCTATCCCAAGATAGATAGCAATATATAACTTCTCACCAAAGGAAAAATATATATATCAATTTTTGGTCATCCAAATCATGGGAAAATGGACTACAATCTTATAGGTGTTTTTAAACAAAAATACCAAGTCATTGAATTTTGAGTGTTTAATATAGCTAAACTTGTCCATTTTAAAAAAAATAGTAGTTTAGAAACTAGATTCCAGATGTTACGATTCATATTGATAAAAAAATTCTAATTTTGAGTGTATGCATTGCTAATAATCCCTACAAGTTGATATTATGTGGTTATTTGCAATATGATGTCCACTTATGACCCCTTTTTTGTCCCCCAACTTGCTGCACTTACCCATTAAACATTACAAAAAAACCAATTGATGGCTCCAAAACCGACTATAGTAGCTTATGGAAAATGCTCTTTGATGGAGCAAAGTCAAGATAAGAAATTGGTGTTGGTATAACATTACATGTTCCAAAAGGTAAGCACTACCACATTACATATCATTTAGAGTTTCCTTGCACAAATAATGTTGCAAAATATGAGGCATTAGTTTTAAGATTGATAGTTTCTTTCAAGGTGACATTAAAATACTAGTGATCCAAAGGATACCCACATGGTATATGGTCTACACAATATTTAAAACTAGTTACATACATAAGATCTCATCAATATTTTTGAATCCTTTTGAAAAGAGTGAAATAGACACCATATGTAGAAGATAAGGTCCACTAAAATTTCTCTCCAATGTAAAAAATAAAACAACATGTTGCACAGAGATTATGTGGCATGTTGTGTGCATGATAAGTGGAAAAATATGGTGGTGAAAAATGGTAGTTTACTCTTGAAAAAAATGGTTTGTAGCCTCTTATTTTCGAGGGTTAATGTGGGGCCCATATAATGTGTCACTGGGGCCCAACGATCAATGGGTTCACTATTTTTTAGGAGGGGAACCCTACCGCCTATTTCTATTACATTATATGGGATTTTGCTCACAAACCCATATGAAGACTAAATTTTGTTACATATGGGACTAAGTTCCCAAGTTTTCCAAATATCACTATCCAAATTGACAAGCTCACAATTGATTTGTAGGGACAAGATCATTATTCACATTTGAGTCTAAGGACCAAGTTCATTATTTCCACCTCAATGTCTAAGTCACGAGTCCACCTCACTGCATGGCCAAGTCACCAACTAACTGTCAAGTTATGTGGACCATTTGACGTGGAAACTAATCAATATTTCTTCGCAACTACCTCGGGTCAAATACTAAGCTAGATGGCCAACATGGAAACAATCAACAACTCACCTCATACCAATGGAATCATCTCACATTCCATTCAACTAGGTCCATACTGGTGAGTTAATCATCGAGATCCAAGCCCAAGTCACGGCCACCTCACACACATATCTAACTAATAATGCTAAGCTCAAAGGGTGATTCATATAGCATTCTAACCTACCAACTTTCCCATGTGGTGAGATAAGCTCCTAGCCCAATGGGATTTAAAAACAAATGGATGCATGATGTAGCCTAAGTCACATGAATGGTTATCCACCCAAACCTTTTAAAAATGATTTAGTTGTTTATATCCCAACTAATGTTGGATTTACCCATTCAAAATAAAATCCAATTGAGTAAAATGGTGTCGAATTTGAACCTTGGTGGTTATAGTAAAAATAAAATCCCTAACCATTGATCCATGGGCTCACAAACATAATTAGAGGCCCAAAATTTTATTTAAAGGAAACTTTTTAATTGATATACCCAATTTTGGAGACATAGAAAGCAAATTGGAGATTTTTGTGCAAGGATCCTTCGGAGATAGGTTTGGAGAGATTCCTAGAACTGGTGTAAAGCAATTTTGCAGGCCAAATATAGTGTTTTGATGAATTTACAATTGTAAAAGGTGAATTCTCATCATAATAGAGTGATTACGAAGCTTGTTCAGACCCAAAGACATAGCCCGAATCGGGTGAACTCATTAACAAGTGATTTACATCATTATTCTATATTTTCCTCCTTTTGTTAATTGTTTAGCAATTTAAATATAATTTCTTGAAGTTTTAAAAGCCAATTTTAATTTTACGGTAATTTAAAATCAGTTTATTAATCATCCAAAAATTGGGAAAAAAACATAATGATTCTTGAATCAAATTGGGTTCTGCTAAATTCATATTTTATAATGATTTCATTAAATTAAGTCAATTTTTACATTCTACGAGAGAAATAACAAAAAAATGATAAGTGATGGATATACATGTGGAATTGATGGAATAAAGTAGTAAAGAATTTTAATTCAATTTTAGATCAATTAGTATGCCAAATTCTAACGTAGTATGCGGATTTGAGATTGAATTATAAGTATCCATAAAAATGGAAAACTAATCAATTTGTTTTTATCCTATTTCTAGATCAGTTTGGTATCAGAGTAGGATTTTTGAAGCTTTGTTAATAGTTTTCAGCTTTAGATTCTTGAATTGGTTTAGTTTGCAATTTGGAAGTATAGTTTGCAACAATATAAGAATGGGAAAATATTTGAAGAAGGAAATTCTTGAGGAGTTTGAAGCCATTAACCACTAAATTTGAGAAGAAAACTCTAAGCTAAGAAAAAGATGACAGTCCTTGGAGGATGAGAATCAGGAGCTCCAAGAGATATTGACAAACCATGGAAAATTTCTCTTGGGTGTCATTGAAGCATATCAACTTGAGTTTCAATCCAAGGATGAGATCTTGGGAAAATACCACATTGGTGAAGAAGTGGAGAAGAAAGAAGAGTCCATTGTGAGACATCCATCTACCACATGTGTACAAGCCATATCTAAGGTATGCCTTGTAAGAGATACCCATGTATTCTTTCCTCCGTATAGAATCGGATGTTGATTTTGGTAAATTTGAGAAACATACTAAGGGTATTGGATCCAAGTTACTAAATAAGATGGGTTTTGATGGAAAGGGCCTTGGAATCAATGGCCAAGGAATTATTAATCCCATACAAGTTGAGGACAGACCTCGTTATGTAGGTTTGGGATTTGGCAGTGGTAAAGGAGAAATTGGAGAATGCTCCAAAATAATTGAAGCAAGGAAAACTTCAGATCCCAATACACTAGATTTACATCCCATGTAAGGTAAAGGAAAAAAATTATCTTGTTAATACTAATGAGAATTTTATTTCTCGAATAATGGGCAAGCCTCTCATAAGGATGTGAGAGTGAGTGCAAGTTGAAATCAAGGAAGGAATAACCTTCCAAGCATGGAAAAATCATCCAAAGAGGATGCAAGACATCTCCAAAGTGAGATTAACCTACCAAAGGAGTAGATAATATATTTTCCCTTGTCATTATTGCATGAGTAATAAATTTAAAAGGTATGGAAAACATAAATACTCCAACTTTAACTTTAATTAAGAAAATAGTGTTCATTTAACACATAATTTGTGGTATACATTTCCATGTAATTTTTTGGATTAAATAACCACTATATATCCATGTGTTGGAAGAGGAAATCCTTAGAAAGGAAGATAAATGAATAATACTCTCCAAAACAAGATATGGGGAATAACAAAAATTATTGCACTCATTGTAGAATGAGTGGACACTGGATTGAAAAATGTTCGAACCTCCACCCATAATTTTGTCTAAAGAAAGTGGCACAAATACAAACCGTCCAATCTCATGAATAAAAATACCTATCCAATGAGGCACCTGGTAAAAAGGAGCAACCTGAAGAGGAGCATATGTTAAAATGGGTCGGTAAGAAAATATTTTCCTTCATGGATAGCATATTTGCATACATGAAATTTTTTTAGCATGTCTAATTATTGCACCTTTGATTCTTTTTGTTGGGTTTCCATTAATTATGAAGGAAATTAACTCATTATTTTGAGTAAATGTGGAGGTAGAATATGGAGAAGCCATTCAGTTGAGAAACAAAAAATTGAGCAGCTTATAAGTTGTGTCATTTTTATTTGCATTCTCATATGCATGTTAACATTAATATTAGCATGTTTGATTACCATTTTTGTAATAATTAACAATATGGGTAAATATGTTCTCCAAATCAGTGTTTAAGGTATAATGAGCATTACTACTTTATGAATGTACATTGGCATTCTTTCCTTACATTTAAAAAAGTACTCTTAAAATATGTTCAATTTCTTGTATGCACTTTATAAGACCCTATGTCAGCAATGTTTGTAAATGGAAGAGTATCCAAAATCCATATATGTTGTATTTGATTATAAGACCCCAAGAAGGGAAAATTATACAAGTGGATTTCAATGAAAGAGAGGATGCTAACATACGTTTAGAAAGAAACTACTTATTATTAGGATGTGTTATTTTACCTTTATTGATAACATTGAATAACAAGGAGAATATAAGCATCCCTCATGAAAGAGATTTATTATAGCCTACAAGTAGTGGAAGAGGCTAATAGAAACCACTAGAAAAAATATCAAGACACCATAAGAATAGAAACATCAATCGACATATGATGCGGGAGCATCGCGGAAGATTTAATTGACTGCATATATTTTGGAAATTTTGGCTAAGGAAGGTGGTGTGCACAAAGAATTGGAATATATTAGCTAACAAGAATAGTGTGTGTAAATACGTAAAATTTTTGAATAAATAGGTAATGTCTAGGAATTTGATAAGTTATAAAGGGGAGATATGATGGAGCTAAGCGCATGATTTTAGAGTAGACCCAGAAGGCGTATGCAAAACTTTCAATACAAAAAAACAAAGTACGCATGGAGAAATACTTGAAGGTAGAAAATGAGAAAGTGGTAGCTATACAAAGAATGTCAATTCAAGCTGTGACGAGGAATTCCAAATGGATTTCTCTCAACTACCAATCCGAAGTAGTGGGCCATCATTAATGCATAAGAGTTCAAATTTAGGGTTTTATTGGGATTATGAGAGGATTATAAACGGAATTTCAAAATATTTATGACCAAGAAATATTACACATAAATACATGCATGAAACCTTATTTTAAGAGGAGAAATAAAGGGGTGAAAGGTGGAATGTGTTAGGTGGCAAAGAACTTTTGGGAGTAATCACCCATGTAACTATGTAATTGTAAATCCCATTAAGGATTAATTGTTGTAGATGTCATTTGGCTTTCTAAGAATAAAAATTAAATTCTAGAGTGAATTTTTTTGTGTTTATTATGAAAACACCTAGGGTCATCTTAATCTAAATGGTTGATGTAAAGTGATATCGAGCATGGATGCATACCTTAGAGTTAGGCTAGGTGGTGAAGGATTGGTAAAACACCGACCGAGAGGAAACTAGTAAAGAAGGAGAGAAGATTTTGTCATGAAGAGCCACCAATGTGGGGCGGTTAACACAGATCAATGCAACTAATACAAAAGAATAACATGAGTGCTAGAGCAAGTGATGATAGAGCTAAGGGGTGTGAGGATGAGAATAGAAGTTGTTGAGGAAGATAGGCATAGAGGATTTGTGGTTTCAGATGCATAAAGTGATTATGAAGGTGAATCAGTAAGGAGATATGCATGCAATGTAGGATTTGTTGAGGATGTGCAAGAAGAGGTTGAATCCATAGGTGTGGGAGAAACATGATTACTACAAGAAATTTATAAAATGGGTCGTGGACCGAGAATGGATGTCCCATCATTTTCTGGAAGGTTGGACCCAAAATAATTTGTAGATTGGTTGACAAGTATGGAGGGATATTTTGAGCTTGAATAAATCACCAACCTATAGCACATCAAAGTAGTATAAACCAAGCTGAAGGAGCATGCAGCATTGTGGTGGAAGGATGTAAAAAATGAGAGACAAAGAAAAGGAAAGGATAAGATAGTGTGTTGGGATCACATGGTCACAAAAATGAGGAGTAATTTTTTGCCATCTGATTACCAGATGAGCTTGTTCAAGAAGTTAAAAACTTGAGACAAAAGGAGATGTTGGTTAAGGACTACATGAAGGAGTTCCACCAAATCATGATAATATCTAGACACACCGAAACCCGACCAAGAGAAGGTTGCATGATATATCAATGGCTTTATATTTGGAATTCAGGAATAACTCATCTTGTTGTGTATTAAAATAGTGGAAGAAGCTTATCAACTAGCCTTGAAGGTAAAAGATAATTTGGTGCACAAAATTCAAAATGTAACTAGAAGAGGAACCAACAATTTGCATGGTAGAGGAGGAAGCGGTCGAGGATATAGTGGATCATAGGAAGATGAGCGTAGTAGTGCCCAAACACTATCCCGAGAAAAGTAAATAGAGTAATGATGTGCCATAATCCTCAAGAGGATATGGAAGATTTATCCAGGATGGGGAAGTGGATTTACGAGAACATGTTTTAAGTGTGGAACCATAGGACACCGTGCATTTGAATGTCCAAATGCACAAAGTGAAGTCACGATTAGGTGCATTGAATTTTCCACACATGTGGCACATGGAGAGGTAGAATCAACGGAATTAGCATGACATTCATATATACCAGAGCATGGAGAATCCCTAATGATAAGTAAGTTATTGTTGAAGACATCACAAAAATAAGATAAACATGCACAAAGGAAGAACTTGTTTAGGACCATTTTCAAGTCACATGGAAATGTTATAAGGTGATTTCCGATAGTGAGAACACATAAAATCATGTTTCCTATAAAATTGTGGAAATTTTAGGGATGAATAATATTTTGCATCCCAACCCCTATAAGGTGGCGTGGTTACAAAAGGGGCATCATGTCCTTGTGAATGGTAAAACCTTGTGAAATTTCAAATTGGAAATTATAAAGACAAAATATTAAGTGATGTGATACCAATGGATGATTTCCATATAGTATTAGGAAGGCCTTGATAGTGTGATAGGAAGGTTGTCCATGATGCATGTGTGGATATTATTCGAGATCAAAAAGGATGGGTACAATTTTAACTTGTCACCATTAAAGGATGAGGATAATGGAGATGTGCACAGTGGAATTTACACAAGGGTTTTTCTTGTATCACGTAATGAATTCTTACGGGAGGTTATGGAAGAAAATACACGTTATGCATTGGTACCAAAGGAAGCACGTAAAGATTACACAAAAAGGGAATAAGTTCCTATAGAAGTGTAAAAAGTATTGGAAGAATTACATGAAATTGTGATGGAAGAATTGTAGTGAGAAATAATACCATTACGTAGTATCATTCGTCAAATAGAATTGATACTAGGAGCTAGTTTTCCAAATAAGGCATTAACAAAATGACCCCAAAAGAAAACGAAAAAGTGTGTGGGACAAGTGCAAGAATTGCTTAAAAATGACTAGTGTGTGAAATTTTGAACACACATGCAAAGACTCGTGATACTAACACCAAAGAAAGGAGGAGAATGACACATGTGTGTTGATTCTAGATCCATCAACAAGATTACCATTAAGTATAGGTTTTTATTACCTAGGATGGATGATTTGATGGATTTCCTTAGTGGCACATGGTATTTTTCCAAGATTCATATGAAGAATTGTAATAACCATATTTGTATTAGGGAAGGAGATGAGTAGAAGACCGCATTCAAAATGAAGGAAGGTTTATATTGTATACACATAAACTTTTGCACTTTCTATTTTCATACATATTACTAACAATTCTCTTTTCAAGTTAGAGGTCGTTAATGCATCTATCTCTGGAACGGGTGCCTTAAGGGGCTCGTTTTAGGATAGGGGTATGGTTATTCACGTAACCATTGGGTTAGGGATGATACATGGAGAGAGAACAACTTTTGGTCCCATTTATGTATTTATTTTCTTTTATCCTCTTATTTTCCATCACATTCTCCCAACATCTAGCTTGCTTACGATTTGATTTCTTTCATTTTGCGTTATCATTGCTTCCCATGACACTTTGCATATATCCCCTTGCATTTTCCTCCCTTGTTGATGCCATCTCCCATGGATGATTATGTCGGTGCAAATTCAAATTCTCTGTCGACTCCTTTGCCCACAGTGATGACGTCGGTATAAATACTCCAACTCTCATTTGCACATCATAAGCTCTAATAATTACACAAAGAAAATTTCCATTAGCTTTACTCTCTTACGCCAATGTGCACCTTCTCGATCGGCTTCTAGATTTATTACATAATGAATCTTTGATCGGAGATTCTTCTTATTTGGATTGGTTTTGTTGCACTTTTGGGTCATCTATAATGAGCTAGGACTGAATTGTTTCCCGTCTCCACCGAAAGTTGTTCTCTCTTGGTGTCCGGTCCTTTGGGAGATATATGCATCAACGACCTCCCCTAACAGTAAGTGCTCTAACAAAAATTTCATTTTGTATAGAGTAGTTCTACACATTCATTACATACTATATGTTAGCTTAGTATTTTGTCAACATGTTAGGTTAGCATATTGTATTTATTTCCTTTCATGTTACATGTTTTACTTTGGTTAACATAGATGTTACGTGGTTCTTTTATTGATATTACCCCATAGTTTGATACCTCCATAGGGTTCCTTCCTCTTCTTCAACCTAAAGTAACCTTAGTTTTTCCTAGTGTAAGGGTTACTTCCCTTGGGGTATGTGATTATTGATTAAAATAAAATGTGATATAATAGCCTAATCTAATGCAATTTTGCAATAAATAAATGCAATAATGAAATGAAAAAATATGCCAAAGCAAGCTAAGAAATAAATAATGAAACCCTAATGTATAAATAGGGTTAAAAGAGTCTTAGCTGATTCACGAGAGGTTTGTGGATTGTATCACTATGGCAAATAGTTGAATAGAGATGGCAGATCATCGCACATGAGCTCTGAAAAATTATAGATATGAGTGATTTGGCTGGAATTGTGTGCCTAGAGAGGGATGGGGGCGCTTGTGGGCACCCTGGTCTGCAGAAATGGTCGAACATGGTTCCGATATGGTCTCTAGGTGTCTGTACTTCTTTGCTTCTTATCGTGTGTATGTTCTTTGAACTTCGTTGGATGTTGCTGTAAACCTGCAATGGATAAATCACCTATGTAAAACCCCAAGCAAAGCATCAAAACCCTAAAAAATGAAAGATGCATATGAAGGGGTTGGACTATCCTCAACTACCAAAATGATGGACATATTATTGATCACTGTACTACATCTCAGACCTAATTTAGTTATAGGTGTGTGTGTTTGGAATTGTGCCCTAGGTTGCTCTTGTGTCAGTCACACTTTGTGAGTAGCGAGCAAGTAACTAGATGTAGAATGTAAATAATGTGTGCATGGAAACAATAGACTCCCCTCCTATGAAGTGTGATGCAGATGAACCAACCTTTGTGTCTTATGATGGAGCTAGATGGATGAAAATAGAGCTATAGATGCCTTTGATGGATGCAACCTTAGATGGAGATAGTAGATGCTTAGTGTTTGGTCCCTTATTATGATCACATAACTTTATATTTATATGATTCCTTTGTTTTGATTTCATAATTAACCCAAAAATTCTGAATACCAAAAAGATAAGATGCTCAAATGGTTAGAAAGGACCCAAAAAGTGTGACTAAAGTACAAAGAGGACCTGGGGGCACCAGAGGGGATGAGGGTTCTGGCGTTGGTGTCTCGGCTGGTCACCCAAGTCCATAAAGGTAAAATTGAAGTATTAAAACACATATTGGGCCAATAAAGGTGCAAGACGAAAGTGGCAATAGAAAGCAATAGAAGATGGCCAAAGACATGGGTTAATTAGTACTTTTCTTACTTAGGAACCATACAAATAGTAGTATGTGATCGAGACTAGATAATGACTCAAAGTGCATGATTTTGTAATTGCATTTGCCTCCACTTTATGTTGGTGAGTAGAATGCTTGGTAACATAAAGTAGATAGAGATGCATACCTAATATCCATGTAGATTTATGTAGAAAGCATGCCGAGGGACTAAACAAGGCACTGGAGTGATAAAAATATGAAGCGTGGAAACTAAAGATGTTAAAATGTAAAAAGGTGATGAAAATGAACCTAGGGCAGAAACGCATGTGTAAATGATGATGTGTGTGATGTACTATTTGTTGATGTCAATGTGTGTGATGTTGTTAACTACTTACTTCCCATGCGTACGGACCTACAAAAGAGAAGACGATCAAGTAGTCAAATACGCATGTATATGATAAAAGTGTGTGTAAAGATGCATGTATGTGTGTAAAAATCATGTAAGTATGTAAAATAAAATGTTGAAAATGTGAAAAAGGAACATGTGTACCTAATCCATGATGATAAAAGAGTGTAGAAAGTATCTTGTAAATTTTGATGAAGTGCGAGTTTTTGGGCAATCTCACACCACTAGCCAAAAAGTATAGGGAGGAAAGTTTGATTTATCCTCCAACCTTTAATCACTTCCTGAAACTATAGAGATATTTGTACCATCTCATTTTTGGGAAATCTGACGCTAGTGTAATGGAATAAGTGTAGGGAGAAAATGCCCAATGTCATCCTACAACCTTTAATTTCTTCCCGTTGTATGGAACACCATTGTATATGATGTCTACTAATGCATGTGCTAAGGACAACTTTCCTTGTAAAAGTTGTTGTGTATGATTTATGTAGATTGTGTTGAACCCAATCATTGTGTAACTACCCCTAGTTATAGGCGCTCCAGGAAAGGCCTCATTGTACTAAGGACCTAAGTCTGAGCCCTGAACTGTGTTGTATCGATATTGTGTTGTGTTGTATATTGTGTGTAAACCATTGTATGGGTGACTGATTCACCCAAATGATGCTCCCCTATTTAGGGGCACATGTAACGTCAGTAGAAGGAGTATGTGGCCCAAAAGAGGACCAAACCACTGAAATTGTTCCCTGCAGGGGGAAGGGGATGTGCTTAGTAGAAACCAAGGCACATGTAAACAAGTGGCTAGGAAATAAGTGTTAGTACAAACAAGCATGCATGTAGAAGAAAAGTGTAAGCTATGAAGACAATGTGTAAGCAGATAATGTAAACACCCAAGAAGACAATATAGACCATGAAAAGTGGGTTGCAAACATGGGACACCACTCATGGTGTCACAAGACAATCAAGGCTGACGAAGCCAAAAGCATACAAGTGTTCACACAAGACAAAGGGAAAATCCCACAAACAATGGCATATAATGACAAGTAAGTACAAGCAATATAATAGATAACCATGGAAACAAGTATCCCTGCATAACAAATGTTGTACATGAAGCACCCGTTAGCATGTTAGAAAGATAAAAAGTATGTCAATGTGTGTATAAGCCAATAAAGTAAAGTTCTAAGTATAAAATGGAACAATAGCTTTGTAATGTACGAAAGTGGATGCCCTCGGGATCCGTTGTAGGATCGGTACTAGGTATTGTTCCAAACATCCATAGTGTGTGTAATGGACCTATATAATCTACAATCACAATGAGAAAGAAATTTAATGAGCATGTGTGTATGATAAAGATAATGACATACAATATATCTATCTAGCATGTGTAATAAAGTGAACATATACGAGTAAATGTAAGAAAGAGTAAATACAACCAAGATATGTAGTATGCTATGGATGGATGGAATGGAATGCAATGTGAATTATAGGGGTCGTGTGCCCCCTCAATGAAAGGAATTTATGTAGTGAGGTTCATTTGTTATGTCCCCTCAGTAGTCAAGAATGAACTATAAACGAGAGTGTGTCATCGTGGAAATGGTCGAACTATGTGTTGTGTGTAGCGTGATGTGATGAATGTGTAGTGATGATATGTGACCTAGAGATGAGGTGTGAGAATGTGTGATGATTTATCCTAAAGTGTATATCACAACAAGATAACGGAAGAAGTGATTATTTATCCTAAAGAGTATATCACTAATCGAGGAATGTCGTATGAGAAAAAGGTTAAATGGTTGATTTTGTGAGTATGATGAGGTCCATTTGATTTGTGTACACTCAACAATCCAAAGATAGACCGTGAGACTAGATTGCATCATAGGGTAGTGAGTGTAGCACATATGAGTAGATGAGTAGGATGTGTAATATATATGTCATGTAGATGTGGTGATGAAAAATCGGCATGTGTAATGTGTGTAATGATAAGGTATAATATGTAATGCAAGATGCATGGATGATATGAGATGTGTATATGCATAGTAGAGATGTAGGATGTGGATGTAGGATGTAGGATGTAGGATGTAGGATGTAGGATGTAGATGTATGATGTAAGATGATAAAAGTGAAAGATGTGTGAATATATGTCATGTGTAGTGCCTATTTTGCAATGTGTGAGGTTTATCTGTATAGGATGCCCTCAACATTCAAGTGTGAACTGAATCACAAGAGTGTGTCATCGGGTAGTGTCGATACTAACGTGTGTTAAGAGGAGTATGTTGTCAATTAGGGGAGAGTACACATAGTTCCCCCAAGTGAGGAATGGTGAGTGAACTATCCAATGAAAGAAAAGGATGAGGTTTCGCTACTTGATGATTGTGGTGATGAAAGCGTGTGATCTTACTCTAGGAGTGGTGGTATAGAAAACAACATTGTGCATGTGTGAAGCATATGTGATGGATGATGAATATATGAAGTATACCGCGGCATAACAAAATATGTAGGAGATGGAGACCTATGTGTTGCAAAATATGGTGGTGATGGACACCTATGTATAATAAAACATGGTGGTGATCTACGGTGAGTTGCAGTGATTGTTCGAGGAATGTGCCTATATTTATTTGTTAGACTAGCAAAGTGATGAGACCATGTAGGCTGCATGTGAGTAGGTGAACTAGGATCAAATGGTGCTTTAGGCTCTATTGGTTGTTGGTATCTTGGATGAAGAAAATGATATACTAGTTTGTACAATGGGCAATTGTGACCATGGAGTAGATGGAGGTACACCATTGATAGAAATGAATTGATTGTTATGAATGAATTTTAGACACAAATGATTCATGGAGATGATAGACTGAGACCTACAAATCCAGTTAAGACCTAAGAGCATGTCACACCCGTCAACTACTTGTCCCACAAGAAAGGGTACAAGCATAGTGAGAGGACTGTGATAAGAACCCAAAGTTTTGACAACACCATATGAATTGTTCATTGGATATGAAATTTGTGATAGGGGATAGCCAATAGTGATGAGGAGTGGAATAGAACATGCATTGATGGGCCAAGATGGATCAAACTTAGTATTATTGATAGGGACAGATCTGATAGAAGTACCAATATGTAAGTGATTAGAGGAGAATGTGGCATGATAATCACAATCGAGAGAATTATATGCTTGGTGGATAAATGTTAGTGTTAGCAACAAGGAAATAAAGAGGCCCAAATGCGAGGATAAGGCATTACTTGATATACATAATTAGCTAAGGATTCAGCTGCTTTTGTGTCATGATTCGATAGAGTATTGCTAAATATTTTGAGCTTATGATTTTTGTTGATAGGTGCGAAACCATAGGTTTTGGAAGCTCAATTTTACCATTGTTGATTAGTCTCTGAATAAGAATGTGAAGCTTGAAAAAACAATGTGGAATGCCCTATGCACTAATGATAGTCGTAATGAGAATTTTCATTGTAATTACGCCCTTTTGGTTGAGATGGATCTAATTGGAGCGGAGGAGGAAGTGTGATGAGGTTACTATCGACAAGTTGTGGTAGTAGAATATGTGGAGGACAGTGAACTTAGTGAATGTGAATTGAGGCGGTTATGACTAAAGCTCTTTGGTGATGGATACGATATGACCGTAATTTTTTTCAATCATTTTGGTTGTTGAAGGTTTAAATGTTGACTTTCTTTGAAAACGTGTAGAAGATTATGCTTGTTCCTGATATTTAAGCTTGCTGATGGATAAAAGCTTGGTTTCACGAAGCTTAAGAGTATGACATAGGTGGTCGAATGAGGGAGATGTCTCAAAAAGAACACTCTCTAGAGAGGTGGTAATAGAATCTGAATGAATAAGTCCCAAATCTCAGATTCCACAAGCACATTTGACATCTTAGCTAAGTTGTTTTTGTATCATAAGACATAGTTCACTAAGTGTTCGTTAGATCCTTGCTTAAGCTATGCAAGTTGGGCATATGAGATCTTAGAGCCGATATTGATAGAGAAGTGAGTGAGAAAAGTATCGGTTATATGTGTGAAAGAGGTGGCTAGGTGGATAGGTAGGTCATAGAACCAATGCATCGCATACTCTTGGAGACTACAAGGAAAAAGCTTTGCTTAGGAGTGTGTGATCATCTGCATAATCAAGACATGTTATGTGAAAAGCTTGAATATGCTCTTGTGGGTCACCATGGCCTTTGAAGATGGAAAATTTAGGAGAGTTGAAGTTTTACGGTAGCGGATACGCGGAGATGGCAAGTGCAAAAGGAGTATGAAGAAGTGAAGTGGAGTCAAGAGATGGAGATAAATGAGAAGTGGCGAGTTGTAGCTGGTGAATTTGTGTCTCTAGATCTCGATATAAATAATTTAAATCATGAGTATTCGAAGAGGAACTAGGTTTTACATTGAGAGAATGGAGTGATAGGAGTGGTAGTGGTAAGAATGAGATCTTTGGAGTGAGAGGATGAGTGGAGACCATGGGAGCTAATGAGTTAGCAGAATAAGTAGAGTTGCGAAAGCATCATGAGTATTGTTAGCGGTGACCAAAAGCATGTTGAATTTGCGAGAAGATGGGTGGGATTATTACACAAAGCTTTTTGAAAATCACTAATTGTGTTTAATTGATGTTGATTGACATTAGTATCCTCATTGTATGACTTCTAACTATCAGATGCTTCTATTTCGTGAAGGGGAACATTATGAGAGTTGGAAAATGGATTTTCAGTTGCAACTATTGATGCAGAGACCTCAATCATAGTTTTAGAAACCCTATGGGAGATTATAAGAAGCTCAAGATGCTCAAGAAACCCAAATTGACCACTACGGGTGACAGGAATAAGAAGAAATCCCTAGAGGAAGATGGATTTGAGTGTGGGGTTCACCAAAATGATTAAACTAAAATGTGATATAAATAATGAAATGTAGAAATACACAAAATCAAGCTAAGAAATAAATAATGAAACCTTAATGTGCAAAGAGGGTTAAAAGATCCTTAGTTGATTCATAGAGGTTGCTTAGACTATGTCGTAGTAGAGACCATCCGAACAAAGATGGAAGATCGTCGCACATGAGCTACGAAAATGGCATATCTAAGTGATTTGGTTAGACTGGGGCACTGGAGAGGGATAGGGATGCCTCAATCTAATTTTTGTGTCCCCTGGTTTGTAGAAATGGTTGGAACTGGTTCCAATATGGTCACTAGGTGTTTGCACTTCTTCGCTTCTTATCGTGTGTATGTCGTTGAACTTCATTGGATGTCGTTGTAAACCTACAATGGATAAATCACCTACAAAACCCCAAGCAAAGCATCAAAACCCTATAAAAATAAATATGCTTATGAAGGGTTAAATCTTGTCTCATTTGCCAAATTAATGGACTTATCAGTGAGGATTGTACTACATCACAAACCCAATGTAGTTCTAGGTGTGTGTGCACGGAATTATTCCCTAGGTTGCTCTTGTGCCAATCATACTTTATGAGTAGTGAGAAGGTAACTAGATGTAGAATGTAAATAATGTGTGCATGGAATCAATAGACTCCCTTCCTATGAAGTGTGATGCACATGAACCATCCTTTGTACCTTATGATGGAGCTAGATGGATGCAAATGGAGCTATAGATGTCTTTGATGGTGTAACCTTAGATGGAGATAGTAAATTGTTAGTGTTTGGTCTGTATGATGGAAAAGTGACAAGCAAGCATGGGAATCTACAAGTAACTCTTCCTCACACCCGACCTCCCAAGGTCATGCTAAGACAGCCGGTGGGGATGGAATACGCGTGGGATGTAGACAAACTAGTTAGGCAATCTTATGTCTTCGATGCGCACTAGTGGAATATGTGAATCTAAGGCAAAGAAGGCCCTCCTAACTTGAACTGGTGTGATAGATCAATCAGCGAGGATGACTACTCAAAGGCTCCAATCAATATCAAGCTCTAGCGTGATCCGATCTATAGGTTGTGGGATACGAGGAAAATGACCTAGGATTGTTTTGTGTATATCTCCAGACAAGGTCATAAGATGGATGATGGATATATAGCGGATTCTACGGGTGATTATCTGGTCTAGTCCAGAAATCTTTAGCTTTGTTAGCTGCTATGTCTAACATAGATAATTGTGTGATAATGGTTAGCGGAATTGGAGTGGATCTAAATACTAATGAGTGTAAACCAGCGTCAACGTCGATTGACCTTTGGACTCGTTAGGTTGTGGGATTTGTGAATCACAACCGTAGATTCGTGGTTGTTGTGGACCTGCTATGGTCATGTGTGGAATCAGTCCCTAATCCCTAATATCCATTAGTTGTATGCCTTCTCGGCCTCTATGTTCAGAATTAACAGTTGTGTAATCTTTTTAGAATATCTTATAGGCGTTCTTGCAACCTGAATTCGTAAGCTAGTGTCTATGTCAGTGAGAATGTCTCTTGTATCTGGCTGTAGGACTAAAGGATCACAACTAAACGTTTTCTCTCTTTCAAGCCCTTTTACAGTCATGTGGATAGTTATCTAGGGTAATCTGTAGTTTGGCTGGTTTGACCAAAATGTATGCGTTGTCATCTTCTATGTTTAGTCCTCTCAGTTGTGAGCTGATTTGTTGTAGGTCTGTTGTTGTTTGGAAGACTTGGATGCTAAGGTTCTGATCTATATTAGTTATTGCCGTAATGAGATTAGGTTGAGGCAAGATTGGTTTGAATACATATTATCCGGGCTCTCTAGGTCCCATGATTATCATGCAAAAAGGAAATGATATAGATCTAACTAATGAATGAATAAATTAGCTACGCAAGATATATCTAGGTATATTCCTAAATCGATTTTATTGATAAGCTCTTAAACAGAATTTAAAAGAGCAATTTATCTAATATATCTAGCAATTGACAACTAAACTAATAACATAATTAAAATAGACAAAGTAATCGATTATAACTACTTATGCTGTGTAGCTTGTAGATCTACTCTAAATAAACAGGATAACCGATCATTCTATTCGAAAGACTCTCGATCTTACCTCATAAGTGAGGAGTAAATCATAGTTTCTCGAAACTATCAATCCCCACATCTTCCTGGTAATATCGAAAGTAAAATTAGCGAAATGAAATGATTGGCTACTCTATTTGATATGCTTTAACTAAAACTTTGAAAGCTTGAAACTGGATTTTGTAAAATAGTGGCAAATCCGATGGTGTGTGGGCTTGTCCCTCAATGTGATCTCCTCGTTCTTTCATTCTCACGTGGATCCAGAAAAGTGTGTAATGATAGCATCATCAGCAAAAAGTAGATATTGGGATAATGGTAGCTTAGGATGCAGACCGAATACAATGCAAGTAGGAGAGGGATAGCGCAAGAGAACAGAGCTTGGCTTATGTAATTCCTAGCCGGATTTATTACGAGTCATGTAACATAAAATGTCCAGAACCTGAAACTATCTTATTTGATGAGAAGAACCTGCAACTTTTATGGCTTCCTACTGAAAATCGAACTATCCTACTCCAATTGATTGGATGAAATAATAACAACACTTTGCACAAGAAGAATATGTGGCTTTCTAACAGCTAAACAACACTAACCATGCATACAACAAACAAAACTATGAATGCTAAGCAAAATTGAAAGGCTAAGCTATTGAAATGAGAAATTAGAGGAAAATTTGAGGGGCCATTTGCTTGAGCACAAGCCAGCTATTTATAGAATCCCATTTACCCAAAGGTGAAAACCAAATTGATCTCTTAAACCATAAACAATGCCAAAACACTATTCTAGGGAACCAGAATCATAAATACAAGCAAAGGCGGTGAAAAAGCTGGTAAAAATTGAAAATTTACATGAGTCATGTTTAAAAGAGCATTCTGGAAAATGTGTGAAGGACCACCACCCTGGTGGCGGAGGTCACGAAATCACCGCCTGCCAGGCAGGTGGCGGTTTCGTCACTGAAGACCAAAACACAAAGGAAAGGAGGGGAGAAGAGAAAACAAAGCACGTAGGGGCTAAGCGGGGCATGCGGGATGTTAACACATGCTTGGAGAGCTTTTCCATATTCTCGAACACCTTGTGAGGAGACCTGTATCATCATTGGGGCTCGTGTAACATTGTTCCGGTGGTGCAATACCCTATAATTTTGGGTACATACATGGGTCCCTTATAGTGATCACATAAATTTATATTTATATGATTCCCTCGCTTCGATTTTGTAATTAACCCAAAAGGCCGACTACAAAAATATAAGATGCTCAAATGACTAGAAAGGATCCAAAAAGTGTGACCAAAGTACAAAGAGGATGGGCACCCGAGAGGGACGAGGGCACTGGCGTTGGCGTTATGGCTAGGCACCCAAGTCGAGAAAGGGTAAAACTAAAGTATAAAAAGACATATTGGGTCAATAAAGGTGCAAGACCGAAAGTTGCTAATAGAAAGCAACAAAAGATTACCAAAGATATGGGTTGATTAGTATTTTCCTTACATAAGAACCATGTAAATAGTAGTATGTGATCGAGACTAGATAATGACTCAAAGTGCATGATTTTGTGTCTACAATTATAACAATATTTGTACCCCTTTTAATTCTATCTGTTTATTTGTCAATCTTGGTGTGTCCCCAACTCGTTGCCTTGAATACCCTAGTTGAATGGATGATAAGATTACACGTTGTCTAGACACATTTTTACCCATCATACATCCTTATTGAACTCGACATGAATCTTATTTTTTCCATTACGATCGAGTAAATCTTGTTAAAAGAACCCATTTTTATTTTTTCTTGTTTTAGTCTTTAAAAATTCCAAAAAACCTAAAAATCAATCTTTCTAGATGCCTTTGGCCCCTGTGTCAAATTATGTGCAAGGTCTATCTTGTTTGTCTTGGCCAAATTTTCTCACAGACGCCTTCACCCAAAGTGAAACACCTTTTACATGACCAATTGTGTCGGTAGCTCATTCTCCTAACATTCTTTTGGGTAATATCAACAGTCCATCATGGAGTATCTTGGCCTGGGACTCTCCACCTCTGGTGAAAAGGCACTTTCATAAACCGATTTTCCATAATCTAGGTTTCCTTTATACTCATATTGTTGTGTGATAGGAGCTAATCAGAAAAAGTATAATACCCGTAACAACAATGTATCAAGTGATGAAGAAGAAGAGATTCATATTGAGGATATCTCTGACCCTTCACCAAAAATTCAAAAATTCCTTGATAAGTTTGCTCACTACAAAGGATAACCTGAGTTAGTAATTCATAAACATCTCCTTAAATTTGTCTCTAAGCAACTTGACGATAGGGTGGATAATGGGAAGGCTACCATGGCAGGATCATTTGCGAATGCCTCTAGTTTTGATCCCACTAATATTATCCTACATCTCATAGACAAGATGATTTGGCAACACATTGTCACTATGTCTCAACTCCTTCAAATACAAACCAATATGGTCCAAATGGTTAACCATCCTAATATGGGCTCTAGGGGTGCAATTCCCCTGCCCTTACCCAATGACCTAATGGGGCACCTATTTCCCAACCTCCCATTCACAACAAAGTCTTGAGGCCGAGTCCAACAAGATCTGCTAGCACCTTACATCACTAGCATGGATATTGGAGGTATTACCCTTCTATCTCATATGATGGGTCAACCAATCCTACTTTACACATCAAGGCCTTTGGAAACATTTATAAAGAATGGATCAAAGTCAATTCTTACGTTGCCACTAAAATCTTAGCTAAGACTCTTACTTAGAGATGCTTTGGATTGGTATCATACTTTACCCCTAACTCCATAGTGGAGTTAGAATCTCTAGTAACAGCCTTAGTTAATGAATTCCAATACCATGATTTACCTGAAAATAACATTAATGCTTTCATTAACTACAAACAACATGAAAATGAATTAGCTCAAATGTTCATCAAACATTGGAAGACCTTATCTACTAAGGCTAGAACACAATATGTCAAATGATAGTTTATTCCAACTCTTCCTTCGATCCCTAAAACCTCACCTTCAATATAAGGTTAGGTCCTTTTCTCCTACTTCCCTTAACGAAGATTTCAAACAAGCCAAAAGATAAGATTACCTCATGAGGGAGTTTGAGAAGGCTCCTCCTAAGACCCAAGAAACTAACAAATAAAAATCCTTCAAAAATCAAAGAACAAGAATGCCACGGATGACGGGGTCTCAGATACCCTTCCTCTCATGGATTCTACAAATAGGAATGTATTTTTATTGACCAAAAGATAATAATAATAAGAACTAACCTACCTATTATCATCCATTAACTAAGGATGAGTTGAGAAAGTGTATGCCTAAACCATTTAGTCAAATCCTAGATCCTTCTCGACCCATTCCCCAATGGCATGATGAAAATAATTTTTACTAGTGGCACACCAATTGGGGCCATTCTCATGGGAATTATCTTGCCCTCCACATGGCTACCATAAATTTATTTTTAAGCCCTCATTTTGACCATGAGGCCATAAATAGAGAGTGTTTGGCATAAGCAATCAAGGCTCGTGACGCTTAAAGACAAAAGGATTTTCATAATGCCCTTAATCAATCCAATGAAGAACTTAAAGTTTTCTTTGACCCTATGTCAAACCTTAGTTCAGAAAAAGCTCCAAGAAAATAGAAAATGCCACAACAAACATGGTTGATCCTGACTATCCTCATGTGACCATGGTGGCCATAAATGATGTGAGGTGTGTGATAGCATATATAGAGCTAGAATACCCTCCATCAATTCAGCCTAAAACTCATAGATTCATTTACCCTTGTGTGTTCCAAAATCAGACTCCTAAAGTTAAAAATGCTTCTTCCACAAATGTCATCGGCCCTATAACAAAACTACTATAAGAACGAAGGTGTCTCAAACTATTTTCCCAATCACGTACACCTTGGGTGGCCGATGGCATCGAGAAAAAGTAAATAGCTATTTTGAAGTATTTATAATCACTCTTCTACCTTCTGAGCCTATTTCTGAGGGTTCCAAACACTCTCATCCTATTGCTCAAATCATCCATGATGAATGGGATCCTTTGAAAGTACTTTATCATATTCTCGTACCAATCCCCTTTTTATATCTCATGTGCACATCACCTTACCATCATGAGCAAATCATTTGATATGAACATACCTTTCCCTCCTACTTTAGAGCAGTCTCCTACACTATATGGTTTGGAAAAGAGTATCCACCATCAATGTGAGAAACTATCCATTTATACAAATCATACCACTAATGTTCACACTTACATATGTTTTCTTATAGTGGCCAAGATTCCAGACAAACTCTTGTTATGGGTAATGTTCCCCCATTCTTTATGTCTATACAAATTGGTTAACACACAGTCAAGTGTCCCCTCATTGATGAATGTGACGACACTTGTGTGGCCTCTCTAGAATTCATTAAAGCCTTAAGATACTCAATAGACAATCTCAAGACCATGCGTACTACTTTTCAAGGGTATGATCGTCGGAAAATGCCACCCATGGGTTGTATTTGGCTACATATCACCATTCCTCCTAGGACAGTGCATGTGAAGGTTATGGTCTTCAAATTTCCCTTATCCTACAACATTCTCCTTGGTTAACCTTGGACCCATCACATGCGTGTGGTCACCTCTTCAACATATCAATGTGTTAAGTTTACACACCAAGGGGAAATCTATAAAATCCAAGGTGACCCAAATCCCAGAATTATGATACTCTCCAACAAAAGGGGACGTATAAATTCCCAACCCTCAAGAACTATCACTTATCCCATTCGTGAATATCAATGTTTTAATTATCTTGTTGAGTCTCTTCATGGTAATGCGGGTCATCTAGAATCTAGAGTTGGTTGGGCACACGCCTCCCAATATCTTGGATTCTGACGATGATGAACCTGATGAGATTACCATTAGAATCAACACTTCTGACCTATTGGATCTTGTCATCTCACAACTTCCTCCTAACTTGCAACCTCGCAAGAAGGAGCCATCTATTCTTGTTACTATTTCACGAACACCTCAACCTACACCCAAACAAAAGGTTCAACTTGAAACCACAGTTGATTCTTGCATGATAGATACTATCACCCCGACTATGATGATGGTTACACTCTAGATGATCCCCATTTGGCTAGTTACGCCCAAATTCGGGATAGAGAGGTTTGGTATTACCAAATCTCCCTCTAAAGCATTCTCGCTCATGATGTGAATGTAATTCTTATACAAGAAGACCTTTCACATTCGATTGAGCCTATTCCTAGCATACTAGTGCCTGAGCCTCAGACAACTCCACTAGCCTCATCTTCTTCCCTCAACTCCACTAGATCACCTAGTGTACTTCCTCATCTGAGAGAAGGGGAACATATACCTAAATTTGACTACAAAGCTGATTATCTCATGGATGATGAAGTTCCAGATGTGTCGACATCATCCATGTCAAACCATATGATCACTCACATCATCCCTTACCCCTTACCATTATGGCTCCTCCACCTTCTATGGTAGAGCCATACTGCACATGACATGAGGATCTAGGGTATGATGTGTTTGATTGGAGAGCCTATAAGAAACATATGAAAAATCTTAAGGATGAGGTTAGGAGATACAAATCTCAAAAGGCTACATGGCCTTACGCCTCAAACCCATTATATTGTTCAACCATGGTTACTGCCCACATATCGTCATTGATTATCGTGTCATGTATAAGTGAACTCCTAGTTCGAGTCCTCTTCATGTGGAAACATAGAGTCAACCCCCCTCAGAGTCATCTACCTTCCCTAGACCATCTAGACCACAACCTACATATGGGCCTCCACCTCGCCCTAAGCCTTGCCCCACTCTCAATGATATTCGATGTGGTATCCTCACTCGGTTGGAGGACAAAATTGATGACACTTTATTTTCCACATGATTTGAAGTCCATCAATAGGTAGCCATTACCCAACATGTTATCGAGGACCTCATGACTTGTGCATGTAGTCATATCTTAAACCAAGTAGATGATATCATCACCAATATTCTACATCGATTCACCCCTCGTGGCTAAGCACCTCCCTTAAAAAAACCTTGACTATATCTTTATTTAGCTTTGAGCTCTCGCTTTTGCTTGGGCTCTCGGCCCCCTTAGTTTTTACACATATCTACACCAATCTTATCCTTACTTGGGCTCTTCACCCTTCTTGGGTTTATTATCATCAATCTCTTTTTCCTTGAAATCTCCCATCGTTGGAATTTTACGGTCTTGATTCTACCTCTTTTGGCTCTGATTCTTCTTGGCTTTCCTTAAGTGGATTGCCACATTCTTGTGCATCCTCACTTAGGTATTTGACCTTGCTTGGATTTATCTCTCATCTAATTGGCTTTATTTCCTAATCACCATTATTGTTTTCCTAAGTACCATAAGTATTATTACATACATGCATGAGAAAGAAAGGAAAGCGATAAGTAAATAATCATTCATCATTCATCAAAATAATCATATATATATATATATATATATATATGTATATGTATGTATGTATGTATGTATGTATATATATATGTATATATGTATGTATGTATATCAAATCAAATATATATCGACAAAATACATCAAAATCTATCATAATACATCATCACTATCTAGGTGGCTCAAGCATCCTCACCCCTTGGGGTGGTCTCTGGATGCTTTGTGCAAAGGTGTTGTGTTAGATGCTTAGTGTGCGAGCTAGAGACTTCGCCTAGATCAAGCTTCGAGATGCCTCTCCTGTGTGCTCTCATCAGCTAGGCCTCTAGCCTCATGATCCTTCTCTACAACACTCCTAGCATCTCGAAAGTTGTGTTTCCTACTCCTAAACCAAGGCACCCGCATATATGTTTCAACATCATATCATGTTCTGTAGTTCATGCCTGTGCATCTCTCCATCTTCACAAGTGTTTTGACAACATCCCAACCTACCTTAAAAATCTCCCTGACGACTTGCCAACCGAAGGTATTGTGGGGTTCGTCATGACCGAGGTATCTGAACATACAATATTGGGTCCATGACCTCATGGTGTGCATTCTCTATCAAGGAATGCCACTATTTTATCGTCTACTTTGTAAAACTAAAAATACATTCATCAATACTAATCTAAGTCATCAAATAAGCTTATCTACATTTCTAAATAAAATCATCACGCTCATACCCGACTTCCGAGCTCATTCGATGATGGTCTCCCCATCTTGTGGCCGCCCAATTTACCGCCTCAACCTAATAAAATTTAGCGATCTCCACCTAACATATTATGCCCACCTATCTTGGGGCATCAAAATCATGTCTCCTCACGGCATGCCCTACGCTTATCTCGTAGTTGTAGGGCCATCTCTATACCCAATGGCATGTCAGGTAACCACATCTTGGTCACCCCATCCTATGTTATCTCGGTCATGGCCCTAGTTATCTCTCTATCCTCCTCTCGGTGTTGGGACTGGTTATGCCTACATTGCCCACCTATGGGTCTAGTCCAGTCGCAGTCCTCCATCGAATCCCCATCGATATCTCTACCACAATAATCTCTGGTGGGTCCTAACCTACCCCACCTCTCCATCTCTTCCTCTATCCCTATGTCTCCCATGGCCCATACTCTATGGGACCACAATGTTTGTACTTTGTCCACTACGTTTTCAATCTCTCTCGCATGTTGTTGTTTATAGGTGGTAGTGGTGGTATCACAATAGGCTCAGGCCTCCCAAACTGTCTGGGTACCTTGTCTATCGAGATGGGTCTCTACCCAATGCAAATAATGACATGTCACCTCCTTAGCTACCTTTAAATCATCTACATGTGGCCAACTAGGCCACTAGACCACATAACCCACATTATGTATATGGCACCCATACGACCTCATCTGGATGTACCTATCGTAATGGTGAATAATCTAAAAGTGCTCTCATAGTTGGCCCATGTGTCCACTAGAGTACTCTTGGGCATCTGTTGATATGACTAGGGGTAGCCTTGTGTGCCTATACATGGGAAATCTCTCATATATCCAATAAGTCGGTAGTATCACGGGACCTATGGCCCTTTGTACCCTCTGTCATGGACCTACTGTATAGATCATGCACCATTTGCACTCATATAGTAGTCCCCCATCTAAACAACACATCATGCTCAATCACATCCCTACATACTACCACCAAATATAATGGAATTGTCCCATCTACCATGTGGCATAATATACGTGCCACGATAATGCCCATCACCACCTTTTGAATAGCCAAAATCTTCTGTAGTGTGTACTTTATGTAATACACCTGAATGAAAAACATCACCTCATCATAGGTCTCATTGTTTATGGCCCATACGACCAAGGCCCTCCTCTTTGTAATATCCATGGTGAGATCACAATACATGTGAGCTCCCTTAATCAACAAGCCCAATATCCGTGAACATCCTAAAGTGTCACGGTCATCTCCACTATCTCACCTACCCACCACCGAAAGGTGTTGGCCCTAAGCTCACATGATGTCTAAATAAATATCTACATCAAATCTAGACTCATTGTTATCTTGGGCATCTGCATGATGCCTATGAATCCCCATCTATGCAACTACGTTTTCTTTGCATCTATCAATCTAGAAATCATGTCATTCAACCATGTTATATCCACCTCTCGCCATAGGTGGATCCTCCGATCCTCCTGTAATCACAAATTAATGAAATTCAGACATTAGATTCATCAAAAAAATTTAAAATTTAAAATCATAATAATCTACATGATTCATAAATATTCCTACGTTATACATACACCCCTTTGTCAAAAAAATTCTACATATCCCGATGTCATCATCGACCTTGTTATTTTCGGGGGGTGATGACATCTAAGTTAAATATGACATGGACTTTTAAAAATTAAAAAGTAAAAATCTAAAAATGAAAAAGCAAAAAGAAAATCCCTCTCAAACCCAATTTGTATTTTTCCTACTCTTCCTAATGACGTAAGTTTGACTAAAAATGGCACCCTATTGCCTTCGCATTTCCCAAAAATCTAAATTACTAATAATCTACCTAATAAAATTAAATGCATCGACTTACCCCCATGGTCGTGCTCCATTGCATGCACCTCCTCATCAATCTTGCCCTCCTCCTTGTACTCTTGCCATCTCGTCACCTCAATCTCCAAATTTGGAATTCCAGAGCTCAATTCTCTTAATTCCAAAAATAGTAATAAGAAAATAACCTCAAAATCCTATATAAACTTCAAAATTTCTATTTAATTTCACCACGATGGTCCTCAATATTTAATTACCCATCATTTGTGTTCCCGATCTTTGAAAAATCCATGTGTCACTTGTGTTGGGATCGTGATATTCTCGTTCCTTTTGACATATTACACAACTTGATCCACTTTGGCCAAAAATCATCATTTTTTCGACCCCTTATTTCAAATTTCCAAATTCACAACATCCATCCCACATGCCCCTAACTAGGTGATTTATGTCTTATTTTACTAATGTTCCTCTATTGTTTCCTTTTAGTTTTTCTTCTCCAGGGTTCTAGTAGCATGAATTCCACCCGTATGTAGTAGGAAAAACGAAACTATCAAGTACACATTAATAAGTATATTTCATTTCAGCTAGTCATTTCTTTACTTTTAGCATTTACTTTCAGTTTTGGTGTTATGTATCATTATTTCCATTGACTACCCCATGTTTTTCTATTGCAACATGCGGTAATCAATGGTTGGGGCATATGTATACACCTAAATTTTTATTTTCTATTTTCATACTTATTACTAACCATTTTTTTTCAGGTTAGAGGTCGTTAATGCATCTATCTCTATAAATAGGTTCCTTAAGGGGCTCATTCCATGAGATAGGGTATGGTTATTCATGTAACCATTAGGTTAGGGATGATACATGGAGAGAGAACAACTTTTGGTCCCATTTATGTATTTATTTTGCTTTTATCCTCTTATTTTCCTTCACATTCTCTTGACATCTAGCTTGCTTATGACCCCATTTCTTTTATTTTGCATTATCCTTGCTTCCCATGACACTTTGCACATCTCCCCTTGAATTTTCCTCCCTTGTTGATGTCATCACCCATGGGCGATTACATTGGTGCAAATTCAAATTCCATGTTGATGCCTTCTCCCATGGCGATGGCGTTAGTATAAATACCCCAACTCTCATTTTCACATCATAAGCTTTGACAATTACACAAAGGAACTCATCATTAGCTTTTCTCTCTTGCACCAACTTGCACATGTTCACTCAACTTCTAGATTTCTTACATCTTGACTCTTGGATTGGAGATTCTTCTTGTTTGGATTGGTTTGCTTACACTTTTGGGTCATCTATAGTGAGCTAGGATTGGATTGTTTCCCCTTCTCCACCTAAAATTTGTTCTCTCTTGGTGTATGGTCCTTTAGGAGATAGATGCATCAATGACCCCCCCCAATAGGTAAGTTATCTAACCCACTTTGTCATTTTGTATAGAGTAGTTCCTTACATTTGTTACATACTATATGTTAGCTTAGTATTTTATGGACATGCTAGGTTAGCATATTATATTTCAGTTCCTTTTATGTTACATGCTTTCCTTTGGTTAGCATAGATATTACATGCTTCTTTTATTTATCATTACCCCCATAGTGTCGATACCTCCATAGGGTTCCTCTTCTTCAACCTAAGGCCTTGGAAACCTTAGTTTTTCCTAGTGTAAGGGTTACTTCCTTTGGGGTATTCGATCATAGCGGTCCATGTAGCCCCTTTATTTCTATTTTTTTATGTTTCGGTCTTGGTGTGTCCTCGACTTGTTCCCTCAAATACCCTAGTTGAACAGATGATAAGAGTGTGTCGTGTCTAGACATATCTTTTCCGCCATACATATATGAGTGGTTAGTTATGCCATTTGGCTTAACAAATGCCCCAAATACCTTCATGAGACTGATGAATGAGGTGTTGAATCCATTTTTGGGAAAATTCATGATAGTGTGTCTAGATGACATATTGGTGTTTAGCAAAACAAAGGAAGAGCACATTGAAAACATGTGTAAGGTAATGAAATGCTTGCAAGAGGAAGAAATAATAATGAATATAAAGAAGTGTAGCTTCATGCATGAAGAATTGGTATAGTTTAGTTTTGTAATATCCCATGAAGGATTGTGAGTGGATCCGAATAAGTGTTTGCAATTGTAGAGTGGTCCTCACCAAGAAGTATGACCGATGCACGAATATTTCATGGTTTAGCAAGCTTCTATATGAATTTTATAAGGGAATTTAGTGGAATATGCATAATAATCATGGAGATGATGAAATGAGAACACAAGGAGTGTATGTGGATGAAAGAGGCAGAGTACAACTTTCAAGAATTAAAGAAAAGATTATGGCACAACCAAAGTGTTAGTGTCACCAAGTTTTGAGAAGGTATTTCAAGTGGATTATGATGCAATAAGAACAAGTATTGGAATGATACTAAGATAAGAAGGAAGATACATAGCCTACTTCAATGAGAAACTAAATGATGCAAAAGGAGATACTCAACCTATGATCAGGAGTTCTACATGATAATACAGGCATTGAAGAAATGGAGGCATTATTTGTTTCTAAATAAGTTTGTCTTGTACATTAACCATCAGGCACTACATTTTGTCAATAGCCAAGAGAAATTAAACCAAAGGCATATGAAGTGGGTAGAGTTCCTACAAAGTTATTCTTTTGTATTGAAGCACCACAATGGAAAATCCAACAAGGTCGTAGATGCGTTTAGTAGAAGAGTATTGGTGTTGACATAAATGTGCAATGAAGTCATGGGATTTGAGACCATGAAGGAGTTATATGCACATGATTTCAAATAATCATGGGAGGCATGTAAAGAACTAATATGTGTGGATAGGATGCCTTGGTTAGACTACTTTATCTAGGGTGGAATGTTTTTCTTAGGAGCATAGCTATGTATACCACACATATCAATACACGAAAATATGATCATAGAAAATCATAGTGGAGCATTAGTATGTCACTTTGGGAATGAAAAAACTTTGGCATAGATGAAGGAACAATACTTTTGGCCGAAGATGAGAATGGATGTGTGCAAGTATGTACAAAGATGCAGGGTTTGTCAGTTGGCCAAAGGGAAAAAAAAATAGGGTTGTGCCATCCTTTACCTATACCTAAGAGACTATGGGAAGACATTAACATGGATTTTGTGCTAGTTTTCCAAGGAAAAAAAGAGGTAATGACTCCATATTTGTGGTATTTGATAGATTTTCAAAGATGGTGCATTTTATTACATGCAAGAAGACAAGTGATGCAATTAGGATCGCGCGCCTATATTTTTAAGGAGGGTGGTGTGGTTGTATGGGTTACCAATGAGCATAGTATTATATAAGGATACCAAATTCCTAGGACATTTTTGGAGGACTTTATGGAAGAAGTTGGGAACAAGGTTAACTTATAGCTCAGCCTACCATCCACTTAACCGATAGATAGGTGGAAGTCATGAACCAAATATTAGGTAATTTGTTGTGTAACTTGATAGGAGATAAACCAGACCAATGGGATATGATATTGGCACAAATCGAATATACCTATAATAATTTAGTAAACATGAACACAAATAGGACCCCATTTCAAATTATTGATGGGAAAATTCTAAGAGGAGTAATAGAGTTACTCGAGGTAATAAATTATTGAAGCACTGAGGTAGAAGAGTATGTAGAATATATGCAAAACTACTTGAGGAAGTGTATGAGAAATTGGAAAATAGTAATCAAGGTTTTAAAAAGGTGCACAGATGAAGGATGCAGAGCCAAGGAATTTGAGGAAGGAGAGGTTTAGTAAAGGAATCTATAATAAGTTGAACCCAAAGAAAACTAAGCCATGGAAAATAGTGCAGAAGATTGGGCCAAATACATGTAAGATAGAGGTTTTCGGAGGGATTAGACATCTCTCCAATATTTAATGTTTCAAATTTATATGAGTTCCATGAAGGGGACACTAGTGTACACAAAGTTGAAAGACAATGCTCAAAGGAGTTAGATGAAGATGCACTCTAATATAAAGAAACTCTTGGTTGGAGGAGACATCTACCGAGAAAATGGCTAATGAAATCGAGACCATACTAGACTCAAGGGTAATACAGAAGATGCACGAAAAGGAGTACATGGAATATTTAGTAAAATGGAAGGAACATGCAAAAGAAGATGCGACATGGATAAGTGCAAAAGAGCTTGGTTAGCTAGGTTATACTACGAATCCTAACTTGTGAGACGAGCTCACTTTTTTACCGAGATGTTAGATACAGAGCATTTTGGAAGATTTACATGATGCATATATTTTGGAAATTTTGACTAAGGAAGGTGGTGCACACAAACTATTTGAATAGATCAACTAAGAAGATTAGTGTGCGGAAGTACGCAAAATATTTGAAGAAAGAGGGAATGTGTGGGAATTTGATAAGCTAAAAAGGGGAAAAGATGTTGGAGCCATGTGTGTGATTTTGGAGCAAACCCAATAAGGGGCACATAAAAATTTCAACGAGAAAAACAAAGTACGCGCAGAGAAATACTTAAAGGTAGAAAACAACAAAGTGGTAGGTATATGAAGGATGTAAGTCAATTGTGACATGGAATTCTAGATGGTTTTCTATCAATTGCTAAGCCGAAGTAATTAGCCACCATTAATGCACATGAGTTATAATTTGGGGTTTGAGGATGATTATGAGAGGATTCTAGATGGAATTTCAAAATCTTTATGGGTGGGAAATATTGCATATAAATACCTTCTTGAAACCTTGTTTTAAGAGGAGAAGAGAAGGGGGAGAAAGAAAGAAGGTGTTAGGTGGAAAAGAAATTTTGGGAGTAATCACCCATGTAACTTTGTAGTTGTAAATCCCATTAAGGATTGATTGTTGTAGATGTCATATGGCTTTCTAAGAATAGAACTTAAATTCTAGAGTGAAATTTATGTTGTGTTTATTCTACAAATGCACTAGGGCAGTCTCAATAGGATTGGTTGATGTTACCATAGATAGGAAGGAGTTTTAAAATTCTTCATCACTTAGGTTTACATGTTACGGTTTATGACGATCGGTTTCTAAGGCGAGAAAATAAGTAATTTAGTATATGTTGGTACATTCTCGAGATGCAATCTTGTGTTATGAGAGATAGCCTCATATTAAGGGAGATAGCTTCCCATGATCATGAATCAAGGTGAGAAGTAAAAGTTCCTTCTATTGATGTTTTACTCTTGAGTTATCAAAATATTTGCGGGGAAGAGATTACGATTCACAAAAGAGAGTAGAAAGATAGAAAAGAGGAAGTGTAACTTTTGTAATTTTATAAGAATGAAAAATTTTGGTGGTACATTTTTTTTCAATGGGAGGTGTGATCTAGAGGGTACCCGTAGGGTATATGGTTTACACAAATTTTGAAACTTTTTGCATATGAAAGATCTCGTCTAGATATTTCTAACACCTTTTGAACGAAATGAAACAAACATTGTATGTAGAAAATGTAATCCACTAAAAATTTCTTCAATCGATAAAGATAAAATAGTAGGTCACATAGATATGATGTGGCATAGTGTGTGCATAAAAATTTAATGAATGTGGTGGTGATAAGTGGCAATTTTATCGTGTAAAAATTGGTTTGTACCCTCGGTCGTCCATAGTCTACGTGGGGCCCACATGATGTGTTAGGTGCATGCCAACAACCGATAGGGTCTACTCTTTTCGGGTGGGAGGCCTTATAACCTATTTTCACATTGCATTGTATGGGGTTTGGCTTATAAAACCATCGAAGACCAAATTTTGTTACATGCGGGATTAAGTTCCCAAGTTTTCCAAAGATCACTAGTTAGCTCGGCGAGCTCACAACCAAGTTGTAGGGATGAGCTCATAATTGACAAATGAGTCTAAGGACTGAATTCATTATTTTCGGCTTGGTGACCAAGTCATAGTCCACCTCACCACATGGTCAAGTCAAGTAAATAACCATTGATTTATGTGGACCATCTGACGTGCCAACTAATCAACATTTCTTATAACCACCTTGCGGGTCGAGACCAAACTAGACAACAAGCTCACGAAACATCCAAAAACTCACCTCATACTAAGCAAGTCAACTCACATTCCATCCAACCAAATCCATGTGGTGAGTTGAGTACTAAGATCCAATGCCAAGTCACAACCACCCACACACACAACTAACCAACAATGTCAAGATCGAAGGGTGAGTCAACTCATTCCAACCCACAAACTTACAAAGTGTGGCAAGCTAAGTGCCTATCCCGATGGGATTTTAAAACAAAAGGATGCATGGTGTGGCATAATCCATGAGGATGGTTATCCACCTAAACCTTGTAAAAAGGATATAGTTGTTTATATGTTGACCAATGTAGGATTTACCCACTCAAAACCAAAGCTATCGAGGTAAAATGGTGTAAGATTCAAACTTTGGTGGTTCTAGTAAAAAGATAATCCCCAACTATTGAGCCATGGGCTCACAAACATTATAAGAGGCCCAAATTTTTATTTGAAGGTGAATTTTTAATTGATGAGACCCAATTTTGGAGACATGGAGATCATATTTGAGATTTTTGTGCAAGGATCCTTTGGAGATAGGCTCAAAGATATCCTTAAAGCTAGTGCAGAGCATTTTGCAAGCCAAAGACAATGTTGTGATGATTTTATAATTGTAAAAGGTGAATTTTCATCATAATAGAGTAGTTACAAAGCTTTATTAGACCCAAAGACATAGCACTTTGAATTGGGTGAACTTTGTTAACAAGTGATTTGTGTCATTATTTTGCATTTTCCTCCTTTTTGTTCATTGTTTATCAGTTTGAATCTGATTTCTTGAAGTTTTAAAATCTAATTTTGATTTTATGGGAATTTGAAACCTCTTTATTAATTATCCAAAAATTGATAAAAAGACAAGTGAATGATTCCTAGATCAAATTGGGTTGCGTATAATTCAAATTTTATAATGATTTCATTAGATTAAACCACTTTTACATTCTATGGAGAAATAACGAAAAAATCAAGAAATGATGGATATGTATGCGGAATTGATGGAATAAAGTTGTAAAACATTTCAAATCAATTTCAGATCAATTATTATGCCAAATTCTAACATGGTGTGTGGAATTGAGATTGAATTATAAGTATCCATAAAAATGGAGAACTAAGTAAGTTTATTTTTATCTTATTTTTGGATCAATTGGATATTTTGGGAGATTCTAAATTAGTGATAAATCAAGTCAAAAACAAGTTCAATGCAAGTTGTCCTACCTTTGGAAGTATATAAATAGATTTTAGGATCTAATTGAAGCATTTGATGCCTTTGGCATTTCTCCTGTTTCTAGAGATAAAAAAGAAGAAACAGATCTCCTCGCCACTTCTAGAGACATGTTATAGCCAATTGAAAACTCCAAATGGGATGGATTATCCATAGAAATTATCCATTGTTCCTTTGTACCATATAATATCTATCATTTTCAATTGTTTATTGACAACTAATAGATTTTACAAATTTTGAATAATTATGATGTATTCTCTCCCCAAACCATTGATGAGTGTAACAAAAACGATGAACATTAAGAAGCCAAAGGATAACACAACACATGGGGAGAAAATGGAGTGCTCAAGCTGAAAGATAATAAGATCCCAAAGGGGATGGTGTCATTAGAGAGACTTTTTGATCTAGACATCCCTCCTAACAAACATGGCTTGAAAACTTTTAAAGCATAGGAAACCATTAGTCTCAATCTAGGAACTACAAGTAGACCCCAAAATTTCATCATTGGTAAAACTTGCACCCGTAAAGATAAATAAGAGCTAATATATGTGTTGAATGAATAAAATGATGTTATATCTAAGTATTTTGAAGTTTTAAAGGTCTTTGATCTAAAAATAATGACTCACTCTATTCATCTCAAAGAGATTGACAAACCATTCAAGAAGAGAAAGACTTATCAATCCCATCCTTGAGCTGACCACCCATAAAAAAATTTAAAAATTACTCTTTGCTCGCATTATTTTCCCAATAAGACAACATCTGGGTAGCCAACTTGGTCCTTGTCAAAATGAAAAATGGGGATATTAGATTGTGTGTTGACTTTAGGAATTTGAACCAAGATTCAACAAAAGATAGTTATCCTTGCCCATCCTTAGATGAATTCCTCCAAACATTTGGTAGTCTTTGAGATGATGTCATGTTTGGATGGATTCCTAGGCTATAACCAAGTCCTTGTGGATGAAAGAGATGGATCTAAAATTGCCTTCACAACTAAATGGGGAATATTTTCCTATAGAAGAATGCATTTTTGCCTAATAAATGTAGGAGCCACCTTCCAAAGGGAAATGAATGAATCTTTCCAAGGTCTAGTAGGGAAATGTATAATCATTTATATGGACAACTTGACCGTATTTACTAAAAATTGGTCTTAACATTAAAAAAAAAAAGGAAAAGTCTTGAGTAAATGCATACAATTTGACATATCTCTAAATCCAAAAAGAGTATCTTTGCAATGACAAAAAATAAGTTACTGGAACACATCATCACCTAAGAAGGTATCACTATTAACCTTTGTAGATCTCAAGAAATCTTTGAAATTCCATTACCAAACAACAAGAAAGAATTAAAATCATTTTCTGGTAAAATCAATTTTAGGAAGTTCATTTTTGGCTTTCTTTGAGATTGTCGAACCTTTAAATGATATTGTGAAATAGGATGTTAAGGTTGAGTGAAATCCTCAAGTAAAGGCTACAATCCAAGAGATCAAGGTTACCATCATGCAAGGTTATCATTATGCAATATCCATTTCTAATTAGTTTATATTTCAAGCAAGAAGTATTTTTATATTCTTTTTCCTCATAACATACAATTTCAACTTTGCTAATCTAGATAAAAGAATGCAGAGAACATCCCATTGCTATCATGAGCACTAATATGAAGGGTGTTGAGTTAAATTATTCAATGTTGGACAAGAAAACTATGTACTTGTCAAGGTAGTTAAAAATTTTAGACACTACATCTTAAGAAACAAAACATATGCCATAGTGCATAATCCAATGATCAAGAAAATGTTGGGGTTTGATGAGTTGGGAGAAATGTGTGGTAAATGGATGTCCAAGCTACAAGTTTAAATTTTTGATTGAGCTGACCAATTTGGTTAAAGGATGAGGGTTGGTGAAGGCCATATCACAAATAGATCCCAAGATCACAACCTTCTAAGTAGATCAGTCCAAACTTCCTCAAGAACAAGTGGTATGAGCAGATTATCCATTTTCTAATGTATGGTTAGTGTCCTATTGATCCGAATAGTATATAAAGGTAGGATTTAAAGCTCAAGGCATCAAAATACATGTTGAAAAGGTATTTCTCTTTAGGAGAAATCGCCATGGAATTTATTTAAGATGTGTATCAAGAGATGAGGTTGATCATATAATGTCTAGTTTTCATGAGTTTTCATGAGAAAGTAGGGAGTAGTCACTCATCTAAAGATATTACTACCCATAACATATTGAGCGTAGGATATTCTGGAAAACACTATTTAAATATGAACACAATCAAGTGAGAACTTGTCACCAATGTCGTATCTTCAAAAAGAGACAAAAGCATGCAACCATGCCCTTGCAAGTAGTTATTGCACCTTTTTCTCAATGGGGTTGGAATTTATAGGAGTAATTAATCCGAACTCTTCTGGGAATCATAAGTTTGTTCTCGATGACAATAGATTACGATATAAGGTAGGCTAAAGCTGCAAATACTAAAAGGAGCACAACTCAACGAGTTCATCAAGTTCCTAGAGAACAACATCATCACAAGGTTTGGCTTCCCTTTCTCATTAGTATGTGACAACGAACCAACATTTCAGTCCATTGAGTTTACTGATTGGGCGTATGATCATCATATTACCTTGAAATTATCTTCAAACTATTATATGTAAGGTAATGGGTTAGCCAATTCCTCTAAAAAAACCTCTTAGATGTGATAAATCAGAAAACTATGGACAAGCCAAAGTCATGACATTCACTCCTCAAATATGCTATGTGGGCAGACAGAACCAAGATCAAATCAGCTCTCAAAACATCACCTTACTTGTTATTCCATAGCTAATATCCTAGGTTCCTCATCACCTACAAATACCAACACATAATTTTTTTGTGAATACATAGATGGAGGAGATAAGGTGAAGAACAAATTTTTAAATTTAATACAATTGTGAAATGTTGGGAGTAAGGCATTGAAATTTTCAGAGACACAAGAGACAATCAAACACTGGTTTGATAGAAAGGAACACATCAAGGAATTCACATATGGATATCTAGTTTTGTTATGGGACAAATCTCATGAAAATAAGGGACAACATTCCATGTTTGATCCATTATGGATTGGACCTTACAAAATTGCAGAAGCATTGGGAGACAATGCCTTCATGTTGAGAGACTTAATAAGAAATGATATGATATTACCAGTCAATGGCCAACATTTGAAACATTATTTCATGGTTGATCCATCATCCACCTCATATAAATAACCAACAAAGTGTTCTCTCTTAGTTTAGTTGTTTTCAATTTCCTTAGTTTAGTGTTTCCAATTTCCTTAGTTTAATTGTTTTCAATTTCATTAGTTTAGCTCATTGTTTTCTTAGATCACTTCATGCTTTCTAGACTAGGTTTATGTCTGTTTTTATAGTAGTTCCAAGCTTTCTAATAAATTGAAAAATTTGTTAATAGTATTCGAGTCCTGGTCTCCCATGTGCAAGTTATAATAAATGGAAACAACTAAAGGATATATCTCAAGAGTGGATGAAATTTAGAGTTTAAAGTTTTAATGTTTTCTAGATTTTGGAATAACTTGTTGAAATGTTACTTATGTTTGAATTTTAGAACTATTTTGTGTGACTACTTATGATTCTAAAAAAATTTCATACCTAAGGGAGACACGTGCACTTCGCAGTTTAAATACTTTTGCAAGATGATGAAATAATATCTTGAATTTTAAATTTTGTGGCAACATTATAATGAAGATCTAAATTGGTCCCTAACCCCTCTAATTGTTGTAAACAAAGAGGAAACAAGAAAAAATAAGATAAATGATAAATTAGGGTTAAGCTTTTGAGAAAATGAGTTAAATCATAAGTTCATAGGTGAAGCTTCTCTTGAAAAGACAAATGAAAGAAAATCGAATAAGTTTCCTTAAAAAGAGGTGATTTGAGAAACCTCCATTGGGGCTATGGGCACTTAGCTAGCAATGGAACAAGGATTGAAGTGGAGCCAATAAGTACCTCTATTAGGGATATAGACACATGGATGACGGTAAAGAAATGCTTAAAATCTTCATGTAATGAAGTCATAAATTTAACAAGTTTTGATCATTCAATCTAAGTTTTAAGAAGGATGGATTAACCACATAAATCAAACACTTGAATCTTTATAGCATGCTTACTTAGTAGATAAAAATTAAAATCTCAAATCATTCTTATGGATTTTAATCATAAGTTGTAAACATTTTTCCTTGTTATAACATCTTTGGTGGGATTGGTAAACTCGAGATTTTGAATTCTAAAGACTTTTTGAATCCCAACAATAAATACATTTTTTGTGATCAACACAACCCATTTTTGATTGGTAAATATTTCCCAACAATAATTGTCACCACTTTTTTGTGATCAACACAACCCCATTGGCAGCTTGATCCCTCATTTTAACAAAATAATAGAGCCTCCTTTATTCATCAGATGTTAAAACTTGGTTTTAAAATCTCTTTGACATGTTTAAAAGTGAATTGGTTTTCATGCCTATTTTGATTAAATAGAAGATTTAACTTGGTTTATAATGCTCCCTTCTCCTATATCTTTAAAGTTTAACTCTTTGATTCAATTTTGATTCAACCACCATATGTGCTTTCATTGATTTGATTTAATGTTTATTATGTTTGATTTGTGAAAAGGAATCAAAACCCAAAATTTAGACACTTTTTGGAGTCAAAACGGGCTTGAGATGTGCAAATGATGGTTTTCTTCACATTTTCCATTTATTTTCAAACCCTCAACTTTAACTTCACCATTTAAATTTTTTCACAAGTTCAAAGTGGAGTCATGGCTCATATTATTATCATTCAAAGAATTTCATTAAATCCTTGCAAATAAATCATAAGTCCCAAGCCGAGATAATCATATGACACAAAGATTTCAACAAGATCATGAAACCCCGAGACCTCAATCAAGTATGTTAGAATGTCTCGTGATCTCGAAGCATTCACAAAGAAAATATTAAACAAGGTCAAGAACTCAAAAGTACCAAGATCCCGAGATCCCATGATTTAGGGATCAAATCATATTCCTCATCAAAGCCAAACTTTCTCATGAGTTTTCACCAAGAAGGATAAAAGAAAAGGAAAAGCCCAAGAATCCTAGATTAAAGAGTTACGAGACTCTGAGATTGGGCCACCTAAGAGCCATGTGGTCACAGAATTCACAAATCAAATATCAATGAGATAGAGGCCTACCTCAAGACACACTAAAACATGATGAGGACTCATATGGACCAATCCACATGCCCTTAGTTTAAAACATGATGAAAGGCACAATGTAAATCAAACGAAGTCACGTGGTCACGTGTCTGAAAGTTTCATGGATTCAAGTCAAACAAAATCCTAAGTCCTGAAAATCCTAAGAACCTAAAAAATAGAGCAAGGTGAAAATTAGCTAAGAGAGTGGAAAGTAATAGTATTATGTGGACTAATGAAAATGATCTACAAGTCTCGAGGGATTGATTAAGGCAAGGTGAAATATCCAAAGAGATCAAGAGACCCAAGACCAAGGAACCCGAATTATTGAGAGGTAAACATATGGATCCATATTTTATTAAAGGTAGGTCACCAAATAATTTTTTAAAAATATCGAATCAAATCAAAAAGAGGCACGTGGAGGAGAATCATGTGTTAAAAGAAATAAATGTTTAAATCAATTAAACATATCAATGGACTAAGTAAAAAGAGACATGACAAAGACATGGTTTTTTGATCATATATTTTGACTGGAGTCACCATTTTACATGAGACTTGAAACATTGGGTGCGTAATTCAAAGGGCTACACACAAAGACCAATTTGAGGAAGAATGATGAAGAGATCTTTGATATTTTTAGGATAGAGTTTCTATCACCTCTTGCTTCATTTCTCTCAAGTTAGTGATCTCAAATCATTTGTTATATGATTTTGATTTGTCTTTTCATTCATGGAGATTCCCAAAGAAAAATATTCCCTCTCAAACCTCACTATAACATAGAAAGGGGATTTGGGATCAAATTTAATTACAAAGATAATCTCACGACAAGTGTTAGCCAAAATTCCATCTAGGCTCTTGATCTCATGGGATAACCAAATTCCTCTCACGTGGATCAATTTTCTAACAAACATTTTCTCACCCATAGTGATGAATCATCATTTCTTTAACTATAAATTAGAATATACTTCTATAGATGCTTTCAGAGGTCTCAATGGTGATTCTTGGTGGTTTAGGAGATGTGTTTTCCCTCTCTTTTGAAAATTGGGGAATCGGAGATTGTAAAGGCCTACCTAGACTCTATTTTCCTATAAGTACCTCAGTCTACAGTGTAAATATCATCTAGACAACAACAATTCAATGTTAAGAGGAAATTTGGAGTTCTATATGTCTGAATTGTCTTAGTGTTTTGATTTGTGTCTTGATCAATTTTAGTTATTAAGTAGAGTTTGCACCTTTATCTTTGGTTTAAATTGGCAGAGTGAGTAGATTGAGCCTAGCTAATCTATCTTCATGGATTATTGTTTCTAAAAAACTTGGTTTCTTAGATGTGTTAATGTAATCTTGGTTATCTAAGTGTTTAGAGATAGTGGTGATGAACAATTGCTCTGCATTTTTGGTTTTGAATTCCCTTAGATCGATTGCCTAGAATTGATATGGGAATGAGTTCATCTATTCCTTGTTGGTTTTGGTTTTATGAGATTTATATGTTGTAAGGTGCTTATTACACTTAGTAATTGAAAATAATAAACCATTTCCTTTTTCTGCCTTCCCTTTCCCCCTTTTGAGTTTATTTTGATGAAGAACCATTCCATTTAGCCACTGTAAATATCATTGGGTTAGTCTTAGTATTGATCAATTCACTTGGAGCTGAATATAATCAAATGGTGGTTTTCCCAAACACACCAACCCTCTGCATGTTAACATCAAGCCAAATAGCCTCTATTAAAGTTATAAGTCTTGAGTATTCCGTACCTAGAACCACCATTCCAACTAGGTTCTGAAACGTGTGAAGTTGATTCTTCTTTTCAAAAGTGCTTTCTAAGTGTGTATAAAACACCCCACAACATCCCTCATCCAATAGTCCTAATGATGATGTCCCTCAATGACCACCTACATTAAAACTCAACCTCTCACTTCCATGATGTATGTCAAGCACAATTACTGCGTACTGCATTTGGAAATGCCTATAAACACAATTAATGTTTGATGCATCGACAAAAGTGAAAACTCATTTTTTGTGTACGCATCTTGGTCCTCCTTTGATCCTCTAGCTCATCCAAGGTTATAAAAAGGGAATGTTTTAGTTTGAAGATTATAATTTGGTTGATTGGTTTGAAGATTATAATTCAGTTAATTGGTGTGAAGATTATAATCTTTTTGACGAGCCAACTAATCTAAAAGCATGAAATATTTGGAACACATGGATTTGAGTCGAGGATAGTTGGAAGAGATGTCAACCCATGTGTCAAGGCATGGGGGCACGTGTAGCTTTGCATCATCTAGTTGTTTTGAGATTCTACCACTGTAATGTTTAACCACTACATGCGGAGTGAAATGATGGGAAAATCGAGGGAAGATTTGAACTAGGGTGATTCCTTGAGTGGTCATGAGGAGATTCTAGATGCAAGTAAATATAAATTATAATACTCAATTCGAGAACCATGATGTAATACGATGTCAATCTCGGAGGACCCTCAATGTAAAGAAGAATGCCTGTTGATCCAAAACCAAATGTAAATCCTATACAAATCAAAGTTGAGGGATTAAGCCAAGCTTGGTCAAAGTATAATCTATGATGTTAGCATGAAGCCAAATGAAGCACTTTGGGGAGAGACAAGGAATTCACTTATAAGGGTCGGCGGAGGAGAATGAGTTAGGAAAGATAACAAAAGGTGTATTCAAAGGTGGAAAGAGAAACATGGGACCCTTACATGGAACCTCCTATTATAGATGACAAGCTCTCTAAAATCATTCATGACATAAATATGGACAAAAGGAAACGACCTAAGAAACTATAATCGTTTGATATCTATGTGTTGTCAGAATTTTCTCAAATTGGTTTTTATTTGGAGAAAAGGCTATCGACATAATTACTTGTTAACATTTTAAATCCAATAACCAACATCATGCAATATTGTTTGTGAGTAATTTGTAGTTGACCTTTCTTTTTGTGTATATATAAGTGATGATGTATACTTCACAGTTTGTTTTTTGTCAATGCAATGGAGGATTTATGATTTGTGGGTTTGTTTCTATTATTTTGTGGAGGGCAGTAGGTTGTGAAGTAAAATATTTATACTTGAGGTCTTTTCACCCTCAACGTTGATAAGTACATCTAAAAAATGTAGCATGAGTCAACCTTATCAAAATAATATCAAGCTTAAGAATAGCGTTGTACCGCACCTATTTTAAGCCATATGGAGGGGTATCTCATTTAATGTTGTCAACATATATGTAAGTTATATGGTGTCAACAATCAACCCTTACACAATTGAAAGAAACAATTTTTTTCTAAAGCAAATATGGGAAAAGTGGGATTTGCTATTTTTACTTTATTTTTACAAAGTCAAGATTTTTTATTAGAAGGCATTTTATTTGTCGGATAAGAAAAGGATGTGAATGAAAAGTTGGAAAGAAAAAGGTAGGAATTTTAAATACATGCATGTCCCACACCTATTGTTCCACGACTTAGATTGTTCCTACCGAAATAATATCTATTATCTGTGCTCCACTTTATCATCTCAATATTGTTTTAATCATCTTTATCATTCTTTATTTCCATTAAATTACTACTATTACATTATTATGTTATAATAAATTTACTCAAATATGACTGGATTTATATTACTTCCCTAAATCATAGTTATGGCATAAAATCAAGCTAATTGACAATTTGTAGGTGTTGAGAGATGAATTAAGGATTATGTCTCATTGTTTGGAAATTTTATGTCTCTACTAAACTCCTCTAAATCGAGCTCTTTATTATTATTGGTGGAAAAGTTTTTAAAGCATTGGAGCATTAGGCTTACATTGGGTGTAGGTTTGCATTGCTCATCCCTAGATTCAGTTTGATTGTTCACTACCAACATTACATTCGATCCCATGTTGTATTGAACTATGTTGTGGTACTGATTTCAAACCAAATGTTTGGTTTTAAAAAGCCATAGTATTATAAACTATTGACGTGAATCCATCAAATACCGAAAAGCTGTTGACAAGAATGAAAACGTTGATAACTAAGATTGTGTCATACTTGTTAACTCCCATGAAACTTAATCCAACCACCCCTCTTCAATAGGTGTTAGACAAGCTAACCCCAAATCCAATAGGGACAATGCCTTCAACATAACTAGCATGTAGTCAATGATTTTTAATTTTTACACAACAAATATATAAGTGCTTCTTTTAAGTTTAGTCCGATTAGATTGACAAAAAGTTGATTCTTATAATCGATTAAAATTATAATGATGATAGACACTTTTTATGTTACATGTTAATACTTTATATTATTTTTATATAAAAATATTTTTAATATTTAGAAAAAAATCATATCCCTAATTATCTAATTTACACTTTTAATGTAAATTGTACAATTAAATATAATAATACTTTATATTAAAAAAACAACTTGGATTAACCTATGTTACATATATAAGAATCTCAATTATTTTTATCTCCAATACCTTTAAACAAGACCATAAAATGGAAAATCCTACCAAAAATGTTGTTTTAAGAGTGAATGAACAAAGTGAAATAGTATGGTAGTTCTAAGTGAAGATATCTTCAACAATCATAAATTATGACTAGAATTAAGATAGATTAACCTAAACATGAAAGGTGACAATATGTCATTAACTTGCGATCAAAAGGTCACACAATGCCTTGAGTTTTCGAGGTGGCTTCTTTTGTGTCTTCAAATCTATTGATTTTAATTCTTTGAAAGGAATAAAAATAACATAAGCCTTCAAATTAGTATTGAAATTTAATAATAACTATATTTTTGTTTTTAGACTTCCAAGTTTAATTATGCAAAATAAGAATTCAGTTTAATTACAATAAAAAAATTAATTTAAAAGATGACACTTTTAGGTAGTTGTAGACACTTTGAATTTTTATTACTTTCAATGGTGTGTGTTTTATTTAAAAGTCTATTTATTAAAAATAAATAAAAAATTCCAACTTATTCATTATTTAAATGCCGTCTTAATTAATATAGAAAATTTAGCTACAAATTAAAAATGAAAATTTACATACACATGAAAAAAAGAGAAAACTAAGATAGAAATAATGTACATCCACTGGATCAACAATAACTCCTCTTTCTTCTTTGTTTGTGGTTCCCCCTTCTTTCTTTTCATCGTTTGATTTGGGCCTTCTTTGTCTTTTGTTCCTGGCTTGCGAGCTTTTCCATTATCGCTTCATTATTTTTCTCGCCATTTGAGCCTTTGTTTAAGGATGTGGGTCCTTTCAAAACCCCCATTTTTACCCTTTTCCAAAAAATGTACATCCAAAAAAATCTACTTGGTGTAAATCTACTAATCATTTTTAATACTTAAAAAAGTAAGTATAAATAATAACCAAACAATAACCATAATAACATAATATTAGTGTGTATGACTCACTCTTGTCTAAAATTTTAAATATAAGTAATTATCCACGTTTTAATTTGTGACTGTGTTGTGTGAGTCTCTTTATTAATTTTAATATAAGGGTAGTTCCAATAGTAAAATTGGGAATCGATGATTAATTAATAAGCATAGGAAATATAGCTTACAAGCATTTCTATGTTTTGCTAAATCCCTTTCCACTTGTGAATAAGAAGTCAATTTCAATTTTATGTTATAGTATAGCTAAAGAAAAATAAAACTTATGTGGCATAAATACATTGTTATCAATTTAAAAATTCTTCTTCGATTTCAATAACATTTATTTCTTAAATTTAATGACTTTTTAAAGTAAAGATGTCAATAAATAACTATTTAACATGGTACTTATTGTTTGACAATACAAATTTACAAAATTATTGCTAATCATTTCTAAATTGAGGTATGATATTCAAGAAGGAAAGAAAATAAAATTTATTAGAGAAATAAATCACTCTATGATAAGTAAAGGATCAATGTAAAAATTAGAAAATGGACAATCGAGATAAAACCAAAAACAAAAAGCATATGATTTTCTTCTAGTTCTCAAATAGTAAATTTTGTTTTGACATTTTATTCACAAGAATTATTTTTAAATTTTTCGATCGAGGTTTAAAAAAAAATCAACTAATGAAAAATAGTTTATTCCATGAGAAATAAAGCTCTAGCCAAAAAGTATAGAATTAGAGAAAAAGTATTAAAATCTATATAGATCAATATCAAATTTTAGTTAAAACTTATTAAATTACAAATGAAGTATTTTGATTGGCTATTGTAAAAGTGAATACTTATTTTTGTGAAGACTACATACTTGCCTTCCGCAAGATAAGAAATGGATATCTTTTTAACATCCATGAAGCCAAAATAATATATGAGATTAAAAATCTCTTATTTTGATCGAATAAGGATGAGAAATTGGTATAATACAAAAAGAAAGCTATGCAAAAATTGAGGAGGAAAGAATTAATTTCTCTTGGTGGAGGGATTTGCAACAAAAAGAAAAACACAAAAAATAATATGACATATGCTCAATGGTTAGAGTATGCGAGGATCCTCTATGAGCGCCTCAACAAAGGATATTCCTCCCATAATTAATACTTCGACCAAGCTTTTCTCAATGGAAGACATCAAACAAGGCATAAAGAATCTAGCAAGTGGCAAAGCACAAGATATTGATGGGTTGTTGGCTGAATTTTTAAATCAGTGGTGTTGAGGTCCTCACTCCTCACATCGAAAAATATCCAACGAGATCAACCGAATGGCTTCTCGTTGGAGTGGACGACTAGTGTTGTTATTCCTCTATTTAAAAGCAAGTGATATCTATAATCCATCTAATTACCACGCCATTATGGTCAATCCTCTTCTTGGTAAACTTTTTGGGGGCATGATAAAATGTGAATCAACGGTTGGGTCTAAAGAGAGGGTAAAAGAGCAAAAGGGCTAATAGACTTTTGACCTAGACATTCAACCATTGACCATTGCATCACTCTTAGGCACTTGATTGAAAATGTATGGGATACCCAAGCAGAGAAAGATTTTGTTGCTTTGTTGATTTTAAGAAAGTTTTGCAATAAATCCCTTCGAGACAAACTCGGAACATGATGGAGGAACTTGGGATTCCAAACGATTTTAGAGCAATAGTGCATAGGCTTTATGAACATGTTAGAGCTAAAATCAAAACCAGAAAGGGTATGTTAGAATGCTTTGGTAGTGACATTGGTGTCAAGCAAGGTTGTCCTCTCTCTCTCCCACCATGTTTGGCTTATAATTGACAAACTTGAAGAATGGTTAAACAAAATTGAGGGAGGGGGATAGAGTTGGAAGGTTATGTGGTGAAGTTACTCTTATATGACGATGATCTTATTCTAATTTCAAAAATAACCCAAGGTTTGAAGGATAATTTGAAAGCCTTAAAACTCTTTTTCTAGGAAGTCGGGTACAAGTGAACATTAGTAAAACCAAAGTCATGATTTTTTCTTTAAAAAGGAAAGAGAAACAAATTAACTTTCTTTTTTAGGGGAGCCCATTGGAAATTGTAACAAAATACAAATATCTTGGGATTGATTTGCACAACAAGCTTAGTTGGGAGACTTGTAGAGCAAAAAGGATACAAGGGGGTGGAAAACATCTTACCTACTTCAAAATAGGTGTAAGACAACTGAACTTTGGGGTTGGAAAACTAAGAAAACCCTTTTTGGATTGTTTGTCACCCTGGTTGCCATTTATGGTCATGAAGTATGGGGAAGTAGCATGCCAAATCATGGGTGGAGACAATTAGAAAGAATCCAAAAACATCTAATCACAAGCACTCTTAAAGTCAAATCAACAATCCCTTATGAGATCATGTTGGCTGAAGTGGGTACTTTCTCAAAGAAGAAGAAATTTTAATGTCCACGAGGCTACCAAAGACAACCTATGTGACAACAGTCTTACTAAATATCTTTTTGACATTCAGATCTCCTGTTGGTGAGCTTGATAATCAAATCCCCTATTTTTTCTACCATATTCTCACTGAAAATATCTTGAAAGGATGCAGTAGCCATTGTGCTAGAAAATTGGGCCCTAATGTCCTTATAAGCATTACACTCCAACATGAAATGTTTCTCTGACTCCACTGCACTAGATGCACAAAAGACACAAATTCTCTCTTCCCATGTCTCTTTAGGTCTTTTCCATCTTCCTGTTTCACACCGAAGACAATGTGAATTAGTTCTCAATTGGGCTATGAAGATCTTTGCTTTCCACGGGATATTAGCCCCTATAAAAGCCTTTTGTTGATGATCACACGTAGAGTTAAATTCCTCCAAATAATATCTCTTCTTTCTCCCTAATGGCTTTCCCCACATAACTTGGCAAAATTTATCTATAACAAAAGTTTTTATCTCTTCGCTATTATTAAGACATGCATTCAGGTAAATATTCCATTTTTAAGCCATTTGTTGTTTTGATTCATCTATGCCTTCTTTCTTTTCTCCAAAATCTCATTGAGGACAACCTTAGGCCATCTACTACCTTCCATTTGCTTGATATTTTTAAAATATGTTATGAGATGAAACATAACAATAGCTTGAAGAGGTACAACCCTTGTTTCCGCTAGAAGAATCTCATATGGGACCAAGATCTTTAATTTGAACTTGCTAGTAATCATACTTTTTGAATCCTCTCAAATTGTTTCCACCTTGAATTTGAAATGTTGCTAGCCCAAATCTCACATCCATAAAGCACCATTAGAGTTACTAAAAGCCCAAACAAAGTCTGCATAATTTTCCAATCCCATCATTCTGCCTCTCTACATTTGTTTTGGAAAGCATAAAAATCTCTCCACTCCCTAGAGTTCTCTTTTACTACAAATCTCCCAACCGAGTTTGTTATTAAAGCCAAACCCAAGATATTTATACTTCGTTACTTCTTCTAAAATGTTTCCATCGAAATAGAAATCATACAACACTCTTTTTTTTTTTCTATTGGAGAAAATCATAATCTTGGTCTTATTAGTGTTGACTTGCATCCCCATTTCTTTGCAAAAGTGCTCAAGCACACATAAGTGCTTTTGAAGGCCTTGAGAAGACCTAACAATCAAGACAAGATCATCAAAATAGAGGAGAAGTCTTACAACATACTCTCCTATGCAAACACCATTTTCACTCTGCATATTTAACCATTCCTCTAGTTTGTCGATAAATAGGCCAAATAAAGTAGGTGATAATGGGCATCCTTGTTTAACCCCAATATCACTCATGAAAATTTCTGAGATATCGGTTTGAGTTATAAGTTTGACTCGTACCTTTTCATAAAGTCTATGCATAATCTTGCTCTATGATGCACAAAAATACCAAGCTCCTTCATTATATCCCATAGCTTCTTCCTAGAACTGTTTCAAAAGCCTTCTTGAATTCAACAAAACAACAATATGCTTCCTCTTTATCAGTCTAATTTTTTCAATAATGTGCCTCAAAGTGATAACATGATCTAGTGTTGAATACTTAGGCCTAAACCCCGCTTGCCCTTTTGCTCTCTAACCTTTTTCTTCTCGCACACTTGTTGATTCTTCATTCCACCATGCTACCAAAAACTTTGAAAACAATGGGTTGATCATGATGGTTCTATAGTTAGAAGGATTGTTAACATCTCCAGACTTGAAAAGAGTTATCACAAGACTAGTAGCCCAATCTCCAGAAAACCCTGATGTAAGGTGTTGTTGAATATTCCAACAATGTGAGGAACAATGACTTATTTCCCCCATTTTAAATATTCTACTTGAAATTCATCCAAATCTTTGGCTTTTCCAACCCCCAATTTCATAATACCCTCTTCAAATTCTCTTACAGTAAAAAGATTTGTTGTTGTGTTGACCAAAGGGGGGCCTTAAACTTCTGGATCCTATTCATAAAGTTATTTTGCAAACTCAAACCACTGATTGATCTGTGATATTGTTGTCATTTGTATGTTTTTTGTTTGATTGAAGCTCCTTCCAAAATGCTTTTGGGTTATGTTTCCCTAAGTGTATAATTTTTCCCTCCTTATGGTCATGAACTCCTCTTTTTTTCTTTATGATTTGTTTGTACAACTTTGTGTTCAACTTCTCTTTGCCTATTTCTTTAATAGCTCTCCTTGCACGCTTTACAATCCTCATCAAACCATCTATTTACCGGAAAACAATTTGTTTGCTTCTTCTTATTTTTTGTTCTTTTACAATTTGTAAGGGCCTTCTTAATTATGTTAGTTAACTCATAACTTTTAAGGCCTTGTGATCTTGCTTTCCTCTCTTGCATTAAGCGACTCAATGCTACTTTGAAGATATTGCAATTTTCTTGTGTTACAAGAATCCTTCCTTTTCCCGGAAGATGTTGAGATTGTTCTTTCCTTGTGAGTTGATTCTTGCTCGACCAATCTACCACTATGGAAATTAGATTATGATTTGACTTTAGGTCCCTAATAGAATCATCAATCTCTACTTCTTTTATCTTGTCGATTAAACTTTGTGAGCAAATTGCATAATCAACAACACTTGCCTCATGTAAGTTTTACAAGTGAACTTTCCGATTTAAGCCATCTTTCCATACCATTCGCAAATGATCAAATCAAACATGTCACAAAGAGTTAATAATTCTTCACCAAAATGATTAATTTCACTATTGTCTTTCGATCGTCTTTCCCAATGTTGATTATCTTCTTCATGAGCCATAACAGATTATGGTTCTTCTTTTTATTCCAAGTGTTAGCTTGTTCATTTGCAGATCCTCGCATTGAAATCACCTAAAAGAAGAACTTCCCCTTGTTGTGAAAACTCTGAAATATCTTTCTTTAGGGATGCATAAGGATCTTTCCCATCTAGCCCACCTTTTTTGTATGTTTTTGAGACTTGAGGTGTAAAGTAGGAAGTTGTTATTCTAATGTTACTCATGTTTTCTTATATTATAAACCAAATGAACTACTTGTTTGTGTCCTCTCTTACTGTTGAATCTTTATACCCTCCACTTCTCTAACTTAAACCATTATACCTCCAAAACCTTTCCTATTGCTTGTTGCCTCATTCCAGATTGCAAACTTCCTGTAACCTTCAAAAGGACTCTTGCAACCATCATGTTCATGAGTTTGAGTAAGACAAAATTGTCTCTCCCTTTTGCATGAGACCCTAACCTAGGTCCCCGTCTCTAAGGATAACCTCTACAATTCCAATATGCAACTTTTAATAATACCGGGAGGCCCTTGATTCATATTTATTTTGGTGTTGAAATCTCAAGCATGGTTCTCACAACTCGCATCCATGGTTGGCCTAACTCATTCCTTGTTGACATCGATTTCGTTGTTCTCATGTTGTCATCCGTATGCGAAGAATATTGTGACATTATCTTGCTAATAATGACTTTTCCATTGTGTATTCATGCTCTTTAACCTTCGTCTCTTTGCTCTTACTTTGTTTAATTATTTCCTTCTATCCTCAGGTTGTATTGAAGTTAAATCATCATCTAGAAAGAAAGTTGACCCCCTTAAGAGTCCTTTTTACTCAAAAGTTGATACTTGTCTTCTAATCTCCTCATGACAACTTTAATAGGCCCAACCCTTTCTTCATCTACCCTTCCAATTCTCCTTGCTTGCATGATCAACCCTTGTCATCATAGTTTGTCTATGAGAAATTCGTTTGCCAAAAAAAATGTGTTTTCATTTTTTCCATACTCTTTTACCCCTTTGATAATTAAATTTTTACTCTCTCTTGCCTTTCTCTATGTTCGCTTTCTTGCATTTTGCCCAAATTTGCACCTACCTATTGTCCTTATTTGATGGTCCCTTAAGAACATGAGACCATGACTTGGTTTTGTTTGTGTTTATATATTTAGCACATTCCTCAATCATAAAGCCCGAGAGTTTGTTCCTAGATCCTTCGGACTCTTACTTCGTTGTTTTTAAGTCATTACACACATACTCGGTTTTGTTGATGCTAACATGTCTTGCAAGCCGTTTTCACTCTTTTGTTATCATTTTTCATTTTTGTCATTCATACTTTCATATTTGTAATGCCTCTTGAAGTATTGCCACTTGCTCCTTTAAAATTTTGTTGTCTTCTACAAGAGTCTGGTTTTTTGTTACAATCTCCTAGATCTTGCAATTTTTTTCTTGCTCCCGAGCTTCCATGCATTCCATTTTACTTTTCACATTCATCAACTCTTGAACATATAGCTCAGATGACCAAGTAAGAGGAGTGGAAATAGGGTTGTAGACTTCTTCCACCTCTTTGTTCTTATAATCATGTGCATCCTGTTTGTGTGCTCTCTTTTTGGTTTGAGTTTTTGACCTTTGGTTCAAGTGGAGTAGTTTTCATCTTCTAATCTTGGTGTCTTCTTTGAAGTTCCCATTTAATGCGTGAAAGTCTACGTTTTATTATGCCTCGATATTACTTTGTATTGACCCACACCCATTTCCCACTTTTGTCTGTTAGTGCTATTTTGCCCAATTTGTTTGACTCCTCAACCCCCACAGGCGTTCTTTCCATTGCCAACATTTGACCACACAAAAGAGACCAAATGGAACCAAGACCTTTCCCGAAAGACAAGAGTCGGGAGTTGGGAGACGGAGAAAGGAGTGAGGTGAGCCAGAGTGAGAAAGGAGTGATGTGAGGTGAGCAATGTTCTTCCTATATTATTTGCTTCCCCGAGGGGCGGAGTAGAGTGAGCTCGAACCCAAAAAGCGTTGTCACTCGCCATGTCTCAACCTGTCACACATGTGCAACCACAAACCTCCAAAACACCCCCAAGAGAAAATAGGAGAAAAAAAGTGCTGATAGATCAGAGTTTTGGAGATCGGAGTTTCAAAGTCTTATAGACTTGCTAAAATTTCACTTGACTTCGAGATCGAGTTTTAAATTTTCGGAGTTTCTTTCTTGATGTATGAAACGCCAAAACCAAACAATCCTTTCGCCTTCTCTACATTGCCTCCTCCGCTTCGCTTTCCCGCCACCTAGATCCAATCATCTTCTCTCTTTTCTTTGAAAACATAAACCCTTTTCGATCCTTTGCTCTCTCTTTGCCAATCCCCTACTCAATATTTGATTTTTGTTGGTCGCCTTTGAATAGCTTGTCGCCATATTCTTGATGGAAGCATCAAGAATAACTCGGATTCTAAGTTATTTGAAAAAGGTTGAAAGCATGGATAATCATCGCTGGCCCAAAATGGTTGCAGAGGAAAAATTAGAGCTTTGAAAGAAAACTTGGATGAAAGAACAACAAATGGATGAACAAATGAGGCATCAACTTTCAGGAGTGTCCTAACAACAATAGGGAAATAAAAACTATGCGATAGAAAAATTTAGGACTACCATGTGGACAGAGTAGATTGGTCGAAAGAAAGCATATTACATCAAAGAATTTAACCCCACTTGGGAGCATGATGAAAAAGCTTATCTAGGGGCAACTATCAAGGGTAAATCAAGGATTTTAGTGGCTCAACCGAGGACTGGATCACATCACTTTCAATGTGAAATGGTAGATGGACTATACCCAAGGAGGATTGGAAAATGAGAACAAGTTTTTTTTTGTAGCAAAGGAGTGGTAGAGACGGAATGCCACTTCATCATGGAGTGTTCATCTTATGATGATATTTGTATCCAATACAAAAACGACTTGAAGGTGGACAAATTAAATGAGTTACAACGAACAAGACTTGAAAAGATCGCGGGTTTTGTGCTCAAGATTCACAATAAAAAATCTGATATTGAAAAATGTCTAAAATCATTTTAAAGTCGCAACTTTTGGTCCTCATAAACTCGAATGTCATTAAAATCTTTCATTTCATTTTAAATCCTTACCGTTACTCTAGAACCCAATTCTTGTTTCAGTTTAGTTTAGGAAAAATGATTTGTATGCTTCAAAGGTAAATATCCGCCTCCGCCCCCAAAAAATAAAGCACATGGTCTATTGCGCATCAGAATAGAATTCACATCGTTCCGCAACTATTCAAAAAAAAAAACTCGCTCGATCAAAACGAAATTCTGTTTGTAAAGTCGCGATTTCCTCCAACTGAATCACACTTAACTAGGTATTGCTGAGATCCATTGTATGTAGATCTGCGAATCAAGATTTTATTCTCATTAAGGTAATTCTGTTTTGGTTCTTTGTTCTGAGCTACAATTTTTCTTTTAAATCCAGCTGTAAGAACAGAAGCTAGAAGATCTGGTGTGGTTTTTATAATACTAGAAACTTAATTTATAACTTACAGATAAAACCCAACTTACAAAACTCATTAATGTTTGACAGCATTTGGATCTTAAACCATGTTGGGTTAATTGTGGATGCTTCACTTTTTTGTGTGTAATATGATAGTTTTTCGTCTGAATTCAAGAAATCGGTCTAATTGAGGATGCTTCACTATTTCTTGTGTGAACATGATAGTTGTTCGAGTAAATCCAAGAAATTGGACTGATTGTGGATGCTTCACTTTTTGTGTGTGAACATGGAGTTATTCGCCTGAATTCAAGAAATGTTGAAGAATCGGGAACAAGAAACATGTAATGTGGGTAAAATTGTGATTATAATTGGGTGCTGTAGCAAATCTTGATGGAAATTTGTGGGTTTATGGCCCACTCCATCCCTAAAATCATTGCTCTAAGCCGTAGAACTCATGGTTAAAAAGGATACCTAGTTACATTCAATAAAACACTGTTTACCAGACATGGTCTTGTTGACTCGAGCCTCAAAGTTGTTTTAAGATTGATTTACAGATGTATAAAATGTATTTTACTGATCTAGAATGCTCTGTTGAGAGCTGTTTTACTGTTTACACATGATGTTTCTGTTAATCAGGAATAACACAAGGCTTTTCTAGCCGTTAAGCGTTGCAAGTGTCAAGTGACGAACATGTTTTACCCATACTGAGAAGAGCCTGGTTTGGACCAAGCATTGGCCTTTCTCAAATGTACTCATCATGAACTCATGTGCTTGGTGGGGAGTATTTCTGCTAACAAACCCGCACAGATAGAAATAGACATTTTCCAACTTCCTCATAGCGAAGTTTGTTTATATGTGACTTATTTGGCAATTCCTACATCAGAAATGCTCGGTGACAAAGCTAGGTTGGGATCCATTTGTGAAATAATTATGTATATTAAACCAACTTACAATAAACTAAATATACTGATCAAGATATTTAAAGAATGGTCTCAAGCAGTTCAATTTAGAAAATCTTAATGGATGGAATTTTTACTGAATTTTTCTTGTTTTCTCTATGGTTATGACATGGTTCTAAGTATGCTAATTATGTCAGTCTTCACATAATACATGCTCTACAAATTGTAAAACTTCAAATATAGAGGCAAGTGCAGTCAGATCTATGAAGCACAGATGCTCTGATTTGTTAATGGAATCAAGAAAAGATCTTTTATGATGTATCTCTGTAGAAAATTCAATGGTTGTAGAAATTAACACATTTAATTTTCCTCTCTCTTATTGATAAAATTTCAGAACAACATTATTGCCATGGCACTAAAATGCTTGAAAAACAGATGAATCAAAATATGTTTCTATGCTTTTATTCACCACTACATTATAGTTTGCTCTTAAAATGTAATATTCTAATGAGCTCTAGACTTCGTAGGGAATTTGATGGACTTCTTTTTCTTAAACTCCGTTTCTCTTCCATTGTAGAATTTGAGCCTGTTTAAAACTTTAAACTTATTAATTTATTTCATATCAAGAATCACTGAGTATTGCTGTGGCATCGACAAACATTTTTAAAGTAAACATTAAAATGCATATATAATGATACATTGACCACTGAATTCTGACCTCGTAATATTTGTTGATTACAAAGAGGGAGATCAGCGAAGGAAACCTTCTACAAGTTGTGATCACAATGCCGGTGGTGCAGAACTAAGGACATCAAACTTCATTCTAGGGGGCATCTACAATATGGCATTCATGAAATATCTACAAGAAAAACAGTTGCCATTTTTGTCTCTCATGGTTGCAGGAATTATGTGCATTGGCATTTTCTCTTTGCATTTGGAATGTCACGCTATCCGTCTGAATTCCACGCAGTTCAAATAGAAGCTCTGACGTCAAAAGGTGAAACAGAACATGTAAAGTCTTATAACAAGAGGCCAGACAATTCATCAAATAATTTATGGCACTACAGCCAACAAGAAGCCCAAAAGAAGCGAGATTCCATGTTGAAGGATAAGGGGCCTGCCAAAATAGATAGCGATGTAAAGAAAGCGGTGGATGAGGTCATACAGAAGCATAATGCAAAGCAAGTGGCAGAGGAGGGTACACAGAAGCAAGATAGAAAGCAAGTGACAGGAAAGCGCATACAGAAACAACAGAACTTGTCGATTGGTTTTGGAAAACAAGATGATCCAGAGTTAAATTGGGACATTTGTCATGGAGCTCCTGACTTCATCCCATGTCTTGACAATGCCAAAGCTATAAAAAGCTAGCATCACGTCGACATATGGAGCATAGAGAGAGGCATTGCCCTACTGAAGAAGACTTGCAGAGATGTCTTCCTCCCCTTCCCAATGGTTACAGATCACATGTACGCTGGCCTCAAAGCAGGGACATGGTGAGCTTGATTTTGGGTTGAACTTGAGTCTTTTGAATCTTTGCAGCTTTTGCAACCTAAAACTAATCTTTAGATCCCAAGTAAAATATTTCATCAGATGAAGTAAACACAACTTTGCTACCAGGTACTACAACTTCTTTTTCCCCTTAAGGGTTATAGTGGGGCTTACATTGTGGTCTGGCTACATTTAACTGATTAAAATTTAAAACTATATGAGGTCCTCTAGAAAGGTGATAAGAGCACACTCTGTATGAGTGTTCAAGGGCATCATATTCTTTCTGTTTAATCAGTTGCTCTACTGGCTAATGCAAATCCCTTGGATAAAAATGCCTTCTCAGCTTCTCATCTGGAATCATCAGGAATTTACAAAGTTGTTTTTGAAGTTTACAAAGTTATATCCTATCTACAAGACAGAGTATTGGTCCATCTTGAAGGTGGCAAGATTCAATCTTATTTATTGTTAAACTGATTGTTATGAATTTGTCAGTTTGTTTTTGTGGGAACAAAATCCTTTTGAACATCTACTTATTATGATAATTTGTAGCTGTTGTGATGGGATTATTATACTGATGCTCACCCTTTTTTGGAAATGTAGTGATATCATCAAAATCAAACCATGAAATTGCTACCAAGCAGTAAGGTGAAACGATTGTGATAATCCTTAGAACTATCTAGATTAAGGGCAAAGACCTTAGTCATATTAAGGCCAGAAACCTTCTTCGTATATGTTTATGGTTCTTAATTTTTCTTCCTTTCTAGGAAAAGGTTGGGGCTATAGGAGTAAGCATTTGAGAATCTTTACTAAGAATTTCGTTTGTATACACTTCCTCTTTTCTTCCTGCGAATCAAAACTTTCTAGTTCCCATTTCTGAGGTGGAACTTGTCTTTCTTCTTCGAAAACTTCCGTGTGAGCTGGAATCCCTGATTGGATTTTTTTGGGTCCCTGACAATACTTATAATCTTTCCTCAGTTTGTGGAACATCCTTCTTTGAATCTTGATTGTATTTTGCTATAGCTTCTTGTTAAACAGTAGATTCTGGTATAAGTTTAGAGCTCTTTCTTATCTATGCGCGTACTTTTTCTTAATAAGAAATCAAATATGAAACTTCCTGTGTCAAAGATTCTTTCATCTTTTAGTCCTTGTTATGCGACGAAATCACATTATAATAGTTTTATAGCTATAATTAAATATATGATATGATTAAAAGTAAAACCCATAATTGAGTGGTATTAGCATATATTAACTATAAGCTATATGTAAATAATAATAACATTGATAGTTAATGAAGAGACATCACTTTAGAGAGATGTTATTTAATACAAGCATGCTTGGATGGTAAAGGACATGGGAGAGAATAGACATGAGGAAAGACAAAAGAATATAATGGACATGAGGATGACCAATGACGTGAGTATATTCCATCACATTTGGTATCGAGCCATCTTAATTATATGAGTATAACATAAAAAGGATGGAAGTGAAGAAATGTAGAAATGGCCTAAAGATATTGTGCTTGCTGGAAGAATCTTCAAATGTTGGATTTGCAGAGTTTGGTTATCAACTCTTCCAGAGGTAATATAGAGGCAAAATTGAAGGTATATAACCTTATGATTCATGAAAATATATTTTAAAGCCGAATTGTATATAATGATGAAATAAATTATAAGATACAAAGTCAACACACAAGATAATATCAAAAGGTAAAATGCCTACAATAAGAAAAAAGGTACAGGAAATAAGCAAGATGCCAATGAAAATCATTTTTAAATGTCAATAGCTCCTAATGAAAAAGATATGAACACGGGAGTTACAACTAAAATATTTGAGGCTATTAAAAGAGGAATAATGCTGGACTGTATAACATGGTAACTGTAGGGATTCTCAATGGTGGAACTGATTTAGAACTCAATGATTTCCAAAATTGAAGGAATATTATCACATCTATTTATACAGAGAGCAAGTGAGCAGATAACAATCCATTGTCGAGATGGAGTTTGAAGGTGGAAGGATCACAGTCCACAATGATGATATTCTTTAGACTAACATCTTTTCTGAACTTAGGTGATGGAACTGAGATGCAAGTTAGAGATTTGATGCATGGACTAAGCTGTTAAAACTTACCTGACATTGTTAGAAGCATAAAAAGGGACACTTTTCAAAATGAGAATGCTTGATAGTTTTCTGCACATTCCTGCTATTCTTTAAAGAGGATCTTCTCAATCGTTCAAGCACCATTGAAGGTTTTCCCTCAAAATATTATAATATTTGCAAAGCAGGTTTGCTAAAGTGTCTTGCAAGAGGCCTTGAAATGGTTTTTGAAAATGAGAAGGAAGTGGAGCCAAGTTAGTTTTAGTTTGTAGCGATGTTGAGCAGGGAAGACAGGATGTAATCATAATTGGAGAGTGGAGAATGTGTACCAACTGTTCGAAAAATTCTTCGGAAAAAAGCCTCAGAGATGGTGTCAAGGAATGCAATGATCATTGGCTTTTCTAAGAATGGGAGCTGGAGGAGGCACACAGATTGTCTACAGAAATGCCTAACCCGAATGCGGAAAACCATGAAATACATAAGTTTTTTTTTTTTTGATAAGTAAACAAGGATTGAAGGGTCCCTTTCCCTTTACAAGCCACGATAAACTTTACATTCCTATCAAAATTGTGCATCTATGCACCCACATGGGACCAAGCCCAACGACCTGTCTTATACAAAAAGATTATAATACTTTTCTATCACTCTATTTACATACTATCAGAGAGAATACTATTAATTCCCATCTAAATCCTCTGTATCAGATGAAACAGAGATCACCTCCTCACCCGCTGTACCCTCATTCGGAGACAGAATACTCCCATTGTTTGCAGAGCCGCCCAAAACATTGGCAACAATCCATTCCACAGACTCCTTAGCCGAGCCTGCGTAGAACCTCCTACCATGGTGGCCCCAATTTTAGCGGGGCTCTGAAAGCTTCCATGTCCAAGCAAGGTAATATGGAGAACTTTTGAATCCCTTTCCTTGCAAAATTTGATGACCTGATCCGCCAAATCCAGTAATATATCGTATCTCGTTTCCATCTCCAGATATACAACACTGGCAATAATGCCAGCTTGAAAGACCTGAGCTTCAGTTAGAAAGGGCCAAGACATTAGCTGTGCTCGCTCCACTGCCTCCTCCATTCCCACCCGGTGCCTGGGCCTCACCATTCTGCGACCAATAGCAATGGCCAGAGCTTTATCCGGCTTGATAATCAGAAGGTGAGATACAAATGCAACAGCCACCTTTGTGTTTACTCTGGACGACCTTCCAGATTCATATATTGATCCCCCAGAATGGACACCACTGCCTCCAACGCCCGCGAGGATTGAAAATGGAAGATGAGATTCAGTCTCTTCCTGGTAATGGGGGAATAAAACACCATTTTCTGTTTAGAACCTGCAAAAACAACAGGGGAAACATAGGGTTTGCCATAATTTATTTTGGCAAGGGCAGAAATCATAAACACAAGAATAGAAAGGGGGCCTTTATCCATCCTTTATTTTCCTTTCACACGAATCCGCACGGATGAGCACACCTCGGGATATCATGAAGTTATTTGCTTTCATCAATAATGAGTTTTGCTAAGCCCGACCATACATTGGCATTATTACAAATGATTTCTTCCAAATCTTGTTTGACTCCCCTATTAGCGATGAGATCTGCACTCTTATTTGTTTCTCTAAAATTATGAGTGATAGACCAATCATTTATTTTACTTAGCCAAAAAAGCACTTTTTTGAGATAAAGATTGATTTTCTAAGAAAAGGCCTTCCTAGATATTATTGAATTTATAATTACCTGGGAATCACCTTCAATATGTAATTTTTGAATATTCATATCTATGACCATTTTAAGACCCCTTTTTAGAGTTTGAATCTCAGCCATATTACTGGTTCCATTCGCAATCGTATAGAACCAGCAGACACCAGAGCACCCTTATCATTTCTAAGAATAAAACCAACTCCCGATTTACCTGGATTCCCTTTTGCTGCCCCATCAAAGTTAACATGAAATAACCGGGAGGAGGAAAGGACCAAGTAGCTGATTCACGACTTATTACTGATGAAGACTTTGGATTATTATGAGAACCAGCTAAAGGAAAACAATTTTGGGCCAATTTTTAAGAAGGAAACCATCACGTGAAGAGAAGGGGCCCCTTTTTCCAATGTATGGAAACATTGTCGGAAGTATCCAATTCCAGTCTTTTAACAACTTCTTTAGAACTAGACTCATTCCGAAAAATACGTTTGTTCCGCTCCCACCACAAATGCCAAACCAAAAGAAAAGGACTGCAGACCCAAATTGATGCCAAGACATCCTTAGGCCTAGCTTTAGGCCATGAAAGAAAAACAGAAGAAAGTGTAAGTGGTTGAACCCATGAGAGGTTCAATTTTTACATAACCAATTCCAACAATATTCTGTGAAGGGGAAATGTACCAATAGATGATCCATATCCTCCTCAGCTTCGTAGCATAAAACACATTTAGTCGGACCCTCTCTTCCCAAAAGTTGCCGTCTTTTTTGAGTAAGGATTCTTCCTTTAAAAGCAAGCCAGGAGAAAGCCCCAACTTTGGGAGGACATAGCTTGGACCAACAGTGCTTCCACTTGTCTTCCTCATGGCCCTCCCCTATAACCAATTTTCTATAACCACATTGAGTAGAGTAGAAGCCTGATTTTGCAGCAGTCCAAATAATTTGATCCTCCAAAGGGGAAGGAATCACTTCTCTTTAAGCCATCTCATTATAGAAAAGTGCCTTAGAAGCCTCAGAAATAGGAATATTATCCAAATCCTTCCAAGCCATAGAAGGGGATGCGAATGTGAGTTCTTTCCCATAATTCCTGACCTTTTCTCCTCTAAGAGGAATTAAAATTCTTTTCAGATCTTGATATTCGGGCTTTTCCCCTAATGCCTGGTATCCATTCTAAGAATCATCCCAAAAAGTTTGCCAGCTCACCATTATCAATCAGCCAAGAGATTGATTGAAGAAACATAGAACGACATGACATAATAAAATTCTAGATATGAGAACCCCGAGGAGGCTGATTAATGGAAAGTATGGATGTAGGCAAGGGAGCACCCAATTTTTTTTTCTAATATACTACTGAGAGAACTTTTGGGCTTAGATAACAAGAACCATACCAGTTTTGCTCCCAATGTAGTATTTTGTCTTTCTAGATTGATTATCTTAGCACCTCCACAATTTTTGGGGAAAGAAATAGATTCCCATTTTACTAGCGGGATTTTTGAGCTTCATCAGTGCCCTGCCACAAAAAAGGTTCCCACAATCTTATTGAATTTTTGCAAAACTGATTTGGGGATTTTCAATACAGAAAGCATGTAAATAGGAAGAGCATTGAGAACAGTTCTAATAAGAAGAATGCGCTCAACAAAGGACAACCACCTCCCTTTCCAAGATTGTAGCCTTTGTTCAAAGGAATTCAACAAATTATTCCACAAAGAAGCACGGCCAACCCTAGTGAAGAGAGGAATACCAAGATACTTATGAGGAAGGATGCCCAGATTGAATCCAAAGATCCTTTGAATCCGTTGAGTGAGCCTTCTTGGAGTGTTAAAAAAGAAAATAACCGATTTAGGCTTATTGATGACTTGTCCAACTGCTGAGGCATAAGTATTCAGGATCGATCTAAACTCTTTAGCTTCTTGAATAGTTGCAACACCAAACAAAAAGGTATCATCGTTGAATTGCTGATGAGATATGGGTGGAGTGCCCTCCACTACAAGGAGGCCTTGTATTCTTCTCTCTTGCAACGCAGATACTATGGCTCGACCTAAAGCTTTCACCATCAATATGAAGAGAAAAGAGGAAAGGGGATCTCCTTGTCTAATTCCTCAATTACTTTCAAAAAAACCTTCAGTAGAGCCATTAACCAGAACTGAAAAGCATAGACTAGAAATACAACTAAAAATCCATTCACAGAAAGAGAGAATCTGAATTTCATCAGGGACTTCAATAAGAACTTGCAATTTACCCCGTCATAAGCCTTACTTATATCTAGTTTGAAAAGTATACCTGGAGCATTACTATTGGATAGAGAATGCATCAATTCATGGATAAGAATTACCCCCTCTGCAATTGACCCCCAGGAACAAATCGACTCTGCACTTGAGAGATTAATGAATCTAACAAAGGCTTTAATCTCAAAGCAATGGCTTTGGATATAATTTTGTAAGACACACTTTGAATAAAAACCTTGCAAATGTGACACACAAGAAACCATGAAGATAACATAGAGGTAAGGGAAAATCAACACAAAGAAAAAGGAAAAGCCACAATCATAGATGTATTAAGAGCTATAATATACACATTTGGCTATCAACATAATCCAAGGCGTTTATGCATTTACAGAGCTCAAAACCAGAGGTCAGAGGCACTCAGAAGCTCGACACTCAAAAGAGCAGAGTAACCTTGCATTCAAGGAAGAGGAACCGTTTTTACAAGAGTGCTTAGACCCTATATAGAAGAGGGAAGAGAGAAGAGGATCAAGAATATGCTTAGAGAATATCTCCTTTCTCATGTTTATCTCTTCCACATAGATCAAAGGATTTAGATAAGATGCATAGCTGAAAAGATCCGTTCAAAACCACTTAGGCATATTCTAGGATCTCTGCTGGCACAATGATGATCCACCGCCAATGAATCATGGCTTGGGAATGTTCTAAAAAAATACCTTAACCACATCTTTCATGAGTTTGCAAGCAAATCTGATTTGTGCAATGATCTCGATGCCTTCGTTTGTTAGAAGCAAGTAGATATTTTGTTTTCAAATTAATCTTAGAGAAAGCACAAATGCATGCCCATGAGATCAGGAGGATGAGTGAAGATTAAGCTGCCATTTGTTCAAGGATCATGATTTCACCCTTGGGACCATTGTGACAACTCATTCTTTTGATCCACAACTTGTTTAACTCCTTCCTTTGTGTTTGGGTGGGGCCATGAGGGGAATATCGGCTTAAATACGTCTTCATAGGAGGATAAAACATCTTAGAAGCCTCTGTGAGTGATTTTGGAGAACCATTTGATTTGATTATGTGAGCAAAAGATAATCAAAAACTTTGTCTTAATTTTTTCACAAATCCCTCAATCATTCTTCTCAAAACCAGGACCAATGCAAAGCTCTTTGATTTACCTTTCCAATGTTACTAGCCGCTTGTCATATTCTAATAGGGGACAAATGACCGTGTAGCGCAACTATCAACTAGAAATGTCCTTTGGCGTGCAAGTCCATCTAGTCGCCCCACTTGCATCTGGTAGGTGAGAAGTTATGTTGTGCAACCAATGATGGTAGGAAAATGCGACCGTGGCGGCCTTTTTGTAGCAAAATGGGTAGCTAGGACATCAATGTGAGGTGATAGTGACTGTCAACAATGATCTGTGGGTTGGAATGGTGGAAGAATGAGTCCGAGTGCATGACGGCTTTGGGAGAGAGCTGCGAGCTGAAGAGAAACCCAACAAAGTCTTCAATCGGACGAAAGGAGGTGGAAGAGATGATTGCATTGAAATACAACCAAAAGAGTTGGGTGTGGCTCGCCAAATTGTCAGGAGAAGAAGAGATCGCCACTTTTTGTTTTCCTTGGGTTCTAATCATGCATGTTTACCGATCTATGCCACGTGGCAACAATTGGTCTTCCGGGCTTCAGAGACGTCTTTGTCTCTTCTCCAAATCTAAAAACTCTGCTAGATGTGGTTTCATGGATACATGCCACATGGCAAGCATCCATGCTTCCACACTTTGGGCCATCTTCTCTGCTACTTTTGCCATCTCTATTTTCCTTGGACTCCGGGTTTCTGGAATTGCGCCACGTTGTGACAATCTGGATTCTTGGACCTTTTCCATCTTTCAAACCTTTCTACCTTGTCTTAAATTTTCTCAGAGCGTAGCTTCACGGGATTGTGCCATGTGGTGGCAATCCGTGCATCCGGATCTGGGGAAGTTCTTCTGCCTTGTTCGGGTCAAGCTTCAAACTGTTCTGGATTAGTGACATGTGTCTGTATCTCAGAGACTTTTGATTCCTGCTTCATGCCTTAGCTGCTTACTCTTCTTCCAAAAATAGACCAAGTACAGTGGAGCCTTTTGTTCCGCTATAATAGTGAAGCATTTTTCTATATGCACAACCCGCGTCCTTCCCTTGGCCAATGTGGGATAATTCCCCAAGACAAAATACAAAGGCTGCCATTGTTCAAACGCAGGTGAGCTCCAAGGACTGTAACCTCAAGGCAAAACAGGTACGGCAATTAGAGCATTCTCCATGGCTTTAATAGGTCCCAAGGCCAACTGTAAACTCAATAGAGGGGCTCGAATCCATCCCAAGGCTGACTGTAAACATGATGCAAACTGAAAACAGAGAGTGGAATGTCAAATGAATGAAAACTTGACGAAGAGAAAACGTTCCACTACCTCTAAAACCTTCCAAAACTCTGTGTATACTGCCAAACACCTCCGCAGGTCACAAACACTCAAAATAGACCGTGAAAGCATTGATAAATTGAGAAAACCAGCAGTGTTTGATCTTAGTTGATCGAAATGAGCAGGAGGCTCATTTGGGCAACAATACCCATGTTTCATGTTTCTCATCAGCAGTACCATTACTAGATCCAACTTATTTAAATGTAATTTCAGCAATGGTTTGTGATTTTTAAATTCACTAGTGTGCTTGAGCGGAATGCTCAAGGCGAGTTGGTGGGGCAGATGTCAGCCCCGCAAATGGATCTCAATGTAAATCTAGCAATCAATTTTTTCATGAATGAATAAATAATGTGTCATGGACTTTAATGTTGTGGGACAGATGTCAAGTCCGGCAATGAGTTTCAATGTAAATATAACACATAAGAATAGAATTTGTGTTTTGAATGAATAAATAATTTGTCCCAGCCTTTGGGATAAACATATTAGTAGGGCCAAAACCTTCTAGTGTGGATAGCCTCCTTAAGCATCCTCTGTGGACATACTCTGGTTTAAGCTTCCTTGAACAGATGTCTTGTAATCATATGCTAATGAATTGATGCAAGTGCATGTCTTGTATATTGTGCTTTTTGTTGTTTTGCTTCTAGGATTCTTTCTTCCTAGAACTTTCTATTGTTAGCTGTATCCTCGAGTCCCATTATCTGTGGACATTTATATAATTTCTTTCTTTCTTTGTTCTTTCATAATGTAATTAAGTTGGAGGTGGTTGTCCAACAACTGTCACATGTCTCTGGATAGAGTACCTTGATGTCAATTTAGTCCCCCATTAATTATTTTTGGTTATCGACAAGTTAACAGAGAATCATTGCAGAGACCCATCCAAGAGACCCATCTATTGTGGTGGACGTACCACCTGGTGGTGATCCCTGCATATGTATTTCCCTACTAATGCAAGCATTCATTGCAAGCATACATGGCGTTGAATGATGTGTGTGGAATGATTATGTTCTGAACGTGATGCATGTTATATTGAGAATAATGCAAAGTGAATGATTTGATTATGTATAATTCATCTCTAAAGCACTATTGGCTTTCAGATCTGAGACATACAAACAAGTCCATCCTCCCAATCTTCTAGCATATAGCTTCTACAGTCAACCAATTGTCAAACCGACTGAAGTCATTGGCATTGTCACTTGCCAACCAAATTGTCAATCCTTCCTCTTTATTAAAGTGCAATAGAGTCAAGTCAATATTCCCATCCTAATTGGTATTCCACCTCTCAATATTATGTTGTCATTTTTTTCTTGATAATCAAGTAAACTTAGTGGTGTTAAAATTTGTTTATTTCTTCCTTTCCTCCTATGAGTTGTTTGTGTTGCTTGAAGACCAAGGCTGCTTACGAAGTGTTTTGCTTGCATTGTTTTCTTTCTTCCACCCACTTTTTTTGGATTTTAAGGTCTTCTTGTTTTCTTCCTTTAGACTTGTGCTACATTAATCTTCTAATACAATAAATCTTCTTGCAAGTAGTCTTGGGAGATATGCCAAGACTCTTTTGACTTCTTCCCTCCAAGATAGTTCATTTTAACTTCCCAGAGTGTTTGCAATGGGTCTTCTTCCTCCTTTCTTACAAATCATCAAATGCTTGATCTCACCAAAGAGTAACCTCAAGTAAGATCTGTCTTTCTTTCAAACTAAATTTGAATTGGAACAATTACAAGCAACTATTAAGGAACCTGTATCTGTTTACGTGAATTAAATCTATTGACTCATTTCCTAAGCTGGCTTTGCCTAAAGAATTAGTTTTTCCAGGGTGATTCCTTGGAAAGACTGGGAAGGAATGTTTTTCCATGGATGGTTGCCTTTGAGGACTTCCCTTTGTGAATGGCTCTCTTTCAGATAGCTTTCAACTGGCCCTCAACAAAAACTTTAACAAAGGTTGTTTTACTAATGTGGATAGGGATATGGTATACTTATTTCAAATCTGCAGCACTGCCAAAATGCAGGATTCATAGTTTATTCATGCTCCTGAGTTATGTGAAATAGTATAAAGTTAAACGACGCAGAGGGAATTTCACAGCTTATACATAGTCCGTTAATGCATATAAATGTTCTACTTTTTGGAATATTACATACATGGTAGATCATTAAATTATATTGGATAGGATCATCAAATACACAAATAATGATGGGAGATAGTCTATAGGAACGAAGACGACTGCTAAGTAATTTAAACTTAAATCAGGCCCCTTTTTATTATATCGAAATTAAAGACAGCAAAATATTATCCAAAACATTTGCTAAAACTGTCTGCTAACATTTCTCAAGTAGATTGGACATTATATTTTAGTTACACTTTAACAATTTTTTTGTATCTCGTTTGTCAAATTGTGAAGTTTTTGGTCTGTCAAACTAGTTTGCACCAATTCCTAAAACTGTAAATTTGATGAGTGACCAGTTGCGATGCCTACTTTCCATCATTGCATATGTTGAAAAGTTGAAAGTACACAAATGTTGTATGTTTGCCTGAAACGAGCTGTATAAGTTCTGCTTGAAGTTCGAATTTTGGTTACCTCCTGCAGATTTGTATCTGTATTTCATCACCCATTAGCTCTGACCTCTTTAATAGCTGATTTTCATCCTTGATTAGCAATGAATTTGGTCACATTGCTCATTTTGGGAGATATTTATTCTCATATCTGATAACCTTTCCTCTGTAGTTAACTCTATTATTTCCTCCGAGTACCTTATGTGGATCTTTGAAGGATTCACTATATTAAATTCACGAGGGGTAAATGCAATGGTTTTAGAGTTTGATACAATGATCATAGATTTGATGCTGGATTCATGTTGGTATGAGGTTGATAATAATTATGCCATAAATTCTGACTATGCAATTGCTGTTTATATATTGGATAGTTATTCTAGTTACCGATTCATCATCAGGTTGAGCGTTGTTTATTTTATCAAATATCAACTGTGGACTTTCTTGCATATGATGATAAGAAGAGAACTTATTTCTTTTCAAAAATGTTTGTTTAAGTCGTGGCCATGGCCTTTCCATCTTTAGATAAGTAACAAAAACAATCAGACAGGGTGAAAGCTTTCCAATATTTTATACTTGATTCCCTGAAAATTAATCTCTTTCATCTTGCAGATATGGTTAAATAATGTTCCTCACACCAAACTTGTGGAATACAAGAAAGATCAGAATTGGGTTAAAATCTCTGGCAAATTCCTTGTGTTTCCTGGGGTGGAACACAATTTAAAGGTGGAGCTCCCAGCTACATCAAATTTATTGAAAAGGTATATTTCTTTCTTTCTTATATGGTAAAATGGAGCATTCCTCAGTTCACAATGCAACACAAGGATTAAAAACAAAGAAAGCTCAAAGTACTACAAGGCACATGGGAAAATTGCATCTTTGTCTTTTATTCATCCTGCCTACTTTGGCAATCATTTCTGGCTGCATTATATGCTGTAAACTGGTGGATTTCTGAAGACTTGCAGTTAGTTTGATGTATTACCATCTCACAAGAAAGTAATCCTATACCTTTTAGGGCATTCATTTTCTTGTAATGCAAAAGTGTTGATCTCTTCTATTCGAGTAGTGTTCTGTTTTAAAATGATTTTTTCTTCTGTTTAACAGTGAGAACATATATGTTATTCTCGTCTATAATGTAAGCAACTACACGAAAATTTATGGGTCTGGGAAACTATAAGGATTTAATCGGTTTCAGGCTTCAGCCACATATAGACATGTAGCAAATTAGTAGTTTGATCTGGCAAACCCTTTTCTGTCTTGTTCCTGATTAATATGGAACTCCTTCCTTGAGTCTACGTCTACAACAAGACTGATGTCTAGAAGCATCTATTGTAAAGTTGTAGTATCCTTTTCTTACTCTAACCTGCTTCACCAACACAAAAGCATAGTTAAAGAGACGAGAGCTTCTGGAAAAAACTTTGAAGTGTTTTTGATGAATAAATCTTCACACAGTTTTTTCCAGAAGCTTTTGTCTCTTTACCAATATGGACTGTGAAAATAAAATATATCTAACAGCATAGTTGTTTATTTCTATTTTGGAATCCTGTGCATTGGCTTCTTCTTCTAAAGTCTTTCAAAGTAGCATCTTTACACTAATTGATTCAGGAGGATCTGAGACCTTTCAAATTATTCGCGGCATCACGATGTTGCTCTGTGCCATGATCTGATTACACCAGTGGATTTTGCGTCATACCACACGTTCATTTGTATTCTGCAAGGTCCTATCTCCTCCTTTGAGGCATCACCTAGTTCTGCAGCTCTGTAGTATCAAAGATTGTACAACACAGTTCTGTGCCAACGGCAGCTGAAGATGACAATTGGTTATGAAGCGGTTGTAACGATTTAGCCAATGCTTCATCTTCCTTCATTGTATATAAAGGCATCATCCCATAAATGTAAGATAGATTTGATAATCTGTGCTACTAGGAAACGTCCCTCCCCCTCGAACCCTGCCGGAAGCGTTTCGAAACGGAAACTGGTATGAAATGTTCGTTTCTAGGACGTTTTCTGGCACGTTTCCACCAGATTTCCAATTTTAAAAGCTAAAAACATTAATTATTTTTTTCTAACATTTATTGTTCCTAAACCTAATCTACCCACCCAAACTTCCTAAAAGTTATCTAACGACATCTTTGGTCCATTCTAAAGCACACTCTTTTTTCTTTCTAAATTCAGTTTTCATTAAACTAACATTTAGCATTGTGAAGAGCAAAGAGACATCAAGGAGCAGCTTGAAGGAAGAGTTTAGGAGGTGTTACTAAGAGCTAAGAGCATTAAGGAGGAGTTTAAAAGCAGATTTGGAAGGAGGGATCAACTTCAAGGAGGAAAAATCAGGTTTTTTCAAGTTTAAAAAAATGTTAATGTGATCAATGATCACGAATGATGTGTGCATAATGCACACATCATTCATGATCATTGATCATGATATCAATATGTAGTTTTAATTTAATAATTTTTAAACTCTACGTAAAGAAAAAAATAAAATGTAACATTTCCTTTGCATTTTTAAAATAAAAACTATATGTTGTTTTTTTAAATTAAAAATATCATCCAAACTTTGTGTATGCTCTCACCTTGTGCTTATATGGTGAACTTGGTGATCAAAAGCAGAATAAGATGCGTAGGGTTTAATTTTTTTGCTATTTTAAAGAGTTTTTTTGTATTTTTAAATTAAAAATCTGAACTCTGTGTATGCTCTCACCTCGCGCCTATACGGTGAACTTGGTGATCAAAAGTAGAATAGGATGCGTAGGGTTTAATAATTTAATTCTTTTTGCTATTTTTTAAAAGTTTTTTGCGTTTTTAAATTAAAAATCCAAACTCTGTGTATGCTCTCACCTCGCGCCTATACGGTGAACTTGGTGATCAAAAACAAAATAGGATGCATAGGGTTTAATTCTTTTTGCTATTTTTAAAAATTTAAAAAAAAAAAATCCGAACTTTGTGTATGCTCTCACCTCGCGCCTATATGGTGAACTTGGTGATCAAAAGCAGAATAAGATATGTAGGGTGTAGTTTTATTTATTGTTTTTTAAGTTTTTGTTTTTATTTTTCATTGTAGGTTTGAACTTTGAGTCTTTGAGATATAAAAACATAAATGGCATCCAATTCAACTTCAAGGGGAGGGCATGGGGAAGCAAGCCAAAGTGAGGGTGTGGATCCCACAAAACAAGATCCTAAAGCTCCTCTTTGGAGACATGTGCAAGTGTTGGAGTACCTTGTTGGCGGTGGCTCTCGATCTTGGATATGCAGTCATTGCAATATGCATTTCAAGTCCTCATATACCCGACTCAAAGCTCATTTAATGGGGCTAACGGGAACAGGGATTAGAAAATGTTCCAAGGTTGAAAAGACACAAATTTTGGCGTACATGAAAGAGCAAGAGGAGGTTGACTTGCAAGATGTAAGAGCTAGATCTAAAACCATTCCTTTGCAAAGGAGGGGTTTAGGAAAACCACCCACCCCATCAAACCATCCTTTCATTCAAACTCCAACCCAACCACTTGAAGTTGAAACTCCCATAGAGGAAGAGAGCTTCTCATGAAAGAGAACAAAAGGTCCATTAGATCAAGCATTTGCAAATGAAAAAAGAAAATTGTTGATGAGTTGGTTGCTTGATGCATTTATGCATGTGGGCTGCTGATGCAGGAGCATCTTCATAAGGCTTGTTGGATGGAAACAAATGGGAAACAACCTTCTTCTCTTTGTTTGCAAATTCATACTACTTGTTAAGTTTAGTCAAAATTTGAATATTTGTGTTGTAAATGGTTTTTGTTACCATGATGTAAGAAAGTGAAAAGTGAGAGGTGAGTTGTTAGTTGTTATATCTACGTAGGAAGAGGAATAAAATCTTCCTTAATTAGTTGGTGTAGTTGTCATAAGGTCAAAGATGGGAAATTTGTTCCTATTCTTAAGCATGTGTGTAGGGATATCACTAAAATAAGGAAAGTTGGATAAAAATAGGAAACAAGAGATAACAAATTTGATGTCAATAAAGAGAATAAAGAGAGAAGAGGTCGAATTCATGAAGACAGAGACAATGAAGAGAGGAACTTGCATGGAGCAGTGGATTTTTGGAGTCAAGAATCAAGGAATGCATGAGAAAATGTTGTAAGACTAGTTTATATAAAGAATAAAGATTGTTTTAAGTTCCTTGAGCTTTGATTGAGCTGAATCTTATTTTATTTCATGTGTTTTGATAGCTTACAATGTTATTAAGCTTGATCCATGAACCAGAGATCTTTAATTGCATGTATTTGCATGTTTATTAAGGACTGTATGCAAGGGTTTAGCCAGGGCAGCGAGCTATAAACCCTTAGTGCCATGAAATTGATATGAAGTTCTTGACTGTTAGGTAAGAAAGATGCTATAGGGTGTAAGGAGCATGAACATAATTTTTACAAGCCTTGACAGTGACTAACATGGCTTTTATAGCAAAATACTTCATCTCGGGCCCGATCTAGGGCATTGAATAACTTCTTATTCCTCCAATGAAAATACATGAAACTTGGTGAAAAGTTCTGTCCTGGATAGATGAAGAAGACCCCCAAATATCAGTGTAAATGGATGTGTGAATGAAAAGATATTCATGACTGTGTTTTGGCTGTGCAGAGGAAGGAATACAATGAGGAAAATACAAGGAAAAGAAGACAAATATGAAGAAAGAATCCCCTTCATTATGTTTTAGATGACTAGGGAGATTATTTAAGGTGAATTAAGGCTTAAGTGACAATTACCATGGTGATCCTATCACTAAAGGTCATTATCTCAGCAGCTTAGATTGGTAAGACCTCTAGAAGGCTTATCTAAATGTTAATATCCAGAAATCAGACTGGTAAATGCTTAATTTAAGGAGCTAGAAGAATGATGAAGATCTGAAATTTTGTGTGGAGAGGGTTATAACATATAAAGACCTTGTGTAAAAATTTGGAGTCCTAAAACAAAGACCCAAAAAGTTATGAAGGATTTAGGACTGTCCTAAACGAGTTAGTTTTTCAAGAGCAAGAAAGGAGATAGAGGGAGTTAGACAAAAATTAAGCCATGAAACTTTAGGAGCAAGTTTTTATGGGAAAATGAGAGCCAATGAATCTTGTCAGACCTTATGGGTATTCATGAAACTCTAAATGTTAGGATGGAGCAAGAAACATGAGAGTATATTGATCCATGAAGGACAGGGCATATAAGGCTAAAGATCTACTTGGAACCTCAAGAAAGACACATCATTAGCATGAAGAGATCTAACCTTGTTTGGTGGCCTTAATGGTCTAATGCATGTGATGTATCATTTGAATATCTCAAACCAAGTTTGTCTATGATTTTGTGAGGTTGATATATATATGCTTCTTAAAGGTGGAGTAGAAGCTTGCACATTGAATTCCCTCTCTTTATGGGTCTCATGAAGAACATGTAGCCTAAAGGAAGACCTGTGGGTTAACTAGGAGGATGATCTGATCAAGATCATGAAGCTGAGCTAAGATGATGCACCAGGTGCCCTTCAATGTGTTGCGGTCACCATATTGGCAACAAATGGTGAGAGGTATTAATGAGGCACCACAAGGGTACAAAAGCCTAGTTATGAGAAGGTTAGAACATCATTGTTGGTGAAAGAAATGGACCATATACATACTTCTTTGCAGCCAATTAGGGATTCATGGAAGGACTCGGGGTATCTATTATTTCAGATGGATGGAAAGATGCTCGAAATAGACCCCTAATCAACATTGTTGCAGTGTGCCCTAAAGGGGCAATGTTCTTAAAGACTGGCGATTGTGAGGGCGAAGTGAAAGATGCACAATTTATTGCTAATATTTTGATTGAGGCTATTGAGTCGGTGGGCCCTCAAAACATTGTCCAAGTCATCACGAGACAATGCAAAAAATTGTAGAGCAGCAGGGTTGATTGTAGAGGGGAGATATGAACACATTTTGGACACCTTGTGCAAGTACACTCCTTGAATTTGATGTTGCAGAAGATTGGCAAAATCCCATGGATAGAGGAAATTTATACGGAGGCAAATGAGATTCAAATGTTTGTCACAAATCATCATATGTCCCAGGCTATCTTTAGGAGGTTCTCAAGGTTGGAGTTGTTGAAGGTAAGGGAACAATTTACTAGTTTTTATTTTTATTTTTTATTTTTCTATGAAATTATCCATTGAATTTCTTTTAAATTTAAATTTATACTTTATTAACTTGTTTTAATTTACTTTAATAGGTTCTTGAAACAAGATTTGCCTCTCACATACCCGTCTTGAGATGATTTGTGAAGGTAAAACAAACCTTATGCAGTATGATGATTGATGATATTTGGTCCGTGTGGAGGCAAGGAAACACAAAACAAGCCATCAAGATAAAATCATTGATACTTGATGATGATTGGTGGGAAAAGGTTGAATACTTGCTCAGTTTTATTGAGCCTATTTTATCCATGATTAGATATGTAGACAAAGATCACGCTTGCATAGGGAAATCTATGATGGCATTGACTTTATGCTTGAAAAAATTAGAGACATCATACAAAAGAAAGAGCAAGATCTGAAGAAATCTTCTACAATCAAGTTAAAAGCATGATCATGAGGTGGAATAAAATGACCACCCCATTGCATCTCCTTGCTATGCCTTGAATCCCAAATATTATAGCAATGAAATACTTGGGCTACTGATAGCAACCACCATATAATGACCAAGAAGTTGCAAATGGAACTAAGGCAACATTTTGGAGGCTTTTTCCTGATCCAACTGTAGCTAGTGTGGTTTGCTATGAAATGGGAATCTTTGTCTCTGCGTCTAATGGTAGCATGGGTGAAATGGAGGCATTATGTGATAAGTACAACATGACCCCTAGTCATGTGGTGGTATGTACATGGCCATGATGCCAAGTACCTACGACTTGTTGCCATTAAAATCTTCGGATAGGGATAAAACATTAAGATGAAATCAAAAGTTTGTTGTTTATTAATTATAAATTTATGTTTCACAAGAAATTAATATTATTACTAATTGGAAAATTCTAACAACATTTTTGTAATAGGTGGCTAAGTAATTCTTCAGCAGAGCGGAATTCGAGTACATATACCTTCATCTACTCACCAAATGGAACAAGTTAGCATTTAAGAAGGATGATGATTTAGTGTATGTACATTCCAATTTGCGCATCCTATCACACAAGACTGAAGGCTATATTAGAGGTCCCAACAAACTTTGGGATATTGATCCCGAGGCTAGTGACTTTGATGCTTTTGCTGCTACTCTTAGCCAACTTTCATTGCTTGGTATTGATGATGAAGATCCGGGAAGTTCTACACAAGGGATGGATAGTGGAGCTAGTGGGAGTGGAGCTGTCAGTGGTATTCATGGAGATGATTATGAGGAAAATCTAGATGATATATTCTAGAATCTAGATTATAATCATGTATATATGAAACATTGAAATTGTAACCATGTTGAATGATGAATCTTTAGAACTTCAATGAATACAAAATATTTTGAGTGCTTTATCAGTTATCTCTTATGGTCCATGGACTAAAATTTTGAAAATGAGTACTATGCATATATATATATATATATATATATATAAATTTTAATTTTAATTTTTTTATGATACATTTTATGAATGTTTCCATAATGTTTCGTCACAAGGTTTTTTTTGAAAATCGGCGTTTTTGTGTTTGAGACCCATACCCGTACTGTTTCTCGGGCAACATGGGCGATAATCAATAAGCTAGGGATAGTGATTTAACAAAAATAGGCTAATGCTAAACCCTAATTGTAGAGTCACGTATGATAAATAAACATTAAAGCATAGATCGACACAAGCGATAAACTAGATAAAAATGAAACCCTAGGTCCAAGAGAGAGGATAAAAGACTTAGTTCGCTTAATCCCAAAATATGTTGGACTGGAAAACCGATGAATAGGAGTAGAGGCAGTCACAATTGAACTCATAAAATCTTGGAACTACCGAATGAGCCTGGGATGGGGCGAGACACCTAGTCTTAGAGACCTCTGTTGGGCGCTGTGATTTGCGGCAGAGCTCGAAACCGATTTTTCTTGTCGCATGAGGTGGTTGCTTAAACTTATTATTGGTTTCTGTATGATCTTTGGATGATCATTTGTATTACTTTGTAACTGCAAAAAGATGAAGACTCAGTAAAACCCCAAAACACATCAAATCCTAAAAGGAAAAGATGTAAATGGGAAGTCGGACTGACCTTGAGGGTCACCTGACAGAGTGAACTTACGACCAAGGGCTGCACTACATCTCAGACTCCATGTAGTTCTTTTGTGTGTGTGATAACATTGTGCCCTAGGAAGCCCTTGTGCAAGTGCACGTGATAAATGAGCGATAGCTAGATGTACCAATGTAAATAGATGTGTGGATGGCAAAATGAACTTCCCCTCTTATGCGTGTATGCAAAAATGCAGTCCCTTGTCCCTTGTATGAGTGCTAGATGGATGCTTTGATGCTCTTAGAATGCCTTTGGATGCAACCTTAGGTGATGATAATAGATGCTTAGAGCTTGGTCCCTTATTATGGTCATATAGCTTTGTATTTATATGATTCCCTTGTTTGAATTTTGTAATTGACAATTGGAAGGTTGACCTATAAGAAAATAAGATGCCCAAAAGATAAAAGAGGCTCAAAGAGAGCGAGTTAGATACAAAGAGGTCGGGGCGCTGGTTTCTAGAGTCATGAAAGATAAAGCAATAAGGTTCGGGATCGGGCTATAGGGTGTGTAAGACCAAAGAGAAAGCAAGAAGGGACGAGAAAAGAGGCCAAAGACAATAGTCAATTACTTGTTTTCTCGCTTAGGAATCATATGAATAGTGGTATGTGATTAGGACCTAGAAATGTACCCAAGTGCATGATTTTGTGTCTATTGATAAACTAGAGACTCGGGATTACATAGACATCCTACATCTGACCTCTTAGATCTTGTACAAGACTTTGCATCATATAACTTCACATTACTGGTTCTACATTTGGTGTCTTTTGTTCCTTTGCATTCTCTCTATTGCATAAACACTCATATATTTTTCGACCTCATTTCATAATGTGTTTTTGCATATAAAACATCTAGAGTCTTGTTCATTGGGTCTCCTCCTGGGCCCCATATCGAGGTTTCAAAGCACATATGCACTTAATCATATCCCAATGGTATTGAAGTTCATCGAACTTTCTATTTTTGTTTTATGCCCACTCACATGAGGTTTGAATACAATAAGTTAGGACTAGAAACCCGCGATCCTTCTTCATACCTTCCTTCACGTCCTTAGATGGTGATCGAACAACTTTAGAGACTTCGTTAGATATGTTCAAGCAAATGATAGAGGATGCTTTGCAAAAGCAACAAGAAGAATTGAAAGAATGCCATGCACGAGAAAGAGTAGGGATTGTTAATCACTTCTCTCAACTTCTTAAGTGTGTACAATTGACTCCCAATCCTACTCCTCCACAATGACCTTTTAGTGGTCACACCCCATATAAGGTACAAGTCAATCTAGACATTCCTATGTTTGAAGGAAAAATAGATGCAGATGTCCTAGATAATTGGCTCAACCTTATTTATTCATACTACACAGTAAATCAATTTTCTGAAAGTGAAAAGGTTACATCTAATCTTTCAAAAGTTTCTTTATTTGTAAAGAAATGGTGGGATAACTATTGCATTGCACATGAAGATGATGTTAACTTAGACTTTTTGTAGACACATGGAATGGTTTTGTAGAAGCACTCAAAAACACCTATTATCCAGTTGGAAACTATGATGACTAGTACATCAAGTTTTCCCAATTGTGCCAAGGTGTGATCACCTATTCAAGAATACACAAACATCTTTCACTCTCTTATTGCGAAACTAAACATTCAAGAATTTGAGCAAAATCCCATCTTGAAATATAGGTCGGGCTTGAGACCATACCTTCATATAACGTGGACTTCCTACGAGATCTCTTTGGGGAACCATACAATTTTGTTTACAAATTCAAAGCAAAAGCTAGCTAAAGTCTAAGTTAGTGGAATCCATGTCTTAGGACAAGCTTGAGTCGAAGAATTATGTAATGCCCACAATTTCGATGTTCTAAAACCACATTAAATCCTAATTAATTATCTGGAAAGTTGTAGAAAATATATATTTTTGTTTTAAGTCATAAGGTTGCAAGGGTGTCAAACCCTAATGTACGTTAAGTTAATCTCCACCAATTAATTACTACATTACAAGGGATGGACCAGGTCTAAGTTAAATGATTAAATATTCTTAATTTATCTCTAAGGTCAAATTAATTAAAATCAACTAGGAAGGTGCCATAATTTAATTTACTTGGTTAAATGTTTTCTCCTCCTTAATTAACATTCAAACCCATAATAAACCTTATACTTAGTTACTTTAGTTCCATTATCTTAATAGCTTTAATGTCCATTTCATTAATTTCTAAAACATACTAGGAACTAAATAAATGACTTTGCACACAAGGGTATTTAAATGGCCCCATTCACCCATTTACACATACCTTTAAAATTATTTAAAACACCCATAATATTCATTCCTACCAAACAATTGTAGGGTTGATCCTCAACCCTTGGATCAATTCAATTGTGGCCACTAGATCCTAGGGTTCCATACTAACCCTAAATATCCTTAAGAAATCTTATTAAACCTTTTTCTTTGCCCTAGCCTCCCATTTAGTCTCTTTTCTTTTGTTAAATTTGCAGGTTGGAAAAATGGAAGCCATGGAAGCAAGGAAGGAAGAAGCCATGAAGAATTTCACTAGAATCAAACTTAGTTTAGTCTAGGTTGTAGATTTATCATTGTAATGTCTTTCATTTGAAGATTGAAGGGTTTCCACTCCAAATCTGGAGTTGTGATTTAGTAATTTCCATTTTGAGTTCTCTATTTGGGCCAAACCCTACCTCCATTTTAATGTATGAGATTGAGTACATTAAAACATCTATTTAAAGATTTACATGCTTCAAACAATGAATTTGTTCCCCTTTAGTATGCTGGTGGTCTTTTTTTACATTTAATAGGCTCAAATTTTAATTTGGACAATTTTAAATTTGCAGAGGCGCGGATCTCAAATTTTCGCCGTCGGTGATGAAACCGCCGCCATGCAGCCGGTGGTCTTGGGACCGCCACCCCACCTAGGTGACGATTCACGAACCGCCGCCTTGACTGAGTGGCGGTTTAGAGACCACCGCTCTGCACAGGGCGATGGTCCTGTTCTTTAAAAACAAAACCTTCATTTCCGCAATTTTTCAAAAACAAAATTTACTAGAGTGTTTTAAGGATCATCCTTAGCTTAAATTTATGTTCCTAAAGTTTCCAGTTGAAGGGTTTAATCCATTTATTCATTCCATACTTAAATTACTAAATTAAAGATTTCCTATTTCAATAGTAATAAACAACAACTACAAGATCATTTTCATTTCTTTCAACAAATTTTCTTTCAAGTTCAAAAGTAGAAATAAAACTAAATCTACTTCTAATGTTATTGCTTTTCTTTACAACAAAATGCAATATTTCAACATAATAATTTACTTAAAATTTATTGCATCTTTCCATTTCCACTACAATCATTTGTTCAAATAACTACTAACAACTTTGTTCCACATTCAAGTTTGCCATGCATACACTATTAATATTTTTCAACTTCTATGTTCTTTCTTTTCATTTTTACAATAATACAACTTCAACAATGATAATGAACTTTCTTTTCCTTGAGCATAGCTCATTTCTTTCAATGCAAAGAACTTACTTTCTCACAATACAATTACAACTAAACTTTTAAACATGATTTCCATTTTGATTCATTCCTTTACATACTACAATTTGAGGAGAAAGGAAATTATACAATTCCTCAATGAACTTCCTTCAAAATAATAATACAACTTGGTAAATGAAACTTACAATGCAACATTTCTTTTAAAAAAATACAATACTACAAGTCTTCCACCTTAAGTGGGAATAACAAGGAGGTTTTCTCACAAGAAGGATTTATTTTGGGACTACAACAAATGCTCCAAATTCCAAATCTCCAACAAGAGCTCCACCATGTCTTCACTTGATCACAACAACAAAAATGGGGGAGAGACAACACTCTCCACCCAACCAATAATCCAATGAGGAGAAGAAGCTATCCTCCTCATTGGCCCCGAGCCCCAACCACAATGCAATAAAAGATGGATCCAACTCATGGAAACTAATACAAAGCTTCCACATCACAATACAAAGATTTCACAACCATACCAAAACACAATCAACACAAAATACAATCACAAGAAGGAAACTAACAAAATATACAAGGCTTGAAAATGCAAAGCCAATGGAGCAAGGATCTATGGGGAGATCACTTATGCCTCCCAATGGGAATTAGGTGCCCACCTTAAAACCCTCCAATATACATCTCAAAACCCCTACACAACTCTTATGCCTCCCTCAAGATCCTCTTATGCCTCCCACATTCTCTTATGCCTCCCTACAATCTCTTATGTCTCCCTCATAAAAACCAAGTAAGAAATGCAAGCATTTTCTTGTCAAGGTGGGGCACCCAACCCAACTCCCTCCCAAAACATGAAATAAACTCTTATGCCTCCCTACATATAAGATCCCCATAGCCTTCTCCTACACCATACTTAGGCAATCTACCCAAGAACCCAACAAGCATGCCAAAACACTCAATAACATACACATATACACATATAAAATAAAACAATAAAAACCAAGAGTGTAGCTTCTACCTTCCCATGATAGAGTTTGATCCAAAAGTCACACACTAAGCTCCTTCAAGCCCAATCCAACACCAACAAGCTCCAACAAAATCCACAAGCACTCCAAAATCCTCCAACTCCAAAATACAAGAGCACAAATGAAATGAAGTAACCCCCAAACAAACAAATGAACTTGCATAAATAGAAAAGGGAGAGAGGAGGGTGAGGTGGCTCCATGTAGGATGCCACATCACTTATCCTCAACTCCACATCATAAGTCAAACCTCAACCCCAATGCATAATAAATTGGTGGTTGAGAGGAATGACAAACCTCTTACACACACAATCCCAACCCACACCTCTAAGGACAAAATTTAAAACCCATGTAAGAAAAGTGCAATAAATGTCACTTTTTGTCTTACAAAACACACATAATGGGTCTATTTTTGACCCCCAATCTATAGGTAGGGTTGGTATAAGAAATTAAGAGGTGTGGGACAAGCTTGTCCTTGTCCCACGTCCAAAAATGGCCCTTAAGTCCAAATCCGAATTTTCAAGGTAAGGTAGAGTGTACAACACTCAAAGTTACACTCAAACAACACTCACATAGTCCAAAAGACCAAGAACTCTAATAAATGACTCCATTTGTCACATCTCCAAATAACTTAATAACATGATTTAATTTACTTAATAAAGACACATTAATAAACAATGATGAAATAAATTACATCACAAATAAACCACATACTCTACAATAAATAAAATAAAAGGGAAGAATTGCACACATGCCCATGGTCACAATTGGAGGTCATTCCCCAAGGGGACCCCCTAACAAAATAAAACACACAAAACACAACACAAGTTGCCATGGTGACCTTGTTGTATCCATCTAGTATTCCGTTGTGGTTGGTCTCCAATCCCCCTTTTGATTGTTGTGATATAATTACCTGCAAAATCACACAATACCTCCTTCGGCCTCGTGGCCGCATCAAAACATCAAGATAAAACATATACATATCAATCAATAACCATCCGCATATAGTTAATTCATCATCTAGACTAACAATGCTATCATTTGTCTAAAATTTCAACATCTCAATTCTATCTTTTATCAATTTCAACAAGATCACAAAATTAGTTCAAAAGCTAAATCCTACTCAATACAATGAGAATTCTGAATGTCAGTAATACATATATCAACAACACATCATCATCATCAAATATAATATGTTTCTCTATCTATCTAAGAATCCACACAATCATACTATGAATCACAATCCATCAAAATCAGAATATATCTATCGTCTAACATCATGCTAAACCAAAATGATACAATAATATCTAGGTCTAAAGTCAACAGTAATCAAAATCAACATATAATAAGTGTTGAAGAGGAGTGGGCACTACAAATTACAAGCTTGAAACGAAGCAAAATCCTAAGGGAATGGCCTTTTGCGCCAACTTCGAGAAGACGACAACATCATCAAATGATTAGAATAAACAATCCAAGACTGGTAAGTGGTGCACAATCCATAAATCTAGCACACACTTCATGAGATGAGTCTCATGCCTAGATAACTCGTACGCTGCTTGTACTACCCCTGCAATACTACAAAAGGGTAAACAAGTCACACAATTTGAGCCCAACACCGTGTTCAGCTGTACCACAAACATTGCCTCTTCATCCAATCTAGATTTGGAGGAAGCAAAATGTTTGTTTCATTCTCAAATGTGGGTAAATGGACAAGCAAGTATATTTTATCGTTGATAGAAAAATTCAAAAGAACCTGATTTCTCGAAGCAGTTTACAAACTGAACTTGCCACTAACACCTCACCCACAACCATACTCAATTGGATGGTTCAGCTCGGGTTCTGAGAAATGTGTTACTCAACAGTGTCATCTAGTGTACAAAATCAAGCCTTTTCAAGATGTAGTCCTTTGTGACAATGCACCATTAGAGGTATGTGATGTTTTACTTGGTCAACCATATCTTTACCATCAACATGGAATCTATGAGGCAAATCCCAAGAATGTTGTCATAGATGTTGGTGATATGAAATACTACGCACCAAAAGTGGTCCCTAAGCTCTCACTCATTAGCGCCAAGCAAAGGCAAGAATCTAATCAACTCTAGGTGGAAGTTTAATGGTCAAACATGAACAAAAACACATCCTCGTAATTCTTGTTCATACCACAATTCCTTCAATGGACGTGCAATAGCTGCACAACATGTTGGAAGAATACAAGGATACTTTTCAGTCACCTAAGGAAGTGCCTACGCATTACATGGTAAAGCATACTATTGATTTGATCCCGAGATTGTCTTCTAATGCATCATTATACCATAGATCTTTTTGGAGAACGAAGAGATCAAGTGACAAATCCTTGAACTTGTGGATGAAGGAAACATGAGGTCTAACTCATCCCCTTATGCAACCCAATTTTTCTTGTGCCAAAGAAAGACGACATGTGGAGGTTGTGCATTGACCATTGGCCATTCAACAATATCACAATGAAGAATTACCATCCTCTTCCTAGGATCGAGGATCTACTGGACCAGCTTTTCGGTGGTCAGTTCTTCACCAAAATTGATCTTAAGTCTACGTATCAGCAAATTCTTGTTGAGCTTATAGATGTATGGAAGATAGCCTTCAAATCCAAAGAAGGTTTGTTTGAGTGGTTGGTTATGCCTTTTGGCTTGACTAATGCACCCTCGACATTAATGTGGACGATGATTGACATTCAACGACCTTTCATAGATTCGTTTGTTGTATTCTAATTTCTACCTTGACTACATCTTAATGTTTAGCAAAGCATGGGATGAACACGTATTGAACAAGTGCTCAATGCTTTATGACAGTAGAAACTAGATGCTAACATGGAGAAATGTTCATTTGCCATGTAGGAGATACAATATTTGGGATACATGGTAGACGCACAAGGAGTTCATGTGGATTCGAACAAGATCCATGTCATCCAAGAATGGCCTACACCAAAGAATCTCATAGAGCTCTGCAACTTCTTGGGATTAGCAAATTTCTACAAGAGGTTGTACTTGTTTTTCTCACATCACTTGGCCATTGAATCGGGTTACCAAAGGTGGCGCCAAAGAAGCCTCCTTTGGTCAGCTGCACATTAGAAAGCATTTGAAGAATTGAAATGTCAAATTTGTTCCACACCAGTATTCACGTTACATGATCTTCAATGACCATAGGAGACAGAGACAAATGCATTTGATTATGCGCTCTGAACTGTCATAACTTAACATGTTGCTTACCACGGCAAAACGTTCATTGTTTGGTAACTACCCTACATGTGTGAGATTTATAATATTATTCATACATGTAAGCATTATATATTGGGCAATGATAATGTGATCCACACTGATCACAAGTGGCTTAGTTCTTGCAGACATAGATGAAATTGCAAAAGAACGGCATAAAAATAGTCTTCTTATCTTCAGCAGTTCCACCTCAACATCAAGTATAAGGAGTGAAGTGCCAATTTAGTAGCTAATTGTTTGAGATGACCTTTGGTTCAAGCTCTCCTCATAGTGCTTGATGATTGTGGACATGAAGTAAATGCTTGGCAAGAATTGTACCCTTCGAATCCAAACTTGTGAAATCTGTTACACCTTTCTCAGTAGTAAGTCAGTTTGAAATTTCTACTTGTGGGATGGAGTCCTATATCACCTTGGTCACTTGTGTGTTTAGCACGAGGGAGAGAGACATAAACTAATATGGGAAGCTCATCGTAGTAAGGTTGTAGAAAACTTCGGATTTGAAAAACCCTTCCGGTGTTACAAAAGTATTTCTTTTGGCCACATCTCAGTCCAATGTCACCAAATATATTAGGGCTTTGACACTGCATGTATAATGTTCAAACCCGTTAACAAGAAGCAAGGTATGTACACACCTCTATTGGTTCAAAGAGTTCGTGGAAATTTGTTTCCATGCATTACCTCTCAGCTACCCTACTACCAAGCATGGTAATGATTGTATTTATGTAGTAGTTAATAAATTCTCCAAGATGGCAATTCTGATACCTTGTAAGAAATCTCTCCACTCTAGAAACCACTAAATATACTTTGAAAATGTCTGGGTCCACTTTGGATCATGAGCAACTATCATCTTTGATAGGGATACGGGGTTTTTGGGGAATTTCTGGAAAGCGGTTTCGTTTATGATGTACACAAAGTTGAATAAGTCTACCACATTCCATCCTCACTCGATGGATAGATGGAAGTGGTTAATAGGATGATTGTGCATCTTCTTAGAATGTACAATTCGAAGAAGCAATGAACATGGGATGAAAGCCTTCCTTTCATTCAACATAGCTATCGCAAAGCTCTCGCACAACTCTACTTGCACACAACCCTTTTTAGGTTTGTTTGGGTTTCCAACCTCTAGACACCCATTGATGTAACTTATCCTATACCACCATCAACAATAACAACTCCTTCAGCTCAAAAGGAAGTTGACAAAGCTATTAAGTTCATTGAGCACATTCATCACATTGAGTAGCAAGTGAAAACCATTATGCAACAAGCAAATGCTAAATACAAGCAAGTGCCATGACAAACACCACACACCTTCCATGTTGGTGATCGGGTATGAATTCACTTGCAAAAGGAAAGATTGATAGGGCCTTACTGAAAGCTTTGTCCTCTTAGTACGGGCCCCACAACATCACCAAACAAGTAGGAGATAACACTTTCGAGCTTAATCTTCCCGTACCTTGGGTTCCATCTAGTCTTCACTGTAGAACCCTTGTCCACTACTTTCCACCTTTGTTGGACAATTTCAAACGTTGCAAAGACTCTCCAACAATCAAAGATCAATCCTAACAATAACATGCTAGTAGAAGTGGATCTAGTCATTGACAACATAGTCAAAAGGACAAGACAACAAGAGATTCCCTTCTTTCGAGATCATCAAAGCATGTCAAGTGCCTTCCTAGGAAAATGGTTCCTTGAAGCTCAAGCTGCTAGCAACTTTTTGCATCTTCTTCCACAACTGCTCACAATGGGGACCATTGCTCTTCAAGGTGGGGTTATTGATCAGTGGGTTTGAGATCTTTCAATAATTCACGGCATCATGAGTTGCTTTGCGCCATGATCCGACTTCACCGGGGCTCAACATCATACCATGCACATTGTGCATTCGCGAGGTCTTGGTGTGCCCAAATTTCACCCTAAAATTTGAGACTACCCCATGTTAAAAAATTTCGTACTTTTAAAATAATGGGTCGTTTTGTGTGTTAATTGTCCAGAAAGTGTCTGTATTGTGTCAAGATATTCCCAAGGAGCCATATTAGCCATTTTCGCCAAATACCCAGATGCCCAAAATTGTTATATTCTATCGTCGGGATTTGCTGCGGGAAATTTGTATTTAATTATTTTGAGCTCCGTTTGAGGCAAATTGTGCTCCGGTTTAACCTGTTGTGATCGTACATGTCATTATTCCCATATACCAGTAGGTTTTTAACCAGGAATGCATTCTAGGCTTTATTTGTAACTTCTAGCAACGTTTTGTGTTTTTTGTGTTTTCCTTTTCGTTTTCTGTGAAATTTCTCTAAATCAATTCCTTTGCCGGTTTGGCCTGATTCTTGGCTTGGAGTATCTGGAGATCACATACGCATGTTATGCCAGAAGGAATTCGCCATTGGAGGTTTGGTTCTCTAGGAAAAGACGAAGTCGTGCACCAAAAAGCCTCTTCTGGGCTGGCCGCATTTTTAGAAAAAGAAGGTTTGAAGTGAATCATGGGATTTTGGAAGCGACAGGTAGGTGGAAATTTTGTACCTACCTAGCAGGTACTTTTTCCCATGAAAGCAACGTCACTTAAGTCACAATGGGAAAATTAGAGGCAGCAGGCAGGCGGAGGGAATTTCTTACCTGCCTTGCAGGGTAAAAATTCCCATTGTGAAATAAAAGAAAAATCACTTAAGGCATGAATGGGGTTTTATTACCTGCCTTGCAGGGTAAATAATCCCATTATGAAAGTCAAACAACTTAAGTGAATCATGGGATTTTCAGAGCTGCCTTGCAGGGTAAATAATCCCATTGCCAATTGACTTTTAAAAATAGAAATTCCTTATTCCAAAAAGTGCGACCCACCTTGGGTGAATAATAATGCATTAAATAAATATTTGTTAATATTTATTCACCCAATTTTGGCGCCTAGGCTTGTGGAAAAGTCAACAAAGGGAAGTGGACAAAAGGAAGTTGGAAATAGACAGTTCTAAAATTAAATAAATATTATTTATTTAATGCAGCCCCTTCATGTCAAAAAGTGTGCCCCATTTGGGAGAGAAATAATACTTTTTAAAGTATTAAATGAATTAATTAATTCCTATTTTCAGTGGCTAAGGTCAAAGCATACTGTGAGGCTTGAGTTAACTGGAAGCAGAAGTCTAAAATTAAATAAATTTAATTTATTTAATGGCAGCCATGAACATGCACAAAATAGGCGCCCATTTGAAGAGTAAAGCTTATAATTAATTAATTGCCAGGAATAGGAAAGACATTAATTAATTATAGAATCATGAGGATTATATAAGCAGGGGCTGCCATAAGGATGAATTAATTAATTCACAAGCAGAGAAGTGCAGCCCAGACAAAAAGTGCACCCCATTTGGAGAGGATTTTTGCTCAAAAGAAGGTGTAATTAATGCTTTGAAAACTTCTAATTTGGCGCACAGGTTGAAGGAGGTTGATTTGTGTCTGGATAATTGTTTGCATAAGTGATACAGGTGCTCAGGTGAAGTTGGTAAAATTCATGCTTGCTTTGCATGCAAATAAAACATCAAATTTGGGGCAGCATACTTGAATTATGCAGATTTTTATGATTAAAATCCATTGTTCATGTTTCGGTTGCCATCTTTGTCTGAATTAATTGCAGGAATTCATTACAGGTGCTTTTATAAGAGAAAGGGAGCTTAAATCAATGTCCAATACATTGAACATATCCTCCGAATCTGAAGAATTATCCAGATCTGCACCGGTTGTGAAGAATTCGACCGAATAAAGAGAAAAAGAATTGTTCAGACAAAGATTGCTCCAGCCATGGCAAAGCGGGATGAACGAGAAAGCTCAGCGGAATCATGCATTACTTCAGATTTGCTGACATCGGAGACACAAATCCAAGCCCAGATCCAGATCTCATAATTGCAAAAGCTTCCGACAAAAATTCATCCTCTTGTTTCTGATGCAGCCCGTGTAGAAGTCAATGCGTGGAAAATTCCTTCAGGATATTGTGCATGTGCTCCCAATCTTCCAGTTGAAGCCTTCATTGAATTTGCATTCACCCGGAGTGCTTTCCAAATTTTTAATTGCTCATATGCAATTAAAAATAAAAATGATGAGTTATTTACGACAAACATTGCACTGATGCATGTACTGGAGAAGAACTGCAAAAGCTTCAAGGATAAGAGGGAAGACAAGGCAAAGGCAACACCCGTAAGCAAGTTTCCAGATCCAGCTTGTTTCTAGATCCATAATTGCAAAGGCTTCATCCGGCTTGTTTCAGATCCATTGCTTTGAGATCACTTACTCCCAGATCCAGCTTGGTGAGAATCAAAGGCAAACGAATCAGTTGCATGCAGAATATGAAAAAGGACAAGACTGCAGACTTTCCTCTTTCTTCTTCTTTTCTTATTTCCTCCGACAAAGTAATTGAGCGATCAATTAAATTATACAACTTAAGTGATTGGTTTAAAAGCCATTACTTGAAGAAGTCAACTACTTGGAGATAGGTGGCAGACGTGCAAAATAGAAGGTTTTATTTTGGTTCAAATCATGCATGTCACGCAAAGAGGGATTTCAGGAGGAGATTGCCGTTGTTTCCTTTCCGACTTCCACATGTGTCGAGTCAACTAAAAGCTTCCGACTTGTAATTGCCCCTCTACATTCTATAAGTAGAGGAAGAACCTTGGGTTAATGATCGAATTTGTAAGTTGAGCATTTTTGTGTTCCAGGACTTTGTCTTTGAAACCCTTGATAGCCACTTGAAGCAAAGGAATATAAAGGAGCAGGTTTCCGGAGAACTTTGCGTCACTGTGCATTTTGTTTCTAGCTTTCTATCTTAGATCTTCTAATAAACTTTGTGTTATTTTAAATCTAGATTGGGATTTGCCTTTGCTTATAATTATGTGTGATGATATCTATTGGTTTTTCTATGTGCATGCAATCAACTCTGTTATCTATTGATTGGGTTGCACATCTTCCCCATTTCTTTCCCTGTGTTTTCTTATTTCCCTCTTCTATAAATATTTCCTTTCTTAAACAGCTGCTTACTTGCTTCAAAGCTATACAGCTATGGTTCATGAGTTGAATAGTTAAAGTAAAACCCCATATAGATACTACCATATTTTAATTGACAAATCCGACACGAGAGCCTCACCGGTAAATGAGGGAGATTTACCTCATGATACATAGTTTTTCAAGAAAGAAAATCTAGCCAACAGTCTCAACTCCTCTCTGCAAGCATCACCCGATTCGCAGCTCTGAAAAAGATTGGTGCTGTACAACATAGTTACGTGGCAACGCTCGGTGAGGATGATGATTGGTTATGAAGCGGTTGTAATGGTTTAGGCAACACTTCATCTTCCTTCATTGTATATTAAGGCATTACCTATTCTTGTAAGATAGACATGATATAGTCAATAGACTAGGGATAGCCTAGAGACTCGGGATTGCATAGACATCCCACATCGACCTCTCCGATCTTGTACAAGACTTTTCATAATATAAATTTGTGTTACAGTTCACATTTGATGTCTTTTATTCCTTTGCATTCTTCTTTGTTGCAAAGCACTCTGATATATCTTTGGGCCTCTATCATTTCATAATACATTTTTGCCAAGGAGGGGTGATTGATCCAGGCAGATTTGAGACCTTTCAATAATTCGCGGCATCACGAGTTGCTTCACACCATGATCTGACTTCACCAGTGGGTTCAACATCATACCATGCACATTGTGCATTCCACGTGGTCTTAACTCCTCTGCAACATCACCCGGTTCTGCAGCTCTGCAATATCAGTACTGTACAATATAGTTCTGCTGTAATGCCCAGTGAGGATGATTATTGGTCGTGAAATGCTTGTAACGGTTTAGGTAACACGTCCTCTTCCTTCTTTGTTTATTAAGTTATCACCCATTCTTGTAAGATAGACGTGATACAGTCAATAGACTAGGGATTGACTAGAGACTCAGGATTACATAGACATCCTACATCCGACCTCTCAGATCTTGTACAAGACTTTGCATAATATAACTTTGCATTACAGTTCTACATTTGGTGTCTTTTGTTCCTTTGCATTCTTCTTTGCATTCTTCTTTGTTGCAAAGCACTCTGATATATCTTTCGGCCTCTATCATTTCATAATACGTTTTTGCATATAGCACATCTAGATTCCATTTAGAATGCTGTCCATTGGGTCTCCTCCTGGGCCCTAGATCACAAATGAATCTTGCTGTTTAAAGATTTGGATTGCTCTTCCTCTTCCACATTAAATTCAACAAGCTGGATGTTCTATTCACTATCATACAAAACTTCCTCATATCTTCTAATGTCAAAGAAATGACTTTTTTCCGAGACTTTAAGGTTTGAAGTCAAACTAACTGGTCGACCAAGTCTTTGGAATGAGGGATAATAGGGTAGCCCTTAATAAACGATGAGTGATATCTTTAATTTTAAAATTTTGTAAATGAACTAATTTAATATGAGATATCAAATCACTGTCTATTTGCATATTCTTTGAGTTCATTGCTGTACCTACATTATTGTTTTTATAAGCTAGATATCTGCAACTATATTTTTCTTTCAAGTACATAAGCACACTGGTATTAGGATTGAGTCTAGTAGCATGATGCTTTTTCTAGTGAAGCAGTTAATATATGGGGATCACGTGTCTTCATTTTGTTCAAGTATGTCATATAAGTTTATAACATCACCAATCTTATGCAATTTGTTTAATGAAAAGGTCACAAGCATGCCAGATCCAATTCTCCCGTGTAGTGCACTCTCCTTGGAAACTCATACGTATTTATATTATTGTGCTTCCTCAAAGATGTATTATTTATCTATACAATTTTATGGTGATTGAACCCTTTGCCTGGGTCTTTGAAATCACTGACTAATTTAGAATATTTTCAGATTTTTTCTATTAAATGTAAAGGATTGGTTTCTCTAATTTGGAAAATCAGAGTGTGGGTCTGTTCATCTTTGAAAGGGTCAACATGATTTTCAAAGTTGAATTAATTCTTACTTAACAGGCGGAGTAAACTATTAACTTACAGTTACTTTTAAGCATTAAAATTTTAAATGGATTGAATGCTTGAAGCTCTATAACAGATTCACACGTGCATACATGAGCACGTGTGCACACACACAGAGACATGTCCTACAAATAGGAGTTTGATAGAACTGTTGATATTTATTTTATCTTTGGCGAGGAAAAAGTGGTTTTGGCAAAAATGCTAGAAAGATGACATTTGTATGCAAATGAATGTTGGTGTCATACTTATTAGAATCTACTGTTCGAAGCTAATTAAAACATCCACTAATGTAAATGCTAGTTTTTTTGAAAAGCAGATCTTCCCAATTATTGCATGGGGGAAACAAACACGGATTGTGCTAGATGTTGGTTGTGGTGTGGCAAGTTTCGTGGACACCTTCTTGACAAAGATGTCCTGACAATGTCATTTGCTCCTAAGGATGAACATGAAGCACAAATTCAATTTGCTCTTGAGCGAGGCATTCCAGCCATGTTATTAGTTATTGGTACACAGAGGCTTGTTTTCCCAAGCAATGTGTATGATGTAATACATTGTGCACGGTGTAGGGTGCATTGGTATGGAGATGGTATGCATGTCTCTTTTTTATAATTTATGGTTTTATTTACCCTTCTGTGATGTTGTTCTTGCTAGAGAAAGTTTGTCCTATTAGCTGTGTATCTCTCTGCACCATCTAGTGCATAGGAAGTTTACTGTAGAATGTAGTTTATTTTAATAATTAGAATAGCATTAATTGCAGTATGATCAAAATACCTAGATTTTCTAAAGTAAAACCTTCATATGCCTCATTTCTCCAAGATTAACTTTTTTATTGTTTGAAGTTTGAATCCTCATGAGAATGTTACATTGACTATGATTTTTTTATTGCAGGTGGCAAACCTTTGTTGGAGATTAATAGGATTCTGAGACCAGGAGGGTATTTTCTATGGTCTGCAACACCAGTTTATCGGGAAGATCCACAAGATCGTGATGTATGGAAAAGTACGATAGTCTTACATTTCTCCTGACATCAAAACGTTGCAGTCACTGTACACTTAGAATTGCATGGAACAACTAGCATCTATTCATTTTTTTCCTAGGAAGTTGGTATATCATTACTAAAATAAAATTAAGTACAGTAATTGTATATATATGCATGGGTCTCGGAAGCAATAGGAATCGGGAGCAGGGTGCAGGAAATTCATCCTTTCTTATGATTCAATGGATATTATTATCTCCTTATAGGCAATCAAGGTTCCTTTCAGTTTTTATGAGGATATACGTACGACTTACATCTTTCCAGAGCTCTTTGAAATTCATAATGGCTCATATGGAACTGCATAGACTATTTTTTTGGAGAAAATGTTCTCTTTTTCATATTTCAGAATCTACGAAGGGTAGGTTTTTGTCCTTGAGACGAGAGGCTCTTTTGCATTTTTGGTGGCATGGGATAAAATATGTAAACCTAAAAGAGAAAATGGACTGAAAATAAGAAATATAAGTTTTTTCAACTAAGCATTGGCAATGAAAATTAGCATGGAGATTTTGGAATACCAAGTCTATTTGAACCAGCATACTTCACATTGACAACAAATACATATTGGGTCCCACAATAGGTACTTCAATATCTCTCAGAAAAAACCAATTTCAAGCCATTTAGGCTTATCAAACTGGGAACAAAAATCTTCCAGGGACAACTCACATGGAAGGTTGGAAATGGATAGAAATAGAATAGCTGATTCTGGGAGGAGTCGAACGGGCACCACCCAGACAAAATCCAGTCTGCTGATTTGCTACATATACACCAGTCCTATGGTTATGTCCATCTCATTGACTATTTGTAAGGTGGAAACACACATCTCCGCATGGAACATGCCTGCTATACAAGAAATAGGACTTCAAATTCCTGATCAGATCTCTATTCTCCTCAAGATTATTTACAATAGACAATTTTTGTATCTCACATAGCAGACAGGATGATATGGCCCCACACAAGTGGTTTTAGTCTACCATACTCTAAGCAATGCACATACTGAACAATAAAGCCAAGACAATGAGTGAACAGGGATATGGTTTCCCAAAATCAATTTTTTTGAGTGGTTAACTATGCATGGTAAGTTCCTAACAACAGACAATTGACAGAAGGGCTGGATGGGGCGCAATATATGCAAACATTGCAAGCAAGATGCAAAATCTATTCACCATCGCTTTTTTCTACCGTACCTATACTTAACTATTTGGTCACACAGCTCCAAAATCAGAAACTATCAAAATTTCTATTCATAAGTGGAAAGGTCTTGACTCTTAATAATGAGCTGAAATTACTGCAAAGTACAAACTATATATAAAATGTCTTGATTTTCATCCTTTGGTTTGATTGGACATTGGAAACAAAGATATAAGAGGATTTTCAAATACACAACAATCTCCAAGACAGGTAATCTGACAAATCCAAGCTCAAATCTGAAGTACATCGTTAATAAATTATAAAAGATTTCCAATTGGGGTTGTATCCACAAATATGATCCGACTGCCACTTTTTAAAATGTGGAATATCCAATTACATCTACGTTGCACGGATACTCCAAACCCCCCCCCCCGAATCCCCTTGGATACGTATCCGATACGGATACGTGGCGGATACGTCCCTGATACGCACGAGTACGTCACGGATACGTACAGACGTATCCGTGACGTATCCTGACGTACCCCGTACGTATCAGGTACGTATCCAGCATTATATACGTTTTTTTTTAGTTCTATTTCATTTTTTTTAATGTTTGACTTTTCTATTACGATTCAACATGCGATTCAAGTTTTGTATTACTATTTCAGTTTTTATGGACTAAAAATGAGTAAAATGAGTAGATGCACACACACACACAATATATATATATATATATATATATATATATATACTGGGACGTATCCAAGGCGTATCGTATCCAAGGGTTTTTAAAATTGATGTATCCGTCGTATCCGTATCCAAACGGATACTCGTATCCGTATCTGGCAATGTAGAATTACATTATAAAGTACATTGGTTACAAGTAGATCCTTTTATGGTTTGGGCACCTCCTAACCTTAGCCAATACAAACTCAATTTCGATGGAGTGTCCAAACACAACTTAGGGAAAACAGGATTAGAAAGAATGAAACTTATTAATGTCCACGATTGACCAAAAATAGGTCAATGGGACTCAAGAAAACGACCAAATACAATAGAATGTGCTAGGGAAAAAAGGCCCTAGGAACAACGACCAATAGAATAAAAGAAGACCAAAATCACTGCAAGTGAATGTGGTGTAAACCCAATGTAGTAAGCCTCACAACTCATGTGGCTAGGATAACAATATAAGTACCCAGATATAAGACCGTGAAAAGCCAATACTACAGGATCTCAAAGATCGAGAAAACGCCCACAGGAATGTCTAGGGTTGAGGGGGTCAGGTTGGGTAATCCTAGGAGGAAGCAAAACACTTTCCCTAGAATCCCTCCTAACATCCAAGGCTGAAGAAGAAGCTCCCATGGTGGAAAAGAAACATAATATGTGCTTGCCTTCGCGATGCGGTAGGTGGCCGCAAAGAAGTAAAACCATGACGCCAAAGAGCATATCCATGACAAGGAATGGGTCTTGGTCACAGAGAGCTGGTGCGTTAGGGTTCCCGAGGAGTAGTACCATGTGGAGATGAGAGTTGCCTCGTCGACCGACCCTTTAGTGTGTGAGGCATCGTATCTAAAGGACACTTAAGAAACAACGAGCAAGATCAATGGATCGAGACATGATGGAGTCATATTGACAATACAAGATATCCTATAGTTACAACACCCTTCCTCCAGGTCATCTAATGGGATCACATTCATGGAATATGAGAGGTTTGGGTGTAATGAATAAGCATTGATTTCCAAAGACTTAAACTTGTAAAAAACTATTAGATATATTGCTTCTTTAAGAGATCACTAGAAGTAGTGTCTCGGATAATAAGAGTATTGTAGAGAATCTAGAGTCCAAAAAAGCAGTCTAAGGGACTGTCATGGTAAAACATCCGTACAAATGGGATCCTTCTAGTTATGTGTCGCGATTATCAATGTTCGATTGGGCTATGGTTGTGGTATAGAATGTGTTTATATTTTGCTGTATTGGAACACTGTGTTACGCGGGGACGCGTACCCTAGATTTTGGTGACGTCCCGGACGTCCGAGCGCTTCGAGGGACTTGGAGGGGACGTCCCCAATTTTTAAAAAATCTTTCAAAATTTTATGATGTTTTTACTGTTAAAAAGCTGTTATTTTTACCAAGAGCATTCAATTACAATCTTAAAAGTACCTAAAATACATTAAATACAGTTTAAATCCCTAAATGTCATTGAAAAAAGTTAAAAATATTGAAATATTAATTTTTATGTATTATTTTAATAGCCGTCCCCTTGCCGTCCCCAAAATTTAGGATTTTTTTGCGTCCCGGAAACCCCGTCCCTCTGTACCCCCGTCCCCCTGTCCCCGAGACTTAGGTAACTATGTTGGAACACTAGAACTGTTTATATAAGACAACTCTCTACTTGGATTCAATCCAAGATTGGGTACTAGATTGTTATTGGGAGGAATTCTAAATAATCAAATTTTCACAGGAAAAAAAGGGCAGGAGAGGTTTCAGTGTCAGAATAACTGATTTTCTTATACTGCTAATCAACAATCATGCCCTTAACAATGTATATTTCTCACACAGAGTAAAAGAAAGCAGGGTCAACACTACATAACTGAAAAGCTAGATCAATTCTCATCTCCAATAATTGGGTATCCAGCTCTAGGAAAATCTTTGATCACAAACATGATTCTGCCATGTCCGATCATTGGCCAATTGGCTGGAAATCCTTTTCAACTGCACTGTATGAAGCCCCTTCTCCGAGTTTAAAAACATATATTTCTATTAGGAAATGGAAAACTGGTGGTAAGAAGCGACAACATCAACACTATGCCATGTTTAAATTCATGAGGAGATTAGAACACATGACATAGAAAACCAGGGATCTGAATAGGCAGTTTTTGGGAATATTTTCAGCAGAAGTTACAAAACAGCAGATGTTATACAAGGGCAAATCTGTGAGTTCGGGTTTCCCACCTCAATTGCACCTCAAGAAGAGGCTCTCATTTCAGATCTCTTAAAACTACACAAGAAAGAAGAGCTTCTTGAGGAAATGCTCACAAGCAATTTATATTAAGCAAGGAGATGCCAATGCACTGTTCTTCCACAAATCGGTCTTAAATTGGTAACATAAAAAGTCATTTTAAAGTATAGTAGCATTACTTGTAAAAATCGTGATCAATCGCAAGTAATCACAATCCGTTACATTTGTCATGCTGTTTCTTGAGTTTCTCAAAAAGTGGTTCTGAAATTTGTTTATATATACTTTTTGGGCTCACTTCATATACTTAAGAGGCAGAAAAATACAAAGCACATACCAAATGAATTTTTTTAGAGTTAGGGCATTTTTTTGAAGGTTTACTTGAAACAGATTTATTTTAAAATTCAAATTTTAAACCCTAATGAGTTTTTTTTTACATCCTGAAGAGGGTTTCCTTAAAAACATAGAACTGCTCCTAAAATAGTGGGCCATGGTCCACAATGGCACATATTACTATTTTAGGGCCAGGCCTTTGTTTTACATAAACCCTCTTACGTAAAACGTAAAATATATTCTCAGGTAAAAGTCAAATATATATCATTGAACCCCATGCGTTTTTTTTGTGATTGACATTTTTTAATGTATTATGTTTATTTTTATCTCTACGCACTATAATTGACATGAAATAATAAAATATTGATTCTCTTATTTTCTGAATACTACACTGTTTTTTAGTTTTTCGAGTTTTGCCAAGATTTTCCCATCTTAAACCTAGGTAATTGAATCCATTTACACTTCTGCCATGTATCCATGCCGTGTGATTGGAATGCTACATTGGTTTAAAGAATCAAAGTAGAAAATGGCTTCTATTTGTGAAGTAGGACAATCCTTGGAGTTGGGATGAAATGGCTATCCAACTTCGAAACAAAAACATGTTTGTTTCATTCAGCAAACAATGAACTTCTTGTTTGGTTTGTTCAATAAGGAGTTGAGTTTTTTTGTCTTCTCATACCACCAGGCCTAGATTTTGAAGTAATTGTTGGCATTGAGAAGAATGTCAAAACGAGCTATATGGCATTACTACCATGTCTTCCTTCTTCGTGGGTTGCTTCAGCCAAGTCAATGTTAGAGGACTTGAGACCACCTCATGAGCATTTTAAGATTGTTTTGGAGTGGGTTCTTTATAGAGATAGTGTAACCATCTTCAAACCTGTGATCTCAATTTGATGTGTCACTTTGGGTTCGTCTGCATGCCTATGGAAAAACATAGCAAAATGTGAGCGGGAAAATGTTTTAAGCAGGAAAGTGAATTCAGTCATGATTGTGGGGATGTCACTAACCTATTCAAACTCTCAAATTGCCAAAAAGACTCATGTACATAATAAATTAGTAATCATGCATGTCAACTAGGGAGTTCAGTCAAGATTGTCAAAATATTAGTTAGTTAGGGAGTTCACTAACTAAAACTTGCAAGTCAAGAAGGGAGATAAGGTTAGTTTTTGGGGGACAGTTTAACAAGGTAACCACCACTCCCAACAGCCCCTATAATGGCAAAATTGGATGTAATGTCCCTTTCCGGGCTGAAACTGAAAAAGAAGGGAAATGGCACAAACCCAACTCAAAGCAAACTGAAATTTATAACAGTCAACTGAATTTTTGGACAGCAAGGTACAACAGTCTGAAATCTTATGATAGCAAGAGGAAAATTGCAATAATTCACCACCAAAACCACTTTTACAACATCCAAAACATGTAGGAAATTTTATAAATATTTTAGAACATGTACAAGCCAAGAAATGAACTTTAAAATCCTCAGCCGGATTATATTTAACTAAATTTGCAACAGCGGAAGTTGAGATTCCAAGGCCCAAAATTCAATCCGACAAATGCAACCAGCCTTAGAAATTATGAGCAATCCAAATATCAACAAAGAATGAAGTGTTGTGCCCTAGAAACCAGTGAACTCCTCCCAAGGAGGGGTCGCTACCCTAGGAGAGGGTCTGAAATTGATCAATAAACCCTCAAATACTTGGCACTACCTCTAAAAATGGATGAATTACTGATCACAACCCTTGGCTGATCCAAGCACTAACCCTTGTGGCTGTTCCACACTCAGAATTGCTGAAAATCAGGTCTGCAGTAGAAACCCTAGCTGAAAATGCATGAAAACTGAAAATGCATGAAGGAAATCTGATTGTAGCCCAATGTGATCTCTAAAATGAGACCACCCATGCAGATTTGGAGGGTTTTCGTCCTCAAATCTAATTGCTATTGAGGGATTTTGTCCTCAATAGACCTCCATGGAGGGTTTCCGTCCTCAATGGATGAAGAGGAAACAAATTGCTCAAACTCTCAAATTAGAAATCATCAAATATCCCCAAAAGAATCCCTGAACTGAACCCCCACACCTTTTATACCTTTTCCTCTTTTCTTCAATTTTGGTGGCCGACTTACCTTATTTAAAAGTCTCTTTTATTTTTAAAACATAAAGCTGTCTTATGATATAACATAAAGTTACATTTGGCCAACTTAGTTAAGTCATTTACTTTAAGTATTCAATAATAATTTTTATTTTAATAATAATAACATTATTAAGTTGCCCAAAGATTAGAAATGACCAGTGCCCAACTTAAATAATATTATTAACTATTTTAATCTAGAAAAAGGGGACATTACATTGGAATCATTAAGGCAAAGGTTATGCAAGAAAGAGGGCTCATTTTATATTGCAACCTACATAATCAAGGAGCCACCTAGGGTGTCGTTTGGATGGAATGAAATGATGATGAGAGGGTTTTCCCAAGAATACTCGAGTAGGTGGACTCGTTAACATCATAACTCCTATCCAGGGCATATCATCATGTAATGTCCCCAATGGACAATTTTTGGCCCCTAAATGGAATAACCGCAAATCCAATACAAAATAGGAATTTATAGAAGAAATTCTTGAAACAAATGCTGCAAATATGATTTTTACTTGAAAAATGCAACTTGCCTTGGTGATGGAAAACATTTACAACTGACGCAAGAATCACCCAAATATTATGCAAAACAGATCAGCAATATTTATAAGGACAAAAACATTAGAAAAATACCAGATTTGGATCAACTGAAGGCTGAAATTTATTTATTAAAATCTGCAGATGAACAACTCTCAGACAAGACTGAAAACAGAGTTTCCTCAGCCCAAAAATATGCAACTTAGTTGATTTTGGCCTCTAAAAATATGACAAAGATGTTGGTGATGAGATCTGGGACAACCGTGCCCTAGAATGTATCAAACTCCACCCACAGGGGTGTAGATAACCCTAGATCTGGCTGAATCTGAAGGTAGAAATCTGCCCCAACACTTGTGTCTTCAATCCCTTCGGAAACAATATAAATCTGCAACTTTTCCCTTCAACAACTTTTGGAAATTTGAAACATAGCTTTGAAAATCAATGAAAGCTCCTGAATAGAACCTCCTCACATAAGGGAAGAAGAGTTTTCATTCTTCTTCCAAGGCTAAAGAGGGTTTTTGTCCTCTAAACCAGAACTACAAAGGGTTTTCATCCTTTGGAGTTGAATTAGAAAGCATGCAAGCTTAGACCAAAATTCTGAATTGATAAGATGTCAAAAGATATCCTCTCCTATGCATGGTGACCTCCTTTTATAAGTTGTCTTGGCCTTTTTGCCTGACTAATCAACTTCTTTTGCCTCATTTAATGTTTTTCACTTGCTTTATTTCATCCCCCATGGGTCGCATTTTTTTCAAGGGACAAATAAAACATAAAGTTAATTTTTCTTTTTCTTTTATATTTTGTCTATGTTACCGGATACGCGGTTTTGGGGCTGTAAATCGGGAGTGGGAGCGGGAGGCTTGGAGTGGCCGAGGAGCGGAACAGCAGCTGTGGAAATGGCGCTGCGGCTGCTTCCACGTTTTGGATGCCCGCTTTATCAAAAACACTGCGTTTTTAATTATTTTTTAATTTTTTTCACTTTTTTAAACTCGCAAATCAATAAAAAATAATAAATTCTTCTAATCTAAAACCTCAAAGCTACATCTAAACAATAAAACAAAAGAACAACACACAAACATAACATAAAGCAAACAAACTCACATTGTGGCTCTCAAAATTGCATTGTGCTTGTCTAGGGTTTTGAGGAGTGTGAGGAGCTATTGCTAAGCTTGAGGAGTGTGAGGAGGCTGTAAAGGAGGATTTTTGAAGGATTTGATTTGTGGTTTACTAAGTGAAGGTAAGTTTTTTTTAATTTCTAGCCTTGTTCCTCTTTTTTTTTTTTTAAATCTTTCACACATTACATTTTGATTTTTTTTTTGTTCATTTTATTTTGCTCTTTCCATTTAATTTTTTTAATTTTCATTGTTTAAATCACAATGCAATTGCATGCCATTGTTTTCTTTGCTTAATTTGTTTTTTAAACCTTGTAGGTATTTCTACAATGGCAACAAGTTCTGCTTCTTCTAGGCAATCTTTGGCCAAAGACTTTGACCCAAATTCACCGTTATGGAGGCACGTAACAATAGTTCAACAACTTGTAGGTGGTGGTTGTTTTGAATGGAAATGCAATGAGTGTGATGGAATATTCAAAGGCTCTTACAGTAGGGTGAAAAGCCATTTGTGTGCCATAACGGGTAATGGTATAAGAGTATGTAGGGGGAGGAATAATGCTGGGGTGCCAAAAGAAAATGTTTTGGCATTTATCAAAGAGCAGGAGGATGCAGAGGCTAGAGTGGCTCTGAGAGTGGGTCATCCATTGGCCAAAAGAGGAGGTTCATCTCGTTCAGCAAGGCCTCCAGTTGCTCCATCACCTAGTGGATCCCCAATTGTGGCCATGCCACATCCATTTGTGGCTCCTATCTCCACAAATGAGGATGTTTCCCTTGCACGAAAGAAAAGTAAGACAAAAGGGCCATTGGAAAAGGCCTTTCAGAAAGTACTGAGGAGATTGCGAGATAAATGCCTTTGCAAGTGTGTATATGCTAATGGTCTTTCTTTTAATGTTGTGAGATCACCTTATTGGCATGAGATGGTGAAAGCCATCAATGAGGCACCAAAAGGGTATAAACCACGGATTTGAGAAGATCCGCACTTCACCCTTTTGGATAAAAAAAAAATGTGGAAAACTCCTTCACTGACCAATTAGGGACTCATGGACCAAAACTGGTGTGTCCATTGTTTCTGATGGATGGAAAGATGCAAGAAACCGCCCTTTAATCAATGTGATTGCAGTATGCCCTAAGGGGGCAATGTTTTTGAAAGCGGTTGATTGTGAGGGGCAAGTGAAGGATGCCCAATTCATAGCCAACATTCTCTTTGAGTCCATTGAGGCAGTGGGGCCTGAAAATGTTGTCCAAGTGATAACGGACAATGCCAAAAATTGCAAAGCTGCAGGGATGTTAGTTGAGGCACGGTATGGGCATATTTTTTGGACACCTTGTGCTGTGCATTCATTGAATTTAATGCTAAAGAAAATGGCAAACAAAATAGAGTGGATCCGGCAAGTGTATGCAGAAGCTGAAGAAATCCAAATGTTTGTCACCAACCACCACATGTCACAGGGCATTTTTAGATCATTCTCGCAGTTGGAGCTATTGAAGGTAAGGACAAGCTTTATTTCTTTCTTTCTTTTTAATTTAATATTTAATATAAGTTTTTTAATATTCTTTTAGCTTTCGATTTCATAATTTAAATTTTATTTTTAATTTTTGTTCCTCGTTCTTATTAGGTTGCTGAGACTCGGTTTGCATCACACACAATCGTCTTTAGTGAAGGTGCGAGAGGCACTCATGAGGATGGTAACATCCAATCTTTGGTCATATGGAGCAATCAAACACTTGAAGGGGCTCAAAAAGTGAAGAACTTGATCTTAGAGGACTCTTGGTGGGATAGAGTGGGTTATCTATTGAGATTTACGGAGCCCATTATGAGCATGATCCGGTTTTCGACACGGATCAACCATGTCAGAGAGAGATATATGGCGGCATCGACTCAATGATTGAGAAGATAAAAGCCGTCATAAATGCAAAAAAAGAACAAGATCCCGAGGAAATATTTTTCAAACAAGTGAAGTCAATCCTCATTGAGCGGTGGAACAAAATGACCACCCCATTACATCTACTGGCTTTTGCATTGACTCCTAGATTTTATAGCACATAGATCCTTTCCTTGCAGGGTAGCACCATACGAGGATGGAAGTCAGTGAGGGATATATGGTGGCATTAGCTAGGCTCTTCCCTGATCCTGAGGCCCAAGACCAGGTTATGGTAGAGTTTGGCAATTTCATAGCAGAAACGGGTCATAGCCTTCTCGCTCTTCGGAGCAAATACAAGATGGATGCACATATGTGGTGGTACCTCCATGGTACTTCATCGGCTTACTTGCAACCTCTGGCAATCAAGGTCTTGGCACAGGTAAGTTTTTAATTTTTTTATTCTCTTTTCTTTTAGTTTTTTAAAATTTAAGTTTGAGTGTTTAAATCTGAAGTTGAACTTTGCATTGACTTTGAAGTTTGGGTTGCCTTAATAGGTTGCAAGTTCATCTTCCTCTGAGCGCAACTGGAGTACGTATAATTTCATCCACTCACAGAAGCGCAACAGATTGGGGGCTAAAAGGGCTGAAGATTTGGTATACATACATTCCAACTTGCGCCTTTTATCCCACAAGCAGCCAGAGTACAAGGAAGGGTCAACAAAACATTGGGACATTGATCCAGAGATAGTTGACTTGGATGCTTCCATTTCCCACCATGGAGCATATGATGATGAGACGGGTTCTGTGGCACCACGAGACCTACATGCACAAGGGGTGCGGTAGCGGTGGCCCTAGTGCAGGAGTGGTTCGAGCCCATGTGGTTCTAATGAACCACATAATGATGATGATGTATTTGGTTTTGATCCTCTTGATGAAGAGGAATATGATGAATATTGACAATGAAAGATAGTTTGAGCTTTGAATATTGATCTATGATTGAATTTAATATATCATGAGATTCATGACATTCACATTGTGTTTGATTTAAGTATTTTAAATTTTAATTTAACTTTTAAACTTTTAAGTTTCTAAGTTTTATCGGTATCCTAGCTTGTTTGTTGTGGTTATTCACTTATTTAGCTTATAACTTGTCTTTCATATGCATAATATGTGGTTAATAATTAAATTCCTATTTAGAAGGCTGAAATTTATATATTTTTTAATTTTTATATAGTTTTTATCGCCGTATCTCTACGCCGTATCCGGGGTCAAAAAAATTTGCGTTTCGCAGATCGGATACCCGCGCCCCGCTCCCGTATCAAAACGTTTGTAACTTAGTATTTTGTCATTAATAAATTAACTTAAGTGCTTATAATAATATTTCATGATGCACTTTATAATTAATTTATTATGACTTAGTTTCCCTTTTTCTCATCTCTTAGCTGTTGGGAAATAATGAATAGGCTAAGGGTCTTTGACCAAGAAGGGAATATTACAATCCTCCCTTCCCCAAATTGCTTACCCTTAAGTAATTGTAACTCATATGTCCAAGTGCCATGTGCACAAGACAAAACATGCTATAGTGCTCCAAGATTCGAGATCCTGTACCTGTCAAGTGAGAGAGATCTATCAAGTATGTAGCTCTCATAATCATGAATTAGGAACAAGGGATCCACATGCTCCATATTACAATTTGTATTACCATACTTTTCATGAAGAAAGCAAGTTTGAAATGGTTTAATATGCAGCAATAAATATGACCTATTATCATTCATTTTCATACCTTGGAGTATCATCAAGATCTTCATCACTCTTTGTCTTCATGATAACTTGACTTTGTTGTACCAGTTCCCTAGCATTCTTGTCCACAATAGGCTGAATATCCTCATGATGGAACTGTTGTAATAACATAGTATGAAGATGATGCAATAAATCCTTGCTACTACTAACCTCCTTATAAAGAAGATCATCAAAATGTTTACCTTTTGTTGCTGATTTAGAAACCTCCAAAAGATTTAAAACAACATTACCCCTATTGTGACTCATGATTTCAGACGGAAAACAAGTGGAACAAGAATCAACACCTTTCACAAATTCATGCTCATCAACATTATTGCTTGGTAAATCCATCCCATATGACAATGACTCATTCTTTGGAAGATTGATAGGTACCTTTTGGATTGAAATATCTTTTTCAATTTTGCATCCAACAAACAATGTTTGTTCCTCTTTGCCTTCCCCACTAATACAAATATTTTGCTCATTAAAAGTCATACCTTTTTCCATTGAAGATTCTTCTCCTTCAAATTGCATGGTGGAATACTCTATGGGCTGCTTCCTCTCAAATTTTTGCATGGTGGTTTTCTCTTGTTGAGATCTTCTATTCTTTCTGGTGCCCTTACTATCTTTCAACTTGCTAAAAATTTTCACGAAGGACAACATAGCTCTTACCTTGAAATTGAGTGTTGCATACTCTTTACCCCATGCTTCCATGTCATCAACATCACTTGGAATTTCTTCCTCAACTAGTTGTTCCTCTCTTTGGAAAAACTTGGCTCTGAAAACTTGATGTGGAGGCTTGGCGGATGTCCTAACTGGTCTAGTAGAGCTTCCTTCACCATTGTTGGTTGCTCCTTGATTTGTAGATATGTTGTTCCCTTGTAGAATCTTTGTCAAATCTCTGATGGAACTAGTCAATGCTTCACGCGTTTCCCTTTGAGATTCCCTTAATACATGACACATATCTCTTTGATTCTTTCATAGACTACTGTAATTCTCTCTGACTCCTTGTGATCATTTCATGCATGTAGTTTAGCTTATCTGTAGGAGGAGCTCTCGATCCATTGTCCCTTTCTGTATTTAGATATGTTTTTTTTTAAAAATTTCTCCCATAGCTGGCAAATATCACCGCTCTGATACCAGTGTAATGTCCCCAATGGAAATTTTTTCCCCTAAATGGAATAGCTGCAAATCCAATACAAAATAGGAATTTATAGAAGAAATGCTTGAAACAAATGTTGTAAATATGATTTTTACTAGAAAAATACGACTTGCCTTGGTGATGGTAAACATTCACAACTGATGCAGAATCACCCGAATATTATGCAAAACATATCAACAATATTTATTAGGCCAAAAACATTAGAAAAATACCGGATCTCGAGACAAGACTGAAAACAGAGTTTCCTCAGCCCAAAAATATGCAACTTAGCTGATTTTGGCCTCTAAAAATATGACAAAGATGTTGGTGATGAGATCCGGGACAACCGTGCCCTAGAATGTATCAAACTCCACCCACAGGGGTGTAGATAACCCTAGATCTGGCTGAATCTGAAGGTAGAAATCTGCCCCAACACTTGTGTCTTCAATCCCTAGCTGGAAACAATATAAATCTGCAACTTTGCCCTTCAACAACTGCTGGAAATCTGAAATATAGCTTTGAAAATCAATGAAAGCTCTTGAATAGAACCTCCTCACATAAGGGAAGAAGAGTTTTCGTTCTTCTTCCAAGGCTAAAGAGGGTTTTCGTCCTCTAAACCAGAACTACAAAGGGTTTTCATCCTTTGGAGTTGAATTGAAAGCATGCAAGCTTAGACCAAAATTCTGAATTGATAAGATGTCAAAAGATATCCTCTCCTATGCATGGCGACCTCCTTTTATAAGTTGTCTTGGCCTTTTTGCCACCCAAAACAACCAATCAACTTCTTTTGCCTCATTTAATGTTTTTCACTTGCTTTATTTCATCCCCCTATGGGTCACATTTTTCCTCTAGGGACAAATAAAACATAAAGTTACTTTTTCTTTTTCTTTTTCTATTTTGTCATTAATAAATTAACTTAAGTGCTTATAATAATATTTTATGATGCACTTTATAATTAATTTATTATGACTTAGTTTCCCTTTTTCTCATCCCTTAGCCGTCGGGAAACAATGAATGGGCTAAGGGTCTTCGACCGAGAAGGGGATATTACACATCACCAGACATAGAGAACACCAACTAATAAGGGGTATAACTTTCAACGGGAATGCATTGCACACTCAACAAACTTGCTACTTCACAAGATGGAGTCCAACACAAACAATATTAGAGGAAGATCTAGCGGTAAAAAACATGGCCCAAAATCAAGGCATTCATGTGGCTTGTCATCTATGGGAAAATATTGACTACAAATAACCTATATAAGAAGGTCTTGTGGGTCCCTTTCGATTCCCAAATTGTCAATGGGAGGTAGGGTCATTTGACCATCATTTCTCCATTGCTTATCCATTAGGGAAGTTTGGATTCATCTTGCAGGAACAGTCCAATCTTCGCAGCCCGACTACAACAAATACATCTATCTTCTATAAATGGACTAAGATGGAGTCAACTTCGACTATCATCAAAATTTCTATACCCAGGAACCCAACTTTCTTTGTTGGAACGTTTGGATAGAAAGGAACCTCTAGAGTTTTGATGGCTCAACAACGACACCTAATGGGCTGGTTTGCTCCATCACGAGTCAGATTTGGATGCCAACATTCAATCTTTGTGGCAAGGACACCTTAATATTTATTGCATCCATCATGACAGAGCTGGCATTTTTCTGCCACTAGAATATACTGTACCACTACAAAACCCCTTGTTTGTGAGTTTAATGCCTTCACCAAATGGTTACTCACACCTATCCATACTACAAGCTTAACTTTGACGGAGCCTTCTTTGGAAACCTAGGTCTGATGGGAGCAGCGGGTGTTCTCAGGAACTCAAAAGGGCAAGCTCTCATTATATATTACTAAACTAATGACATTACAACCAACAATTATGCTGTGATATGGGACCTTTATTAGGAAGTACTCTGGAGTCCAAATAAGAACTTAACCATTTGCACATAGAGGGAGAATCAAATCTTAACATAACTCTCCTAAGGAAGGTCTTCAGTCATGCAAACACCACGGCCTCTAGGATGGACAGTCAAAAAGTGTCACTGGGTGCTTCAAGGTATGGTAGATGTGTCATACACAATCTTGATGTAGTTCCAGAACATCAAAATCACCCATGAAAAAGGTCCACCAATGGTGTTGCCGACCCTTAGAAAAACATGCCACTTCACAAGGACCATATGACCTTTAGATTTATGTCTCCTATTAAGTTCCCAATGCCAATGAATTCTTTGATAAAATATATAGCCTGCATGTCTTCATGAACATGCATGAAAACATTCAATGCAGATGCAGATATTACACCAAACTGACTCCCATTTTCTACATATTTGCAAGTTTTTCCAAGATAAAAACTTCAGAAGATTTGAAGGAGTCGACCAACATCCTATGCATCACAAGAATATCATGACTCCTGGTAGACAGAGATACAAACTAGCTGCTCATAGGGTCTGTTCTGGTCACACATTCAACAAAATTAGTTCTTCACCTTTCCATCAACAACCCCTCTATGTTGAAACTTTATCACAGAAGCCCCAATGGCGTCTTGATGGGCAGACACAACCCATACCGTGCACCTTGAATCATAAAGGTGCACAGTATGGGCGTGTGGTTTACGAGAGTTTCGAATCTCTTGACTTAACTCTATTGTGCAATCTTTGAGGCCTATTTAGGAAGGTAAACACTCTTCAAATACCTAAAACAGTATGCGAGCTTTCTATCAATCCCCTCATGGTTCCTTTGAGACACTATCCTAGACATAGTTCTTTCTATAAGTCCCAGTCCACCCCATTGCAGATGCAAGTGTGTTAATCAGTCACTCAAGCCCTCGAGAGTTTATTAACCTGCAACTCAGTGGTGTGAACCCTTCTCCTTGGGTGATGAATGGAAAAAACCCTATCAAGCTCGAGGATGAGGAAGCCCATCCTAACCATGCTTTTCAATTTGTGCAATATCAATTGGGAACACAACAAGTACATTGTCTTCAAGCCAATGCCACTGTGCTAAATCTTGTCTACAAATATGGTAGCGGTAAAATGCTTACCTTTCTCCATTGTCTCCATGACCTTAATCACGCATTCAAACCCAAGGTGACTTTTGTAACCAACTCCTCAATAGCTGCAGCCAATCCCCTCCATCTACCAACAAAATCCATAATCATAGCCCTGTCCCACCCCTCAAGCAGCTCTTTTGCATCACAGTATGACCCTAAAATCATGGGGCCTGATGCATTTTCGACACACTTGACACTTGGTCTCTTTGCTATGTCTCTCTCTCAAGAAAATACGGAAGTGTCTCAAATTTCCTAGACCAAGTTTTCTCCAAAAATGACCAAATCATTCTTGGGGAAGTTACTGACATCCACACTCCAGTTCATTGATATTAGCTTGAAGTAGATGTTCCATAAACTTGGAGACTGGTTTCCATCAGACTCTTTGGTAAAAGTGATCCACCAGCACGTGGTGCTGCAGCAGCAGCAAAAACATTGTATTGATATTCAAAGGGGCTAATCTTAAGTGTCCATTTGGGGCTATGGCAGAGGATACCGATTCCTAAACTCCTGTGCTTTAATGTCCAACCACATTAGTTCATAGTTTTGGAACAGCCTCTGTACAGGTCGACATGATGATATGGCTGGTGTTCCATCCTAATCTGCAGCAGAAGTGCCCAACTAATCGTCTCACTTGTGAAAACGTTCTGGAGACTGCATATACTTTGACTCCTGACAACACAGGCTTGCCCTGGGGCATTTTAATGAGCAAAACGAGTGTCAAAGGCTCCATTTTTAGAACAGAAACGAATTTTGCGATCCTGCAGCTCACAAATTATACAATTTGGGGACAAACACAATCACACCTCAAGTATCGTGTTAGTACTCATGGAGTCTCAGAAGGACCAATGATCAGAGTATTACTGAATAGTGAATATTTTTGTACTGTAGTAGTTTGTTATTCTACTGGTTAAGCTGTTTGCAGTTATGTTATTGAAATGGGTCACAAAACTCACTAGGAGAGCAGCGTATAATATTAGTTGGGTCTTTGTTCTGCATAGGGATGACAAGTGCTTAGAAAAGTAGTGTTAATTTATTTGTGAAAGTCTAGAAAACCATGTTTTTAGCAATTAAACCACACACCAGCCCTTCTTGTTCTAATTTCTATTGCATATTAGCATGGAAAACCTTGCAGAAAAGGTGGATACAGACTTGATTACTTGCATTCCTTGATTGCCAATAGGGTGATTGCCCCATCCATTGTTAGTAGAGAAGCTCTAGAGTGAGCAGCGGAAGAACATTAACACTAGTACAATGCTAGAACCAGGTCCAGGTCCAGAACAAGGGGGAGGAAAGAAAGAAAGAATGAAAGAAATTATATTAATGTTCACATATGACCAAAAGTAGGTCAATGGGACTCCAGAATACATCCAATTACAATAGAAAGTGCTAGGGTAAAAGGACCTAGGATCAATCGCTAACTAAATAAAAAGAAAAAATTACTGAAATAAACGAAGGGTAGACCCAAGGCAATAAATCCCCAACCTGAGTGGTTAAGATACCAACACAAATAGCAATGTGGAGGTAGCAGAAAAAAATTATATTAATGTCCACGTATGACCAAAAGTTGGTCAATGGGACTCGAGAATACATCCAATTACAATAAAAAGTGCTAGGGTAAAAGGACACTAGGATCAATTGCTAACTAAATAAAAAGAACAAAAACACTGAATGAAGTGAGGGGTTAACCCAAAGCAGTAAATCCCCAAACCATGTGGTCAAAGTATGAACACAAATAGCCATGTCGGGGCAGTAGAGGTAGCTTCTATGGATGCCACAAGGCACTCAAATAACGGTTTGTTTTGGGTACAGGTTCACTGATATGGTGGCTTTTTTGGCCCTGGGTATAACCGTACCAAAAAAATTATAAATTCTGTTGGGGGAGGGGTTTGTTTGGAGTGTGTAGGGGAGGGGGTTTGTTGAATCTGTAACTTAGCAAGGCACAGGTACTAGAAAGCACCTTCCCTAGATAAAATGCTATAGCCTTTCCTCCTATTGGAGAATTGGTATGATTCAGACTATGGATAGGGGTGGAATTTGTTTCTTGACTCGGATTTCCCCATTATTGGATGAGAGAAAAGGAGGACCAAGACCCTCCTTTTGGTGGGAGAAATTTGTGCTTAACATTTTTGGCTTATGGATGCAGTATGAATACTCTTATGTGTGTTTAATTTGTTGCATGATGTACCCGCAGATTCCACTTTTGTTTTATCATTTTGACACAATATATATGCCCTCTTGATACTGGTTTTTGGGAGAATAAGCTGGGTTGTGTGTCATCGTACCATCGAGATTTTACTTGGAAAAGCATGTAATGTTTTCAATTTAATGAAAGATATTTTGACAACTATAGAAAACACTGTCATGCCCTCTAAAGCCAAACAAGATCTCATTACACACCTATTAAAGATATTGAAATGAAATGGTTTCAGAGACCAATACACACAAGGCAGCATCTCTGGTTCTAAATTTTTAATACACAAACATAGAGCACAACAAACGATCCAAAGAAGGCAGCAACAACCAATGAAATCCTACTGTGTAAGAAAAGTAACATAATGGCCTTCAAGAACTCATAAGCAACCCATATGCCCATCTATACATTTCAATCAATAATAACAAGTCTATATCACAATTCTCATGCCTTTCAGGAACTTATGATACTATTCACCTCTCAAGCCAAAATTGCTCAGCTCAAAACCGACTGCCATTAGCCTAACTCCATGATTATAAGCTGATCCTGTATAGCATTCAGGATTGTCTTGAGCTATCTTGTGGTCAAAAATCCAGCAAAGTAAATGGCATATATTAGAAATTCTACACATGCTGTGAAATTGTTCTATTCTTTTTATCTCTACATAGAATCAGGATGGTATTTTTCGTATTTAGCCCATACTGTATTTACGGTTTGTGATACCTATTCACAATCAGCTCATGGACATGCTTACATAAATGTCAGTGGTTGCATCTGTTATCCTTTCTATGCAAGCATAATGGAATTGACAAATAAATTTAATTAGACCATGTATTGCTCATGAATAAAAGTGTGCTGGCCACAAGATGCCCAATCAGAACGAATAGCATTGAACTACCATGTTAGTCATAGATACTTCTGGACCACATGCTAATTCATATTATTTGTTGTTGGTTTTATAGCAATGATGGATTTGACGGAGTCAATGTGTTGGAAATTGGTTCTTAAAACAATGGACTCAACTGGGATTGGAATTGCTATCTATCAGAAGCCTACTTCAAATACTTGCTATATAAAGAGGAAAGAAAATGACCCACCTATATGCGAAGACAACGATAGTCCTGATGCTGCGTGGTACGTATGACTTCCATTATTATTTTTCCATTTGAATCCTGCCATCTTACTTCTCTTGAATGGTTTTATAATGTCAATAGTTTCACCTTTTCATTCATGGGAAACAGGTATGTACCACTGCAAAGGTGCCTGCACAAGGTACCCACTGTAAATTCTGTTCACGGTTCTGTATGGCCACCAAAGTGGCCTCTGCGGCTGGAAGAAGAACCATTCTGGGTGAACAGCACAGTGCGAAGCACAGATGAATCGGATAGAGACTTCCACAAGGACACAGCATATTGGAGGCATATTGTACAAAATCAATACTTGCATGGTAACGGTATTGATTGGTCTGTTATCCGAAATGTGATGGATATGAAATCAGGCTATGGAGGGTAATTTCAATTTTTGTTCTCACAATGGTTTCATCTAGTTAGATGGTAGTGCACTTTAAGTTTGTGTTAAAACTTAAACTGTTACTTTTATTTCGAGTCAAAATTTGGAATCCTTCTTCAGTTTTAAATGGCTAACTGATATGAGGCTGCAGTATATTGGTAACTGAGTTTGTTTAAACTTTACATGTTTTTCCTCTTCTCAGATTATAGGTATCTAGTGAATCACTTAGTATTCCTATCAGAAAAGCTAGCTTCAGGATTTTGGAATCTTTCAATTATGAACTGTTATAAGCATAGCTGGGATGGATTGCATTCTAATGGAAAAAGAAGTATTTTCAACAGATTAATCCTATCTGTGATAAAAAACTATGTGCAAATGAAGCCATACCTCTATTAGAGCTAAATTAATCTAATCCGCCCATTATTTAGATTTGGCTTTATTAGAATAAAAGGCTTACCTCTTATAATTAAGTTACTATTAGTTATGTATTAACTAATTTTCAGTTGTAACCTCCACCATTTTGTAACTGTGTATTAACTAATGTTCAGTTGTTTCCTCCTCAACCAGTTTGTAACTATCTCTTGCATAATAATATCACGGACACACAATCTATGAGTTGTGCATTCCAGTTCCTCTGCTCTCTTTGCTCACATCTTCTAACATTGATATCAGAGCTTAGGGCATGAACTGAGGATGAACAAAAGTTGAAGAGGACATGTTTGCACGAGTCATTAAGGACAAAACTGCAGTCGACGCCATTGTAAAGGTGCAAAAAAAGTCATAAAAATGCCATTTGAGGGCACATTTTTTTGCCATGTTTTAGATGAATTTAAGGGCATTTCAAAGTGCAGAGCATGAAAAATAAGAAGTTGCCATTTTTGAAGGATTTCTAAGGTCTGTTTGTGCAGTTAGGGCACAAAAATAAGACATTTTAGGATAAAACTTGACAGACAGACTACAGTAGAGAAAAATGTAATTTAAGGCACTTTTTATTGCAGAAAACGCAGTCCAAAATTACGAGGAAGAAGAAACACATGATTTTTGAAGGTATCTAAGGCAAAACAAAGAAAATAAAGTCACACATTTCCAAATTTGCAAATTTTGAGGGTCATTCGCTGCTAGGGCACTTTCTGTAATGTCCCTTTCTAGGGCTTAAACCAAAAATAAGGGTTTGGCCACAAACCCTAAGAATCAAATCTGAAAATACACCAACACCGAACTGAAAATAATCTGATTTTATAACAGCAGATCCCACAATATTAGAAACCCTAGCAACAATCTGGAAATTATACTTTTAGGGTATCAAAATCAGCTTAGAACATTAATTAATATCCCCTTAGGGCAGCGAACTGTACCAGCCCTTAGGAACAATCATTCACATGCAATATGGACTGAAAATTAATCATAGAAATATCCCAAATACTCAATAAAACCAACAAGATGAAATTTGGAGCAAATATGTATTTTATAAATTTATTTTTAAGTGCAAATACAGCTGAAACTTCTAAAATTCATAACTCCAATACTTGGAGTTTCAACACAAACCAAAGCTCAAAATGATCTTGAAAAGACCAGTTATCCAATGAAACTAAAATCACAATTTTCCAACCATGAAAACCCATTGAAAAGTGATCCCGAAATCTCAAAATGGGTAGATCAAGCTGGAAATGAATGTGGCAGCCCCCAAAAGTGTGCCCTAGCTGAAGTAGTAGTGCTCTAAGCACGGATAAACACCTTGTTGTTTAAGAAATCTACCAATTAAGTCCACTTCGACTCCCGTATGAAGCCACCAATGCAACAAATGAGGGTTTTTGTCCCCAAGTGTTGTGACTATTGAGGGTTTCGTGCCCAATAGGATCCAATGAGGGTTTTCGTCCTCAAAGTTGAGCCACACCAAAGGTCTTCGTCTTTAGTGGAGAGTAGGGCACGTAGTGCACAAATGCAAGATATCAATCTTTGAAATAAATATGCATAACCTTCCTTAGGCCATTCGATCCACCTTTATATCCTCCCTTTTTGGCGCCAAGAGTCATAAGGGTGACTTTTCCCCATGACCGACCTCTTTAAGTGCATGCTTCTATTTTTAATTTGTCTTTATGAGCTCTCCAACTGACCTATCCTTAGGAGGGAAAATACAAAAAGAAGCATTAATAGCAATGAAACAAAACATAAATGAAACCCACATACTTCCCTTGCTCAAATTCTTCTTGGCCACGGGAAGAAAAATGGCAAGAAGTCTTCATTTGGAACTAATTCGAAAAAGGGGACATTACAGTCCTTCCCAAAATTGCTTGTCCTCAAGCAATTGCAAACTCATATGCCCAAGTACCATCATGTCAAGGTGAAGGAACATGTTGTAGTGCTCCCATAATCTAGATCCTGTGCTTGTTAAATGAAGGAGCTTCAACCCAAACAAACTCATACCTCTATTGCCCCTTTCTTTGCTTGTCATCATCTCATAATTTCCACCCAAATGATGGATTCCCCATACTTTAGTAATGCTGTCCCAAAAACAATTGTAACCGTGCATTTTTCTCTCAAAAATCAGAATGTAGGTGGCCAGAAACAAAGTATGATAGTCATAAAGTACCGATTTCCCCCCAATTTGGAGCTATGTTGGCTGAAGTAGTTGTCTTCTTCAGCTGGAACCATCTACCACTATTTTCTGATGATTTAATGACCTCAAAATGATCACTCTTGCAGTTGTTCAAGTCTGAAAACAACAACTCATAATCTGATTTTATCAAAATCAACAACTTAAAAATGGAACAATAGCTGCAAAACTGAAACCTCCTTGCAAAATTAGGAATTGTGAGCATGACAATGACTAAAAACACCTCTCTAAAGGCTGAAAATTTTCTCCCAACATTCATCAATCGAAAAATGCTCCATCTTTTGACTGAAAATACTTGCCTACCCACTTGTATGTATGCAAATGAAATCATGTGGTGGCTGATATGAATAATGACAACAACACCAAGTCTGAAATTTTGAGCTATAGTTCTCCAAGGTACATTCCTTTTATCACTACTAACCACCCACATACCTTGTTGGTGATCTCTTGCATGAATATTCAACCATGAGGTAGCTCCACCATGCTTATGTTGTGCCACTCCGACATTATACTTGGTGGATGTTGGCTAGATTTTCTGCATAGTACAAAACCTAGGCAATCATGAGATAAATCTCCCTCATTTAACCGGTGAGGCTCCGTGTTAGATTTGTCAATTTAAGTATGCTAATATCTAAATGGGGTTTTACTTTAACCACTTAGTTCATGAACCATAACTAAGAAGTTCGTAACAAGTAAGTGTTGTTCAAGAAAGGAAAAGTTATAAAAAAGGTAATTACATAAACATATAGAAGAAATGGGGAAGATGTGCATCCCAATTAGTAGATAGCAGAGCTAATTGCATGCACATAGAAGAAACTTAATAGATATGAACACACAAAATTATAAAACAAAGTCAGCTCTAGATCCAGATCTAAAATAACACAAAGTTTATTAAGAGATCTAAGATTAAAAGCAAGAAACATAGTACACCGTGACACAAAGTTCTCCGGAAACCTGCTCCTCTCTATTCCTTTGCTCCAAGTTGCTCTCAGGGGTTTAGCACAAAGTCTAGAACACAAGATTGTTGCTTACAAATTCTGATGATCCTTTAACCCGGAGGTTCTTCTCCTACTTATAGAATGTAGGAGGGAAAGTACAAATGGGAAGTCTAACTGAATTGAAACATAAACAAGTAAAGATGACATTTGACAATCATCCTCAACTAACTTCTCCTTAAGTGACACATGTATCACTTAACTAATAGAATGGTTCCATATGACTTTAAGTAATGGTTGCAAAACCAACAACTTAAAGTTTTACAATTTCATCCAGGAACATAGAAAGTAGAAGAAGAAAGAATAGAAGTCAGTCACCAGCTATAATGTTTATGTCTTCTTCTTGTTCTGATATCGGATATACTTGTCGAACATGTAATTCAACATCCTTCCATCTATTTTAGCCACTGCTTCCTTCTCTGTCCTGAACTGCAACAACCCTTCATTCAACACTTTGATGCACGCTTCCACATCTTCCAAGCTCGGCCCAAACCTTGCAATGTCCGCCTGCAGCGCCACCAGTCTACTGATAGAATTCATCGTAAAAGGCTTGGTAGCTTTATCAATTCTCTTTTGTACCATTAGAAGAGAACCTTCCAGGGAATTAGGCACCTTAGTTGAGACGATCCGCACGTATGAAGTAACATTCCCGTCCACTCTCTCCTCAGTGAAAGAAATGATACTGTCTGGTAAGTCTGATGTCCTACTCTCAAGTGCCTGCATCCTCTTCAGCAAAACTCTGCAGATTTCCAAACGGAAAGATACTGCAAATTCAGTTGCTTCCCCTTCTCAACTGATCCATCCAAGTGCAAATCTTTCGCAATCAATACATCTCTGGCAGCTTGTTGATCTCGGCCAAAATACTCAGGTTACTCTCTGCAACTGTATTCATGCCTTCTATGTTCGCCATCAGTTGCTTCAGCTGATTTGCTGCATCATCCATAACCTTTAGGCGGGCTGACACTTCTCCAAGTTGTACAGAAGCTTGACGAATAATCAAATCCTTCCATTTGTCAATAGCTTTTACTTGATTGCTTGCATCCTCCATTTCCTGCATAAGATGATCACTCACCTGCTCTGAAATGGGTTGAATGGAAGGTTTAACAACCTTGGCTATGATCTCACATAATTGAGATACTTGCTTTTGCAGCTCTTCTTTCTCCGCCTTTTTTCATCGCCAAGCCTAAGGAATAAAGTATCCATCAATGTTTGTGTGTCTTGCTTCGATCCTCCAGTGGTGGCTTGACCGAGGGGTACTTTGGTTACTGTCACATCCTCTGCCGTGAGCTCCTCCTCTATCTTTCCTTCTGCCGGAATTGATATCTCAACAAACTTCTCTCTTGAATCCTCGATGATCAACCTAGAAGTTGCTTTGGCAACTTTAGGCCTTCTATCTCTTCCACCCAGATTCTGGAGTAGTTGCAAGTCGTGCTCCTCTAAGTTCATCTCCATTCTCGCTTCTGGAACCAACTGCGAAGCCAACCATTCCGAGAAGTTACTTCTCGGAGAATGAGAAGTCGTTGAGTGAACTACCATCTCCCGCACTGCATTCTCTCCATCAGAAAGTGCCACCATGTTATGGCTGCCATCTTTTGAATCATCTAAGGACAAAGCCCTTTCGAATTCCGCCATTTGCAGCTTCAATGCATCCTTTGGAACAGTATTTGAACGAAGTGGGCCGAGGGGAGAAGATGAATGTCATTTGGATTCAGAGAGGCATGGAAGCATCTTTGTGGTGCAAAAGTTGGTGAAGTCTAGAGTGGTTTGGAGAAACGGAGCTAAAGTCATGGTCGTAGAAGTGATCCTCTCCTTTGATTGAGATCTTCTATGCACTTTCAACTTCTCGGATTTCCTGTTGCTTTCTCCTCCGTGCTTCCACTTGAGGGAATCTCCTGCGCCGAAGTTTCCCGTGACTTGATTCATCAATGCTTCATCAAGGCAATATCCCTTCGTCAGCAACTAGTTTGAAGTATTCACCAACATAGCTCCCGACCTTTCTTCAATTGTGTTGCAGCCTCCTACGTTATCTGTAGTATGGCTTTATCTCCTCCCATTTGATGGTAAGTGTCAAGTACCACATTCCCATCATCTTTAAGATCCGCAGGTATCCGTGCTAGTCCAAAGTTGAACACTTGCTTTGCTGATAGCCTGCTGAAATCTCTCTTTCTAACCTTGTACTCACTTTTGCACTTCATCCAAAAATCTTCTAATGAAGGCACATGTGCGTACTCCTGAGAGATCGTTTTCCTGGCTACTCCAAATGGATCAAAGTTCAGCCGTGCAGGGAAGAACTCTTGCTCATACTCGGATAACATTTGCGCCTCCATCCCCGAGCTCTATGAATGCTAATGCAGTTGTAATATCCCACAGTGATTGGGAAGAAGCCCGTAGACTTGTGCCGCTTTGACTGAAGGTCGTGTAACTCCACAAGTTGCCTGCTTAGCTCCATGGCGATCAATCTATCATTCGGATACCTGGGCATCTTTATTGGTTCTCCAGAAAAGCCCGTAACCCTGAGGTATGTGAAATCTGCAAATTGAATGAATAGACTGCCAATCTTGGACACAGCTTCCCACGCTTCCTTGCTTACCCTGTTGGCCTTCAAGTCTTTGTCTAGCCTGCAGATGAAATCATAGAAGAATTCATCGTTGACCACTTTGAAATCTTTCTCGCACGCAGTACGATAAGTTTGTGGGTAGCATTCGAAAATGGGGTCCTTAGAAAGAACACCACATCTATCTAGCTTGGAAAAGACGCCTTGTGAAGCTGCAACATACACCAAGTAGGAAGTCATTTTGAAGCTGAAAGTATGCTTCACGTTCCGGAGTTGCTCACCAATGTTGTTGCGTTAATAATTTCCGACCAATTGATTATGGAATCAACCTTGTTGACTTCAATGGTCCTGATGAAAGCATACATCCATGTACGGAAAGTGTAAGCATTCGCCTCGCCATTCATCTGCATAGCAATTTGACAACATCATCTACCTCCTGCACCAAATTGGACCGTGGAAGAGTTCTCGGGAACTTTGAAGGAGATCTAGGCTTCTTCATATATCGGCTATTCATTATGCTCACACAATTAGCTCTATGCTTCTCCCACCTACTGCCGGCATTCTGAAGACTAATGGAAGTCACCACCTTTCGCACTGGAATCTTCAAACAATAATTGATGAACTCTGCATCCAAACGAATTATTGTCTTTCCCGTAGCATCACGCACTGATCTGGATGAAGGATGGTAAGATCTAGCGCACTCCATAACAAACTTTGGCAACTGGGCTGTGCATGGAAAGGCTACAACTCGGATAATTCCACTGCTTTTAACCGCACGCATGAGTGAAGTCTTTCCCGCTCTGGATCTATCAATCAAATCGGAAAGAGGTTCCGGGCCTAGATCTGTGTCTCCTATGTCTGCAAGTTTGGAAGCGATGCATGACTCCATCGTGCTTTCTTTTTCATCTCTCTTCGCCATGGCTTTGTCTATCTTTGTCTGAATAATTCTTTTTCTTCTTACTTGGCCGGATTTCTTCAAAATTGGTGCAGATCTGGACAATTCTTCAGATTCGGAGGATATATGCAATGTATTGGACATTGATAAAAGCTCCTTTTCTTTTGTAAAGCACCTGTAATGAATTCCTGCAATTTATTCAGACAAAAATGGCCACCGGAGCATGAATAGTGAATTTTAATTGTAAAAATCTGCACTTTTCAAGCCCGCTGCCCCAAAAATGGGTGTTTAATTTGCACATAAAGAGAGCATGAATCCTTTCAACAACACCTGAGCACCTGTAACACCTATGCAAACAATTATGCAGACAAAGATCCACCTCCTTCAAAGCATGTGCCAAATCTGGAAGCTTTTAGCCTTGTTACCACCTTGCCTGAGCAAAATCCTTCTTCAAATGGGGTGCACTTTTCCTCTTGGCTGCAATTCTTTACCTGTGAATTAAATAATTCACCCATATGGCAGCCCATGCTTATATAACCCTCACAATTCTATAATTAATAATTGCCCCAATTAATTAATTAAAAATCATGCTTTTCTCTTTAAAAATAGCATGTTTAAGGACAACCATCCAATAAATTAAATTAATCCAATTTAATCCTTCACACTTCACTTCACTTAAGCTTCACAGTGTGCCTTGACTATAGCCACTGAAAATAGAAATTAATTTAATGATTTAATGCCTTAAAAATCATTAAATATGTCCCAAATGGGGCGCACTTTTTGAAAGAAAGGGGGCAGCCTTTAAATGAATTAAATTTAATCCATTTAGTCCATTTAAATCTATTTCTTTTATTCCCCTTTTGACTTGTTGACTTCTTCCAAGCTTGGGCGCACTTTTTAGAAGGATAAATTAATTAAAATAATCACTTAAAGGCTGCCATCATCTCACCAAAGGGGGCACACTTTTTTGCACAATATAATTCTATTTTTAAGAATTTTCATAATGGGATTCTTTACCGCAAGGCGATACACTAAAATCCCATGATCCACATAAGTGATTTGACTTTTGATGGGATTATTTACCTTGCAAGGCAGACTCTAAAATCCCATGATTTCACTTAAGTCACTTTCCTTTTATTTTATCATGGGAATTTTTACCTGCAAGGGCGAGTAATAAATTCCCCTTTCTCAGGCCTCTAACTTTCCCACTTTGCGGCTCAAGTGAATTTTATATCACGGGAAAAAGTACCTGCAAAGTGGCGGTATAAAATTCCCACCTTGCTTGCTGCTTGTATTTTTCCCATTGCAACTTAAATCCTTTGTTTTCCAAAATGCGCCAACTCCGCAGGGCTTTTACGTGCACGACTTCGGTTTTTCTCAGTGATTTAGACCTCGATGGCGACTTCTTCCGGGCATAACGTGTGTATATGTTCTCCAGCTGCTCCAGGCCAAAAATCGGGCTTACCCAGCAAAGGAATTGTTCTAGAGAAATTCACAGAAAATGAAAACGGACAACACAAAAACACGAAAAATTGCCAAAAGTTACAAATAAAGCCCAAAACTTATTCCAAGTTAAAACCCTTATGGTACATAAGAGTAATGACATATTCGATCATAACGAGTTAAAACGGAGCGCAAATAACCTCATACGGGGCTCAAAATAATTAAATACAAATTTCCCATGAGAACAAATCTTTGACTGACAGAATATAACAATTTTGGGCATCTGGGTATTTGGCGAAAAAGACTAATAGGGCTCTTTGGGAATATCTTGACACAATACAAGAACTTTCAGGCAATAAAAACACAAAACGACCCATTATTTTAAAAGTACAAAATTTTTTCGGATAGGGTAGTCGTAGATTTCAGGATGAAATTTGGGTATACCACCGAAGTGGACAAAATTGGGAATATTTTGTGTCTATCAATCACAACATATAAACAACCCTTACCTTGAACCATGGGCAGCCCGGTGATGAAGACTATGGAAATACTTTCCCATTTTTGAGTGGGAATAGGAAGGGGCTGCAATAGTCCAGCTGGAAATTCATGCTCTGCCTTGTTTTGTTGGCAAACCAAACATTCCCATATGTATTGAAGCACCTCCTCTTTAAGACCTTTCCAAAAGAACCTTCCTCTCACCTTTTCGTGTGTCTTGAGATAGCTTAGATGACCAGCCAATGGGGCATCATGAACAACCCTCAATATCTTGTTCTTCACCCTTGATTTGGAAACCAAATAGACTCCATTCTTGTAGAGAATGATCCCATCCATTATTTTGTACCTTTCATCCACAATTTCTTCCTCAAAAACAACATTAGCAAACTTATACTCAACTGTAATTAAAGACTTCCAATCAGCTGTTATCTTAGATAAAGAGCAAAGATATGATTCTTTGGACAAAACATCTTCTACCAAATACTTGATTTGAGTGGTTTCCGGAATTATACCTTGAAATATCACCTTCTTGCCTTTATCCATGAAGCTCAACTCCATACTTCAATCATATAAAGATAATCACATACCTCATGCTCTCTCAATGTGAAAGGGAGTTGGGGATACTTCTTGTGCATGGCATGGAGTAGCCATCCGCTACCTTGATTTAGGAAGCCTTTGAAGCCTTTTGCCTTCAAATCCACCTTTCCCTCAAGCTCTCATCAATGAAACTGTAAGTAGCTCCATTATCAATCAAAACCGTGACTCCTTGTCCATGGAGGGTAGAATCCTTCACAAATTTGTTAGGATACATAATAAATTCAAAACAATCCTCCATCAAATTTCTTTCTAACCTTATGCATGGAGTAGCAATATCAAGGACTTCCTCTTTCTTACAATTCAAGGGATCAACCGGAACCCAAACTTTTATGCCCACATAACCTTGCAAGAAAAGATCTATGTGCCATATGTTACTCCACAAGTTCTTCACATCATCACCAATTATACTACAAGGCATCAAACATGACATGTGATCTTTCTTAACAACAAGCTGCCCATAATGACACAAGTATGGCAACGACATAAGAGGAGATAAAATGTGATTTTTTTCACCATACCTTGGGCTGCCAACAAGGATCCCACCATTTTTTTGTTGGTACTTGTTTGGAACATCTCCGGAACTCACCCCAAGGTGGTAAACTTCCTCAATTTGCCCATCATTGACTGCTGTTTGGAAATTTCCAGCGAACTGAAAATAATCACGAGGAACCGGAAGTGCCTTTCCTCCATGAACATACCCTTCCGTAATGTCATCTTCTTTGCCCTTATGCAAATATGATCTCTTTTCAACAATTTTCCACAAGCACCCATTAGAAACCAATGAAATATCATTAAATATTGAAGAACTTTTACCTTGGGACACATGCTCCATGATTTCCTTAGGTTCATGCTTCAACCCTTCATCAAATTGTGATGTCTTCACGTTGCTGTTTTGAAAATCAGTCGAGAGCTTTACCTTGGCAATGGTGATGGGGGCTTCTAGGGCTTCAATGGGTTGTTCCCTCTCAATGCCCAACAACTTCGGTTGTTCTTCCTTCTTTGACTCAAGCTCCACGATTTTCCCTTCTTCAACTTGCGCTATGGGTTCCTCTATGGGTTGTTTCTTCTCCATTACTTGCAGCCCTAGTTCTTCTTCGTGTGTAGCTTGTGACCTAGGCTTGGGCCTTGATCTTCCTTGCTTACTCACACAAACTCAGAAAAAGACATGGCATCACGAATCTTCTCCGGAAGAGCCCTATACTCCTCATACCATGTAGCAATGTTGTTCACTTTGGATGGCTGAGAATTATTGACTTCCTTTGAAGAGCTCCTTCCACCATTTGGACCTTGAATGGTATGGATCAGCCGAGCCATTGTGTTGGCCAATCTTTCTTGCCCTAGGGCAAGCTTTTCGAGCCTAGCATCACCAAAAATTCTATCCGCCATTTTGATCTTCTTGCAAGGAAACCCTCAGTGGGAAGACCGAAGCTCTGATACCACTGTAATGTCCTTTCTAGGGCTTAAACCAAAAATAAGGGTTTGGCCACAAACCCTAAGAATCAGATATGAAAATACACCAACACCGAACTGAAAATAATTTGATTTTATAACAATAGATCCACAATATTAGAAACCCTAGCAACGATCTGGAAATTATTCTTTTAGGTTATCAAAATCGGCTTAGAACATTAATTAATATCCCCTTAGGGTAATAACTCGTACCAACCCTTAGGAACAATCATTCACATGCAATATGGACTGAAAATTAACATAGAAATATCTCAAATACTCAATAAAACCAACAAGATGAAATTTGGAGCAAATATGTATTTTATAAATTTATTTTTAAGTGCAAATACAACTGAAACTTCTAAAATTCATAACTCCATCAATACTTGGAGTTTCAACACAAACCAAAGCTCAAAATGATCTTGAAAAGACCAATTATCCAATGAAAGTGAAATCACAATTTTCCAACCATGAAAACCCACTGAAAAGTGATCCTAAAATCTCCAAATGGGTAGATCAAGCTGGAAATGAATGTGGCAGCCCCCAAAAGCGTGCCCTAGCTGAAGTAGGAGTGCCCTAAGCACGGATAAACACCTTGTTGTTCCAGAAATCTGCCAATTAAGTCCACTTGTGACTCCGTATGAAGCCACCAATGCAACAAATGAGGGTTTTTGTCCCCAAGTGTTGTGACTATTGAGGGTTTCGTCCCCAATAGGATCTAATGAGGGTTTTCGTCCTCAAAGTTGAGCCACACCAAAGGTCTTCATCTTCAGTGGAGAGTAGGGCACGTCATGCACAAACCCAAGATATCAATTTTTGAAATAAACATGCATAACCTTCCTTAGGCCATTCGATCCACCTTTATATCCTCCCTTTTTGGTGCCAAGAGTCATAAGGGTGACTTTTCCCCCATGACCGACCTCTTTAAGTGCATGCTTCTATTTTTAATTTGTCTTTATGAGCTCTCCAACCCAACCAACTTGTCCTTAGGAGGGAAAATACAAAAAGAAGCATTAATAGAAATGAAAGAAAACATAAATGAAACCCACATACTTCCCTTGCTCAAATTCTTCTTGGCCATGGGAAGAAAAATGGCAAGAAGTCTTCATTTGAAACTAATTAGAAAAGGGGACATTACACTTTCTGAGGTATTTTGTTTGAGAATGGAAATTCCATTAGACAATTATCTTGGCCTCAACTTTCACACCTAGAAAGTAAAAGTCTAGTTGAAAGACAAATAAAATGAAGTTAATATAGCCATTCTCAAAGATCCCTTTGGATGCTGAAAGTGGTGAGGAATTCGTTGATGAAGAATACATATTTTAAAGAATCCCACACTTTGAAGACGGGAAGGGATCTAGTGTAGATGAAGCTCAAAGCATGGATGGTGCCCTTATTAGTTTGGGAGTTTACGGATCTTGGGAATTATACCCTTATGAGGGTCATGAGACAACTTGATGGAACATTGTGGATGTAGCTACATAAGATGGTTGTCAATAAGTCCGGAGGTTCATAATTTTGGAGTTTGGGGAGGTGGAGTTTGGGAACTAGGGAATTCAGTTTGGGAGCTACACTTTTATGAAGGTTATGAGGCAACTTGATGGAGCTTTACCTGGTCCATGAACTATTTAAAAAAAGAGCTTTTGAAAAGAATGGATCTATCTAGTTCAAATGTTTTTAGTTTTTAATTAGTGTGTTAGTATGTTTTGTTTTCAATACTGTAAGTCTTAAGAGGGGGTATTAGAATATGAGGCTTACCTCTTATAATTATGTTATCATCAATAATGTATTAACTAATGTTCAAATTGTAACATCCTAAACCATTTTGTAACTATCTCTTACATAAGAAAATGATGGACACACAATCTACGAGGTGTGTATTTGAGTTCCTCTTGTTTCTTTCTCTGTTCACATCTTCTAACATTGGATGCAATTATTCTTTACACCAATAATATTTCAATTTCTTTGTGATTATCCAAAAATTGTTACCAAATTTTTAAGTTTGAGGTTGTCAAACACGATTTCACCTTTTCCAATACACATCCTAGTATCTCGCATTGAATTGAAATGTTTACAATCAATGTTTTTTTGTAATCCTCCACTCATAGAATGGGCAAATGGATCTTATAAATTATTCCAACAATATTTCAGGCCTGTCTTAAATTTTCACAATTTCTCTCTAGGATTACAAATCACTTTTGACGTGGTGGTGCTAACGAAATCAAATATAAAAGGTGGGACAAACGACCCCTCGTTTTGATGCTTTCAGAAAGGTAAGGGAATTGGCCCTCTCACAACTTGTCCTTAAATCTTTGAGCACTATGGCTCCTCCTTTGTACTATCTAAGTCATTCAAGGGAAAATCGAACCAAAAACACACATGAATTATTAGGTTTGTAACAATAAAATCTCCCTTTGTGTATAAGGGACCAGGTAAGGTGTACGATTATATTGACTATTTCTCGTGACAAATGCCGCTCAATCTAGTATTAATTTCAAGAAATTTTAGGTCATAAAAGATGATACAATTGTTGAAAGAAGGAACTAAAATGCATCCTCACACCGCATATCGATTGTGCAAATGTTGGCCAAGAAAAAGAACACAAGAGTTGCCCAAAAAGTAGACCAAAAATGGGGTTAAATTTCTCAAGGATTAGACCAAAATGAAACTTATTGAAAGCCTCGTGCCCAAAGACAAGTGAAATATACTAGACACCCACAACCAAAATGCAAGAAAAATTTATTACACCACAAACCAAAGAAAAATATAGTATATTGATCCAAAACGTAGACCCATAATGTAATAAACCATTCAATGCCATATAAATCATTTATGGATAGTAGATTTCTTTTAACTCTCATTTCAGCTACATTTATGGCTGTATAATATGTTGAAGTAAATAAAATGGAAGTCATTGGTGGTCATTACTTCACTAATGGCATTTATTACAAAGTGTGTTGATTTTGAGAGGCGGTGTCTTGCTGAAAGATCCCCAAATGGGTCTCTTTGCCCTCAAATGAATTTTAGATCAATTACAAACACAACTGATTTATGAGGGTTATGGCAATCAAACTAAGGCAGATCTGAATTTATTAGGAGAAGTGCGACTAGGGTTTGAGTGAAAACCCAATACAAACAACACTAATAATTCCAAAAATATCACAAACTGATCACAATAATTTTAGAAGCCAAAATATGTATCAAATCTGATTTTTAAGAGGTAAAAAGTGACTGTAAACAGTTCAGAAATCTGCATAAAAATTAGACTGAAATACCTCTTTAAACCCTTCCAAAAATTATGATTTTAATTGCTTTTGATTCCAAAAATGCAGTACAATAAACAACATACAAAATCAGACCTGGAATGGCTCTGAAATGGCATAAACTGACCAAAAAGTGAGTCGCCCAACTCTAGAAAAATCTGGAAGTCACTGCTGCAATTTATTCTTCAAACAACACTGCTGGAAATGGAGAAATCTGTGAAAAATCTGTAGAATTTCCTGAGTGGAAATCCCTCTCAATGCTCTTGGGGTTTTCATCCACAAGAGTATAAAAATCCTAAGGGTTTTCGTCCTTGGATTTAATTACAGAAAAGCTCAGAGCTCTCAATGCAAAGAGAAGATATCAAATAAAAATTTGGAATGCCTTACAAGCAAATTCGACCTCTCCTTATATAGGAAAAAGGGACCCAAAGTGACCTCCATTGCATCCAATCAACTCATTCCCCTTTGTTGCACCTCCCTAGGCCAAATTGCATTTTTTAAAGGGAAGTTTGGCACACTTTTCTATTTTTTTGACCCCATGGAGCAAGTCGCATTTTCCCTTAGGAATTACAATTAAAATAAGTGCTTTTATTTAAATGCACTTTTCTAAGTTCTAATTTGATATTAAGTCTATTAATTTATTATATGTGCTTTTATAATATTATATTTTAATTTTAGCACAATATAATAAAGTTAATAAACTTAAGTCACCCTTGAGCTCACCCTTTGGCCGTTGGGTAGACAAAATAGGCCAAAGGTCTTCAATAAAAATTACTTGAGGGACATTACACTTGCATTGACATCCTCATGTTCCTCCAATGTCTTATGTTTTGGAGGAAATGATGGGTAGGAGTTGAGAGTGGCTCCTAAATGTTTGTCTCTAGGTTACAAATGTCTATGAATGTTATTACCTCCATGGTGTCTCCCTTTGAGATGTCGAACGATTCCATGTAGCACCCACCTAATGCCCACCAGAACAAACTCATAAACATGGTTGCCAAACCCTAAACTACTTTCTTTGTTTAAGATACACTTTTTTGTAGTGAACAACGCTTACACAATCATTAATTTGTTTAGACAATACATACATGTATATGTTACAAAGGTCATCCTTACAACTCACAAAAGGATGACTTCATCTACTAAGTCATACCGATCATCTATGGCTCTATAACATCATAGATTTGGATCCAACTAGCCCAAAACATGGGAAACAACTACTAGTTTGTCGAGAAAAGGACAATGGGTGCCAAAGTTATATTGTCATGAAGTGAGTTTTGATCTTGAAATGTGGCCAAACTTGGATGAACCATATTGACATTCAAGAAGCACAACATATTCTTGCGCATGAAACTTTAACATCATTTGAGTAGAATGCGAGTCTTCATTATCTAGCTTCTCATAAGCAATTAAATCCGGAAATGTAGAATGCACATTTTTAATGTTATTTCAACATGAAACATACACTTGAAACCTATCACTTAGATTTTCCTAATGCGGTGCAAGCTTTCCACAATAATAAAAATGCCAGATTTACTTTCTATTCTTTACTTCTCTAGTGATGGACATTCTTAATGCATACTTGACTGTCCCCTTTTGAAATTAAAGGAGAACAAAGACCCTTAGCCTATTTTATTGTTTCCCACAGGCTAATGGGATGAAGGAAAAGGGAACATGGTAAGATTAAACCTAAGTGAGCCCAAAAAGTAACTTTATGTCGGCCACTTATGTGTTAATTTTAAAATAAGAGTAATTAAGTGGGCCAACACTTAATTAGAAATTGAAAGAAAGGGAAGGATATAAAAGAAGATGGAGGGGTTCATTTGTGGACATCTATCATCTATCTATCATTTTGATTTTATGAAGTTGAGCACTTGTGCTTCTACTTTCAACTATTAAGGACGAAAACTCTCTAAAGCATCCATCACTTGAGGACGAAAACCCTCATTGTGATAATATTTGAGGACAAAACGCTAAATATCTTCTTCGTGGCTTCACTCGGGGTCACATTTGAGCATACTACTCGGATCATCTCAGCTAGGGCACGATTTGTAGCCATTTCTAAGGCTATCTACACCCCTTTAGATTTGAGTGTCTCTTCGAGAAAATTGTTGTAATCTTATTCGGGTATTTTTCTTGTTTTATGGTGTGAAAATAAATAAACATAAAGTCGACTTTGCTTGGAATTTTTTTCATCTACTTGTACAAGAGGGTTTCTAGATGCTTTGGGCCTTATGGGTTTTTGCATCTTCTACAACCGGCCTCACCCAATCAATTTTGCCTATGTCCTCCAAAATAAGGTCAAGGCAATGAGCTGCACAAGGAGTCCAAAAGAGTGATGGATGTCTTTCCTGCAGTAGTCTCCCAACCGCCACATATGTTGCTGCATTGTCTGTGACAACTTGCACAACATTTTGTACACCAACCTCTAATATAACCTTCTCTAACATAACACTCAAATTCTCTGCATTTTTTATTATGTCAGAGGCATCAATGGACTTCAAAAACACCATTTCACCGTTTGAAGCCGCTAAAAAATTAATGAGGGTGCGGTTCCTTCCATCCGTCCATCCATCTGAAAGAATGGTGCATCCGTATTTTTGCCATTGTTTCTTTTGCTCATCTAGAATAGTAGTGGCATCTACAATTGCAGCCTCAAGCAATTTCCCACTCAAATCTTTTGGAGAGGGTGCCTTGTACCCTTTCCCTGCAACTGTCAACGCTGTCACCAAGTACTCCCAGTATGGGCTCTTTGCCACATTGAATGGCAAGTTGTAGTACCAAAAATTTGCACAAGCTTTATCCGCTTCCTCATGCACATCTTTGTTCCAGGTTGTACCTTCCAATGAAGGTTGTGCTCCATGAGTGTTCCTTGCCACAAAAAAGCTTTGTATGCCTTTGCTCGAACTCGATGAAGATGCACCTCTTCCGGCTCTTCCGCTTCGTATGCGTGGACCACGAGTAGAGCCCACAAGTGTTGCCGCATCATCCTCTAAATCCTCTGTCATTGCAGCCCCAGGTCTAATAGCTTGTGCTATGGCTGCCTGCACCCTTTCCCTCTCTAGTTTCTTCTCCTCTAGCTCTGCCAGCTCCGCTCTCATCTCTCGCTTTGCCTCTTCCGTCACTTGGGTGCAAACCACAACATCTCGGCGAACAATAGATGCAAGGTGATATTTCAACCGATTGATGCCTCCAGACATTTTTTTGCCACAGAAATTGCAAAAAACTTCATTTTCAGTTGCTCCACGTACACCATACTTCCATGCTTTGGTACGGGCATTCGGAGGAATGGTTCCTGCGAGTGATGATTGCCAGATGCCCTAGATGCCGAGCCTGATGCCATTGTTAACCTCTAATCTGCAACACAATGCACATTTAAAAAATTAGAAAACCGTAAGCTTAATTAAATTTATTAAAAAAACGTTTCGGACTCTGAATAACAAATTTGCATAATTTAAAAAAAAAAATACATACCTCTAGCTGCAAATGACTATAAAAAAATTAACAAGCATTCGATTTTACATTACATGTATTTAGAATTACAAAACGAAGCGATTACAATACACAATGAATTTACAATGAACGTTTAACTAGTTTACAATGAATTTGCCTTAAAAAAAAATTACATACCTCTGGCTGCAAATGAGTGTAAAAAATTAACAAGCATTCGATTTTACATTACATGTATTTAGAATTACAAAATGAAGCGATTACAATACACAATGAATTTACAAGAATGAACGTTTAACTAGTTTACAATGAATTTGCCTAAAAAAAATACATACCTCTGGCTGCAAATGAGTGTAAAAAAATTAGAAGCATTCGATTTTACATTACATGTATTTAGAATTACAATAGGAATCTATAATACATAAATAATATACACAAACTTTGAAAAAACTTGAAAGAATTAAAAAAAAAAAAAACCTACCTCCAAATGCAATTCTCCAAATTCTCTCTTCGAATTCGCTCCAAAATCCACTCAACACAAGCAATGCAAGCTCAAATGGTTGTGTGAGTGAAAATGATCAAGTGCAGGGCTTTAAAAAGACAGAAAACCGTGTTTTTAAAGTGTTTTGCGCATGTTTTCCGCATGACACGAAAATGATCAAGCGAGTTTTGCTTGAACTCGCGAGTACTGCCACAACTCGACGAGTTAAGTTCTGCGAGTTTTATGTGCGAATATTCATTTTTTTGCCACGAATGGCGAGTACTCGGGAACTCAAGTAGTACTCGTTGAGTTTTCAAACTATGATTAAAAGTAAGGCAAGGATTTTAGTGGCTTAGTTGAGGACGGGATCACATCATCTTCGTTGTGAAATCGGTAGATGGACTATTCCCAAAGAGGTTTGGGAAAGGAGAATTTGTCTTTTTTGCAGCAAAGGGGTTGTTGAAACGGAATGGCATTTCATTATGGAGTGTTCAACATATGATGATATCCGTATCCAGTAAGAAAACGAATTAAAAGTGGACAACTTAAATGAGTTATTTGCATAAACAAAACTTCAAAAGATCGCTGGTTTAGTGCTCAAGATTCACAGTAGAAGAGCTGATATGGCAAAGAGTTTGAAAACTGCTTAATGTATTGGTTTCGTTTGGTCCCATAGACTCTTCAGTCTCATGGACGTCATTAAAATCTTTCATTTCATTTCATCATTTGAATGTTGTCTTCCACACATCTGTCAAATTGAAGTGCCCTTGGTGAGAGCTTGACTTTTGATCAATCTTGGTGAAGTATTTGAAATATCCCTTGTGGGATATCACTTGAAATTCACAAAATATATAAAAATAACAACGAATTGAAATTCTGATTTTTCTGATTTTTATGACAGCAATATGCAGAAATAAAGAAATTTTTGTATTTTGCAAACTAAACACTTCCAACACTACCCATAAGCTTCAAACAACTCAGAATAATATATAGAACAATAAAAAGAGAAATAATTTTTATCTCTCAGATCTGATTTTATTTATTTATTTTAGGGCAGAAAATGAGAGAAAAATACAGCTGACCGTAATTTCCAAAATAACAATGGAAAAATGATGGAAATGAATTCTAGGGCATCTTCATGATGATAACAATCTCCATCTCCGAAATTGGACCACAAAAACCCCTCCAAAATTGCTCCTCAAATTTGGAACTAAGTAGATAAAACCCTAGAAAATAGCTGTTCCAAATCTGAATTGAAACCCTTGATGAAAAATGGTTGTCCTCTTACTCTAAATTCGAGTTTCTGATTACTCTCCAGATCTGATCCAAAAATCTGAATAAAGCTCAAAATAACAAACTAGGGAGGATCTTTCACCACCGAAGAGTGCTTTGCTAGCTAGGTGTGGATCTTTCACCACCGAAGCTAGGGTTCCTGTGGGATCTTACTCCACAAGCAAAGAAAGTGCAAACAACAATTGCTCCAATATCAAAATAGGTGAGTGTATGAATGAATCCTTCCTCTCCCCCAAGTGCTTCCTTTTATAATTTCTTATTGCAACAAAGGGCCCAAAAGAACCCTAATCGCCCCATTGGGTCTTTTTTTCTTTAATTAATTAAAACAACTTAAGTCACTTTATTCCCCACATGCCAAAAGTACCATATATTCACCCATCACTTAGGTCATCGACTAAATATAACATAAAATACCTAGGGGAGCAGCTCACAACCTTATTTCACGTAAGTCACCTCAAAGTACATGTCCAACTCCAAAACATAACATATAAGTGAAATGAAGGTACAAACCACACCCAATAACCATAAACGTGAGTAGCCCCTTGGGCATGACCAAGGCTAAAACGGATAAAAATCCTCCTAGGCTATCTCTGCTTGGAATGGGGACATTACAGTCCTTCCTTCTCGAGAAATGCTTGATCCCAAGCATTATCCTCTCATGTTGCAGAAGTTGAATACCACAAAGTAAGTTTCTCCACCTCACCCTACAATCAACCAAAGATCGGTGTGATCCGAAGTAACCAAGACACCTCATGTAGTCATCATGCTCTCGTGCCATGGTGTAGAGAACAATCCTCGCCCTCGAAGTAGTATGATGCCCACACCATCTCTCCACTGGTACCCACACTGAAATTGCCAATCTGTCCAAAGGCCTTCCAATGTGAAGTTGTCATCATGTGATCACTCACTGCCTCTCTAGTCAACCCATGGGTACGAAAGTCCCCTTTGAACCCTATGACATCCTTTGGATCAACCTGTGAAACAACCCGTATAAGCACAAAGTGTGCCAACTCTCCCACATGACCCACACTCATGTGAGAGCAAGGCTCCTCATAATGTGTCTCAATGTGTCCGTGGGGGAAAAGTCCCAAGCCTCCAGTAAACGGTCAACCGACAATATCAACTCTACATAGTCCACCTCCTGTGTTGAATGTGAACCTATTGAATAACCAAGTAATTGAGTCAACTCTGTCCCTCTACTGACTAGCACATGGGTGAAGTGCTCACTAGGCATAGAAGTAAAATACATAGGAGTGCTATCCCATGTCAACTCAGAAAATGATGAACTTGTAAGCTCCGATTTGTCATAACGACAAACCGTACATCCCTGTATAAAGTTGAGGATATCCTCCCTCAACCCATGCCATCTGAACCTCTCCCATATGAACTTGTAGGTCTCATCGAAGCTCAAGTGTCCAATCACTGGAAGAACAATGCACATGTCGCAGTATCTCCATCGTCAACCATGAATCTGACACAAGGTACAATCTGCCTGATAGAAGATCATCTCATCCTCCAATTTGTAGTTGTCATCCTGTATGTGACCTTCCAGAATCTCACAAGTGTGTTAGTTCTTGGAGTACTCAACAAGCAAATGAGATGTCTAGTCTACTGAAACCTTTGATAACCAACATAATGATAGACTCGGGTGATCTGAACCTGTAACCCCAATCTTTGTAACTGTCTCATGTGCAACACTACTAGTCACACCCACATCCATGACTCCACTCACCCTGTCATCTAGAGTCAAAGTCTCCATCATACCTAACTCACTCCCGACTCAACATCATCCGACTCGCTCTCCACATAAGTCATCATGGTGTGCTTTGTGTTTGCAGCAAACAATCCGTCGGAATAGGAGTCATCAAATATCCCACTTGTCTCACCCGACAAAGTGGACTGAGCAAGCTTGCTCCTAAGGATACTCCCAACTCTCATGGGGAAAGGAAGCAAACTGATCCTCGTATCTTGTCTAATGATCATGTCACAAATTCTTCCCCAAAGGTGGCATCCCCAAGGTTTACTTCTGCTGCTCCGTATGCTGCTGTAATCTTTTTCTCTACTCCCAAGATGGCTAGTGACTATTTTCCTTGCATGTGCAACCCAATTCAATCCTTTCACATCATAATTAGCAAACTGATTTTTGATATCTACAGCTGTAATAATTTTTTTCAATCAATTGTTATGTGAAAGGGCATCCCACAATGTGGTACCTCAAAGTCCGCTTCAGATTTCACCCATTCCCTCTTGCCTTGAATTTTGTTTTTTTAATTTTTACCACTGAATTTCAGTTTGTCAACATGGTGAATGAAAACAATTTTCCCAAAAGATGGCAGCCAATGTATCCAATGAATGGTCCCCACTTCAAGTAACCCAATTGTACAAAAACATTCAAGTACCTCACACCTCTTAAAGAAAATAAAGAAATAAGTTACCTTCTTTGTGCAAGGCATGTCTTTCCATGGACATAGGTCACTAATTTCTTCTATGTTGGAAATATATATGGCTGCCCCCTTATCACACTTTATTCTCTCTCCCCATATTTTCATTTCATCATAAATGCAAGAGAAAGGGAAATCAACATTAGAACTCATGCATCCATAAACTTTAACATAAGGAACTTCATACCTTTTGTTGCACCCATTGATTCCCATCATGGGAGAAGACAACTCATTTGAAATAGCATAATTAGGGTTGCTCATCACACCCTTGCAACTCAAAATTTCTGATATAGGATCAACACCTTCATTCTCCTTCAATTTTTCAACCCATGCATCATCTTCTTCTTTAAAATCATGCAACCATTGCATCCCAAAAACAACCTTACCTCTAGCAAACTCAACCACAATAAATATACCACATACCTCATGTCCTTTCAATATCATGGGTTGCTGCATTATTTTCTTTGCCAACATATGCTCATTAGCTGAATCAAGAGCAATGTGAAAGGAGGATGTGTTTATCCCATCTAGCATACCTTGAGACTTGATTATGAAATAGTCTTCCTCAATCATCCAAGCATGTACACGCTGTCCCAAATGATAGAAACATGGCAACAACATAGGAGAACTCAACAAACTAGAAAAATGGTAACCATTCTCATACCTTAGGATGCTAAAGTCATGAATGCCCCTTGAATTCAACTCCTCTTTTTTAACAGCAGATTGCACCTTGATTCTTTGAGCACTTTGAGGACCAAATGCCCCCACTAACCCTTCCAAGGGTTCCACCATGTAGCTGATATAAAAATCAGTCATGGGTTCTATTAACAAAGTTGTTTCTCCTCTCTTTATGACTGCTGTTATACACAGTCCAGCAAGCTGAAGATGATTAAAAAATATTCTCTTACCCTTTTTAGCAATCAGAAAATCAATGCTAGTACCTTGAGAGGTACTCTCTTTCTTGCACCAGAGTCTCCAATGAAGAAACCATGCTTGCCAACACTTGTAATCCCAAAAGACACATTTGAATTTCTTCTTTTCCTTATGAAATCAGTCACAAGGTTTTCAAAATCAGAATTGATAGTTTTGGACAATGCAACATATTACCAGGATCCCATACCTTATAATGCCCATGAACCCTTGTATCATGCAAGGTCTTCCATCTTTGCTTCTCTAGAATTTCCTCATAAAGAAGATTATCACTCTTTGTCTTCATGATGACTTGACTTTGATGTACCGGATCCTTAGCATTCTTATCCACAACAGACTAAATACCATCATGATAAAACTGCTGCAATAAACAAGAGGATGTACCTTTTTCCACACAATCCACATCCCGTGCAAGTGTGGTACCTGTGATAACCACTTCTCCTTCTTTCGCTTGGTCTTCAATCATCTTTGGATCAACATTATCTCCATCAACTCCATCATCTGAAATTACCTCATGTGGAGCTGTTATCGGTTGTTTAAATGAGTTCTTTTGTAATTCAGGTACCGACATATGATGATTTCGCTTGGGCTTTTTACCAATCTTCATCATGCAATAATCTGGAAATGACATATTATCTCTGAAACCCTTACTCAAAGATTGGTATTTTTCCCAACAAGACTCCTCATCAATCACCTCTATTGGTTGCCCTTTGTTATTGTTCTCACCTTTTTCCCCATTATTCCCAGATTTGATTTGATTCAAATTCTGAGTGAGCTGGCTCAAATAAAGGTTAGTGGTTTCTGTTGTTTCACCATATTGATGAATAATTTTTCATAAAACCCACACCGAGATCTTTCCGATCTGCCATATTCGACCTTCTTTTCGCTACCCAACAAGTCAAGGAAAGCAGACTTTGATACCATTTTCGAAATATCCCTTGTGGGATATTACTTGAAATTCACAAAATATGTATAAAATAACAACGAATTGAATTCTGATTTTTCTGATTTTTATGACAGCAATATGCAGAAATAAAGAATTTTTGTATTTTGCAAACTAATCACTTCCAACACTACCCAAAAGCTTCAAACAACTCAGAAAAATATATAGAACAATAAACAAGAGAGAAATAATTTTTATCTCTCAGATCTGATTTTATTTATTTATTTTAGGGCAGAAAATGAGAAAAATACAGCTGATCGTAATTTCAAAATAACAATGAAAAAATGATGGAAATGAATTCTAGGGCATCTTCATGATGATAAAATCTCCGGCTCAAAATCAAATCGGACCATAGAAACCCCTCCAACATTGCTCCTCAAATCTGGAACTAAGTAGATAAAACCCTAGAAAATAATTGTTTCAAATTTGAATTGAAACCCTTGATGAAAAATGGCTGTCCTCTTACTCTGAATTCGAAGTTTTGTTTACTCTCCATATCTCGATAAAAATCTGAATAAAGCTCCAAAATAGCAAACTAGGAAGGATCTTTCACCACTGAAGAGTTCTTTTCTAGCTAGGTGTGGATCCTTCACCACCGAAGCTAGGTTCTGTGGGATCTTACTCCACAAGCAAAGAAAGTGCAAACAACAGTTGCTCCAATATCAAAATAGGTGAGTGTATGAATATGAATCCTTCCTCTCCCGCAAGTGCTTCCTTTTATAATTTCTTATTGCAACAAAGGGCCCAAAAGAACCCTAATCGCCCCATTGGGTCTTTTCTTTAATTAATTAAAATAACTTAAGTCACTTTATTCCCCACATGCCAAAAGTGCACTTAAGTCACCCCAACGAAGAATTAGAACATAAAGTACCATATATTCACCCATCACTTAAGTCATCGACTAAATATAACATAAAGTACCCTAGGGGAGCATCTCACAACCTTATTTCATGCAAGTCACTTCAAAGTATGTGTCCAACTCCAAAACATAACATATAAGTGAAATGAAGGTACAAACCACACCCAATAACCATCAACGTCACTAGCCCCTTGGGCATGACCAAGGGTAAGACAGATGAAAAGCCTCTTAGGCCATCTGCTCGGAATTGGGAACATTACAATATTTTCGCAACTTTGAGTTGATCCACCAAATCTTCAATTCAAAAATTGTGTACCTATTTCGCAATGATTTTGCTTAGAACTTTGTAATCAATACAGATTCGCCATGTCTTGTCCTTTTTCTATGCTAGCACAATCATGCTTTCGTAGGGTGACACATTTGGTCGGATATGGCCCTTTTGTATTGAATTCGGATCAGATTCTTGATCTTGTCATTCTCTAGACAAAATGCCCTGACAGGGGCTATTCAAGAAAGGAGTTCCATGGATCATGTCTCTCAAGTGTTGTAATTAAAAGTGGTGGAACTCCTAAGGGTGTTGTGGAGATGTCCATGTAGTCTTCCATCATTCGATTTGCATTTCTTAGTTGCACGTTTTGCAACTTTTTAGGAATCGGGGTAGTTAAAATGATCTTCGTGTTCTCTGGGACTTGATCATGATCATGGTGACTAACATGTATGTCCTTGCCCTTATTTAACCAATTGACTATTAATGTCATCTGATTTTGGCATTGAGATTCCTTTTAGTGTTGCATATTGTACAACATAATGTCATCCTTTTCTTTCTTGGGTTGGAGGTATTACAAGAAATAATTTCTTTCTTTCCTTTACCTTTGAACTTTTCTTCAATCTTGATGACATGCCTATAAACACGTTGTCCCTACCTTCAAGAATTCCTTTTCTTCTTGGGTATAGAACCGCAAGCCACTATGGTATTTGAGAACTCTATATCTTTCATTGTCACGCATTTGAGAACTTTTATTGGACAAGGCATGAGTGCATTGATATAATCTTGCACTATTTGTTCTTGTCCCGAGCACAACCATTGTTGCAACATCTTGTACTAGTCATCATAGTTTTTCATATGGTAGTATTCCCCATTGACGACCTTTTCAAATTCTATCCAATTTTCGCCACATCCTTTTGGTCAAGTGCTAACTTAGCGTTGTCTTCATCCTCTTGGCTTTTTTTGAAAAGAATATGATTCCTACCACTTGTTGACATGAGAAACACCTTTTAAAACTGCATACATTACTATTTCATTATGGAAGGGTCTACTTGAAAAAGTGGTGTTTGCCCTAGGCATGAATTGTGAAAGGAAAGATAATTGTTCTATCATTTCCCTTTGCTTCTTGATGGCCTCCTTGAGCCACGGTTTGAAAGGATCTTTTGTGCCCTCTTTGTTCGTCATCTACGATCATTTGAACCAACAAGGAAAATAATTTAGATTCTAAAGGTTCATGTGTCTTAGGGCCATACTTCCTATAGTTTTACCTCGTTCAATGGAACATACAAACATGGGACAAAACACTTGAGCTACCAAAGATAATCTAAATTCTAAAGGTTCATGTTAGGAAATAAGGGATAAAATATGCGGAATAATCCCTCACAGAATCGCAACAGTAGAAACTAATATGTAGAAATTATTACAGATCTCAAATAAAATTGTAGAATAAAATAACACAACACAAAGAGACAGTATTTAACGTGGTTCACCCAATTTGGGCTACGTCCACCAAGAATCACTTGCTCAGATTTTATTACAAGCCACCGCTCTCTCAATACAATACCCAGATCCGTTTGGAGCTATGCTCAACAAACTCTACAGAATTCACAGCCGAATTCAAAGCACATCTGCAATGTTTTTCATATCTCTATCATATGCATAAAACCATATAAATAGACAACTGCTTAAGTAGTTTTACAAAACCGTGGGTATCAAAACAATGGGCAAAAAACAAAACCGTCCCATAAACCTATGGGTAGCCGAAGAGGCGGTTTTACAAAACAATGGGTACCGAAAAACCATGGGCCCAAAAACAACCCATAACGGTTACCCATTACCCATGGGTTAATAAACCACCCATGAAAATTTTTGCTTAAGGGCTTCGCCCGAACCTCCTGACCCGCTCATCGACAAGCGGGACCGCTATAAAATACCCGAGTGTAACACAAAATACCAAAATGTAACATGAAAAACAGCTCCACAAACATAACAATCTCCCACTGAGACTCGATTTCCACCGAGCAAGCTTCTCAACCCTTCACTGTCATCCGCGAAGGCCAACCAAAGTTGAACATAGCTTTAGTTTATCCCTTGTGACCACCTTGGTCATGATGTCCGTAGGATTCTCGACCTGGTATGAATCTTCTCCAACTTCAACTTATCTTCCTCCAAAGTGTCCGATGAAGTGATATCATTGATATGGTTCGTCGGAGTGGAAAGCGAGTTCTTAGCTAGGTGTATAGCACTTTGACTATCACTATACAACTGACTTATGACTTACATTCCTCCCGCTTATGCCCCAACTCCTCAAGCAATTGTCAGAACCAACTTTACCAGGATTTAGTGTCCCACCCTACAATGTAAAAATACTTCCCTATCATCTCTTTCATCACCATATCTCAGACTTTGCTTGCTTTCTCCATCTCCACCATGTCTCGAATCTACATAACATACGATCCACTATAGGCTTCCCCGTGGTCAAATACCAAAGCCACCAACTTTTATAGTCGTGAAATCTCAGCTCACTATTGATGGGTCCCACCTACACCATAACATACATCAAATGTCAACCGATGAGTGTAAAAATGGCTCCCTATCAAAGGAGTCCAACTGCGGTTTAGCATCCCTGCATGTTAAACTTATCCAATACTTTCACATCTCTTCACCATAAAGTCACTTCCGTTCCTTCTTATCCCGAGTTATCCTACATAACCATGTAAAGTGGTGTTTGATCTACTTTTATAGCACAAACATGTCATCCCCATGGTCCTCTCAAATACCGAAGGATCACTTTCTTGCTCCATCCAATGCTCTTTACCGTGGATCACTCATAAATCTAGGTTTCACATCTCCTCTTTACCTTTGACTTGCATGGGTAATATCGAGCCTAGTGCACACCATAACGGTCTTTACATCAAATCGCCAACCACGATGAGTAAGGTACCATGGACATATGGTTTCTTTCCGCTCCGTATTGGGACACTGCTCCTTTGATAACTTAAAATGGCTCGCCAATGCTCTTTTGTACACCCCTTCCGTAGCTCTTCACCAAATCCTAACTCTGGTTCTCCATGAGACTTATGCTCCTCATCCATGGCTTGCTCCCACTTCTTCCTAAAGCATCTACCTCGCATCGCTTCATCAAAGGAGTCCTTACCCTAGAAGGTCAATATAGGAGTTTGGGGCATTGAGGGGGTTCGAAGATTCATGTGTGCTAAGATGTTAAACTTATCCAATACTTTCTTAATGTACTTTTCCCGAGATAAAGTCCTTTCGATCGAATGATTTTCCTTCTTATACTCCAACCCAAAGTGATCCTCATACCAATGAAATTTGAGTCTGGCTCCCCCAAATCCTTCATATCAAATGATTCACTTAGAAAATGAATAATCAATTTTCTTGTTTCTTGAGTACTTTTATTTCTGCGCTCCATTATGTTTTTAGTTCCCGAACCGCTCTGGGCCCGCTTGGATTCCATTCTTAGAACAAGAATCATTCAAATTCATTCGCCGCAATACTCCCCTCCATTATCGACACTGAGACATTTTAGCTTAAGAACCATTTAACATGTCATCAACATACATCGATTTGTTTTTAATACAATAAACCCAAACTTTCCTTGTTGCATTATCAATAAAAGTAACATAATAACTTGAACCCCAAGAGATGATACCCGAGCCGCCCCCACACATCGAATGCATCGGCTCTAACTTACTCTCTTTCTTTGTAGGTCCAACCTTGAGAAACCTTACTCGCTTTTGTTTCTCATATATGCAGTCCTCGCTGAGAACTCCAAACTTGTTTACGTATATCTAGGCAAATCCTTCTTTATGATCCCCATGCCCTTATGGCTCATATGACCGAGCCTATAGTGCCACAATGTGTATCTACTCCTAAAGCTACAAGATTACAAATATTAGTGCTATAAGTGGTTAAATACAAGGTTCCAACCTTTTTACCTCTCGCCACCACAAGAGCACCCTTAGTAACCTTCAAGAGTCATTGTAAAATATCACAAGACAACCATCACTTCCCAAACCCCCGCCGATATCAAATTTCGTCTTAATGTAGGCACGTCTCGACATCCTTTAATAGCCAAGTATTCCCATTTCGCATCTTAACCTCGAAGAACCTTTTCCAACTATACTGCAAGGCTCATTATCACCAAGAAAAACATGCCCAAAATCCCTTTAAACATAATCAACAAAATAATGCCTATGTGGAGTAGCATGAAAGGAAGCCCCGAATCTAAAACCCAAGATTGAGTAATATTATGCAAATAAAGAATCAAAGCATCCCGACATACATTACCCGATGCCACATTTGCCTCCTTGTTTTTTTCATGTTATTTCTTCTTATCCCGAAGCTCCCAATAGTCCTTTCTTTCGCATGCCCGGGCTTTCCACAATGCCAACATAGTATCTTGCTTTTGGATTTTGACCTTCGCCGATCCTTTGATTTTCCACGGTTTTCTCTATTCTTTTGTCTCCCTCTAGTTTCCATTGTCAAAGCATTCCCTAAAGTAGAAAATTCACAGAGCTTTTTCTTCGCATTTCCTCACTTAGAATCACCCCTACAACATCTTCAAACTTCAACTTTGAGTTAGTTGGAACCGAGTTGCTTACCGCCATTACCAAGCTATTCCAACTCTCAGGTAAAGAGCACAGAACTAATAAAGCCCTAACTTCTTCATCAAATTCTATCAGAATCAAGCTCAAAGCATATTTACAATCGTATTAAAATCATTTAGATGATCTGCTACTGAACCATTTTTAGACATCTTCATATTAAACAACTTTTTCATTAAAAATATCTTATTAGAGACAGAGGGTTTTTCATACAACTTCCCTAATGCATCCATCAGTTCTTTTGTAGTCTTTTCCTTTCAAACATTAAATAATACCGAAGATGCAAAGACACGGCCGGATTGTCCCAAGTGCCTTCCTATCCAAAGAAATCCCATTCCGCATCTGTCATGCTCGAGGGTTTGTTCATCTTCTCGAGCAATGGAGTATAAAGATCTTTTTGATAAAGGTAATCTTCCATTCAGCATCTTCCAAAGATGAAATTATGCCCGTTGAATTTATCAACCTTAGATCTTCCATCATCTCGCCATAGCTCCCACTCAAGATAAAACTTTCCCTAATTCAACACTTCAAAGAAACCAAACCAAAGCTCGATACCAATTGTTAGGAAATAAGGGATAAAATATGCGGAATAATCCCTCACAGAATCGCAAAAGTAGAAACTAATATGCAGAAATTATTACAGATCTCAAATAAAATTGCAGAATAAAATAACACAACACAAAGAGATAGTATTTAACGTGGTTCACCCAATTTGGGCTACGTCCACCAAGAATCACTTGCTCAAATTTTATTACAAGCCACCGCTCTCTCAATACAATACCCAGATCCGTTTGGAGCTATGCTCAACAAACTCTACATAATTCATAGCAATTCAAAGCACATCTGCAATGTTTTTCATATCTCTATCATATGCATAAAACCATATAAATAGACAATTGCTTAAGTAGTTTTACAAAACCGTGGGTATCAAAACAATGGGCAAAAAACAAAACCGTCCCATAAACCTATGGGTAGCCGAAGAGGCGGTTTTACAAAACAATGGGTACCGAAAAACCATGGGCCCAAAAACAGCCCATAACGGTTACCCATTACCCATGGGTTAATAAACCACCCATGAAAATTTGCTTCAGGGGCTTCGCCCCCGAACCTCCTTGACCCGCTCATCGGCGAGCGGGTCGCTGTAAAAATACCCGAGTGTAACACATAGAAGGTGTACCAAAATCTAACATGAAAACAGGCTCCACAAACATAACAATTCATGTGTCTTGGGGCCATACTTCCTATACCTCATCCAATGGGGCATATAATATGGAACAAAACACTTGAGCTTCCACTAATCAAGATCTAATTGGCAATCCGTTAGACTACACATTGAATTGCTAAATCTAATATGTCATAATAGAAGTGAAATTGACGAAGATATGCAGAAAGGAAAGAAGAGCATTGTTGCAATGTAAACAAAGGATATATTGATATGAGCATTATGTACAATGGCAGCGATCTTTGCAAAGATACATATATGGAACAAAACACTTGAGCTTCCACTAATCAAGATCTTATTGGCAATCCGTTAGACTACACATTGAATTGCTAAATCTAATATGCCATAATAGAAGTGAAATTGACGAAGATATGCAGAAAGGAAAGAAGAGCATTGTTGCAATGTAAACAAAGGATATATTGATATGAGCATTATGTACAATGGCAGCGAACTTTGCAAAGATATATCTTGCTAAGAAACTACTCTGATTTTTACATTTGGATGACAATTCCTTAATATTTATTTCTGATAGGAAATAAAAGTCTAAAAAGAGCAAATAAAATAGTTTTCTCAAGTATCTGAAAATCCATATGACAAGTCATCAACTGGAAAGTGGAGAGGACTTGTTAACATAAAAATCATCAAAAAACAAATTTTTGGTTAAAGCCAATGTTTCCAAAATTTTCTACATTTTGGTATATCACTATTTCAGGACCCTCCAAAGCATTTTTAACAGTGTCAAACTCCGCTGGCTAAGATGTATGCATATGGAAACCATTTTGATGGATGACCTAGGATTTCTTATGGATTAAATGGTTTTGGATTCTGATCAATGGTGAAGAAGTTACACCCCGACACAGTGGCAAACAAACTCTTTACCATTCTCTATGCAACATAGAATTCCTCCCCAAGCATAATCAGATGCATCTGTATGGAGGACATAATCTTTAATTTTTGGGACATGAAGGGTAGGTTACCTTTTCTTTGATCCTCTTGACCACATCTATTTGGAACTTGTTCCATTCAAACCTTCTGTTCTTTTTTAATAGTTCTTGGAGACATAATCTATCATTACTAGAATCTTTGTAAAAACTAGTTACATAATTCAACATTCCTAAAAGTGTGTGTAATTGTTTTGTCCTTCATTCTGGAAACTCTAAAGCCGTTTCTTTGATGTGTTTCTAAAATTTTAGTGTTGAGTTTTCCACTTCCATGCCGAGAAGCTTAGTTTGTTTGGCAAACTAGATCTTTGTTTCAGACAGAACAATCCCTGCATTCTTAGCAATATCAAAGAATTCTTGCAAATATATCAGATGATCTTCAAGCGACTCACTAAAAATAAGAATGTCGTCAATATATACACAAAGAAAATCATTGGTTCCTTTGAATATCTCATCCATGTGTGCTTAAAAATAAGCTGGAGTATTCATTAACCCAAAAGACATTACCTTCCACTAAAAACGTCCAAAAGGACAATGAATGCTTTATTTGGCCTATCTTCTTCTTTAACCTATATCTGATAGAAACCCTACTTGCAGTCAAATTGAGAAAAATATTTACATTTAGCAACCTTCTGTAGAAGGTATGATTTATCAAGGATTGGGTATGCATACCGCCGAGTAGTTACATTCAAGGGTTTGTAATTAATCACCATTCTTTTCTTTCGTCTTTTTTGTTCTTGATATTTGTTCACCATGAAAGCATAACAACAATATGGTGATGTGCCAGTTTCAATTAGCCTTGCTTCCAACGATGAATTGGTGCCCTTTTGCATATCTTGATAGTCATCATTTCTGATTGGGTTTTTCTTCCCAATTTTTATCTGTTTACCTTCTACAAGATTTATTTCCAATAGGCATTTTCTTTGCCCAAATTTTTGAGGATCTTCAAAACAGATTTTTTCTTTTATCAATTGTCCTAATCTTTTGATCTTTTCTAAATTTCCATTATCAGGATTTGGCTCATGGAGCCGGGATACTGTTCAGTTGCATACATTAATTTGGGATATTCTAATCCTTTCACCATTAAATGTAAACATGACACTCTTTGTTGTACTAACTTAAGGAGAATACCTATCTATGAAGGCTCCACCAAGCAACATGTCTACTGGTAACTGATTGTGTTCAAAGAATTCATAGAAAAATTGTTCTTGTATTTTTCATAGGCTCTTGGTGTTTATCCTTTGTGCAGGCAAAAGTATTTCTTTGTACACCTAAAGATTTGTAAGAGTGTTGGCCTATTCCTAGTTATTTAGTACTTGGTTTTTGCAAAATGAAAGTGATGCACTAGTATCTACTTGAGCATCAATTTTTTTGCCATTTACTTTAATAGAGATAAACTATGCATACCTCCAATGTATCAGCTGGGCAATCTATATTGGCTTTGGCTCTGTTGGAACTGGTGCGCTGGAGAATACTAATTGGCAATGATTTGGATTTGTAGTAACACCCATGTTATGCTTCAACAAACTAAGGGATTTTTTTTTATAAACCATTAATTAACTATATGCCTTCAATGATTATCAACACGTAGCAGAAATAACCCAACATACTATCAAGTTTACAAAATCCCTTAAGTTCTTATAATGTTGTAATGAATAATATCATTTTCAACCACTACTAAATTATTCCAGCATTACTTAATATTCAGAATCCATCTAGACAACCTATGATAACCATGTGCAACTACAAAGGGTTCCAGATCTTATCGATCACCCTTCAACACTCTTTACGAGCCAATATACATTGTATACCATTTGGTTAAACCTTATTATAGGCTAAGAGAACTGTGAATCTTCTTAGTGTCAATCGAAAAGTCACTGAAGTAACCTCCATCCGACTCCAGACACCGCTAACAAGAAGACCTGGTGAACAAACAATGCAATCAGTCATTTGCACTACTATGGCCATAGTTATTTGGTGTTGCGTTAGCAAGCCGGTTTCGAGACCGACTGTACACAAGCCTATGAAACCCGTCTTCCCTTCACCGCACAACCATCTCAACATAGTTATCTGGATTCTTTTATGTTGATTAAGTATTAAGTTTACAGTTAATCATTTTAAGTATTCGTGTACAATAAGTAATTGGATCAAATTCCAAAGTTGCAGATATCAAAACTCAACATTCAGGTCATATGATTCATGCCAACACCACCTTGGGATCCCTACAGGAAAAGATACGTTCACGTAATGACCTAAGTCATGCGCGTTCGTTCCACTCCCCGTAGCCATCCCGAGCTGGTACGGGCATGACTCATATGACACGAAGGTCATCTCATGATGCCTGCCTTCACTTTCCATTCATTATGATTTCATTCCGATAATAGGTTAACGAAGTTTCATTAAGTTATCCAATTCATGATAGAGGTATACAATGATCTCATCGAGTCACTGAATAATGTATGTACCTCTTACCACATATAAGTCAAACTATATCGATCTATGATCATTGATTAGGTTTAGTCAATTCATAACACTAAATTAATTATCATTTGTGATCATTAATAAAATCTTAGACATTTCAGTTTGTTAAGATCAATTGAGTACATATGTACTATATCTTATGATCACAATGTAGCTTTGTACTTTTGTCCATATCGTTGTAATTGTTTCTGTTAAGATAAAGTAGAAACCAATATGATAATTTACAACGAATATATGTAATCGTGAACATGCAAGTTGCTGCTATAAAAAGACAACAATTTGTTTTCCAATGTAACATATTTATAAACTGATATACATCATTTGGATTATCTATGATGATCATATATAACTGGTTGTCATCCTTATCTTCATTAGGTATCATGTTACATATTTCCTTGTTCGCGTCTTACTGTTTTCGTTATATAATTGTTAATTCACAACGACATCTGAAAACAATTACGTTTACACATTATTTATCAATTCACAATAAATACTTTGCTGTTAAACAATGATACAAATATGTCGCTTAACACATAATAATCTGATTCAATACTTGTTAATTTCATAATTAATAACATCAATACGTATTCACAATTTGATTACCAAAGATAATCATTTATTACATTAGGTACATTTGCCTTACACAATTGCGAAGTAATACTTTCGTGTTAAATCAAGTACAAGTACAGTCATTACATTCATATAAATTGATACAAAAATAATCAATGCATGTCACGACATCCCTTCTTTAATCAACTCGTAATTCTATTCATACCTGCAAGCTGAAGAAAGATATTAAAATATGCATGGTCAGTTCATTTGAACTGGGATGGGTTCACAACTCAACCATATTGTTACATTATGAAATCTAGAGTATTAAATGGTATATCCATTCTCTATCCTACATAATACTTTTAAACAATATTCCTATTAATGATCAACAAGTTCCAAAGTGAACCTAGCTTCCAATTCAACTAATTCAATGATTAAACAGTCCAACTTAAAATGATATAAACCTTAATATTTGCTATTCAACTAAATCTATTCTTTACTCGAAATCAATCCCTATCTTTTACATTTCATAAAGGATCAGCATCATCACTAAACTGAAGTCAACATAATCCTGAAATTACATTTTTAAATAATAGAGATTTCATAGAATCATCTTCAAACTCATACCACAAAAGTGTTCTAATAACAGATTGCAACAACTCGGATTATAGAAGTAATCTTTGGTTCTCAATATAGCTGGGGAGCAATAACCCAACTCTGCAGGTCCCTTTATAGGGAATAACCAACTACAGTTATACCACACCTTACGTACCATAAGAGTATGTGTTTCACGTAAAGGTTTAATTGCAGAAAAAGGAGGATTGGAGATAACACATATATCAACCTATTACCTAAGTCAAACAGCCTTAATTACTTAACGGAACGATTCGATCCTTAAAAGATTTAATATTCATTAAATCATTTTTCAACAATTTATATAAACTTCACCCAATGAAGTATACTTTCCACCCAACTTGAATGAGCCGAAGGACATCACATATTTTTTTTTGGGTGAGCTTGAGTGAGAGCTCTATACTGAACAATCTCAACCAATCAAGCAGAATACGCTTCTAAAGGATTATGCATCCTTGTATCACTGTCATTTATTTGGAAATATTTTTAAAGCAAACTTAGGTTCTACCGTCTTGAATGAGAACTTTATATCTGTTTGCACTATCTTGGTATGTACATAGTAAAAACTCTTTGATTTAGGCATAACACAGACAACATTGCCGATGCCTAACCCAACCCAAATCCTTTCAAGCTAAAATAGGCTCTACTCTGTAATACATGAGCCGTGGTTTCCTGATCAAACAGAGAAAAAGAATAGTCGCCACACCCAAGTCAAGCCTATTAATCATTCCACAAGCCTGAGACAGTATGGTTGACTGCAAATACAAGGATGACATACAACAGGACAAAAAGAATCAGACTTCTACAAAACCCGATTTGTAAGCAACATAATTAATTTAAATGTCTTTCCCACTTGCTAACTGGGTTTTCGTCTAAATTTTCCAAGCAAATAATTTATTAAAGAAACCATGTCTGCATACCCATCAGATACTATGTTTCGTTCTTAATCTAATTTATCTCACAAACACTTATTATGGAAATCTATTTCATTTGCAAGATATAAATCCGAGAAAGAAAACCCTTTAATAATCTAAATCTCAAAATGAACAACAAATTTGAGTCATGAATCCATGCTTGCAATAGATCTGGGGTTCCTTAATGATTTCTTTTTGCCCTTCGCTTCCAAAAACTGAAACAGTCACAAAAAATACAGCGGGGCTCCTTCAAACTTACCAAGCACGTTGAGTCAGCTCAGCTCTAGAATTTGTACCACCAGACATCCCCTTTTATCCAGATTTAAACGGAATTATTACACCCATGGAGTCAAAATAGAAGCATCTAAATTTAACAGAGAAGCCCATAATAACTCTACTGTAAATAGCTTGAAAACCCCTATGCACTGCTCCTATTTTTAGCATAAAAGCTCTATTTTCAGCCAACTGAGAATAGTATTGAATCTTCATGCATAGCTCGCTTAGCAGAGCTTGAACCAACCAAAACAAAGTAAAAATTGAAATGAGTTGCATGCAGTTAACTTCTCCAAGAAACTTTGAGATTTTCGAGAATTTAATGCTATTAACTCATGCACAGGTGCCATGTAGTGGCTATATTAATTTGCAACTTCTTTCTCTCCAACAATGGCGGTGGAGTTAAATCGATCGGTCCAAGACTTGATTAAAACCATAACACCCTTGCATGGGTCGCTTAACGCCCATTTTAATTATTAAACAATCAAATGCACATCAATTATGGTGAAGACCATATCACCAACAAACAACAAAATGCCAATCCCCATAGTTGTTGACCTTTTCCAATAATCCATGGCAAAGGAGTGTAGTCAGGATTATGAAAATCTCAAGCACTATAATGCCTATCACGAAGACCATATTATTAACAACCAACAGTAAAATGCCTATAAAGTTGGGTCAAAAACCATATGAATTTTAATGCTTACCCCTATTGTCATGGCCAATGGCCTTTAAAACGACTAAACAATCTTTTTAGTTTGCATTGAGGTCTTAGACCAACATGATCAATCACAAACAATAACCACTTAGCATGGAGCCATGATCGGTCGAAGACGAAAATCAAAACAAACAAGTTTCAATCCAATGCATGGTGTGATCAATCCGATCATCTAAGTAAACATCATATGAGCTAGGGTTGATAACCATTGGAACAGTTTTAAAGATATGCCAAGTATGTAATCGAAGATCATTAAAATTGATATAATCTTACCTTGCAATACTTGCCCAAGTCCGGTTATATAATATTATAAACAATATACTTACATATCTGATAAAAAGTTCATTACGTCGACTTCTTAAACAATTACCTTGACGATCTCAAACTTTACCTGTCCCTTGCTGAAGACCATCATTATGCTTTACGGTCTATGACCGTCATGATAACAAAAGGAGGTTAGTACCATTAAACCATCATAATCATTTCTTAATGACGAATAATACCATTGCATCCAAGTACAAATTTACTAATCATTGGCAAATCATTAACTTCAGCAATAAGATAAGCAAATCTCATAAATAGTAACGACAACCAATCAAGTACATCAATGTCTCGAAATCATCACACACAACAAGGTAAAGTAATCTCATACAACATAGCATAACAAGAATAAGTTATAAATGTCAAGTACTCCACGAATGCTTGGCAACAAGCATTGTTACGTGGCTGGGCTTACAACTACGTGTAAGTACGTATATCCTTTTCAGGGTATACATACGTACGTATAGCTGTAATCTCAGCTACGTGACAACACTTTTCCCCCTGCATTTGTAAACCAATTAACATGTTACAACTTGTCCTTGCGACAAACAGGATGAAATTGCGGGATGTGACATTTGCAACAATTTCTGTCTTTTGCTGGGTGTTTTCTTCTACCCACTCAAATTCTCCTCACTGGCACATCTTGTACTGTGTTGAATTCTCCAATCATTTCTTGTTTTCTTCTTTAACTGCGTCTAGAGGATCATCCCATTTTACGATACTGGATTTCGTTGTTAATTCTTCAATGAGTAACAAGAAATTGAATTTTTATATTTATCCATTTTTCATGCGGATTAAAAGGATGAGGTATCTAGATTTGCTGTGGATCAGGACACCTGATTGTAGGAGTCCTTTGTTAGTGAATTTGAATACCTCTTCCTCTACTTGGATTTTGTTGATAGTCGTAGCTGCTAGTGCTTGCTTCATCATAGTCGTGCATCCATGGTCATTGCATGAATGTTGTGGACTCTTCTAAGTCATCTGCCAACTGGACCAGTTCATTTTCATCTTCTAAATCATCTTCTTGATGATCTTCATCTTCATATTCTCTAATAACTGGCTCATAGATCTCATCTTGTTGATAGAGGTCTTCTCCTTTTCAACTATACCCCACAATGCTGCTGCATTGGTAGCATATATAACTTTAACAAATTTGTTTTTACAATGGTAGTCAGGAGCTTTATGGCCAGGTTGGTTGAAAATGTAGTAGATGATTTACTTTGATAGGGGGCGTTGAAATTGGTGGTGACGCAAAAGGTGTGGTGTGGAGCACGTGTGCAACATTTAGGGAAAAAAACGTTTGTGGAATGCAATGTGTTTGACGTATACTAATGACAGCCAAAGGGATTGGTTAAGGAAATTGAGATGCTACTTTGCAGTATTGTGCTTGGAAAGCTTTCGAATGGTTTTAGTAGCGAAAACCAATTGCATTGCTTGTTGTCGAGCAACATCTATGACATCTATTAAAGACATTGATGTTAAGGTTAATCCTTTAATATTGACGTAACTAAGGACTTTATCCATAAGATTATATGGAAGTGGATCAAGAATATGCATTTTTACAGTGTTTGAGGACTGACAATTCCCTTCATAACTTAATTTTATAAATTCAACAGCTAAATTCTCAAATTGACTCAAATCACAAAGTTTCATTTTTGCAAGCCACTTGTTGGCTTCCATCTGTCTATTTTCCTGGGAAACAAATTCATTTATTAGGGTAAGATAGAGAGTGGCCATGTGAGTAGAAGAAAACTAAGAAAGGAAAGAGGAACAAATCTGCACACTGCACAGAATGGACGTGATTAGTATATTTATTATAGAGAGGTGGTTACATTCAGTTTTCAGTTTTCATGCAGTTAGAGGCAGTTCCCAACTGTCTAACTGATGGCTTTTAGTATAAATAACAATGTTAGCAGAAGAAAACTGAGAAAGGAAAGAGAAGAACAAATCTGCACACTGCCCAGAATGGACGTGACAGTATATTTATTATAGAGAGGTGGTTACATTCAGTTTTCAGTTTTCATGCAGTTAGAGGCAGTTCCCAACCATCTAACTGATGGCTTTTAGTATAAATATTCAACAGGCAATAGGATCACGGGCTCTTCTTGCAGAATTCAACTATAGACAAGTTCATGACGAAGTTCTATCATTGAATTCCACCAAATATTCACAATTCGTAAAAATTATTTGGTGGAAAATATAGCATTTGTTCTCCCATCTAGTCCTGAAACAATGCCTAAAACCTTCATTGTGTTACAGCCATGTGGTTATCTCATTTATTGGATTTAACAAATTGTCAATATTGAGATACCATGGTTGAATAGGCACATGTGATCTCTGCATACCTGAAAAAGTCTTTTAAATTTGTTTTATCAGCCATTTTGGCTCTAAAGGGTGTCCCAAAATCAATAGAAATAAGCTCCCTTTGATCTTATTGAATATTTTGTTCTTGTGACTGCTCAGCACCTTTTCCTTTTTTATCTCTATCCTTTTGAACCTGTTCTGTCTGTTCTGCCTTTTCCAACCAATTAAGACTAGCTTCTAAAGCATCTAGCTCATCATCTAAACAGGAGATATTATTTTGTACATGATCTATCTTATCTCATCTACTATGTATCATATAAAAGGAAGAATCTGTGGTACTATGTACTGCGTAATCACAGATCTTGCGGACTGAACATTATTACTAACAATTCTCAAGCTAGTTTTAATGACTTGTACATCTGTACATAACTCAAAAAATTCTCTTGAAAATGATGATTATATCTAGCCATATAATTTCTTTGTTTGAACTTATTGGATGACTCTTTCCTTCTTTGTTAGTAGGCTAGAAAGTTTATGAAAAATAAGCAAATTTTCCTGCTTCTTGCTTATAGTGACCTTTTACTGGAGGCCATCTTTCTCCTCTATAGAAGGTGATGTCATCTTCCTTGTAATATTCTATTGTTTCTTCTCTAGACAAGGAAGACATGAATAAGGCTAGTAGAATATTGGATCGGTTATCTGAGCCTTGGTTTATCTTTTCATCTTTAACTTCCACAAAAAGGTTTCCTATTCTATATGACTTAGAGGATTCTATAGAAAAGCTACTCCTTGGCGTTTCATGAATTTTTGGGCTTTGTGTTGAGAAAGATAAAGATCTATATGGAGTTTGTTTCCCTCAATATTCTGGATTCGTCTTTTTTTTGTCTTTTGGAATAACATTTTTCAGCCAATCCAATTTCCATTCACCGGGAATCTCTATATTATTTATTATTCCCTTCTGCAGTTGTACAATTCCACTGAGGTGTTTGCCAAAAAGGAGATCTTCTAGCCATAGTTACCTAAGACACCGGGACAGGGTTTCCGGGACAGAAAATAATTTCCCAGTTTTTGGGGACGACAGGGTCTGACTATTAAAATAATTATAAATATTAAAAATATACAATAGTTCCCTTAACCCAAAATAAAACATCAAAGATTATAATTTCGGTACCATAGCCAACAATGTTAACAAATGGCATGCAATATCTCTCTATAATGTCACTTATATGGTTATATCCTTGAATCAAAATAATAGCTTTTGGAATAGTAAAGGCCATGCAAACTACATGAATAGCCATCCATAGACAAAAACCAAGGTAACCGAAAAAGTAAAAACACTAAAACTTAAATACATAATTGGCTTCTAGAAAATCCTAATACAGTGATAAAGCCTCCATTATCATACAAAAGAGGCAGAAAGACTTGCACAACAAAATTTTGAAACTAAAGAAATCCTTAAAAATATGCATGTGAATTTATAGATGCTATTGCTATGTATAAGAAAGGCTTAAAAATGTAAAATAACAACAACCTCTCATTAGAATATCTTCTTTTAGAACCTACATAAAACAAAATAAGTCCATTTCTTGGGAAGGTAACTTTGCATGGGAAAAGGATTTACATCTAGTATCACTGCATAAAGTACTAGTTTTCATTTTCCTCTTTTAGAGTCATAATCTTTTATGTTTTTAATCTTTTTAATATATTTTAAAATTGTTTTTGGGACTCGGGGACAACGGGGACTTAGGGACGTCCCCATTGGAGTCACCAAAGTCTCAAAGCACTTGGGATGTTCCGGGTGCGTTCCCTAAATTAGGGAACATTTGCGAGGCGTCCCCTTCATTCTTGCATCTGGGGGTGTGTGGGGTATTTTAAAAATGTTTTTGGGATTCCGGGATAATGGGGACTTCATGGCGTCCCCATTGGAGTCCCCAAAGTCTCAAAGCACTCGGGACGTCTCGGTGCATTCCCTAAACTCAGGAACGTCCCCGGGACATCCCCTTCATTTTTGCATTTGGGGGTGCGTGGGGGACGTTTCATCCCTGTCCTCAAGCACCCAGGATATCCGGGATGACTTGGGAATGGGGGTTGCACGTCCCCACGTAACACTTCTTTTAGCACTTTTGGATGACTGGTATTTGTCATGAATAGAGGACTTGAATATTTATAGGCACATACTGGAATGGACCATATGTGTTCAAACCTTACATAGAAGAACTTAGAAAATAATCCTCAACAGTTGAAGGATCTTAACTTTACTTCCGAGCATCCTTTATCTCTAGCACTTACAAATAGATTTGGACAAAACTCATAACAGATTGGTCCATCATTCAAACAAGATATAGAGGATAATTGACAAGCATGCTCAAATTGTGTTCGTCTTCGATCACGAGATGGCGACATAAGAAACACATTTTATATTTTCAGGTATTTGAGGTTGAATATACACATGGATCATGGCAAAATGTGCAAACTGGACTTCTAGGTGACTCCAGATATAACTATTTTAGATTTTGGAAATAGAGGAATCGGGTTGGTCTGGTAAACCTTGTTAGGTCTGTATTCCAAAGCAATTTCGACAGCTTTAACCTAGGATGGAGAAAGGACTGGAAAGTAGGCTTATAGAATATCTTATTTATCATATTATCATTTTTCAAAACAGACTTCTTGTAGACTTTTCCAGGCTTTATTACAGGAGGAATAGAGTCCCTAATAATACCTTCAAGATTGTCTTCAGTAACTTTATTATCGGGCATATCTTTGGCTAGATCCTTCAGTTTCAAATGCTTGGGGCCTGGTTCAGCTTGATTGGCTCCAAAATAGCATTCTGCCTCTGCTTCATTAAGAATATCGTATCCTTGGGTGGCACCATCGCTTGTAAGGAATTATGCCATTTCAACCTACAATTTCTATCAATACAAGCTTGACTAGGGCTTCCCAAACGAGCAAGACAAACCCTTAGACAATATTTAGAAGACGGGTAAAAGACTCTAAAGGGATATAGTCAAGACAAGGTAATAAAAACTTCTAAGGTTTACTGTTTCAGAATAGCTTCCAGCTCTGATACCACTTTTACCAGAATAGCTTAAGGTTAGGGCCGAATGATTATGGCTTCAATATTAATAGAACAAGGTCTTACGACAGAAAATTACAAATTAAGGAATTTCTGATATCCCAGTTCACTCGAAGTGCAAGGATAAAGCATACTCTCCTTAATCAAATGACTTCACTCTTTAGACTTTGAGACTCCTAAGACTTGGGCTTGAATACTCGATGCCCACTACTGCTTCCTAGACTCTTATTTATATTGATTTTAGGTGGCAACACTGACAATAGCGCCAAGGATTTAAAACTGTTGAAGATGAAACATTTTTGTCTTCCAAAACAGTTTCTTGTCATCTTTCTTAATAGGAAACGTATGAAAATGTAGTTTATGAGTCTAGAGTTGCTACATATCTCTGTCTCAATCTTTAAATTTAAATACATTTTCATGGATTCTTGTACATAACTGTGAGAGAAAGAAATTCTGAATTACAATTCTATTTCACATGTTTGCATGGTTGAATGACATTGTTCTTTGTTACTAAGTGTATTTCCTGGTTATATTCTGTTTTTCTATATACTCTGCTGGTTATTTACAAGCAATAAAATAAAATTCTTGTGTCTATAACACATTAGGTTCCTTTGATTTGAAAGGGTTTTCTGCTGGATTGTTCTTGGGATCCGTAACATGCCTCCTGGACCAAATTGATTTCTTGAGTGATATCTGTAAGCCATCCTAGGAGGAGGTAGATAACTATAAATCATCAGATGTTGGTAATGAGAATTCATGAGGATGTTTATAATTTGTCTTGGTGGTGGACTGCGAATCATAATCTGGATATATTTGATGGATCAACTTGATGATTACTGTAAATTGTCTCCATAGGTTGCAGTTTGTAAGGTTTTACATGAGCTTTTCCCTAGGAAAACCTCTTTGGGTTAGATGTCTGTTAGCCATCTCTGGAGGCAATGTTTGAAATAAAAGTCACCTTAGATGATTGCACAAATATTTATATGATTAATGATGCCTTCATGGAGATTAAAATCAAGAGACTTAGGTGGGTTTTGGTTATTAATGCCATGTGGTTTGCAAGCAAGTACTGGCATAGTCAGTCGTGTTTTATATTTTGCTGTTTGTGATGGTATCCAGGTGGGAGGATCCATATGTGGCTTCATACTATTTTAGATAAAACTAAAAGCCACCTTGCACATTATATTTTTAGGATTTATGTCATTTCAGCAAAGAGGATAAAGAAACCTTGATGTTTCGTGAATTTTCTTAAATTATTTGGCTATTCAAAGATTAATACAGAATGGCCAATCAAAAGAAATCAAAGAATCATTAATGCGGAATGAAAAATTCAGTTAAGAGAACAAACATGGTTGATATATATAGTCAATGTTTTCTGTGTATAGATTGGATGAAAACTCATACATACAAAGACATGTTCAGAACATAGATGTAATTTTGGCTCTTTTCCAGAAATAAGTGTCTTGAGATCCCTTACAGACTTCTCTCTTTTGTTCCAGGTTTGCTGCAGCTCTTGTTGACAAACCAGTTTGGATAATGAAGCGTTGTGCCAACAGATGGGGCAGATACACTGCCTGTAATATTTGATAGAGGCTTTTTGGGGTTTATCATGATTGGTGTGAGTCCTTTAATACTTATCCGCGATCGTATGATCTTCTGCATGCAGACCATCTGTTAAATAAGCTGACATTGAGGTAATTATTCTTCATCCTTCCTAATTGTGCAATTATTTTACAACAGATAGGAGATGAAACACTCATAAAAAACATTAGAGAAAGTTAAAGGAAAAATTTCCCATGATATGTGGTGATAAAGCAAAGGCAGTTGTCACAGCTACTCATTAATATCGACTGTGATAGTTTCTGATCTCCTTAATGTTGATAATATTATTGCAGGTGTAATTTGGTAGATATAATTTTAGAAATGGATAGAATTTTGAGGCCACAAGGGTGGGTTATAGTCCGTGACATGCTACCAACAGTGGAGAAGTTATTGCCTGTAATGCATTCTCTTCACTGGCATACTAACACTAAAATAACAGAGAAAAATGAGAAGCTTGTTGTTGCCCAAAAAGGTCGATGGCGTCCTGAGAAAGCCCCTCAGGTCCTTTCATAGTTCCAGCAGAATAAAAGGGCCATCCACGTTTTTTCATATATCTTCATTGGTTTATGGTATCATTTAAGATGCATTCTTCTAAAATGATAGAATTCATGTCATAACTATGGAATAGAATGACAAGATTGTATTTCAATAGATTGTGCAATGAACACGGGTCCATATGATGTACCTGATGCCAGGCCCTGAGGCTAGCAAAAGTTAGGTGGATCATCAGTGGGATAAGAGATGCAAGTCATACCAATGTGTAAGCCATTTTCTAACAATTTTTCTAAGGGATCTGTCCAAACTTTGTATATCTACACGATAAATCGGGCCATCTACTTCAACTATATCCTCATGTAACAATATTTTCTTCAACTCTTAAAATTGGAAAAGTTGAATATTTTTAGAAGACTGACAATGTCCATCCCATTAGATCTCTTAAGACTTTGCACCATATATTTATGCTGACCTGAGATGTATTTGTGATCTATTCTAGAGCTTTTGGGTCAATTGTATCTCTATAATGTGCATTAAGAGCGACTCTGTTAGTTTATCGGTTATTGAATATTATGCAGTCGCAGGATTACTGGAGTTGGCAAGTAAAGCGCATTGTCTTATTGTATAGAACATGCCATATGTTTGGAAAGTTGGATTCTATTAAAAACCCACATTCCAGATATCACTAATTTGTAAATAGCTGCTACTTAATACTATTGAGAACTAATGTAATTATGTTCTTTAGTTAAGATTTACCAAAACAAATCATGTTCACTTGTGAATAATTATCTGAAATTCCTGTCTATATTTTACTGTTTCCTTATAAAGGATTCAACAAAATTTGATATTGAATTGAAAATCATAATTTTAACTTTTAATCAATGATGAAATGAATGTCCATCAATTAATTGTTTATTGGCATTCAGCCCTTTATGAGAGTGAAATATAACACATTAGAAAGTTGTGTTGCATACACTGAGATTATATACCAATCAGGTACTCAAGTTTAGGATTCTCCAATTCTACTTCAAGTCACAACGCAGTCTTCTTGATAATGACCCCAGTATTGTTATCTTCTAGGGATCAGCTAGGACTAGAATCTAGGCCTTCCCATTAGCATGCTACAGTGCCACTGAGCTACCGGCCCCTTGTCCGGAGTGTGGATTGTTCTTCACAAGCATTTGATGTAGAAGAGGTAAAGAGATTAAAAACAAAGATGTTACCTTAACAAGAGAATTGATTTGAAGCACCCTCATAATACAAGGTAAAACTACTATTAAGTGCCGATAAAGAACACATTGCCACTCAATCTTTGCCTAACAAACAATTCTGGATGTAAGTATTTCCATGTAACTACGAGTTACATTTATATCTTCTATAAACACCATATTTTGTTTAAGTGATTAATTTTTAGTTATTTTAACAATTCAAATTTACTACAGTATTTTTAAAAACATTATATATTTTTTATATATGACTAAGTATATTCACAACCATTAGCTATTTTATACTAAAGAATATTAGAAGTACAAATATTTTAAAACCATTTTAAAATGTTAATAATATATATTTCAATCACAATAATCTACACATTAGTGCTAAAGGATCATGTTGAATACAAAATAAAGTATATTAATAGTAAATGTTGTCAATACTAAATTTTCAATCCCAAATATGTTAATATTAAGTTGTTGATCGTTCTCAAGGGTTGGTAAAATGGATACATACAATTTGAGGTGGGTTTTGTCAATTGGCTTAGTTATTGACGTTGTTTCTATGGAAAACATGTGCAACTAGGGCTAGAAATATTTGTAAGAATGCTTAAAGTGAATCTTTATTTTGGGTTGTGTGTGGTTTGAGCATCCTTTTAAACAATTTTGCCAAAGCCTTTGAGATTCGACATGTTTTGAAATTTTAATAGGTTAATAGTTGAAATTGGTTTGCAAATAGGTTAATAGTTGGAATTCATTTGCAAATGTTGGCCTTATAATCAAACCAAGGACACTTGCTTCACACACAATTGATACCTTGATTATTGTAAAATACATCATTTAGATTATTTGCACTTTTTTAATTTGTGAGATAGTCTACAACACGATAGCTAATATGGGCAAACTTGTTTCTCTCCTAACATAACAAGACGGTTTACCAATAGTCCATAAGGAAACACATAATTTGTTCAAACTTGCTTCTTTCCTCCCACATAACAAGATTTGACCGTGAGATGGACGAAGGAGTTAGAGGAGCATTTGAAAATACCATCACCGATGGGTGACCTTGCATTTGGATAGGGAGCAAGGGGTCCTAATCCTACTAATGAACCCACAATACTTAACACCTTTGAATAACAATACAAAGTTTGAAAGTTTGATTATAAACTCTAATAATGTAGAGATGTCTCTACAACCCTAACACCATATATTCCATTATCAAATATTATGATTTCTCCCAATTATGTGATGACAACTCAACTTTTGTCTCAAGGAGATGTATATAAGAGCGTGGTTCCATTTTGTTGCCTCATAGGCGAGATGAGTAAAATGTGCAATCGGTGGGGATGGGGAAATTATTATGACAACAAGACAATGTAATATCCTTTGTGGCTTTCTTTGTGCTATGTGGGAGGTGGCGTACAATAATGTTATTTTTAAGGATTATAGAGTCGAAACTTTGGTTTGGATCCTCTAACTTTCATTTAATATATTCTTATTTGACGGTGGACAAGAGGCCATGAGCATCAACTTAAAATATCTAAGGATATACACTTTTCGTCAATCCCTAGTATAGGAGCATGAAATGGTTTAGTGGATTAAGATCACAATTTTATTGTGTGGTGATATAGGCAAGGAATACTTTACGAAAAAAATTTATTTATTGATTTTAATGTTATTAAATATGAAAATTCCCTCTTGATATATGTAGAATATTTGGCGAATCTTTGTTAGACTTGACATCATGGTGTAGAGTGTTTGACAATTTATTTACAATAACAAAAATATCCTTAAAGATTTGGTGAATAGAGATGATATGAAAATTAGACACTTAGGGCGAGACTTTACAAACCTATTATATGATGTCAATGATAGTCACTAACTTATTTGAAAGTGTACTCACCATCATTCTAAATTACAAAGCACATAATCCTCACCTCTTCTTGTTTTTTTATAAAATAATACTTCAACTCGGACACCATTCCCGAGTAATTTCATGCAATTTGTTAAAGAATCATGATATGAATCATCATATTCATTTCAATACTTTCATTAGTATAAAAATATAATTCATTCTTACACTAAAAAAATATTAAATTGTAATGTTGTATGCGTTTCAATATTGGATTTGTTATTTCCAAGTACTTCTTAGCTATAAGAATATGAGAGAATAACCTTAGAGTTTTTATAATATTGTGATTAATGAATTGATTCAAATCTAAAACTTTTATATTTTATCTATCATTGATCCGAAAATAATCAAGTTTTATCTACCTGATCTCGGACCCTTATAGGCTTTAAAAATTTGCCGACAATTTTCTCCTTTCAAGTAATCAATTTAAAAATTAATGCAAGACAATAAAAACAATTACACAATGATTGATTATGGAGTTCAGCAATTGCCTACGTCTCCGGGTTCTTATCGAACCATTCCACTAGTCAAAACTTGTAAGTTACAATAGTACTTTCACAAGAAAACCTAATGGAAACTATTAAGAACTTGCTTAGAAGAATAACCAAACCTTCAGAAGACAAGGGTGAAATATAGCACCCGACTTCCCCTTTCTGGCGTATTCGGCAAGCTCGATGGCACCAACTCCATTGTTCGGAATCCTCTCGGTTCTTGATCGGCCTTCTAGATGCTTCGTAATGCCCTATGGCACTTTGGTCGATATTCCAGGATTCACAATAATTTGGTGTGGCGCTATGGGCCGACTAGGTAGTATTAATAACTCCTAGTCACAATAATGCCTATTTAATAAAATAGGTCTTCACAACTTTATAATAAGCCTAAAAAAATAGGTCTTATAAAATAAACACTCCTCTCGCTTGCTCGGGCAATATTCCTCAAGCTCTTGCTTTGAGCTTCCAAGTTGTGTGTTTTACAATGCAATGGGTTCCCTATTTATACAAAAATAGGGCCCTAAAAAATGCATAAAATATTATCCTAAGGCTAATTTTAGTCTAGCCCATACATAGAAATTGGGATAATATTCGGATTGCATGTTTAATCCCAAATTAAACGTTGCATATTTTAATGGGATAAAAATCCATTTTAGCGGCTAAGGTGAGGGGGAGTGGTTTTGAATAAGGGGATAATATCCCACATTTGGCGCAGGTTTTAAAGTGGTCAAAGGACCACTTGGGCATAACCGCCCCACCTTATTCTCACGTGGATCTCCACGCATGGCTTAGCTGCCCCCACCACCGCTTCACCTCCTTCTCCACGTGGAAGCTTCCACGTATGGCATTTGCATGCCCCCCACCACTCCATCATGTGGTCTAAGCATAGCATTTGGTGGTTAAGTGGGTTTAGAGGATTATGTGGTTATACTAATGTTTGCACACACACACACACACACACACACACACACACACACACACACACACACACACACACACACACACACACACACACACACATGCGTGGCATTTGGAAATAAGTATGGAAAAGAATTACAAAGTAAAATGTAACTCGGTCCATGTATGACTCAGCTAATTAGCTCGATGTCGACCCTTGATAGGAAAATCAATCATATTTGATTCGTGGTGGCTTGTGGACCCACCACGTCGGCGATAATACCATAGTCCACACGGCGGTGGGCTCCCCTCGTAACAAAAGTTGAGCCTCTTGTTCCGATGAGCAATCTTTACGACCGTCAAAGACCGGAGATCGAAAATCAACATATGAATCCCTTTGCCTTTTCGCCACGTGTCACAAGTGCCATTGGTCTAATATTGACCAGTTGACCAAAGTTGACTTTTCTGTTGACTGAACTTTGACCGGACATATCTAGAGCTCTCAATGTTCGTTTGTCGCATTCTCATAGTCGATGGAAAGCTCTCGACATGATCTTCTGCACTGACACCATTTAGGGATGTTTAGGGAACTTTTGAAAATGATCCCCTGATCACACCTCCCCACTAAGAAAGGCTTTTGTCCCAAAAAGCTTATATTGGAACATTTTGCCATCCTGTCCTGAATCTGGAAACTCTGCTGCCACCTCGGAAGTTCTGCTAGTAGTAGACCCTTGGGTCTTCTCCTTTGCAACCTTCTCACTTGAAAACTTTTCTCTGATCCTAGGACCAGTGGGTTATGGGCCCACCTGATACTTCATTGTGCCACTCGATATCGAAGAAGACTCTCCACACCTCGCTGTATGGTGCTAAGTTTCGCATGAAACCTCGCGCTCCTAACGTGCGGTGCTAAGCTTCTTGATATCTGACAACAAGGATCTTCTTTTACTCTATAACACAACTCTTGGCTCGAGTTGATTCCACAGAATCTAAACTGGTTTGAAGGAACTCCATGTTATGTAGAGCTATTATCGATCCGATGTCGATGATGGACAATAACTTGTCCTTTTTAGACCTCAACACCTCCAATACATGATGCTAAGCCTCTTTCAAGACCTCAAGCCTCTAATGCATGATGCTAAGTCATTCTGAGACCTCAACGCTTCCAATACATGATGCTAAGCCTCTTTCAAGACCTCAAGCCTCCAATGCACGATGTTAAGTCTATTGATTAGCTACCATTCGAATGTGTGGTTGCAATGCCTTGACACCGAATGACGTTTCGAGTTGATCCTTTGAGAGATCCTCTTGTTGACACACTAATATCATGTACCACTACATTTGTACGGTCATAATGTCTCTACACGAATGAAGTTCCGACCCGAGCGTCAATGCCAACGGTGATTCACTACCATTCGCTGCTACATGGTCACAATGCCTCTACACATAATGAAGTTTGAGCGGACTCTGTGAACTCTATTGCTGCACAAATGGCGATCAATCTCAAGCTTTATATGAGTCAAATCATGTATCTCTTTATGTAAGGTACTCACAAGTTGATTAGGAGATAAGTTTAGAGCATTAATCACATTTTCTAAGTAAGAAAATCCACTAAGTATGGTAAACCTTTCTCTCAAGCATTTTCTCTGAGAATCGATCTCCAAACAAATACTGCATACTATTCATCAATCTGAATTATGTAATATATAATTGAAAAAATGTTGACTTACCCATTTTAAAGGACTTTCACTTTTAGGTATTACCTGGTCCTAGGTTGAATTGTCAACTAGTGGTGGAGTAGAAACTTCCTTTTCCTTTGCAATAGGCCTCCATTCCATCTTTGGCTTGCCATTACTCTGATGGCGAGATGGATGCGATTTCAGCAATTTTCCACCGGTGCCCATTCCTCGGTAATGAGCATAAAAATTCCTCTTAATCTCCTTCTGGGATGAGGAACTCTTTTTGCCATTTCTTGACTCTGCATGACAAGATTGGTCTTTCTGACTTTCCTTGTTCCTAACAAACGACATCAACTTCTTCATCAATGTCCTTCTTTTCCAGCATCTAGCCATAGAATGATTATGCAATCCACAAAAAGTACATGGAAAGGAATTCCACATTTTCTTAAAATCATAACCATACCTCTTAAGCTGAAAAAGTGGATCAGAAGTTTTATTGTGCTTTTGATTATGGTAAGAAACTGGAGGTGGAATCTCATTACCTCTTTGCTGATTTCTCTTACCACATCCTGCCTATGATGATGAAGCACAACTTTCCTTCTCAGAATCTTTGTGCAAGACTAGTGGGGTATTCACTTTGCTTTCGGAAGCTTGTCTCTCGTCATTCGAGCATTCTTGGAGCATTCTCCAATTTCCATCCCCGCACTAGGATAACCCAAACCTACAAAATGAGGACGATCCTCGACTTGTATTGGGTTAGCAATACCTTGGCCATTTTTACCAAGGCTCTTCCATCAAATCCCATTTTATCTAGTAACTTGGATCCAATGCCTCTAGTATGCTTTTCAAACAAACCAAAGACTTCATTACCTGAATCTAAAACCGAATGGGAGGAAGAAGAAGATTCCAGTGGTGAACAACTTACAGTGTAGTCATCTGCCATGGTCTGCATCTGATGTTGAAGGTATTTCCTTTCTCTGATCACCACATTGCAACCTTGCCAAGAGCTCATCCTTGGTTTACAATTCTGATTTTAAGCGAGTATTCTCCTCTTCCAAGGAGTAATACATTGATCACAAGAGAGAATTCTCTTCCTGGATCTGGTGATTATAAGCTTCAATTTCCTCGAGCTTCACTGTTTAGACATCTTGCCCATAGTGCACTTGTACCCTGTTCACACAAACTGAACCAACTGCACCAATCTTGAAGCAATCACTTTGTTAATCAGATTTACTAAAGCAAAAATGGAGCTAAACCAGCTTTGATACCAAACTTGCTTAGAGATTAGCAAGTTTGCAAGCCAATAACCTACTCTGATACCAAACTTGATCCGAAAATAATCAAGTTTTATCTACCTGATCTCGGACCCTTATAGGCTTTAAATATTTGCCGACAATTTTCTCCTTTTAAGTAATCAATTTAAAAATTAATGCAAGACAATAAAGACAATTGCACAATGATTGATTACAGAGTTCGGCAATTGCCTACGTCTCTAGGTTCTTATTGAATCGTTCCACTAGTCAAAACTTGTAAGTTACAATAGTAATTTCACAAGAAAACCTAATGGAAACTATTAAGAACTTGCTTAGAAGAATAACTAGACCTTCAGAAGACAAGGGTGAAAAATAGCACCTGACTTCCCCTTTCTTGGCATATTCGGCAAGCTTGATGGCACTAGCTCCACTGTTTGGAATCCTTCGGTTCTTGATTGGCCTTCAGACGCTTTGTAATGCCCTATGGCACTCCGGTCGATATTCCAGGATTCACAATAATTTGGTGTGGTCGTTATGGGCCGACTAGGTAGTATTAATAACTCCTAGTCACAATAATGCCTATTTAATAAAATAGGTTTTCACAGCTTTATAATAAGCCTAAAAAAATAGGTCTTATAAAATAAACACTCCTCTCGCTTGCTGGGCAATATTCCTCAAGCTCTTGCTTTGAGCTTCTAAGTTGTGTATTTTTACAATACAATGGGTTCCCTATTTATACAAAAATAGGGCCCTTAAAAAATGCATAAAATATTATCCTAAGGCTAATTTTAGTCTAGACCGTACATAGAAATTGGGATAATATTCGGATTGCATGTTTAATCCCAAATTGGGCAGCGTTGCATATTTTAATGGGATAAAAATCCATTTTACATTTAAGGTGAGGGGAGTGGTTTTGAATAAGGGGATAATATCCCACATTTGGCGTAAGTTTTAAAATGGTCAAAGGACCACTTGGGCATAACCGCCCCACCTTATTCTCATGTGGATCTCCACGCATGGTTTAGCTGCCCCCACCATCGCTTCACCTCGTTCCCACGTGGAAGCTTCCACGTATGGCATTCGCATGCCCCCACCGCTCCATCACATGGTCTAAGCATAGCATTTAGTGGTTAAGTGGGTTTAGAGGATTATGTGGTTATATTAATGTTTGCACACACACACACACACACACACACACACACACACACACACACACACACACACACACACACACACACACACACACACACACACACACACACACACACACATGCGTGGCATTTGGAAATAAGTATGGAAAAGAATTACAAAGTAAAATGAGAGTTAGTCCATGTATGACTCGGCTAATTAGCTCGATGTCGATCCTTGATAGGCAAATCGATAGTAAGATTCGTGGTGGCTTGTGGACCCACCACATCGGCGATAATACCATAGTCCACATGGCGGCCGGGCTCCCTCCGTAACAAAAGTTGAGCTTCTTGTTTCGACGAGCAATCTTTTACGACCGTCGAAGACCGAGATAAAAAATCAACACGAATCCCTTTGCCTTTTCACCACGTGTCACGGTGCCATTGGTGTGTCCCTAGATTTCAACCTGAAATATGAGACTAACCCATATTAAAAATTTCATACTTTTGAAATAATGGGTCGTTTTGTGTTTTTATTGCTAGAAAATGTCTGCATTTTGTGTCAAGATATTCTTAGAGAGCCACATAATCCAATTTTTCCAAATACCTAGATGCCCAAACTCATTATATTATGTTTAGGGTTTGCCCCGGGAAATTTTTATTTAATTATTTTAAGCCCTGTTTGAGGTAAATTGTGCTCAGGTTTAACCCTGTTGAGGTTTTACATGTCAATATTCCCATATACCAGTAGGGTTTCCACCAGGAATGAATCCTGGGCTTTATCTGTGACTTCTGGCAATGTTTTGCGTTTTTGTTATTTTTCTTTTTTTTTTCTCTGTGAAATTCCCCTAGGTCAATTCCTTTGTTGGTTTAGTCTGTTTTCTTTGCCTGGAGTATCTGGAGATCATCTACGGATGTCATGCCGAAGGAATTTTCCACAGGAGGTCTAGTTCTCTCTAAAAAGACATGAAGTCATGCACAAAAAGGCCTCTTCTGGGTAAGTCACATTTTTGGGAAAGGAAGGTTTTAAGCTACAATGGGATTTTGGTGGCAACAGTAGGTGGGAATTTTGTACTGCTGGCAGGTACTTTTTCCCATGGAAGCAAAGTCACTTAAGTCATGATGGGAAAATTAGAGGCGAAGAGAGCAAGGGAATTTCTTATACCTGCCTTGCAGGGTGAAAATTCCCATTGTGAAATAAAAGAAAATCACTTAAGGCATTGATGGGAATTTCTTGCAGGGTAAAAAATACCATTATGAAAATCAAATAGCTTAAGTGGATCATGGGATTTTTGGAGATGCTATGCAGGTGAATAATCCCATTGGAAATTGACTTTTAAAAATAGAAATTAGCCATGTCAAAAAGTGCGACCCCTTTTGGAATAGAAGGATAGCTTTAATTGCATTTATTAATTGTTTCTATTCCTAATTTTGGCGCCCAAGCATGAGGAAAAGTCAACACAGGATGAGAGGATAAAGGAAATTGGAAATAGAATTCTAAAATTAAATAAATTTAATTTATTTAATGCAGCCCTCTCTCATGCAAAAAAGTGCGACCCACCTAGAGGAGAAATAATACTTTTTAAAGTATTTATTGATGGAATTAATTCCTATTTTTGGCGCATGAGGTCAAAGCATAGTGTGAAGTCAATGTAGACTGGAAGTAGAAAGCTAAAATTAAATAAATTTAATTTATTTAATGGCAGCCATGAGCATGCACAAAATAGGCGCCCAAATTGAAGAGAAAAGCATGATTTTTAATTAATTAATTGCCGGAAATAGGAAGGGAAATTATTAATTATAGAATGATCAAGGTTATATAAGCATGGGCTGCCATATTAATGGAGTTATTAATTCTTTAGCAAAGGAGTGCAGCCCAGACAATTTTGGCGCCCAAAGAAGGAGGAATTTTGCTCAGAAAAAGGTGTTTTCATTGCTTGAAAAGCTTCAAAGTTTGGTGCCTAGGTTTGAAGGAGCTTGATTTAAGTCTGATTAATTGTCTGCATAGTATTACAGGTGCCCAGGTGAAGTTACAAATATTTATGCTTGCTTTGCATGCAAGCAAAGCCTCAAATTTTAGGGCAGCGGGCTTTTATGTAGATTTTTATGATAAAATCAAGTGTTCATGCTCCGGATTCCATCTTTGTCTGAATTAATTGCAGGTATTCATTACAGGTGCTTATATAATTGAAAGGGAGCTTAAATCAATGTCCAATACATTGAATATATCTTCGAATTTGAAGAAATTCCCAGATCTGCACCAATTGTAAAGAATTCCGGCCGAATAAAAAGAAAAAGAGTTGCTCAGACAAAGATTGCTTTGGCCATGGCGAAGCATGATGAAAAGTCAAGGATAAGCAGAATCATGCATAGCTTCAGATTCGATTCAATGAGATTCAGATCCATATTTCGATCCATATCCGATTCGAGATCCAGATCCAGATTCATAATTGCAAAGGCTTCATCCTCTTATTTCTAATGCAGCCCGTGAAGAAGTCAGTGCATGGAGAATTCCTTCCAGGATCTTGTGCATGTTCTCCCAATCTTCCAGTTGAAGCCTTCATTGAATTTGCATTCACCGGAGTGCTTTCCAGAATTTTTAATTGCTCATATGCAATTAAAAATAAAAATGATGAGTTATTTATGACAAACATTGCACTGATGCATGTATTGGAGAAGAACTACAAAAGCTTCAAGGATAAGAGGGAAGACAAGGCAAAGGCAACACCCATAAGCAAAATTCCAGATCCAGTTGCTTCCAGATCTAGCTTCAGATCCAGTTTGGTGAGAATCAAGGGCAAAAGAATCAATTGCATGCAAAATATGGAAAAAGAACAAAAGTGTTGCAACTTTCTTCTAATTTCTTTTCCTCTTTCTTCTTCTTTTCTCCGACAAAGTAATTGAGCGATCAATTAAATTATAAAACTTAAGTGATTGGTTTAAAAGCCATTACTTGAAGAAGTCAACTACTTGGAAATAGGTGGCAGATATGCAAAATACAAGGTTCTATTTTCAGTTGCAAATCATGCATGTCATGCAAAGAGGAATTCCATGAGGGAGATTGCCAGTTGTTTCCTTGACAACTTCCACATGTGCCAGTTCACTAAAAGCTTCCTATTTGTAATTTCCCCTCTACATGCTATAAGTAGAGGAAGAACCTTGGGTTAATGATCAAAATTTGTAAGCAACATTCTTGTGTTCTAGACTTTGTGCTGAAACCCTTGATAGCTATTTGAAGCAAAGGAATAGAAAGGAGCAGATTTCGGAGAACTTTGTGGTGCATTTTGTTTCTAGCTTTTTTTTTTGTCTTAGATCTACTTATAAACTTTGTGTTATTCTAGATCTAGATATGAAAGTTGCCTTTGCTTATAATTGTGTGTTAATATCTATTGGTTTTGTTTATGTGCATGCAATCAACTATGTAATCTATTGATTGGGTTGCACATCTTCCCTCTTTCTTTCTGTGTTTTTATTATTTTCCTTCTTCATTAGATATTTCCTTTCTTTAATAGCTGCTTACTTGCTACAAAACTATATAGTTATGGTTCATGAGCTGCATGGTTAAAGTAAAACCCCTAAATAGATACTAGCATTTAATTGACAAATCTTACACGGAGCCTCACCAAAATAAGGGAGATTTATCTCATGATGCTAGGTTTTTAGCTATGCAGAAAATCTAGCTTATTAGTGTAAGATACATTTTTGTGAGTCCATTTGGATTATTGACACTTATGGTAGACCATTGTTTTATCCGTGGGTCAACTAGATCATACATTTTTCTATGTTTTGGGGTTTTCCTCCTCTTACTTCATCTATTGGTAAGTGTATGGATAGACAATATTTCTCATTTATCAATATTTTTTTGTACCGACCCATTTATTATATTGAGTGGTTATTCTTTAGGTGTCTAGTGATATGACCACATATATATTTTTTCCTCTATGCTTGTGGAGTTAATTGTTTGTTTGATCATAATTTACTTACGTGCATACTCTAACATGGTATCAAAGCTTAGGGTTGCTAAAGTGTATAACTCCCTAGGTTCCTATCATTTTCTATTGTAAGGGTCTATAGTGAAGATGATATATCTAAAAATTGTTTGGTTCAAGTTTATTCTCTATCACGATGCTATTTCTGAAGAAACTAGATCCACAAAAATCATGGGCAAATACCATTTTTGATTTCAAATCTATTTTAATTGCCAAATTTGGAGGTAGTAGGAACTTGTTTGAATAGGTTCATAGCGCTCTCTTAGCACATGATTTTATTTGTATAGGTAAATGAGGTTTATAGAGAAATTTCCTTTAGGTTTAACATTTTAAAATTTTGATTACATTTTTTTATTTCTTTGCAAAGTATTAGTAGGATCTGATTTTCGTTAATATCTAGATTCTAATTCAATTTGGCCTAAAAATCATTTACATGTTAGAATTCTCCAATGAAGAACGATTAGTAGGTGGTCACATAGGTGATCAATCATTTAAGTGCATGGGTATTATCCATTGGTGCTAATGAGAATGTGAATATTTCCATTTTTGATTGAAATATCATACGAGGAAGATAGATGGGACTTTTACGATAAAGTGTCTAAAAGGAGGATTTTCCTCTTGACAAGTAGGTATGGGAAAGAGAAAATCCATCCTCTCATATCATCCCTTTATCCTTAAAGGAGTGGTGAAGTAGGAAAGCCAAAATCATGGATAACAAAGTAATTTTAACGTTTATTTAGGAGCCATTAGTGTCCCCTTAGGATTTGGGAAGAACCCTCGCCTTAGATATGAGGTTCCTCATATGTATAGGTGGAATGTTGTACCTAGTCATGTTGGGATGGTAAGAAGGTTTTTATAGATCACAATAAAGTCAAGAGTTAATGTGTTATGACTATAATAACACTTATAGGTAGACTTCTATCGAGAAGAGTTTTTTTGAGGAAGCTAAAGGACTATATTCTTACCTCGTGGCTGTAGTGATTTTCAATTCTTTACCTTTTTTCCCAAGGGATTTTTCATGATTCATTTCAAAGAGAACAAATACATATTTTTTCCTACAAAGGAAAACTTGGGTTCTTAGAAATCACAAGATTATGACACAACCTTCGGTGGATAATTTTCAGCTCTTTCATATTAGAAAATATTTTAGAAAAATTTGGATAAAAAATTATGCGTTATCTTGAATATCAAATTGATAACATGATTAAGGATATTGAGAATTTTGTGGTGAAGCTTGTTTCTTTTTATCCTAGGAGGAAGTCTTTGCATTTAACCATTTATGTGTAATATTGAAAGTTATAGTGAACCTCACGAATACCATTGGTAAGTTACATTCAAATTTCCTTTGGAAGAACTCTGCTCAAAAGGTGGAGTATGAATCTTGCCAAGAAATGTTTTAGGTGCAATTTGGTAAGTCACATTGTAAGATTTTTCCCTTTTCAATACTCTTACCGAGGCATGGACCCTAGATACGGGGACAAGGATCCCTTAGATAAGGGAAGTAGTGAGCAAAGATTCTCAAGATATCATCACTAACATCCTTCCAAGGGTTGTTTGGCCTCTCAATAAGATTTGTTTGGTAACGAATGAAGACCAAAGAAATTATCCATTACTGAATTTCCAAGAAATTCCTCACTTTCAATAGGATAAGGGCATGCTAGTAGTAAATAATGATAAGTTCTTAGAAAAAGAATTAGAGGGGAAGCTGTATCCATTGTTGGCATGTTGTGTTTAGGTGTTGTCATTGATGTAAAATCCCATTAATGACAAAGAGGATGATGGAGTAGAGTCATAGGATGCTTAGTATGATGGTGACATGGATTTTCAGGTGTGTTCTTGGTGGTATGAGTTGATTCAGTGAGATTGGCTTGTTCTAGCAAGCCTAGTCAGTTGGCCTAGCTAGCCTAGGTGATGGTGCATGATGGTTGGAGTTTCTTGGTAGCTTGAAGAGCTTGTTGGCAGCATGGAGAGCATGTTTAGGGAGTGCTTAGGCACTCACCTAAGTTTCGGGTGCATGTACAAGGCTGAAGACCAAGATTCAAGTGCTCATCTAGACCATGTCTAGGTGTATGGAGGCATGCAATTGAGTTGTGAAGCCATGTAAGATCATGGGTGCATGCAGGTAGGTGTTTCATGATGTACTAAGGATTTCATGACCTTTTGGAGAGGTTTCATGATGATTTATGTGTCATAATGTTGTCATTTATGTCAAGTTTACATTGATGTCAAAGTGTCCCCAAGGTGTCCAGGTGGTTCCATGAAGTGTCAAGTCATGTCAAATCATGAAGTCATGGTGTGCAAGCATAAGCTAGGTGCATGGTCAAGCAAGTAAGGTACACGGTGAGTCCTCTAAAGGTGGTATGCAGACTTAACAAGGTCAAACATGGTCAATTAGGTGTGTATTGGGTGTTAACAAGTTTGTAACTAGTCTCCATGGTCAACTCATGAAGTTTCAGGTAGCTCCAAGCCTAATCCTAGTCCCGGATCGATCGGGAAGGTGTGGTAACACGAGAAATAGATCAAGGAAAATTAGAAAGAGCATGGATTGAGTAGTATGAGTAGGAATAACATGTGTGGAAGGAGTATTAGGTAAATACTTAGGCTTATAGGGCATGAAGGTAGCTATTTTGAGGTATTTCAGTGAAGATAAGGCCAGTATGCAAGTGAAATGGTTGAGCCAAGGCATGATGATGCAAACCAAGAATTTAAGGTGCATAATTTGATGGTATATGAGGTGTGCAGGGATTCACAAAGGTCTAAGGAGGTAAATTGAGCAATTACCCGGTTTGGTATAATACACTCTTCAGATTGGATAAATAATGTTGCACAAATGAGATGGTAAAAAGCTTTCCAAAGAAAACCATGAAAAATTGGTAATTATAACACATGGAGGGGTGAGTTGAGAAGGTGTGGTCAAAATTTTAGGACCTAAGGAGGTGTTTTGCAAAAGTTATGCATGTTTTACCAAGATTGGGTTTTGAGAAGGCTAATTTGAGCACCTCAACTTCTTCACAATTGTAATAAATTTTCAAGACTTCTTCAGATAATTTTTTAGAGGAAATTTGGATAAAAATATAATTCAAAATTTTTGAAGTTAAAATATGATGAAATGAAAAAGTTCTATCCATTCTTTTAAGGTAATTTCATGTCATTCTCAACTCTATTTTTGAGAAATAGGAGAAATATGGAAGGTGTGGACATAAAATAAGTTGATGAGGCTTTTCTTGTGCTTGAAAATGCAAATGAATCCTCAAGGGTCATGAAAATATAATTTTGTAGGTACATGTCTGATTGCACTTTGTACATAAAAGGACCATTTTTGATGAAATTTACCGGTACAAGTGTATGTTGGGTGGTTCATGAAGAAAATTCTGGTGTCTTAGATAGCTCATGATGTTCTTCAATTGATCACAGAGTTGTATGAGAAAATTTTATTTGAATATGTTTCTCTCTTTCCCACTGCTTGAAGGATGTACATGCTATTACCAGTCATGGTTGTTTGAGAAAATTCTTGCATGGAAATCGATATTGATGTGAACATCGGTCATGAGCATCTATTACTATTCTAGGGAGACTTGATGAAGTCCAAAGTATGCTCTTATGATGAAGTGATTTGAATGTCTAGTCTTGATTTCTATCTATCATGCTTGATTGTACAAACAAGCTCAACAATATGAGAAGTACTTTCTCATTCATGGTCTTCATTCATTATTTTGGTAAGTGCCTTTGATGCAACATGTTTTCCAAGTCATGGAGGTCTCCAAGAGGTCACTTAGATGTTGAGGAAGATTTTGGGTCATATTATTTTATTGTGGGTGCAAGAGGGGTCGAGGGCACTCAAGCGAGATAGAACTAGTTCCCGGGGAATTAGTTCCCCACGAGAGTGCTTGGTCTATAATATGAGGGAGTTGGTAGTGTTTTCCGAATGGGAGAAAAGTTGGGAGAACCAAGGAAAGACAGACTAGTCCCCTAGGGGCATTAGTTCCCGTGAGGAGTGCTTGGTCTACAATACAAAGGAGTGGGGAGTTGGTAGTGTTTTGCAAATGGGAGACAAGTCGGGGAACCAAGTTCGGGAAGAACAGTTCCTTATGTGTTGGAGTTCTTCGTACTTGATTTGAGCCATAAAAAAGGATTTGGGTGACTGGAAGAGTTGAGTGCATTGCATAAGCAGGGGAGCAAAGTGCGCGTGGAACAATTCGGTTGGGTCAATGGAAACAAAGGGAAAAGAATAGTGCAGATAGGTAAGGTGTCGGGAGAACCTAGGGGATGTGGATCTAGTTCCATGGGAAGACTAGCTCGCCGCAAGACACTTGGAGATGCCGTAACACAAAGCAAAGGGAGTATAGTGCGGGATGTAAGGGGTGTAGAAGAACCAAAAGTAAATGGCCCTAGTTCCACAGTAACTCCGGTTCCTAAAACCCCGATTTGTCGATTATCAAAGGAATAAAACATACATGATATAAAAGGTTATCAAATGGATTATAAACATTATTGTAAATTGTAGATGTAGACTTGGAACCCAAGTTCCCTATGTCTCCTCCAGACCCGCATGGCCATATCTTTCACACAAGTTGTCCAAATTTGAAAACTTAGAGTTTTGGAAAGGTATTTTCATTCTCTTTGCCATGAAATATGAAAATTCAGAGACCTATCACTACTTGAAGAGATAGTCTAGAAGACAAACCATATTCTTGTTGTACATAGTAAGTGAATGTGAAAGGTCAAGGGTCATATGTTCAAGAGTCATTCCTTTTTATTTTAACTCATTTTTAGCATGTAAATGTTGTTGAGAGAGTGCATAGCCGAGGGAATATTTTGAGAAAATAAGAAGGGTGTCATCGAGTGTATTTAAGCCATGAAAAATTAAGAAGAGGTGAGAAGAAATAAGGTGAGTTGAAATAGTGATCACATCATGTTTATGATAGAAATAAAGTGGTGAAGGTGATCAAAACAAATTCATGTGTGTTGAAAGTCTAAGGTGTAGCTTAGAAATTTAGGAGTGCATTCTTAGTGAGTTGTTTTTTTAGAGCAATGTCAAGTGGGTGCTTGGCATAAAAGCTGGAGTGGGGGCTTCAAAATTAGGAGTGGGTGCTTCTGGTGAGTAGGTGCTTGCAAAATTAGTCAAGTGGGTGCTTGACATTCAATGAAGTAGGTGCTTCAGAACCGAGTTAGAACTATAGGGTGAGTGGATGCTCACCACTTTGTGAGATCATTGTAATTCTTGATGGACATTTGTCCTTAATATTTCTTTGATTTCTACTTTCGTGGGTTTTCTCCCTTATTGGGTTTCCCACCTCAAATCTGGTCTCCTCATGTGTACTTTTGTGTTTTTTCTCTTTCTCCTTCATGGTTAGATGCTCATGTTCTTCATGGTTAACATAGTCAAGGTTGGTTAATTGAATCATTATAAATTGAATTTTTTTAATAATCACCGATTCACCCCCTCTTAGTGCCTAGATTTTTAACATTATGATGTTGTTTGATTGACCTTGGCCTAAACCATGCAAAACCCCAAGGGCTAGTCATGTAAATGAGATGGGATGAGAATATTGAGAAATATTTGAGATATGATGATGATTGGAGATGTTAGTAGGATGTGTCATGATGTTGTGAGAAAAATTCATGATGCCATGATGATAATTTTGCAAGATATGTCAGTTTGAGTGAAATAGGGTCAAGAAGAAGGTCATTTCCATCTCGAATTGCACCTTTTGATGCTCACCTTGAATTGTGTGATTTGCATGGGACCTTGTGGATTTCAAAGATGTTTATAAATTTATTCTATAAGGTTTCATAAAATAATGAGGTCATTTCATCGTCACATTTTTATGAATGAATGTTAAGAAGGTAAACAACTTTTTGTGTGTTTGAAACCCTAGCTCAAAAGTGGTAGGAGAGATATTGCTCCTAAGTTTTCAGAATGGATTTATAGTGAAATTATGATGATTGGATGATGTAGATGACTCCTTCAAGTTTCCATAAATGTATGGTAGTGTATGTGGTGATGAGTGGACCCCACTCAAATAGGCATGTTTCAAAGAAGTTCAGTTTGGGACAAGGTTGTCCAAAGGAGTTGCAAAATAAATGGACATTATTTTTATCATGGGAATTTTAATTTATGTTCATGATGGTTTCATGTCATGGGGATGATTCTAAATGGAAAAGTGTTCCCTATTTATGAAGACTAGTCAAAAGGCAGTTTTGGGGTAATTTTAGGTAGTTTGCAGAGATGAGCTTGGTTGAAGGCCTTCCACTTAGATTTGGAAGGAGTTAAAATATGTTATTGAAATAGGATTAAGATATATTTATAATGGTATATTATTTTTTTCTTGATGATTTTATTTGATGGGTCATTTAGGTCAGTTTGTAGAGAAGAAGGTTTGTTGCTTCTCAGGACAATTTTTCTCAGTTGAAAGAATGAAGTGGTTGAGGCATGATATGGATGAGTTGACACTTTCTATCAATTGGAAAGTTAAGAGAGGTGACATTTTCTCATATTTAAGGAATTTTTAGGTCTTAGAAGTGATAGAAAGGATGCAAACCAGTTGAGTTTGTGAAAGCGCTTTTTAGGAAACATAATTTAGTGAAGAGGAAAGTTGTTGTGGTTTGAAAACATGGATGTTTCAAGAAGTATAAATTACATGGATGTGTTATAAATTTAAAGAGAATTCCATAGAGTTTCTACATTCCATAGTTGAGTTTATATTGGGTGGAATTGAGGCCCAAAGGTAAAGATAAGGTGTTGGAAACAACTATTTAGTAAAGGATATGAGCCTTTTGGCTTGTGTTATGAATTATTTGATTGGTTCAAGATAATTAATGACTATGGATGATGTTGTTATGATATATTACACATGTGTGATGAAATTTGGGTCTTTAATAATCATGATTTTGGCATTAGTGGTCTTATCTCATCATAGTGATGGGGTTTTGAGCTTGTTTGGTGCAAGTTGAGTGGTTTTGGGAATGACCGACCTATATGGGTCATTTTCAAATGTTTTAATTATTCAATTGGGATTTTTTAAAGTTTCATTGGTCAAACCAAAAGAGGGAAACTGACCTTATGTGTGTTTGAATCAAGAGGAAGGTATAAAGGTGATGTTAAAGTTCAAATTTGAATTAGTTCTTCAAGAGGAAAAAGTGTGACCCAAAAAGAGAGAGAGAGGGAGTAACATGGTTGTAGGAATGTTTTGAGAGTCGATAGATTGTGTGAAATTTTGAATAATGTTTAGAAGAGTTTGATAATGTATTTGAGGGCAAGACAAGCGAAGAAGGAAAGAGAAAAAAATGAGCTAGGTGAATGAGGTTTTGAGCAAGGGTTTGAAGGTGTTTGAGACAAATCATTTGAACACCATCATATGAGTTGTTGGAACATATATTCAATGATATTTTCATCAAAATATTGTGTGATGAGTCATATTCATGCAATTATCTTGTTGTGAGTAATATCAACAAGGGTTTAGGGGTTGGTGTTCCTTGTGGGGTTGGTGCCTCACTAAAGAAATATTTTGTGATGTGTAATATTCACTTGAGTCTTTGTTGTGTGTAATATCAACAAAGTTTTTAGTGGGTTTTATTCCCTTTGGGGTTTCCACTTATATCTCATGTTATGGTGTTGTCTCTCTTGTTCATGGTTATTTGAATACACGTTATATGATGTTTTGCACACATTAATGGGTGTGTAATTAGTTTATGGTTCGAGAAAGAAAATCTAAAATTTGAATTAAGTTTGTAAGGATTGATTCACCCCCTTCAGTCCATTGTGCTTCCAACATCCATTATACATATTGCCACAACTTGTTGATGTTCTTCGTGGGAGGACTCAAACTATAGAGGATATGAAAAAATGGTGAATAATGAGGATGATAAGAAGGGAATATTAACATGAAATATGGTGGGGGATGTAGCATAAAAAAACATCAAGAGAGGACATCATCTCACTATCCTTGATCACTTTAAATAAGGAACTAAAGAAGAGATGTCAACTTTATTATGAAGAAAAGGAATATTGTATACACCTTATCTCTCACTCTTACTAATAATCTCTCTTTCAAGGCCATTATTGCATTGGTCTTCTTGATTATGTTCCTTAAGTGACATCACTAGTAGTGAGGTTGAGTTGGTTACCAAGTACTTTTGTGAGAGATTTATCGATAGTCTAATATGTGTTATATATCCTATCCTTTACCACCTCATTTGTCATCTTATTACTATCGTAGACACAAAATTATGCACTTATTACTATTACATTATGCCTCTAGTATGTCGTTATATGCATGATTCCTAAGTGAGAAAACTAGACATTGATAACACTTATTTTTCTTTACATTGACATTGTTTTACCTTTCCATGCTTTCGTCCTCTACTTTTATGGAATTATCTCGTTACTTTTGGACATCACACGATGTGTTACTCAGTTGAGTATTTCCTAATTTATCTTTGGAGCTTTCTAGACATAAGCGCCTAGTAAGGAAAATAGTGGTTGAAACTATTGTCCCCCTGTAGGCACTTTTGTCCCTTCATTTGTGTTCTTATATTTTAAAATTACACACCACTTGTTTATCTTTTCAAAACTTGTATTGATCACTTTGGGTCAGCTTTTAGTGTTTTTAATGTTGAAATTCAAACAAAGGAATCATACATACATACATACATACATACATACATACATACATACATACAACCTACTAACTATTCTAAGGGGCCTTTGGGTTACTATCTCTATCTACTTATTTGGGAAAAAGGAGCAACTTAAGGACTACATTTTGGGCTGCATTATTATAATGTCCCTAATGGGATAGATTATAACCTAAAAGGGAACACCTAAAAACTATTATTTATGACAACCAACTAATTGAATAAAATAAAAATATTTTATGCAGATCTGAATTTTCCCTAAAAATGGCAACTTGATCTAGAGATGCAAAACCTTCAAATATGGCCTAAACTTAATCTAATATTTTCCAAAATAACCAGAATTTATCATATATGTATGAATACCATATATATATATATATATATATATATATATATATATATATATATATATATATATATATATATATATATATTTTGACCCAAAATTAAGACATGGAAATTAATTAAAATATTGCAAAGTTTCACTTATAAAAATGGCTGGAAAGAAGTGATCCCAAGCCCAAATCCCTTTGGAACAAAGTGAATATGGCCTCCAAAATTGACAAAGATGTTGGTGAAGAGATTTGGAACAACCGTTCCCTAGAATGTGTCAAAATTCACCCAAAAGTGTGTAGATAACCCTAGATCGGTTGAATCTAAAGGATGAAATATGCCCCAACACTCGTGTCTTCAAACCCTAATTGGAAATGCCTCAAATTTGCAATATTGGGTCTTCAATCACTACTAAAATTCTGAAATACTCCTTGAAGCTCGATAGAAAACCTTGAATAAAGATTCCTCACACAAAGGATGAAGATTATTCATTCTTGACCTCGCACTAGGGTTTTCATCCTCTAATGCAACACATTAAAGGGTTTTCATCCTTTAATGTAGAATTGGAAAGAAATTAGCTCAAACAAATTTTAGATGTGAAAAGATGTAAAAATATGCCTTTTCCAAATGTGGTGACTTCCTTTTATATTTTATATTTGCATATTTGTCCACACAAAGGCGCAATCATCTCTCTTCACTTTATTTAAAATTTACCCCTTGCTTTACTTTATTTAATATTTCTATCCCCTTGCTTTATGTCCCTATATGGGTCACATTTTCTCACTAGGGTGAACTAAAAATAGAGTAATTTTTTCTTTTATTATTTTATCACTAATAAATAATTAAAGTTCTTATAAAAATTCACTATGCACTTAAATTATATTATTAGGATAAGTTTCCCGTATGTTCTACCCTTTAGCCGTATGGAAACAAATAGGCTAAGGGTCTTCGACATGTTAATTTGGAGAAGGGGCTATTGCAATTGTTATATCCTCAATGGGATAATTTATAACCTCAAAAAGAATAGATGCAAATCCGATCTATAAGAAAAATTTATGGAAGGTACATTGGACTAAAATAATACATGATTTGAATTTATACAAGGAAATGCAACTTGCCTTGGAGATTATTCATACTCAAAGCGATTGAAAATCATCCAAATCTTTAACCCAAAAATTCAAAATTTATTATAGATACAAGAACACCAAAAATATAATTTTGAGATCAAGAAGAAGAGTTTGAAAATTTATTAAAATATGCATAAAATAAGCTTACAGACAAGGTTGGAAAAAATGTATCCAAATCCCAAATCAGATGCATACAAGCTGGAAATGACCTCTAAAAATATGGCAATGAAGATAGAGATGAGATTAAGATCAACCATTTCCTAGAATGTGTCAAAATCCACTCACAAGGGTGTAGATAAACCTAGATTTGATTGGAAATACATGCCAAAAATCAACTACACTCTTCTTCTTCAAACTCTAGCTAGTTGTAACAAAAAATATGTTAATTATGACCTTCAACAACTGTTAGAACTTCATAATTATCCTTGAAACTCAATGGAAACCTTTGAATAGAGCACCCTCTCGTAAAGGATGAAGAGTTTTCATTCTTCAATAATTGGAAATAGAGGGTTTTCATCCTCTAATGTAACTTTTAAAAAATGTATTTTAAGGTAAAAATGGAAAGCAATTAGCTCAACGAAATTTCATATATCAAAAGGTGTAAAAATGTCTTCTCCAAGTGTGGTGACTTCCTTTTATAATTTCTCTTGGCATATTTTCCCACACAAAGGCCCAATCAACTCTCTTCACTTTATTTAATATTTTCCCCTTGCTTTACTTTAATTAATATTTTTATCCTCTTGCTTTATGTCCCTTTATGGGTCGCATTTTCTCACTAGGGGGAATAAAAATAAAGTGTTTTTTTCTTTTCTTTTTTATCACTAATAAATAATTGAAGTGCTTATTAAAATCCACTATGCACTAAAATTATTTTACTATGATAAGTTTTTCGTTATGTTCTACCCTTTAGTCGGGAAACAAAATAGGCTAAGGGTCTTGACCTATTAATTTGGAGAAGGGGATGTTTCAACTGTAATATTTCCAATGGGATAATTTCTAACCTCAAACTAAACAATTGCAAATCTGATATATAACAAAAATTTATAGAATGTTCACTTGAAAAAAATAATGCAGATACGAATTTCTACAAGGAAATGTGACTTGCCTTGGAGATGATTGATACTCAAAACTAGTTGAAAAATAACCAAATCTTTAACCCGACAAAACATAATTTATTATAGATGCAAGAACACCAAAAATATAATTTTTTAGATCAAGGAGAGTTCAAAATTTATAAAAATATGCATAAAATTCAGCTTTACAGAGACAAGGCTGGAAAAAATGTTTCCAAAGCCCAAATCAGATGCATACAAGCTAGAAATGACCTCTAAAAATATGGCAATGAAGATTGCGATGAGATAAAAATTAGTCGTGCCCTAGAATGTGTCAAATTACATTCACAATGGTGTAGATAACCCTATATCTGGTTGGAAATACATACCAAGAATCAGCTACACTCTTATTCTTCAAACCTTAGTTGGATGTAATAGAAATATGTAAATTAGGACCTTCAACACTGCTAGAACTTCATAATTATCCTTGAAACTTAATGGAAAACCTTGAATAGAGATCCCTCTCATTAAAGATGAATATTTTTTGTACTTTAATCATTAACAATTGAGGGTTTTCATCCTCTAATGCAACATTTCAAAGGGTTTTCGTCCTTTGAGGTAAAGCTGAAAGCAATTAGCTCAACCGAATTTTAGATATCAAAAGATGTAAAAAGATGCCTTCTCTAAGTGTGGTGACTTCCTTTCATAATTTCTCTTGAAATATTTACCCACACAAAGGCCCAATCAACTCTCTTCACTTTATTTAATATTTTCCCCATGCTTTACTTTATTTAATATTTGTATCCCTATGCTTTATTTCCGTATATGGGTCGCATTTTCTCACTAGGGAGAAATATAGATAAAGTGATTTTTATTATTTTATCACTAATAACTTATTAAAGTGCTTATAAAAATTCAAGTATGCACTAAATCATTTTATAAGGATAAGTTTCCCTTATGTTCTACCCTTTAGGTAATCGGGTCAGAAACAAAATAGGCTAAGGGTCTTCGACCTATTAATTTGGAGAAGGGGATATTTAAGCGTAATATCCTCAATGGGATAACTCAATACAAGGATGACCACAAGGGTAGCACGGAAATGTTCACACACACCAAGGATGGTTCACTTTTCTATCTGACAAAACAACATAAGAAACCACCACATAACACACCTACAGATAGGGCAAGCCACAATGAGGAAATTATTGATGGTTATTTATTTTTATGTAACCTCTTTCGATCCTTAACTACAGTTTGCTAAGACTCTAGATATGATTTGTACAATGCTTCTTACAATGCTAAGTTTTCTCTGGCTTATTAAATCTTATCCTCTTCTAACAACTAACAGTTCATTTCACCTTAGGGTTATTTTACAAATTTCACCATAAAAGGAATAATGTTCACTAGAGGAGCTAGGGTTATCATGTTATATAATTCTTACTCACAAAGATAGTCTCGCCTATGATTTCTTTAAAGAATTCCTTGCTCTCAAGTTGGTAACCTCTACGTTAATTTATTTAAATATAACTTTTAGTTCAACTTTTATAAGTATTAAACAACCCACGTTATTTTACTTATGTCGCATTATTAATAAGTCATAGCAAGATTTACTCAACATTTCTTTTCAAGGGTAAAGTTTAATAACACTCATTCACCAGAACAAAACAAGGTTACATCCACACTTAAAATACCAATAATCCAATAAGGTCACTCAACAAGCAATAACCAATATTTTAATATTTTCAATGATGGTCAAACAAACCAAGGTGTCCAAAGTTAAGATGACAAAGTCCACAAATACATTATACCAAGACCAAGATCCTCTCCTACATTTTCCACTCGTATGTTATATCATAGTTGAACAATATAAAAAGGATTCATGTAAGAACTTCTCATTGAGGTTGATGCACAAGTTTACAAGTCTATCCCTCATCTACTCGCTAAATTCCATCTGCACAAATATTTACTAGAGTCAGTTCGCTAGAACTGAGCATGATAAGATATAAACCTCACCTAATAACTTATGCCATCTAGCATTTAAATAAATGAAAGTTTGCAATACTCCCTATCAAATAATTCCTAATCATGTATTCAAATCTTAACTGCACATCTCATGATAATACATTTCATACCCATTATTGTTCACTTCCCTAAAATCTGCTTACATATGAACAAAAATTCCAAGTGGAGAGATATGCAACCTTAACCTTGCATTTAATCATAATTAAATTACAGTAGTAATAATAACGCTCACCTAATACCCTCAACCTACTTCACATATATAAGTGTCCAACAATATTATCTTTCAATTAAATAAAAGCACCAACGACATTAAGCTTCTATAATAAATACAAGTGTCAATCATATGATAATCATCAATATTACCCAAGTATCAACCTTTATAGAAAAACAAGGATATGTAAGTATACTTTTGATATTTATCTCACAATAAAAAGAATGTACTTATGTAAACAAGGGTTCCACCAATCAGTAAGTTCATATATTATTTAGATATCCTATCGGTTGTTTATTATCATGTCTCTATATGCCTCTATTAGTATAAGAGTCCATCTCAGAGGAATGAATTACGAACAACAATACCGTCATACTTCGTTAATGAGTAGAAGGTACATTTGGCTAGCTAAAACAGGTAAGCGTGGTCCAAGCCACTATAAATACAAGTATCAACATTATCTCAACTCACAATTGAGATGCAAGTACCATTTTTTTAGCTAACATAATAATCATCGTAAATGCCAGAAAATATTCCACGCGCTAACCAAGTATTGAAATAACATATTTATCCTTACTGGTTGCTGATAACATAATATATCATATTATATAATTCAACCTCCACTTGCATATCTCAATTTATGGGTATCAATCATTGTCCTATATAATGAAGTTAAATAATTTCAGGTCGACTTCTATCCTTAACGTCATATAAGGTATGAACAGTCCCATTATGTTAGTTGTCACCTTTACTTAAGGCTGTGTAAGAATCCTTTTTAGGGTAGTTCTCAAAACTTCCCTATTCATCTGTTTTGCTACCAAAAAAAACATTTCAACAAGCTTTGAAGTCAAGGTATAGGATAAATTTATAATCTCATATTTCAAGCATTGTCTGAATTCATACGCCTGAGGGCCATCACATGTCAATCAAACTTGCAGAATGTACACATTCATGAGAGTTCGATGTATTCATTATTACCTCAACTGATTCGAAGATCTAAGAAGCGCCTCAAACTTAAGCCATATAGTTATCCGCACAAACTAACGTCTTGAGGCTTACCGTATTCAAACGGGTCACAAAATAGAACCCCATTAACACATGTTTCAGGAGCGTTCCAATCTAAAAGTAAGCTCATAGTAATAAGAATAGTAGAGGGCCTGGTGAGGGGTTTTCAATAATCCCCAAAGTAAACGATAATCAAAGGAGTCGGATAGTATCTAGAAGGACCAGTAAGAGCCAGTACGACTCTCCCCAAATAGAAGCCTCCAATCCTAATGGGGGTTATACTATTATCAATCCACATTAAAAGACCAACACAGTCTTTCGAGAAAATTTCCCGTTTTCACGCCATGTTTTACATAATAAAAACAAGACAAGAAAAATTCTAAATCTCATTCACACACCACAATATTTCCTACAGAAACCACTGTTCACAGGAGTAATCATGGCAAAATGATAAACTAACTTTATAAGGTCGAGAAGCGAGAATCACTGGAGAGAGATCAGCTCATGCAAATTGTGATTAAAAGTCATTCGAAACCCATTTCTTTTGGGCATCTCGTTCAAGAAAGAGTCAACATATATATATGTAAATAAATATTAAATAATATCAAGAATCCAAGACGTTACTAACTTAGTAAAAGAGAATCACACATCAACAATCCAAAGGAGACATCACATATACAGAATTCAAACAAAGCGCTGAGAGATTGATTTATCTAAATGCTAAAGTAAATAAATTATTAAGAGAGAGGGTTAGGGCTTATCATGCCTTTAATGCGCTTCCCAAGGCAAGAGCACGCTGAAACAGGCCCTTGAAGGTAGTAATGAGCCGAGGTTGGCTGCTACTAAGAACACCAATTTCCGAAGACCAAGAATCACCGTTACAGCATGCATAGTGCCCAAGAATACCACCAATCAGACCAGTAACCAAAGGTGCCTTTTCTGAGTTCAAACAGATATCATTCCAGCCTGTCAAAAATGCAACTCCTAATGCTAGTGCTGTGGCAATCGAACTATTCACTAGCACTTGCATCCAATCCCGTTGGCCTCCCTCCTTGTATTCAACATCATTTTTGCGCTTCTTTTCAGTACCAAGCTTTGTGAGCTTTGAGGATGAGAAGAAAAACACGAGGAGGAGAGCTCCAAACATGAAGGAAGCCATGATAGATGCTGACATTACCAGGAACCCGCAAAACCACCCGACAGATTTAAAGACTTCCGCCGAATAGCCCATCCTGCTATGAATAATGCAAGCGCCACACTTATGAAGGCTTTTATTACCAGGCTCTCCAACAGCAAATTGTGCTTCATGAATATTCTGATATGAAACAGATCCTCCTCTATGAGATTCTCTTCCATGAGTTGCATCGTAAAACAAGTAAGGTCCCAATAGATAATCTTTGTAATAAATTTCATCAGGTCTCCTGGTAACATTCTTACTGTCACTAATTGATTTGGATAAAAATAAAAATAAAAACTTGAAGGAGAATCCCAAATTTGAGGATGCATTCAATACTGAACAGGTAACAACATTGTTGGACAGACTGCTTGTTGGAAGCGCTCAAAGAGGATTTCTATACTATACCGCATACATGCACCTTTCGCCGGCTCCATACTATTGCAGCAGCTCTGCTCCTGTGGATCCCCAACAAGAACACACCCGCAGCATCCAATGAAAGAGGAGGTAACACGCCTACTGCACCACTAGCTTGTAGCTTCATCTATAACCACCATACCAAACCCGCGCGGCCAGCAGGGAAGGCGCCCAACAGTCCTCCACGCTCAGAAAAACCTTCCTCCACGTTTCTAAACGCCCCCCGAGTTCCAGGCGTGAACAGGATCCAATGCGGCCATGGAAGGAAAATAAAAACAAGGGAACGAGGGCCAGGCGCGAAGAAAAAGGAGGCAACTTTTCTAACGTTTTTCTCCACCAATCTACACACAGTTCGCCCTCCCAAGGTCTCAGTAGAGGAAGCTGACGTGAGCGAAATTTGCAGAAAAGTTGGAGAAGCAAGGACGTGGAAAGATACAAGACAAGAAATGTTAAAAGAAAAGAAAAAAACAAAAAAGATGGAGGGAAAAGGCGCCCCAATCCAGCAAAGGTCAATTTCATCATTAATTTTACAGCCGACTAGGGCAGAAAACAGGCGGCCCAATTAAAATCTCCCACTTCTCACCAACTTGTCAGGAAAAAATTACTTATCCACAAAATGAAATAAATCTAATTAATCACAATTTCTTTTTTTTTTAAATAATTCCGTTAGGTCGACAAACTGACGACAGTAACCAACTGCGAAGTATAACTGATATCCATTCTTTTATTATTCATTTTTTTATTATGTTTTAAAATGCTGCGACACCCGACGGGGTTCGAAAAGTCGCTTAGGACTTAGCACAAAAGTGACAACAATTAAAAAAATAATAATAATAATAATAATAATAATACTAATTATTTAATCGAGAGGTCGAGCATGAGCGTGACCAAAACTACGGCAAAAATATCTGGCAGGCAACAAACAACAATCAACAGGAGGTTCGATATAGCAAGAACAAGGTCTTCCTTTAATAGGATAAATCGCGAGGGATGTTGCGGGCCAACAACCAAAACATCGACACTGACGCAAGCAAGAAAGCTCAACAAGACGACGACAACAACGTTTCAAAGGGAACACAACGGCGTTCAGCCCTTAGAAGCTCGGTCGCCACAGAATAACAGAGCAATGACGAATGGGGCATTACATTCTCCTCCCCTTAAGAAAGCATCGTCCTCGATGCGACATAACATAGTGAAAAAAAAAAATAAAATAAATAAATAGTACGCAACCACAAAAAAAAATAAATAAATAAATATTCAATATGGGTGCAGTTACGTTCTAAGGTTACGATTTCAGAGGCACAAGCACGGCCACGGGGTGGCCTTAGGAACATTTGGCAGAAATTTTAACTTCCAAGGTTCTGTGAAGATTGGCAGTTCCCTCTTATTCATTATTTCATTAGTCTCTTTCCGTTAACATTATTTTTAGTTTAATTTCTGAAAAAATTTCATTGTCGAAGAGTTTTAGTTTATTCCTTATTGTGGGTGCCCCAACATGAACTGCTACACAATCACCCTATCGGGGTCAGACAAGACACTATAGATTAACAAACACATAAGTATATACTTCATGACTGAATTACATCACAAAAAAAATTACTCAAATATGGAAGGGAATAGGCACGGTCCACATAACATAGTACTTGTCACACAATCATGATTGACAAATAGAATACTTGAGCAAGGTGTACTACGACAACAAGACATTTCCTTAATTCCACAGATGAAGAATTCACATAACTCCGAACAAAGCTACAGGTACATAGGGTACACTAGGGAGCCACAACCATAACCAACTCTCGTGAGCACACACACATCATAACACTACCCAAGTATTACAAAGCAACTCCATATAACTCCCAAAGAGAAAGAAACATAGTGCCAAACCAAGTCGGGTCACTCAACCATAGAGCCCCATCAAGAATATCAGGTCACTCAACCATAGAGTGCCATAAAGAATACCAGGTCACTCAACCATAGAGTGTCGTCTCCTTTCTCCTTTTAATGAGGCCGGGTCACCCTATGGCCCAGGCACATAGAGCCCCGTCACCCCCAACCCAAGTGACATAATAACTCGTGGTCCAACAACCCGCTAGTTATCTGTAACTCCTTGGGGCGTACCCCCATACAACGAAGCGGGTCCATAGGTCCAACCATTCCATGGTGCATCCCATGACCCTATTCCACACATCACGACAATAGAACCAAGCATAACAATCCGATCAGAATGCCAAGTGGCAAAGTACAAGCCTTGGGCAAGGCGGTACAATCTTAAAATTTAGAAGAAGATTCAAAACCAAGCAAAACAACTGACCAAATGGCCATAGTTAGTGCAAAAATCTGAATGTTAGTACCACAAACCAAGGAAATGCCCAAAATGTAAGCATGACAATCAAGAAAACTGCTGGTCCTTGCAAAGTAAAGTAAAAAGCTCAATTTACGAATAAAATACACTTTTAATAATGTCACATTACGATAACTGTGTGGCCTTATCTAGCCACCAAAGGGGTACTCAACGAGTTGCTAGCACTCGGAACATCGAGCCTCAGCTCGTAACAATATATATCAATAATACAACTGTCATCATCTCAATCAAAATCAGCTCGCCACAACTCCAACAAGGCTCAACATAGTCAAAATCACATAGGTAAAGTCCATACGACAACCATATCGGGAGAGAGAAAGAAAGTACATGTCACCATCAACTGAGCCTAAGGTGTCCGTGAAACACAATATGCATGACACCCGTTGAACAAGTGTCACACATACCAAACAAACGAAAGTGGGTTTTCAGTCTATGTAAGGCTCCACTTCCTATCTCGTACTCGGCTCGAGTGACTGGTCAACGGTACACATTTTCTCACTCCATACATACACAGTTTACCGATTTCCCTCAGGGTCGGTTAGTGTAAGGCTCACAACATAACATATGACTACATCACTAACACCATGGTGGTACACACATAGCTACCATAACGTCTCACGTATGGTATGTATACGGGGTAGATCACAATCATACAATCACAGGGCGCAATACATCACTTTACCACATTCTGCACCCAAAGTGCAATCACAATACGATAGGGTTCATACACTCACCGTATGACCCTAAATCACGACATGAATCATTACATATCACACAACTCATACATATGATGGACATAGTAACAATCACAACATAACATTCATTTGCTACATAACAAGGTGATACACACATTTCTTTAAAACATGGTAAAAACATCATGATACAACTCATTTCATTTTACGTCAATCTAGTCATACAACACATTGATACACCTACATATCACAATATGCCACAATGCTCCAACACTACGTCATCCACATTATAATTCTTGTCACACATCACAAGCAGTAACTTACACGTGAACTCTTCATAGAATCCACAAGAAGGAGAGAGAATACTCCCATCCCCAGCACATCAACATGATGACAAACACGCACTAAGTGACATACACATCATGTGCGTTCATAATATCACAATTACGACATCAATCACATCACGCTTATACCACATTACTCTTCCGATATAAACCACTACCATGCAATACCCTCATCTCCATGTAACACTATCATGTACACCATCATCATCATGTAATACCATCACATCTCCAATCCATCCCAGAGGTTCGAGAGCATGAACCTCGCTCTGATACCAAATGTAACGACCCAAAATTTCACACCCAAACAACACAGTAAAATACAGGATAATTTTTTTTTGACGCATAACACGACACAACATGCCACCACCAAGGTCACAACTAACTCCGTGGATAACTCAATACAAGGATGACCACAAGGGTAGCACGGAAATGTTCACACACACCAAGGATGGTTCACTTTTCTATCTGACAAAACAACATAAGAAACCACCACATAACACACCTACAGATAGGGCAAGCCACAATGAGGAAATTATTGATGGTTATTTATTTTTATGTAACCTCTTTCGATCCTTAACTACAGTTTGCTAAGACTCTAGATATGATTTGTACAATGCTTCTTACAATGCTAAGTTTTCTCAGGCTTATTAAATCTTATCCTCTTCTAACAACTAACAGTTCATTTCACCTTAGGGTTATTTTACAAATTTCACCCAAAAGGAATAATGTTCACTAGAGAAGCTAGGGTTATCATGTTATATAATTCTTACTCACAAAGATAGTCTCACCTATGATTTCTTTAAAGAATTCCTTGCTCTCAAGTTGGTAACCTCTACGTTAATTTATTTAAATATAACTTTTAGTTCAACTTTTATAAGTATTAAACAACCCACGTTATTTTACTTATGTCGCATTATTAATAAGTCATAGCAAGATTTACTCAACATTTCTTTTCAAGGGTAAAGTTTAATAACACTCATTCACCAGAACAAAACAAGGTTACATCCACACTTAAAATACCAATAATCCAATAAGGTCACTCAACAAGCAGTAACCAATATTTTAATATTTTCAATGATGGTCAAACAAACCAAGGTGTCCAAAGTTAAGATGACAAAGTCCACAAATACATTATACCAAGACCAAGATCCTCTCCTACATTTTCCACTGTATGTTATCAATAGTTGAACAATATAAAAAGGATTCATGTAAGAACTTCTCAGCTGAGGTTGATGCACAAGTTTACAAGTCTATCCCTCATCTACTCGCTAAAATTCCATCTGCAGCAAATATTTACTAGAGTCAGTTCGCTAGAACTGAGCATGATAAGATATAAACCTCACCTAATAACTTATGCCATCTAGCATTTAAATAAATGAAATTTTGCAATACTCCCTATCAAATAATTCCTAGTCATGTATTCAAATCTTAACTGCACATCTCATGATAATACATTTCATACCCATCATTGAACACTTCCCTAAAATCTGCTTACATATGAACTAAAATTCCAAGTGGCTAGAAGATATGCAACCTTAACCTTGCATTTAATCATAATTAAATTACAGTAACAATAGTAACGCTCACCTAATACCCTCAACCTACTTCACATATAAAAGTGTCCAACAATATTATCTTTCAATTAAATAAAAGCACCAACGACATTAAGCTTCTATAATAAATACAAGTGTCAATCATATGATAATCATCAATATTACCCAAGTATCAACCTTTATAGAAAATCAAGGATATGTAAGTATACTTTTGATATTTATCTCACAATAAAAAGAATGTACTTATGTAAACAAGGGTTCCACCAATCAGTAAGTTCATATATTATTTAGATATCCTATCGGTTGTTTATTATCATGTCTCTATATGCCTCTATTAGTATAAGAGTCCATCTCAGAGGAATGAATTACGAACAACAATACCGTCATACTTTGTTAATGAGTAGAAGGTACATTTGGCTAGCTAAAATAGGTAAGCGTGGTCCAAGCCACTATAAATACAAGTATCAACATTATCTCAACTCACAATTGAGATGCAAGTACCAATTTTTAGCTAACATAATAATCATCGTAAATGCCAGAAAATATTCCACGCGCTAACCAAGTATTGAAATAACATATTTATCCTTACTGGTTGCCTGATAGCATAATATATCATATTATATAATTCAACCTCCACTTGCATATCTCAATTTATGGGTATTAATCATTGTCCTATATAATGAAGTTAAATAATTTCAGGTCGACTTCTATCCTTAACGTCATATAAGGTATGAACAGTCCCATTATGGTAGTTGTCACCTTTACTTAAGGCTGTGTAAGAATCCTTTTTAGGGTAGTTCTCATAACTTCCCTATTCATCTGTTTTGCTACCAAAAACATTTCAACAAGCTTTGAAGTCAAGGTATAGGATAAATTTATAATCTCATATTTCAAGCATTGTCTGAATTCATATGCCTGAGGGCCATCACATGTCAATCAAACTTGCAGAATGTACACATTCATGAGAGTTCGATGTATCCATTATTACCTCAACTGATTCGAAGATCTAAGAAGCGCCTCAAACTTAAGCCATATAGTTATCCGCACAAACTAACGTCTTGAGGCTTACCGTATTCAAAAGGGTCACAAAATAGAACCCCATTAACACATGTTTCAGGAGCGTTCCAATCTAAAAGTAAGCTCATAGTAATAAGAATAGTAGAGGGCCGGTGGTGAGGGTTTTCAATAATCCCCAAAGTAAACGATAATCAAAGGAGTCGGATAGTATCTAGAAGGACCAGTAAGAGCCAGATCGACTCTCCCCAAATAGAAGCCTCCAATCCTAATGGGGGTTATACTATTACCAATCCACATTAAAAGACCAACACAGTCTTTCGAGAAAATTTCCCGTTTTCAAGCCATGTTTTACATAATAAAACAAGACAAGAAAATTCTAAATCTCATTCACACACCACAATATTTCCTACAGAAACCACTGTTCACAGGAGTAATCATGGCAAAATGATAAACTAACTTTATAAGGTCGAGAAGCGAGAATCACTGGAGAGAGATCAGCTCATGCAAATTGTGATTAAAAGTCATTCGGAAACCCATTTCTTTTGGGCATCTCGTTCAAGAAAGAGTCAACATATATATATGTAAATAAATATTAAATAATATCAAGAATCCAAGACGTTACTAACTTAGTAAAAGAGAATCACACATCAACAATCCAAAGGAGACATCACATATACAGAATTCAAACAAAACTGCAGAGATTGATTTATCTAAATGCTAAAGTAAATAAATTATTAAGAGAGAGGGTTAGGGCTTATCATGCCTTTAATGCGCTTCCCAAGGCAAGAGCACGCTGAAACAGGCCCTTGAAGGTAGTAATGAGCCGAGGTTGGCTGCTACTAAGAACACCAATTTCCGAAGACCAAGAATCACCGTTACAACATGCATAGTGCCCAAGAATACCACCAATCAGACCAGTAACCAAAGGTGCCTTTTCTGAGTTCAAACAGATATCATTCCAGCCTGTCAAAAAAGCAACTCCTAACGCTAGTGCTGTGGCAATCGAACTATTCACTAGCACTTGCATCCAATCCCGTTGGCCTCCCTCCTTGTATTCAGCATCATTTTTGCGCTTCTTTTCAGTACCAAGCTTTGTGAGCTTTGAGGATGAGAAGAAAAACACGAGGAGGAGAGCTCCAAACATGAAGGAAGCCATGATAGATGCTGACATTACCAGGAACCCGGCAAAACCACCTGACAGATTTAAAGACTTCCGCCGAACAGCCCATCCTGCTATGAATAATGCAAGCGCCACACTTATGAAGGCTTTTATTACCAGGCTCTCCAACAACAAATTGTGCTTCATGAATATTCTGATATGAAACAGATCCTCCTCTATGAGATTCTCTTCCATGAGTTGCATCGTAAAACAAGTAAGGTCCCAATAGATAATCTTTGTAATAAATTTCATCAGGTCTCCTGGTAACATTCTTACTGTCACTAATTGATTTGGATAAAAAAAAAAAAATAAAACTTGAAGGAGAATCCCAAATTTGAGGATGCATTCAATCTTGAACAGGTAACAACATTGTTGGACAACCTGCTTGTTGGAAGCGCTCAAAGAGGCTTCTCTACTATATACCGCACATGCCGCTGCTGGCTAAAATACTGCATTGCAGCCTCATTCTTTGTGGATCCCCAACAAGAACACACCCCGCAGCATCCAATGAAAGAGGAGGTAACACGCCAACTGCACCAGCTTGTAGCTTCATCTATAACCACCATAACAAACCCACGCGGCCGCCAGGAAGCGCCCAAGGTCCTCCACGCAGTCAAAACCTTCCTCCACGTTTTCCAAATGCCCCCCCCGAGTTCCAGGCGTGAACAGGATCCAATGCGGCCAGGGAAGGCAAAAAAAAACAAGGGAACGAGGGGGTGCGCAGCAAGAAAAAGGAGGTAACTTTTCTAACGTTTTTCCACCATCTCACACACAGTTCACCCTCCCAAGGTCTCACGCCGCAGAGCAGGAAGTTGCAGGTTTGTGGAAAGAAGAGAAGTGCGGCCAGCAAGGACGTGGAAAGATACAAGACAAGAAATGTTAAAAGAAAAGAACCCCCAAAAAAAAAAAAAAAGATGGATGGAGGAAAAGGCCCCAATCCAAAGAAAGGTCAATTTCATCATTAATTTCAATAACCCGACTGAAAGAGCAAATTTAGCGTGCCCAATTAAAATCTCCCACTTCTCACCAACTTGTCAGGCAAAAATTACTTATCCACAAAATGAAATAAATCTAATTAATCACAATTTTTTTTTTTTTAAATAATTCCGTTAGGTCGACAAACTGACGACAGTAACCAACTGCGAAGTATAACTGATATCCATTCTTTTATTATTCATTTTTTTATTATGTTTTAAAATGCTGCGACACCGACGGGGTTCGAAAAGTCGCTTAGGACTTAGCACAAAAGTGACAACAATTAAAAATAATAATAATAATAATAATAATAATAATACTAATTATTTAATCGAGAGGTCGAGCATGAGAGTGACCAAAACTACGGCAAAAATATCTGGCAGGCAACAAACAACAATCAACAGGAGGTTCGATATAGCAAGAACAAGGTCTTCCTTTAATAGGATAAATCGCGAGGGATGTTGCGGGCCAGCAACCAAAACATCGACTCTCCCTCTCATAAAGGATGAAGAGTTTTCATTCTTCAATAATTGGAAATAGAGGGTTTTTCGTCTCTCTAATACAACACTTCAAAGAATTTTTCTCCTTTGAGGTAAAAATAGAAAGTAATTAAGCATGCAACAAATTTCAGATATTAAAAGATGTATTCTCCAAGTTTGGAGACTCCTTTATAATTTCTCTTGGCATATTTTTCCACACAAAGGCCCACTCAACTCTCTTCACTTTATTTAATATTTTCCCCTTGCTTTACTTTAATTAATTTTTTATCCCCTTGCTTTATGTCCTTATATGGGTCGCATTTTCTCACTAGGGGAAATAAAAATAAAGTGATTTTTTTATCACTAATAAATAATTGAAGTGCTTATTAAAATCCACTATGCACTAAAATTATTTTATTAGGATAAGTTTCCCTTATGTTCTACCCTTTAGCTGTTGGGAAACAAAATAAGCTAAGGATCTTCGACCTATTAATTTAGAGAAATGTATATTTCAACTGTAATATCTCTAATGGGATAATTTCTATCCTCAAATGGAACAAGTGAAAATCCAATTTATAGAATGTACACTTGACAAAAATACTGCAGATATGAATTTCTACAAGGAAATGCAACTTGCCTTGGAGATGATTGATACTCAAAAGTGATTGAAAATCATCAAAATATTTAATCCTTGCCAATTCATAATTTATTTTAGATGCAAGAACACCAAAAATATTAATTTTTAGATCAAGAAGGAGAGTTGGAAAATTTATTAAAATCTACATAAAATCACCTTATAGACAAGGATGGATAAAATGTTTCTAAAGCCCCAATTAGATGTCATATAAGCTAAGAATGACCTCTAAAAATATGGCAATGAAAATGGAGATGAGATGCGGATCAACCGTGCCCTCAAATGTGTCAAAGTCCACTCACAAGGGTGTAGATAACCTTAGATTTGGCTGGAAATGCATGCCAAAATATACTCTGGTTTTCTTCTTCAAACCCTAGTTGGATGTAACAAAAATATGTAAATTAGGACCTTCAACACTGCAGAACTTCATAACTATCTTGAAACTCAATGGAAACCATTGAATAGAGCTCCCTCTCGTAAATTATGAAGAATTTTTCATTCTTCAATCATTTGCAATAGAGGGGTTTTTTTCCTCTAATGCAACACTTCAACGAGTTTTCGTTCTTTGAGTAAAAAATGGAAAGCAATTAGCTCAACCAAATTTCGAGATATCAAAAGATGCCTTCTCCAACTGTGGCTAATTCCTTTCATAATTTCTCTTGACATATTCACCCATACAAAGGCCCAATCATCTCTCTTCACTTTATTTAATATTTTCCCTTTGCTTTACTTTATTGAATATTTTATATCCCCATGCTTTATGTCCCTATATGTGTTGCATTTTCTCACTAGGGGGAAATAAAAATAAAGTGATTTTTTTCTTTTATTATTTTATCACTAATAAATAATTAAAGTTCTTCTAAAAATTCACTATGCACTAAAATTATTTTATTAGGATAAGTTTCCCTTATGTTCTACCCTTTAGCTTTCAAGAAACAAAATAGGCTAAGGATCTTTGACTCAGTTAATTTAGAGAATAGGATATTTCAATTGTAATGTCCCCAATGAGATAATTTCTAACCCCAAACAAAACAAATATAAATATGATCTATAACAAAATTTTTATAGAAGGTACACTTGACAAAATAATCCAGAGATATGAATTTGTACAAGGAAATGCGTCTTGCCTTTGAGATGATTGATACTCAAAACCGATTGAAAGTTAGCCAAATATTTAACCCAAAAATTTAGAATTTATTATAGATGCAAGTACACCAAATATATAATTTTTCAGATCAAGAAGAAGAGTTGGAAAATTTATTAAAGTTTGTAGAAAATCAACTTACAAACAATTTTGGAAAAATGTTTTAAAGCCCAAATTAGATGCATACAAGTGGAAATGACCTCTAAAAATATGGCAATGAAGATGAGATCTAAATCACTGTCGTGCCCTAGAATGTGTCAAACTTCACTCACAAGGGTGTAGATAACCCTAGATATAGCTGGAAATGCATGCCAAAAAGTAACTACACTCTTATTCTTCAAACCCTAGTTCGATGTAGTAGAAATATGTAAATTAAGACCTTCAACATTTTATAACTTCGAATTATCCATGAAACTCAATGGAAAATCCTGAATAGATATCCTCTCATAAATGATGAAGAGGTTTTGTTCTTAAACCCTTGTAATAGAGGGTTTTGTCCTCTAATGAAACACTTCAAAGGGTTTCATCCCGTGAGGTAAAAATATAAAGTAATTAGCTCAACCAAATTTCAGATTTCAAAAGATGAAAAGATGCCTTCTCAAGTGTGGTGACTTATTTTTATAATTTCTCTTGCCATATTTTCCAAGACAAAGGCCCAATTAGCTCTCTTCACTTTATTTAATATTTTCCCCATGCTTTATTTAATATTTTTATCCCCTTGCTTTATGTCCCTATATGGGTAACATTTTCTCACTAGGGGAAATCAAAATAAAGTGTTTTTTTTTTTTTATTTTCTTATTTTTTCTCTAATAATTTAATTAAATTGCTTATAAAAATTCACTGTGCACTTAAATTATTTTATTAGGATAAATTTCCCTTAAGTTAACAAAATAGGCTAAGGGTCTTTGACTTTGTTAATTTGGAGAAGGGTATATTTCAATCCTCACTTCCCCAAATTTCTTGCCCTCAAGAAATTGCAAGCTCATATGCCCGAGTGCCATGTCCAATATATAAAACACATTGTAGTGCTTCCATAGTTTAGATCCCCTACCTTTTAAAATATGAGAGAGATCTTGCCAAAAGATGAGTTCTAAAGTTTGAACTTTTGTTTGTATGTAATCCTCTTGATGCCTACTTGGATAGGGGGTCCACATGCTCCGTATTGTAAACTTCATCCTTCATCATGCTTCTCATGAGGAAAACAAAGGAATCACACACACACACACACACACACACACACACACACACACACACACACACACATAACCTACTAGCTATTATAAGGTGCATTGGGTTACTATTTCTATCTACTATTTGGGAAAAAAGGAGAAACTTAAGGACTGTATTTTGGGTTGCATTATTCACTGCATAGGAAGGGGAAATTATGAATTTCATGACACACATTATCTTGGGGGAAAAGTAGTTATAGCTCGTTATCTTGGTGCAACTTGCACAAGGGAAACCTAACTTCAAGGGACATGATTTCTATCACACACACACACACACACACACACACACACACCATAAATACATTGAGTCTAAAATGTCTTATGCAACACTCAGTGAAAATCACATTGGGGTGACCTTTGAAGTTAGTTTGACTCAAGCATATGCATATTTTATCTAGTCTAATGTGAGTTTGAGTCTTGTGTAGGTAGCTAGGGTTTGTTTTTAGGAACAAGTGCGATAAGAGAACCTTATAACAAAGTTAATGTGACATAGAGCGAAGTGAAGGTGACACTACGGATATTGAAAGAACCAAATTTGTATTTATCACCATGACACTAGTGCCCAATTTAGACACTAGCACTAGGAGATACTATCCTCTTCTAGGTGATAATGTCCCAACACATCTTCCAAATCATTGTCTTCTAGACAAAGCATACACGGTTCATACTGATCTTGGTCCACCATCATTCAAGCCTAGACCCGATCTAGACAATCAAATATTAGCTAAGTCACTCCTATCCACTTGTTGGCTACACTTTCTCATCGGTTTATGTTTGTATATAATATGTTTCTGATATATATGATTTACTCTAGTCATATGATTAAGATTTAATTTTGTTAAATCATTTGGTGAACTTGACTCTCGTATGCTCTTTATTGGATCTATTATTTTCCAAATCCTAGGGGATATAGGTTTTGTATGCTTTATCTTTTATGCCCATTACCCATAGTGGTTGATTTGGTCCTCCACAACATATTGATCTCCTCTTGCCTACTTGTAATCATTCCAATGTTATGGATGAATCTACACATAATGATCCTCTCTTTAATTCTAATCATATACCCCTTAATGAGATAGAAGATTATAATAGTGAACATTCTTATGATGAAGACACTAATGTTGATTAGGAACAACTTGATGCTCTCACTAATTTTCATTCTACATTACATGAAAATCCCACTCATGTACCATATGTTCTAAATTCTTTATATTGTGCCAAAACATGCTTATGACAATACTGCTCATGCCATTATGATACGTAATTTAGGGGTCATTGTTGTTACTACACCTTCCATTCCATTTTATTCTCCTCCCAATAATACGGGGCATCCACTATCCATATTCCTATTCCCACACCTAACACTCACTTTTCTTCCCTATCATTTCTCATATCCAACCTAGTACCTCTTTAAGCACCCACACCTTAGAGTCCATGTACCATGATTTACATGATCAAATTTTTCAATTACAACACACCTATTCTTCTTCTCCCTCTCTTGATTCTTCACTTCTCCTAAATTATATAACACACTCGTAGTGTTTTGAATACAAAAAAAAGATGGTTATGATTAAATATAACCATATAAACAATAAATAAATACACTAATTAATATGCAATGCATAATTAATATAGGTAAATAATAATTAACCTAACATTCCCCCCTTAATTGTGCATTGTCTCAAGGGATGAGGAGAGGAACTCTCTGAACAACTGGAACTTGTCACGTGCAAGTGACTTTGTGAAGATATTTTCCGTTGTTCGATTGTTGGACAAAAAAATTGAAGTGTATGTTGTGCTTCAACACATTTCCAGTATGAAATGAACTGTACATCAATATGTTTTGTTCTTTCATGAAAACCTTTGGATTGCGAACAAGTTTGAGAACACCTTCATTATCAACATACATGGTGGTCGGTTTATCCTGTGGTATTCCAAGTCCTTTGAGTATGCAACGTAGCCAAATCACTTCACAGACAACTTCTCTGTAGAACGATACTCAAACTTCTGTGGAAGAATGAGAAACAAAGTGTTGTTTCTTGCTTCCCCATGATATTGGTCAGATCCATAAAGAACACAAATCTGAAGTGGATTTTTTGTCATCAATGTTTCTGCATGATCTGAATCTAAATATCTGACAAGAAGAAGTTGTCATTCTTCTTGTATTCTAGACCAAGATCCACTGATCCTTTGAGATATCTCAAGATGCACCTTGTTGTTTTCAATGACAAAATTTGGGTTCCTACATGAACTGGATAGATAACTTACTGCAAAGCTGATATCTAGTCTAGTGTAGGTCAGGTAAATGAGACTCCCAATCAATTGCCGATAGAGAGTGGCATTTACCTCAGGAGATGGATCTAAATGAGATAACTGCAATATGTTCTCCATAGGTGTAGCAATTGATGTGTAATCCATCATCCTGAATTTCTCGAGTGTTGTCTTGGTATATTTCATCTGAGAAACAAAGATGTGATTCTATTTCTACCATACTTCCAATCAAGACAATAATGCATCATCCCGAGATCTGTCATGTCGAATGATCGATTAAGATCTTTCTTCGTTGCATCGATCATCCTCACTGAACTGCCAGTGATGACTAGATCATCGACATAGACAATGAAAATCACAATCTCCCCCTTATTTTTGAGGTAAGATTGGGATCATATGGATTTCTAACAAATCCATGTTGTACGAGATGCTCATCAATTTTGATGTACCATGCCCGGGGTGCTGTTTGAGGCCATACAGAGATTTCTGAGTCTGCATACCTTTTCTTCTTGACCAGGTACTACATATCCCTTAGGTTGAGTCATGTAGACTTCTTCTTGTAAATATCCATTAGGAAGGCACTTTTTACGTCCATCTGATGGAATTTCCAACCAAACTATGTGCAGCTAGAGAAAAGATCATCCTGATCATCTTGATCTTAGTTGTGGGAGAAAATGTCTCCTCGTAGTCAATGCCTTCTTTTGTGCATACCCCTTTCTACAAGTCTTGCTTTATACTTGTCCACTTGTCCCATCTACTTTGTACTTTGTTTTGAATATCCATCTGCATCTAATGGGTTTCTTCCTGGTGGAAGATCGACAAAGTTGCCAAGTGTTATTTTTCATTATTGATTGATATTCAGAGTCCATGGCATCTTTCCAAGATTTTGACTGTAGGGATTCCTGGACTATAGAGGGCTCATCAGACTCAATAACTCTACTCATCAAAGCAAATTTGACTTCTTCTCTTGCTTTATTGTGAGTTCATGGTCCAAGGGTGGATGTATCTGGTGGAGCATCCATTCTTGCATCATAATGTCTTTAGTACACCACTTGGGCATACACGTTGAACTATTCCCGTGGGTCGTGGTTCTATCAGATCAACACCATCATCCCCATCATCACTTTCATCATCATATGGGAACATCAAATTCAATTTTTACAACTGGTGAAGAATCTACATCAGGTGAGTTTGGAGGAGGAGACTGCTTCCTTCTTCTCAAAAACTCAACATCTCTGTTGGTGTAGACTTTTTGGTCTTTGGATCCATCAATATGTACCCAAGAGTCTCTTCATTATACCCAATGAAGATGAGTTTCTATGACTTCATGTCTAATTTTTTTATTTTTTCTTGGGTATGTGCATGCTTTCTTTACACTCGAATACTCTAAGGTGTGCAATAGATGGTTTCCACTTTGACCATGCTTCTTGTGGTGTTACTCCATTAAGAGAAACTATGGGCACTCTATTCAAAAAATACACTATTGTCTTTGTTGCTTCTTACCCAGAATGTCTTTGTAAGTCCAGAGTCATCGATCATGCATCACACCATTTCCATGATAGTATGATTTCTTCTCTCAAAAACACCATTTTTTTACGGTGTGTGTGGAGGAGGCATTTGTCGATGAATCCCGTGAGTTTGTAGGTAGTCTTTGAACTCATTATTGGTGAATTCCCCCTCGATATAAGTGGAGAGTTCTGATGTGATGACTAGTTTCATTCTCAACAACTACTTTGAATTTTTGAAGGTTTCAAAAGCTTCACTTTTCTTGTGAAGAAAAAAATCCACATTTTTCTTGAATAGTCATCAACACAAGCATGAAGTACTAAAATCCAAAATGACTTGGTTGCATTAGACCACAAAGATCGGTATGAACTAGATCAAGCTTACCATGAGCTTGATATGTACTCTTCTAGAATGAAGCTCTATGTTGTTTTCCTACTTTAGGCAGTGAGGACACTTGTTTGTATCCTTCTGAAGAGATGGTAGCCCATGTACCATATTACGTTAGCATGTAGTGTCTCGAGATACTTGAAACTAACATGACCAAGTCTCGATGCCACAACTATGTTGAGGTAGAGTTCTTAGCCACAAGTTTTTGATCATCTCTATGGACAAAATCAAGTTGGAACATGCATCCCACATTGGAGGATTTTGCAACTATTTTTGAGCCTCGTGATTTGTCTCGAATCAAACACGTTTTCTTTTGGAATGACTATCAAAGTCAATTTTTAAGTTGTGATCTAGGAGTTGATTGACTGAAAGTAGATTCTTTGTCAACCTAGGGACATATAAGACATCTGATAGTCTACAGTTGTGAACCAAGGGGTAGAGAAATGTTCCCAATCCCTTGAACTGTATATGAAGAATCATCTCCCAATGAAACATGGTTTTTGAAGGTGTGTCCCTCATTGAAGTAAACCAGTCTTTGTGGTTGGTCATGTGTCGAGTGGCTCCCTGAATCAACATACCAGACATCACTAGATGACGTGGATGGTTCACTTGATCGAGTAGTGTACAAGAAGTCTTCATTATTTGAATGTTCTTCTTGCTCAACAATATTTCCTCTTGATGGGGTCTTCTTTTCCAGTTCCCCTTTTTTTTGCCCTTGATTGTAGTTAGAATGTCCCTTGTGAGATTGTTTGTTGTGGAGGTCAAAGTTTCTTGATGAACCTTTCTTGTAAGTATTATACCAACAATCTTTTAAGTCATGTCCTCTTTTACAAATTGGACATTTGCTTCTTCTTATTGTTTTTCCCTGATGTTGATATTGATTTTGATGTTGGGAATTTTGATAGGAATTAGGTTTTCCTTTACCTTTTCCTTTCCATTTTTGATGTGAAGAAAGTTCTGCTCCTCTTCATCATCCTTATTATGCATGGCTTCCTCTTGTTGTAGTAGGTTTACTAGCTTGTCAAAACTAACTGTCATGTATCTGACACGTTTAGTGTTGTTACAAAAATGTGGTAAGAAGAAGGGAGTGCTCTCAGAACAATGGGAACAAAGCATCATCTATGACCACTTCTCCAGGGCTAGAAGTGAAGCCCTCAACTCTGCAACTCTTCTTAAGAAAGCTTCAATTTTCTCATTCTGCTTAAACTTCAGTGTGTGTAACTGACTCTACAAATTTAGTATGACATTCTTGTTTTTGGCCTCATATATTATGTGTAATTTATCCCATGCTTCTTTGGTTGTTTTGGCATCTCAAATGTGGGGTTGCACATCGTCGAGACACTCCAAAAAAGATGATGAGTTTGGCCTTCTGATCTGCTTTATCAAACTATCATTGTTGTGTTGTATCAGTAGTTGATTTGGTCAGAGTACCATTCACAATAGTCCAGATCTCTTCAAACTCAAGTTGTGTCTTGATTTTAGTCTTCCATGTAGCATAGTTGTTTCCTCTGAGTAGTTGTGAATCTAGAAGAAAAAATTTGGGGGCATTGGTGCCCATTTTGTAGAAATCACTGATAGGGTTTGGCTCTTATCACTCCAGGTATAAGGTCTCCCAATCTATATACCCATCGAGTCGATATACCAAACCTTTCTATATACGCGCCCTTCGATATACCCGTGCAGTACGTGGAAGAAGCTTGCCCTTTCTATATACCCATGGTATGTGAAAGAGGCGTTAACGTACGTGAAAGAATTCAATACATGGTACCAAGACAATACTAAAAGGGGTCTATGTGATTATTGACACGGATCAAAGAAATATCCTCATACGCGCATGCATAACTTCACTATATACTCGGATAATTTCTTAGTCTGGATTTATGTCATGTAATCATTCATAGACGGATGGGATGGCTCATAGTGTGTGCATTGTGACCTTATTACTCCCCATCGATTTAAAGGGTCGATGCCCAGATGACATTGTTGTAGCTATATTAGGCATTAAGTGTAGTAGTAGTCATGATGAATTTACCTGTAAGTGCTTCCTAGAGGCACCGTATATACCACCGAACTTGTGAATGAGATCTAGGATCTTGTGAGTGTTTTAGAACCAATTTTACTATTTTTTATTACAACTCTTTGCTAGTTTTATGAGTAGTTACAATATTTGTGGTTGACTATGACAACCTGCAAATTAGTACAATATATTAAAGCATGCAATTACATTCAAAAATTTGGAAAAAATTGAATGAGGTAATTTTTTTTGTTTTGAGGCCCTGGTGGCCTCTGGAGCCCAAAATGACCCAAAATGCAAATAATTGCAAAAATCCAAACTCAAAATGCAATTTAAGCTATCCTCCCTTTGGAAAATATTGCTCATAATAAAAAAACCAGGCCTAATAGGATAATTTTTTCCCCCTAAAATAGGGTTTTTCTCATTAAAATTTTAGAGGTGGGTTTAGATTAGCTACAACTAACGTGTTTAGTGAGGTTTTTTACTAAATATGCCTCAAAGTGGTTTTTCCAAATGTGCCACCAAATTTCAAATTGTTTAAAAATTTGTGTTAGGGGTGGGGTTGAACCCCCAAACCTCTCCTATCCCCAAAGATTTCCCTCTAATCGACTTGGCTCTATGAGTGCTTGGTATAGAATTGAAACAATTGAGATTTAAATAAACACTGAAATTGACTAACCTTTTTTTTTAAAAATGCGACCTGAAAATGTTTGAGTTGGAGTCCACGTGGCATGATCTTGGAGGAGGAAATTGGTTAGGGTTGGAATGCCATAAATGGATCAAAATTCCTTTATCTCCTTATGACTTTATCTCCTCTCCTTCGCTGTTATTTATACTGTTCCTTTTTTTGCTATCACCGCCTTATTTTTATTTTTGGTGTGTGAGGTATAATGTTCACCATGTTTTTTATTACAGGTTCACCGATGGATTTGATAAGGACAATGGTGCTTCATCTTGGACGTGGAGAGGTATACGAGGGCCTCTAGCTGAAGATTCGATAGAGGAATGGACACAGGGGTCGGCATGGTGCAACCTGCCAATGAATGACTCGACTACCTAGAAACCCAATATGATTTGAGGGCTTAGACTTGATTTAGTAGATGTATTTTCCCGTCAAAGATCAACATGACCTTTTTACGAGATCAATAGCTTGACATAGTGTAAATGACCCGGTTAATTAACCAATGCATGGAAAACTTGGCATGGATGTAAAATCAGGCTTGCTTGAACGTAAACTGGAATTGGTGGTGTAGGAAACGACACGGTATGGGCTAGGCCAAAAAAATGAATAGATCAGATTTCAAAATAAACAACACACCACTATAAACAATCTCGAGTAGGAACTCTTATGAGAATACCTTGCAAATATGCAGAGCAACTCGGTGTTGAGCTCTTCAACACACCTACAATGATAAAAGCATTTGGCCGGGGGAAGACACCTCCAAATTTGACAATCCACTCCAAATATAGCAGAGATTAAACTGAACCTCTAAATTAGAGAAAAACCTCTAAATTTAGAGGTGGGGATGGGGATTTTTTTAAATTTTTATACATGCAAAAATTTTCCTAAAGTCTGGTGGGTGCACCAAGTGCAAAAAAAAATTTTTTCCAAACACACTGGAATGAACGAGGAGGAGGATGTGGGGAGGAATGGGGAATGTGGGAGGTTGTAGGAGGCTACAAAGGCTCTCAATTGCTTGAAATGCTTCTCAATCTCTCTATCTCTACTACTCTCTCTCTCCACACCTTCTCACACCTTTCTTGCTTCAGGAGTCCAGATTCACGCTTTGATATCAAATTTAGAATAGGGATGAAAGCCTATAAATTATATTAATCAATAGAATCAAAATACAATAGAGCTAGGCTACAATATTTATACATATTGGATAGCCTAGATACAAATAGATATGGATTTGCAACTATGCAACAACAAAACTAAAATATAGTAGCTTCCAAAATACATCTGGGAAGCACAAATGAATAATGAAAATAATATTGTTAAAACAATATAACACACTAGTAGTGTTTTGAATACAAACAAAAGATGGTTATGATTAAATATAACCATATAAACAATAAATAAATACACTAATTAATATGCAATGCATAATTTATGATTAAATATAACCATATAAACAATAAATAGAAAAATACTATGAACATTAATTAATATGCAATGCATAATTAATATAAATCCAAATTGCATTCCTCTAGAAAATCTAACATTTTCTATGAACATTAGAACTAAAATATCATATGCAAAAATGCATAAAATGAAGAAAGGATCTAATGAGCATCTTAGTGACCATGTTTTGTGTTATAAGAGTAATCTTACTAAAATGAAAAATGTATTGGCTTAATCCAAATCCAAGATCTATTTATCCTCTCTCTACCTCCTCTACAAGAATGTGTGTTCTTTTATTATTTTTGTTATTTTGATCATTTATGTCATACTATTAAAGAATGTGAAAACATTTTTGTTTATGGGCAAGCTTAAGTATGGTGATAATACTTCCAATTATTATAGTAGAAAATTATAAAGCAAATATAATTTTAAGAGAAAATATGATGATCCTAAGCATACTTTTAATGTTGTATCTCAACCAAAAAATCTCCAAATACAACCTACATGACACATTTTTACCATTTCCATACCCATCCCACATCTAGTTGCCTAAGCTAATAAAAGTAATTTGATTTATCTTCAATCCCATTTTGAGTTAGATCATAATAGTCCTCATGGTAATATTTTTGATGAAAAATCACACTTGTGATTATTATAGATGTAATGGACATTCTACTGATAGATGTTTTAATCTTATACATTTGATTAAGGACTTGATTGATACTAATGAACTCAAATTGCTTGAACCTACTATTTCTAAATCTACAAATGATAATGGAAAACTTAAGAATTTCAAAGATCTATTACCCAAACATGACAAAGAGGTTCTTGGGTCTTCCTCTAATCATGTTTATCATTGATTCAACCTCCACCATATTTTGATCATCCTCTTGGGTTTCTTACTAGTACTACTGATATTCCTACATCTATTATTACTTTCATTTATGCATATTTTCATGCTTCTTTTTCATCACGTTGACTTCACATTGATGCTTATGCTGGTATTCGTGTTGTTAAGAATGTTATGGTGCATCTTACATTCAAATGTAATGCATGTTCATTATCTTTACTACAAGCTATTGGTTTTCTGTTATCTCGAGATAACATGTAGATCACCTACTTATTGTGGGCATGTGATTCTCCCAGTCACTTTTGGGCCTCTTAACATCTCTATGCCCTTATAACACCCATTTTATGATTCATCCAAATTAAGGGAATTTATTTAAACAATCCCTCAAGTTCCTTTTATGTTGTAATGAATATGATTATTACTTAGCTCACTACTAAGTAATCCAACATTATTAGTATTCCAAATGATGAGCGTCGTTGATACCAAGCACTTTAATTATCTCATGATTTTAATTATAGGGCGAGTGTCTATGACTATTTGTAAAAAAGAGAACAGTTGAATTTGTTCTAAGCATGCACTAAGTTTGGATTTAATCAAATACTACCTCTAAATGTAGTTAATAAATGCCTTCTTGATAAAATAGATATTACTAGATTCATGAATTGAAATTCTAAAAGTGCTGGAATTTGCATAAATAACCAAATGCTAAATAATAGAGATTTGAGTAAACAAACAATGCCCTTCACGTTGGGGAGGAGTGGCCCTTTCTCCTTCCCTCTAATCCGGTTTGGAATTATAAATTACACTAGTAGATTTAACTCAGAATCATGCACTTTATTGAATAATAATTCCTTCAACAACCCATCATCTAACTCGTAATCCTACTACAAATTATCTCTTATATACGAAGAATAGTCCTTATCACTCTAAAAGAGGATGGATTATTTGTAATAACTAACTACTAATTAACTGAAATATCTCCATAACAACAAATTTTTGTTAAAGAGTTACAACTTTGAGAGAACAAGTGCATGCCACATTTAGATTAGATTTCATCTTCTTAACTCCAAGTGGAGTCCTTGATTAAATCTCAGCTAAGATGATTTAGCGATTCCAAAGGATGTCAAAGATCATGCATTGAATCCCTTAAATCATGGTGAGTTCTAGTTGTTCTATTCATTTGTTCCACATTTCTAATCAAACTAGTTGTTAAGTTGGACTTGCATTATCCACATGAGTCATATGATGATTAGATGCTAATCTGAATTTAATGATATTTTTATCATGCAAATCGTGTGCTGACTAAATTAACTCACCTCCTTGCTATCCGAGTCCCTTTGATTCCTTCATATGAGTACTACGCTCCAAAGCAAATCACCAATGCTTGGGTGAGTCTTGTGCTCCAAAGTGAGTTACGCCTAGTGCGTGAGTGAGTCTTGTGTGAATGAGTCTTACAATGGGCTATATATGAGTCATGCATCTTTGGGCTTAAGATATGTTCTTCAACCACATTGTTAGTGCATATATAGATTTATTTAACTCATTTGAAGAAGCATAGATAAGATGAAAATAAACAAGGTTATGCACAAAACTTTCCTTTAAAATATATAAAAGTATTAATTACAAAATGTTAATATCAGTCTTAGTACAAATGATGACACAACAAAATGAGGGTTTACATAGTAATTAATAAGGATCATCACTCTCCCATAATTAAGGGTTAGCGAGTCCTCTGCTACATGGTTTTTATTTAGGGATTTTACAATTCATGTACAATTATACTCATTTGTAAAAGTTATCCATGTTTCATTTGAGAACCCAAATTTTTTTATCAGTCTCCCTCTAAATTTTTATCTATAGGTTGATCATGTTTCATCTTGGCACAAGTGCTAATTGTTGAGTGGAAAAGAGTATTATGCACACAAAATATTCACGCATAGGAGTAAAGCACATTCAAAATGCGAAGGATAGGGAAGGAAACCAAAAGATAAAATTTGGGACTTAGTCGTTTTTATCTATTTTGGAGATGGCATGTGGAGCACACAAGCTGGATAAATACTTGCGCTCTAAGGCTATTTTTTATCAAACACTTTCCATGGGTTCGAGTTAAAACTAGAATCATTAATGGCTATTATTGTAAATATGTAGTGATCTGTGTAGTATAGAAGGACTATGTGTGAGAACTGAATTACTATGTGAGGAATTATGTTATGCCGAATCTAATGCGTGCATGAGCTTATGGTATTACTTATTGTAATAAGATTTATGTGTATTTATTGTGTTTAATATAATGGAGTGTATTGGTTGAATCAAGGTATTAATCATGAGTATAATTGGTTCTTGCATGATTGACTTCATTATGGTTATTATTTAAATCTATTACTCTTTAGATCTAGATCTAGACATGACATGCTCTGTAGAATGTTGTATTAATTATGGATCTGAATGCATTAAGTCTTCATCATGCTAACATCCTACAACAACAACCCTAAAGAGGGGCCTGGTACCTTTGCATGCTTGGTGAGTGCTCAGTCTAGGCTGAGTGATGTGCCAGCATGCCTAGGTTATTATTGGTAAATTCTAGGTTGCATCATTGGTTCCATTTTTCGGGACCTTTTTAGTTGTTTTAGGATGGTTCATGATGAAGACATACTAGTTGACCCTAGCAAGTGTTGAGGAGTGGATACATGATCTAGAAGAAGAATACACATGGAGGTTCAACATCGGATCTGAGTTTAATGCACACGTATGGGTGGAACAAAATATGTATGACAGTTTGTATGAGAGATTTTTTGCTATTTTTCTAGTAGAACTATATGAGTGGTTGGTTGCTTATGCTAAAAGGGATTGGAGGTATCACACACTTGTTTGGATGCATGAAGAATTTCAGGCCCTCTATGATGCTGATCTGATTTGGACATGTTGTGGATACTTGGTTTCATGGTGTTCTAAACAATTATATTCTGGAGTACTCAATTTCCACTTATTCTTTCCTAGAGGTAGTGGAATTCCATTTTTATGATATCCCAGGGGAACTTACCTACAAGGCATTCCACTAGGGAAATCAAAATCTTGATGGTAACCCTGAACTTGGAAAGAAAACCGATGGCTAACTAAACCCCACCACACGGGGGAAGGAGTAGGTTTGGTGAAAGATGGTAGACCTAGTAGTAGAAAGGAAGAGAGAAGAAAGGTGGCTTAAGTATAATGAGGTGCGAGAGGGAGATAGAGAAGCAAGCGGGATGTTGTAGAGTGAATGGTGTTGAGGAGAGAGATGGCTCACGAAGGATTTGGAGCTCACGTAGAAGGCATGGAGCAGAGCATCAAGAACTCCCCATTTGGGAAAAAGCATGATAGGGAACCCCCTTGGCCTCACGTAGAAGCATGCCAGTAGAGATGACCTAGGCCATGGGGTGCATCTGAATCTACCTAGAAACCTTGCCCTTGTGCTTGGTTTTCCAAGTATCTAGTATGAAAAATAGTTACAAGCTAATTTAGGTAGTGGGAGAGTAGGAGTAAGTCATATAGAAAGTACATCGATGGTAGGGAAAACATCTTCATTGTTGTTTGGAGGTACCTTTTAGGTGCATCATCCACACAAAATTCAAGCGTAAAATTTTGGACTCACTTCTAGGAGTGGTAACACTTCACAGACTATAGGGGTGTAGTTTCAGTACTACTATTATTGGGACATAGGGAAGTACATCCTTTGGTCGTCTCTGGCTATAGGTGGAGGATCAGGAGGTATAGGTGGTTCTAGTTCTATCGGTGGATCTGGTGGTTCTGGAGGTAGAGGAAACACAGGAGGTTTTGGATCAGGTGGGAAAGGTCACACCAACCCCAGAATATTTACATGGAGATGTCTCTTCATCTTCCAGAGTATAGGGGCATAGAAGATGTTGTTGAACATGTGCACATGTGTGAAATCTCTGTGCGCAAAAGGAATCATGGCTTTTGAGCGTAGGGCAAGTCAATTCACCACTATGTTACAAGGGTGCACACATACTAGTACAAAAGTTTGACCCTGATCAGACTTGTGTAGACTATATGCAACTTTAAAAGATGTTTTCCTTAAAGAGTTTCACATCCCTGAGTTGAGTAGAAGAGTATAAGTGTGCTCAAGGATATTAAGAAAGGCACTATTGAGAGTGTCAAGAGAGTATGATGCCCATTTTAAAACACTTTTATCTAAGATTTCTTATGATATTCATGCAAGCCAACATGCACAATGGTTTCGTTGGAGGTCTGATTACACCTTTTAGAAGGGAACTATCACATAAGACATACATTGATCCATGTGAAGCACTTGAAGCAACTTTACGCGTTGAGGTAGTTGGAAGTATAGACACTAGGGTGAGCCCATTTTTGGAAGCATAGATCATAGCTATGGTGAAAATAGTTGGAGAAGCTATCGGAAAATTCAGCACATGAGACATGCACATGGGGATTTGGTGTACAGATTGTGAAGTGGAAGGTCACACCAAGGATAGTTTTCCCCATAGATCAGTACATTCATTCATTGTTGTTAGACTATGAGATATGTCATTTAAACCATGATGCTAGCCACTACCCATTATTACAACATGCAATAAGGAAGAACATCTCTTGCTACTATAAAATTTATAGGTCCATGACTCATGATATGGAAGACTATCGGCTGATTGGTCAGATCCATGATGTTATAGATATTGGTGTGAGATGAGATAGGAGTATCAGATAACTCTAAAGGAAAGAATGAGCACCAGGATCGGGATCACAATCAAGCGTGCTATGATTGGAATGAAGGGAATTTTGAAGGAGGTCATGGGAGGTCGAGGGATACCATGGTGGATTGGAGGATGAGGCCGTGGTGGTGGATGAGGTGAGTTTCCTCATGGAACATGTTATACCTATGTGGATCTCTTGACCACTACAGGTGTGAATGTCCTCTTAGAATATTACATGTTCTTTTATGTGGAAAGAATCATAGTTATGAGGAATTCCCAGGACTTATATGAGCATCTTAGTAAGTAGCATAAACAAGAAAACAAAGGTGCATGGATGGTTAGGATACAACATGTTGTGGAAATCAAGTGGATGCCCAAGTTGGAACTAGAATCTGAGGCATTTCCTATAAAGATCACTACCCGCGCTAAAGAAGCGTGCACGCTAGAGAAGTGTTATAGCAGAAGCCTACCATCACTAAGGAGGAGGTTCTACATGCATGGTACCCAGATCCTTGTCCATCAGAAGGAGGTTTATCAGGAAACCATGGAGGTACTCAAAAATCTTTAGGGTGAAATACAATGTTTAAAGGAGCAATCACGGAAGATGGAGCAAAAGAAAGTAACAGAGATGGTCCAATCTGATATGGATGACTTGAAAGAGGTGTGCAAGATGTTGTGTCAGGAGAATATCATTCCATTGTTAGGGAGTTGGTTAAAGGAAACACTCTCTGCATGCAAGTATTGAGACTGGATGGAAAATCTTGCATGCAAATCTTCCCCCTCATAGCTTAGACTATGACAAAGAAATCACTCTGAATGTTGTTGTGGATGGATGGATTTTGAGTAATATATTGATTGATACATGCAGGCAGAAAGTTAATGTTCTTACTTTAGATGCATGGGTACAAATGGGGAGACCCCATTGCAGCCATCTTGAATGTATTGTTCATGGCTAACTAAACTAAAGCCACTCCCATCGGAGTTTTAAAAGATGCATCCATTACCATACAGGGAGCCAAGTTCACTAGGGATTTTGAGGTTTTAGTGCTTGCAGAGGTAGATAGCTTCCCAACTCTACTTGGGCACCCTTGGTGTTATGAAAATAATGTTGATCTTTGGTTCAACAAGGGTTATATCAGTTTTGAAAACAAGGAGGAAAGAGTTATTATCCCTTTAATAGATGGAAAATCTATGCCCTATGTTGAGCCTTTGAGTGAGGAAGATCTGAATAGGATTTATGTACGCATGCCATCCAGGACCCAAGAGGTGCTTGAGCCATCTAAAGAAGGAATCCTTCAGTGGGAAGATGCATAGTCTATTAGTGATACTACAAGTGTTGCTTGTGATAATTGGGCTCATAGTACTTATGAGTTGGTAGGGTGCGAAGTAAAGAGCACATTTGTGTGGAACAATAGACCTCGTTGTATCAGGAGAATAAGTAACAACTCGGTACCTGATACACTAGAGAAGGAGATCCTATGGTGTTTTCTGCATGCCATGGAGGAACAAGTGGATAGACCAGTTGGAGAGACAAAATATGCTAGCATATACCCTATGTGGGATAACAATGCATTGGTGGGTGGTTCACAAGGATAATCTTGTAGGATGGAATGAAATTAGATTTCTCTTTCTACTCAGGTTTTCCAGAGTAATTCACCTACTCAAATCTGCACTTATCATGGTAATCAACCTATTCAAAGCACACATTTAGTAGTGTGAGAGACTCTGGACAGAGGGGCAGGAAGCTTTACCACCTTCGCTCTGGGTGCACAAATTTTATTCCACTTTACAAGGTTGTGTGCGCATGCTTGGTATGTATATGCGGAACTCCATAGAGAGACTAGAAATTGGTAGGATTTGATTGTAGGAATGATCCAGATGTTTGACTATTTCTCTACTAAACCTCTAGTAGAAGAGGCATTAAGGGTTATAAAGCACTTAACTATGGGAGATAGTGCAAGGTGGAAGAACTCATTTAGGATTTATTTGATGAAGAAGACTCAGGAGCGCATTTTTTGAAGAAAACAGAGACAGATGCCACACTACTTAAGTGTGCTTTCCTTGAGAAGGAAAAAGGAAAGATGGTCTACTTAGTGGATGAAGAAGTAGAAAATCTGGATGTAGACCATTCAACAGGTAGGTGTGAGGTTTTGGATAGGGTAGATAAGACCACGTGCACCTATCATGAACCTATGAAAACAAAGAAAGTGAATATTGGATCAGATGTTGAGCCTAAGGAGGCCATAATTGGGGACTATTGGTTTGACTTTGAAGTGGAAAAAATCATTGAGTTACTATGAGATTATCAGGACTTATTTCCTAGGGGATACCATGAACTCAAAGGCATTCATGAATCATTAGGAGAAATGAAGATAAAGCTTAAGGAAGGTGCACATGACCGGTAGGAAGAGACCCTACATAGGATGAACCCCAACTTGCGTGAAAAGGTCAAAGAAGAAATTGACAAAATGTTGAAGTTTGGAATCATCAAGCCCCTGGATGAGTTAGAATGGGTTAGCCCAATGGTGATCAATATCAAGAAGGATGGTGGATTAGGATCTGTGTGGACTATAGGGAGCTAAATGTTGCATGTGTGACTGATCCCTTTCCTACGCCATTCATCGAGGAAATACTAGAAGGCGTTGTAGGTGTGAAATCTATTCATTTATAGATGGATTCTCTAGGTATCATTAGGTTAGGATTACATAGGAGGATCAGGAAAAGACTACTTTTACTACTGAATGGGGAAATTTTCCTATATTGTGATGCCTTTTGGTCTGAAAAAAAATGTGCTCTTTGTATTTTTGTGCATAGTTGTTCAAGCATTCAAATATTTTATTCACAACTTTTTAGGTTTATTTAGATGATTGGATGGTGTATGGACTTGTTAAGGATCATTGTGACAATTTACACTTAATGTTTGAAATATGTAGATAGTTGAGTATTTCTTTGAACATCAAGAAGTGTGTATTTGCTACACCATTTGGCACTTTGTTAGGGCACATTATCTGTAAGGATGGTTTGTTGGTTGATCCAGCTAAGGTTGTAGTCATTATCGGCCTGGAAGATCCTACAGTCAAAGTGAGGTGTGTGGATTCTTGGGTCATACTGGGTATTATAGAAAATTTATAAAGGGGTATGCTAAGGTTTCCACACCCTTGGAGGAGTTACTAAAAGGAAAAGGGATGTTCTATTGGGGAGAACCGCAGCAGCATGCATTTGAGACATTGAAGGAGAAACTTACTACAATGCCTATTTTGTGCTTTCCTTCGTGGGACCAACCATTTCATGTACATGTGGATGCCTCTGGCATGGCCATGGGTGGTGTTGGCTCATCCTAGAGAAGGTATTATAGATCATCCTATCTATTTTTCTAGTAGAAATTTGACTCTCACTGAGAGAAGAATTATACAACTACGAGAGCAGTGAAGCTTTGTCGATGATCTATGCTACATAAATTTAGATAGTACCTACTAGCAACACCATTTGTATTCTATACCGATCACATGGCATTGAAGTATTTGGTAAATAATCCCATTTTATAGGGGCACATATGTCGATGGGTACTCTTATTCCAAGAATTTGATTTTATAGTTGTGGTCAAACCAGGGAAAAGTAATTTTGGACCGGATCATCTATCTAGAATATACGGTCGAGAGAAGATGCACATAGGAAATTGAAGATACCATGCCCGATGCATAGTTATATAGGTTACAACATGTGCCATCGAATTAGAGGACATTGTTGTATTTCTACGATATAGGTATGGCACCAGAAGGAATGAAATCCTTAGAGAAGAAACAACTTTCCATTCGCGTGACACCTTTTATGTTGATTAGTGGTGACCTATACAAGTTAGGTAGAGATGAAGTATTGTGTCGATGTGTATTGGAGCATGAGCACTAGATATTATGGAGGAGGCTCATGGTGGTATTATTGTAGGTGGGCACTATGTAGGTGATGCCACTGCGTGCAAAATTCTACTCATTGGATTATGGTGGGAGACCCTGTATAAAGATTGTAAGGCATATTGCAAGGCTTGTGATCACTTTATCAACACCTTGGAAAACTAGTCAAAGAGATGAAATGCCTTTAAGACCTATTTCTAGTGCAAAACCATTTGAGAAATGGGCTATAGATTTTGTGGGTCCTATTTCACCAGCCGCATGCGTAGGACTGGATTGCGCTATATCATCACTTGCACAGATTATTATTATCGACAAGGTGGGTAGAAGAAGCAACACCTATAAAGGATTGTACAACAACTACAACAACCTAGGTTTCTATGGGAAAATATTATTACAAGGTATGGATGCCCATTGAGTTTGACAAGTGATAGGGGCACACATTTTTTGAATGAGACAATCAAGATATTATTGGATGAATTTATGATTGCACACCATAAGACTACACCCTATCATCCTTAGGAAAATGGGACTGTTGAGGCTTTCAACAAAATTTTGAGCAGACATTGAAAAAATTTGTGATGTTGGAAGGAAAGATTGGGATGATAAATTTTTCTAGTGCTTTGGGCGTATAGAACAACATATAAAAGGTTAAACAAAGCCACACCATTTCAATTAGTGTTTGGCATAGAAGTAGTTCTTCCTATGGAATTCATGTTACCTTCTTTGTGTATTACACATGTACATTGGAGGTCTAGCTGATGAGAAAGCATTAGAAGAATGGATTGAAAAGTTGATTAAGTTGGATGAGTGATGAGAAATAGCACGTTGGAGTCAGAAGCAAGAAAAGGCCTAGGTAAAAAGCATGGCATGATAGGCACATAGGGATAAAAAGTTTGAGATTGGATAGATGGTGCTTCTTTATGATTCTAAGTTTTTGTGCCATCTAGGAAAACTCAAAGTACATTGGTTGGGCCATATGTTATCACTCACATACTTGAAATAGAGTGCTTTCAGTTAGAAATGCTTGATGGAATGGTTACCCAGTTACTTCAATGGGAGTAGGCTGAAGCCCTACTATAAATAAGTCTTCTTGGTGTTTGTAATAAGGCATTTTTCCATTTAGATTAGGTTTTCAATTATGTATTCCCTTAATGTATTTCCTTTCTTCATCATTATGCTTTGTCAATTTAGTTGGTGTTTTTGTGAAATAAGCGTGTTTTGCACGAGAAGCTAATTACTATTTGAAGAATTTTTATGTGCAGAGGACTACACATACCATTTGTGTGGGGTGGTTATTGATAACTAGGTACAAGACTATTGGAAAATGGGTACACATAAAGGACAAACTACTACATGTGTTATTTCAAGTTTGGAGAGTTGTTAGAAAAGAGATTGCTTCTAAAAATGAGGACCATAGATGGAGATAAATGAAGGAACAAGTATAATGAGGTAAGAAGAGGCCATGGAGACTACCAAGGGAAGGTGTAGTGGCAAGGTACTCGGGTGCATGGAAAAGAAGAAGAGAATGGCCAGAAGGTAGGAAGGTGCTAAAGGTTATAGCTTGGGCGTGAAGATGTACCACGTGGAAAAATGTGAAAATGGTCAATTAATGAGGATTGTTGGTAGGTGAAGGAGCAATAAATGCACTAATTTTTCAAAATATATATAAGGATGGGATGCGAGTTCATTTTTACCATTGTAAATCACAAAAATTTGAAAGAGCTAAGTGTAAAAAGCTGAGAGAAGAGTATTGAGGTGTGAAGAGTGTGAAACAAGACATGGAGAGTAGATTTTTGTGTGTAGGAGAAGCTTACGTCCCCATTGGTGAAGGGTTTGAGAAGAAGAGCATTGTGAAAGAGCTAGGGCATGTGATTTCAACTAGGGCATGTAGATTGAGCTAGGGTTTGGGTTTGCACATTTGCAGAAGATAGAAAGGAAGCATTTGACACACTAGAGAGACAAAAAGTTTGAGAGTTACAGATGGCACCAAGAAAAGCACCTATTGTAGGAGCTAAGGGAAAGAAGAAAGTGGAAGCAGAGGTTGAAATTACTCCCGAGAGTAATTTCTCAGAGATGCAATACCCAGAAGGCATGATAGTGGGACAAGAATGGGATTCTCACATCCGTAAGTGCAAAATAAGTGATTATAACCACTGCACATCGGATAATAAAAAAGGAGTTGGATGCGTTGTTGAGTATGAAGACAAACAAGCACACAACAAAAGACATGCCAGTGTATGATGACACTGGAGAGAAGTTGCTAAAGTAGATTGGAGTCTACCAGTTGTACGAGCTCCCATATTTTGGAAAATATGAACCTTTGTACCAGTGGTTGATGAGTAGGGTACATGAAGACTTTTTCTATTTTCACCGGACATAGGGTAAGGATTACAACCACTTTGATTTCAACTATAATAGGATTAAAAGGGCACAGAGTGGATCTGAGTAGTGACTTGATAGATAAAAAGCAATCCTGGAGACATGGAAGGAGTTAGGGTATACCAAGGGTCCATGTGGAATGGATATCGAAAAGTTGAAGAAGTACCAGTGGTGGTATCAGGAAGTTGCACATCTAGTGACCAAATTGAATGATCAAGAGAGATGGTCGCAGGTGAACACAATGTGGCTCCATGTCACAAAGAAGATGTCATAGGGGGTAGTCTACAATATTATAGGCTACATTGTGGAGACCATCATTGAGGAAGCATGCACATGTGAAAGGATTAGTTTTGGCGTTATCCTATTGTCTTTGGTATTTATGGAGATCGGAGTGCCGATGGGCAAAGGAAAATATTTGGGAGTACCCCAAGGAAAACAAGTCACTTGTGGAAATATTTGACAAGTACTTGTGTGAAGGGTCAATGGGTGGGCCATTCAAGAAAAAGGTGGAGATGTGGTATGACAAGGCCACGTGGCATTTGAGGAAGAGTGGCACATTCCCAAGGAGTTACCTTCGGTGGTGGGAAAGGAAGTGTAGTTCATGGTGTACCAACACTTTTGCATCACGTGATTTGTAATGAAAGATGGGACTTGGAGCCCCCTGCAAGTGTAAAGCTTCCATATGCCTTCACACACGCTACTTCTAAGCATCATCAGTCCACCATTTTACTAATGCATGCATCACTTGAACTTCATTGTAGACAAGGTAGACTGTGACTACCACACCTTGAGGAAGACTTATGTATATCCAAGGATAGACTACCTATGTTGAGAGGCTAATTTTAGATATGATAAGCATGAAGCCTGTAAGTTTGGAAATTGGAGACAGTGGAGCCGTGCTTGTATACCTTCAGCTTAAGCCTAAGTTGGAGGGTAAAAAATATGTAGAGAATGAGTTCGTGCTCCCAGGGCCGCCAAAGGGTAAGCATACAATGGAGAATGTGTTCCAACCCCACAACCTGTAGAAACCATAGTGGTGGATGAGGAGGAAGAAGAATGAGAAGATAGTGGTGGCCTGGAACATAGAGGATGAAAGGCCCACGGATAAGGTGGAAACTAAATGCGCGTGACCACTCCACCCCAGTACAAGAAGAAGGTGATGAAGACTTGGATGTAGTCCAAGGAGAGCATCATTTAAAGGGTATTTAGGAGAACAAGAACTCAAGGTGCTACTCCACAATCAGTATGGAGATCACCATGACTCTCTCCACAGAAGGAGACAACTGAGAAGAGAAGGAGAAAATTGAAGCTGAACGAGGAGGTAGAAGAGTCTGAAGAAAGTGTGCCGAATCTCCTACACAACCTAGAGGATGTGGAAGAGCCGAGGGATGAAGAAATGAAAGATGAAGATGTGAAGAATGGAGGAGAAGGGGTAAAGGAAGGAGAAGCAGGACCAGATAATGCTCAAGACATAGAAGATCTAGCTCCAAATCTTGGTGCTCCAGTTCCTAAGGGGCCAAGAACTAAAAGAACAAGTGGAGAGTATATTGTTCCATCTTTGGGCTATGTTGAGGACACAAGTAAAATTTTTCCACACCCATTTTCAAAGCATGGTGAGCCCTAAGGAGTTATATGGATGGGAGTTGATGGATGAAGACATGGCCACCACGTGCACAAGGAAGCAACTATCTTGGTCTATGCACACTCACATGGATGAGCCAGACTTTGACGTATGTGAAGAATCATGTGTCAAGAAGATTGAAGAAGGCACCTCAAGCTAGACATATAACCATAAAACCCACTGTTATGTTTGATGAACAGGTGAGTAATGCCTTGGTAAAAGTATCTACAGAGGTGGCGTGGAGGAACATAGACAAATCTGCTACTATTAGGGTGCTAAGAGAAGAAAACAAGGAAAAGGATGTTGAGATAGTGCACTTGAAGGGAGAAAAGGACTTGGAGAAAAAGAAGAATGAGGTTTTTGTTAGAATGGTAGAGGAGATCGGAGACCATGTCCTAAAAGTGAGACCACACTTGGAGTCCAAGGTACCTGAAAGGTTCCCTTTGGCTATGCACTATGTGTGTACCTTAGTCGATTTGGTGCTTGAGGATGGACCTATACGTATGCCAACACCAAAGGACCCTGAGCAGGAAGTAGAGAAAAGGCTTCAGTAGTGTGAAATATTTCATCATATAGGCACTACTCCAAACCTTGGGAGGAGCTGAAGAAAGCGGACCAAGCGTTGAATATTTGTGCAGCTCTAGAGGTAGTCATAAGAATAAGGACCATGGTAGAGGACAATGAAGTCTGAAGGAAATGAAGGATGAAACCTTGGGGCATGTAGAGAGATTGGCACTAGTAAAGAAAAAATGTGAGGCCCTTGCGGCCCAGAGCCCCATAAGAATAGGTTGGATGAACTTGGGAAACTTATAGCATAGAAGATGGATCTTTTAGAAGGGAGAATGTCTGCAATGTCTAACATTATGTTAGTATTATAGAATGAAAAGGAAGAAATTTCCCAAGATGAGTTGGAGTCTATTGTAGTAAATATTCCAAAAAAGGTAGAGGCCGTTGAATGAGTGGAAAACATTAGAGGTAAAAATAAAAGAAGAATATCCAGAACTAATTCTTCCAGTTGAAGTAGAGGATGTGTAGAGTAAATAATTATTCTTTGTATAGTAATTCTTTACATTCATCCATTCCTTATTCTTTATTCTTTCCATATTAAAAGGAAACCATTTTCGGGGGGAAATGTGGTTTAGTGTGGGGTAATGTTGAGTGGACAAGAGTATGATATGAAGGAGAGGGCACACAAAAGATTCACACAAGAGTAAAGCACAGTCAAAGGCATGGAAGGATAGGGAAGGAAACACACGCACAAAAGATAAGGGAAGATTGGGACTTAGTCATTTTCACATGTACGGGCTATTTTTGGAGATGGTGTGTGGAGCACACAAACTGGATAAAGACTTGCATGCATCACACATAGGATATTTTTGGAAGAGTGACTATCAAGCACTTTGCATGGGTTCAAATTAAAAATAGAATTTCTACTACTAGTTAACTAGAAGAGATCTATTGTTAGTGCACTTGCATGTGTGGCTATTATTGTAAAGGTGCATGGCTATTTTCAGCATGTGACCTATTTTGGGAATTATGCAAGTGGTGAAGGGAAAGTCCCCACCCTTATAAATATGTAGTGATCTATGTAGTATGGAGGACTGTGTGTGAGAATTGAATTATTGTGAGGTTATGTTATTTAGATCTGATGCACATGAGCTTATGGTATTACTTATTGTAATAAGCTTATGTGTATTTATTGTGTTTAATATAATGGAGTGTATTGGCTGAATCAAGGTATTAATCATGAGTATAATTGGTTCTTGCATGATTGAATTCATTATGGTTATTATTTAAATCTATTACTCTTTAGATCTTTGTGTGCTTTGGGTTAGCGCTTAGTCTAAGATGAGTGATGTGCCGGCGTGTTCGGTTATTGCGGTAAATTCTAGGCTGCATCATTATTACCGGTGGTGGTCGAATCTCATACCGATCCATTTATCTTTTATTTCCAACATGATTTTACATAGGTTCTTTGCTCTTTTGAATTTGGAGGTTGGTTGGGGAAATAACCTCCTTCTTCTAAACCTCTAGAAGTAATACACGTTTGTAGTTGATAAGAAAGGAAATTCATGTTAAAATTTGGGAGTACATACTCCTGAAATTTAGATACACAAGTTGAGATATTTTCCTTATAATTGTCCATAAGTTGTAGACAATAAACTTGATCTTGATACCTCCTAAATAATCTCAATGGTGTTCGGAGATCATGCCTCATCAAGAGGTTTGCATTAGTTTCTTCTCTGATGTAATATCCCCTTTGATTACACCAGACAGATTGATGCCTCAAAGTGGAAACAAAATATCTCAATTACACTTCCCCTACATACAAGTTGATTGGTATTTCCACTTGCTTAGGAGAAAAAAATTGTGGACATAAAATTCACATAAAAATTCTTACTAATTGTATTAGTTGTTGCATTGTGTCCACAAATTACTCATCATTTTCAAACTCTATGGATTCAGTGGAGAAGACTCTAGAAGCTTTCCATTTGAAGAACTGCTCCTTCAAGAATAAGGCATAGAAATTGGAGGGTGCTCTACAAGCAAGGGCTTGGTCATACAAATGGCAGAGAACAAGCATGTTATCCTGAAGTACCTTATTTTCCTCTTTCAATATTTTATTCTCCTCTTCTACCCCTCTCATATCATAACACTACTTCATCCATTTGACCATACCTTTTAAGACAATGATTTGGGGGAATACAAAGTTTGTTTGAATTATTTGATCAATGGTTTCCATAGACTCTGTTTTCTCCTTATCTCCTTGTAAGAGTGAAATTTCGGTGGTAAATTCTTCATTCTAGCCTTAACAAATTGAATTATTTGTTCTTTCTCCACTACAGGTGTTTCAATTGTTGGATGATTTCCTCTTTCTGCTCCAATGTTTATTGGAGGTGTTGGATTCTTTTTCCTTTTTGCCTCCAACCGGGAAAAGTTTTCCTCTTTTTTGTAAGATGAGTTGCAATTGGAAAATTATTTTTGAGCTTACTTTATCTCGTATTAAACCTTAGAAATGGCTAATACTTGGGGAATAAGGGTTTCATAATCAACAGGTGAGCTAGGATCACCTTCAAGCATATGTGTTTTTCCCTTGTCATGAATGAGAGACTCTTCAACAATGGTTGTTGTTTTATCAGAAACAGGGCCTGTAGGGGATGCAAGGGTAGGTGGAGATGCAGGAGGTGTTTGGTGTAAATTTTACATGATAGATATTGCCTCGTGTTCCTTTTGCGAAGGAAATTTTTAGTTTGATGCTCCTTTATGGTATGGGTTGGCCCTAATGACCTAAGACATTTCCTTGGTCTCTTTGAGATGGAGGGCCCTCTTTCTAGAACTATAGCAGGTTCAAGGGCATATTTCTTTTGGAATTTGACCCACTTTTGGAGCCCATGACACTTTTTAATGAAGTTATGCTTACATATGAGATGAATAAGACATTGGAACTTGAGATAAGAGGAACCCCAACAAAATTTCTCGGTTGTAGAGGAAACATAGTGAAACAGAAATTATGGAAGATTAAAATTTTGTGGCCTTTGGCTTGCCCATGGTGAAGGTGAATAAGAATTCTCAAGACTGGGCCTAGGATAAATTCATATTGACCTTCAAATTTCCCATGGTTTAAGGAAAATACTTCTTTTAACACCATTGGCCTTCCCTTTATTATCAATCACTAATTCCAATTTTTATTTATTTTTAATAGTAAAACATTTAATAATTTTAGAGTAAGGGGTCTTGAAATTGACAAATTTTTCTTCCTCTGTAATGCCAAAAATTTGACTAATTATGGAGGAGCTAAACAAGAATTTCTTACCTTTTACTTTTGAATGTCCCTCCACAATGTTTGCTGTGAATTATTCTGTCATCCTTGGGATTGAATTCCTCATATGCAAGCATGAAATCCAACCATCTTGATTTTTCAAAAATTGCTATTGATTTTTTGTCGGAGAGTAATTCAATTGAAATTGTCAGTTCATGACAAAGCCTAATCCCCATTGTTGGTATGGAACAAAACAAGTAATGGCATATGATCGAAATGAACTAAAGAACACGAATAAAGAAAGTGATAGCACAAGAATGAAAATTTTGATAGAATAGGAATGACAATTATGATAACACCGTAATGACAACAATGAAAATAGGGAAGAAGTGAAAATGGGGGAAAATGGAGGGATGAAAACAATTTTATAAACAAACAACATGAATTAGGTAAAATTTAACCAATTGTGATAGGACAATGACAATATGGGGAATAAATTGGTATGTGGGAGAGATTAATTAGGGATGTGTGAAAGATTTATTGGGATGTGGGATATGTGTAGAAGAATTGTAAACATGGAGTCATTATTTCAAACAAGAGTAATAATTACCACCTTATAATTAAAATTTTTAATATTTGAAGAAAAGTGATGGCACATACCTTGTTAATAATCACTTGTCAAATTTTCTACTCAACAATAGAATCTTCTTTTCTCTCTCTACATGTTGTCAAAACACATTTATTGATGACATGATTCCTTGGTGACCACCATTGCTAGTTTTCAGCCACATGCGTTTTATTTTCAAATATTCTTTTTTAAATTTTTTTTGGGAAGAAATGGCCACCATTTCTATTTTTCAACCATTCCTTCATTAGATGATGGCTGCCATAGGTGGTTATAAACCATCCCATATTTATTATTTTTATTGAGGATTAATTTATCTTTGATTTGACTTGTACAGGGAAACCTTGTCCAAGAAATTCAAAGCTGCATTATCTTGTAGCATCTTTTTGAACTCTTCCTTTGATGTTTGATTTTGGTATAACCTTAATCTATGACCATTAACCAACATCAATCTTCTTTCACCATCAATTGGAATCAACTGTATTGTCCCATTTTTGAAGACTTCATCAATTTGGTATGGATCCATCCATCTTGTTTGCAATTTCCCTTTAAATTCCTTTGTACTTTAAATCAAATTGAATATCCAATCCCCTTTTTAAAATTCCTTTGCTTAATATGACTATCATGCCACAATTTTCTTTGATGTTGGATGATTTTTATTTGGTGTAGTGATTGTACCCTCATCTCATCTAATTTATTCAATTGAAGAATCCTTAATTGTTGAGTTTTTGATAATTCAATTCCTAGTGCAGTGGTTGTCCTTAAGGTACAAATTTCAAATTCTATGGGAAATATAGGTTTATTTCCACAGAATAACTCATAAGGAGTGAATCATGTGGTTTTATTCCTATTGGTGTTCTAATCCTATACTTCCTAAGGTAATTTTTGAACCCATTTTTACCTTGAGATATCTACTGTCTTGGTTAGAATGTTCTCTAATTCCTTGTTAGTGACTTCAACTTAACCACTAGATTGAGGATGGTATGTGATGATTTCTAATGCCTTAACTAATATGTTGCCACAAAATAACTAATTACACTTGACATGAACTGTGGTCCATAATATGAAACAATGGATCTTGGTGCTCAAAACTGTTGGAAGATGTGTTGATACAAGAAGTCTGCAACTTTCTCATCCCTTGCATATTGGATATCTTCCACCTTAGCCCACTTTGTTAAATAGTATGTATAAACTAAGATGTACTCCTTTCCTTGGGAAGGTGGGTCAAGTGGTTCAATAAAATCCAACCCACACTTCTCAAATGCCTCTAGAACTACTTGAGGTTGGAGTGGCATCTCAATTATAGGTGTTGGATTTCCCATCCTTTGACATTGGTCACATTGTCATACATAATTTTTGACATATTTTTGCAAAGAAGGCTAATAATAGCCAAGTTTGAAAACTTTTGGATTTTCCTTTTGACTGAATAGTGTCCTCCTAATGGTTCATAATGTCATGCCTTGAGTATATCAAAGATATCATCTTCAGCCTACACACTTGTGTAATACATAATCAAACCCACATTTGAAAATCATTCCATTAAACCATGTATACATCACACTTTGTGTTATTAATTGTTTTCTTTGTTCGGTGTGAGAAAAGATGGTAAATTCCTTATAGGTAAGTTGTTACCCATGTCTACAAACTAAGGAGAGACAGGTTGAGATTTCAAATAGATGTTCATTTGGAAAATCATCATTGACATGCTCCTTTGTACCTAAAATGGTTAGCATGGAGAGAAATTCAAATACCACATTTGATTTCCCTGGCTTATCAATAATATTTATGTTAAATTGTTGCAATAACAAAATCCATTTTAAAATTCTATTCATTAGATACATTAGATAGTAGAATTATTAGTATGAACAATTACTTCATATCCTGTAATGTAATGGTGAAACTGTTAATGACATAAATCACTGCAAGGAACTTCTTCTCTCGTGGTAGTGTAACTCCTTTCAAGTAGGGGAGAGGTTTTTTCTAATATAGTAGATGTCATGCATTACGTCTCCTTCCTCTTGTAGTCCAAGCACATCTCCCCTTCCTCTTGAATCATCAATTTATAGGAATGAGGTATTTGTTAAGGGATTCGAGAAGATATTCTAGTTTATTTAGACCCAACTAACTAGAATTTTGTTCAATAAAACAAAAGAATTATAAATTTATGAGATAATAAATAAGAAAATTACAAATAGAAGATGTCAAAATATTTATGACATGCTTCTATTCATTCAACTTCAAATTATTTTTTTAGAAGGGAAAAATAATGGAGAAGCTTACTTATTGAAATATGAAATGGATCTTCTATAATATCCAACATGTCCTAGAAATATTCTTACTTCAATTTGATTTTGGGGGATGGAATTTTTATCACAAAAAGTAGCACTGGGTTTTTGGTTATGGATCCCTACTTTTTTCTAACATGGGATTACCTCTCATGTTGTGGGACTTATGAACTTGAGATAATCCTCCGGAGAAGGATGGATTCTTCTTCCTAATCCTACCTGCCACAACTACTCCTAATGCAAGAAAATACCTATCTAAACCTATTCTAACATTCCAAGGAGATAGGGAGAGAGAGGCATGAAATAAAACCTACACTAGAAGTGATGATACACCAATAAAAGGAAAGTCGACACTTTCCCAGCTGCAAAGCAGTGAAGGAATGAACTTGGAGAGGGTGTTCATGCACCACAAACCAAAACACATACATCCACCATTCCCAAATAAGCACAAAACACCCAAACCCTGCAATGAAACAAAGAAAATGCACAGATCCTATAAGCATAATGAGAGGTAAGAGAAGTAACACAAATGATGCAAAGGATTGACAGATGAATCACAAAACACCACTTTATTGTTCCATTAAGTATGCACATTACATTATTTTAAGCAGCAGAGGCAAGAAATGCCATTACAATTTTAGAAGGAAGGCTTGAATCCCCAAAGAAGAATAGGGGTGCATGGGGAGAAAAATGACCAACAACCTTACAATAATGCATCCCCTTACAATTTATAGAAATTTTGGAGAAGAGAGAGAAACTTGAAGGACCCGAATGCATGTCTCCATTTCCCAAAATTTGTAACAACTGACTTAAAAGTAGTATGGGGCACCTATCAAGCCCATTCCATCTCGTACCCTTGCTTGCTCAATAAATAAATTGCCTCCATGTTGCATTAATGGTGGTAGGTAGGCTCTTTTGCCATGCATGTGCATGTAGCAGAAATAATGAAATTTTTGAATGCCGCAAACTTTAAAATTTTGAAATCTGATGTTTTAGGTGTGTAGAAGGATCCAATATATTTCTAGAAAGTCCAAGTTTACACAAAACGGAGCTCCGAGCTGAAAGTTATGGCATTTTGAAGTTTGCAATTCAATGGAAAACTAGGGGCCATTACTGCATTGCTTTTCCTTACCGCAGATTATCCGAACCCCATTTACTTCCCTTTACCATCGGTCTTCTCCATCTACTTTACTTCACTTATTTTGTGAAGTAAAGTAATTGTAATTCACCACTTACTTTTCTTTTTTTTCATATATCTTTCTATGGGAACAAGGGTTGCTTTATTGCCACCTCACCCTTAGTTCATCAACATTTCCACATTACTTTACTTCTCTTAATTTTAGAGAAGTAAAGTAGTTTCGATTCCCATTTTACTTTACTTTGCATTTTCCCTTCATTGTGGGAAATATGGTGTGTTTTACTACCTTGGGTGATGAGCCATCTCGCCACCCAGTTCACTCCCTAACTCAGTTTTATGGCTTACTTATAGCTTGTTGGGTTACTCACTCCACATCAGACTTTGGGCTCCTCCACACAACTTGCCTCTAGCTTGGGTCATGGCTCGGTTCATCCCAACTCAAGAAATTCTCCTTCATAGTGGTGAATTGACTAAATATTACTTGTTATCGGGCTTCTATGGTAAGACTTACCTCTCCACTTTGCCACTCAACATTGGTTTTAGCTCTTATTAGCCATTTGTATTTACTCTACTTGCAACCCAAGCTCCCATTACAACTTAAGTCTTCCACCATCATTTCAATGATTTGCATTGACTAACTCGACAACTTATCTTTTCAATGCATTGATTCAAATTACTTTGCTTCACCAACGAATTTTCACAAAGAAAATTATTTCCACCTTCGAACACCGCTTAACATTTCTTTTAACTTTCTGTTTATTGTGGCTTTCTCCTCCACATTAATTTTCCGCTTTGCAAGTTTATTGCGTTAATTTTGGATTACTTTTATTTGCCTAACTTGGGCCCATATGCAAAGACTTAGCTTCTCCATTCACCTCTTACAACTACCAACTCTCCCTTTATTGCACTATCCCCATTTGCTTCTACTTCACATTTTTATTATAAGGAAAAATAATTTCAATTCACCGCTTACAATGCTTGGCTCGGTGGTCTTCTATTAAATGCAGTAAAATCAATTACTTTCACTTGGCTTAGCTCACCTAAGATAAGGATTGGCCTTCTAATTCTCCACATTATTTCCCAGCTTCTCAAGATTTTCCTTGTCCGAGCTCTAAGGAAATAGACCCTAGCTTGGTTTGACTCCCACGAAAACTTGTGAGTTCACCATCCATAGCCCGGTCTCGCCCTCAACTTCATGTTAGATCAAATCCCTTTAGAACTCATCATGGCTCCGCTCTGTGTGAGCTCTTCTTTTTGAGTCTTGACCCTTTCTCATATTCACCATGAGCTCCTTTACGACTCTTGCTTTATCCTTGCACCTTGGCTCACCAAGAGCTCATTCCCATGCCAACGTTTTTCCCAAGCTACCTCCTCATTCCTGCAGACTCCACCAAGTCGACCCTTAACATCTTGGCCCTAGCTCGGTCGAGCCAATATCACCGCTTAGCCTTTGAGCTCTGTGAGGAGCTCACCCATCACTGTCGCACAGGATCCTTACGTGGCCGAGCTTGGCCCCTAGATTTCATGGCCAACTCGCCCATCTTGTGAGATCCCAAATCAGAAATAATGTTGACCTCCCCTAAAAATGGACACCTCGCATGACTCTACTAGCTCGGTCCATATTAGCTCGTTGAATCTCTTAGATCTTTAGGATTGCCCCACCGAGTTGGCTTAGGCTATCTCTTCCGTCGCCGACTCGACAATTGAGCTCGACCTTTGCATTCACCCACGATCTCACCGAGCAATCCATTCCTTTGTGTGCATCTACCCTAGCTCGGTACCAAGATCAATTATCTAACCCGATCCCCCATGACTCTTGGGAATCCCGTGATCTACCCAACTCACGAATTGTTACTTCGATGAGCTATTTTAGGTCAATTGCCCCCTCGGACCTTTTTCCAATCGGCATTTTTTTAGATTTTTAATGAATTTTTCTAGGACTAGGAGGCTGAGGGAGAGTTAATAAGGTACCCTAAAGCCATTTTTTCACCTCTTTGCTCTTTTCACCGATTTTGGCCGGATGTGGGCCCATGGAGCCCGCCTTTCCATCTTTTTCAAGTTGATCTCTAGGTTCAAAACCCAGAAGAGGAAAAAATCCTCTTATGATCCCAACACTCCCAAAACACTGAGATTGCTCCTAAAATCCCCGCATAATGCATGCAACCTAAAATGAATGCACTTAGAGGTCCGATAAGTGTTCAACTCAAGGCCTCCTTGTTTTCCATTTCATCACCCCACGTGGTGAAAATGGATAACAATTAAGCAACTCAAGGGAATCTTCCCACTAGATGGAGTATTACCAACTTCCTTGAAGCATCCATTGGGCATGGAGTCCTTTGAAACAACTAGGAACTACTACGAAATTGAAAACCTACACACCGAAGCCACTTGAACATTCTTGAAGATTGCCACTTGTTGTTTTCTTTTCCCAAAGTTTCTTTAAAAAAATATTAAAATTTATTTTGTGAGAATGGAAAATTTCTTTAAATTTGAATTCTTTACTCTTTTCCTCTATAATTCTAACTTTGTGGGATTTGTATGATGAATATATAAATTTTCCCCAATGTCCGATTCTTACCAACATGAAATAAAAACAACTTATTTTCTTAACAAATGAAGCATTGTAAAATTTTCAGAGACACAAGATGATTTCAGACAACATGGAACTCTATTAACATTTGATTTTATTTCTTCTTGAATATTCCATCTCTCGAAATGTTTCTTGGAAATCTATCAAAGGTCAAGCTTGAAAGAATTTGGGAAGGTGCTCTCTCTGGGACCGATTTTCTGATTTTTTTGAATGCACTAGAAGCTTGTTCTTAAAGGAACACATAGATGAAACTATTAAAATCCATTCCATAACTGATTTTAGTTTCTCTACATTTGTATTCTCTTTGAAAACTACAACTATTTCATGTAACTATGACTCTGCTCACTATAACTACTTACGAGGGCATGATGGGTTACAGACCGCTTGGAGCAACCACGAACAAAATCTATATACAAAATTTCAAATCATATATGCCTCAACTAAGACATGCATAGTGTGAACAAGCACTTCTTCTACTAAAAACAAACCTACTCCTACTCTACTCTAACTAGAGAAATGAGAAACTCAAACAAACCTTGACACTAACAAAGAAAAATTACTCCCTTTTCTCAATATTTACAACCATGTGGATGATTTGGCACTAAACACAACTGTGGTTAGGAGTGAAAACCTGGTTGTGCAAGCTGATTTTCCACTCCATACATAAAGGTATCAGCTGAAAACAAAAGAAATACCTCCTCTAAGCTGTTCTTCATTTGGGTCTTAGAGGTATTGTATCTCGAACCTGACACTATAAGACTTATCCTCATGATTAGAAGCAAACATGAATAGTTTTGGCTTCTCTCTTGGATCCAACAAAGCCAAGTACCTGATTGAGCAAGGTTTGACCCACTGGATTTTCCCACTGTTATGAGCTTTAACTCCAATAAGGAAGTCCTCCTGTAGGCCTTTCTGGAAAAGATGACTATCTGTGAGATGATTTTCTTCTTATTTCTCATCTATAAATAATTGATCTTACGCTTTCGAAAATTGGTATGAAATGGTTGTCATCCTTGCTTTACCCTTCCTCCTCATTCAATGTGAAAATTGGAAGATTCAACTCCTCCAATCTTGACTCGAGAGGGATATTATGAAATGAAGACTGTTCTTGAATATTTTCCCCATGATAACATGTTATTTTTGTTGAAGGATGAATGATGGAGTAGTAAAGGTTGTGATATCCATAGGCTCTTCTCCATCAAAGCACTCCTCCAAGTAGATAAGAAATCAATCTCATCGATGTCCTGTTGTGCCAAGGCTTCTCCCTCTTGCATGATGACCTCCAAATCTGCAACTTGTTCATCATGTGTAGCTTCATCATCAAACATGAAGCTTGTAAGCTCAAACTCATCCAAAAAATCATATTTTTGGAGAGATGAAGTGGGAGAGAGATCTGAAATCTCTTGTGCAACCTACTTATTACTATTCAAGACCTCTAAACTTGTCTTTCTCACCTCCATGTGCTCCTCTTTGTCTCCGAGATTGGGCTGATTCAATCTCTTCCTCTGCTGATTCTGCGGTTGGTAGATGATCAATAACCTATGTAAATATGGTGACATCATGCACACTACACTCTGAGAAAATTAACTATTGATCATCATTTTCTTCTTGCTCTTTTGTTGCTTCAAAATCAGCCTTACCTCTGGTTCTTCAACCTTGACCTCCTCTCAAGCATTGAACAATGCAAGGGATTTTGTCAATTCCAAATCTTAAGGCCCAATTCCTCAAATTATTCATCATTTCTTCTTTATTGGGCTCTATTTCTTTCCATTCCTCTTAAATGATTTTTTGATTTTCTTCCGACATGGATTCAATAATACAAGAGGAGGGGTGGGTTAGGTCACAACTGATTTTTGCATTTCTTGTGATGGAAGGGAAGGTTTTGTATTTTCTCTGTGGAGGGGACTTGGGTTTGGAAGGGAAAAAGGGTAGAAAAATGAGATGAGATGGAAGACTAGAAGATGGGGAAGTGGATTCCACAATGGGGGTAGTAGGTGAGAAGCTTGGAAATTGAAGCTCAGGATGAGATGGTGTTGCTTGGGGAATGGGGAGAGGGTTGTGGGATGGCAATGCAGGTGTCTCCCATTGATAGGATGGACCAACATTGGATTCATAAGCCTCTATCTCTAAGACCCATCTTTGAAGTTGAGGCAACATCTCGACTATGAAACCAAGCTTCTGGTGTGGGCTATAGTGCATTGGCATGGGACCAACCCATGGACAAGGTGTCATGAAGCCAATCCTAAATGCTTTGAGTTGAGTTATGGCCCTTGTTTGCACCATAGTTTCCTCCATATTTCAAACCTCCAACTATAAATCAACATCACCAGGTGTGAGATAGCCTCCAAAATTTGCATACCCCTACTCTTCAACAGCTCCATAGTTCGGTGGGTGACCAAATTGATCTGCATCTTGCTCATATGGGTATGCATACTATTGATCTTCATTGTAGTATGGATCTGGAGGTGTTTGATAATAACTTGAGGATGAATCTTGCAAGCTTGGAGGTGGATTGAATTGATATGGTTGTTGCTGCAAGTGTGAATTCCATGCAGGGAATGAAGTCATGATTACAAAACTTCATGGAATGGAAGAAGAATGAAAGATATGGAAAGAAAAATGGATGGAAATGGATGGAAAGAAGGTATGTAACTCAAAGAGTGGGTTGCTTGGATCAATGGAGTTGCTAGATGTGTTTGGTTTTTAGAGCCTTGACTACTTAAGTATTTCAATTGCTTTGCATCTCGAAGTAATCAACTAGATGAAGCAATCAACTTCCATGAAGTAATGAAACAACTCGAAGTAACATAACTTACTTATTCTTCTTGTTCTTATCAGTTTTCTTGACCTTCATTACTTCCCTTTGTTCATCGGTGTTCGAGTCCCGATTACTTCATCTTTCTTTTGTTAGAATTTAGAGGATTTTAATTATTACGAATTTAATCAACCAATGCATTTAAATATTAACATAAACCATAAAGCATTAAATGTTAAATATTATGCAATGTAATAAATAAAATTACATAACATATTAATTAAGTAATACATACCAAAAGTAAGAACACAATGACACAGTGTTTATAGTGGAAAACCCCAAATAGGGTAAAAACCGATGTGAAATAACTTTTTACTTTCCAAGAACCAAACTTACATCCAGTAACTTTCACCTCCTCCTTTCAACCCTAATCACAAGGGTAAAATAATATTCACCTTTGATATTTCATTTGAACATATCAAATGAGGACATATAGTCCTTTTTATATTAAGTGATCGGGTATGTCTCCTGACCCATCTTTTCAACCTTATTGGTTGACACATATACATAGGTTTATAATATTTAATATTAGAAATATAATCATTTCATAATATTAAATATTTAACCAAAAGTATATACCTAGATTAATATTTTTAATAATAGAAATAGAAATATTTCATATTATAAAATATTAACCTATATATATTAGTGATGGACCCATATACATTAAGGGTTGGCCAACCCACTTAATCATTATGTTCCAACACTCCCCCTTAATGTTAAGTGGGATAACATAACATATGCCAATAGATTACTTGCCCGTGGTACACTACAAGATTTACAATCCTTAAACCATAAAGATTTTAGGCTAGCATATCGGTTGAAGGAATTATAACACCTTCATCATACTCAAGTTACCTTTTAGTAAAATGGATTTGGAATCCCAAAGATCATATACCATGATTTGTGAATTTTTTTCTCATAGGTTCTCATAAAAGGTTATTGAACCCAAGCATATATGAGCCTTTTTTAACAAAGTACCTCCTTAACAATATGCTTATACAGGATGTTTACAAGTAAACTCAAGATACTTAAAGAGTTTACTAAAAACTACCTTTAAGATCTTTCTACAATTATTTCTAAACAAGCCAAGGAGGTATACCTACCCAAAGGTCTTTTTACACTTGCTCAAAGGTATTTTACAAATGCCCGAAGGTATTTTTATAAAAACCAAGTTCCATTAGGAGGTGACATTGTCATGCACACTCCCCCTCAATGGAAACTCTGACAATCCAAGTTTTTCACAAAAGTGAAAAACTTTGTAGCACTCAGGGGCTTTGTGAAGATATCATCAACCTACTCTTCAGTCAACACAAACTTGAGATATATCTCACCACTTAACACCTTCTCACGGATGAAGTGTATATGTATCTCAATGTGCTTTGTCCTTTGATGCTATAATGGATTATGTGCAAGAGATATGGTGCTTTAGTTGTTGCATAATAAAGGAACACCTTTGCCTAGATCCTTCATTTTATCTTATCGAACAACCTCTTTAGCCACAAAGCCTCTTTTACAACTTCCATTGCACTTCTATACTCAGCTTCTATTGAAGAGATATAAACAGTTGGCTATTTTTTGTTGCACCAAGTAATGACACCTACACCAAATTTTGAACACATATCCGAAGTAGATTTTCTATCCAATACATCACCAATATGATTAGAATCACAAAATCCATATAAGTTTGCATTTTAATTCTTAGTATAATGCAACCCATAATTGATTGTTCCTTTAATATATCTAAGAATTTTTTTTGCAAGTTTCCAATGATATCTATAAGGTTCTTGCATAAACTTGGAAGTAATTCCTACTGCATAAGAAATATCTGGTGTCATGATAGTTAGATAAATCAAACTACCAACTTTCTATATAAAGTAAGATCAAATTTTTCACATGTAGGTTTATGATCAATTTTTAATCCAACTTCCATAGGAGTAGAAATTGGTTTACAATCAATCATGTTAAAAATTTAGTACATTGGTTACATAATGTTCTTAAAAAACAACAATAGAATTTTTATCTTGAAATACATTCATGCCAATAAAATGATGTAAGAGACCTAAATCAGTCATTTCAAAGTACTATTTCAATTTTTCTTTAATTCTACAAATTAAAGTAGGATTATCACTAGTCATAAGAAAATCAACATATATATATATAAACAATAATAATAAGTGATCTTTATTTCTTGATGAATAGATCATTTTCAAAAGAACAATTAACAAATCCTAACTGTTTAAAGAAAGAATCAATTTTTACATACCAATCTCTAGGAGCTTGCTTTAAACCATACAAGAATTTTTTCAATTTACAAACATAGTTTTCTTTACCATTTTCTTCAAACCCTTTGAGACATGTAAAGTTATTATTTTAAATCACCAAAAAAATATTTTTCACATCCATTTGGTGGATTTCCCACCCAAATTGAGCAACAATTACAAATAAGGTCCTAACAGTACTCATTTTAGTTATAGGGGAAAATGTCTCAACATAATCAATACCAGGTTTCTGAGTGAAACCTCTAGAACAAGTATAGCTTTATGTTTGTCAATACTACCATCAACATTATATTTTACTTTGTATAAGCACCTAGACCATCTTATTTTTTCCGGAGGTGGATTCAACTCCAAGTTTGATTTTGAATTAGGGCATTGTATTTAGCTTTGTATTACATTGATCCACTTCTCATCTTAATAAGCTTCTTCAAAAGTTTACAAACTCAAGTTCATACAAGGTTCATCAATCTACAGTTTCTTGATGATGGTGGGAACAACCTGCTATCCCAATTTTGACCCCGATAAAATTGATCACCCACGACCCATGCGCAAAAAGAAATTCAAGGGACGGTTCCGTCATACAAGCCCATGCTTCAAATACAATAGACAAATTACAGGGTAGGATCTAAAATGGAGTAAAGCGAGGGTAGGGAAGGAGAAAATAGTGTCAAAGAAACTTGAGGCTCAAAGGAAATGAAACGAAAAGGCTTGAAGTCTTTGGGATCTCGAAAATGATTAGAATGAGCCCAAAAATTGGCTAAGTATGGAATAATCAGCAGAGGCTTCCAAGTGTCTCAATGACACATCTTCAAAGGATAAATCAAAAAGAAGAGACTCAAACAAGTGCAAGCCTTCATGTGTCAGAGCCCCAATAGTTACACCAACCGTTGAAAATTCTAAGATTCAAAGCAGAGGGTGTAAAGTGTCTCAAAGATGCACATTCAAAAGTGGGACCCTGAGCGGAGAATCAAATGAGCGTGAGCCTTCCACGTGTCTAGGACCAAAAAGGGGAGCAGGCCTAAAATGACTAAGTATAGAAAACTAGTGGAAGCCTCCACGTGTCTCATTGTGCGATTTCAAAAGGAAATTCTAGAGGTAGTCCCCAAACAAGCATGGGCTCACCACATGTCCCAGGTTGAAAAAGGGATAGAGTCAGGAGTTGAATAGTCAAAGTAGAGGCAAACCAGTAGAAGGAGCCAAGTGTCAGCACAATGCTAGTTCAAAAGTAAAATTTGGAGTGGGTTTCCAAACGAGCGCCAACCTGCCATGTGTCCAGAGAGTCAAAGAGGTGCAATGGTGTAGAAAATTCCAAAAGCATGTGGAAGCCTCTACATATCTCGACCGCATAACTTCAAAGGTAAAATCTAGGGGAAATTTTCAAATGAGTGCAAAGCCTCCATGTGTCAGGGTCAGACTTATGGCCCCGCCAAACATGAAGGACTCAAGAAAAATACAAGGGAACACTTTGGAGCCTGCAGAGTAGCCACATGTTATTCCAACATGATTTAAAGAGTGTAAGGAAGGATCCAAATCTCCAAGATGTGCGAGGTTGCCACGTGGACCTGGTACGAATAGACTCTTTCAAATATTGTGTGCCCATGACCCTAATATTTAGATGGCCATATATTTTGACTGGAAACTTAGATTTGGGCGAGAGAAGACTTTTTGGAAATGTCTTGACACCCTCTATGCCATGGAAACATAAAATATCATTCTTAATAGGCTTTAGTGGGTGAAAAATGGGAAAATGTCTTCTAGGCCATTAATACAGAATCAATTTCTTCAACTACCAAATTATATTTTATTTGATCCATCGTTCTTCTTCCTTAGCACGCCAAACAGACATAGGGAACCAAAATCAACAAATTGTAGGTGGATTTGAGAGGGGAATTGATTGATAGTGGTTGAGCTTTCAAAGCAGGATTCAATGCATATCTCAAGGTGGTTGAAGTAGGATTCAAATTCTTCCCTCCTCTCTCTCATTCTTCCTATATATTGTAATGAAGGGGCATATTCAAAGGGTTGTTCATATTTTCTCTCCCCCCCTCTCTCTTTCTTCCTTAGGGTAGAATGTGGAGTCTAAGCCTCCTTTCAGGGATCTGTAATGGCATTTCCTTTCCTCTTTCCCACTAATGATGTACCGTGTAACTTTTTGGAGCAATAAAATCTGTTTCGTGATGCATCTGTCCATCCTTGGCTCATTTTATTGTCTCTTCTTACCTCTCATCATTGCAGGGTATATTGTGCACATTTTGATGTTTGTTACCGGTCTTAAGAGTGTGCTTAATGGGTTTTAAAGCTGTTCCATGTGAAATCTATCTCTGGTCCATGGTGCATTCTATCCACCCTCTCCTCTGCTCACCTCTCTCAACTTCAGGAAGTCGGATCTGTGATTCAACCACTTCCTTTTCTGGTGTATCACCACTTAGTGTGGGATTTTTCACCTCTCTCTCTCTCTGTCCCCTTGGAATGGTTAGATTAGGATAGAATAAGTTTTACCTACACTAGAGTAGCTTGTGGTAGGTAGATTAGGAAGAAAGAACCGGCTTTCTATAGAGGTCCATCTCAATTTTTTCAAGTCCCACAACTTGAGATATGGTCCCATGTTGTGCAATCATACCGAATGCCCCACTTAGCACCCAGGCCATTCGAGGGTGCTATGATTCTACACTAACATTTTTTGGCACGACCCGGTGAGGAGAGGGGCAGAAGCACCTTACCAATTCATCTTAGCAGGTTGGTGTGTTCCTGTTAAGGTTCATCCTTTTAAGGCACATGCAAGCACATTTGGCAACTCCATCTAGTCAACAACCCCATCTATGAAGTTGTAGACATTTTCCATCCATTTCCACCCATCTTCATTCACTTTTCTTTCCATATCTCCCATTTTTCTTCCATTTCATGAAGTTGTGCAATCATGACTTCATTCCCTTCATGGAACTCACACTTGTAGCAACAATAGTGCAATCCACCTCCAATGCATTTCCTAACTCCTCCATATCAACATTATGATCAGATCCAGGATAATCATGCTTACCCATATGAGAATTGCTAAAAATAGTTTGGCTATGGAGCTTATCAAGAACAAGGGTATGCATACAATGATAACAATCAAATGGAAGATGTTGATCTATTGGAGAAGATTCAAAAATGGAGGCTGGCATGGTTTAGTCAAGGGCCATAGCAAAAATTAAGGCATTCAAGATTGGTTGTAGGGCACCTTGTCCATGGGAAGGCCCTTTTCCAAGACATTACAACCCTCAGGAGAAGCTTGAATTCATGGTTGAAGTGCTACCTCAACTTACACAATGGATTGAGGATATTGAGGCTTATGAGTTGGACACAAGACAACCTTGTCAATGGGTAAGTCCACCACCTCCTAGCTTTTATTTTCCTCTTCCTCAATCTTTATCATTTTAGCAAAGTGTCATGAGTCAAGCCCCTCACTTTCTGCCCCAAGTGTTGACTTCCCTTCCCCATCTCCTAGTCTTCCACCTCATCTTGATTCTTCTTCCCTTTTCCCTTCCAAGCAGTCATCCCCTCTAAGAAAACAAGAAGTTCCACTCCCCTCTCCACCAAAAACAATAGCAAAACTTGTTGAACCCCAACCTTCCACTCCTCTTTCTTTCCCAAGTCCATTTTGGGAAGAGACTCAAGAATATAGTCAAGGAGAACAACAAGAAGGGGATCCCAACAGAGAAGAAATGAAAGAAAATTTGAAGAGTTGGGCTGCCATATTTGAGCTTATAAAGATCCCCTTAATGCCTAAGCCAATCGAGGAGGTAAAGGCTGAAAAATCAGTGGTGGTTGATGTTGAGTTTTCAGCAGAAGAAGAGGAAGAAAATTAGCAAATCTGTTTATGGCACTTTTTCTAAAGAGGATGCTGATCTAACTCAAGCCGCATAACCAGATTAAGGAGGAAGAACAACCAACTCCAAGTCACATTAAAGAGGAGAGTGGGAGAGATCAAATCGAGTTGAAGCCACTCAATAAAGAAATCATCATTGAATATTTTTACTTTTATTTCAAGGGCATGATTTGATTGATGAACCCTGATGGAGGAGAACCATACAGTTTCAGAGGCTCCAAGTGTGGAGCAGGCCATAAGAGAACCTTTAGTTCTTCCTCCCACTTCATCCCCTTCAAAATCTAATGTTGAAGAAGAGTTTGAGATTTCAAACTTCATGTTTGAAGATGAGGGGGACCATGGTGAGAAAATTGCAAATCTGGAGGACACCATGGAGGAGGTCGAACACATGTAGTAGGACAACAAGGAGGCAAGACTGTCTGTCAAACTTGGAAGATTGCTTTGATGGAGAGGAGCCCATGGAGATCACATCATTTTCTCCTCCATCATCCACCTTCCAAGAACATGAACCTACTATCATAGAGGAGAGCATTTAGGTACAAAGGCCTACACTTCATAACAACCCTCTGGAACCAAGGTTGGAAGATATGAGTCTTCCATGTTATTCACAAGAGAAGGAAGGGAAAGAGCAAGAAGATGTCATCATCTCTCTCATACCACCCATCCAAGAAGATCCACAAAAAGACTTCATTTTTGGAGTTAAATTTAAGAGAAAATGGCACATTTAAAGGATCAGACCGTGCCCTATTAGTGTACTTAGCTTCATTGGAGCCAAGGGAGAAGTCAAAACCAGTCATGCTTACTTCAGGGCATGAGGATGAGTATCAAAGTACAAAGGTCATCATCAACACCTCGAGGAGTCCAATGCCAATCAACTTGATGAGGTATTATTGGTTGATGTTGATACCTTGATGATTTGGGTGGAGGACGGGATTATTGTCAATTTTTCACTCACACAAGCAGCCATATTTAGTGTCAAATCATTTGCATGGCTTCCCCTCTTGATAAAGGGAAGTTACTTCTCCTACCAGATTTGGGATTTGTTTGAGTCCCTCTTCTCTTTGGTTAGTGTAGGAGTATGTTTAGGTTTAGTTTTAGTAGAACAAGTGCTTGTGCGCACTCTGCATATCTCATTTGAGGCATGTATGATTTTTGTCTTTGTACATAAGTTTTTTTCATATTGCTCCAAAGGTGTATGAGGTCAGCCCTTCAAGTATTATTCATGGCGAAAGACTCACAATTACTCATAATGATTTGCTAGTTTCAAATAAAACACAAATACAAAGCAACTAAAATTGGGTCTTGAGGTAGTCCATTTCCAGAATAGGTTTAGGGTCACTAAGTAGCGATCGGAGTTTGTTGCGGCTCGGGGATTATATTTTCAAAGTAAAAGGATCAGTATTAGGCTATTATTCTTGACTCCATGCCCAATGGATGCTTCAAGGCTATTGGTCCCTTCATTTAGTAGGCTAGATGTCCCCATGAGTCACTAAATTGTTATCTCAATTTTGCCCCCAAAATTGATCACCCACGACCCCGTGTAGAAATAAATTCAAGGGATAGTTCCATCGTATGAGCCCATGCTTCAAATCCAACAGACAAGTTACATGCATGCTCTACAATGGAGTAGCAGGGTCGGGGAAGGAGAAAACAATGTCAAAGAAACTAGAGGCTCAAAGGAAAATAAATGGAAAAGGTTCGAAGTCTTCGGGCTCTGCAAATGATTCAGAATGAGCCCCAAAATTAGCTAAGTATGGAAGAATTAGTGGAAGCTACCAAGTGTCTCAATGACACATCTTCAAAGGATAAATCCAAAAGTGGAGACTTAAACAAGCACCAAGCCTCCACGTGTCTAGAGCCCCAAAAGTTGCACCGGCCGTTGAAAAGTCTAAGAGTCAGCGGAGGGTGCTAAGTGTCTTAACGACACACATTCAAAAGTGGGACCCTGAGTAGAGACTCAAATGAGCGCCTTCCACGTGTCCAGGGACCAAAAAGGGAGTGGGCCCAAAATGACTAAGTATATAAAACTAGGGAAAAACTCCACGTGTCTCATTGGTGCGATTTCAAAAGGAAAGTCTAGATGCGAGTCTCCAAATGAGTGCAGGATTGCCACGTGTCCCAGGTCTAAAAAGGGATAGAGTCATGGATTGAATAGTCAAAGTAGAGGTAAGCTAGTGGAAGGAGTCAAGTGTTAGCATGACACTACTTCAAAAGTAAAATTTAGAGCGGGTTTCCAAATGAGTGCCAATCCGCCACATGTCCAGAGTCCGAAGAGGTGCAGTTGGTCGTTGAAAATTCCAAAAGAAAGCGGAAGCCTCCACGTGTCTTGACCGCACAACTTCAAAGGTAAAATCTAGGGGTAGTTTTTGAATGAGTGCGAAGCCTCCACATGTCTAGGGTTAGAATTATGGCCCCGCCAAACATGAAGGACTCAAGAAAATACAAGGAACACTATGGAGCTCGCGAGAATCGCCACGCTTCAATCCATCGTGATTTTAAGAGTGTAAGGAAGGAGCCAAATCTCCAAGATGCGGGAGGATACCACATGGAACCAGCATGCATGAGACTCTTTCAAATATTGTGCGCCCATGACCCTAATCTTCATATGGCCATATCTTTTGACTAGAAACTCAAATTTGGGTGAGAGAAGACTTTTTGGAAACATCTCAACACCTTCTACACCATGGAAACATAAAATATAATTCTTAATAGGATTTAGTGGGTGAAAAATAGGAAAATTCTTGAGGACATTACTACATAATCTAATTTCTTCAACTACCAGATTAGATTTTATTTGATCTGTTGTTCTTCTTCCTTAGCACGCCAAGCAGACATAAGGAACCAGAATCGACATATTGTAGGTAGATTTGAGAGGGGCATTGATTGATAGTGGTTGATCTTTCAAAGAAGGATTCAATGCATATCTCAAGGTGGTTAAAGCAGGATTCAAATTCTTCCATCCTCTCTTCTTCTACCTATATATTGTAATGAAGGGGCATATTCAAAGGGTTATTCATCTTTTCTCTCCCCCCCCCTCTCTTTCTTCCTTAGGGTAGAATGCAGAGTCTAAACCTCCTCTCAGGGCTCTGTAATGACATTTCCTTGACTCTTGCCCACTAACTATGTACCGTATAACTTTTTGGAGCAATAGAATTTGTTTTCGTGATGCATCTATCCAACCTTGGCTCATTTTTATTGTCTCTTCTTACCTCTCATCACTGCAGGGTATACTGTGCATATTATAATGTTTGTTGTCGGTCCTAAGAGTTTTGATTAATGGGTTTTGAAGTGGTGTTCCATGTGAAATCTATCTCTGGTCCATGGTGCATTCTATCCACCCTATCATCTTCTCACCTCTCTCCACTTCATATAGTCGGATCTGTGATTCAACCACTTCCTTTTTTGGTGTATCATTGCTTAGTGTAGGCTCTTTCACTCTCTCTCTATCCCCTTGGAATGGTTAGATTAGGATAGAATAGGTTATGTTTGCACTGACCGGAGTAGCTTGTGGTAGGTAAATTAGGAAGCAAGAACCAACTTTCTCGAAGGTCCATCTCAAGTTTTGCAAGTCCCTGACTTGAGAGATGGTTCCATGTTATGTAATTACACCAAATGCCCCACTTTGCACCTAGGCCATTTGGGGGTGTTGTGATTTTGCACTAACACAACCTTAGATCCATAAACAATCATCCAGAGTTTCCTCGCCATAAATTTTGTTTTGACCCAAATGTTGTAGTTAGTTCCATTCAGATCTGGGTTTTGTCAAGACATAAATAGTTGGACGTCATTATTTTTTTGAGCTTGAAAAATATGCCCCATTATAATATACAATGTACCATAAAGTTAGATACATATTTATCGAAAAAAATAACACTTTTAATAGAATCAGATTTAAATTTTATAGATCTAAAGAAACTATTTGATCATAACTAATTATGTCATTATAATACATACTAATTAACCTCCCATGATCAAAATAATAACCCGCAATATAAAGAGCTCTGCATTATACCCCATATTTATATAAAAAATATTTTTAACCATATAGAAGAGAAGAAGAAACCGCTAAGAATGCATAACAACTTCAAATTTTTGAAAAAAAAATAATGTAGGAAAAGATCGAATAACTTAAATTTGACATCTAAATGACCGTCATAATGACTTATTTTTTGGTCTATCGTGACGGTCATTTGACCGTCAAATTTAATGAAGCCAAAAATTGTTGTGTATTTCCAAAATGTGAAATTTTAGAATTTCTTCTTCTGTATAATATTAGGGAGGTTATATTTTAATACATTATAATAACCTATTATAATTTATAATGTAAAAATATATACATTTTTTTAAAAAAGAGGTAAATAATTTATATAATGTAAATAAAAAATAACATATAGTTCATAAAAATTATAAACTATAGTATTTAAAAAAACATAACCCTTATTAAAGGGGTTTAAAGAACATAGACCAAGTTAAAAGAATTTTACCAAGTGCAAGTAGATTTATGAGAGTACAGATTAACTTGCATATTTTACAGAGGGGACAAGTAATTTCACCTAGCCAATGAAATAAATTGAAATCCCTATTTTCATGAACCTTGTCTCCTCCCTTCATTTACTCTTAATTTTACCTTGCACACATTTGAAACTATGGAAAGATTGAAAAATATTTCATATAATTCCTGCAAGCTAAAAACTTTATAACTTTTATGTGGTTATAACTACCAATATTTTAATAAATATTTACCACACTTCACGTGGGCCACCAATAAACTAGTTTTTTTAATTCTCCATTTATACCTAAGAATTCCACATTTATACCTGAGATATTATCCCATTTTATTCTCCACTCCCACACTTATATAAAAGAAAACCTTGAAATAGGTTTATTTATATAGTTTTTATAAACTATAAGATATAAATGAATGGGGCCACCCCCTTACATGGATAATATAAATGGTTAGGGACACATGTTAGGTTTAAGTTTGAATACTTATTTTTAAAAACTATAAAATTATAGTTATTTTTTACACACACACACACACACACACACATTTTTGAATGTTTATGCTCCTTTTGCCCATGATAGATACTTTGTACCATTCCCTAATTTTAATTATAATTTCATAGACTCATATATGTTTTCAAACACACCTTTATTTCTAATCACATGATTACCATTATCTAGATACCACACTTCTTTTATGATTTATTTATTTAGCCACATTGCAATATATATATACATATATATATATATATATAACATATATATATATATAGTTTTAAGACTATAGTATTTACATGAATTTATTAAAGAAATAGAAAGGACCCTATTTAAAGGGAGCCTGACAACTATAGATGACTCCTTAATAAAAATATGTAAAAAAATTCAAACCAAGATATTAGAGCAACTGCATTATTTTGTCCCATTCCATGGGTCTTTAACCCTGAGCCAATAGGAAAATTTTAATTTTCCTATTCTCGAGGAAAATTGTCTCCGTATGAGAGACCTTGTGATTTGAATTTTTACATGTTTACCTTGGAATTTAACCTAGGTCTACACATACATTACAAACTATACAAGAATTAATAAAATATTTCTTAAACATTTTAACCTTTACATATGATATTCATGCCTAGGTAAAAACTTATTCAGAGCCCCTTTCACCAAGGGTTTCGAGGATGGGGGGTCCACCACAATTTTCCTGCAAATACCAATTCTTCACAAAACACACACAATTTTAGTTTGCACAAAAAATGGAAAGAAGAGGGCTCAATCAATTTAAATACCCTTTCGAGTTGGTTGAAAAAACCCGTAAAAATTAAATACAATAACTTAGACCTAACCTATTTAATTTAAACCATGCTCTGATACCATGTTAGAATTTAGAGGATTCTAATTATTACAAATTTAATCAACCAATGCATTTAAATATTAACATAAACCATAAAACATTAAATGTTAAACATTATGTAATGTAATAAATAAAATTACATAACATATTAATTAAGTAATACATACCAAAAGTAAGAACACAGTGACACAATGTTTATAGTGGAAAACCCCAAATAGGGTAAAAACCACTGTGAAATAACCTTTTACTTTCCAAGAACCAAACTTACATCTAGTAACTTTCACCTCCTCCTTTCAACCCTAATCACAAGGGTAAAATAATATTCACCTTTGATATTTCATTCGAACATATCAAATGAGGACCTATAGTCCTTTTTATATTAGGTGATCGGGTATGTCTCCTGACCCACCTTTTCAACCTTATCGGTTGACACATATACCTAGGTTTATAATATTTAATATTAGAAATATAATCATTTCATGATATTAAATATTTAACCGAAAGTATATACCTAGGTTAGCATATTTAATAATAAAAATATAAATATTTCATATTATTAAATATTAACCTATATATATTAGTGATGGACCCATATACATTAAGGGTTGGCCAGACCACTTAATCATTATGCTCAACAACTTCTCCTTAGTTCATTGGTGATTGGAACCTACATTAATTCCCCTTCGCATTGATTGGAGATGCACTTCTCATTTTTACCCGTGATTAGATGGGTAATTTCTTAAGTCTTTCAACTTGAAATAATTAGATTTCTTGAATTAGTGCAACTTGAAGGTGTAACTACTTAAGTATTTTGATTTGAAGGGTAAGTGCACCAAGTTGGGGGGCCAAAAGGGGGTCTTAAGTGGACGCATTTTTCGGAAAAAAACTTTAACTTATACGAGTTTTTTGAAATAGTTACACTCAAAATTAAAAGATGATGTAGAAATATGAATCATAGCATTTTGAGTCTAGTTTCTAAGCTACTAAATTTTATTGAAAACGGATAAGTTTAAGTGAGTCAAATAACTAAAATACCAACAGATGCTCTTGTTTTTGTTAAAAATATAATAGAGTGACTTTCGTGCCCCCACCATTTTTTGAGCACCATTTAGTATTTTTGAAAACCCTTTGGTAGAAAGATAGCTAGGAGCATCTAGTTTGGGCTCCATTTTAAAAGATTTTTTTAGCGAATATTTTTTTATTTATAATTTTTCTAGTACAAAATTTTTATGTTTTGAAAAATAACAGAGCTCGATTGTGCCCCTAACTACCTAAAAATATCAAAAATTTTTTTTTTTAATATGTATAGAATTATATCTAGTTTGGGCTAGTATATTTTTTTTAAAGTTTTGATCACCCAAAAAAATATACACCATGAAAGATAAACATATTTACATTTCAAAAATAACTATAAAAAGACATAATTAGAAAATAAACAATATGGATACCTTATATTAGTCAAAAATTTAGAAAATTATATTTTAAGAAAGAAGAGACTCTCGCTCTATGTCATGGTATAATTTTTAAAAATGGATCGATTGTTTTATTTTGATTTCTCATAGAAGAAGTGTCATTTTTACATTTTCTTATAAAAACTCGTTGTTTCTTTGTGTTTGTGCAGTCCATGTCCCTTAGGGTTGAGATCCAAACTGGATCCCAAGCCTTGAGGCATGGCTTGGGAAAAGATAAAACAAAAAACACATACACATTATGTAACACATACGCATTACATAACGCATATGTGCTTTTCTTTGTTTTATATCTTTTGGCTCCCAACGTCCCTTTCATCTCTTTCATGGGAATTCTGCAAACATTCTATTTTGTCTGCAATATTATCTACATTCTTGCATGATTTTTTAGTATTTCATTTTGTCCCCTACCCTACTAGTTGATTTTTTCTAATCATGGGTGATAAACATCGAGCTAAGGACAAGAAGAAAGTCAAGAATAAGACACCGAGAGCAATTGGAAGAGAAGAGAATAAAGAAATTGAAGAGAATGCAAAAACTTTGAGTAGGGCAAGGTACATCCGTTATATCAAATGTAGCTAATGTATTATAAAATTGGGATGAAATACATAATGAAAATGTAGAGAATAATGATTTTGCAATGAATAATGATATTGAATTGAATGATAATGTTGGTATAGATGAAGAAATTGATATGAATCTAATTGTTGAACCCTTACTTGAGAATCTAAATGTTAACCCCAAAATTTATATGAAAACACTGAATGAAGAAAGTAACCTTGTAAATGAATCTTCACCTCTAAGAACACCTCCTTCCATTTCACAAGAAAACCAATTCACTTAATTGAAATTGATGAAAACATCAGTAAAACCAATGCCTAACAAAATATCTCGAAAGAAATGTGAGAAGAAAAGCTAGTGGAATTTGGGATAATACTTTGTGATTTTAAATGACATACAAAGATGTCAATTATTTGTTTGATTGATGAAGTTAATTAAGATGAGACCTATAATGAAGACCCCGAGGTTAAGAACATCTAATGTTATTGATCAAAATGTGTCAATTGTTGAAAACATACATAAAACATACCAAGTTGTAGGTGGCAAAATACACATCAAATATAGTAATGTTACACAACGTGCACTAACTAATTGTATAGTAAGTGATAAAATAGTTAATAAATGCTTGATTAGAAAAAAAGTAGTACTTTGAAGTTAAAAAGAAAAACACTAATGAAAGTAATAGAGAGACGTAAACATCTTGAGTCATTCAATAACACCGACTATTGGGATTTCTCAAGCAAACTTCCATGAAAAGACAAGAATACATCTGATATTCTAAAAAATTAATTGTAAAATTTTGGAATGAGAACACAAGGGTGTCACCGAATATAAGAGATACAATAAAAAAAGAATAGGTTCTTGTAATCGTGAATCGTGTGCAAAATATTTCTTAGATATGACTCAAATAGAAATGTTCTCTAAGTTTAAAAATGAAAATCCACAAATTAATATTAGCCAAAGATTCTTTGAAATGAACAAACCCTTTTATGTGAAAATCAATCACTCACGTACCACTTGTTGTTGCAAGCATCATGTTGAATTTTCAATGCATTATGATATTTTTTATCAAATACGTAGTGTTTTGCATATTTAAATTATGTTGTAGGAGTGTGGAATAAATGTCCCACAAAAATCTTCAAGGGAATTTATTCCATCAATATTTTGTGAAAAATCAACAAGACAATTTTTTTATAACAAAGCATGTTTGGATGGAAGGTGCAATATATGCGGTGGCTTACAAAATCTGAAAAGTTATATCCACGAGGAGAGTACATCTTCAATATAAAAATAATTGGTTGATTTCACCAAATATAAATCGGTGGCATATCAATTAAAAGATGGAAAAGAATCTAAGAGGTGTGAGCTTGTTACAAAATAATTACTTGTATCATAATATATTGTCAAATTCGAGAGAAGAAATTTTTTATGAGTATGCAAGGCACACACACATAGAACTTGATGGTTGGATAAAAATTCAAGTTAAGTAAGGACACATTCCCACTTGGTATTATTGTTTGATGAGTTGACTTTCGCAGAGAATTACACATTACAACCACAAATGGAGGTTCAGTCTCAATATTATAACTCAGTGCAAGTTTCTATTTTCGTGCATATAACATACATGCACTCTTCTGAAAGCACTGAGCAAGATCAAAAAATATTGAGAGAGTATCATTTCTACATCGTTGATGATCACACACATTCTACGGAATATGTACAAGGGTGTTTCCAGGTGTTTTATGTGAACTTGAATGAGAGGAACATTAGTTTTGATCAACATTACATTTGGTCAGACAACTACACATCACAATTCAAGAATGCACGGATGTTTTATTGGCTAAGTAGGATGCACAAAGAAATAAATGTACAACATGTCTGAAGTTTTACGAGGAAGGGCATGGAAAAGGAGAGCATGATGGTGCGAAGCATGTGTGAAAAGAGCACTTGCAAGAGAAGAGTTAAAGTTCAAGGATGGTGCTAAATTTACAGATGCAAAAATATGTTGATTAATTGGTGTGTCAAGAATATGAACCATGAATCTCAAGAGAGATCAACGGTTCAAGTAGATATTTTTGGTTGATAGAGCAACAATTGTTATCCAAATTTCACCCCGAGTTAATTTGATAACATGCATCAAAGTTTTTAGTTCCAAAAGGTGTAGATTGATTCAGAGAAAATCATAAAATTGGCTAAGTCCTACTCAAGGCCACCTTTGGGATAGTTGGAAAAATTATATGCGGAAGGCGCGAATCAGCCAAAAGCCTCCAGCGACCCAAACAAAAAGGGACATGGGACAAATGGACGCGAAATGCCCGAATCGGCCGAAAGAAAGAAAATTTGTCCAAGTCCTTTACTCGGGAGCAAGCGGGACATTTGGGGAGATGGACGACGAAGGATACAAACCGCCGGTTCGGCCAAAAAGGAAACTTCAAAGCACAAGGACAAGTGGGACAAAGGGACGCACGGGACGCGGATAGCCAAAGGAGCCGAAAGCCAATCAGATCACGCCACGTGTCACTGGCAGAAAAGGGACGAGGAAGCCCATTTCAAGTGGATCGAGGATTCTATCCCCGCAAAGACCGGGACATTTGGGACAAAAAGACGCGGTGGACGTGAAAATCTGGCAAGCCCGTGGACAAATCACAGCATGACACGTGTCGCCAAGGAAAAAGGTCCAAAAGGTCAAAGGGGTGAGTTTTCGAGCACTGATCCGAACCAATGAAATAGTGCCACGTGTCCAAGTTTAAGGGACCCACATGAAAAGCTCGCGAAAGGTGGAGAGAGAAAATTGCTCAGCAAACCGTAACTCCGCCGCCACGTGTCGTCTAGATGGCAGAGTGCGGGAAAAGAAATTTAAAAATCTGTTTTCACCTGTTTTGTGCCCTAAATCTTCAGATCATCATATCTTTCGATCCAGAGCTTAGATTTACACGTTCTTTATATCAACGGAAAGCTGTTGAAGTTCTCTACATGATTCTGGGGTCAATCTTACATTTTGGTGTAGTTTGGAGGGAGAAAATTAAGAAAATGTCTCTGACGCGTGGTGATAGACAGAAGTAATGCTTCAACTACCAACTTTAATGCAGCAGACAGCTCGCCGCTCCTGTTAGACAGCCCGCCATTTTGCCAGAATCCACCGCTTCTGCCATAATGAGATGATTTTAAATGCTACCAAGAAGTGGTTGGGGCAGATTCTGGATTTCCTCTCTCTCCCCTCTCATTTTTCTTCATATATATAGTAAAGAGGAGCTCCTTTAACAGGTCGGACATTTTTTTTGCATCCTCCCTTATTCCCTCGCTTGCCAGAGAATTTGTGGAGCTTTCAAACCTCCCATATGGGTTGTAATGCCAGTATTTTTGCCTCTTGGCCACTACAATGTACTGTATCGACTCTTGAGCAATAATATATGTGTTGTGATTGACTCTAACCCTCTCATGTATTCATTGCTGTCATTTTGATCTCTTATTGTAGTTTGGTTACCTGTGCATGGTGTTTGTATTGCATCTATGTGGTCTGTGTTAAATTTGCAAAACGAGTGTCTAACATTCCTCGGTGCATCACCTTTGTAGTTTAGGTTTTATTCTATGCATTTTCTTACCCTGTCTCCTTGGCAAGTTAGATTAGGTTTTAGCAAACCCTCTGCATTTTTTGTGTGCATCTGAACAGAGGAATAGGAACCAGCCTTCTCTGGAGAATCTTTTCTCATCTTTACAAGTCCCACGCTTGGAGAAAGGATTCCATGTTGTGCAATCACACTGGATGCCTGAACATCAACCTAGAAGCCTGATTTGCATCCAGGGGTGCTGTGAGTCTGCAACAACAGTTTTGGCATGCCCGGTGGGACACTAGAGGTCTCATTTTTATTGCAGCAAAGTTGATATGCATCTGCTGCAGTTTTCTTGCTTATAAGAGCTATTATTTGCATATCTGGCGACTCCAAGGGGAAGAATCGACTAGTTTCAGCAGTGCAGGCTTGAAAACTCATGAGAAGAATCACCACAAGGTCAAGAGTTGGAGAAGAAGAAGTGTTGTTTGAATACCTAAGTTATCTCCAAGAAGAAGGCAAAGAGGAAGAAGGATTCAAAGGTCTCCATCTCCACCAAATGAACTCTCTCAACTCCTCCACCGACATGGCCTTTCATTCAAGATACAAGGGTTTTAAGACCGATTAGAATGGCTCAGAACAATCCCTACGTCAACTTCACAGGCAGCAGCCCACTTGCTCTCAATGCACAACATCCAGTTCCTATTGCAGCCTTGAAGAACATTCCCTACTTCACCGGAGAAAATCAGACTACTCCAGGTGATCATGTTAAAGATATTGCTAACCTTTGTGCAATCCATGAAATCAATGAAATGCAAGTGGCTGTCAAGTTACTGGCATCTTCCTTCAAGGGTAAAGCATTACAATGGTTTAGGAGCCTTGGAGCTGGTTCTATCACAAACTGGAATCAGCTGTGTATTGCACTTCACGAGCAATTTGGAGAGAAGGGAGACAACTTGTCTCTTTTGGAGCAGCTGACAACTATCAAGAGAGCCCCCAATGAGCAGCTGACTGACTTCAACTTCAGATTTCAAAGGTCTTGGGATAGGATTCCAGTGGCAGTCAGGCCAACAGCAGAAGGTGCTTTTCTATATTACCTTAAAGCTTTGAATTCTGATATTTCTATGTTAATTCAGTCCATGGGAGGCACAACAATCCCTATGGCTTATAGCATTGCCATTAGAGCCGAAAACTGTCTTATTCAAGCTGGTAAACTGGCTCCTAGGCCTCCCATGCCCTTGTATCCAAACTTAGAAAATCCAAGCACTAGTCAAGCACCCACTTTGGCTCCTGTTCCCACCCCTAGAAACCAAAGTTCAAGTGAAACTTCTACTTCATCCTCTAGTGCTTCAAATGAACTCCAGGAGGTCATGAAACAGTTGCAAAACCTAGGCAATGAGCTGGTTACTCTCAAGAGGCAGCAAGCCCAAGGTTTCAGACCTTCTTATCAACCCCAAGCTCAGCCTAATAGGCAGCCATACCAACCACAAAGACCACCTAATCCAGCTGCAAATATGAATCAAACAAGGCCTCCTGCCAATAGACCATTCCAGCCCTATAATCCAAATGCCATATCTACCTCTAAGGCATTAGTGCCAACACAGAACAACATTGCCCAAGAATATGATTGGTGCTTTCCATGCAACGAGCCTCATAACCAATCCATGTGTTTCAATGGTGCTCTCAATCAAGCACTGATGGTGACAACTACTGGTGTGGAGGGCGAGGGAAGTCAAGGAAACAATCAACAACAAGAAACATTCCAACAGCAATCAGCCCCAAATGACACCACGTTGGTGAACTGGCAAGCAGAAGATTTCTGTGGCATGAATCAAGTAGTTTCTCAAGGTGTCGCAGCCAACACAAGGTCAAAGAGGAGAAATTTGGGTGAAGAACAGCCATTAGCCCCAGCCAATCCACAACCTTCCACGGCTCCACAAATGATTGGCAAGCAGAGTCCAGTTTCAAATACACAAGGGCAGCCAAGAACAGCCCCTAGGCCAACTCAAATGCCAGCTGTTGCTGCCCACGTACAAGGAATAAGTGTACAAACCAAGGGACAACAAAAGGATACTTCATCCCCGTTCAGTATCGTTGAACAGATGAAGAAGACTAATGTCAATATATCAATGTGGGAATCCCTATCCATCCCAGGACAAAGAGATCTGCTGCAAGCTGCCATGAAGGATTGGACAACTTCGAATCAGCAGGTTCAGATGCAAGACAAAGTGCTTACAAATGCTGCCCAGCCTGAAGGAAGCCATGGAGGGCAACAAGGTAAAATGTTGAAGCCCCCTCCTTTCTATGTTTCATTAATCATTGGGGATAAACTAGTACACAATTGCATGATTGATTCCGGGGCAAGTAGCTCAGTGATGCCCAAGCAAATAGCTGATCAGCTGGGTCTCCAATATGAAGTAATATCTAAAGGGGTAGTGCAATTGGATGGGACAGCAATAGCAATAGTTGGAGTGATTAAAAACTTGAGTCTTACCTTGCATGCATGTCCAAATGTTGTTGTCTTACAAGATATATCAATCATAGACCTTCCACCACTCTTTTGCCCTTTGCTTGTCAAGGGACTTCATAGCCAAGATTGGGGGGTATTTGTCTGCTGATTGGTCTCACATGCTGTTTAGAACAAGGTATGGAACTAAGGCTACAATTAGGTCTGAACCTATTGCAAACTTCCATATTGAGCCTTACACTCCAAGTCAGATTAATGCCAATTGCTCAGCATTTGATCAAGAAGATCACCCTAGTACTGATGAGGCTGACACCAAGGTTGGAAGTATCCCGGACCTAACTCTTGATGAATGGGCAAACAAGATACATGCTTTTGATCCCTATCAAGAAGTAGAAGAATCTGAGCTGGGAGTCTATTGTATACACGAAGAAAATCAACCTATTCCTAGCATCACCAAGCCAAGCCATAATGATGACAATGAGGTATGGCAGCTGTTTTTTGACGGATCAAGGAGTAGGCAAGGTGCAGGAGGTGGAGCCATGCTTGTTTCACCTCAAGGCATCAAACATTATTCACTTTTCGTTTTCATTTTCTTGTTCAAACAAACATACTGAATATGAGGCCTTGATTCATGGACTTCATTGGGCTAGGAAAAAAGGGATAAATAACTTGCAGGTGTTCGGGGATAGCGAGCTAATCATCAACCAAGTTAGAGGACAACATGCTACAAAGAACGACTTGCTGAGGAGCTACAAGAATAGGGTATGGGACCTCATTGAGGATTTCGAAGCTTTCAACATTGTGTCCATACCCAGGAAGAAAAATGAAGCCGCGGATAGGCTCAGCAAGTTGGAGCAACGTTTGATGTGGTTGACAACATCAAAAGGGAAAAAACACAGCCACATATCCATGTGATTGTGAGGCCAGTAGTTCCAGATAATAACACCAGCTGGCAGGTGTTTGAAAACGATCAACAGATCGTCAATTTTTTACAAGAAGAGGCTGAATTCTCAGCTAGGAATTAGGACAGACTAGAGCAGCAGTATGGGGATCAAGTAGTGTAGCTGCAGACAAACAAGCTTCCCAAGGGTTTAGTAACGTTGGAGTCTATCTTCAACCCTAACGACCAGTTCTGTAAAGAAAAGGCTAACATACAGGTCAAGAGGGAAGATTCAGAGCCAATTCCGGTTGGGGAAGGCAAAACACTTCAAATTGGTAAAGTGGCCACTGAGCAGGAGAAATCAGATTTCATACAGCTTTGTCAAGAATTTCCAGATGTCTTCGCTTGGAGCTATGAAGACTTGAGAGGATTCAATCCGAATTTGGCACAACATACCATAGAATTGGATCCAAATGCTAAGCCCATCAGGCAGAAGTAGAGACCTGTTAACCCTCACATTGAGCCTCTAATGAAGAAAGAGCTAAATAAGCTAATAGAGGCAAGCATTATATTCCCGATCAAGCACTCAAGCTGGGTTGCTAACTTGGTTCCGGTCAGGAAGAAAAGCGGAGAAATCAGGTTGTGTGTGGACTTCCGAGACCTCAATAGAGCATCTCTCAAAGATCATTACCCGCTTCCTTCAATGGAACAAATATTGCAAGTAGTATCCGGTTCAGAGAGATTCTCTCTCCTAGATGGCTACTCAGGGTATAATCAGGTGATGGTGAAAGAAGAAGACCAATTCAAGACAGCCTTCACAACTAAATGGGGCACATATGCTTACAAGAAGATGCCATTTGGGCTGTCCAACACTGGTGCTACCTTTCAAAGGGCAATGGACATGGCATTCAAAGGCTTGATCAACAAGATAGTGCTGATATATCTAGATGATATCACTGTCTTCTCAAAGAATGCAGCAGACCATCTCTTTCACCTCAGGCAAGTGTTTCAGAGGTGTAGAAAGTTTGGAGTATCTTTGAACCCCAAGAAGTGCATCTTTCTTACACATGAAGGAAAGCTCCTTGGCCATGTTGTCTCGAAAGAGGGACTGGCAATTGATCCAGAGAGGGTTGAAGCCATAAGAGCACTGCCATTGCCAAGTCACAAGAAGGCTCTTCAAAGTTTCTTGGGAAGGATCAATTTTGTCCACAGGTTTATCCCAGATTTTGCAGCCCTTGTCAAGCCCATCACCAAAATGTTAAAGAAGAGCATGGCTTTTAAGTGGACAGCAGAAGGCAAGGAGAGTTTTGAAGCAATCAAAGAAGCTATCTCTCAAGCACCAACTCTCATCAACCCAGACTTCTCCAAGGATTTCATCCTCTATGCATTTGGAGGTGATGACACTATTTCTGCCATTCTAGTACAGCAGAACAAAGATAATGATGAGCAGCCGATTGCCTTTTTTAGCCAGAGCCTAGATGACTGCGAGGTGAGGTACTCTTTTATTGAAAAGCATGTACTTGCAGTAATCAGAAGCTTGAAGAAATTCAAGCATTTAGTCTCAAACAACAAGGTCCAGTTGCTGGTCTCACATGCTGGAGTTAAGGACTTCCTCCTCAACAAGGATTTGAATGAGAAAAGGGCAGGTTGGATCACCCGTGTCATGGAGTATGACATTGAGATCAAGATCACCAAGCTGGTAAGAGGGAAAGGACTATGTGAGCAGCTGGTTTTAGGGAAGCAAAAGGAAGTATGCAACGAAGAAGAGGCTGTTTTGATAGTCCAAGACAGCCATGAGCCGAGTGGCAGGCAAGAAGAAGACAATGCTGCCCCGACTCCTTGCTGGACCCAAGGTATTATGCACTTCCTAGGTATAGGCCAGTGCCCCCCAGAGATGAACAAGACCCAAAGGAGACACTTCAGATTACAGGTTGTCCGTATGCCATTGTTGATGGAGTTTTGTTCAAGAAAGATGTAAATGGAGTGCTGCTGAGATGCATTAGCACAGGTCAGATTCAAAGGGTATTGGAAGAGTTTCATGGTGGACCATTGGTGGCCATTTTTGCGCCAAGAGTGAAAGCTCTAAAATTATGAAGGCTGGTTATTATTGGCCTAAAATCTTCAGCGATTGCTACGCATGGATCAAGAGGTGTAAGAATTGTGCATTCTTCATAGAAAAGAGAAGTTTGCTGCCCTTCCATCGCATCCAATCTCGCTTGACCAGCCATTCATGCAATGGGGTTTGGACTTCATTGAGTCATTAATCCCAATTCAAGCCAAGGGCATAAATGGATTTTGATGCCCACATACTACTTCACCAAATGGATGTATAATGAGAGCACTCAAAGAGGCAAATGAGTCTAAAGCATCTTAGACTTTTATGAGGGAATAACAACCAGATTTGGTGTACCTGCTACAATAATCTCTGATAATGCATTGGCATTCATTGGATCTAAGGTGACTGAGTGGGCTATCAAGAATGGTATTTACCTAAGCACTTCATCGAACTATTACCCTCAGGGTAATGGCCAAGCCGAGTCTACAAACAAGAACTTGTTGAGGATCATTAGGAGAACTCTTGATGAGAATCAGAGGTCTTGGCATACCAAGCTGAAATCAGCCTTATGGGCTGATAGGATCACTCCCAAAAGATCCACAGGTAACTCTCCATTCAAGCTTGTCTATGGAAGAGAGGCAATCTTGCCCATGTCACTTGAGTTGCCAACATTGGAACTCATGAAGCAGCTGGAGTTACTTGAATTTGAGCCCATGGAGGTGAGGTATGCAGAGTTGATGGAGCTGCAAGAGATCAGAAATCAGGCATCCCAAGCAATGGAAAAGGATCAAGCTTTGATCAAGAAGACCTTTGATAGGAAGGCCAAAGATAGATCTTTTCAAGTTGGAGATCTAGTGTTGAAATGGGATGTGGACAGAGCAAAACCGGGAAGGCATTCAAAATTTGATGCCATTTGGAGTGGCCCATACATGGTCACAAAGTGCAAGAGCAGCAATGCTTTCCAATTGGCCTCATTAGACGGTGAAGAACTGCAGATTCCAGTAAATGGAATCTATCTCAAACATTGCTACTGAAAATAAAAGGTTCACCCTTGTAAATATTAGCCTAGATTTCAATTCCTCTAAGTGCGTATGCACATTGTCTTGTTGTAGTTAGGTTTCAGTTTCCCTAAGTGCTTTGGCATAGGTTTTGTCGCTCCTAGATTGAGTTTTTTATAGTTCAACGTGCTCTCGTAGAGGGAGTTGCAGCATCAGGCTCATTTTAGGTTATTGCTTATGACTCCATGCCCAATGGATCGCTAAAAGGCCACTGATCTTCTACCTAGCAGGCAGGTGACCCCGAAAAGTCACCAAATTGTTATCCAAATTTCACCCCCAGAGTTAATTTGATAACATGCATTAAGTTTTTAGTTCCAAGATTAAAGTAGATTGATTCGAGGAGAAAATCATAAAATTGGCTAAGTCCTGCTCAAGGCCACCTTTGGGACAGTTGGAACAATTATACGCGGAAGGCGCGGATCGGCCGAAAAGCCTCCAGGCGGCCCAAATAGTAAAAGGGACATCTGGGACAAATGGACGCGAAATGCCCGAATCGGCCGAAAGAAAGAAAATTTGTCCAAGTCCTTTACCGGGAGCAAGTGGGACATTTGGGACAGATGGACGCGAAGGACGCGAACCAGCCGGTTCGGCCGAAACAGGAAACTTCAGCACAAGGACAAGTGGGACAAAGGGACGCGTGGGACGCGGATAGCTGAAGGAGCCGAAAGCCAATCAGATCACGCCACGTGTCACCAACAGAAAAGGGACGAGGAAGCCCATTTCGGGCAGATCGGAGGATTCTGTCCCACAAAGCACTGGGACATTTGGGACAAAAAGACGCGGTGGATGCATGAAAATCCGGCAGGCCCGTGGACAAATCACAACATGACACGTGTCACCAAGGAAAAAGGTCCAAAAGGTCAAAGGGGCGAGTTTTCGAGCACTGATCCGAACCAATGAAATAGTGCCACGTGTCCAAGTTTAAGGGGCCCACAAGAAAATCCCACAAAAGGTGGAGAGAGAAAATTGCTCAGTGAACCAGAGCCTGCCACGTGTCGTCCAGATGGCAGAGCACGGGAAAAGAAATTTAAAAATCCATTTTCGCCTGTTTTGTGCCCTAAATCTTCAGATCATCATATCTTTCGATCCAGAGCTCAGATTTGCACGTTCTTTATATCAACGGAAAGCTGTTGAAGTTCTCTACATGATTAGGGTCAATCTTACATTTTGGTGTAGTTTGAGGAGAAAATTAAGAAAAAGTCTCGACGCGTGGTGATAGACGTAAGTAATGCTTCAACTACCAAATTTAATGCGCAGATACTCGCGCTCCCGTTAGACAGCTCGCCATTTTGCTAGAATCCACCGATTCTCGCCATAATGAGATGATTTTAAATGCTACCAAGAAGTGGTTGGGGTAGATTATGGATTTCCTCTCTCTCCCCTCTCATTTTCTTCATATATATAGTAAAGAGGAGCTCCTTTACTGTGGTTCGGACATTTTTGTTTTGCATCCTCCCTTATTCCCTCGCTTGCCAGAGAATTTGTGGAGCTTTCAAACCTCCCATATGGGTTGTAATGCCAGTCTTTTTTGCCTCTTGGCCACTGCAATGTACTGTATCGACTCTTGAGCAATAATATATGTGTTGTGATTGACTCTCGACCCTCTCATGTATTCATTGCTGTCATTTTGATCTCTTATTGCAGTTTGGTTACCTGTGCATGGTGTTTGTATTGCATCTATGTGGTCTGTGTTAAATTTGCAAAACGAGTGTCTAACATTCCTCGGTGCATCACCTTTGTAGTTTAGGTTTTATTCTATGCATTTTCTTACCCTGTCTCCTTGGCAAGTTAGATTAGGTTTTAGCAAACCCTCTGCATTTTTTGTGTGCATCTGAACAGAGGAATAGGAACCAGCCTTCTCTGGAGAATCTTTTCTCATCTTTACAAGTCCCACGCTTGGAGAAAGGATTCCATGTTGTGCAATCACACTGGATGCCTGAACATCAACCTAGAAGCCTGATTTGCATCCAGGGGTGCTGTGAGTGCTGCCAACAACAACAACATCTAACAAACTTTGAAGATTGTGTGATAGTTGTAGGATCAAGTGATATGCACTCATTCTATAGTTCAGATGCAAATGCTTGGACTATTTATACTAGGTGCATGACATGTTTTTTATATCATGCATTGATTTTGCGTGGAATGAATGTGAGTCACAACAATGGGTGGATGAGTGGACTTGTAGACCTTTAATTCCACTCGACATACATCAAGTTCATGAACATTACAACTTGCAGGGTATTAAGATCAAATGACAACATCACATGACTTTGACCAAGTCTCTGATTTAGTGCAACAAGGTACATACATATATGTACATGCCATGTTTTAGATTTATAAATTATTAAATGGTCAACTCTTAATATATTTATAAATTGACTAAACAATTTTACTTTGTGATACATAGGGCATGTTTTTGCAGTTATTGTGACGGAATTTAATGAAGAGGGAACATACTAATTCTTATCTCATTGTGTAGAGGAAAAATTTTTTTGACTTCCATAGTCATTGATGGTGAAGACCTTGAGTATACCATTGGATCAGTGGTAGTCACTGGAACTTGGCTTCAACGATATCCTATCAAAGAATCAAATATTTGCTTGTTTGAAGACTATGAAGTACATCGAAGATATTTTACTATTCACATCAACAAATATTAAATTGATCAAATATCGAGGTTGGCCATCAAATAAAAATCTATGGAAGGTTCGTGAATCAGTTCATGAAGCAATTCTTGCTCTTTGTCAAGAATAGAGTTGATCATTGCGGTTCATTAGATTGAATTTATAAAGGTATGTTCTTCATGAATTTAATTTGAATATTTACTTAAATAATTTTGTTTAAATTTTGTATGATTTAAAATTCTATTTAATTACTTACTAACATGTTTATGTAGGTTAGTGGTGCCAAAAAATGTTTCCACCTTCACATGGTTGGCACTGTCAGTAGAGAATTTATTATTCTCGAATCCAAGTGAAGCTCATAAAAATTAAATATTAGAAAGGAACAATAAACAAAAATTCTCATTTCACCACCTATATTGTAAAAATATCTTATTAAAATTTTTATTTTACCACCTATATTGTATGAACCACCTATATTATTCAAGTGATTGGCAATGGACAACCTTTACACCGAATCGGTCTAAATGGAGACATGAGAAAACCACGAGAGGCTTTCGTAGCCAGACGAGGTAGCAAAGCACGAGAGCATAGGGAACAAAAATGAAGATTCCACTAGCATTCACCAAGCCACCCGATGTGTTGGCATAGTTCGTTCTCCCACGAGCTTTCATTTGCAAACTACATCCTCTGGTAGCCCTACATCGACTCGAGAATCGCACTATGTCTCATGTTTACAAACAATAGGATAGCGAGAGAACCAGATGGAGATGGAGAAATCTGTGAGAGGTTTTCGTAGAGGGCCTTGACATGGAGGTATCAGATCGACGAGACGTCTCTAGGTGCCACGAGTCTAAGAAATCACCCATCAAATATATGGCGTGTTTGGGCCTAAGGGCTCTTGCAAGAACTATGTCCTGGACGGGCTAGCCCGAAAGCACGAGGAGCGTAGGGAACCAAAACGAAGCCTCAATGGAATTCACTAGGCCACCCCAATGAATCCGCTCATGATTTTCTCCGTCTCCATCCGGTTCTCTCGCTGTCCTATTGTTTGTAAACGTGAGAAATAGTGCAGTTTGAGTTAGTGTAGGGTTGATAGATGCTATATTTTGCAAACAGAATCTCGTGGGACCAAACCAACTATGCCAACACATCATGGTAGCCTGATGAATCCATTTTATTGCTTTGTTTTATTTCCCTATGCTTCCTGTGCTTTTGGGCTACCCCATCTGGATGTAGTCGCTTAAGAGCCATGAGGCCCAAACACGCCATATCTTCAACATGTGATTTCTCGGACTCCGTGGCACCTAGAGATGTCTCATCAGATCTGAGAGCTCCACATCGGGGATATCTACAAAATCCTCTCACGGTTTTCTCCGTCTCCATCTGGTTCTCTTGTTGTCCTATTGTTTGTAAACGTGAGAAATAGTGCAGTTTGAGTCAGTGTAGGGCTGCAGAGGTTGTAGTTTGCAAACAGAAGCTCATGGGACCAAACCAACTATGCCAACACATTGGGGTGGCCTGGTGAATGCTAGTGGAGGCTTTTTTTGGTTCCCTATGCTCCCCATGCTCTCGGGCTACCTCGTCGGGCGTAGTCGCTTAAGAGCCCTGAGGCCCAAACACGCCATATCTTCGACATGTGATTTCTCGGACTCTATGGCACCTAGAGATGTCTTGTTAGATCCGAGAGCTCCACATTGGGGCCCTATATGAAATCCTCTCACGGTTTTCTTTGTCTCCATCTGGTTCTCTCGTTGTCCTATTGTTTGTAAACGTAAGAAATAGTGCAGTCTAAGTTAGTGTAGGGCTACTAGATGCTGTATTTTGCAAACGAAAGTTTTGGGACCAAACCAACTACGCCAACATGTTAGGGTGGCCTGGAGAACCCATTTTATGGCTTTGTTTTGGTTCCCTACACTCCCCATGCTTTCGGGCTACCCCGTTCGGGCGTAGTCGCTTAAGAGCCCTGAGGCCCAAATACACCATATCTTTGACATGTGATTTCTTAGACTCGTGGCACCTAGAGATGTGTCTTCAGATTTGAGAGCTCCATGTCGGGGCCCTCTAGGAAAGTCTCTCGTGTTTTTCTCTTTATCTTTCTGGTTCTCTCATTGTCCTATTATTTGTAAATGCGAGAAATAGTGTAGTCTAAGTCAGTGTAGGGCTGCCAGAGGCTGTAGTTTGCAAACGAAAGATCATGGGACCGAACCAACTACACCAACACATCGGGGTGTCCTGGTGAACACTAATGGAGGCTTCTTCTTTGTTCCTTACACTCCCCGTTCTTTCGGGCTACCTCATCCGGGCGTAGTCACTTAAGAGCCCTAAGACCCAAACACACCATATCTTTGACATGTGATTTCTCAGACTCCATGGCACCTAGAGACGTCTTCTAAGAACTAAGAGCTCCATGTCGGGGCCCTCTACAAAATCCTCTTGTGGTTTTCTCCATCTCCATCTGGTTCTCTTGTTGTCCTATTGTTTGTAAACGCGAGAAATAGTGCAGTATGAGTCAGTGTAGAGAGGTGCTTAGATGTTATAATTTGCAAACAAAAGTTCGTGAGACTAAACCAATTACACCAACACATCGGGGTGGCCTGGTGAATGCTATTGGAGGATTCATTTTGGTTCCCTACATTCCCCATGCTTTTGGGCTACCCGTCGGGCATAGTCGCTTAAGAGCCCTGAGGCCCAAACACGCCATATCTTCGATGGGTGATTTCTTGGACTCCGTGGAAACTAGAGATGTATCGTCGATCCAAGAGATCCATGTCAGGTCCCTCTACTAAATCCTCTTATGGTTTTCTCCGTATCCATTTGGTTCTCTCGTTGTCCTATTGTTTGTAAACATGAGAAATAGTGCAATCTAAGTCAGTGTAGGGTTGTCAGAGGCTATAGTTTGCAAACAAAAGCTCGTGAGACAAAACCAACTACGCCAACACATTGGGGTGGCCTGGTAAATGCTATTGGAGGTTTCATTTTAGTTCCCTACGCTCCTTGTGCTCTCGGGCTACCTCATCCGGGCGTAGTCGCTTAAGAGCCATGAGGCCCAAACACGCCATATATTCGACATGTTATTTCTCAGACTCCGTGGCACCTAGAGACATCTCATTAGATCTAAAAGCTCCATGTCGGGCCCTCTACAAAATCCTCTCGTGGTTTTCTCTGTTTCCATCCGGTTCTCTCGCTATCCTATTGTTTGTAAACACGAGAAATAGTGCAGTCTGAGTCAGTGTAGGGCTGCTAGATGTTGTATTTTGTAAATGGAATTTCATGGGACCGAAACAACTACGCCAACACATTGGGGTGGCCTAGTGAACCTATTTTATGGATTTTTTTGGTTCCCTACACTCCTCGTGCTTTCAAGCTACCCCGTATGGGCGTAGTCGTTTAAGAGCCTTGAGGCCCAAACACGCCATATCTTCGATATGTGATTTCTCAGAATCTGTGGCACTTAGAGATGTCTCATTAGATTTGAGAGCTCCATGTTAGATCCTCTATGAAATCCTCTCATGGTTTTCTCTATCTCCATCTGGTTCTCTTGTTGTCCTATTGTTTGTAAACACAAGAAATAGTGCGATCACTGAGTCGAGTGTAGGGTGCTTTAGATCTTTGTATTTTGCAAACGGAAGTTCATGGAACCAAACCAACTACGTCAACATGTCAAGGTGGCTTGGTGAATATATTTTATGGATTTGTTTTGGTTCCCTACACTACCCGTGCTTTGGGCTACCTCGCCTCGGCGTAGTCGCTTAAGAGCCCTGAGGCCCAAACATGTCATATCTTCGATGGGTGATTTCTCGAACTCCGTGACACCTAGATATGTCTCATCAGATCCGAGAGCTCCATGTTAATTCCCTCTAGAAAATCCTCTTGTGGTTTTCTCTGTCTCCATCCAGCTCTCTCAATGTCCTATTGTTTATAAGCGCGCGACATAGTGCGGTCTAAGTCGAGTGTAGGGCTACCCCGTCTTGTCAGGCGTAGTTGCTTAAGATCCCTGAATGACTAGATTGGCTTAAGAATTAATTTGACAGGTATGTATAAGAACACATGGGAGTTATCAATCACCCAATAAATATTTCTTGTTTAGTTCGGATGGGAGTCACGGTGGCCTATGGCTTAGTGACCTTCCATTCTTTGATAATTTATGTTATGATAAACCCATGGATGCTTTCAAAAATGCCTTAAAAGGATATGGGTAGTCATCAAGCTTAGTTAAGGGTGTGATGTGATTTCCAAATAACTTGAAATGCCTACAAATTTAAAGGTAGTAACATTAATTGGATAGGATGAGATAATCAAGAATCATTGAGTGTTTGAATCGAGAATGTCATTGCATCGGAGACATTCTCAAGCATTGGAGTAATGTATATGGAGAGACATTCTAAAAATATCAACAGATGAAAGGCATCAAATTGTGATGACTATCGGGTGTTTTAACAGGGGAGAAGACTACGAAGCATAGAAGAATGTAGTAAGTGCATGATAAGATAGAACCAATACAAATATACCATGAGCAAGAAGAAGCACAAGTAAGGTAAATACACATATACACATTGATAAATTGAATATATAATTACTTAGACTATGTAATTCTTTATATACATACATTATATAAATATTAATTTCCAAAGTTTGATACATATTATACATTGAAAATGCTAGTATATGTCCATCACCAATAAATGAAAAAATAATCCATAATGTCTTAAATATTGTCAAGTGCACACCATATTAGATTCATGCGAAAATAATCTCAGAAATGTAAGGTCTCATATAAAACTATCAAGTTCCAAATAGTATTTTAATGTGCATAATAAATACAAAAATTCCCAAATAGGTCATATACCATCAAGTTCAAATGCCGAGATAGGCTTACATACAATGCCATGCACATAGCACATACAAAAACAATGTCATGTAAGATATATATATTTCCTACTCATCAAAATCTATCCCTCTCTTGGCCTTGCTCAAATAAGGCCCTCCCTTAGGTGAAGATGGAGATCCATGAGATGAATTTGGATCATCGAGCCCATGCTTTGAGTCCTCTTCCACTGAATACTCGCATGTAGATGAGCTTGTAAATGTAAACAATGTTTTTTTGTCAAAAATTAATTTATATATGTTTTCAACAGATATTTAAGACCATTCTAGAATGAAAGTATTTACATAAATACACAAAATTACCGCAAGTTGTTGATCACGCAAAATTTACATCTCATGCTCGGATGAGTCATTAGGAGCTCTGCGGTGCGAACAGGGGTATGAAGACGACGAGGTGGAGGAGTCCGTGCCCTCGAAGTAAAAATGGAGGGGGTTGAAGTTCCCTACATAATGTACATCATAATTAGTGAAAATAGAGCTAAGTACATGTATCTACATAATGAAAATATTTTAACTAATTTTATCAATATAGAACTATTGTTTTTACCCCACCACACCTGTGAATCAAATGAACAGGGTTGCGCCCTGTCGCAGGTAACTCATGCATACACATAATGAAGGAAATTATTAACATAATTTAATAATTCTACAATGAAAGACATTACTAACATGTAATTTAACATAATATGAATTACACAAGAAATTTAACAAAATTTACGTGTTGTTTGAATACCTCAGTGAGTTGTTGCGTAGATGAAATCGCAGTGGCAACACCTTTATCTACTTGTTGTAGAGATGGTGGGGTGTCTAGTGAAGTCAACATATTTATCAAACATGTATATCATGTGAGTTAGATGGACATATAAGAACATACATATATTTGACTTCAAAACTAATATATATACATGGAAATACACACACACACACACACATGTATGTGAAAATTTTACATAATTAACATTATAAATTACCTCTATCAATGTATGTGTATGCATGGTCTCACCGCCCTTTGTGGTCGGGATGAAGATGCACCTACCACGTGCTATAATATCAATGTATGTACATGTATAAATACAATTATTTCAAAAATTTAACATGTATAAGTAAATTAAGTACTCCAAAAATTTTGTAACACACATAACAAAACATAAAAAATTTACTTGCGAAGGTGACGCTGATGAATGTAATCCAAATTTCTCACTCAAAAGGACATCTGACATAGTGACATTATCATGTTCATCCCTAGCACCAGGTGCACCAAAATCAGTACGCATCAAAGTATTGTCCTCTTTGAGCCCCAAACATATGCTAACACATGACAACCAAAAATGTTGCCTCATGCTAGTACTCCTTGAGGGAATACTTTATGTACCTCCGTGAGCATTTGGCTTAGAAATCTCCCTCATATGTTTAACAAGGGTCGCAGATAGCCCTTGAAGTGCATGGAGTGTATCAATCTCTATTGTCTCCTTCAATTCTTGAGGAACAATCTTAGGGTGAGGGGGCTTCTGTGTGGGGAATCTACCCTATTGAATAGGTGCACGTTGTACACTTGGTCGATCCTGTGCAGATCATTTTCCTCAGCCCTAGAAATCTCGAAAATCAAAATAATTTGGGATCTTGTTGAGGATAAAATCACAATAGAGTTTCCTCAGAAAGTATAGTGGCACCTCGTTGTTATTACAAGGTGGAAAATCAAACACCATCCACCATTGGTCCCAAAAATTATTTCTAATCAAATTATTATTTGACCAATGGATGGGAAATCATTTACATGTCAACAGAACAGTAAGATTAGTGTGGGGGTCCGTGAATAAGGCACATATGAGTTCTTTTGAAATTTATTTTTTCTTTACATCAACATATGACAATTTGTTGGAATAATAAACCCTAAAACCCTCTCTGTAAGTTGTCCAATGATCAATTTGCCTCGTTGCCACGTCAATTTGAACAAGTAATGCCTCCAATGTGTTTGCAAGAGAGGCACGGTGGGGGTTTGTAGATTGTGCATCCCTCATTGTTTTGATTAAATCCTCAATTTCAATTTTGTTTTCAACTATTTGGGCTACTAAATCTTCTTGACTACCCGAGGGATGTTGAGCAATTGTGGGAGTTTGGGAGGGATGTCAGGAATAATAGGGTTTGGTTGTGGTTGATTCCCTCGACCTCTAATTGTAACAATAAAAAATATGTACTCAATTAAAATTTTAATCTATAATTATCATATTTCAATGCAATTTTGAGAAAATAAATGTGCTTACCTCTTCTCCATGGTGCCATCATTGATTCAGATCTTCCCAGCGATCCAAAAACGATCCTTTGAGCTTGAGATCCAACTGAATGGAAAAATGCGAGGGCACGAACAAGATCTGAAACTCACATTTGAGGGAGGAAAAATGATAGAGGATCGGGCCTCTTTTTTTGTTTTTAGTCAACATAATGTGTATGCATTATGTAACGCGTACGTGTTATGTAATGTGTACGCATTATATAATGCGTACGTGTTATGCTTTGGTGATTCCCGAGCTAAAAAAACTAAAACGTGAGTGCATTTTAACAAAACGTGTACGCGTTTAGCTTTTTTTCACATTCTTGTCTGCTTTTTGGCCCCTCAATTTCATTCACTTACCCTAAAGTAAAAAGATAACTTGAAGCAAACAACTTACTTGAAATAATTGCATCACTTGAAGTAGTGCAACTTAGAGGTGCAACTACTTAAGACTTCCAACTTGAAGTAATTAAACAAATTACTTCCTCTTCTTCTTATCGGTGATCTGAGGTGCAATTACTTACTCTTTATCTGCATTATTTGGACTACTGATTACTTAGTAGTAATGCAATATGAGAACACCGATTACTTCCTCTTCTCTGTGGTGATCTAGGACCTCACTATCAGAATCGCTTCTTTCTTTATAAGGGCTTCTAAACTACAACTTATTTTTCTAAGAACACATCAACTTAGCAAAATGGAAATTCTTCAACTACACTCCAACTAAATATTTGAATTCAATTGTCTCCCACCGGGCGTGCTAGAAATGTTATCACAAAAAAGTAGTACACGAGATTTTTGGTTATGGATCCCTACCTTTTACTAACATGGGATTACCTCTCAAGATGTGGGACTTGTGAACTTGAGATAATACTTTGGAGAAGGTTGACTTCCTCTTCATAATCATACCTACCACAACTACTCCTAATGTAATAAAATACCTATCTAAACCTATTCTAACATTCCAAGGAGACAAGGAGAGAGAGGCATGGAATAAAATCTACACTAGAAGTGGTGATACACCAAGAAAAGGGATGTTAGACACTTTCCCATCCTGTAAAATAGTGAAGGAATGAAATTAGAGAGGGTGGTCATGCACCACAGACCAAAACACATACATCCACCATTCCCAAATAAGCACAAAACACCCAAACCCTACAATGAAACAAAGAAAATGCACATATCATGTAGGCATAATGAGAGGCAAGAGAAATAACACAAATGATGCAAAGGATTGACAGATGAATCAAAAAACACCACTTTATTACTCCATTAAGTATGCACAATACATTGTTTTAGTAAGAAGAGGTAAGAAATTCCATTACAATTTTTAGGAGGAAGGCTTGAAATCCCAGAGAAGAATAGGGGTGCATGGGGAGAAAATGACCAACAACCTCACAATAATGCATCCCCTTCTATTTATAGAAATTTTGGAGAAGAGAGAGAAACTTGAAGGACACAAATGCATGTCCTAAATTCCCAAAAATTTCAACAAATAACTTGAAAGTAGTATGGGGCACCTATCAAGCCCATTCCATATTATACCGTTTCTTGTAGAAGAAAGAAATAGTCTTCATATGCATTAATGGCAGTAGGTAGCTGCTATTATTGTGTATGAGTGTGTAACATAAGTAATGAAAATTTTGAATGCTTTACACATGATAAATTTTTAAGTTGATGTTTTTATGCGTAGAGGGCTCCGAGAGATTTCCATAAATTCCAAGTTTGTGCAAAGCAGAGCTCGAGATGAAAGTTATGGCATTTTGGAGTTTGCGGTTAAGTGGAAAAATAGGGGCCATTAATACTACTTTTCCTTACTTGTGTTTATCCAACCCCCATTTACTTCCCCTTTACCATAGATATTATCCATCTACTTTACTTCACACTAATTTTTGAAGTAAATTAATTGCAATTCAACACTTACTTTTTCTTTTTCATCTCTCTTCTCGCAAGGAATAAGGGTTTTTTTACTACCACCTCACCCTTAGTTCATAGACCTTTCCACACTACTTTACTTCTCTTAATTTTAGAGATGTAAAGTAGTTTTAATCTCCTGATTTAATTTACTTTACATTTTCCCTTCATTGCGGGAAACATGGTGTGCTTTACTACCTTGGGTGGCGAACCAACTCGCCACCCATTTCGCTCCCTACCTCGGTTTATGGGTTACTTATATCTCATTGGGTTGCTTGCTCTACGTTGCACCAAGATCCTCACACAACTTGCCTCTAGCTTGGGTCATGGCTCAGTTCATCCCAACTCAGTAAATTATCCTTTATAGTAGTGAATTGACAGGATCTTACTTGTTATTGGGCTTCTATGGTAAGACTTACCTCTCCACTTTCTCACTCAACATTGGTTTTATCTCACCTTAATTATCTGGCCCTTTGTATTTACTCTACTTGGAAACTCGAGATCCCATTACAACTTAAGTCTTCCGCCCTCATTTCAACACTTTGCATTGACTAAATTGACAACTTATATTTTCAATGCGTTGATTTCAAATTACTTTCTTTCTTGCTAGCAACCTTTCACAAAGAAAAGTCTTTCCACCTTAGAACACCGCTTAACAATTATTTTAACTCGACGTATATTATGGATTTCTCCCTCCACATTACTTTTCCACTTTACATGTTTATTGTGTTGATTCTAAATTAATTAGCTTCACCTAACTCAGGTCACCTATGTGAAGACTTAGCTTCTCCATTCACCACTTACAACTACCAACTCGCCCTTCTTTAAGCTATCCCCATTTGCTTCTACTTCAAATTTTTATTATAAAGTAAAAGATTTTCAATTCTCCTCTTACAATGTTGGCTCGGCGGTCTTCTATTCAATGTGATGAATTCAACTGATTTCACTTGGCTTAGCTCACCTAAGACAAGGCTTGGCATTCCAATTCGCCCATTGTTCTTCCCACTCTCCCGAGCTTTTCCCTCATCTTCAAGATATAGGGAACTCGACACTAGCTTGGTCTCGACTCTCTATAAACTCACGAGTTCCTTGTCTATAACTAGTCTCACCCTCGAATTCATGCCATCTCGGCTCCCTTTGGAACTCGTCATGGCTCCTACTCTATGTGAGATCTTTTGCCCGAGTCCCAAAATTTTCTCATATTCTCCACGATCTCCTTTACGGCTCCCACTTCTTCCTTGCACCTTGGCTCATCAACAACTCATTCCCATGCCAATGTTTACTCCCTAAGCTACCTCCTCATTCCCGTAGACTCCTCCAAGTTGACCCACCGATGTCTCAGCCCTAGGTCGGCCGATCCAATTTCATTTCTTAGCCTCTGTGAGCTCCATGAGGAGCTCTCCCATCACTTGTTGCACATGATCATTGTGTGTCCGAGCTCGAGCCCTTGGTTTTCATGGCTAACTCACCTATCTCATGAGCTCCCGACTTGTAAACAGTGTCAACCTCCCCAACGATATAATCCTCACATGGCTCTGCGGGCTTGGTCCACATTAGCTTGTCAAATCTCTTATCTCTTGATGATTGCCCCACCGAGTTGGCTTAGCGTATCTCTCTCGCTGACTCATAATCGAACTCGACCTTTGCATTCACCCATAAGCTCTCGAGTGATCCATTCAACTCGCATGTATCCTCCCTAGCTTAGTATTGAGCTCGATTATCTAACCCAAGCCCCACAACTCCCGGGCATCTCATGATCCACCCGGCTTGTCGAGCTACTCTAAGCTATTTTAGCTCAATTTCCCCCTCAAGCACTTTTTCCAACCTCGTTATTATTTAGATTTTTTAATGAAGCTTTTACGAGACTAAGAGGTGAGTGTAACATTCCCATTTTAAAGCTTTAGAAACAAGGGATTTTTTTTTTTAATAGCATTCTCTATTCTAAATTATCATAATTTAGAACACACATTTCAATTTTTTAAATAATGTTCTCTATTCTAAATGATCATGATTTTGAAGACAAATTCCATGCCAATCAATCTCATAATAGATAACCATATGTAGTCTGTAATGACTCGATGAACTGCCGATCTCTCATTTCATGACTCGGTTTCTTACCGATCCTTCATGTTAACTCAATTTATTGTATACTAAGTATACTTAATTCTCTTACCCTTTTTGGGGTATTGAAGTGTTCCATTCAAGAGGCCTCTATGAATATTTGTTATCAATATTCATCTGAAATCCCGCTTCTTAAACTAGGTGACATAGGACAACGCAACCAACAAAACTTGGGATACTTTGGAAAAATATTTTCACATTTGTGCATGTTCATATTCCTAGTTGGAATACTTGTCAAACGAAATATGTCCTTCACCCCCAATTCATCTATTATCTAGAATGGTCTTCAATGACTCCTAACAATCCACTTGTTCGAGGTTTAACCTTAACCCAAAGTTAACAACATGGAAAGGTAATTAAGGTCAAGTCCGAGTTTATGTAGATATAGATGATCCAATTGAAAAGGGTGTTGTGACGTGTAGCTGCAACATTGTGCCATTATGAAGACCCCAGTCTTCATGATGTCATAGTACTACAGTTGGCATGTACCAACATCCTACTGGAATCACCTCATCTAGAGGTACATATCTAGTTAAGAAGTTAAACACTTACTTATCTTCTTAATTAAGATTTAATTTCAGCAACCCTGTTGAATCCTTAATTTCTTTGTTCATTAAGGTTGCTAACCATAATGATTGATAGTTACCATGCAGATAAATCTACAATCAATCCCTCTTCCCAAAGGTTTGTGTTTCATTCCATGGTATCTTATCATAAGATTCAAGCTCATAAACAAAATCAGTATACCACAATAAGATTATCTTACTTTTCTTAACCAAGTTTAAGCATGATTAAATTTAGATTCTGGTTCCTTATTAATAGAATTCATTAAGATGAAGTCTATTCATTACATATGTATTTATTTCATTTTGGTTACCTTATTCTGATTTTGATTTAACAAGAGGAAGTATGTTTTCTTCCTTCCAAACTTCATTTGAGTATGATTCTCAAAAGGTATTAACAAAATGCTTATCCCCTTAGAATGATTGTCTTTATTTTAACTTTATATTCTTTTAGGGTTCATTGCTGCCATTTACTTTATACAAGAGTCATAAGTAAATTTCTCTTTTATTTAACAAGAGGAAGTATGTTTTCTTCCTTCCAAACTTTATTTGAGTATGATTCTCAAAAGGTATTAACAAAATTCTTATCCCCTTAGAATGATTGTCTTTCTTTTAACTTTATATTCTTTTAGGGTTCATTGTTGCCATTTACTTTATATAAGAGTCATAAGTAAATTTCTCTTTTATTTATGTCATCTAGTAAACCATAATGACCTAGTTGTATTTTCATCTATTCATGCCAACTTAGAAGTTACATTTGATAAAGGAATAAAGTATCAATTCCCTTCCTATCAATTTCATTTGAGTTCAACTGAAATGATTCAAAATAGATAGGTTCACGAGAGAATAATGACAAGTTTACAAAATTTCCTTTACAATAAACCCAAAGTGAATGATACATCAAATACAAATAACACTCAATCCTTTTTCCCATTCCTCAAGTAAATTATACATTTTACAAGTCTAAACATTTCAGACTTCACTCATGCCAATCAACATTGATAAACTCAAACAAGAATACAAATTTTCCCTTTTTCAATTACATTCAATAAGAATAATAATTCCTCATAAAAGATGCAACCTTTAGGTAAACACAAGAAGCATCATAAAAGAACTTGTCTTCTTTTATCACTTATAGAATCCATCTGTAAAAATTGCTAGCATGGGTTAGTTCGTCGAACTAAGCATGATAAGCACTAAACATTAAAATGATGTGCTTTCAACTAACTGTCTCATAAAAAGAACTCTGATTTTATGAAACATTAAAGAAATTTAGATAGATATCTCATAAAGGAATAAGGATCCTAACAGGAAGGTCAAAATGAGAAATCCACAATACATTATGTAAGGATCATGATCAAAGCAACACTCTTCAATCAATAATTTCACAAGAAGGATTACAACAGATAAGTGATAATACATCTCAATTACTTATCGAACTCGTACTATAGATGTATGTAATTCATTCTTGATTCAAACAAGTGTTCAAGAAGGGTACCAACCCTAAAGTTCTCAAAACTGAACTATTTTAAAGAAGTAATTAATCATAATCCACAACACTAACATAATTCTTCATGCAATATCAGAAGCCAAATTCATTCTATCTAAAAGGATGGAATTTAGGATGAACCAATAATATTCTACACAAGAATTCCCTTCTTTCCAACATTGAATCAATATCAATCCAATTCCAATTTATCGATTCAAGGGAATAAGAAGTGCAGGATTCCGCCTAATTACCCATTCAGCCTCAACATGGTTAATATAGATGAAAGGCAGAAAATAGTTGAAAATAAAACAACTTAAGTCATCCTTTAGTGTTCAACGAACAACATTGCATTCAATAATTTAGAGAAGAGAAAGAACTGAATGTAAATCCTTTTACATTTTGAAGAAAAAAACGATGCATACCTAGCTCAAAAATAGAGAGAAGATCCCAATAATCCATCCTATTAAAAGGTTAAACACAATCAACATCCCAAGAAGACCGAACTGATCCTTACCTAACAACATCCAAATTCAACAACCACTACCACACAAACAACATAGTCAAAATTGAATCGATATAAGATAAGCAACTGAATCTAGCAAGGTAGGGCCGAAGAGAGGGCTTCTTGTCAAATAAAGAGAACAATCACAACAACACAAAACTGATACAAGTTTTCAAAGCAACAAGCTCAACAACTAATTCCTTAGCTTCATTTTAGTGAAGATAGCCTCTGCCCAGACGTTTCCTCATTTCCCAAATAGAGAGAAACCTACAAGGTATTCCTATGTGCTCAAGAGAAATGAATACAAGCTACAACCAAGCCAACCATGTACCCACTTAATAGGAATCAAGGAAATAGTCAATACGTAAGAAAGAAAGGAATCCATCCTAGATTCGAACAAGATGAAGGAAAATCAAAAGGAGATTCAACCCCAAGTCGGTTCTCAAAATTGAACCCAAAAGAAGGAGAAGAGTAAAATCAAAACTTTCTAACTCATATACTTCAATTAACTAAAACTGAACTAATCCATTCTTTCAACAACTTCTACAGATGTAAATCAAAAGGTTATTCAAAAACCAATTCATACATGGAGGAGAGAGAGAAACATCAATATCCTCACACAGTCCCAAGAGAAGAAGTTAAATCGTAATTTACCAGATTTTGAGAAAGGAAGAACAAAACCAAACGAAATCCTTTCTTAACAGTCCCAAAAAGTTCACAAATTCAAAATAAGTTAAGCTCGAAGGTGTTAGCATATCACTATTTTAAAAAAATTTGAATCCACAAGAAAACAACGAATCTAAAGACCCATTTCAACATAACTTAGCAACAGTGATAAAATTCAAACCACTTCAGATTTTAACTAAAACATCAATTTTCTTACCTTCTCCTAACAAAGGAAGATAGTCCGATCAAATTTTAAAAATCATTATTTTTCCTTAAACCATTTTAGCACAAGAGATCAGAAGTCCACACGACTTAAGAAACATTCTAGTTTCAAATAAAATAAACATAATTTACTCAAACATGCATCAAGAAAAATACCCATATTGAATCTTTTCCAAACAACAAACTCAAGTAGAAGATCACAACAAAAATACACCAAGGCATTTCTACAAAACCATTTGTTTCTAAGAGTAGAGTTCTTTTAATGAAGACAATTAGAAAGAAGCAGAACTATTTAATAAGAAGAGCCTATCATGCCTGATAGTGTTTTCTTTTGTTTTGCAGAAGATCTCCAGTCGAGCCTCCCAAAAACCTCTTCTTTCCAAAATGACACCAACAGTCAAATCTCTCACTTCCTCTATGTTTCCATAGGTTCAAAAACAACTCAAAGATACCCAAGATCATAATGGATTGAAAAAAACTTGCTGGTTCGAAGAACCTAAACTCTCATGCAGAGCAAAAACCAGAAGGATCCAAATGACCAACAACTTTCTCTAATTCCTCCTGCCTAACTCCTAGGTAGTTTCCTCCACTAAGCCCGAGGTTATTGAATGCATTGAATTCTATTTCCCCCTCTTTCCTTATGCCACCGCCACTTCAAATTTTGAAAAAAATTTTTCAAAAATTCCCATTCATTTTAAATTTAGCAATGATGTCAGCTAGGTATCCCACCATCTTTTTATGCCTCCGCCAATCTTGGTGAATTTAGGATGTAAGGAATGAAATAAATTCACATTAATAACTTAGAAACCACCGCCACCAACCTTCCATTTTCCATGTAACCCATAGGTCCCCTTTAGGCTTAGTAATAGTTTAGGTCACCTTAACATTAGTTAGGCTTCCACCTTAGTTCTTAGGTCATTAGAATTTACCTTATGTTATTTCAAGATTCATAACCATATAACATACCATCTTAGGTTAGGTCATAACCCCTTAGATTAGAATCCATATAGGGTAGGGCACTACAACATAGGTTTAGGCGTCAACTATAATAGTTTAGTAATAGGTCCTAGGTAAGTATTGTTACCTTAGGTTAAAAATCCAAATAGGATAAAAATTACAATTTAGGTCAGATCCGAATAGCACCAACCATTCCGACCAAGGCTAAGGCATTTGCCTTATTAGCCCCTTAATAGATCCTCAATCTCCTTACGCTGCTCAAGCATTATAAAACACTTATAAAGGAGGTCCATGTTCAACATTTACAACATGATGCCAAGTAAGGACACCTGTACTAGATTCATGTAATCATAACCAAAATAAGACTCAGTTCTTCATTACCTTTTTGGTTCTAGATGTCAGTTAACAAGATGACAATAAAGAAGAACTGAAGCATACCTTGGATCAATGGAATTGATTCAAGGTGTGCTGTTAACATAAGGAAAATGTGAAAACAACAGTACATATTTACAATTTACAATTCATAGCATTGAATGGCTCCACTTCCAAGTAAACAAAATTACAACAAGCATGAATTCTGAACAGTAATAACTTACCCATTGCAAACATGATTTTCAACGTCAAAATAATACACCTTCCTAAGACAAATCACATGTCAACATTTGCAATGTCAAAAGTGGAAGTCATCATAGTAATAGTCATGATCATGACGTTACATTGAGGATAGTTAATAAGGTACCGAAGCCATTTTTTCACCTCTTTTCTCTTTTCACCCGTTTTGGTTGGATATGGGCCCGTGGGGCCCACTTTTCCATCTTTTTCAAGTTGATCTCTACGTTCAACACCCAAAAGACGATAAAATCCTCTTATGATCGCAACACTACCAAAACACTAATATTGCTCCCAAAATCCCCACATACCGCATGCAACCTCAAATGCATGCACTTAGAGGCCTGGTAAGTGCTCAACTCAAGGCCTCCTTAGTGTCCATTTCATCACCCTAGGTGGTGAAAATGGATAACATGAATTTGCAAAATGATGGTCACCTTATCAGAATCTATTTTGATTCCCTCACGAAACATGGTGGCATGAGACTATACCTTGCTCCATCATGAATAGACATTTCTCATGGTTTAAAGATAATTGATGTTTCTCACACCTAGGGAGTACTTTTTCTAAATTATCAATTGCCTCTTGGAATGTTGCCCCATAAACTATGATCTCATCCATGTAATTGTCCACACAATCATGAGTGAGATCAACAAAGATTGCTAACATGGATCTTTGGAAAGTAGCAAGAGAATTACATAACCCAAAAGGTAAGACCCTATAGGAAGATGTCCACCATGAGCAAGAAAGTTAGTCATATCTTTTTGTTTTTTGGAAGTGCGTGTCACTTGTGTTGTCATTGATGTTAAGTGGTCTAGGTGAACTAGGTATGTTGGCTAGGTGATCTAGGTATGTTGGCTAGGTGATCTAGGAGTCTCCAAAGGTGCTTTTGTGTGGCTTGTGTCTCTAAAAGGAGGTATGAAGGTAAAACAAGGTTCATGAGGTAATTGAGAAATTTCAATGAGTATGTAACACATCCATAAAATCCATTCATGAATTGTATGGGTCAAGTCAAGTAATTCCATGTTGAGAATCCACTCAAACAAAAGCAAGGAAGGATATTTTTGATCACTAGATGTAGAGTAAAAGTTGTATTATTGGTTTCAGGTGGTCTACAGGCCATAAATGATGTTGTACTCATGAGAAAGATGTCTCAAATGGAGCATTAGGTCATCCGGTGGAAGTGTCGGTTGAAATTGGCCCATTCAAGCTTGTTTCTAGTGCCTAACGAGGTGTAAGGAGTTGGTAAAGGTCATGTAATCATCATGTGAGCATAGGAGAAGCCTAGGAATGTAGTATAGGGCATGTGTGAACAATAATCAAGCTTAGTTTAGCTCATGGAGGCAAAATTCAGATGTTCATAGAATTTGGATTTGAGAACTAACAAAGTGTAGTATGGTGCAAATGAGATTGATAGAAGAGTATAGGAATATGTATGGAGAATTATCTCATGAATCATGTATAGGGGTGAGTTAGTATGCTCAGGAAAAAAATCATCGATTCGAGAAGGTATGTGGAAGTTATGTTAGCTTTTCTAAAATAGGCTTTTTGGAAATTAAATAAAAGTTTACTAGATTCTACTTTGGATAAATCATGGAAGTAATTTTTGTATAAGGTTTCAAGCTTGAGATGGTGCAATAATTTTCAGGAGAATTGGGCATGTATCAAGAAATTTATGAGCATTCTTTTGTTGAGGTTTGTTCTCTCTTCAAGGCATCTTCTTGAGCTGAGTGGCCAAAGTTAAGTTCTTCAAATTTAAATCCTTGGAACATGCTATAAAAATATCTAAAAGGCATGAGAGACCTCATATAAGTCAAATTTATGGTTCCATTTCTTTCAAGGTGGTCTATGCTCAATATGCATGCTTGTTCTATACAGAGTCAGTCTAGGACAATCATGATTTCAAGTCTCCAAGCTTGTTTTTCAAGGTGAAAGGTGATGAAGTGACTTTTCAAGATGAATGATCTCATAGGTCAAGTGAAGGGAGTAGAAGGAGAATGTATTCAATGAAATGTAAAAGGCCTTGTCTCAATAGGTATGTGATGATTTCAAACTATTATGGAACAATAATACTTAGAAGATCTTGTGCACATGGTTTTTTTCATGACATGATCCCTATGGAAGTGATAGAGATGGTGGTAAAAGGTTTATGTTACCTCAAGACCTCAAACATTCACATTAAATACCTGAAATGCCAATATATGCATATTCCATTATATTGTAGGCTACATCTTTGGATTCTATGAGTAAATAGAGTCCTTTCATAGGTGAAAAGTGGTATGAGGTGGTGTAAGTAAGGTGGTGGGGTCATAATTCAGTCTTCACATCTTTTGAAATTCTCTTTCAAGAACTTTGTGCATGTCTACATACTCAAACCTAGTTCTCTATCATGTGTAACCATCATTGCCCGCAACTCTACTTTCTAGGAATGTCTGGAGATGTTTCAAGCATGGAAAACTATTTGGAGAAGGTAAATGGTGACTCCAAAAATATACAACACTTGGAAATTTTGAATTTCACTCAAACCAAGGGAGAAATCAATTTTTACATGCTCTCGGGTCTTCATAGTCAGGTAACCCTGATCTAGGGTTTTCCATATGGGTTTTTGATCAAATAAGATGTTTTATCGATTCAAAATTCATAATTTTTTTATAGAATGGTCTCGCACAGAAATACGACCATGATGGAGGAAGTTTCAAACCATTTCATCAAGCTTATAATAATAAATCAATGACAATATTCAACAAAACTTGTCCTCTCCGTCTCGTGTATAAGAAAAGTGCAAGTTTTTGTTTGAAGTCTTCAAAGTGATCATTCCAAACTGAGTTCCCGTGTTCCAAACAATGTAATAAAGGTTCAAAATTAGGTGTATGAGTTGATACTATGTTCAAAGGGGAAAATGTGTAATGGATTCCTTGAAGAAACTTTTATTTACTGTGAAGAACTAGTAAATCCCTCAAAATGTAAATTTTACTATGAAATATGATCTAAGGTTTCTTAAATCCCTTAAAGATAAAAGGTGTGTATTAGGGTACAAAATACAATGTTTGAATTAGTATGAAATACTTGAAAACTATAACAATATGTAGTAAATAGTTTAAAACAGGAGGTAAGATGGTGTAAAAGCTTAAAAATAAATAGTTTGAAGTGAATGAAGGTTAGGAGCATCCAAAATGCCAAGAACAATTACAAACCTATTCTATCATTGTAAGCTCAAGCAAGAAGATCAAGAAACAATACAATTGAGAAGGTGTAAGGTCTTTAATTGAGTTGAATGAATTCTTGAGGCAGATAGAGAGTCATGATCAATTACAAATTTGTTTGTTCTTACCTTCCTCGAGCTAGAATGCAAGGAATCCAGCTTAAGTCAAAATTTGGTGTAACTAAAGGTCAAAAAGTCCAATGGAAGTTGAAGAGACATTTTTCATACAAAAAGAGTTTGATATAAAGTGTGAGTGAGTTGAGTATAAGATAGATGATGAAAAACCCTTTTCAATTCACTTGAAGAAACCTTTGCTGCAAAGCAAAACCCCCCGATAGACTCTTTCAGGTTAGTAGATGGTTGTAGTGGAATGAAGATGACGAAGTGTTTGTAACAACAGTTTGATGAAGAAGAGAAAATTTTATGCTGTGTAGTTGAATGCTAGTGTCATAGTATGTTGATGTTGGTACAATATTTATGAGCCTTTGTTTGTATCTTGTAGTTTGTTGATGATGATCAAGTATCAAGTCATTGTGCTTTGTTATGAATATCAATAAAGAAGGGCTCTGAGCATATCTTGTATTCTTTTCATGTATGCATTTCATGACAAACTATATCTATTGATGATCAAGCATTCATGTTTGTAGTCTATGAGGGTGTATGTGTTTGATGGTTGAAATAGAAAAGTGAAAAATCTTATTAGGGACTTATTCACCCCCTCGGTCCTTTCTTATTTATAATAGTCTTCGGTGCCACTATGATTTGATTATACCCATTGAAACCATCAAGGAATGAGAAATACCTTTTTCTAGATAAATTATCTAGGACTTGGTCAATAAAAGGTAGGGAAAATAATCTCGATGTGTTGCCTTATTCAACTCCCTATAATCCACACAAACCCTCCATTTACCATTATTTTTAGGCACTATAACTAATGGAGAAACCCACTGGCTATCTGAAATTGGATAGATAAATCCTACGAAGAAGTTTCTCAATCTCAGTTTTTTACAATATCTCTTAAGGAAAGGTTTATCCTTTTTTTTTGGTTTCTTGAATGGTTTGGAATCAATTGTGTAAATGTGGTGTGTACAAATACTAGGATGAATACCCTTCATTTCACTATATTCCCAAGAAAAGTCTTGAGGATGAGAGCATAGAAGTTTGAATAGGGTATTCTCCTCTTGATTAGTCAACCAACTATTGACTACCAATGTTTTTCCTAGGAAAATGGGTAGTTGTTTGGTGTCTGGGTGGAGATAATTTACCATAGGGTATTATCTCAATAATGAATTCAAGGGGAACCTATGTGGAAGCAATATGTGGATTTCAATGATGTTGTGAAAGATATACTCAGTTAGATCTATGTTTCGTGAGAAAGGACATATTATAGGTTGATTTTTTTCATCTATCATGTTGTTCTTTATTTTAATTAGTTGTCACACAGACTCATACATAGCCTAGCACAAGACTCGTAGTCCCAATTCTAGATCTATGAATGTTCTTGAATTATGACCATAGCTAAAGATGAAACCACATCCTCTGCTTCCCCTAGGCCCTTCCACAATTGTTTATCCTCAGTGGAAAAAGGTTTTTAGCTGGATAAATGGATTACTTATTTAAATCATGCCCATTTATATTTATCATGTTTTTGTCCACAATCAATAAGATCTCTGCTATAGTGGCTAACCAAGGGTATCCTAGATCAAGGGATATCCAATTTTCTTATTCTTTGTTTTGATAACCATAAAATCTACTGAGTAATCCCATGCTTCAATTGTTATGGTTATATCCTCTATGATCCCCTTGGGCTTGGCTACAAATTGGTCAACCATTTGTAACACTATTAGAGTTGATTGTGGTTCATGAAGAGCCAATGTGGACAAACTATCAGTGGTCATCATGTTAATTGTAGCTCCTAAGTTAATTAGAACATTTGGAATATTCACATCTCTAATGCGAACTATAACAATTGGACTCCTACGATCACCATATTTTGGAGGGTCATCTTCCCTTCCAATATACTAGCCAATTTTCCATCAACATGTATTTTTCTAGGCTGATTTTTTGTTCTACTTAGAGTTTTAACACAGAGCTCTTTGATAGTTTTATTTAGCTCTAGAATATCTCTAAGATTTTTGTAATAGTGGTATTCCAATACTTATTTTTTAATTATTGAATCAATTATGACTCTAGTTTCTCTTGGATTACAATGTTTTCCTTTCTAAAATTCTAGATGGAAATGGCATATTTGAGTTTGGTTCAATTGTTTCTTAGAGAAAAGGTTTGGGTTGTGTTTCTTCTTATTCTACTTTCTATCTAGAGACTTATTCTATAATGGGAGATGATGGTTTTGAAGTAACTTTCCTTGACCATAACAATATATTTCTACAGTCCACAGAATTCATTGTGGGGTTCTTGTCAGATTCAACAGTGTATGTTGGGTTACCTTGCCTCACATTATTTGGATTTTCCACAATTTGAGATGGAATTTGTTGATGGGTAGGTTTTTCAGATGCGGAGGCGGTTGTGGCCTAGGTAGCAAATATTTTTGTCCCTAGGGTATTATTGGATTATATCGTTGCCCCAATACTTGGGGTGCATTCTAATGTTGTTGAAATTGAGGATTAAATTGTTGGAATGGTGGAATGTTTGAGTTTGGAGTCCATGGTTGTGAATAATAGTTTGGTTGTGCATTCCACTAAGGAATCCATTCTGTGGGGCTTGTTTTACCCAAGGTTGAGGGTATGACCATGGTGTGTTCCACTGATTTGGAACCCATTGTGTTTTTGGTGCATAGGACTGGTTTGATTTTCTTGAAAATTCCCTCCTTTCCTCTGAGCCACATAATTCAACTCAGATTCACTTTGTGTATTATGTTTTAAGTGATTATTTAGTAAGGGAAACAATCCACATTGATTAGTGGCATGATTTAGATCACAGAAAAGGAAAATGTCTATTTTATCTAAGGGGTGGTCCTTAATTCCATGTTTGTTCCTACACCTTGGATAATATATGAATAATGAATTTATATTCCTAGCTTTCTCCCTATTCACATTTGTGTTAAGCTGAACTAAGAGATCCATTCTTAAATTTATAATTTCCTCTCTTAGTTTGGATATGTCACCATTGACAATATTTCCTTTCTACTTTTGAAGGTTTGGGTGATTCTAGGAGTAGTTCCTACAGAGGTCAATGATATAAGTGAATTCTAGTTTTTTCATTTCTCCTTTTCCTAAGAGATTAAAGGCTTCTTATGTGTCTTCATCTAATTCTTTAAGGACTATAGTTTTTATTAGAGTAATATCAAGACTGTATCACACCTCCTGTGAAGGAAGAGGAACTAATCAAGATAGTCCTCAACACTTTCATCCTCATTTTGTTGTATCCTAAAGAGATCTTCCTTTATGTCCCTCACCCTACAATAATCTTGGTATTTATCCAAGAATATTGTTTCCATATCCTCCCAACTATGGATAGAATTGGGATTTAGGCCCATGAATCACCTCATAGTTTATCCTTTAGAGTTGAAGGAAACAACTTTAATTTCTGAGTGTCTAAGGTATAGTCATAGGTTTGGCACAATAATTTAAAATCAAATAGAAATTGGTTAGGATCCTTTAAGACTAGTACCCTAAAGGTTGGTAAAATTAAAGGAGATATATTTTTCATGGGGTATTGGTCATTAGGTTCTAGTTGTATAGTATAGGTGAATGTCCTTCCAAGTGGATGGTTTCCATCATTTACACCATTGGGGTTTTCCACTCCACCAATCATCCTTTCTTGTTGATCAAGCTACTCCACATGTTGATTTTGAGGGGGTTTTGTAAGTTTATCCTAATAAATCTACCTTTATGGTCTTTACATTTAAAGTTAAAATTCTACCATGTTTAAGAAAAGTTTCCTAACTATAAGTGCTTAACTGATTTCTTGTGTTCCACATACTCCAAAGAAAAAAAATAATCTTGTTGTCACTACAAGGTCTTTTATTTCAAAAGAAAGAGTTATGGAAAAGATATTTCTAAATGAAAATTACTAGGCTATCAGGAAGTATGCAAGTTAGTACCTTGATCTTTGCTAACACCTTAAAAATATCCACGAAACGACACCAAAAAGTGATGAGTGTCATTGATACTCACACTTTAATTATCTCATGATTTTTAGTCTAGGGTGGTGTCCATAGTTTTTTTGCAACAAAGAGAGTGGTTGAAATTGTTCTAAGCATGCACTAACTTTGGATTTAATCAAATACTAGAGCCTATGCACAAAGATGGGGGGCCAAAAAGTGGACACAAATATAATTTTAAGCAAAATGTGAGCGCATTTATTTAAAGCGCGAGTGCATTATGAATTAATAGGTTTGGTTTTTACCAAGCATAAAATGCGAGCATGTTATAGTGCGCTCGTGTTCCTATGTGCTATGTGGTATATGTGGTTGAGACATGCTTCTATGTATTCTTTTATTATTATTTATATTTTATTATTTCTTATACTTTAAATTTATTTTAGTAAATATAAGATGTTAGGGTCACTCTGCACCTTATGGAACTAGTCTCACAACTCCATCTATCATGGTTTAGAAGATAGTTTTTCATATTCTAATCTGGTCAGTACATAGGTATTTTTCAAGATTTCAGCATTCAGCTTCAAGCTTTTAGGGTTTAAATTATACAATCGATATCTATTTGTGAAATAATATAGGCACTATTTAGGTTTTGGGGCCTTTTGGATTGGTTATTGATATTTGTAGGAGTTTTAGGATTCCATCATGTTCTTAGACAACTAAACCACCTATTTCACTCATCTATTTGCTCAACATTCATCCAAAGACTCCTCTCACTTGGCTTTACCAAAATTTCCCTTACATTCCACAAGAGAAAGGTTCACCTTTGGTTACTTCTTGGTTTGTCTACACTGTAAACTCTTCAACCAAGCTAAAAGTATCCTTAAACCCTTCTCAATCTCAAGGAAACATGACAAGTTTGGTTAACATATATCCACTTGTATGGGGTTCCATAGGAAAGGTATTCGTAATTATGGGAGGCTTTAAGGATTTGCATCAACCGTGCCACAATAATAATTGTATTCTCATGAATAAACCTGACAATGATTTGGAAATCTCAAAACACACTTATCATAATAATGGAAAATAAATCCAACTAATAACAATTAATCATCAATAAGTAAATCTATGGTAGGATAATCAATGTCTACCATGTGCCACCTCCAAATTACAAATTTCATTTCATTTAAATTCGCTTCAAGAAAGTTTAGGGAAATGAACTCATAATTTTCTTCACGCTTTTAGAGGTCTAGAATGTCAATTCAACCCAAATTTGGCAAATATGGAGAACTTGGAAAGCCGAATTACATTTATAACGATAAGCTCAAAGCAAAGGAATGTGTTCCGTAAGTAATTCCAATCAAAATTGATTTCTTTTTCTATTAATACCCGCTGAAACTAGCCTTATTATTGTATCATGATAAAAACAAGTTCCAAGGAGCCAAGGAGCTTTTAAACTTATCACACAAGCATGGGGAGTTCTCTCCGATAATACCAAAAAGGCTACCAATGATGCCGTGAGAAAAATACAACAAGGGCACAACCCCACTTTCCACCAACTGAATTCCACAAGAACTTCCACTGCCATTGGCATTTCCAACAATCTAAATGGGGATAATTATTCAAGTGTGGATTCCTTTCCTGAAACCTCCATATTTGATGACCATAGAACCAAAACTCAAAATAGAAATAGGACCAGGAACACGACCTAGACTGGAAATTTGAGAGGATTTATGAGGTTCAATTTTATTTTCCAAGATGCATTAATCCAATGTTTGAGAATGTTTCTCCAGATGCAACAAAATTTTGCTTCAAAAATCGATGATTCCTAAATGTCCAATCCTTGCCATAGACCCTAGTAGTCCTCGATCTTTGGATACAAGGAGACACCGTTACTTGGATTCCATTTATAATGATAGAGATATTTGTAAATTCGTGTTATGACCTCTAAATCTATTTGCATTTCAATTTGTTTGGAAATCACATCACTCCCTTCACTAGGATTGATGAATACCCCTATATTTTTGAAGGCACTTTTGAAAGCATCCATAGGTTTATCATAGAAGGAATTATCAATGAATAGAAGGTCACTAAGCCATAGGCTAGTTGACTCCCATTCAAAACTAAAAAAGAAATATTTACTAGGTGATTGATAACCCCTGTGTGTTCTTAGCCATTCCCATGTTGTTATGCTTATTTTGTACAAGCATACTCAATGATGGTTTTAGGAAAGGACAAGGAAATATGGTCCTAACATTTTCATTCCCTCCTAGTAAAGTAGTCGGAAGCCATATTAGTCTTTTTGATACTTAGAACTAATTACACATGAAATATGTTTCTTTATATTTCATTTTATTTTTCATCTTCCACATCATAATGAATAACCGATTTAACAGGAGCTTCCCTCTTTGACTGTGATACACCAAATATGAATATGATCCTCGAGAGTCAAACCTCATCCAACCATAATACCAGTACAAACTCCTTTGTTGGTAATGTGGCATGGTTAAGGGTTGAGTGTTTAGGGTTAAGGGTTTAGGGTTTAGGGTTTAGGTTTAAGGTTTAGGTTTAGGGTTTAGGGTTTAAGGTTCAAGGTTTATGGTTTATGGAACTTAGGGATCAATGTTTAGGGTTTAGGGTTTAGGTTTAAGGTTCAAGGTTTATGGTTTATGGAACTTAGGGATCAATGTTTAGGGTTTAGGGTTTAGGTTGTAGTTTAGGATTTAGGATTTAGGGTTTAGGGTTTAGTGTTTAGGTTTATGGGGTTTAGGGTTAAGGGTTTAATTAGGATTTAAGGTTTAGGTTTAGGGTTTAGGGTTAAAGGATTAATGTTTAGGGTTTAGGGTTTAGAGCCTAGGGTTTAAGGTTTAGGTTTAGGGTCCATGATTTAGGGTTTAGGGCTTAGGGGTTAGGGTTTAGGATTTAGGGTTCAATGTTTAGGGAACAAACACTCTAATGGTATTGATCTTCTACACTTGATCTTTAGTCTACAATAGTGATTACAAAGTGAAAACTTATCTTGATCTTTTGCACTATAAGGGTTGATAAACCTTATATATTACACATCTCTTCCAAAAAAAATTCTCCCCACATATACATGCACTATTGAATGTTTCTTGATCATCTGCATATACTTTCACTATTTATAACACTCTTGGAGCTCCAAATATTTGAAAAGCTATAGAAAAAGGAGATAGTTGTATTGGGTAACATTTCTTTGTACCAAATTAATCTTAGATATCTAACATTTCCCTCCTTCAAAATATCAGCAGATGAAAGGCATCAAATTGTGATGACTCTCTTTGAATGTTATGCCTATGAAGTAGATGAACCCTTTTCAATTGAATACTCTCTGTCAATACTAATAAGAATGGGTAAGACACAAAACATTACAGTGAGTGAAATATTTCCCATGTGATGGGAAAAAGAAGATATCTCTATTGGGTAACATTTCTTTGTGCAAGCTTCCCATAGGGAAGGGGTTGCTTAGAAAAGGGTTGTACCAAATTTTTCTTGGATATCTGAAATTTCCCTCCTTCAAAATTTTTGTACCAATTTCAATCATTCTCATTATTATATTTTTTAGAAGTCTTTCCAAAAATATTTTTAGTGTTTAATGTTTAAAATTTAGGGTTTAGGGTTTAAATTTTAGGGCTTAGGGTTTAGGGTTTAGGGATTAGGTTTAGGGTTCAAGGTTTAGGGATTAGGGATTAAGGTTTAGTATTTAGGGTATAGGTATCAAGGTTTAAGGTTTAGGTTTTAGGGATCAAATTTTGGTAATTATGTTTTAGGTTTTAGTGTTTAGGGTTGAGGGTTTAGTGTTTCATTGATTTAGACACTTGATGATTCCTAAATGTCCAATCCTACCACAAACCCTAATAGTCCTCGATCCTTGGATATAAGGAGACATCATTACTAAGACAAACTAGGGACTTTCAAGGAAGAAGAGGTTCTTGTGAATATATAGTTTTGACACATCACATCACAACCTTCATTAGGATTGATGACTACCCATATCTTTTTGAAGGAACTTTTGAAAGCATCCATGGGTTTATCATAGAAGGAATTATCAATGAATGGAAGGTCACTAAGCCATAGGCCAACTGACTCCCATTCAGAACTAAATAAGAAATATTTACTAGGTGATTGATAACTCCTTTGTGTTCTTAGCCATACCCCTATCTTTAAGTTTATTTTTCACAAGCAAACTCAATGATGGTTCTTGGCATGAGACTAGGAAATATGGTCCTAATATTATCATGCCCCCCTAGTCGAGTAGTAGGAAGCCATATTATTCTTGTTAATACTTAGTACTAATTACCAATGATATCTAATTCTCCAGCTTTCATTTTCTTTATGCATCTTCCAAGTCATATTGAATAACCAATTTGATAGGGGAGCTTCCCTCTTTGATGACGATACATAGAATATGAATATGATCCTTAAGAAGGGAGCTACACCTAGAAAGGTATCATTTGATCCTACACCTAAGCCCTAATTCGTAATCCTTAAACCCTAAACCCTAAACCTTGAACCTAAAAACCTAAAACCTAAATCCTAAACCCTATTTTTACCACCTTGAACCCAAAACCCTAAGCCATAAGCTATAAACCCTAAAACCTAAATCCTAAACCCTAAACCTAAACCCAAAACCATAAACCCTAAACCTTAAAATTTAAACCCTAAGTCATCAACCCTAAACCTTGAGCCCTAAACCATGAGTCTTAAACCATGAGCCCTAACCCCTAAACCCTAAACCCTAAATCTTAAACCCTTAGCCATAAATCCTAAACCCTAAATCCTATGACCTAAACCCTAAACCCTAAATCATAAAACTTAAACACAAATCCTGAAACCCTAAATCTTGAGCCCTAAACCCTAAACACTAAACCATAAATCATAAACCTTAAATCATAAACCCAAAACCTTAAAGCCTAAAGCCTAAACCCTTAACTCTAAAACCTGATCCCTAAACCCGAGCCTTGAGACCTAAAACCTAAACCCTAAACCCTATTTTTACCACTATGAACCATAAACACTAAACCCTCAATCCTAAACCCTCAACCCCAAACTCTAAACCCTAATCCCTAAAGCCCGATCCCCGAGACTGAACCCAAACCTTCTATTTACCACCATGAACCCTAAGCGTAAATCATAGACCCTAAACACTAAGTCCTAAACCCTAAATCCTAAACCCTAAACCCTAAACCCTAACTCTAAACCCTAATCCCTAAAGCATGATCCCCAAGCCCTAAACCCTAAACACTCTTTTTACCACCATGAACCCTAAACCTTAAATCATAAACCCTAAACACTAAGTCATAAACCCTAAACCATGAGCCATAAACCCTAAACCCTAAACCCTAAGCCCTAAACCCTAAATCCTAAGCCTTAAATAATATTCCTAAATCTTCCTAAATTACCTCTAACACTTTCAATATTTCTCGACATCACCTTATATGCTTAATATATTTCTTGAACTATCCTAGAGGGTGTTTGATTGACTCAGAACTATTCAAGGATTAGGGTTTAGGGTTTAGTGTTCAGGGTTAAGGGTTTATTGTTTAGGATTTAAGGTTTAAGGTTTAGGATTCAGTGTTAAGGGTTTAGGGTTTATCATTTAGGGCTCATGGTTTGAGGTTTATAGCTTAGGGATTAGGGCTATGGGTTAAATGTTTAAGGTTTAGGATTTAGGGTTAACAACTAAGGGTTTAGTGTTTAGGGTTTAGGGTTTAAGGCTTAAGGTTTAGGGTTTAGGGTTTAAGTTTTATGGTTTAGGGTTTAAGGCTTAGGGTTTATGGTTTAGGGTTTAGGGTTTAGGGTTTAAAGTTTATGTTACAAGTTTCGTCACTCAAAAACACAATCTAGGGTGTTAGGAAGGTGTTTTCAACTCAAAAAAATTAGCCCCATCCTCATGAGATCCTTACCCATGGTAAACAATAGTATATTTATGATATTACCCATTCCCAGAGGTACTTATCAACATTTACAAATATTAAACTATCACCATGTGGTGATCATATCTTTAGTGCTTACAAATTTAGGGCCATTTTTTGTCCAGGAACCGAAAGGAGTAGCTACACTATCTTGAAATTATTCATGAAAACTTCAATTATAAGGAGAAAATGAATATTAATAACATGTATAGGATTCACATATCTTTCTATTTCCTATTTATTTTCCTCCTAACTCCTTATAGAGCTCCCAAAATCATCCAAAGAAGTCAAATTTCACCATTAGAGTGTTTGTTCCTTGCACCTAGAAAACCCGTTGTTGAGAAGATTGCCCTTGAATGAGTAAACCTTTCCTAAATATTCCTAAACACTCCTAAAAATGTCAATAACCAATCCAAAAGGCCCCAAAACCTAAACAAATGACTATATTCTTTCACAAAACAGATATCGATTGTATAATTTAAACCCTAAAAGCTTGAATGTTGAATGCTAAAATCCTGAAAAATACCTATGTACTGACTAGATTAGAATATGAAAAACTATCTTCTAAACCATGACAGATGGAGCTATGAGACTAGTTCCATAAGGTGCAGAGTGACCCTAACATCTTATATTTACTAAAAAAAAATTAAAGTATAAGTTTTTCTTTTAAAAGAAAACTTATACTTAAACATTTATTTTTGTACATAAAAGCATGCCATAAACACATATACCACATAACACATTGAAATTCACCTTTTTTGGGTTTGAAATTCCTAATCCATAGGCTTGGATTTTCCTTGGATTACTAAACCAAAGGTTTGAACTATTTCTACGTGATTAAAACCGTGTTTGACAAAAAACATCAAAATTTCACATGTGCACCCAAATATCTCGTGCATTAAAACATAATATTCAAAAATAAATTCTACTACAATTTCAAGCTCGGTTTTACCTTGATGACGATATAATTCTTTCTAAAATATGATTATTTTAAGGATTTCATCCATATTTTCTTTTACTAGTGCCTTGTTTTCTTGCAAAAACCTATGCATATATTTTGGTGCACAATTTACGATTTTTTCATCCAAATTAAAAAAAGTGGTTTTTTCTAAACTCCATTCTACACGCACTCAAAAAAAAACTAAAAATGACTTTTTTTCTCAAAGTTATGGGGGTGCACACACAAATATTTTATTTTGGGATATGTGCACTTTGAAAATTAATAAAAAAATTATACATTCATCCAAAAATTATGAAAAATTAATGGGACCTCATACATGGTCTTAGCTAACTTTCTACCAAAGGGATTTGAAAAAATTATAGAACTCAAAAAAATGGGGGGTGCACACACAATAGGTTCTTATCTTTTTGACACAAAATTAGATATATTTTGTGTGTGAACCAAATTGACCCTCTTAATCTCAACCATTTTCAAACAAAGTTAGTAGTTTAGAAAATAGATTCTGAGATCTATGGTACTTATTCTTATAAATTTTTCAAATTTTGAGCATAGGCATGCAAAATTATTCGATGAAGTTCAAGCTTCGTTGATTTCAGGAAAAAGGTGTCCCTTTTTTACCCCCTTTTGCCCCCATTTCTATGAACTTACCCACTACCTCTAAATGCAATTAAGAAATGCATTCTACCGATAAAAAATATTACTAGATTCACGAATTGAAATGCTGAAAGTGCTATAATTTGCATAAATAATAAAATGCTAAATAAAAGAGATTCGAGTAAAAATAATGCCCTTCACGTTGGGGATGAGTGGCCCTTACTCCTTCCTCTCGGTCTAGTTTGGAATTGCAAATTACATCAATAGATTTAACTTAGAACCATGCACTTTATTGAATAATAATTCCTTCAACAACAACCCACTATCTAACTTTGTAATTCTACTACAAATTCCCTTTTATATCAAGATATGTCACTCTAAAAGAGAACAAATTATTTGTAATAAATAAATAATAATTAAATGAAAAATCTCCATAACAACAACGGTTTGTTAAAGAGTTACAACTTTGAGAGAACAAGTGCATATCACATTTAGATTATATTTCATCTTCTCAAATTTGAGTGGATTCCTTGATTAACTCTCAACTGACATGATTTAGTGATTCCAGAGGATGTCAAAGATCATGCATTGAATCCCTTAAATCATGGTGACTACCAATTGTTTTGTTCATTTGTTCCATGTTTCCAATCGAACTGGTTGTTAAGTTGGACTTACATAATCCACATGAGTCACATGATGACTAGATGATAATCGAGTTCAATGATTTTTTCATCATGCAACTCATGTGTTGACTAAATCAAATCACCTCCTTGTTTTACAAGTCCTTTGCTTCCTTGATACAAGCACTGGGCTTTCTTAGAGCGATTCCTGCACTCCAAAGAGATTCCTATGCTAATGTTTCAGGTGAGTCATGTGGTAGTGTGTGGGTATGTCATGTGTGCCGATGTGTGAATGACTCATGACCTTTGGGATATATATGAGTCCTACATTGGGCTTAAGATACGTTCTTTAACCACATTATTAGTACATATACTAATTTATTTAACCCATTTAAAGAAAAATAGATAAGATGAAAATAAAGAAGGTCATGCACAATTTTTTTCTCTAAAATATATAAAATTATTAATTACAAAATCTTAATATTAGTCTTTGTAGAAAATGATGACATAAAAAATGGGGTTTACATAGGAATTAACAACACTCATCATCCGAGAATCCATCTTGAAAACATATAATAACCATGTGCAACTCTAAGGGTCATATATCTTTCTGATCTCCCTTAATCACTCTACACAAGTGTGTATACCTTTGTATACATTTGGTTAAACCTTTTATATGATAAGAGAACCTATGAATCTTCTTGATGCTATCTAATAAAGTATTCAAGTACTTCTCCATCTCAAGACACCATTGATAAAAAGAAATGGTGAAGGGACAATACAATCAGTCATTTTCATTATTATGGCCGGATATTTTTGGCATCTAGGAATCTAGTTTTGAGGACTGCACACTAGCCTATGAAACTGTCTTCCATTCACCACATAACCATCTCAATATAGTTATTAGGATTCTTTTCCATTGATTAAGAAATTAAGTTTCAGTTATTTTTTTAGTATAAGTAAATGAATACAAATTTATGATATATTCTCTCTTATTGATAAGTGTCATTTCTATCGTGATAATAACCCATAGTATCATTATGAGATACCATCATCTATGAACATGTTATATTGTACCATCACAACAATTAGTTTTCACTAAAACATTGGTTTATTTAACCTTGTTTCATAACAATTTAATATATTAAATGCTTAATAAGATAGTACATGATATCATAAGATTTTTGTCATTTATGAATGATATGTTTTATTTCATAAGTACGATAATATATTTATTTTTCATCATAATGATTTCATCGTCATACAATGACTATTTAAAACATAATTCATAATTCATAATGATGTCATGATAACAAATAAAATATCATAAAACAAAATTAATCAATTTTAAATATACAATGATGTAAAACAACTCTTTAACATTTTCGTATATTTCAAATAAGCTATTAAAACAACATGATTTATATTTAATAATCATATGAAATACTTTCATGTTACTTCGAAATAATGATAACTTAATCAAGAATAATATGTAAGGAAAAATGCCCTTTTATAAAATCATTAAAAATAGTACTTTAACATTTTGAATAAATACAATACTCCAAATTGGATAAATAATAATCATTGCATGCTAAAGTAAAGTGTAGTAATAAAATAAATCACTTCATAATGATTACTTTATCCTACGTGATGTAGGAGAGAGAAAATAGTTTGCATGGTCACTCAATGAACCGACATGAATTATCCACTCGTAATCATGTTGCATTAATTTGAAATAAAGAAGTATAATATGGATATCTATCCTTTTATCTTCATCATTCATTAAATCAATTAACATATAAATGATCAATTTAAATCATATTGTAACCTTAGTTTCAACCAACTATGAAACAAGTTATGTACACGATCTTACAACGTTATTGAAATATAAGTTTTATAAAGCAATTTCCTAAATTAATATTGATCATCATCTTCTACAAATGAAACCAATTTTTATTTAAGGAAGAGTGTCGTATCCATCACAAAACAATGTTACACAAGACAATATACTTTTCTCATCAATAACTAAAAGGGTTAATCATTCTTATAAGGGAAATTTAAGCTTTTATTAAACATAGAGTCGATACAACACTTTAAAGGAATGTAAACCATTATATAGGGGACCACTAAAGAACAAACATTTTCTAATATAGATAAATTCATATTAACCTTCTATTAAACAAATAAGAGGATGTTTGATCATTCCAAATATTAGTCAAACTTCTCCATTATATGTATCTACACAAACATGGAGATCAACCTTCCCTGTAAAATTCCCAACTAAGTGGTTTTGAACTACACATTCAAATTATTTTCGAATAGATTTGAAACTACACTACCAAGTAAGTTACATAAATCAACCCAATCACTTAGACCACAAAATGGTTTCCTATTAAATCAAGCAACTATACGGCTCAAGTGATATATAGTGAACGACATAGATTCTAAGATGAGCTCAAATGAGATTAATCCATCTTGGATACTTATCATAAGGGAACAAAACAATACATTCATAGTTGAATCCAAAAGAATGCAATATGAATTTCACTAGCTCTCAAGAGACCCAATCACATACCTAAAACAAACTCAAAGTTCACAACCGGATTTGTAAATGAATATTTTAACAAGAGTTGTCACTATAAGTCATTTTTAAGGAAGAGAGAGAAATATCTCATAGTCATAAAAGATTGGAAAATTTTCTCATTTCCATATACATACCCAACTCGAATATCTCCAAAATTTCCAACAAACCTAATAGAACTTAAAACTGGAAAAAGGGTATCAACCTAGGTATCAATAGTTATATTTGTAGTGTAATCAAATCAAAGTTCCATCACATAAATATATTAAAAATACTCACAATATTAAAGAATAATCAAATCGACCTTAACACCATATTTTCCTATTAAAATTCATCACAATAAGAATGGTAGTATAATAATAAAAAAATAGTTTTTATCGATCCAAAGACCCAAGACCAAAATATCTCAATCAACATTACTGAAAATAGTCAACAAGAAAAAATAGTCCATGCATTTAGCAAATCATTTCATACCTAGAACCAAACAACAAGACTAAATCATTTACAAAATACCCTCTTATTTATATGACTTTCTGCAAATATTTCTTTATCGAGTTTATTGAAGTAAACTTTGTATTTTCCATATTCCAAGCTAGAATAGAAAACCTAACCATAATTCATTATTTAAAGCAAAATAATATAATCAAAGTTATATAACCATGTCTGAATTCTAGTACCTTTTCCAATTTTTGTTCACAATTTCCTTTTAAAATATTTAGATAGATTAAAAAACACAAATCCTCTCGAAGTATTTCCATATTTAAACAATATTAATGCCATTCATAAAAACCACATCCATTTTTAGTAGAGAAAAGCGCATAATGATCTCAACATAAATAACCTCATAATCCTCCATACACAGATCCAAAAGGGAGAGTCGAAAAACACACAAAATAATAAAAATAAAACTACACTTTGCCTAGTAAAGCTTCTCTCGAGAAGCTTCCCATTTCTCAAGGAATTAAATGCCATTTAATTTTAGCAATTATAACTCATGACATAGGGAACTCGCCCCTATTTTCCCTCTAACTCATATGGTGGTTCAAATGAGAGGTCAAATACATAAACTAAACAATATAATTTACCCAAAGTTTCATGGTGGTCAATTAATGACCCAAGGACATCAATAATTAAACAATAAGAATGATCAATGATATGGTCGAGGACCATAATTAATATAATCGTAAAACATTTCAATGTCACCTTCCTATGGTCTAAGACCATCTACATAAAACATTTAACTTTCCAAATTTTCTTATGGTCTATACCAATAAGACTAAACAAAACAACATCATATTCCCTCATGCCCACTATAAGGAGGAGACCATTATTAAATGTAACCATTATCAATTGTAATCATGTTTAATGACCAATAAATGATAAAACCATGATAAACATACATTAGCTTACCTTGTTATATCCTTGTGACAAATAACTTCGCATTACGGTCTAAGACCAACACAATCATCATTAACAACATGTTATGGTCAAAGACCAATTATACATTATTTTACATTGCCAACAAGATAATTATTCAATTAAAATTTTTACCTTTTTCGATGTTCATACACCTCTTTTTGAGCGAGAGCGAAGATCAATTTTAATGCCTTGTGGTCTATGACTGGTATTATCATAACAAGAAGGTTAATCGAAACATCAAAACAAAAATTATTTCCAAGCACCGAAATAATGTAGAGTATAGAAACGTAACAAATTTATCAAACATTACGAAATCATCACATATATCAAACAAGGTGGAGTTTAATAATCTAATCAAGTACACAAAGAACAAGTTGTGATCATTGAATAATCAACAAATGCAAGATAACGAGTGTGGGTACGAAGCTAGGTATGCACCTATGCATGTGTATATAATCCTTTTTAATGAGTAATATATACATATGTATATCTACATACTCAACCTCATAACAACACTATTCAACTTACTTTCACAAATTATTTAATACATCATAGCTTATTTTTGAAACATGACATAATGAAAATATGGGGTGTGACATACTTCCCACCTTAAAGAATCATTGTCTTGATGATTTAACTCATAAATGACAAATATATTAATCAAAAATATATCCATACAACACTTTGCTTAGGAAAAGAGTCCACATTTTTATACAAAACTTAAAAAATTCAAATTTTGGTCAATCACTTATCAAAATTCTTGGCTGCAACAACCTTATAATCAACCAAAAATGCCAAACTATCAACAATATGACAACATTTTTTCATTTAAGTCAATCAAATTATGAAATAATATCAAATATATCATAATAGATAGTCAAATAAAGTTATTCATCACTGAAACAAATAAAGAATTAAAAATTTTAATTCATCCAATTTTTCTAAGTTGTGTAGTTCATTAGAACATTTATCTTTTAGACCTTTCCTTGTGCAATTCCTCAATTTTGAAATGTAACCATCGACTTTCAGCTCTCGACTTGGTTCTACCATGATAATACCATGGTTTTGTCCCTATCACGTGTTCAATAATATGAAATGTGTTATATCCTAAACACTTCTTTTTCACAAAAGTATGGAAACATCTTTCATCTCAGTAATCTGGGCGATAAAGCTAACCTTATAGGCTACTAGAATTTTTGCTCCTAGAATTTTCAAAAATTACACACATCTAAGTGACAATTTCATCAGCCTTGCCACACAATTTAGTGCTCTTTTTGGGTTTTACCCACAAAAAGACTTGTCCAATAACTCATATTTTTCCAAAACTTAAACCAATAAGTAGTTTTGTTATCTCTATATGCCTAGAATATGCGTTGCATTAAGTAATTTTTTCATAATTTCCATTTTCATATCATTTTCTAAGGGTACTTATACTCTTTCATGTACCATAAGAATTCTTCATTTTTTCACACTTAACACTTCATTTTCCTATCATTAGAATTTATCGCTTACTCAATTCATATGATGATAACATCAATATTTTTTGATTGTTTATTTACTTCTTCCAAGAGTTGTGTTCTATTGATCACCATGGCGGAAGTATGCTTCCTATGACTCAAAGCATATCAACCATTCGATTCACTTTTTATCTTAAAATTAAGTAATGTCAATTCATGATGGAACAAACTCCAACTATTTACTTTATCTTGCATTTAAAATAGGATGTGTGTGGATATATTTCAGTCCTAGATAGTTTGTTTCCAATTTTAATGGATTTCCTTACAAGTAATACCTCTAAACTTGCTAGGAATAAACTATAACAACGAGTTCTAAATATTTTTACACATGTTATATTACGGATGTCTTCATTCTTTATATATAGTTAGTGATAACCATATCATTAAATTGATCCTTAATTACTCGAGATAAGACCTTCGATAATTTTTTAGTTCTAGGTTTGATGTTAATGGTGAAATCAACCTCTTATTTTAAGGGAAAGTTCCTTTTTATGCCATGTATGTTTTTTTTTTTCGCATACCATCTAGGTAGTTTATTTATTTTTCAGCCAATATGTCATTTCCTTATGTTAGTACAACCAATGTTAATCAATAAGTCATAGGTCCCTAAAATATCTTAAGTATAAATCCAATTCCGATATAAAGTTAAGTAACATCAAAGTTGTATTGACATTTTAGGTCTATATTTTAGACAAAATTCTTCTCATATGGTAAATTTCATGTATTTTCATATGACCATATTTCTCATTCAATTTTTCAACTACCAGATATAAATAACTCAGTTGTACTAGTACTATATTAAAACAACAACAAGAAGTCTTACATAACTTACCTAGAATTTAATTAGGAATAACTTGTTCCTCTACTTAGTGGTTAGCTATTATAGCGTACATCATAAGTGTTGATTATTCCCCTAGTTCCTCTAGGGACATTTATTAACATAATTCTCACCACCACATTGAAACATCCTTATGTAGGTCCTTTTTGAACGCGTCTATTTTTACCACAAGTAGTTTTGTTCTATTCTTTCTTGCTTGAAATTACAACATTTTTTTGTAGTATTACTCACGATAGTCCACATTTTACCATAAGAAGAGCTAACACTCTTAATACACATTTTCACCAATTTTTCCTAGAATTTAATGGTGAAGAAGAGTTAACGCTCTTAATACACTTTTCCTCTTTACGAGTTGGAATTACTTGCAAATTATGTTCTTGCCCACTGGATTTTCGAACATTGCTTCCATAGTAGATAGTCCATGCTTATCTACTTTGATTTTCATATTTGGGTTTAATTCCATGTTGAATTTACAATTCCAAAACTTATCATCATTAAACATTTCAATGTACCAAACGATTCCCTCATTGATTTTTATCAACTAATTCAAGTTGTGTTTCCTCGAACTTATCATTTTCACCCCTTACCAGCTACTCCAAGACAACTATCCAAATTTGGGTGTCCTAAAGGATTTTTATAATTTTATCTAACATCTTAACCGCTAAACCTATAATATAATCTGATTTGGTTCATTTCTCATGGTTCATCCTTCTCGAAACCATCATGTTCTATTCAATAAGAAGAATATGTTTAGTTAGAATATGAACCCATTAATTCTAAGAGATGATAAATCTTTAGCTCTGATACCAAAATGTAACACCCATGTTATGATTCATCCAAATTAAGGGATTTTTTTAAATTTAAATAATTAGTTCCTTTTATGTTGTAATGAATATCATTATTACTTAGCTCGCTGCTAAGTAATCTAACATTATTAGTATTCCATAATCTATCTTGATGACATACAATAACCATTTATAATTGTAAGGGTCCTAGATCTTTCCCAATCTCCCTTAATCACTCTACACAAGTGTGTATACACTATATACGTTTGATTAAACCTTTTTATAGGCTAAGAGAACCTACAAATATTCTTAGTGCTAGTTAGTAAAGTATTCAAGTACTTCCCTCCATCTCAAGACATTGTTAATATGAAGAAATGATGAAAATACAATCAGTCATTTGCATTACTATGGCCATAATTTTCTAGCATTGCGCTAGCAAGCTAATTTCAAAACTGCACATTATGCTACAAAACATGTTTGCATAATTGTCTTAATATAGTTATCAGGATTCTTTTCCATTGATTATGAATTTAAGTTTCAGTTATCGTTTACTATAAGTAAATGTATTTAACTTTATGATATATTCTTTCATATCGATAAACGACATTTCTATCGTGATAGTACTCCATAGTATTGTTACAAGACACCATCATCTATGAACAAGTTATATTGTATAATCACAACAATTAATTGTCACTAAACATTAGTTTATTTAACCTTGCTTCACAAGATTTTAATATATTAAATTCTTGATAAGATAGTACATGTTATCATAAGTTTTTGTCAATTATGAATGATATATTTTATTTCATTATGATAATATATTTCTTTGTTTCATCATACGGATTTCCTCGTCATATAATGACTATTTAAAACATAATTGTTCATTCATAATGATGTCATGATAACAAATAAAATATCGTAAAACAACATTAATCAATGTTAACTATATAATGTTGTAAAACAACTCTTTAACACTTTCGTACCTTTTAAATAAGATATTAAAACATCGAGGATTTATATTTAATAATCACATGAAATACTTTCATGTTCTTGTCAAATCCAAGGGTTAAGCACATCAACCATTAAATAAGATTTAATATAACAAACATTATAACAACATTGTAACAAATGCAATAAAATAATATAACACATACACAAAGATTTAACGTGGAAAACCCCAAGGGGTAAAAACCCACAAAAAGAGATAATTCCATTATGTGAGAAATTACAGTCCAAATCTCTTTCCTCACTTCTCTCTACCAATCCACCATCATGAATTAAACAATATGACCTATAGCCATATTTATTTGACCCCACGGGTCACGAACCATATTAAGTGACGGGGTATGATTAAATTGTACCCCGATTTAATAAATTAGTTATTAGATAACCAATTAAACATAACCTAAAGTTTATATTAAATAATTAAGAATATAAATATATTCTAAATTATTTAATTATAAACTAAATCTTATATGAACTTAATATTATGTTCTAACAATTTTTCCAAAATAATGATCACTTAATCAAGAATAATACATAAGGCAAGATGCCCTTTTTATAAAATCTTGTAAAATAGTACTTTCACATTTCAAATACATACAATAATTTGGATCGGATAAATAACAATAATTTCATGACAAAATCATGTGCAATAATCAAATCAATCACTTCATAATGATTACTCCATCCTACATGTTGTAGGAGAGAGAAAATAGTTTGCATGGTCAATTCAACGAACTGGCATGAATTATCCACTCATGATCATGTTGCATTAGTTTGAAATAAAGAAGTATAATTTGGATATCTATCCTTTTATCTTCATAATTCATTAAATCAATTAACATATACATGATCAATTTAAATCATATTGTAACCTCAGTTTCAAACAACCAAAAAACAAGCTATGTACATGATCTTACAACCTTATTGAAATATAAGTTTTATAAAGCATTTTCCTAAATTAATTAATATTGATCATCATCTTTTACAAATGAAACCAATTTTGATTTAAGATAGAGTATCAGTATCCATCACAAAACAATGTTACACAAGACAAACTACTTTGATCATCTACAACCAAAAGGGTCAATCGTTCTCACAAGGGACATTCAAGCTTTTATTACACATAGAGTATGATACGACACTTTATAGGAATGTAAACCATTCTACAGGAGACCACTCAATAATAAAAATTTTCTAATAAAAATAAATTCATTTTAACCTTCTATCACATAAATAAGAGGAAGTTTAATCTTTCCAAATATTCATCAAACTTCTCCATTATATATATCTACACCAACATGGAGATCAACCTTCCTAGTCAAATTCCCAACTAAGAGGTTTTGAAATGCAATTTGAAAATTGGATAATATTATACAAAAATTGACTCAAAAACAATCAATCACAAAATAATAATCCACATGACAGTCAAATTATTTTCCAATATATTTGAAAGCTGTACTTACTAAGTAAGTATCGTAAATCAACCCTATCACTTGGACCACAAAATGGTTTCCTTATTAAATAAAGTAACTATACAACTCATCTGATATATAGTGAATAACATAGATTTTGAGATGATCTCAAATGAGCTTAATCCATCTCGTATACTTCTATATGTGAACAAAATAATACATTCATAATTGAAGCCAAAAGAAGGCAATACAAATTTCACCAACAATCAAGAGACCCGATCACATACCTAGAACAAACTCAAAGTTCACAACCAGATTTACAAATGAATATTTAAACAAGAGTTGTCATTATAAGTCATTTTTAAGGAAGAGAGATAAATATCTCATAGTCACCAAATGTTGGAAACATTTTCTCATTTCCATATACATATCCAACTTGAATATCACCAAAATTTCCAAAACCTAATAGAACTTAAAAGCTGGAAAAAGGGTATCGACCTAAGTATCAATAGTTATATTCGCAATGCAATCAACTCAAAATTCCATCATAGAAATAGATTTAAACTACTCACAATATTAAAGAACAATATAATCGACTTTAGCACCTTATTTTCCTATTAAAATCATCACATGATCATAATGATGGTCTATAACAAAAATAATAGTTTTTATCGATCCAAAGAACACGAGAATGAAAATATCTTAATCAAAATTACTACAAATAGATGAAAAGAAAAAATAATCCATGCATTTAACAAAGCATTTCATACCCAAAACTGAATAACAAAAATAAACCATTTACAAAATACCCTCTTATTTATATGAGTTTCAACAATATTTCTTTATCAAGTTTATTGATATAACTTTGTATTTTCCAGATTCAAAGCTAGAATAGAAAACCTAACCATATTTCCTTATTTCAAGAAAAATAACATAATCAAATTTAGATAACCATGCCTAAATTTTCCAGTGCCTTTTCCAAATTTTTCTCACAATTTTCACAAATTCCTTCAAAACTCTCTAGATATATCGAATAAAACAAATCCTCCAAAGTATCTCCATATTTAAACAATATTAACCCCATTGATAAAAATAACGGTGCTAATCTATTTTTAGCATAGCAGATCGTGCATGATAATTTCAATAGAAATAACCTCATAATCCTCCATACACAACTCCAAAAGAGAGAATTTGAAGAAAACACAAAATAATAAAAATAAAACTACATTGCATGATAAAGATTCTACAAGAAGCTTCCCATTTCTCAAAGGATTAAATGCAATTTCATTTTAGCAATGCCATTTTATGGCATGGGTGAACTCATCCATGTTTTCCCTCCAATTCATATGGTGGTTTAAACAAGAGGTCAAAGACATAAAATAAACAATATAATTTACATAAAGTTACATGGTGGTCGATCGGTGACTAAAAGATATCAATAATTAAACAATCAGAATGCTCAATGATATGGTCGAGGACCATAATCAATATAATCTTTAAACATTTCAATGCCACCTTCCTATAGTCTAAGACCATCTACATAAAACATTTGAATTTCCAAATTTGTTTATGGTCTATGACCAATAAGACTAAATAAAACAACATCATCTTCCCTCATGCCCAATATAAGGAGGAGACCATTATTAAATGTAACCATCATTAATTACTATCATGGTCAATGATCAATAAATAATAAACCATGATAAACATGCATTAACTTACCCTTTATTTCCTTACGACAAATAACTCTTCATTACGGTCTAAAACTAACACAATCATCATTAATAACTTGTTTTATGGACGAAGAGAAATTATACATTATTTTACATTTCCAACAAGATAATTATTCAATTAAACTTTTTACCTTGTCGATGTTCATACACTTATTTTCGAGCATCAACAAAGATCAATTTTAATGTCTTGCGGTGTATGACCGGTATTATCATAACAAGAAGGTTAATTAGAAAATAAAAGCAACAATTATTTCCAAGCACCAAAATAATGAAGAGTACAAGAACGAAACATATTTGTCAAACATTATGAAATCATCACATATAATAAATAAGGCGGAGTCTAATCATCTAATCAAGTGAAACAAGAACATGTTTCAATCATTAAATAATCAACAAATGTAAGGTGACGAGTGTGAGTACGGTGCTAGGTATGTACCTACGCACATGTATATATCATTTTTGGGTAATATTTACATATGTATATCCTTATACTCAACCTCGTATCAACACTATTCAATTTACTTTTGCAAATTATTTAATACATCACACCTTATTTTCAAAACATAACAGAATGAAAATGTGGAGTCTCGATAACCTTTCTATGTTTTATATGAGGTTACACATTATGACATGGTTTTAGGTCTTCCTTGGCTTAAGGCTTACAATTTTTTTCCATCCAAATTTCATTTATGTCTCAAATTCATACATGAGCATCACATTTTCACTATTCAAGGCATCCCACCATAGACTCCTTTATCTATGGCCTATATCACTCCCACATATTTATTTTGTATTACCCCTAGTACACATAATTCTATTCATATTGATGATAGTCCCATGGCTTCAACGTACACTACAACAACACCTAAAACTCCTATCACTCCTAGTGCTAGTTCCACATCTCCACCTAGATCTCCTCCACATATAGTTTTGTCTTATCGATCATGACATCTTTATTAGTCCCATAGCCCACCTCATAGGAATAGGTCCCCACACAAGATACATACTACACATGGTACATCTAGGCCCACTTCATAATCTCATTCTCCACATACATGACACAATCCTACTCTACACATCATGACACATGCACTTTCACATGACACTAGGTCCTTGGATCATGTTCACATGTGTTCCTCTTTCACATTAGTAGATAGTGGGTCCTTGCCATCTATCCTCATTAGATAGATCACTATGAAATTTACACTTGGGTGCATCTAATTCCCCCTTACTACCCGATGACACACTCTTATTCTAGGTTCAAACATGACTATTGAGGGTGTACTTACACATATGCACCTTAGATTGTACACATAAACATTGGGGGAACCTTGCTTCTCTTCCTAGTCACAAGATCTCATATTATAATAACAAAAACATTTAAATATGTACAAAAATACAAAAACATTAGGTTAGAACTTGTTTGGACCTATATTTTCTTCCTTATACTATTCCATGTTGCATTTTGTCTATCAAAGGTTATCTTGATTCATAACATGTTCTATAATTTTACATATATACATGCACATTCACACGGTACTTTGAGGTGAATAAAAACTATATACAGGTTATCACATGATGCATGATTCTTGAAACTATTCTCTATAGGTCCCATTAAGGCTTTTGGAGGCATCTACATTCCCTACCCTTTCCACCTTCTCGCAATAAGTACTACTCTCATTTATGTTTCATTCATATATATATTGTGACATACTATTCATTATTATAACATGTTAATGGGTGCTTCATGTGTAAAAATGTATTGTAGACTTACTTCCAACCATGGTTAGCTTCTTATACTATTTTTTTGTGTCGTGTCTCTTATGATTGTGACTTGGTTTCCCTTGTTTGCGGGCTATGCCCAATGATTGCTTGTTTTATTGGATAGTATTAAATTTTTTAAATGTCTTTTAACATCCTGAGTGGTGTCCCATGTTTTCTACCATCTACTATGTTGTCCTCTTGATGTGTTATTACGTGTTTGACTTATTTCTATTACATCATGTCATGATTTTTTATCAATAAAACTTTGTGCTAGTTTTCTTTCCAATGTTTTTCATTTTACATGGTTGTTATCATACACATACCCTATTCCCCTAAAAGAACTATTCTTCAAATGTACACATTAGATTCAAGTCCTCTCATTTGGGCCACACTCACATTGATCCATCTCACGCACCCCAAATGAGGGGGAACCATCAGTGATTATTTCACCCTCTTATCCATTCAAAAATCATAGACAAAATTATATATAAAAGAATTGGGAATACCGTAGACTCGAGAATATGGTTCATAATTATACATGGGACAAAAATGAAAGAGGGACAGAAGTTCCGAGAATAGGTGGTAATGATGGGCGATATTGTCCCACATGGGCATTTTTTTCCTAGGGAGTAAAAACATGCATTTGAAAGTTGTCACAATTTCTCGGTGATAATTTTGCATGTGAGAATCCAACAAAAACATTCAAATTCAACTTACTATCTAGAATGAAGGAACAAAATCAATAACATGTTTCATACTTTTGGAAAGGGAACTAACCACTTTTCTTTCTCAATTCACATTTTCTTAATTTCATAAGGAGTGACACCTAAGGCATATGTAGGGAAAAAATATGTCTGAAATGAAGTTTCATCCATGGCCAATTACTATTGGGTTGGTGACCATCTATAGTGGCACTTATCCATAGGTTTTTAGGGAAGCATCATGGATGGAGGGAAAAGTTGATCGCTCTCCCAACACTCTTCCTCTAGTGAAAAGATGCCTAAATCCTAAGAGTATTCACATCGGTTCAGGAATTGATCACTCTCGACCCTTCCAACCATCTCCAAGGAAAATTTCTCCAAGGAAAAAATACACAAGGACATTCTATCCTTTCTCTCTCAACATTTAGGTGTACTCTATCCTTGATTCACTTGTTTATTTTACACATTTCTATGCATATAATTATGTTTTCCTAAGTTAAGTTTAATTTCATATAATTTTAACATTGACTCACTAAAATAAATTTTAGGTAATATAACACTAAAAACACACTAAAATTTAGGCATATAACACCAATTTGTGATTCAACAACACTAGTGTTAGTTGTGTGGTAGTTGGATAACACCAAAATCTAACAACACCAAAATTGGTTATGGCATATAACACAAAATTTATCACTAAATTTAGTGTTACATTTAACACCAAATTTGGTGTTATATATATAGTGTTATATTTTTGGTGTCAAATTTGGTGTTATATATACTGTTATATTTTTGGTGACGAATTTTGGTGGTGTTAGATTTTAGTATTACACAACAACCACCACACAACTAACACCAATGTTGTTGAATCAAAAATTGATGTTTATGCCTAAATTTTAGTGTTTTTTTAGTAAATTCTTTAGTGTTTTTGTTAATTATTTAGTGTTATGCACATTTTATTTTTATGCCTAAATTTTAGTGTTTATTTTGTGTTAATTATTTAGCATTATACACATTTGTCAATTGAACCAAAGTGAGCTTGTGATTAGTACTATAAATCAATTTGTGCTTAATCATGTGCCCTGCAAGTGAGTTTGCAAGAATATTATTATCATAAAAATGATAAAATAAATCAAAAGGGTGTTTAAATTTCGTTAACCCTTACATAGAAGGTACAATAGATGGCCAAAACACATAATTCAATGACTATACTCCATAAAAGACCAACTACTAACTAATTATATTATAATTATTCATGTAACTATATGAAGCATTTAGATGATTATAAACCAACATATTATATCGAACAAAAACATCATGGAAAATGAATGTGAAGCCTCATGTAGCTACTTGCACATCAAGAATTAGAATATTATTTAGTTTCATGATATGTAAAAAAGATAACATTATCTCAGCTTCATGATATGTAAAAAAATACTACCCAAATGAAACATAACAATTCATAGGTTCATTTCAAAAAAATCTACTCGAAAACATTTTAAACATCAAATGCATGTTTAACATTTAAAAAAATAAGTATTAATTTTATTTTTATTATTAAGTTACTTTGAAATACAATATCAACTTTATATTTATATCCAATCATAACAAAGGGACAAGTTGTATAAAACTATTTGTATATTTATTTGTCACGCTCACTTGATTTGACAACCTGGTGGATTCGGCCATGATTACCATGATTTCATCCATTATTAAACTCGATGCATCATTGAATTTTTTTATGTCATTTCACCTAGACATTGAAATTTGAGTTCCTCCATCACCACTTGGTATTTCCTTTCAGGGAACCCTTATCTCTACAAGTCCCTCCACATCTCTCCATATATCGTAATCCACTCCATATCTTTGTAAGTCCATCTAGAAGTAATGATCTCTCGGGTTTTGAAGCCAAAAATTAAAAAAAAGAGTTCAAATCTAAGAAGAAACGGGAAAAAATGCAAGTATAAATCTAAAGGATTTGAGGAACTATCGAAGATCGTAAAATTTGTGGACATATTTAGGGAAGCTGGATAGATGAGATTCTTTGAGAAAATGCAAGGATTCAACAATGATATTGTAGAATATTTTGTGGCTAATCTTGAAAATTTTCATGCCAAGTCAAAAATGTGAAGAATTCAATGACTCCTGAAATAATAAGCGAACTAACTGGAATCCAAAATGTAGGTATGAGAATTCAATCTAGACCTACTTATACTAATCTTTTACAAATATTTCATGTAGAGGGTGAAAAAATTCCTTATTTTTCTGTAAATACTAAAAATGAAATCAAGAGCATAATTAGAAATACCCTACATGGGCCATGGGAGATTGTAGCTTATTGGGTAAGAAGTATATCATTTTAAAGGGGAAATATAGTATTTTTATAGGAGGGACAATGAGAATGGTAAACCATTTGAGATGCTCAACCAATAAACCGAGTGGAAAATCAATCTTCCTAGGTATTTATATGAATCAGTCCAAATAATGAATAGTAGGTTTTTTCAGGGAATTAGATCATTAAAACACCATGGCCTAATGTACCTTATTTTCCAACACCATTTTCTAAAACAATCCTAGGGGAAGAATTTTGGTAGAAGTTGTTAAACAAGAAAACAGGGAAGAAGAAAATAAAACATATTGTGAAACAATCCCTTCCCCCTAATGAAGATATGTCAAAGAAAAATGTCACTAAGGGTTATGCTCAAACCTATACTTCTCCGATACATTTCCTTCCAACGTTGCGAGGGAGAAATCTCTAAGAAAATAGCGGGAATCTGAGAAACTTATAAGAAAAAGATGCTTGATAAGAAAACCACTATCAAAACACCTTCAATTATATAGGAAAGTAAGGAATAACATAAAGTTATTATGTTGTAAAAATAAAAGCAAGAAATAGTTTCCAATCATTCCTCCCCTATAAGAAGAAGTGAGAATGTTTCTTACACAAGAACATGTCTTAAGAAAAAGTAAAAAGAAAATAGAGACAACAAATAGGAATCCCCACAAGAACATGCTCCTAAAGAACAACATAAAATGATAAGAAAACTAATTCTCCTTACAAATGAATTGGAATAAGAACTCAAAGATAAATTTATTGCATGCATATTAGAATTATTTAATCAACATCCTCCAATATATCAAGAATCACCTAGGCCTACAGACATGCAATAAAGTGTAGATCTCACCAATGAACAATAAATGGAAGGTACTAAAATGTTCAAAATACAACATAATCCATTAATATTTAAATATGGACAGATGATCATTGTTCAATTCTACTCCTTTCACTCTCAATTATCTCAAAATACAACTCATGTGACTAAAAATCACTTCTTATAACATGATTATAATTTTCACCATCCTCTAAAAAATAAAAACATAGAGGTACAATAATTGAAGAAATTGATATAATCATATCCACAAATACCAAGGTTTAGTTGACTTCACTCTATGGGAGCATAAAGTAGAAAAAATAAAGGGTACAAAATGTCGGAAAAAAACTCTTTGACCAATGCAACTTTACGAGTATGTTTTGATGAAACTCCATGATGAAGAAAGATACCAACAATAGCTTGCATGAAAGGGACTTGTATGATTTTGGGTGTGGGGGAGATCATGAACCCCCAAAATAGTATTTTTCCTCCTTTTACCTACACTATGTTCCCAATTTTGTGTACAAAACTTGACATTATATAAATCGTGTATAAATACCAATTTGATATTGAAGTTAAGTTCCATCAGCCTAGGATGGGAGTTAACCATATCCTGAGTCTATCAACCAAGCGCCAAATATCATCTAAGAAGTGTAAGAGTATGTCAGTTGAGCATCAAATTTTTCTTAGGAGCAATGGAGTCTATCACTCGAGCTCTAGAGTTCATCTAATGAGTTCCATAATCTATTAGTCAAGCTCTAAAGTTCATATGAGGATCACCATAGTCTACCACTATAGTACCCACCCATTTTCTCACTTTCATTTTGAGTTGTATAGATTCATTGTATCATGATTTCTGTGTTGACAGATACATTGCTACTATGTTCTACTATTTTTATGTGACATTTTTACATGGTATGGTTATTTGCTAGCACTAGGATGCTAACTCTTGTTGACAAGTTATCGATGGGGCATATAATGCCTACATTTATTAATCATTTGTATGTAATGAGATGATATTATGATTATATTTGGTCACGATCCCTTATGGTTTTGAATTCATCTTGATGCATGATCGTAAACTTTATTTCTATGTTTGGATGGTTCATTACTATGATATATTGTTTTAGCTAGTTGTGATCATGTATGGATGATTGTTATGATGTATATAGATATTATAGTATTGTCGATTGTTGGTTTTGGACATATATCATGCTTTCCTTAAGTATGTAGGTGATAAGTGTTTAGGCATGTGAGAAACATGGGACTCAAGAGACACACTCTAACTAGCATGACAAGCATTAAGAGGCCAAATCTTCCCTTTCTTGATAATTGCAGTATTTTATTCGTCTGTTTAGACCTTAGTTTATATTTGGAATTTCATATCTATGTGTTTGTATTATTCCATATCTTAACAATTTGTAATGTGCACATATTGTTATAGTTTCTTATTTTTCTAATGTAACCATCTCTTGTTTAATGTTAATATATTGCTTAATGTTACCCCTTTTTGGATTTTGGCATTTTATTGTCTTTGGGATGTTGTGTTTAGGATAAGGAGGGATTAGGACATTTAATCTTGGATTAGGTGAGCCTAATTTCCTCTCCTAAATGCCATAACTTTCCCAAACTTGGATTTAGGAAAGATGTGCCATTTATGAGGAGTATATTACAAGCAAATGCCCTCATTTGCCTTGAAAAGAGGCCATATACCCTAACCCTATGGTTGGGTGGGATCTTTTCAAGGTAAATGAATCCTATTGACCCAATTTTCCTCCATTCACCCACCCTTTTCTTAATGATTTTAGATTTTGGGGAATGTTTTGGGAATTTGGGGGATTCTAATGAGTGCATGGATTTTAATTTTATTTTCCTCTTTTTATTTTTTAGTGTATTTTTGGAGGGTTGTGATTGGATGAAGTTTTGGTGGAGCATTTCACTTGTCACCCTCCAATTATTTTGAATGGTGGCATCTTTCTCTTCATAATCCCTCATGTTGAGAGGAATGGGATTCTTTGGTTTCACTTTTTTTGGTTATTGCATTGGGGAGAGATTTGGGAGCAATAAGGAGACTTGGTGGAAAATATTGGAAATTGCATTTTCTTTGGATTGAAAGGTGGGATCTTATGATTATTTTATTCTTAATTGTTTATGAATTGGAACTTTTGCATGTGGAAATGATTCTTGAAAGAAATGAATTTTTGGTGTTTAATCTTATGGTTTTTCTTTTACTCCATCCAACCTTGAGGGGTGTGGATTTTGGATTTTATTTGGGAAGAGGGAGGAATCCCTTCCATCCCTTCTTTCAATGTTTGTTGGTCAAGCTTAAAAGGTTCTTGTTTCACCCCAATACATTTGTTTTGTAGGTAGGGGTTGATTTCCATTTGGTTTGGAAATCACCCCTATCTCCATTAAAGGAAACTTGATGTTTGAAAATCCTTGATGGAGAGGGGTATGGAGTGATAAGGGGTGGAATTGAATGGAGAGATAAGTAGATATTCATTGCTGATTATGGAGGATTTTTGGCTATCATATTTGGGATTATTTGATCCCCTCTTCCCATGGAAGAAGCTTGGTGCTTCTTATAATTTCCTTTACTTTGGTGTTTTTAGATTTGAATGAAAATTTGAAACCTTATTTGTGTGTGAAATAATTCCTTCACTATAGTGTTGATTAGAACTATGTTTACCTCTTTCCCATTGGCTTGGGGGAGGATAACATGCTATCTTTGTTTCCATAGAGTCATTTAATGATACCATTTGGTTGGATGGTCAACCAAGATAATTCTTATGGATGTTTTAGAGATTATTTGAGTTGATTTGGAGCATGGAGTGAAGCTGGTTTTGGAGCGATTACAAATCCTTTTTGTGGTTTTGAAGTTAATTGTTTTGACAAATTTTTTCCATGTTGTTTCCAATTTTGTGGATGGATTTTAACTTGAATTTTAAATATTGTTTTTCCTTTATGTTTCAAAATAATTTGTAAGAAATCAAACTTCAAATATTTGTTGTTGCAATGTTGAAATGGTTGTTTGAAAATCTTGTGAAAAGTGTTGTATTATGTTGTTTAAGATTGGATTCATTTTTCTATGGAAAAAGGAGTTTTCATCTTTTTTCTAGATGATATAAGTTGCTATAATAATTCATGTTTTCTCTCTTTAAACTATTCCTTTTTTAAAATGAAAGTGAAAGAAAATATTTTAAGGAAAGAAAATAAGTTCAATATGTTTTAGGGTAATTTGGAATGCATTAGTTTCTTTCCTTCTCATAACAAAAATATGAAATTATTCACTTAAAATTATTTTCAAAGGAATTGAGAAAAAATATTTGGAAACTTTTGTTTTAAAACCCCTTAATGATGTTGATTATATGTTAAACAAGTTCTGAAAATGAATCATTTGTAAATTGTTTACATCCTATCTTCTCTTAGAAAGGAAATTGTTTCATTTATGCATTAAGGAAGTTAGTTGTGAAAAAAAAATTATGAGTTGAATAACATAAGTTGTTTCATATTTGAATCCATAATGTATTATTTTTCCAAAATGAGAAGATTAAGAAAGAGTTATACATAAATTTATTTATATGGTAATGTTTTAAGACTTATCCCATAAGAAACTAAATTTTGGACTTACTCCACGAAACCAAAAACTATATACATGATTGTCCTTTGTATGTTTGGAATAACTATTTCCAAATGTGTGTGTATATATATGTGTGTGTGTGTATATATATATATATATATATATAATTTTATTCAAATTCCTTGATAACATGTTTAGTTTAAGAATTATAACTCTTAAGTTTCTTGCAAATGTAAAATTAAATTTTTGTAGAAAATAAATGTTACCAAGATATCATACTTGAATTGAACCATTCCTTTATATATACATATGCATTGACCTATATTTAAAAATGCTTGTATTGTTTAAGTTTTAAAACAAATGATTTTTTTAATAATAAAGAAAAAAATATTATGGGATGGGGAGGGTGAGACGGATGTCCCAACTCATCACCACCCCTTTAAATGGTCATGGTTATGGCATAGGCCATAACCCTCCCCACTTCCATATGGCCACAATAGGGCCATGGACATCCCTTTGCATATTTGATTGTGGCTTAAAATCCACAAGCTTCACCTTTGGAATTTAAATAGCCCGCCAACTTGGTCATGAGGCCAATGAAACTTTTCTCACCCATTTTGAGTTCTCCCTCATTTGAACCTGTTGTTTGCAAAACGTACACAAAAATAAATAAATGTAGATTTATATCTAGAAAGTAAAATTAAATAAATATTTCATCCTTGAGATATTGCTCGGAAGAACAACTTGTGGATATGAAACCATAACCTTTAAAATTACTATTTGAGAAAAATAAATCGACGAAGTAATGAATCCTTCAACCAAAATTAAAACTTGTAGATAAAACCCTAATGAGTATGGAATAAATGAGAATAAAAAACAAAGTAGATAGAATGGAGTATCATTCTTCTCATATTCCATTAATGTGAGCTCCATAAGAACTTCATCCTCTTACCTCTAACCTATTGTAGACACAAAATCTATGCACTTGGGTACATTTCTAGGTCTTAGAGGATGCTAATACATACATGAGTCTTAAGCAAGAAAACTAGTAATTGACAATGTCTTCAGGCCTTTTTTTGTCTCTTATACTTTTATTGATGGTACACACCCTACAAACCTATCGTATTTGACTAACTTATCTTTTATGGCCTAAAACACTAGCACCCCGGTTAGGACACTAGTGCCCGAAACTCTTATCCCTCTTGGGTGCTCCTGACCCTTTCTCCCCTTTTTTCACTCTTTTGGGTCTCTTTTACTTCTTGGGCATATTTTATACTTTTGGGTCGGCATTTCATTTTTTTAATAATTATAGAATTCAAACAAAGGAATCATATATATACATATGTTATAGCTCTCAAATAAAGGGCTAAGCACTAACATTATCTAGTATCACCTAACCTTGCATTCAAAGGCACAACAACATCATAAAGCATCCATATAGCACATTCACTCAAGGGGAAAAGGTTGCATTATTCTGCATACAAAACATAGGAGGGGAATTCTATTTTATTCCATCTCACACATTCTATAAATTTTCTACATTCTAGATCTAGCCCACAATCATTGTGTAATTTACAAAATAGAATCCTATGGCATAATTACACACACATACACACAAACTACTTGGAGTTGAAATGTAGTGTATTTATCAGTACTAAGTTCACTCTTCGGGTGACTATCAAGGTCGTACAACTCCACATTTTGCATCTTTTTATTAGATTTGTTGTGGTTTGTGGACATGTGCATGTAGACAATTTGTTTTATAGGTTACAGGTACATTTGGCAATTTAGGAGCAAAACCAGAGTGAAAAACTAGGATTAATTGTGAAGCTCCTTCTTTAGAAAAGAGATCGGAACTCAAGCATATGGGTAGAAAATAGTGCCCGAGATCTAGTCACTAGCCCCCGAGTTCTCCTCTGTCCTCCATGGGTGATCTGTCCTACACAATTTTGGGCCTCATACCTCATAACCTTCAACGATCCTTAACAATGTTTCTTCCAATCTGTTCAGCTATCCACCTATCCGAACACTTTCGGATCACTCAAAAATCAGCTAAGTCATCTCCTCTCTCTCTTTCTCTTGCTTATAGTTTCATATTTATAAATACTTGTTTGCTTGCATCTTTCCGCAAATTAGCATTTTTATATCATACACTATAGTAGTTACTTTACAATTAAATTTAATTCAATTTATATAAAATCACATGCATCCAAATAAAAACTTGCACTCAAATGAAAAAGAAAATAAAAAGGTAATGGTAAATATTTTAATCTATAAGGATATTTAGCGCTTGTGGATGCCCTAATATCCTATGGTGGAGAGTTCCCAAATCTAAGGGTTCTCCTTAATTCATTTTAAAACTTAAATTACTAAGGTTTGACCTTGTTATATTTAATTAATTGATATGAAATTTTATCATTTAAGTGTTGTAATTACTTATAAGGCACGGGTCCATTTAGGGAACTAAATTGGACCCATGAAAAATCTTGGAATATGTTGGATTTCCTACACCTTGTTTTCATTTTCAAAACGTTTAAATTTACCCACGATTTAATAAATCATTTTAAATTCTTACGCCATGATTAATTTTAATCGTCATTTAATAGTGTGACAAAAATGCCTCGACATGATTATTTTATCGCCGATAATAAATTAAGTTAAAAAAACTCGCTTAAGTGATCTTACACCAAATCACAATATAATGGCGTAGTTGTGATGGGGTTCGCATTGGCGTAATTTTATTTATATCAAACCTTGTCTTATATGATCAAGTGGTTTGGTACCACTTCATCATATTTGCAACTTAGTCACATATGGAGTTAGGAATCTAATGTGTTAACTATATTACTTATATTTTTTATCATTATTATTAATACTATTATTCGGGATATTATTGTTATAATTTAGATGTTTTGGACCTCGTGTTGAATGGGGCGTGAAATTTGGTATTGGAGTTCGGTTTCAACACTTTGGATACTTTGGTTTTTTTTTTATCTTTTGGTGTCTTGAGTTAGGTAAAACCTCATTAGTTAAATATTTCCATAAATTTAAAAGATACCATCTTTCCCTCATGCATGATGATGGGGCATGGTGCTAGGTGAGGTGTAGCGGTGACTCAAGGTCGTGAGAGGTCACCTCTAGCAATTCATAGAGCTGATTTTGGGCCTCGGATCTTAGATGCACTTCAGCAGATGATGAGAGTCATGCAGATGAATTCAGTTCAACTTTGAGATTGTTGGAGAGGTTAGTTAGCATGAAAGTGAGACACATCCAGATTAGGGATCACATTCTTCCACCCACATTCAGATTTTGTCATAGTGAAAGAGGTATCACAACCCCGCAATACATATTTAGAGAATAGTAGAGAAACGCCCTCGTGGATGGGAAATAGGGGTTATATCGATATCTTCTTCAACTTCATCCTCCCATGTATAGAGGCATGATCGATAGTTTTGGGGCCAAGTCATGGCTCCTAAGTTTGGATATTTTCTTTTACTTACATCCATATGAGAGAAACGTCAAGGCTCACCTTGCGATAAACCTTCTTTGAGATGCAAGAAGCATTTTTGGAGTAATGAGGAGTGAATGCTCCATTTTATGCAAGAGACAATTACTTGGGAGTTGTTCGAGGAGTGTTTCTAAGCCCATTATATTTATGATAATTTCATACATAAGAGGATTGATGAGTTTCCCAATCTATGATAGGGGTCCAACACTATAGCCCATTATGAGTTCTATTTTTTGGATCATTTTGCAGTGTGTGGATTATCTCTAAGATGAGAAGTTATAAGTCAACATGTTCATTAGGGCCTAAAAGTAGAATTGGATAGATAGTTAGGATTTTATCTCCTTTGACCTTGGAGAAGGCCATGTAGAAGGTGTACTTAGCTTGAGAGGATAACAAGAGAAGGGCTCGTGAGTTTTGAGATAGGAACATGAGTAAGTTAAATTATGGTGTTTATACTTATCGGGATCACATGTCACGTGGATATACCTCACCCCGAGAGGAGGTTTTAGACTAGCTCGGTGAGCTCGAGACCCTCTCCACACCCACAACAACCCTCTCAAAATTAGGTTCCTCAAGTAATAGAGGACTAGACCAACATAGGATAGTAAGAGAGGTAGGGTGCGAGATGGCCATATTTTGGGTAGAGATAGGAGGCATGTTCATCAACGAACTTATCAAGTTCATTCTCAACATTCCACCGGTGGTAGGACCCAAAAATTTATTCACCAAAGTACAGGAGGGACTCCTTTATAGAGGGATGCACTAGGTTGTTTTATTTGTGGATCCCATGATCACTATGATCGTTTCTATCCACAAATACCCTATTTTTTACGAAGTGAAAAAGGAGCATATTTTTTAGAAAATAATTTATGACTTAGGACACACTCATCATATCTGAATTGTAGTGGAGAACCATTAGGCCGAGCACCATGTCATAATTAAGTATGATTAGAGGTACACTAGTTACTGTTTTATTTGATTCAGGAGATTTTGAATCCTTCATATCACCTTCTTTAGTGGATAGGTGTGGTTTGGTGGCTTCTAGGTAGAATGATAAATTGCAAGTAGAGTTGGACACGTGGGTCAATCTTGTTGTATACACTTATGTGGAGAGTTGTATCCTTGAACTTGGAGTGTTCTCCACTACCTTATACCTTCTTATTATTCTATTGGGATCCTATGAGGTTATTTTAGGTATGGATTGGCTTGATTCCCATTAGGCCAAGGTTGATTATAGGAACAAGATTATAGAGTGTTTTGATGACCTAGGTAGTTCTCGTAGTGATTTCTAGGGTTCATAGACTAGTTTCCCTACATATGATCTACGCTATGCAGTTCAAGGGTGTCAAATTGTTTCTATCACGATCATTGATAGGTCTCGAGGATACTCAACAAGCTCACGTTAGATGAGTACCCTATTTTGTGAGAGTTTGCATACATTTTTCCTAGTGAGCTCCCGATTTGCCACCACATTGAGAGGTGGAATTTTTATTGACCTTGTTCGAATTTTACACTCATTTCTGTTCTCCAAATAGGATGACTACTCCTAAGATCCATGAGATAAAAATTCATTTAGAGGAGATGCTAGAGAAGGGCCTCATTTGACCTAGTGTGTCTCCTTGGGGCACACTAGTGATTTTTGTGAAGAAGGATGGATCCCTTCATTTGTGTGTCGACTTTAGATGCTTGAATAAGGTAATGTGAAGAACCATTAGTATCTTCCCCGTATAGATGAATTTTTGCTCAAATGATGGGATCCATAGTATTTTCTAATATATATTTGAAGTTAGGTTACCATCAACTTCAGATCGCAAAGACAGATATTCATAAGATAACTTTTCATACTTGGTATGGGCATTACAAGTTCACAATGGTCCCTTTTGGTTTGACCAATGCCTACGAAGTGTTTATGAGCCTAATGATTGGGGTTTTAGGACCTTATTAGACATATTTTTCATTGTATTTATAGATTATATTTTTATTTATTCACGCTAAGTAGAGGAGCACTTGAGGTAGGTATTACAGGTTTTGAGGGAACACTGACTTTTTGGCAATTTGGAGAAGTGTTCCTTCTTTCAAACCGAGATTCAATACTTGGGACACACCATTACATGAGAGGGTATCTTTATAGGTCCCTTGAAGAGTCGAGCTATTATTGATTAGCGAGCCCCCACCACAATGTATGAGGTTAGGATTTTCATGGGGATAGATGGGTATTATTGCACATTTGTACAAGATTTCTCTATGATTTCTAATCCTATCACTTCTCTTTAGTGCAAAGGGAAGAAGTTATGTTAGTCAGAGAAGTGTGAGTATGCATTTTAGTTGCTCAAGGAACATTTAACACCTACACCCATCCTTGCATTTCTAGATCCTTTGGCTGATTTTTTCATTTACACACAAGCCTTGATAGAGGGAATTGAAGTGGTTCTCATGCAATAACATCGTGTCATTTCTTTCAAGTCCTGCAAGCTCAAGGATTACAAAATTTACTATCTTACCCATGATCTTGAGCTTGCAGCAGGTGGTTCATAACTTACTCCTTTGGAAGAATTTTCTATTGGGCATGCCATTTTTTTAGGACAGATCATTTGAGCCTTCAACACATCTTTACTCATCCCAACCTCAACACTCGGTAATGGTGTTGGATGAATTTCCTCTATGAGTGTGATATGGACATCCAAAGTAAATCAAGGAGAAAGAGAATGTCACTATATATGCTTTGAGTAGATGGAAACATGAGATTTATGCCTTGACCCTATGATTAGACCTCCGAGTAAGGATACTCCATAATTTACTGGTGAAAGATTCTACGAGGGTGTCGGAGAGTAATAGATTATCAAGTTCCCTTGGAGGTAAAGTATACAAGCTTCATCTTAGCGTAAGATGGTCTTATTTAGTACCGAGAGACGTATCTACATTCCTAGAGTAGGAGAATTGTGTTGTTTTTTCTTTCAAAGGCTCATCAATCCCCTTATGCAACTCATCCTGGGGTTAAAAATATGCATGCAAACTTGAAATAGTTATATTTTTTCCTTGGATTGTGCTGTGATATTGCATATTTTGTAGCTCATTGTCTCGAGTGATAAAGGGTGAAGGCCAAGCATTCTCACCATGTTATCATTCTTTACCCACATGATATTTTGGAGTGGAAGTAGGAAGTGGTTTCTATGGATTTAATTTTTGGTCTTCTCACTTCATTACATCATCATGATTCCATCGTGTTGATGATGGAGAATTTTACCAAGGTTACCCACTTTTCTCTCGATGAAGGTCACTTATAATGTAGTTGCCATTGCACATGTTTTTATGGATAATGTGGTGAGGTTGTATGGTATTTTGAGGATGATAATTTTTGATCGAGACATTATCTACACTTATGAGTTTTGGACATATTTTCATTCATCCTTGGGTACTCAAATCAATTTTAGTTCAACATATCACCCTCAGATAGATGGACAGACAAAGAGGGTGAACCAAGCACTATAAGATATGATATAGATGTACGTTATGGATTAGCGAGAATAAGTGGGAGCACTACCTATACCTTGTTGAGTTCACTTATAATAACAATTTCCACAATTATATTGGCATGGTGCCTTATCAAGCCTTATATGGGAGACCTGTTAGACACCCTTGAGCTGGGCCAGATTAGATAACGAGGATTGTTCTTAGCCTCACTTATCTTTAGTACATGGAGTAGTAGGTTGTTATCATTATGAAGTGTTTTGAGTAGGATTGTGCACACTAGAAGGCATAGGATGAAACAAAGAGGGAAGAGAATCACTTCCTTATGGATGACAAGGTTTTTCTGAGAGTGAATCCACACAAGATTCAAATCCGTTATGGAAAGGGCTCTAAGTTATCATCTTGGTTTATTAGACATTTTGAGATTATGAATTTTATTGGTCCTTTTAATTATCTCTTAGCTCTACCACCACACTTATCCCATGCCCATGATGTGTTTCACGTCTTAGTGTTGTGGAAGTATGTTCCGTACACTTCTCAAGTTTTGGATTGTTTGGCCTTGCGGTGGAGGATGAAGGAAAATTTGATTTTGGATCCCATGCGTATTCGGAGAAAAGGAGGTTAGCCCTTTGGGGGTGAGACCCGGACCAAGTTAGGGTCTAGTGGGACATATATGATGAGACTGTAGCTACTTGGGAGGATGTAAAACCATTCCAAACCTAATATCCTTACCTCTTTTCAAAGTGACATCCCGGAGGACGTCAATTTCTAGGAGATGGGGATGTAGCTCCCACATATTTTATGACTTTCATTTTGAGTTTTACCAACTCAGTATCACAATTTATATGATGAAAAAAGATATTGCTATTATGTTCTACCATTTTGATGTGACATTGCTACATGGTATGGTTATTTTCTATCTAGGATGCTAACTCTTGATGACATGATATCGATGGGCATATGATGCCTATGTTTATTAAACATTTATATGTATTGAGATGATGTTATGATTAGATTTTATCACAATCACTTATAGTTTATATGATTCATCCTAGATGCATGCTCATAAACTTTTTTTGCTATGTTTGGATGATTCATTACTATGATGCATTGTTTTATCTAGTTGTGATCGTGTATGGATGATTGTTATGATGCATAGAGATGTTATTGTATTTTTGATTATTGGTGTTGGAAATATATGATGTTTTCCTTGAGTGTGTAGGTGATGGTTTTTTTCAATATGAGAAACATGGGACTCGGGAGACATACTCTACCTAGCATGACAGGAGGCCTTGAGAGGAAAAACTTCCCTTTCTTGATGATTGCAGTATTTTATTTGTCTATTTAGACCTTGGTTTATATTTTAATTTTCATACCTATGTGTTTATATTAGTCCTTATCTTAACAATTTGGAATGTGCACCTCTTGTTATAGTTTCTTCTTGTTTAAACTTAACCCTCTTTTGTTTAATGTTAATCTAGTGCTTAATGTTACCCCTTTTTTTTTTAGTATTTTATTATCTTTGGGGTGTTGTGATTAGTATAAAAGGGATACGGTGAGCCTAATTTCCCCTCCTAAATGCCACATCTTTCCCAAAATTGGATTTAGGAAAGATGTGCCATTTAGGAGGGATATATTGCAAACAAATGACCTCACTCTCCTTGAAAATAGGCCCCTAACACCCTGGTAGCTATGAAGTAGTGTGAAATTTTTTCTCTATTATGTCAAAAACTTCCCTCAAGTCGGATACAATATCTTCTTGGATGTGGAAAATCAATTCAGGTCTCTAGATAGGAGGGTTACCAGGAATAGCCATAGGTATGAGACATAAGGTTCTGTCACTCTTAGAATTCCAAAAAATAACGGAATATTTGAATTTTTTTGTATTTTTGTGATTCATATTAAGGGTGTAGAATTTTCCAAGTCTACCCCATAGTGGGCACTAAAAATTGTTGGTGAAAAAAATTTTAGGTGAAAAATTGGTGCATATTCGTCAAGGTTCAAAACTTTAGGTCCCTCTACTTGAATTATGCAACTCCATTTATTATGCATGAATGAAAATGAAATTTGTGGGTGGTCTAAAGGCTGGGGATCCAACCAAAACACTCCACTTTACCTATGGTAAAAGCTTACAATTTCTTGCAGAGGAGGAATTTGTTGAGAAGGTAGGAAAGGGAGTGGGAAAATGGAAGGGGGATTAATATCTTAGGTAGAAAATCATATGCTTGTAGACATTAATCAAAAAAATTCAGCACACATATATAGAAAGAAAACAACTTTGTTACTAACATCAAGACAAGGTAGAATTAGGAACATAAAGTTTCAAAGTAATTCACTCATCAAGAAAAGCAAGAAACTCCTTTCTTCTTCATTAATGTTTTGGAAAAAATGTATATAGTGAGGAATGGAAGAACATGTGAGGAAGGAGAATGGAAGAAATAGCTATCTCTTTTTCTTTTTCACAAGTAGTTATCTACTCTTGAGCATACAAAATTGACAACCCTTAAGAATGGGGAAGTCATTACATTATATAGACTTAGAAAGGACTCTTCACCTACCCCCATGTGTCTTTTCACTTGTCTTTTCCACTTGTGACTCTTGATATTCCTAGGAAAGAACATTAAGTCCCCTTTTATTAATTAAGGGTAACTTATTACATTTTTTGACTATAGTCACATTAGTGAATAAGACAAAAATAAAAAGTGCAACCTCCCAATGAAGAATTAGAATGTGAAGGAAGATAGAGGGAGGGGGAGTGAAGAGAAGAAGAGGATGGCTACTCATGTTGTAGAAGAAGCTTTACGCCAATGGAATTTTTGAGAGCCCTTTAGGAGAAATATCAATATCCTTAAACTTCATTGCACCTTTCCGCTACACATGCCACTTTCTCGGCTTGTGGGATGTGAAAAAAACTTAATGACTTGATCCAATTTTCAGTGAGGGAGTTGATGTGCTTGCATTTTGAATACCAAGATTGATGATCTCTTGCGGTGTTGGATATGACTTCCCTTATCTCTACTAAAGACTCCAATGCGTCTTCATTGAATGAGAATGGATCTCCGGCCTCCATTATTGAATAGATCTTGAAAGGCCCCAACAAATCATCTAATGAGGTATATTCATCTACCATTGGCACTATAAGATTTTGCACTTTAACATTGGCATTATTTTGCATCTCTTCAACATGTTCCTCATATCAATCAAGTTCACCAATGGCGCAATTCATCATTTCATAGTGAGTGACCAAATTTTGAGCCCAGACTTGAGATAAGTCATCTGGTGCTAAAGTAAAAACACCTTTGATTATTAGCAGGGATGATTTGACCTTACCCAAATTAATGACCAAAGTGTGTAAACTTTATCCTTGTGATCCTTCTCTAATTCAATCCCTTATCATGTCATGATAACTTTCATGGCCTTCACCTTCATGTATTTCAACAATGTTAAGATCTCCGAAAGCAACACCTTCCCTTTCTCAAGGATCTTGTTCACCCACTTGTCATTCGCTCTTCCCTGCATGGTGAAACCTTGTGTTTTTTTATTGACTGGGGTCAAAGCTACGATAAGAGTACCTTCTTTAGAAGGAAGGGAGGTTGTGGCATTTTGATCCAAGAGTACTTGCACATATGAAGTGAGGGTCTTGATATGGTCTTCCACTTAATCCATGTTTTCCTTGTATTCTTGATTTCTCATGAGAAGGCGAGTGGAAGACTCCTGAAATAGATGGGCATCACCCTCATGTGTCACTAGCCCAAGTGGGATAGTTTTGATTTCATAGTCTAATGGTACCATTTCGTTAAGGGGCTTGATGACCTTGGGGCGAGATACCTCCACATATTGATTACCTAAAGCACCGTTGAAGAAGCAAGAGGCAATCTGAGCTTTCTTTCCTTTCTTGACCTTCATCATTGTAAATATGGATTGGAAGTTAGGGACCACCACCTATTGGATAGTGCGTGTCTCTTTCCAATCATATCTTGTACCCATGATAATGTCTCATTTATCTTTGGCTCAATGTTGGGCATGATAGAAATTTCTGCTATGGTGAGAAGGTGGGTTATGGACTAATTTGACAAGCAAAGCCATAGTAGATGAAGTGCTCTGAGTTTTCTGAATGAAAAGTGGTTGAGAAACATTTATCTCACCTTGTTCCAAGATTCCCAATTTTTCTTGAGTTGCTTTGGTCTTCTTTTGAGTTCTCTCATGGTGCGATGGGTCAGATTCCTTGGACTTTCTCTTTTTCACCTTTTTAGAATGAGTTGAACTTGAAGCTTTATTTGTTGCCACCAAGGTTAGAAGAGGAGATTCTTGTTTCTCGAGAGTGCAAAGCCCTCCTGATTTGATGAACGTCACCCTATTCTTCTTGAACTAAGATCTTGATATTCAAATCACTACGTGAGTCCTCTCATTTATGTCACCTAATTCTCTAATGCTCCAAGAAACTCGAGGGAGAGGCGAAGCTTTCACAACTGGGTACATTGGATCATATAGCTCAGTTCCATCATCTTCTATGCCTTACTCAAACCAATAAAATTCTAACTTCCTCATTTGATCCACATCATTATCATGTGATATTTTCTTCTCACTTAGTTATCATCAACACAGTTCACCCAATAATCCTCAACTTACAGCACATGATGCAAGTCGGGGATGTGGAACACATAAGGGGTGCTCCAGATGTCAAATTTATCCCTAAAGTATAAGAAAAGAGATTCAACTGAGAGAAATAGGCCTCCAAGTTAGATGCATTGATGAGATATTTACAAGAGAATATTCCCAAGGAGATGGGGAAAGCTATACCTTTCTTCTTCCTACTTTTGAGCTTCTCATTGACATGTGCCAGTTACCTATAGAGTTCAAACATGAAAATCTTGTCACTTAGGTACCGAGGGATTTTTCATGGAGAAAATTCAAATCCAACTACCCTGATGTATGAGAAGTAGAAAAATATGCGAAAAAAGATATGTACTTTTGAATTAATGAGGCATCTTGTGAGGACAATCTGAACTCAGGTTTCCTTTGAGTAATCTCACTGCATACATGGTGAGTGCATCATTCACCATAAAAACGTTGTGGCTACTTTATTTCAAAATCACGTGTGGGTATCTCTTGTAGGAAGGTTCCTTTTGAGAGATGTTTTTTGTGAGCTTCAAACCCCTATAGGATCTTGTACTAGCAAGATCATACACTAGATATAATGTCATGGAGAACTTCCTTGTGATTGGGAGTTGGAAAAATTTTAAGTGGATGTTGTCACTGATGATTTAGCCCCAATAAATAATTTTTTTCCCTCTAAAATGGTGATGATGAAAATACTAGCCATTCATGAAACTATTTGGTGCTTTCCTCTCCCATCCCCGCTCAAAATATTGACAACATCGAATACCCTTCATGAAATTTGTGTCTGGACCAAGATTTAAGCACGTGGGAAGGTTTTCTCACTTGCTTCAACTAAGACCCCAATGCAAGGCCCTATAGATAAGAGTATGTCTTATCCCATTCACTTGTTTTGAAATCCTTTAGGATGACAACCATGTTTCCCCAAGTCATAATATGCATACTCGTGATATCCCATTGGTTATGAGTACTACCAAGATCGAACTATCATATGCTCGTATGATTCTTGTGTCAGTTCATAATGCCGAGAACACGCAATGAACAATTATATTCTCTGAAATGATAGAGGATGACCATTTGTAGAATACAAACCACTTGTATAGATCTTCTCTTCAATAGGCTCTCATGGTCCACGCGCATCTGGCTTTTCAGGTCTTCCAAATCCATGTGAGTGACATCATTGTTTCATCGATGATGAGAGATGAAACAAGATCCAAAATAGCAAATTTGAACTTCATTATAGCAAAAACAATTAGGTTAGAGAAAAAGATGAAGATAGACACTTTCTACACATAAAACATGCACTTTCTATTTTTAGTAGGTGGGAATCTATGCCTGGTTTTTCTACTTTTTTTTTTTTGTTCTTTTTTAAGTATCATAAGATTTTAACATACCATGTACACTTTCATTTGGGTCATTTTCATGATCTTTGTCAATTTCTATTTTTAGAAAGTGCTTTTTTACTTTTTTGCTGTTTGTCACTTTTTGAATTTTTGTTTGCTTTGTCTTTATTGTTGAATTCTAGATGCATTGTCTTCAGAAGGTTTGCTTTTTTATATGGTTCCTATTTATAGTAAGTATAAAGACTAGATACTTACAATTTTATAAGTTTCACTTCCCTATTGATTGACGATGAAAACAACTTTGTTGGAATAGGTTTGCTCTCTGGAACACTTGGTCGAAATTTCATCACAAATCATCTTTCGAAATGATGGGAAATAAAAAATGTGATTATAGAGCACATAATGAGGGTTTTATACCATAAAAAATCCATAGATGATAGAATTTTTGTTACATATGTCTTAAAGGCACCTAAATCATGGAACTATGAAAAAATTTCATGTATGTTGTCCACTCAAAATTCCCCACTCTGACAAAAGTAAAAAATTTCAAAATTTTGAGTCTAAGTGTTCAACAAGTGGTGGTGTGAAAAAAGTCTTGGAAGTCTAAAAAATCTAAGTTTTGGGTCATTCTATAAGTATTTCGGGCCTGTCGCTTGACATTTTTGTCCCAACCGGCCCCAATACGAAAGTGCATTTTGTTTCGCCGAAACCTCCGAATTTGTCCCATTTTCGGCCCGCTTCGGAAGTTTTTGTCCCAAGTGTCCTCGGGGTTATCAGGCGAGATGTTCCTTTCGGCCGAACCGCCTACTTCGCACTTTCTGTCCCAAATGTCCCATTTCAAAAGTGCGCTCTGTTCCAATTTCACCCGAACCGGCCGAGTCGCGTACTCCGGAACTTTTTGTCTCAAATTTCTCAAGTTCAAACTTAAAGTGCACTCTGTTCCATTTTCGGCCGATTCGCCCGATTTCGTCCCAACTGTCCCGAGTTCCAAATTGCTCTCTATTCCCCGATCGGCCGAAACTCCCGAGTCGCGCACCTCGAGCTCTTTGTCCCAAATCAAAAATGCAAACTGCTCCATTTCGACCGAAACACCCGAATCCGGCTTTTTCAAGCGCTGGCCCCAAATGTCCCAAAATGCATTTGTGCGTCCTCTCCCTGTTTCACCCGAATCGGCCGAGCCACGTGTTTCGCGCATTCGCGTCTCACTTGTCCCAAGCGAACCAACGGTCATTCATACTTAGTTTTTCCCGCTCTACCCGAATATGCTGTTTTTCAAAATATGAATTCAAATGCGCATTGATTATCCTTCTCTCTCCTCAACGGCTATATAACGGGCAAAACCTCCTTTGCAATTCTTACATTGTTTCGAACCCTTGCAATTTGAAAACCCGCGCATGTCCCCTCCCTCTGAAACTCCTTTCCGAGCTTGGTTTGCAGCTCACATTATCAATATGAAGATCAAGCTCCTGGAGGAAGCTTGGGAGAACTAAAGAAGCAGTTACGAAGGACGAAGTTCAAGACGCCGGTTACATCAGTTTTCAAAGATATTCGTTGTCATCCTCAAGATGAAATTTCTGGTGTGTCCCTCGTGGCAAGGACATGGCTGAGACGTGGAGGAAAACTCAAGCAGCGGCTCGAAGACAAGTGGGTCCTTCTCTAACTGGACACTGTCTCCTTCCCCTTCTTTCTCTCTTCTCGCCATTCCTTTCGTATTCCATGTAATTAGTTAAGAAATTGCGTTTGCATTCCTTAACTATTCTCTAGTTAAAAAAGAAAGGTTATGAGGAGTAACCGAATTGTAAGCTATATAATGGCCTTCTGCTGCGCCATTTTGAAAAGGAGGAAGAACTTGGCATATTTTCTTGTTAGTGTAAATAGATTATAGAGAAATCAATACGTATGACTTTCCTTTCTTTGTCTATCCGATCTCTCTGTCTGCTCTAAGCTTTCATTTTTTTTTGTGAAGATCATTTATCTCAAATTCTAGTCTCATCGATTGCATACTTTTCAACTTTTGCAAGCTCGGTGATCTTGTATAACCAAGAAGGAACTTTATGTCCTTGATTAATGAATCTATGTTACGTTAAGAAACTTTGCTTCGCAGATGTTATTTACGTAACTTTGTGTCTTTAAATTCCATCTTACTTGTTCTATACGAATGATCTTGTTTTCAATTCACGGTGACTTCGCATACATAAAGAATTACTCGATATCTATAACTTTCGTTTGTTTCGTAATAAGGGAACCTCTCCCATTAAAGAGGAGGGACTTCTTGTCCCCTCGTTGCTCTTCTTAAAAGTCCTATTTGACGACCAACAGGTTTTTGCGATCTGCTACTGGGAAAATCGCATTCTAGTTCTGTAATTTTTGATCATCTTTGATCTCGCGACTCGCGCTTTACTCGAGGGAGAAGGACCCTTGGTATTGAAGACTCTCGCCAACTTTTGAGCAGCAGGTTTTCCTTTCCTTCAACAAGAAATAGAAGGACTCATTCGACAAGCACACCACTGCTCAAGAAAGAAGTCCTACGGGTGGTATTCCTTCAGAACCTGCTAGTCCCAATCTACGAGCTTTGACTCTCGCTGGTGTTAAAGTTCCTCTCCAAGCCATTTTTCCAAGAATGGCGGCACAATTGCCATGGGGTCGGCTGTGGTTCGCCCCCGGCCCTTACTCACCTCTACATGTAGAGGTAACCTAAGAACTTCCCGAAATTCAAAGGTGATGGCAAGGTACATCCTGATGAACATATTGCAGCCTTCATAGTTGCATGTGGGGTTTTGGGAGTCGAATATGAAGACGTCTCCGTAAGGCTGTTTGTTGAGACGTTACAAGATAATGCTGCTGATTGGTTCTATCACCTTCCGGCCGGTGCTATAACCGACTGGGACACAATGAGAACTCGGCCGAGAACCGCTTTTGGCAAGATGTGCATGCCTTGCTTGCCCAAGTCTCTCAGATAAAGAAAGATTCACAAGAGCCCATGAGGGAATTTGTGGCCCGGTTCAACAGGTTGGTAAATAAAATTCCAACGCCTACCCAACCTGTCGACCAAATTCAAAAGTGTTTCTTCCTAAATGCTCAATCGCCCAAAGTTAGTTATGCACTAAGAAGGGCTAATCTCGGAACACTAGCTCTGGATCAAGAACTGGCTGTTAGTATCGAAGATGACTTGATCATGTCAGGGAAGTTGAGAAGAGACCCTCCCAAATCTAAGTCTGCTGCTTCTTCCTCTTCCACCCCTCGGACCTAAGTCTCGATCCATTAGTCCGTAAACTCGCAAATGATCTTGTCATTATAAAGAAACAGCTTGGCTCAAAGATGCCCCGTATGCAGATGTTCCAAGAAGAAATTTTCAGCCCAGAAATCATTTTCCTGCTCCTCACACAAGACTAGCACTTGAAGGACCTCCTATTAAGGTTCCTGTGAACGCAACCTGTGAAGTTGAAGAGCCAGATGATGATGAAGCTTGCGAGGAGTTTGTGGAGGAATTTGATGATGAAAGAGGAACTTGAGGGATCTAAGTGAATTTCTTTACCACTAAGGGCATGATGATTATGATGAAGTGGTAGCAGACATGAACAAGGAACTGTCATGACTCAAGAAGCATAAAGCAGAGGGAGAAGGTGACCCACCACCTAAGAAATCCAAGGAGCAATGGAAACTATCCTCGTAATTGCAAGAAGAGGATCTCCTATCCCTACTTCTGCCTACACAAGGTGAGTCCTATCAATCCAGTTACCAAAGTTGCTTCTTCTTTTTCTCCTAAAGTTGATAAGCCTAGAATTCCAAATGATGATGGCCCGTCCACTTCTGGATCCTTTGATATTGTTGATCACCTGAAAAAGACCAAGGTACAAATCTCAGAAGCTGAGTACTATCAAACCCATCCCAAAGCCTTTGCCAAAATGATCCACTTTGTTAATTCCAACTCTAAGACCACTTCTAAAGGCCTTTTACCTACTCCTCCTTCTGCACCACAGCCAAGTCTGGTAGCTGCTGTCACCTCCCCTGGTGACAAAATTAAACCATTTTATGTAACACTTCTCATAGCTGGCCATAGGCTCAGTAATTGTGTCATAGATTCTGGAGCCTCAGATAATGTGATGCCTGCTAAAGTAGCTCATGCTTTAGGCTTGACCCTCACTCGTACTTATGGATCCTGCTACTCCATGGAGAGTAAGGAAGTGCCTTTGGTTAGAAGGATTAAAGATGCACAAGTGGCCTTTGCCGCTTTGCTTTGCCGAAAAGAAAGTCTTGGCTACCATCCTGGTCGCAGAGACATTCCTCCTTCTTATGGAATGTTGCTTTAGAAACTTCCAGAAAGATGTGGGCGGGGAGATTCAAATGGATTGGTCACATGCACTCATACCTGTCAATGGACACATGAAGAAGTTACTACCTGAGAAGCAGTAGTATATTGTGCAGAAAATGGATGATCCTAAGGCACAAATACTCTATGAGGATATGGGGCATGGTAATTACATGATTTTGTCCCCTGATGAAATCCAACCCTCCAAAGTATCACCTAAAGATCCCAATGGTGTTTGGATTTTAGAATTTGATGGAAGTTGTTCCTCAAATCTGGTTCTGGAGCTGGTGTCCTGCTAGTGTCACCTGAAGGATGCCTACATCCTTTTTCATTTAAGTTGCAGTTTGAAAACACTAATAATACAGCAGAGTATGAGGCTCTCATTCTTGGACTGCAAGTGGCCAAAGAACGAGGTGTGAAGAACCTCTAGCTCGTCGATGCAGAGTTGATTGTAAGGAGTCGAAACCTCTTTCGGTGTAAAAATGGGAGGTCAAGCATTACAGAATCAGGTTTGGGATTCCATTGAATTCCTTGATGCTTTCTCTATTGAAGCAATACCTAGAGAAAAGAACAGCAGGGCTGATTCACTGGCTGTCTCAGGGTCACTACTGATTCCCCATCCTGAATTCTCTCAGGATAAGTTCACTATTGAAATGGTCCACCGGCCTAGTGTACCTGACAATACCAATAACTGGCAAGTTTTCAACGATGACCAGCATTTGCTTTCCTTCCTGGAACTCAAGGGTAATTTCGAACAACTGTATTTTGAGGGAAGTGACAACCTGCCTCGTGAGAGTGTGTCCTCTGACCAAGCCGTCACCCAAGGAGAAGAAACAGATCAAGATGGATGCATCAATCTCAAAGGAAACAAGATTCCTAAAGGGTTGGTGAGTTTGGAGGAACTATTTGATAAGCATGACAGGTATGTGAAATCTAAAGCTTTGATGGACCTCAAAGAATCACCGAGTATGATAAGATTGATATTGGGAGTTCTAATGACCCTAAGCTGGTAAATATTGGAAAATGTTGTACAGCAGATGAAAGGAGAAAAGCAATTGATCTTCTAAGAAGGTATAAGGACGTTCTTGCATATTCTTATGAAGATCTGAAAGCCTTCAAGCCAAAAGATATGCAGCACTCGATTCCTCTCAAACCAGGAATTAAGCCTTTCAAGCAGAAACAGAGACAATACAACCCCAAAGTAGCTGACACCATCTTTCAGGAGATACAGAAGTTGTTGAAAGCTAAAATTATCTTTCCTATTCACCATTCAACATGGATTGCAAATATTGTGCCTGTCAGAAAGAAGAATGGTGAGATCCGCATCTGTGTTGATTTCAGAAACCTGAATCAGGCTTCTCTGAAGGATAATTACCCTTTGCCTATGATGGATCAAGTATTGCAAGCAGTAACAGGATCGAAATGTTATCTATGCTTGATGGATTTTCTGGATATAATCAGGTAGAGGTGGATACTGTAGATCAACACAAAACAGCTTTCACTACTCCTTGGGGTACCTTTGCCTACAAGAGAATGCCTTTTGGGCTTATTAATGCTGGTGCCACTTTCCAGAGAGCTATGGATCTGGCTTTGGAAGCTTAAAAGGAAGTGTATTGTCATCTACCTTGATGACCGACAGAAGTTGTTTTCCAAGACAAGAGCGGATCATTTTGATCACCTAGAGACGCTTCTGGCCGAGATGCCGAGAGCATGGGATTTCTTTCAATCCTAAAAATATGTCTTCTCGTGTTACGAGAGGAAAACTATTAGGGCACATTTTCTCCAAGGATGGTATTAAGATTGATCCTAAATGAGTTCAAGCCATCTAGCAAATTCCTCTCCCAACCAGTAAAAAGGGCGTGCACTCCTTCTTCGGTAAGATCAACTTTTTAAGAAGGTTCATCCCTGATTTTGCTGAATTAACTTTGAATATTTCTCAGATGATGAAAGGGAAGCAAACATTTGGTTGGTCTTCTGAAGGAAAGGAATCCTTTGAGGGTATCAAGAGAGCTATCGCTAAAACTCCAGTTTTAGCTGTCATTTTCCGATTTCAAAGAAAGATTTCATCATCTATTGCTATGCTACAGATAATACCTTGGCTGCTGTGTTAACTCAAGAAGACTCTGATGAGCATGAGCTACCAATTGCGTTCATGAGCTATATTCTGAAGGATCATGAGTTAAAATACACCATGATGGAGAAGCATGCTTTTGCAAAGGTGGTCAAAGCTCACAAGGCTTTCACTTTTACATCCTCAACTCTCACTCCAAGATACCACCGTTAAGTCAATTCTCACACAACAAGAATTTGGATCCAAGAGAGGGAATTTGGGTTCTAAGGTCCAAGAGTATGACATTGACATTAAGCCGACCAAGCTGATTGGTGGAAAAGGTCTTTGTGAGCTCATTCTTTCAAGGAGCTAAGCATGAACTACCGGAGAAAGTTGACCTTCCTACTGCTCATTCCTTAGTTTAGTTGGGACGAATGGTATTCGACATCGCCCATTTTCTCACCTATGGGGAATTCCCTTCTCATTTAATCCAAAGAAAAGAGGACTTAAATGAAAGCACAATATGTATTATGGGAAAATGCTTTGTTTAAACGTGGCTTGGATGGGAGATTTCTAAAGTGTGTGGACAAGGAACAACAGAGAAAGTTGCTCTCATCTTTTCATGATCATGCATGTGGAGGGCAATTTTCATCAACGGTTACTGCTCACAAGATACTCCGTGGAGGATACTACTGGCCTTCCTTGTTTAGAGATGCATCCAAGTGGGTGGATAAATGTGAGGCCTGCCAGACCTTTGTGGGAAGACCTAAATTGGCTTCTTTGCCTCTCAAGCCAGTTGTGATTGAGGAGCCATTTCAACAGTGGGGTTTGGACTTCATTGGTACACTCAATCCTGCTTCTAGTGCTGGTCACACTCATGTACTTACTGCCACTGACTACTTCACCAAATGGGTGGAAGCTATTCCGGTCAAGAGCACTACTTCAAGTGGTATGCAACTTCATCAAAGAGAACATCTTGGTAAGGTATGGTGTACCTAACAAGATTAGAATGAATAATGCTTCAAACTTCTCCTCAACCGAGATAATGGATTTTGCTACGGGTATGGCATCTCTCTGAAGCTCATTCTTCAAATTATTACCCAGGAAATGGGCAAGCAGAATCCACAAACAAGAACCTGGTGACTATCATAAGGAAGTTGGTCAATGAGTCTCAACGAAACTGGCACAAGAAGCTATATGATGCTCTTTGGGCAGACAGGATCACACCTAAAAGAGCCATTGGAATGTCCCCTTTTCAAGTGGTGTATGGAGTAGAAGCTCAACTGCCAGTAACAGTGGAACTGCCGGCCTTGCACCTGATGAAGGCCATTGAAGATACCAGTTTCAGGGATGCTTTAGATAAAAGGATCATGTACCTGCACAAACTGAATGAAGACAGATTGGAGGTTGCTGATAGGATATTCGTTCACCAGCAGAAGGTAAAGGTCCTGTTTGACAAAAAAGCTAGGTTCAGAGAGTTCCAAGTTGGAGACACCGTGCTGTTATGGGACAAAAGACATGAACCTCGTGGCAGCCATGGAAAGTTTGATTCCCTGTGGCTCGGACCTTTCAAGATCAGACACTTTGCTGGTAAGAACTCTTTCTATCTTGATTACATGGATGGTTCCCCCTCCCACTTCCTTATAGTGGGTAGTATTTGAAGTTGTTCAAGTCCTAGGTGACTAGGGAGTCCCTTTGTACATTCTGTACAGTGTTGTTTTGCTTCTCTGCTTTTGGTGTGTTTCCCTTCTGTTGCTTTTGTGTGTTGCCCTCTGTGTTGGTCTGTTTTTGACTCCGTTGCCCAAGGGATAAGGCACTGGTCTGCTTCACCAAGTTTGTCTAAGTTCTTGCCTTGTCTCATTCCTTGAATTTATGCCAAGTCATCCCCAGAAGGAGCCAGCTGTTGTCCACTCAAAATTCCCCACTCTGTCAAAAGTAAAAAAATTTCAAAATTTTGAGTCTAAGTGTCTTTTCTGTCGAGCTGGTGGTGTGAAAAAAGTCTTGGAAGTCTAAAAAATCTAAGTTTTGGGTCATTCTCAGAAGTATTTCAGGCTGTGAACATTTTTGTCCCAAGCTGTCCCAAGTACGAAAGTGCATTTGTTCCCGATCGGCCGAAACCTCCAATTTGTCCCATTTTCTTGCCCGTCGGAAGTTTTTGTCCCAAGTGTCCCGGGTTAATAGATGTTCCAATTTCAGCCAACCGCCCGAACCGACTTCGACTTTCTTATCCCAAATGTCCCAATTTCAAAAGTGCGCTCTGCTCCAATTTCACTCGAACCGGCCGAAGCCCCAAATGTCCCAAAATGCATTTCAGTGCGTATTCTCCTATTTCACCCGAATGGGTCGAGAAGCCGCGTGTTTCGCGCATTCGCGTCTCACTTGTCCCAAGCGAACCAACGGTCATTCATACTTAGTTTTTCCCGCTCTACCCGAATATGCTGTTTTTCAAAATATGAATTCAAATGCGCATTGATTATCCTTCTCTCTCCTCAACGGCTATATAACGGGCAAAACCTCCTTTGCAATTCTTACATTGTTTCGAACCCTTGCAATTTGAAAACCCGCGCATGTCCCCTCCCTCTGAAACTCCTTTCCGAGCCTGGTTTGCAGCTCTGTTACTATCAATATGAAGATCAAGCTCCTGGAGGAAGCTTGGGAGAACTAAAGAAGCAGTTACGAAGGACGAAGTTCAAGACGCCGGTTACATCAGTTTTCAAAGATATTCGTTGTCATCCTCAAGATGAAATTTCTGGTGTGTCCCTCGTGGCAAGGACATGGCTGAGACATGGAGGAAAACTCATACCATTCATCTTTTCAAGACAAGGAAGAGGACACTGTCTCCTTCCCCTTCCTTCTCTCTTCTCGCCATTCCTTTCGTATTCCATGTAATTAGTTAAGAAATTGCGTTTGGCATTCCTTAACTATTCTCTAGTTAAAAGAAACGGTTACGAGGAGTAACCGAATTGTAAGCTATATAATGGCCTTCTTTGCGCCATTTTGAAAAGGAGGAAGAACTTGGCATATTTTCTGCAAGTGTAAATAGATTATAGAGAAATCAATACAGAAGGACTTTCCTTTCTTTGTCTATCTGATCTCTGTCTGTTCTAAGCTTTCATTTGTTTTCTTTGTGAAGATCATTTATCTCAAATTCGTTAGTCTCATCGATTGCATACTCTTCAACTTTGCAAGCTCGGTGATCTTGTATAACCAAGAAGGAACTTTGTGTCCTTGATTAATGAATCTGTGTTACGTTAAGAAACTTTGCGTTCTGGCAGATGTTATTTACAGAACTTTGTGTCTTTAAATTCCATCTTACTTGTTCTATACGAATGATCTTGTTTTCAATTCACGGTGACTTCGCATACATAAAGAATTACTCTGATATCTATAATTCTGTTTGAAGAATAAGGGAACCTCTCCCATTAAAGAGGAGGGACTTCTTGTCTCCCGAGCTCTTCTTAAAAGTCCTATTTGACGACCAACAATGATAGAAGTAACGAACCATCGGTTTGGAAGTTATGAGAAAATCATTGTTTTAGCTATCATGGCTTCCTCGTAATAATTTTCTAGTTATTTTGGTAAATTTGCAGGCTCTTTTGAGATTTGGAATGTCTCCAATGGCTTCCTAGGTTGGCCCTGGAAAAAAATGGGGAGGAAAAGGCAAATAGGGATATTTAAAAGGTAAAAAAGGGCTATTTTTGAATCATGAAAGCTTGCTTTACTTTACACTTTTATAAAAGCAAAGGGAGGCACACTTTGTGTCCTAACTATCTCCAAATGGTTATTCTATAGGTGTAAGATAATTTTCCCCTTCCCAAGCCTAACATGTGGTGGGAGTTGATAAGCGAACATGGAAGATGAGAGTGAAGATTTATAGCACTCTGCAAAAAGTTAGAGGTCGTGGTACAAGACCGGAGAGAGGGCTAGTGGGGTGGGGAAAATTTTAATGTCCCCTGCATGGGGTTGGGAAATTAGGGGGGTAGAAAAGTGTGCCCTAGGCTTGGGAGGCTTCATACTTAGTCAATTTTGTGAAATTTGGTACTTAGAAGTGTTGAGTTTTTAAAATGATCCTTTTAACAAACCATAGTCAGGGGACAACAAGTCCCTCCTCTTTACTAGGAGAGGTTCCTTATTGAAAACAAGCAATAAACTTATATACAAATGTACAACTTTCAAAGCATGGATTCCTATTACTTTGAAACGTTTTATGCCCAAAGATCATCAATACGAAAGGATGGAAGAATTAAGGAGATGAGGAAGGAAGAACATAACAATACCTTCAGGAAATATAGATGGAAAAGTATCACCTTATACGTATTGAACTAGGGAGATGCGAATCAGAATCATTACTTTCATAACCAATATAATTCCAAAGACACAAAGTTCTAGAAATCATATAAACAAGAACACAAAGTTTCTTATCATAAAAGATGGATGATTCCCAAGTTTTAGACACGGAAAGAAGAAAAGAAGAGGAAGAAAGGGGAAAATTTCTATATTGATTACTTTGAATCTATTACTTTTTATAGAGTACCAGGATCCAACCCAAACAACAACATGGAGAAGCCATTAAATAGTTTCCAAGAATGGTTACATTTAAAAATGATGAAAACTAATTCAAGAAACCGATGTCTGAGTCTCTCCAATGTCTCCTGCCATTTCCATGTCTGGAAACAAAACCAGATGCATTAAATCGCAACCGTTCAATCTACCCTTGCAAAATTTGAATGTGAGCCATCCACGTGGGAGAGATTTAAAAGAGGAAGGCATAAGGACATCTTTTGCATTTTGTGCTATTTAGAGAAATGAACTTTGGAACATTTTGGCCCACCCATCCACTTTTATATGGTCTTGACACGTGGCCTTACTTGAGTGGAGACAGATTCGTGGTTCACTTTAATAATTTTATCTCTTTTCAATGCGGGCTCAAAAACACAAATTGCTCCATCTGCCTACAATCCCACTTTGACCTTCGATGTGAGCTTAATATTTGACTTTTTCCTTTGGCGTGGGTAGGGCTATGGGTCACTTTTTAACTTTAAGCTCCTTTAATGAAAACAAGGCTCAAATTCTCAAATCACCCCGATAGCCCGTTTCCCCACCTTGACTTTCTATTCGGGCTTAATATTTGAATTTCTCCCTTTTGTTTGGCGGGGTCATATATCTAACCTTAGACACGTGGAGAGTTGGTGCTCATTTGGAACCTACCTCTATATTTTTCCTTTGAATTTGTGTCAGGCTAACACGTGGAGAGCTCCACTGGTTCTTTTATACTTAGACGAAATCGGGCTTGTTTTGTCTCCATTCGGACCTGGGACATGTGGAAGAATGGAAACAAGTTTGAGAACTGCCCATAGCTTCAACCCTTGAAATTATGTTGATGAGGCACGTGGTGCCATTCACTAAACCTTCCATACTTAGCCGATTTGGGCCTGTTTTGTCTTTATTTTGGACCTGGGACACGTGGAAAGCCTACGCTTATTTGAGGACTATCCCTTTGGCCCTACCCTTGGAGTTACGTCGTTTTGACTTGTGGAGGCTTCCGTTGTTTCTTGAAACATGGCCATGATGCATCTAATCATAGATATCCACGTACTACCTGTGGATGCTAGGGAAAACATTGATGAGGAGGATACGCCCGTCATTCCCGACTGTGGGAAAAAATAAAAAGAAGGGGAGAAACTCCACCTATACGTCCAAATTTCTAATTCTTCTCCATGGAATAGAAAATGACAAACAATACCAGGCTTGGCGCGATCCATTGCTCCAAGGTATCGACTCAAAATTTTTAAAACTTGACTTCAAACAAGGGGAATTTTGAGGTGACAACAAAGCTAGCTCTTCTTTTTTGGGGGGATGACTTGACGAGAGGAACGAGGGAAAGATCAAGGACCATAGAAGAACTCTAGGGAAAGTAGACTAGTGCCTTATCCATTGGGCAATCGATTCAAAGGTAAACCAACACATAGAAGACAAAACACATGAAAAGAAAACAAACCAAAAGGAAAGATAGAAACAAAACACAAAGGAACGACCCAAAAACCAAAACACTATACAGAATATACAGAAGGACCGCCTAGTCACCTAGGACTTGAACAACTTCAGATACTACCCACTATAAGGAAGTGGGAGAGGAGAACCATCCATATAATCCAAATAGAACAAATTTTCTCTAGCAAAATGCCTGATTTTAAAAGGACCAAGCTAAAGGGAATCAAACTTACCATGGCTTCCTCGAGGTTCATGCCTTTTGTCCCATAGCAAAACAATGTCTCCTACTTGAAAATATCTAGGTCTAGCTTTCTTGTCAAATAGAGCTTTCACCTTCAGTTGATGAGTTGATATCCTATCAAAAACCTGTAACTTGTCTTCATCTACTTCAAGAGTACATGATCCTCTTGTCTAAGGAACTCGGCAAAACTTGAATCTTCAATAGCCTTCATTAAGTGCAAGGCTAGTAATTCCATTATCACTAGTAATCGAGCTTCAACACCATATACCACTTAAAAGGAGACATCATAATTGCTCTTTTGGGTGTAACTCTATCTACCCAAGAGAGAGCATCATAAAGTTTCTTGTGCAATTCCTCTAAGAGTCATTAACAAGCTTCGAATGATGGTTATCATATTTTTTTTGTTGAATCTTCTCTTTCCATTCCCTCCTCTTTTTGGGGTAGTAGTTCAAGAGTGAACAAGGAAATTCCATAACCATAGTAGAAATCCATCATCTTAGAAGAAAACAAAATTTGAAGCATTATCAGTTAAAATCTTGTTTGGTACCCCAAACCTTATCAATATGTTCTCCTTAATGAAATTACACACTACCTCAAAAGTAGTACTTTTAAATCGGGATGGCCTCAAACCCACTTTATGAAGTAGTCTTTAGTAGTTAGCACGTGAGTATGCCCAACAATGGAGGGTGGGTTAAGAGTTCCAATGAAATTCAATCCCACGTTAAAAGGGCTCATTAATCACTATTAGCTTCAAATGGTAAAGATTACACGCCAACTTAGGTCTCCCAAAAAATTACTGATAGGCTTCACACTTACCTACCCATTTGGATGCATCTATGAACAATGTAGGTCAATAGTACCCAAAAACATGAAGGATTTTGTGAGTAGTGATAGCAAAAGAGAAATTTCCTCTACAATCATGATCATGAAAATATGAGAACAACTTCTTTTGTTGCTCCCAACAACTACACACGGCAATAATCTCCCATCTATGCCTCATGATGAACAAAGCATTATCCCATGCATAGCACATACTATGTAGACCTTAGCTTAATATCCTCTTCTCCAGCACTCAGTGAGATGGAAACTCTCATAGGTAAGAAAATGTGCAATATCTACATACCATTCATCATTTTCCGAGGAAGAGGACAACATGAATATCAAGCGCTCTTTGGACAAGTTGTATGGCCAGCAAAAGCTCACATCAAAGCCTTTACCCTGGACTAGCTTAGTTGGCTTGATATCCAGTCATATCCCTAGACCATTGCTACCCATTGCCTCTCTTAGTTCCAAACTCATGTTGTGTGAGAATAGACTTAATGGTTGTTGTTATCCCAAACCCGCCCCCGGCAAATTTGGTCAAGACAACTCCCGCACATAAGGAAATAATGAAGAAAACAACTCGACCCACGAGCTTGAGTTTTAGAACCAGGAAAAGTGAAAACAGAGGCCCAAGAAAGTCAAATTTGATCCTGCACAAGAAGATATAGAAGAAACGGTTCTTCTCAATGTTTCCATATCTTAAATCTATTTAAAGGGTCACAGGAGGAATCAAAATGGAATTGTAGGGTCAGAGAAGAAGGGACATGCCAAGGAGGAATCGATAAAAAAAGGGGAAGACCAAATGAGCGCGGATCGACGATTTTGTCCCAGAGGAAAGTAGGGCATCGGGGGAAAATTTGATTCTTTTCCCCTTGTTATCAAAAAATGGTAAAAGTTACAAAATGGCCAAGCAACTCCATCGGGAAAAATTCAGCGTTAGAACACGAGTCAAAGCCAAGGTAGGGAGACTTTGGGGGAAAAGGAAAATTTTCCTTTGTTCAAAGAGAAAACGATAAATTGTGAACCCACAAGACTGATTTTTTTCTCTAATTCGGCTGCCATGTGTCCCAAACCAAAAGGAGGGGGACCATTTTTCAAACTATTTTCCTCATCTATTCATATAGACCCGATACAAACTTCAAAGGGGCATATCTTTTGACTCGTGGCTTGAAATATTGTAGATCCGACACCATTAGAAAGATCTCGGCCTCACCCACACATGGAGGTCTAAGATGTTTTATTTTTTGAGGAGGTTAGGTGAAGTCTCAAAATGGAGGAAACTTCTTCGGGCCTTCAACATAAGATCCATTTATCTCAACAAGATCGGATTGAAGATCTATTTCTCTTGTTTCTCTTCTTTCAAGGTGCTGAATCAAGAAATCATGTAGTAAAGACGGATTTGGGGCATATTTTATCAAAATTATTAACAATAGTGGTTGAGTTTCAACCCACTTCTCTCGCCTCTCTCTTTCTTCTCTCGATCAAATCTATAAATACAAGGGTAGGATTCATTACAAAGGGTTATTCATTCTTCTTCCCGCCCCCTCTCTGCTTTCTTCTCAAGGGTCGAATGTGGAGTTTAAGCATCCTTCCTTGGCTTTGTAATGGCATTTTCCTACCTCTTGCCCATTAATGGTGTCTTTGTGTGAACTCCCCTGGAGAAAAAAAAATCTGTTTTGTGATATGTTTTGTCCATCCTTTGCTCATTTTGTTGTCTCTTCTCGCCTCTCACCAGAAGTGGTATACTATGCATATCTCTTATGTCCATTGTAGGTTTTTGGGAGCTGTGTTTAAGGGGTTTGATATGGTGTTCTGTGTGAACTTAATCCTTAGTCCTGTGATGCATCTATCCTTCCCTCTGAACTCCATTGCTCCCACCTCTCTCCATTTAGGCTGTTGGGTTTGATTGATAGCAATTCCCTTTTCTTGGTGCTATCACCTATGTAGTGTAGGATTTCTTTATTTTTATGCTCTCTCTCTCCCTGGTCCCTTGGAATTTTTATATTAGGAGTAGATAATCGCATTTCCTTAGAATTAGTTTAGTCTAGGATTAGGAAGAGGAACCAACCTTCTCGGAGGATCATTCCCCTTTTCAGCAATAAGTCCCATAGCTTGGGAATGATCCAATGTTATACAAATCACACTAAATGACCCTTACCTTAGAAAAGAAGATCCATAACTCATTTGGGGGTGATGTGATTTTGACTAATAATGGTCAGTTGTTGTGAACAAACACAATAGAGTGAGAATTAAGAATATAAAAATGAAACTGCTTGACAAATTTTACCACTACAAAAGCATGTTTCTCCATCATACTATATTTCAACTCGATGAGCTTTGTAACATAGATCATGAAGGAAATAGGAAGCTCATGATCCTCATAATTCTTCCGAGTCGGGATAGCATCCAAGGTAAACTCTGTAAAGCATAGCAATAGATTGTAAAGCCCTTATTGAAATCAGACATGCTAAGATGAGGGTCTTAGCAATGGATTGCTTAATACCATCAAATGCCTCCTTGCCCTCAAAAGACCAACCAAATTTTTGATTTCCTTTCATCATGTGAGAAATGCTCATGCTCAACTCGCAAAATTAGGAATGAATCTCCTCAGAAGTTTATCTTACCAAAGAAAGAGTGAAACCCTTTTTACTTATGGGAAGAGGAATCTTTGAATGGCTTGAAATCTTTAGATCTATCTTGATTCCCTCCTTGGAGACAATGTGCCCCAAAAACTTGCCTTCAGTGACATAAAAGATAGACTTCTTTGGATTAAGAGAGACTCCATGCTCTCTACACTTTTGGAGGACTACTTCAAGATGTTGAAAGTGATATGCACTTGTTTTAGAGAAAACAATCAAATCATCAAGGTATAGAACCATACATTTTCCCTTTAGACTACCAAAATCCAAGTCCATGGCCCCTCCAAAGGTGGCACCGGCATTGATAAGATAAAAATCCATCCTCTTGTAAGAAAAGGTTCCCAAGGAGTAGTGAAAGTAGTTTTGTGTTGATCTGGGGTACTAACCTCCACTTAATTGTATCCAGAGAATCCATCTAGCATAGATAACATCACAGAGCCTGTAACAACTTGCAAAACCTAATCCATCATGGGAAGAGGGTAGCTGTCCTTCAGAGAGGCCTAATTCAAATTCCTAAAAACCACACAGATGCGAATCTCACCATTCTTCTTCCTGATATACACAATGTTGGAAATCCACACTCAATGGTGTATAGGAAAGATGATTTTTGCCTTTAGCAACTTCTAAATCTCTTGGAAAATAGTGCTAGCAACCTTGGGATTGTACTTTTTTTTTGCTTAAACGGTTTGATCCCAGGTTTCAAAGGGATAAAATGTTACATCTCCTTTGGCTGAAAAGCCTTGAGATCATCATACGAATAGGCAAGGACATCAACATACCTTTTCAGCAGATTTATTGCCTTCTTCTTTTCCTCTTGAGTGCAACATTTCCCAATGTTCACCATCTTAGGTTCATCAAGACTCCCAATATTAATCTTTTCACACAGCTCTGGGAAGTTTTAGACTTAATGCAGCTCCTTGGGAAGTTTTAGACCTTAATGCACCTATTGTGGATTGTAGGTAGTATTTCATCATCATTAGAGTATTTGAGTATTATTGTATGGTTTGGAGGTTGCCCCCTCGAAGTGGCAAAGCTATTATAATGGCATATTGAGATTATTATTATGGAATATTGTGTTATTTGGTGTTATATTTCTACTCATGATCTGAATTATACAAGTAATTTCATTACAAGTGGTATCAGAGCCTGATCTAGGCCAAAATTAGGGCAAAAACCCTAATTTTTTGTTTCCACCATATATTATGAAAAAAAGATAATTGGTAGGATATATTTTTACCAGAGTTGAGAAACATTTCAAGTAAGGTTCCCTGAAAATTTCAAACTTTTTTGATTTATTTTTCAAAAGTTATTAATAATTTAGTTTTTTTCATAAAATCGCTCCCTAGGGTGAAAATTGTGGAATTTTTCAAATTCATTACATTTTCAGAAAGAAAAAAAAAATTTATTTGGGGTTTGTTCTTTAAGTTTTTTTATATTTGGCCAAATTCTTATCAAAATTTGAAACCCTAAAATTTGACCGTGATCCCTACATCCTACTATTTTGGGGCATCATGGCGGGGCCTTCCATAAGAGGAAAAAAGAATCCCATCACTCCTGGGTAAAACACTAGAAAAGGATGAGATAGTAGTTGAGGAGTTGGAGATAGAAGATATAACTACAGATTCCTCAGGGTTAGGGTTTACTTCGACAGACCATAAAGTAAGCCAACTTGAGTTTAACCTGAGAGACCTCAAATCTAGGGTGGCCAACAAAGAAGATGTGGATAGGATTGGACAAAGATTGGAGGATTTCATGCAAAAATTTAGTACGCATATGATGGGTAATCATACTTATGTCAATCAAGGTGGATCCTCAAGTCAACATAATAGACACATGAGCTAGAGTGGTTCTTCGAGTGTGCACAATCCAAATACGAGCACTCTGCAGGCCCGTACTATGTTTCCAAAAGTGGATATGCACAAGTTTGATGGAAAGGATCCACTCAATTGGATCAACCAAATGGAGAATTTCTTTGAACTACATCATATTCCATCAGGACAAAAGGTGACCATGGCATCTTTGTATCTCAAACTTGACCAATTCATCTAGTATCGATGGTTATGTGCTCAAAGGAAGAAGAGTGGTCTCAATGTTACATGGACAGTCTTCATTGAAGAGTTGCAATTACACTACAGTTCTAGTGTGTTAGATAATTACTTCAGCCAATTAGCAAAGTTGAGATAGACAAGATCTATTAAGGATTACATTCATCACTTCCAAAACCTTTCTACGGGTGGAAAATATTACTGAAGAGAATCTGAATGACCTATTTCTTGGGGGTCTTAAGGATCACATTGAGCATGAGGTGTGTATGTTTAATCCTCATAAGGTTTCTGATTCGATGATTATGGAAAGAAGGGTAGAGGAGAAAATTGTTTCAAGTAGGAGACAACATTTCACTTATACCAGAGATCACAACACCTTGGCCCCAGCACTCCCTCGGCCAATTAGATTGACACCTCAACAAATTGAAGAAAAAAGAGAAAAAGGGTTATGTTTTAATTGTGACAATAAATTTGGACCCGGACATAAATGTGCTGAAAAGAAGTTGTTCTACATTGATGGGCCTAGTGAAGATGAAGAGAATAATGAAGATGCAGAGTCAGAGGTCTTGGTTGAGCTAGAGGAGGAGTCAGGAGATCCTCAGCCAATGATCTCATGCCATGCAATTTTAGGTATTAGCACCCCCAAACCCTAAAGGTGGTTGGATTCCTAAAAAATAGAGGGTCACAAGTGTTGATTGATTCAGGAAGTACTCACAACTTTATCAATCATAAGTTAGCAGTGTGCCTAAATTGTTTCATTTATCCAACTCTGAATGTCAAGTAATGATTGTTGATGGAGGTATTGTTACTTGTTCTAGAAAATTCCATAGCATTAAGCTTTCCATGGGAGATTACATACTAAATAGTCCCATGTATGCCATTTCTATGGGAGGAGCAGACATTGTGTTAGGGGTTCAATGGCTTACCACTTTGGGAACCATTGAGATGAACTTCCAAGACTTGTTCATGTGATTTCACTCTGAAGGAAGGAATTTTGAGCTAAGAGGCTTAAGAGCAAAGTCTCCACAAATAGTAAGTTCTCATCAGATGCACAAAATGCTAAAAAAGGGTGCAGAGGGATTTGTGGCACAACTCTTTTCATTGGAGGCTCATCATTCTAAGGACATTATACCATCAGATATGCAAGCAGTGTTGGATGCACACTCTATTGTATTTGAAAATATACCAAAGGGATTACCTCCAAAGAGAGATCATGATCATGCTATTTAGTTATTACCAGGAAGTCAACCGCCTAACATCAGACCTTATAGGTACCCATATGTGCAAAAGAGTGAAATCAAGAAGATTGTACAAGAGATGTTGGAAGCAAGAATCATCCATCATAGTCAGAGTGCTTATTCTTCTCCAGTAGTGATGGTACGGAAGAAAGATGACATGTGGCGCATGTGTCCTGATTATAGGGAACTTAATAAGTACACAATCAAAGATAAGTTTCCTATTCTTGTAATTGATGATTTGCTTGATGAGTTACATGGTGTTGTTTATTTTACAAAGCTTGATCTTCATTTGGGATACCACCAAATCAGAATCAAGGATGAGGATGTTCATAAAACCACCTTTTGGACACATGAAGGCCATTATGAATTCTTGGTAATGCCTTTTGGACTCACAAATGCACCTTCTACATTTCAAAGTTTGATGAATTCTATTTTTAAGTCATTCTACGGAAGTTTGTCTTAGTGTTTTTGATGATATATTAATTTATAGCAAAACATGGGAGGAACATTTGCATCATGTAAATAAGGTTTGGAAACCCTTGAGCAACATCAACTTTATGCAAAGCCCTCTAAGTGTTCTTTTGGACTCAAGGAGGTTGAATATTTGGGTCACATTGTCTCTCATGAAGGGGTTAAAGTGGATCCTAATAAGATCAAAGCCATGATGGAGTGGAAGGTTCCAAAAACCCTAAAGAATCTACGAGGATTTTTGGGGCTTACAGGTTATTACCGAAGATTTGTAAGGCATTATGGAAGCATAGTTGCACCTCTCACAACTTTATTAAATAAGGACTCCTTCCATTGGAGTGAGGATGTAACCAAAGCATTTGAGCAACTAAAGGAGGCCATGTGCACCACTCCAGTCTTGGCTACTCCATATTTTTCCAAAACATTCATTGTTGAATGTGATGCATCAGGGGTGGGTATGGGGGTAGTTCTCATGCAAGAAGGCCATCCTATTGCCTTTTTGAGCCATCAATTCAAAGGTAAGAATCTTTCCAAGCTGACTTATGAGAAGGAAATGCTAGCCATACTTCATGTAGTAAAGCAATGGAGACCATATCTCATAGGAAGACACTTTAAAGTGAAGACAGATCATGATAGTCTGAAATACTTCTTGGAGCAACATTTATCATCTGAAGAACAACAAAAATGGGTCTCAAGATGTTGGGATATGATTTTGAGATTATCTATAAGAAAGGGAAGGAGAATGTAGTTGCGGATGCTTTTGTGGAAAGATGACTCAACTGCAGCCTTGTTATGTGCCATATCCATATTACAAGAAGATTGGATAGATGAGGCAAGGTCGAATGGAGAAATGACCCAACCACACAAAACCTCATTCATCATCTCTAGAATGATCCAAGCATGTCTAAAAAATTTGTATTGAAAGGGGATGCTTTATGGTATAAAGATAGATTATACCTATGTAAGAACTCCACTCTTAAAAATAGGATTCTATTTGAGCTTCACTCTTCTCCAGTAGGGGGCACTCTGGATTCTTGAAGACTTATCATCGAGTCAAACAAGATTTCTTTAGGAAGGGCTCAAAGGGGATGTCCAAAAATTTGTGGCAGAATGCATGGTTTGTCAACAAAATAAGGGTGAAATAGTTCGATCCCTAGGTCTTCTACAACCTCTATCTATTCCTAGCTAGTGGTGGGAAGAGGTTTCCATGGAATTTATCATAGGATTGCCTAAATTTGATGGAAAAAATGTCATCATGGTTGTGGTGGATAGACTCACCAAATATGCTCATTTTTGTGCCTTGGCACACCCATTTTCTGCAAGCACGGTAGCAACAACCTTCATGGACACAGTTTAGAAGCTTCATGGGACACCGAAGATTATAGTAAGTGATCGAGACCCTATATTTACTAGTAATTTTTGGACTGATTTATTCTCATGTTTGGGTACTCAGTTAGCTCGTAGCTCTTCTTATCATCCCCAGTCTGATGGGAAAAAATAAAGTTGTAAATAAGTGTTTGGAGGGATATCTCCATTGCTTTACATCAGATAAACAAGCAAGATGGGTCCAATGGTTGCCACTTGTAGAATGGTGGTATAACACTTCCTTCCATACTTCATCTAAAATGTCTCCTTTTTTGGCACTCTATGGGTACCATCCACCATCCATCACATCATCATTGAGAGGAAAACCATGGGTTAGAGTAGTAGAAGAACACATTCATTTAGTATCAACAAGAGGTCCTCTCTAGTCTCAAGGAGAACTTGGTCATGGCACAAAACCGCATGAAGCAATAGGTTGATCAACATCACATGGAAAGGCATTTTGAAGTCGGTGATTGGGTTTTTGTGTGGTTACAACCATATAAGAAAATGTCTTTGAAACAACAACAAAAGGATAACAAACTTTCACCGAAGTATTATGGCCCCTATCAAGTATTGCAGAAGATTGGTACTATAGCATACAAATTAGAACTTCCACAATCAACCAGAATACATCCAGTATTTCATGTTTCTTTCCTAAAGAAAGTAATTGGACAGAGAGTATCAGCCCAAATAGTGTTACCTGAGCTCGATGAGGAGGGGAGGGTCATCTTGGAACCTAAATGCATCCTTCAAACACACACTAAAATATTGAGGACACGGGTTATTACTGAGTACTTGATCAAGTGGAAGAATATGGACAATGAAGATGTAACATGGGAAGATATGACATTCCTACAGTAGCACCCAAAGCTTCTCAACATTGGGGATAATGTTTCTTTGAAGGGGAAGGGCATGTTACGCCCTTAACCTATTACTTGTATTAGGATATGAGTAGTCGACTTGTGGCTTACCATATCATTTTATTATATCATTTATACTTTCTCATGCTTAGTAGGTCGGCCTTGGTGATGGCCATAACATATGAATAGTATATATAGGGGATTGTAGGTAGTATTTCATCATCATTGGAGTATTTGAGTATTATTTTATGGTTTGGAGGTTTCCCCCTCGAAGTGGCGAAGCTATTATAATTACATATTGAGATCATTATTATGGAATATTGTGTTATTTGGTGTTATATTTCTGCTCATGATTTGAATTATACAAGTAATTTCATTATAAGAGGATACACACTCTTTGGGAAAGGTCTCACTTCCGCAAAATACATAAATTCGTCAAAATTATCCCTAAGCTCCAAGAAAGAGAGAAAATTATGATCATCGTTGAAAACCTACCGATTATTTACATCATTTGGTACATTGGGCCTATGAATTATTTCAATGGTAAACTTCTCCCGAGAGAAATGCGGGTTAGGAATCAAAGCAAAGATCCGAAACATTTAGATAATCAGCTCTAGTGTTCCTTTCTCTTGCACTAATTAACAATGGAGAAAGCATCAAGAAACTCAATGGAATCCCAAAAATATTCCTATAATGCTTCAATCTCCTTATCTTGACTTGAAAACTATCTCTGACCTATTTCACAATAAGCTTTGCATCACCACGAGCACAAAAATTCTTCACTCCCATCTCTTTTGCCATGCTCAATCCTAGTATGAGTGCCTCATATTTAGTTTTATTGTTTGTATTTTCAAAACAGAGCTTGAAGGAGAAAGGATGAATGTTCCCTTCTGGAGATGTCAACACCACTCCACTCTAGAACCACCAAGAGAAACTTCCATCAAACTCTAGAGTCCAAATGCCATTGGGGTCATGAATAACTCCCTTGGGAATCCTTGCCTCATCTTGTGACATAATCATGTAGTTCCCATGCCCTGCATCCTCATAGAGTATATGTGCTTTTGGGTCATCAGTCTTTTGCACAATGTACTCAATCTGTTTCTCAAGTAGCAGCTTCTTCATTTTTCCATTGACCATGATCAAAGCATGCAACCAATCCATTTGAATCTTACCTCCTACCTCCTTATAGAAATTTCTACTTAGCAACATCCCATAAGAGGGAGGAATATCAACTACTAAAATGGTGGCTAAAGCCCTTTTCTCATGCATCTTTAATTCTTCCAACCATAGGCACTTTCCTACTCTCCATGGAATAACAGAACCAAAGGCACGTGTTAGGGTCGAACCAAAGCATGGGCTACTTTGCAAGATTTTACATTACGATCTGAGTCTATAACACAATTATTGAGTTTATGGGCCAGTATGAGAAGAGTCACATAAAATGGTTCAATTTTCTCATTAGGTTTTTTAAGTGACTATGCCACAAAAAGCTTGATTGAGGTAAGGAACAAGGGGTGGGAAAAAGGCCTTTAGAAGTACTAGATGAGACTATGGATTTGGAATTTACAAATTTTACCATTTTAGAAAAATATTTTGGATGAGTCTGGTAAAAATCTTCTTCTGAAATTTGGATTTTGGTATTTTTTAAGTGATCAATGATATCGAAAGATCCAGAGGTAGATGGGAAATCATTGCTAGGAACTTGAGAAACTCTTGATCTATCAGTTTTGGGATTTGAAGGAGAAGGATTTTTGGAAACAAAATTAGAAGAAGAAGGATTAGCATTACTCACCTTTTGTGTGGAGGCAGTGGGAATAGGAGCTCCTCTTCTTGCAATCACTGGAATAGTTGTAGGAATCTCCTTGGACTTCTTGATAGGCTACACCACTTTCTCTTTTCTATTTGTTTTCTCCTGAGTCATAAGAGCATATGACTCACTATTCATATCATCCACTCTCTCATCATATTCATCTTCATCATCCATACCTTTAGTGGCGAGGAAATGAACTTGAGACCCACCAAGCTCCTCTAGTTATTTAACTTTTCTACGGTTCTTCATAGATTTCATTACACTCCTCATCGTCAAAGCTCCTCAACTTCACAAGTTGCATTGACCGGAACCTTGATGGGTGGGCCTTGATAGCCAATCTGGAATGAGAAGTAGGTAGACGGTTCATGGGTTGAAAATTCTTCCTTGGAACATCTTGGTAAGGGGTATGCTGAGCCAATTATTTCTTGAGAGAAATGAGATCATTTGCAAGCTTCTGTACTAATTGATTAGAATTGGCTCTAGGGGAAGAGGAAGAGGAATAATCTTTAGTTTTTGAGGATTCTCTTTTCAGTTTACCATAATGATCAAATCATCCTTGACATTTATAGCCAAACACCGATCAACATCCAAAGTTGCTAGGTTAGCTCTCCTTAGTGTATAACTCACTTCAAACAATTGGGCATTGAGGAGGAAGAACTTTTTATTTGATCCACTAGATGAGTGTTCATGGAATTTTATTAATTAGCTTGTTGAATTTAGCCACAAACTCTCTCATGGGTTCAAATGGCTCCTCTTGATATGAGAAATTTGTGCTAATAGAGCATGGAAATATTCAATGAGTTTGAAACGCTACTCAAACTAAGTTGTCATGGTATTCCAAATAGTGATAGACCCAACGGGAAGATGGTAGAAACAATCGCAGTAGCATTTTCCTACAATGTCTCCACAAAAATCCTAACAAAGACATCCTCATGTTCAACCCCAAGAATCCCACATGCAGCAATGAAGGCTTAAATGTTTTCATCTATATGAACCTTCCCAGCACCCGGAACTTGGGAAAGATTTTCCTGTTACCCCCTAGGTAACTCATGTGAATCGAGGAAGAGTGAGAGGACCAACTTGTTGTCCGCAAGGCAAAGGAACTGCCATTTTTGGAAAAATTGACTGAAGGGAAATTGAAACACCAACGAGAATCAAAGCACAGAGATTAGGACTGAGATTTTCCTAAGGAATGCTATCCTTGGAGTTTCTATCTTTAGTAGGATGTGTGCTTGTAGAATGAGTCCCTTTGTTCCTTCTTTTTGGAAGATATAAGTTTTATTGCTCTAAAATTTTAAAATGGGAATCCTTAATCCCGAGAGCTTTCCTCCCACGTGTATACCATAGGGTTGTCAGACCAATAATGATCTTGAATTTGTTCTTTTAGAAAGGGATCCATTAAAACGAAATCCCCAGTGGAGTCACCAAAAATTGTTGGGTTTTTAAAATGATCCTTTTAACAAACCACAGTCAAGGGACAACAATTCCCTCCTCTTTAATGGGAGAGGTTCCCTTATTGAAAGCAAGCAAAAACTTATATACAAATGTACAACTTTCAAAGTGTGGATTCTATTACTTTGAAATGTTTTATGCCCAAATATCATCAATACGAAAGGATGGAAGAATTAAGGAGATGAGGAAGGAAGAACATAACAATACCTTCAGGAGATATAGATGGTAGAGTATCACCTTATACATATTGAACCAGGGAGATGCAGAATAGAATCATTCACTTTCATAACCAATATAATTCCAAAGACACAAAGTTCCAAAAATCATATAGATAAGAATGCAAAGTTTCTTATCATAAAATATGGATGATTCCCAAGTTTCAGATAGGGAAAGAAGAAAGTAGAGGAAGAAAGGGGAAATTTTTTGTATTGATTACTTTGAATCTATTACTTTTTACAAAGAACTAGGATCCAACATTTAACAACAAAGCATGGACAAGCAATTAAATAGTTTCCAAGAACGGTTACATCTGATTACAAAAATGATGAAAATCGATTCGAGAAATCGATGACCGAGTCTCTCTAATGCCTAGGTTGTTTCCATGTCTAAGTAGCAAAACTGACACATTGAATCACATCCATTCAATTTGTCCTTGCAAACTTTAAATGTGATTCATCACGTGGAAGAGATTCAAACAGCAGGCGGGCCTCGAGCATGTCTTTTGCATTTTGTGCCATTAAGAGAAATGGCACTTTGGAACATTTTGGCCTGCCCATTTGCTTTTAATATGATCTTGACACGTAGCCTTACTTGAGTGGAGGTAGAGTCTTGGTTCACTTTAATAATTTTATCTCTTTTCAATGCGGGCTTAAAAACACAAATTTCTTTGTGGCCCGCCTCCCACTTTGACCTTCGATGTGGGCTTAATATTTGAATTTTCCTTTGGTGTGTGGTTGTGGGTCACTTTTTAACTTTAAGCTCCTTTAATGAAAACAAGGCTCAAATTCTCAAATCACCCCGACGACCCGCTTCCCCACCTTGACTTTCTCTTCGGACTTAATATTTGACTTTCTCCATTTTGTTTGGCAGGGCCTTATATCGACCCCAGAGACGTGGAGAGTTGGTGCTCATCTAGAACCTACCTCTAGATTTTTCCTTTGAAGTTGCATCATGCTAACACGTGGAGAGCTTCATTGGTTCTTTAATACTTAGCCGATTCGGACCTATTTTGCCTCCATTCTAGACCTAAGACATGTGGAATAATGCGCACAAGTTTGAGAACTGCCCCTAGTTTCGACCCTTGAAATTTCACCGATGATGCACGTGGTGCCATTCACTAAACCTTCCATACTTAAATGATTTGGGCCTTCTTTGTCTTCATTTTGGACCTGGGACACGTGGAAAGCCTATTCTTATTTGAGGACTATCCCTTAGGCCCTACCCTTAGAGTTACGTTGTTTGGACGTGTGGAGGCTTCCACTATTGCTTGAAACATGTCCATGCCGCATCTAATCATATATATCCATGTACTACCCATGGATGTTGGGGAAAACATTGACGAGGAGGATACGCCCATCATTCCCGACTATGGGAAAAAATAAAAGAAGGGGAAAAACTCCACCTGTACATCAAATTTCTAATTGTTCTCCATGGAATAGAAAATGAAAAACAATACCAGGCTTGACATGATCCATTACTCCAAGGTATCGACTCAAAATTTTCAAAACTTGACTTCAAAAAGAGGGGAATTTTGAGGGAGATAACAGAAGCAATTGGAATCATTTATCACCTAATGGAGAGGAACTATGTCACATGGGGGAAAAGGTCTTGATTGAGGGTAGGGCACATTTTATTGTCCCTATTATCCCCACTGTCCCAGGATAGTTGGGACGATCAAGATAGTCAAAACACCAAAATGTGCCTACCCCAAACCTGTGAAATTTTCTAACCGGTGGAAACATGAAACCGACTTTCTCATAGTTGTAGGAGGTCATTTTGGGTGAAAATTATATGATTTTGATTTAAAATAAAATTTTGAGAACAACGGAGTGGTTTCCAAGACCTTATTCTTCCTCCTTCTCAAGAAAGTACTACTTTTCCAATCTGGCCCGTGAGGTGAGTCTACACAAAGAAGTGCTTAGGTGTTGTGAAGGATATGATTTTTCCATCATGTAGATCATTGAAATAGATTTCCTACAATATTTTTTTTCCTATTGAATCATCTTGGAGATCCCATAATCTTTAGTTGAAGGTCGGGTTCTTTTTGCATTGTAATTTCCTTAGGCCTCCAAGACTCACTTTCACTATTTTGATCCCAACACCTCTGAAAATATCTAATACTTCCCTAAACATGTCCCATTAAATTGTAGACTTATTGATAGCATCCTAAAATTATTTTAGGCTTCTTGATCAACTCTGGAAGATGTGCACCTGGTTAGGAAAGGCTAGGGAATGACTTTTCTAGGCCTAGTGCCAACTTCCACTTTTGACAACACTGCCCTGAATGGACCGGGTGACCTTGTGAACACATGGTAGACACTTGGGAAGGATTGAAATCACATTATGAACCTCTACAAATATTTAGGGGACATGAATCATATGGCAAGGTGATCGAAAGATGACCCAGAGGAATATTAGACAAATTTTCAACACAGGGTATAATTGACATGCTTTCACCTTGGTTTTGACATTACAAAAATGCATGACAACAAAGTTCAAGAAGAAATTTTGAGATGTATGATACGTGGGATGAATCCTTTGCCCAAACCTCAAACCTAAGGCCGGGTATTAATTTCAAATTTGTTACATTGTTCTTTAAATTTTTATAAAATTATTGGATCTTCTAAAAACTCTTATCTTCCTCCTAACATTTTTTTCCCTTTTTTAGAGGGATCCATAGCAATTTTTCAAACATGTACAATGAAAATATAGATGGGGTTCCATTAGATAAATTTGATACTTAGAAGCAGGGGGTGAATTCCTCAATGAAGGTGGATCAATCATAGCAATTTCTGGAGCGACATGAGCTTTTTAATCAATTGGAATCAAATTGTGTCGAGCTACCTCTAAGGTTCACTAAATACTTACAAGAATGCCATATGGAATCCGAGATTGAGACCGATGAAGGTATGATTATATATTTTATTATCCTAGAAGGAAGGTATATATCCTTCACAAATAAAAATTAATTAATTTTATATCATCCAATTAAAACATGACATGTCAAATTTTATAGCTATTTCCTAAAATTTTATGGTGTAAAAGATTTTTTTTTTTTTTTATAAATAATTAAATATATTAGTTGAGCCTTTATTCTTCATAAAGAATCTTATTTTCATTAGCAAAAAGAGTTATGGCCAATAAAATTATGTCGAATAAAAAATATTTGGTCATACATTATAGTCCTCACATAAAATAATCTACAACTTAGCAAATAAAAGTTAAAGATAACTTGATAATAAAAAATAATAATTGATAATGAAAATAATTCAAAGACAACTTTTATGGTTGATAGAAGGTTTTATATCAAACAACTATAATGATGAAAACAAATTTTATATAGTAATATTATGTATATTTTGGATGGAACCAACTAAACAATGATTGAAAAAGAATTTTTTTCCTTATTTTTGTGGAGGCAGGTTAGTGTGAGCACAATATTTACCTCTTAAATGTCAAATGGAGTGTTGATGATGATTATTAGTTTATATTTCTATGAACACGAAGACTTCATGATTTCCCTTCCTATTTAATACACTAATACTAAATTGTTGTATTCATTTCCATTAATTCAACACTTTCAACTTTCAGCTACTACTAATTATTCATCATAATCCCGCCCCTCCTCCTCCTCCCATACATGGAGTGCACTATGAATTTATTCTCATTTATTTCCGTTGGAATTCCACATGTAAAAATTGGAATAAAATCAAAGAAAATCAAAGATTGTGAGAAGAGGTTAATACATTGTTAGTGAGAAGGGGTTTTGTTGTCATCGACTATCTCTCCCAACATGAGTGATCACACTATGAAGACCACTTATCATCGGATGATTGTTAAATACCATACCAATGTTTTCCTTTTTCAAAGAAAGAAGTCAGCCATGATTACGACTTGAGACATTTGTTGGCATGTGGTCCTAATAGGTATTATCATTGATGAAAAACCACATTAATGACAAAGTGAATGTTGGACTATGGTACTATGATGATGTAAATGATGTTAACATGGTGTTTCATATGTGTTTGTGGTCGTACAATGAGATTCGAGTGAGGTGTGCTTGCTCTGCAAGCTTATACACATGCCTAGGTGATGTAGCTTAACAAAGATGAGATTTTTGGATGCTTGGGAAGCATGTTGAGATGATGGATAAAATATTTTGAGGGTGCTTGGGCACTCAAAATAGTTGCATGGTGTAGATACAGGTGTTTCCCTATGTTACATGTGTTCATTGGGAGCAAGTATGGTTTCTTGGAGGTGTGACAAGGTGGTTTGGAGCTATATGAGCTCATGGAATATTGCATTCAGGTATATCATGTCATATCAGGTATGTTTGGCTCATTTGAAGATGTTTTATGATCATTTATTACATTCTTTCAGTTGACCCTAACTTCTACAGTGAGAATCCTTAAGGTGAAGTTATGCAAATGAGATAAGTGGAGAAATTGATGTATGATATTGACATTTTGATGATTGGATATGTTATTGGGATGTGTCATAGTGCTTTGGGAAAACTTCCAGGTTTCCATGAGGTGTATTTTTCAATTTATGTAAGTTTTGGAAAATTGAGTAAGAAACAATGTGTTTTTATGATAAATTTGACCTTCTAATGCTCGTTGTGGATTGTATACTTTGCATGGGGACCTGATCTCTTTGGCATATCATTTTAGGTCAGTTATGAATTTTTTGAAAAAATAATGAGGTTGTTTGATAGTCACATTTTTATGAATGATCGTTAATAAGATAAAGTGGTTTAAAACCCTAGCTAGGAGCAGCTTGTAGAAAAGTGAGTATACTCAACCTATTTTGATTTATGTTATTGAAGAGTTTCAGTTTGAGGCAAAGTTCTCCAAAGACAGTAGTGGCTAAATTTGAATTTTTTGATGTATGTGAGTTTTTTACTGATGTCCATGGAGATTTTAGAGCATGTTCATGCACGTAAATGGTGATTTGAGATCCATTCAGGTTGACCGGTCAAAGGGCAATTTTGAGGCCATAAAAAGAAGTCTTAAGTAAAATGGGCATAACAGGAGCTATAGGTGGAATATTTATGTGATTCAAGTTTTTTTATAAATAGGATTCAGTTATATTTCCATTTATATGAGGTTTTTCTCATGATGAGGTGATTTAACAAGATTTCCATGTCATTCTTTAGACAAGAACATTTTTGGCAGTGTAGGACAAGATGTGTTTTGGTGCAAGTTTGGAGTTTTTTGAAGCATGGGATGGATTGGATGATTCTTTTTATCACCTAGAATTTGAATACGTATGAATTATGCATCCAATTGATCCATTTTTAAGTCTTGAATGTATGTAGAAATGTTTTTGAGCTAACCTTTGGAAACATCTTTTTTGGCAAGTTGATTTGGTGAAGACAAAAGTAGATGTGGTTTGAGCATGAGGTTGATTAAAGGCTTATAAATTTCTTAGAATTGTTATATAGGTTATGAAATTTATATTGAGAGGTCACATGTAAAGGTTTTGTTGAATAGAACTTATTTTTGGCATGATGAAGTTTCCAGGATGTTGAAGGGTGTAGGAAACATCGGTTTTGAGAAGTACAAAGTGTATTGTGCCCAATAAACAAAATAATTAGATTGGTTGAGATAAACCGAGACCATTTATGAATGTTAAATTATTTATTAATAATTTTTAAGGGTTTATGGGTCATGAATATGTATGGATTTTATGTAAGGGCTTTTTTATCTTTATGTCCATGGGGTTTTGAGCCATTTTTGGCACATGTAATGAGGTTTTTAGCTAGGCTGACCTACTTGGGTCATATGGGACTGTTAAAATGAATATATTTGAATGTAATGAATTTCTATGGGTCAAATTTTTCATGTGGGACCGACCTCCTTTGGGTTAGAGAAAATAACTGCATGTAAAAATAAAGTTTTAGCTCATTTTGTGAGCTAGTCTTGCATGGGGGAGTAGTGTGACCTAGATGAGATTTATTTACAGGTATGAAGGAAGATTTTGAGATCTGATCAGATGCATAAAATTTTGAACAATTATTGATAGCATGTATGTAATATATTAGAATCAATACAAGGTGAGAAGGAAGAAGTTAGAGCAAGATTGAAGACCTAGGGTTTGTGAGTTTAATTTGTGATCTCCATCATTTTTGGCAGAAACATTATCAGCAATGAATAATTTTCAGGTGGTTGAGTTGGCACTTGGTCATCCTAGGGGTTGAGCCTCTTTGTGGAGTGGGTGCTTCACTAAATTAAGGAATGGCGCTCTTGTATGGGTTGGTGCTCCTTGTGAAGTTGGTGCTTCACTAAATTTCTTTGTTGTGTGTAATATCAACAAATTTTCAATGGTTTTTCTTCCCCTTGAGGGTTTCCCACATATATTTGGTGTTCTTGTGTACTCTCTTGCTCTTGATCTTGTGTATGGTTGTTTATATGTTTAAGTAAACACACATATGGTTCATGGTTGAATAAATGGTTAATTGAATGATAATGGTTAATGGGTGGTAAATGAAATGAAATTTTTGTAGGACTAATTCACCCCCTCTCATTCCATTATACTTCCAACAATTAGTATCAGAGAAGGTCCTTGAGAATTAAGTCTAACATCTTGGAGGAGATCCTAGAAGCACAATATGGCAAAGAAAATTAGGAAAGAGAATCAGGAATTGAAAGCCATGGCTAAGAAGGATGAAGAAACCATAAAATATCTCAAGATTCAGTTGGAGAAGGCCATTTCAGATCTAAGCACAAAGGAAGAGGAATGTGAAATACTAAGAAACAATCCTTGTGAGGTGTGTGTGCATGGACAAGTTGAATTCAAAGAGGTGGTATTTAATCTACAAGAAGATTTAGCATTCCATAGGATGGAGAACATTATATTGAAGACTAAAATCAAGGATTTGACAAGTGTTCTTAAGGAAAAGGAAGAAGAATGTGACAAGCTCAAAGAGGAGATTCAAACCCTAAAGATCAAAGAAGTTGAGAATCCTACTCTTCTTGTAGATCCAACAACTGGTCCTAGTTCCAAAGCAAGTGAAGATGATGGTGTTCATGGCAAGAAGGTCTATTCAAGGCCTAATCCTATTAGACAACCAAATGTAATGAGGTATGTAAAGTTTCATGGTTATTTTATGCTTGCAATGGTTATGGTCATAGAGCAAGGGATTGTAGAATTTTTTTCAGTTGTGAGTACCCTTGGAGCAATGGAAAAGGACACAAAATTGATCATTCAAGTGGTAAACATGAGGTTACTTGCTACAAGTGTCATCTAAAGGGTCATGTTGCAAATTTTTTTAAGGTGAAAGAAGTATGGATGCCAAAATATGTCATAAAAGGATTTGTTTCAGTCAAAGTCAATGATCAAAAGGCAGCCAAGAAGAGCTCAAGCCCAAATATGGATGAAAAGAGGCCTATCCATGCAAGAAAGATCAAGAAGATTGATTCAAGAGTTGAAGTGAAGCACTCTTATGTGTTTGAGAAGCTACATAATTTAGGAATTTGGAACACTTCAAGTGTTATAAGGTATGTCAACTGATATTTTCATGTGTCTTTGATATTTTTTGTCTTGAGTAGGTGTTTGAGGTTATAGGAGTATATATATGTATGATCAATTCTATTTCGGGGTCATCACCATGGTAAAGGTCTTGAAGTTGAGTTATCAACTTTGTAAGGTATACATGAATTTTTCATGTCATGTATTGTACTTAAAATGAAGGTTGTCTATGAAGATGAAGTATGCGTTGTGATCTATGTCAAGATGTTAAGTTAAATTCCCTCAACAATATCTATGTGTGGATCTTTCATGCCTCGATATGAGAATTGAAATTCCTATGTCAATGCACCCATGGTATTGGCATCTTATTATCTCGAGTTCATGTGAAGTGTCACATTTTTATAAGTGTAGATTTATCCATGGAGTGTTGTGTTTTTCAAAAATGTCCCGAGTCTATGAACAAGTTATAAGTCCGCATCTTGTCTTCATGCATTCGTATAAGAGAAAAAGGTGTAAGAGTCCTTAAATGAGTATAATCAATGTTGTGTTATATCTCTGAGTCTAAGTGTCTAAATGAAAAAAAAAATTATATAGTTATCTTGATTTTCATGATCCCAATATGAGAAATGACACAAATGAGTTGTCTAAATTTTTCAACATGGTCTTTAGCCTTGAACAAGTTTGTCAGTGTGTGAATGACTCTTGATGTTTATTTGTATCATGAAAATATACTATAAGAGTGTTGTTCCCAAATGCTTTAGGAATGTCATGAGTAGAAAAAGGGTATTAAGACCATATCTTGTGCATATATGTTCTCTGTAAAGGTAAAAATGATGGTGGAATCTTATTAGGTTATGGCATGGCCATTAAGTGTATATTATCAACAAGGTATGTCCGACATCATGAACAAGTCATAATTCAAAATGGAGTCAAAGAGGTCTAAATGTTAGCCTCAAGAAGGTAAATACCCCAAGATATTAAAGATGTTCACATTTGGTGTAAAGTCATTAAGAACCAAAATATTGATATACAAAGTGATCAAATAGGTCATAAGAAGCATGTCTCAGTTTGATGTCTTCATGACTATGAAATAACCAAACATGTTGTGGTTGTATAAAGCTTTCAAGTGTCTAAGCATAGTTGTTACTTCTAGTTGGATCACTTGAAAATATGCATCTACATGTGCAAATAAGCTTGAAGTTTATTTTGATAGCTCTTATGAGGTTTGTGTTCAAAGAAGTTTGAAATGAAAGTCTATTGTGTTATATGAAGGCAAAACTTTCATGCTACAGACCTTAAACAAATAGGTCATGAATAGTGAATAAGAAGTCAATAAGTCTGTTTGATTATAGAGAGTGTCAATTCTATAAGAGATTTAAAGAATGTGTGAAGGAAGATGTTGCACTCAAACGAAGTGAAACTATTGAAAATCATGTTTCCAAAGTGTATGAAGGTACTCAAAGGTTGACAATAAATGTAGTCTCAAAGAATTGATTTTTATTTTCTCCGAGTAGATTCGTGATAAGAAGCCTTTAGTTTACAAGGTTAAGAGACCTACCAAGTAAAGTGAAAAGATAAGTATCAAAACTTTGTCAAAGAATATCATTGTAAAGCTAAAGGTTAGTTAAATTATTTTGATGGGTAATTTTTGATGGATTTGTGGCATCAAAGTTTCTTTGAAGTTTGTGTGTTGGGTTTGTAATAAATTTCATGAGAAAGAAAGTCTAAAGATGAGTCAATGTGACTATGCTAACTAGCTTAAAAGTGTGTCAAGAATGTGAAAGTAAAGGTGGATCGAGAAAGAAAATTTGTAACATTATGTGATAAGGGATATTTTTCAAAGAAGATGACTAGAAATTTCAACATAAGAAGTATTCCATTATGTTAGATGCTCTGTTCGAATGTAAATGGAAAATTTGACATAGAGATAGTGTAACTTTGGTTTATATAAGTTACTTATGAAATGATGTGTTATTGAAGTTAGGTATCGTTGAAAATCAAAAGGGTTGAAGTGTTTAGAGGTGTTTCAAGCCTTGAAAAATTGAAAAAGAAGTAAACATGTTCTCGATTAGTGGTGCAGAGGTTTAAGAGACTTCAAAATGATAAAATGAATTGAAATGACACTCTACAGAATGTTCAAAGTTAGAATCTTCATCAAGGAATCAAAAAATTTCTACAAAATTTGTTCTTTTCTAAATGACTTCAAGCAAGGTTGAAATTGATAAGTGAAACCTCTCATTCAATGAGGGTGTGTTGTCAAGATTGAGTGTATACCTCAAAGGTACTACTTTTCTTAATGGATCTTGGGAGGTAGAATTATATAGAATCAAGAGTACTTATATGCATCAGTGAAGGGACATATTGTGTAAATTCTCTAGATTATGAGATATAAATATTTGTTCATGTTTACAAGTTCTTATAGCAATCATATTTGATATCTCATGGTTGTGATTGGTCTATACAATAATTTGAAGAATCGTGGTACAATGTGTTGACTTTGAGGGAAAACATAGGTTTCCTTTAAGTATGTTTGATATAATGTTTCAAAATAATATGAGTTTTCTATGAAAATGGGAATGAATGGTTAAGAAACTTCACCAGATCAAGGTTGTCTAGTGGTCAAATTACATACTACATTGCTTCTCAATAAACAAATGATATAATCTGCATTCAAGCTTGATACACTGGATGAAGGGATATATGTCAATGGCCCTTATTATACAAAGGGTTGTAGAGTGCACTTTGTGTTAGGATACTTGTTCAAATGACCATGTTTTCAAACAATAAGCAAGGGCATAATCGGTAATAGTTTTCTATGTGGATGAAGAAATAACAAAATTAGTGAAACTTAAATCGACTAGGTTCTCCAAGTTAGAGGGAGGATTATTAGTCCATGAAAGGAGAGAGAGATAAGTCTATGAAGAAGGAAAACATGATGGCACATGGTGCTAAAAAGTATAGGAATGTGTATTGGAGATTGTGTTGATATTTCAAAGTGCATTGATTGTCTACATGTATCTAGTTTCCTTGAAAGATATGTATAACTAATTGACTTTGTTACATAGAAATCTAAGGTGTTTATTAGATCCATCTGGCCGAGTGAAGATAACGTGTAGAGCTATTACTAGTTTATCTTGGTTGGTAGATGCATTTTAAGTGAAATGTGTTTTTAAGATGTTGAACATGATATCAAACTATAGTAAATAGTGCATAGGTCTCGAGAAGAGTCTCATAGGCAAGGGAGCTTAATTTTCTCCTTGGTCAAGAAAGAAAGTGTCAAGAAAATATTGAAAGATGGAGTAAAGTGAAAAATTTGGTCTATAAGATCCAAGGAGTCTGATCAAGTATGTAAATTTGTTAACCTAGAAGAAACTAGAGGTTATAAGAGCATGAAAGGAGATGAAATGGATTGAGCAAATGTTTTAGGATCAGTAGAAAATTTGTTGGACCTCCTACAAGGCATGAAATCAAGGTTATGTGACCTAAAACTTACATTGACAACTAGATATAAGTAGTATGCTTCTTGGGGGCTCTAGATTGATGATTCATGAGGTTTATTTGCTTATAGAGCTTACCAAAGTTTGTCAAAAAGGCATTGAGAATGTTATTTAGAGACAAGTAGTTCTAAAAGGTGAAAATGTGGAATTTGAAGGAATTGTGTTTTTGAGCTTGATTTAGAATGAATGAGATGTTGAGCATTTGAAGGTAGTTTTTGTGTGATTAGTGTGTTCTATGGTTTTCTAAACTTGACCTTAAAACACTAAAAGGTTTGTTTAGGGCTCTATGTCTCAAACATGGTATGGTGAGCAAGATTATGCATTGTAGAGCTTGTCTTATGCCTAGAAATGATGGTTTTTAGTCAAGAAAGGTGAAGGAATTATTTCATTAGCTTGAAGTGACATTGTTGGTATGTTCTGGAGAAGTATGTTTCAAATCACCATCGATACAATGTTTCCATAAAGGGAAAAATAGGGTCGAGGAGAAATAGTGCCTATTTTGCATGCCTAGAAGGATAATATTGTTGTTTTTGCTTCTAAAAGGTGTGATTATGTTACTTTCATGTTCTTTATGATGTTAAAATGATTTATATGGTTATCTTAGGGAGCATGGTGATTGCATGCTTACAAAGAGGCTAAAAATCAGATTTTGAGTGAAATTTCAAGACTTTGAACTAAGATGAGATCTTTGGTTTATGTATCGAACCAAAGAATGATGGTATGAAGTTGAAGAAGGTAAAGAATGTGAAATACATATATGTTTTTGTCATTAATGTAAAAATGGGGAAAAGTTCTCAATGTTTTCCATCAATGAAAAAGGGGGGTTGTTAGCATGTGGTCCTAATAGGTGTTCTCATTGATGAAAAACCACATTAATTAGAAAGTGAATGTTGGAATATGGTCTTATTATGATGTACATGATGCTAACATGGTGTTACATATGTGTTTGTGCTGATATACAGTGAGATTCAATGAGATTTACTTGCTCTTGCAAGACTATACAGTGCCTAGGACATGTAGCTTGACAATATGAGCTTCTTGGATGCTTGGGAAGTATGTTGACATGATGGATAAAAAATTTTTGGGTTATTGGGCACTCAAAGCGGTGGCATGGTGCATATATAAGTGGTTCTCTATGTTACTGTGTGTTCATTAGGAGTAGGTATGTTGATTGGAGGTGTTACAGTGTGGTTTGGAGCTATATGAGCTCATATAATATTCCACTCAAGTATACCATGGCATATAATGTATGTTTGGGTCATTTGAAGAGGTTTTATGATCATTTTTGCATTATTTCAGATGATCCTCGCTTCTACAATGATAATCATTAAGGTGAAGCTATGCAAATGACATATGCTGGAGAAATTGAGGTATGGTATTTACATTATGATGATTTGATATGTTATTGGGATGTTTCATAATGCTTTGGAAAAAAATTTCAAGTTTCCATGAGGTGTATTTTTCAAGTTATGCAAGTTTGGGCAAAACCGGTTAATAAACAATGTGTTTTTGTGATAAACATTGACCTTCTAATGCTCGTTGTGAACTGCATGCTTTGCATGGGAACATGAGATATTTGGCATATCATTTTAGTTCAGTTATGAAGGTTTTTACAAAAATGATAAGGTTTTTGATAGTCACTTTTTTATGAACGATCGTTAAGAAGGATAAAGTGGTTTAAAACCCTAGCTAGGAGAAGCTTGTAGAAAAGTGAGTATACTTGAGCCTATTTTGATTGATAGTGAAAAATTGATGATTGGATGTTATATAGTACTATTTATGATTTCCAGAAATGTAGGATAGAGCTTGTGATAGATATGTTGGCCCACCTAAAAATGCATGTTTTTGAAGAGAAGGTTTTGAGGAAAAGATCTCCAAAGACGGAAATGTATAAAAGCTTTGTGTGATTTATAAAGTTTTTATTGATTTCCATGGAGGTTTTAGAGAAATGTCATGCATGGGTACATGGTGATTTGTGGTCCATTCAAGTTGATTGGTCAAAGGGTAGTTTTGAGGCCATAAAAACTAGTCTTTAGTCAAATGGGCATAACAAAAGCTACAAGTGGAATTTTGAGGTGATTCAAGTTGTTTTGGAAAGAGTATTCAGTTTTATTTCCATTAATATGATTTTTTCCTCTTGAAGAGGTGATTTTATGGGTTTTCCATATCATTCTTTGGATAGGAATATTTTGGCAATTGGCAAGACAAGATGTGTTTGGTGCAAGTTTGAGAGTTTTTAAAGCATGAGATGGATTTTGTGATACTTTATATCACTTGGAATGTGAATAGGAATGAATTTGGCATAAAAATTAATCCATTTTTAATCCTTTAATGTATGTAGAAATTTTTTATGGGCTACCTTTGGAAACAATTTTTTGGTAGGTTTCTTTGGTGAAGACAAAAGTAGTCATGGTTTGATCATGAGGTTTATTAAAGGATTATAACTTACTTAGAACTATTCTACAAGTTTTTACATTTCCATTAAGTGAGTGGTCATATGACATGGTTTGTTTGAGTAGATGTTATTTGGTGGCATAATGAAGTTTCCAAGATGTTGAAGGGTGTAGGAAACAATAGTTTTGAGAAGTACAAAGAGTATTGGGCCCAGTAAACAAAATAATTTGATTGGTTGAAATAAATTATGACCATTTATGAATTTTAAATTATGTATTAATCAGGTTTAATGGTTTATTTCTCATAATTATGTATGGATTTTATGTAAGGGCATTTTTTTATCTTTGTGCCCATGGGGTTTTGATCCATTTTTGGCACATGTAACGAGGTTGTTAGCTAGGAAGACCTACTTAATTCATATTCGAATGTTGAAATGAATATATTTGAATGTAATTAAGGTTTATGGGTTGAAATTTTCATGAGGGACCGACCTCCTGTGGTTTAGAGAGAATAATTACATATAAAAGTAAAGTTTGAGCTCATTTTGTGAGCTAGTCTTGCATGGAGTAAAGTGTGACCTAGAGGAGAGTTATTTGCAGGTATGAAGGAATATTTTGAGATATTATCTAATGCATGATAGGTTGAATAATTATTAAGATCGTATGTGAAAGATATTAGAAGCAATCTTAGACAAAGTCAAAAGGGAAGAAGTTAGAGCAAGATTGAAGACCTAGGGTTTGTGAGCTGAATTTGTGATCTCCATCAGTTGTGGCAAAAAAATTATTAGAGATTAAATATTTTTAGGTGGCTGAGTTGGTTCTTGGTCATCTTAGGGGGTTTTATCCTCCTTGTGGAGTGGGTGCTTCACTAAATTAGGGTTGGTGCTCCTTGTGAATTTGGTGCTTCACTAAATTTGTTTTGTTGTGTGTAATATCAACAATTATTTGTTTTGTGTAATATAAACAAAGTTTCAGTGGTTTTTCTTCCCCTTAATGGTTTCTCACATATATTTTTGTTCTTGTGTACTCTCTTGCTCTTGATCTTGTGTATGGTTATTTATATGCTTAAGTAAACACACATATGGTTCATGGTTGATTAAATGGTTGAATGAATGATAATGGATAATGGATGGTAATTGAAATGAAATTTTTGTAGGAATGATTCACCCCCTCTCATTCCATTGTGCTTCCAAGAAAATTACAGCCCACGTTGGAATTAAGTGAGAGTAGTAATTACAATGTGTGGAAAGATTAGCTAATGGAGATGAGGAGAAGCAAATCAATTAAAAATTCTTAATGGGGATTAAAATGAGAAGAAGAAACAACATATTCCCATTGAGTTTTCTTTTAATCTTACTCATTATTAATGATGACAATTATTTATCCTATGTCAAAGGGGCTACATAGTTCTTTGTGGAAGTTTATGTCTATCCTCCCGAATATTTTATGAATCATTTACCAATGTCAAAGTTATGTGATTATTTTCTTAATGTTTAATGATTGTTTTGGTTTTTGTGAGTTGAATATATCATGTTAATCCTTTAAAAATACCATGTTTCATATTTAAATAAATACAAATAATTATATTTTTATATTTCATTCTTAATGTTACGCATGAAGCTTTTATTTTCGAGCCACTCTGTAAAAATTGTTTAATATTTCGTAGTCACAAAATCACACACTTTAGAAATTATTTATTCCTAGTATCATACTACTATTCATATGGTTTTTGAGTGAAGAAAGTATTAATTAACCCATGTCCTTTGGCCTTTTAAATTTCTTTTTGTCATCATTGTCAACCTTCAAAGACATACTTTCCTAGTTTGTTTTTATCATTTGGCGTCATTTTACCTTTGATCGGGGCGTCTAACCCAATACTAGGATGCCCTGTGTGCCCTAGTCCCATTCGGGGTTCCCTTATCCTTTAACACTTTCCCACCACTTTTTGGGCACTTTTGACTTTTTGAGCTTATCTTTTTAGTAGTTGGTCTTTTCGGGGTTAGTTACGAAATTAGAACAAGAGAACCATATAAATATAAAGTTACGAGACCATAATAATGGACCAAACACTAAGCACTACTATCATCACCTAAGGTTTCATCCATCAAAGGCTCCATTTACATCCATCTAGCTCAATTACAAGGCACAAAACATGTTCATCTACATCACACCGCATAGGAAGGAAGTTTATTATATTCCATCCACCATTAAATTTATTACATTTCTACACATAGTTATTGCTCACTACTTTCAAAAAGTTTGGTGCACGAGAGCACTCAAGGCATGATTGCACACACAAGTACATAGAACTACATCGGGTCTAAGATGTAGTGCATCACTCAGTTAGTAAGTCCACCATTCAGGCCACCGAGGACCGTCTAACCCCTTTATATGCATTTTTCATTTTTAGGTGTTTGATGCCCGTCTTTGGGTTTTATAGGTGTCATATTCATTTTGGATTTCCAGTGACATACTTGTGCAATCTAGTGAAGCTAGTGTGATAGGAAGTGAAGGTAAAAACCATCAAGCGATACCTTGGAGGAAGGTTACAAAGGTTTTTCACAAACCAGTGGTGCACATATATCAAACTAGGAACCCATGTACCTATCCAGACATCCCACCACTCAAATTACCTAGATCTACACTTTTCTACGGACTTCAATATAGTCATTTCTTCCTTCTTTTTCTCCACCATCTCTATAAAGTGAGACGGCGTTTTAGACTTTTATCATCCTCATTCTTATTATCCTAGAGTCTAGTCATCACGAATATCTCAATCACTAATTATTTTCTTGTACATATTATAACATCCCCATTTTAAGACATTAGCACAAGGAAAAAATTATAACATTCTCTCGCTCAATTATGTAATTCAAAACACACGACCAAGTTTTAATAATTGTTCTCTGTCCAATTAATGTAATTTAGATCACACAATTACTTTTAAAACCAATGTTCTCTATTCGCATATTTATAATATGGAACACACATTCAATGTCATTCAATCATATAACAAATACCATATGTCTTGTAAATGACTCGAAGAACTACCGATCTCCCATTTTATGGCTCAGAGTTTCAACGATCTCTCATTTCATGACTCGGTGACTTACCGATCCTTCATGTTAATCCATGCATTATATACTAAGTATACTTGGTTCTCTTTACCATTTTGGTTATCGAAGTATTCCATTTAAGAGGCCTATCTGAATATCTATTACCGATATTCATCTGAAATCCTGCTTCTTAAACTAGGTGATTAGGACAACGCAACCAACAACTTGCGATACTTTGGCCAAAGATTTTCACATGCTTTGCATGATCATATTCCTAGATGTTATACACATCAATGGAATACGTCCTTCACCTCACTTCTTCTGTTATCTAGAATGGTCTTTTCTGACCTCTATCAATCCTCTCATCCAAGGTTAAACTTTAACCCAAACTAGCAATATGAAAGAGTATAGGAAGACACTCGCGGTGACTAAAGGTACGCAGACATACTTTCCGACCCTAGATGACTACGTGTGTCTAGTTACCTTTAGTCTTCCTGAGTCACCCGTATACACGGTCACATTCCTATCATCATCCAAGTAACTTGGTCCCAACTTATGTAAACTTGATGATTCGATTCGGGAGGGCGTTGTAACATGTCAGCTGCAACATTGTGTCATCATGAAGGCCCCGCCTTCATGAAGACACCAGATTGCAGCTGGCGTGTGCCAAGGTCCTACGGAATCCTCTCATCAAGGGATACACATCCAGCTAGAAGTGTGATTAGATTATAATCTTAAGTATTTTAAGAATAAGCTTCAGCAACCGTGTTGATCTTCTAACCTCACTGTTTGTTACAGTTGCATAGCTAAGAGAGACTTAAATTGTCTTAAAGCTTAATATGCCTTTACTCCTCCTTACTGAAGGATTGCTTAATTCCATCTTAGTTCCTTAATTTAAGCTTCGGACTAACAGTCCACTACACTTAACGTAGTAAGATCAACTTACTAAACTTAACCAAGTTTTATTCGCAACTGAATTTAAATTCAGAATTCCATCTTATTAGACGTCATTTAAATGAGGCCTAATTCCAAATGAATGTATTCATTTATTTACTATAACCTTACTTCAGTTAAGGTTTGATTATGAGGAGATATGATTCCTCATACCGAATATCCTCTGGATCAAACATCTCAAGGATATTAACGAAATCAGAATACAAGATTCAATTGTCTCTTTATTTATATTCATTAGCTTATATACCAGTTCGAATATCGTTCATTTAAGAATTCATATTCACTTAACTCTTTTCAAATGTCAATTTAAAATCCATATTGACCTAAGTATGAATTAATTGTACATTCCAACTTAAAATTTGTATTCAAGTAAAGAATAGATATTATGTCCTTTTAAAATCTATCAACCATCATTTGAATATATCCAAATTCAATGAATAAAATTTATATTCTCAATCTTATTCAAACAGTTCCAAGGTGGTACAACCATTAAAATAACACACCTTTCCTTTGTACTCAATCCTCAAGATTAAAATTTATACAATTTACAAGCCCATACAACCAGACTTCATTCATGCCAAACAACATTAACAACTCATAAAGAAGAAGAATACAACTTTCTCTTTTTCCATTTCCTCGTAGAAGAATAATAAATTCTCAGATACGATCCATCCTTAGCTAATCAGAAGAAGCATCAGAAAACAACATGTCTTCATTTTTACTCATGGAAATCATCTGCAAAATTTACTTGCACGGGTCAGTTCATTGAACTGAGCATATTAAGCACTTATCATTAAAATGAGGTGCTCTTAATTAACTGTCTCAATAAAAGAACTCTGCTTTTATGAAACGTTTATAAATTGAGATGGACATCATCTACGAATTAAGTGCTGATAAGGATGAACAACTTAACAACCCAATCCCCTAATTACCATCACAATCAGACAAAAAGATTTACTAACTTTCTCCCAAATAATTACTACAACCCGCAACACTTTATTCATATTTCCTTACTGTTTTTATTCCAATAACGCAAGGGGTTCATTCCATATTTAAAACAATTACTACCAAAAGTAATTTCCTCTAAATAGTTCCAGATTAAAAACATTTGTAAGAGCTAATACACATATGTATATAATGTTGTTCTAATGCAATTACTATCAATTCCATTCCCTTATAATAGTTGAAATTTCAAGAGATGAATTTTAATTAAGAATTCAAACAGAACTACTTCCCTTTCGTACTACTCATTTAATTTCAAACAATCAAATGCAGAAGAGAAAAGTAGTCATTCACCATGACAAACACTGGTGTCATTTCTCAAAATTCAACAAGCAACATAATACTTCTTTCAAATCAGAAAAGAAGGAAAAACAACAATTAAATGCAGATGCTTACGCCTAAGGCAGTAAGAAATTCATTCAATATCAAATATAGAATTTCAACTGGATAAGAGAAGAAAATAATTATTACTTCCAATTACCCATCCAATATTCCCTTTCTTTTCATCACAACTGCACTGGATGATTTAAACAAGAAGTGATATCAATCAATGATAACAGCCAAAGAGAGAGAGCAATTAAAGTCAATAATCGAATGAAAGGAAGAAGAATCATATTACCTCTTCTCACTGCCTAGCCGAATATCAACTATTTAGTACAGACCTGATCCAATAGGGTGATTCCTTCTGAACAAGTCTATTTCAGTATTCAAAACTTACTAACTACCATTCAAGGAGTATGCCAGAATTCATTTGCATCTGGTCCGTAAGTATCAATATCAACGACACCTCTAAATAAAATCATTTCCTTTAATTTTTCACCCAACGAGACATTCTCATCCAGATACAAACAAGTAAGAGTGTACAACAAACAACAAATCATGTTTTCATCGTAATAATAAAAGGATTCGTTCTCCAAACACCAAAGTAAGAACCCAGTTTCGATTCAGTTTTAATGCAAGCAAAGAAGTTTAGACTGCAGTTTGCATGTATATATATATATATATATATATATATATATATAATTCACCAAAAACGAACATTCCCAGCTAGGTCTGAAACAAGCAAGGATGAACAACCAAGCTATATGACCATAATATCACTGTATTAAATAAAGAACCCATCTTTTCAACCGCAAGAACAAGATTTTACTCTAGTACGGTTCTAATCGAACACCATGAAAAGGTTCAGATATGCAGTTCCTTTATTATATATATACATATCAATGGATTCAAGGAAGGATAAACGATACACTCTACTCATTCACCAAATAACCAAGTTATTCTTTCTCAGTGTTTAAATAATTTATTCCCCAACAACCATTCACGGCCTTCAACCCACATGGAGACATTGAATCATTTTTAAATCAGCAAGGGTAAGACGATGGAATGAATTCGTTGTCCCGGTGAAATCGTATTCTATGCAATGTAAAGCAACTAGGATAATAACTCACACAAACAGTTTCATCAAGCATTCTCACGATTTTTCCCAAATCATTTACACGCACAGAACTCAGAAAACAATATTCACATCATTGATACATTCATCAACTCAAACCCATAATGGGTAATAAAACCGAATACCCAATACTATCAAAAACTCATACAACAAGGATAGATTTCATTTCATTTACTCTTTTTGCAAAGAAAATACCCAAATCGTATTCATCTCCAATGAAAACTCAACCCAGAAATCACATTAATTGTATCAACATTTTCATTTTACAAAAACACCCAACATAAGAGCAGAGTTCTTTTAATGAAGACGCTTAACAAAGAGCAAAACGGTTTAAAGAGAAGAGCTCAACATGCCTGTAAAATTTCTTGTGGCTTGAAGAAAACCGTGTCCGTGCCCACAGGAGTTACTCTTTTCCCATGGCGATAACAACAAGGTTTTCCCAACTATCTCCTTACTCCCACAGGCTCAAAGATAGCCGTGGTTACTCAAAACAATAACAACAATGACCAAAATGGTTGCAGGTTTGAAAGAACCTCAAAAGAAATGCAGAGCGAATACGAGAAACCCAAATGAACACAATAACCACAAAATTTCCTCTTTCCCCTTTCCAAGGCGAGCTGGTCACCAAGACCGAGATCAATAAATGCATTAAATGCATTGCTTTTTCCTCTATCTCCACGCCACCACCGACTCAGGTTTGGCGAGTTCCATTTTTAAATTTTTGCATGTAATTTCCTTCTTAGCTACATTGCTAGTTGGATATCTCCAACTTTCCATGTTACCAAACTTGGCATTTAAAACTTCAAGGACATCATTTAATGTCCTTTATTAAATTTCTAACCTTCCCTTCTTATCCGCTCATCAGCATGTGTCCATAGGTCCCCTCCTTAGGTTAGCAATAGTTTAGGTTGTATTGTCCATAGTTAGGTTTTCCACCTAGGTCGCAAGTCATTAGGATTTGCAATATTTTACATCCCATTTAATTTAAAATCCACATAGGGTAGTAGTTAGGTTATAGGCTAAAACATAGTTATAGGTTTAAAACGTAGCCGTAGTATTTTAATTAATGGGTTCTTCTAGTAAGTTTACTAACTTACGTTTATATCCAGCATAATGCAGGACGTTTCGTCCTATGCTCGACATATACCTGGCTCACTTGCATCAAGACTCTTACTGCCTCACGCTTTTCTTACAATTTGTATGTAGTTTAGAAATCGAACCTTTTCCATTGGCATCATGGTACCAAATAATTATACCTGTAACTAGGTTCTGTAACATTTATAATGACCTTCAGTCTGGTTTCAGACTTCATTCCATTTAGAAAGTAAATCGACAAAGCGATCACAAAGAAGGCCGCAACATACCTTGGATCAATGGAATTGATTCAAGGTGTGTTGTCAACAACAATATGAGTTCATCAAACAAAAGCAAGTCTACTGTTTCACACTTTGCAAAACACAAGTTATAATGACCTTCGTCCCAAGTAAACAAGTTACACATTCTTTTAAGATTAAACAAGGGTTTAAGATCATTTCCATAGTAACACATTCATTTTTAAGATTAAAAAAGATATATCTTAACATAATTATCCTCACCTTGCATATTATGATTCGCATTTTCAATATGGGTATTAAGTGCACTTTAATTGATAATGGATTTGAATTTAATCTATGTCTTATGTCATTCCTTGAAAAATTAGGTCTTTTTGTTCACGATGTTAGTCCATCATCCCTCTCACTCCATGCATATGATGGTTCAGTTTGCCCATGTGTAGGTCACATTATTCTTCCTATTACTATAGGACCAAAAACCCTCAACATCATTTTATTTGTCATTGATTTTCTAGTCTCATATAACTATTTACTTGGTAGACCATGGCTCCATGCCATGCAATCCGTTGCTTCTATTATACATCATTGTGTCAAATTCATACATGAAGGTATTGAATATATTGTACTTCGCGACCGTGATGCATTCCAATATTGTGACCGAGATCCTAATACTACCCTTCCTATTCCACACATTGATACTACAGATGACCCTTAACCAATGGATGAACTTATTCATGTACCACCACTTGAAGGTTTCATTTGTGTGATAGATGTAATATCTTCTACGCCACCTACTACTATTATTGTTATGATTCCTTATCAAGGGTCTGTCTAGTCTATGGACGTCGCTCTATCACCTACACCTTCACATGTCCCACCCACATTAGTGTGCCCACCATTTACTTGCACACTCTTCATGAATGATTCATATTGAAAACATTCCATTTGATCCTACTTGCAATGTCACTATATGTTCACATGATGGTCTATCTCGACTTGGTTTCACTTTCGAGGACCTTTATCCTCCTACTCATGATCCTCATATATATTATGGCTTCATCACTATTATCTGCTGCTTATGGTTTATGTGTCTTTCATCTTATGGTCTATCTATCATGCACTCCTTTCTCTTCTCCACTCACATTAGGATATTCTTGGCTTACTTATATAGGGGGCACATTGGATCTTGATCATATTGATATCTCATTTCTTATTCCCTTTGGCCACATATTCATTTGCAATAGTTCCTTTCTTGGCTATACACAGAATCTCACTCATTGGTATGTGCATAATTGTCCACTTCCCCCATTTACTAATGAAGAATATGCCATGGGTATGTAAAACTTATGCCTCAATGGCTCATTATGTGATCAACTAGACACTATTTCTTATCAAGTAACTAATGCATATCCATATGACTTTGACCCTAAAACTAACAATCTCTTAGATGATATTACATAATCGATTCTTCATCTTCCACACTTGGGGGCATAGCATCCACCCCCCAACCTAACAACATCGTACATCACAACATACCATATTTCTAGCATACACATATCACATCCTCATCACATTGCGCACTCATCACACTTATACTAGCACCGTCATTACATGATGACACACTCTTGTGCTTTGGTTCACACTTGACTGTTGAGGGCTTACTACACATGAACCCCACACACTGCACACTAGGTTTCTTCACACATTTTGCATCATATGTCTTACACTTTACATCATACACTCTACATTTAGTCTATATCATTTTGACATTTACATCTACACATCATACATCATACTAGTCATCATTATACATGTATCACACTCTTAGGGTCTACATTATATGCTCCTCATCTTACACACCACATAGTGTGCACCTCACACTTTTAGTATACATACACATCTTGCATTGTGCACTTATACATCATACATTGTCTACATACCATGCTAGTATTCATCATAAATGTGTCGACTTCTATTTTCTACGAGTCTAGAACCACATACTACATTATGCGCACTCTCACATTATGATTATATCTTGCATTGCATATTATTCATCACATATTACACATTTTTACACGTCATGTGGTCTTCTATTATGCTCATGCATAGTACATTGTTTTCTATGCACTACACTCACTACCCTATGATGCACTTTAGTTCCTTGGTCCATACTCGACTACCGAGGGTTTACAAATCAAATGGACCTTATCATACACACACGTTCATCACTTGACCTTCTATCATGTGAAATTACTAGGTTAGTGACATACACTATAGGCTAAATGGTCACCTATTCCTTCATCTTGTAGTGGTATACGCTTTAGGCTACATCACCACTCCCTCTATTCATCTTGTAGTGTATACACTTTAGGCTACATCACCACTCCCTCTATTCATCTAGTAGTGATACACGTTTTAGGCTACATCACCACTCCCTCTATTTGTCTCATCATGATATATATGTTTTAGGCTACATCATCACACATTCATATCTAGGTCACATATCATCACACACATACACATTCATCACAACGTGTTTGACACAACACAAACTTCGACTATTTCCGATGATGCACTCTCATTTATGGTTTGTTCTTGACTACTGAGGGGGAAAAATAAATGAACCTCAGTACATACACTTCCATTCACTCAGGGGGCACATGGCTCCTACCATCTACATTACATTCCATTCTATCCATCCATAGCATAGTGCATATCTTGGTTGCTTTTACTTTTTCTTACATTTGTTTGTTCATGTCGGCTGATTACACATGCTAGCTATATATCTTATATGTCATTATATTTACCATACACACATGCATATTCAATTCCTTTTCTAGGTATGATTTCAGATGTAGGTCTCTTACATGCAACATGGGTGCTCGCCTCCTACCACTCCTACACCGTTTGCTAGGGGCATCCACATTCATCTCTTACAAGTTTTATTGTTTCATTTTGTCCTTAGCACTTTACATTACTTACTTATACACATTTTTGACATGTGGATTATCTTTCTAACATGTTAATAGGTGCTTCATGTGCAACATTCTTTTGTAGGATTATTTGTTTTCATGAATGTCTATTTGTTTTATTGTTATTGTTTGTCTCTTAATTGCATTGTATGTATGTGGTCCTTTCCCTATGTTTGGTATGCACACTTATTTTTTGTATGCGGCGTTACATCCTTTAATGTCTCTGCAACATTGTGGGTGGTATCCTATGTTTGTGACTCATGTTATGCGTCCTAATTTTTCTTCTTGTGTCTTTACTTGCTTTCTAGCTTACACATTTTCTATGTAGTTTACACTTGTTTTCTACATGTGTTCTTGTTCGTACTTACACTTGTTTGTGTGCACCTTGGTTTCTACCAAGCGCATTCCGTTCCCCTGTAAGGAACATTTTATGTGGTTGGTCTTCTTTTGGGGACACATTCTCCTATAAGTGACGTTGCATGCACCCCCAAAGAGTGGGGCATCATTTGTGGCTTTACATGCTACACAACGCTTATACATTGGTTCAATTCAGTTCAGCTTTCTTCCTAAGAATTTTTTGTTATACATCGATTGGGTTCAAACCAGTCTATGAACCCCGTACATAATGTATTTTATAGGGTAGGTTATCATTATAATTTTGGGGAGCGAGCACGGGTTGGAGGATACAGTGGATTTCCTACCTATACTACTTCACCCGATGGCGTCGGATTGCCCAAAAAACTAGGCATTATAGAGATATCTTCATACAAATTTAAGGAAGCATTTGTAGGTTGGAGAATAATTTAGCTTTCTCCCTACACTTATTCGCCAAGGTGGCATGAGATCACCCAAAACCTCATGTAGTGCTCTGCCTGGGACACAGAAAAACTATACAAATGTGCAACTAATATTTTAGGTAAAAAAACAATTTAAAGGTGAACTACTACAATTATATTTGCTTAATCCATCTCCCCCACATTATTTAATTATAATAATTTAATCATATTCAAAAAACAAAAAAAATAAAAATCAAATGTATTATTAGCCCCAAACAAATTAATTACCTAATTCAATTAGACTTACTAAAGTTATCAAATAATTACACACATCTTTTAAAATTTATTTGTTTTCCCCTTTTAAAATATTTGTCCACACACCCTCCTTTAATAATATCTCTAAATCCATAATAAAAAGCTCATGACTTAAGTGGGTAGGATTAAACATGAGCCTTTAGATCTAATCTAGTCAAATCAAATCTGACCCTTGATTTCAAATTTGACCCTAATGTTGCCCTAACTTTCTCTTTGTTATTTTCTTCTCCTTCTTTTCATTTCTCTTCTCATTTTGTTTTGTTTGGTCTTTTGCAGGTTGTTGGGGAGCTATGGAGTTTTGTTAAACCAGTCTTTTTTTGTGTTTGTTTGTAAGATTCATACAGTAATAAGAACTGTATTCTTTCTTTTTTTTTTTTTATTCACACACACACACACACACACACACACACACACACACACACACACACACACACACACATTTTTTTTTTTGTGTTGTTATGAGAGTGGAAGGGGCGGTGGATTCTGAGAGGAGGAAGTGTGGAGGGGGGGTTGTGGCCGCATTGGGGGTTTGGAGTGGTGGCGCGTAGGAGGACAGGGCACGGGGACGGTCAGGGGGGTGTGTGTGGAGGCGGCGGTGGGATAGCGGCGGTGTGGGGGTGAAGGGTGGTGTGTGCGGGGGGGGCAGGTGCAGCAGCAGCAAGGGCGGCGGGGTGGAGCAAGGTTGGGGCAGCGCAGGGGTGGGGAGGGTTCGGCCCTCCCCCACCATTTTTTTTTTTTTTGTTAAAAATTATTTTTTTTATTTTGTTTAGGATTTAAATAATATATATATATATATATATATATATATATATATATATATATATATATATATATATATATATATATATATTGTTTATTTTGTAATCATAATAATATTAACTAAGAAATATGGATATATTGTTCTAACATGATTGGTTCAGGTAAAATAAACAAAGTTCACTATATTATATAATTATTTATTTTTTTTGTAATATTTGAAGTATTTCAATGTGAAACAATCTATTTCAAAATAAAATAAAATAAAATAAAATGATTTCTTGTTTGTTATTTTAAAGCAAAAAGGAAGCAAAAATAATAATACAACTACTCCCATTAACAACTTTACCCAATTTGAAAATAAAAAAAATACAATATTGCAAATGAGATTATTTTCATTTCTAAAACCCTATGTAAAATACGTATTCCAGATTTTTTTAAAAAAAAAAAACACATAGGTAGTAGCAATTTTTTAAAACTAGTTTCACTTAGTTTCCTCAATCCATGATAATTTTTAAGAGATGTACATTTCAAAATGTTAATAGTTTTCTTCCAATAGTAAGCTCCATATAACAAAACAGATTTATTTTCAAAAGGGAGGATACAATCAAATTTTCATATTAAAGAAAACCAACTAAAACAATATTTCATTTTTAAGATTTGAAGTTCACATATACAACCATACACAAATACATAACTACTCAAGATTATTACAAGACTTCTTGCAAACTTGAAGAGAGAGTTTGCTCAAGAATAACCCACACTAGTTTAAAAGAAATTTACCAATACAAAGGAGGTTTTACAACAATGAAGCTTCCACTAGACCATTCTTTTCAAGAGACAAGAGGTAATGTCCACAATAGAATGAAGATGATAAAGAGCTCCAACCAACATCCCACTTCCATCTTGAGATCCAAATGCACATGCTTTCAAGAAACCAACAAGGAGAAGAAGCTTGTTTGCCACCCAACCATAGGCATCATTACATGCCTTTCCCAAGGTTGGGATGCATGCTAGCCTCCCCCAAGCCCATGGGAAAGAGGACAACTAACCACAACTTGCACAAGAGTGAGGGTGAACAAACAATGATACATTCACATGAAAACAAAACAAGTATAAAACAAGACTCCAAGTTTTACAAGATGAAAAAGAGGAGAACCCAAGTTCTACCTCTAAAACCAATGGGGAAGAGAGGAGAGGAGTTCTCCAAGAGTTATAACCAAAAATATAAGCACAATACCAAGATCTCCATACCCTCCTTATTTCTCCTATTTCATTTTAAAACCCTCCTTATCCCTCCACCCTTTCACCAAATCCTTCTTGGAAGGGTTTTCAAACCCCAAAGGGTTTCCTTACCAAGAATGGGGAAGGAGATTCAAGCCAAATGAATCACCATCCCCACCTCAAGCCATTTGAGGGGAGTCACTAAAATCCTACAAGGCTTGTCCATCAAGCCTTGAGGATTGAGAGGGAAAAATCCCTCTCTTCCCCCACAAACTCCAAAACTCCATCATGCCATATGATGGAGGGAGTAAAACAAGCAAACAATAACCAAAATCCACATGCAACAATAACATTTTCAAGTAAACAATCTAACAACTAATATGAATACAACACATGCAATAAGACTTAAGAGCCTACCTCAAAGAAAGCTCTCCAAAAAGCTTTCCAACTTCAAACTTCTCCACTCCTTGACCCAAGCAACCTCTAGCTCCAAATCACACAAGCATCCAAGCAAAAAGCTCCCAAAAAAAAAAGTTCTCTTCTTTTCCCATGAAGGGGAATTTGAAGAGGAGCAAGCAAAAATCCTCACAAATGAGGGGGTGACATGTGTCACCCCTCTCCTCCTTCAAGGTCAAAGATGCCAAAACAAAAGAGAGAAAGGGTAAAATACCTTTTAGCCCTCTTCTCCCAAATTACTCTAAATGCTAACAAGACAATTCTTGTGCAACTTTTAACAAGCACACTAAACCATACCCCTTACATGGATGTGACCAAACAAGAGGCAAAAAGGGAGGGAAAACTCCCTCTAGCCTTGGAAATAAGCCCCCTACCTATTAGGTAGGGTCCAAGGGCTCATTTTTATGTTAAGGGAACTCCCAAACTAAAAAGGGGTCCCTAAAAATGCCCAAAATAACCCAATTTCGGGTTTGGAAAAATTAGGCACAAGGTTAGAGGGTGTGGGGACCACCCAAGGGTTCACATGTGACCCTAAACCCTCTAAATTAATTACATCATTAATCTAAATCAAAACTTAATGCAAGTGGGGTCATTAATTCCCAAAACAAGTTTACAACACAAACTAAAACACCCTAAGCAAAATTAATAATTACAAGACATATTACATTACAAATGAGGGTCACCCATGGTGCCCGAACCAATAATTCTAATACTAAGGCCTCAAGCAATAAACATGGCTAGGACTTAGCCCATGGGTTGCTTGTGCAAAGTTGTGCATAGCTGCTTCGAGTCCACGTTCTCCTGTGACCTGTCACCTACACACTCATTGCACACATTAAACGCACATGTCCGATAAAATATAAATTAACTACTAAACAAGATAACAATGAATTCTAGACTATCATTTCATCTTTTTGTAATGAAAGTGTGACAACGTGCACAACTATACATAGTTCACCATAAGTTAGTTACAATGATAAAATGACATGTATCCATAGAATCTCAACATGCAACAAACTGAGTAACCATCAATATAACTACATTCCCAAAACAACATCATATCAATTAGTATCCATGACATCATAAGATAATGCAAACAACATAGTAATCAAGCTGAATCGGCGCTATACGCCTAAATGTCCATACATGCCTAATCAGATCAAATCTCCTAATGTAATGTCCAAATATAACAAATCTCTGTCAAAACATGTCTATGAGTAATGAGCAACAAGTAACTGAGCTATAAAAATGTGGGCACTACACCTCGGAGTATAGGATATCCTTTCTACACTCTCTCTCTCATCATAGATCAGTGCACATGTTCCATTTACACTTTTAATATTTCTATTATAGTCTTTTTACTATATACATGCGTCTTTACATGCATTTTTGACATATATACATGTGTATTTGACTACTTGATAGTATCCTCCTTGTAGGTTTGTCTATATGATAAGCAATCACTCAACAACAACAATGATGTCAACAATAACAATATTATGTGATAGCACATGGGACACTAACCATACAGTACATCACACACATCGGCAACTACATATGCATTTGTGCCCTAGGTTCACTCTCACCACTTTTGCAATTTTGCATCTTTTGTTTCCACGTTCCACTATTTTTTCATTCCACGCTTTGTCTAGTCCATCAAAGACACTTTCTTCATCACTCTACACGAACATCAGGTATGCATCTCTATCTACTTTATGTTAGCGAGTGTTCTACTCACCAACATAAAGTGGGAGAAAATTCAGTCACAAAATCACACACTTTAGACATTATTTAGTCCCGTTTTATACTACTATTCATATGGTTTTTTAGTGAAGAAAGTACTAATTAACCCATGTCCTTTGGCCATTTTTCTTTGCTTTCTATCGTCATTTCGACCTTCAACACATACTTTCCCAATATTTTTTTGTCGTTTGGCATCATTTTACCTTTAACTAGGGCATCCATCCCAATACTAGGGTACCCGGGCACCCCGATCTCGTGGGGGTGCCCTTATCCTTTTTACATTTTCCCGCCACTTTTTGGGCACTTTCTGACCATTTGAGCTTCTTATCTTTTTAGTGGTCAGATATTTTTAGGGTTAATTATGAAATTAGAACAAGAGAACCATATAAATATAAAGTTATGAGACCATAATGAGGGACTAAGCACTAAGCACTACTATCATCACCTAAGGTTGCATCCATCAAAGGCTCCATTTTCATCCATCTAGCTCCATCACAAGGCACAAGACTGGTTCATCTGCATCACACTGCATAGGAGGGAAGTTTATTCTATTCCATCCACCATTTTATTACATTTCTACACATATTTATTTCTCACTACTTTCACAAAGTGTGACTAACACAAGAGCACCTAGGGCATGATTACACACATAAGCACATAAAACTACATCGGGTCTGAGATGTAGTGTAGTGCTTAGTTAATAAGTCCACCATTGTGGCCGCTGAGGATAGTTTGACCCCTTCATATGCATCTTTATTTTTAGGGGTTTAATGCTCATCTTGGGGTTTTGTAGGTCTCATCTTCATTTCAGATCTCAAGCAACATTTGTACAGTCCAACGAAGCTAGTGCAATAAGAAGCAAAGGTAGGAAACCATCAAGTGACACCTCGGAGGAATGTTACATATTTTTCATAGTCTGGGTGCCCATATCACATTCCGTGGTGCCCACAGAGCGCCCCGTACCTATCCAGCATCCCAATCCACTCGATTTCCCAAATCTACACTTTTCTAGACTTCAACATAGTCATTTCTTCCTCATATTTCTCCAACCATCTCTATGACACAGTCTAGCAAGCTCATCGAATCAGCTGAGTTCTTTCTAACTCTCTTTGCACTTTAGGGTTTTACATATCTACTTTCTTAGTTACTTGGGTCATTTTCTTTATACATTTATCTGTTATTTATTTTTGTACTTCTTAGATTAATTTCTAAAATACCCATTTTTCGCTTAATCAATTTTTAAAAATCCATAAATGATATTTAATGTATGTTTGATTTTATGTAAATGATAACTTTATTGATATTTATTTTATCATTTCAGTTTTTTTCTTCCTACAATTTCAAAAATGCAATAACTTAAGAATGTGGTATATAGTTTTCCACTTTCTTTTCCCTCATAGAATATTTTTCTTCTCTCTCACAAAAAATCCACAATTGCAAGATTTTCCATATCATAGAACATTGATAGATTTGATTTTTGGTTCAATTTTTTAGGGTGGATGAAGTGGTGTTTATATCCTCCTGATTATAATTATGCCAACACCATTTACAACTTGAGCTAAATTTGGAGGCTTCGTCACAATTAAATCAGTTACTTGTTAAGAATTTCTCGAATTTTAGAAAAAATTACATAAATATATCATGCCATGTCATTCTCTCGTAAATAATTTAGTACTTATCATTACGAATAGAAGTGATTTGCTTAAAATTTAATATGGATATTGATTCTTTGCAAATAGTTTCAATCCTTTAATAGAGAAAATTTGGATAGAGCTTATACACTTGTTTTTTTCTTGTAAATAATTTTAATCTTCAACTTAATTTTTCAACTTAAATTTATACGATTATGCATTCTCATATAATCTTAAGATTAAATTTACTTTGCTTTATGAATATAAATATTAAATGTCTCAAGTCTAAAAATTAAATAAGGTCCCCAACCGTAAAAAAATCATATAGCTTATAATATTAAACATAAGAATAAACTTATTTTCAATCTACATGTATCATATTATCTAAATTTAATATTAATGTGGATATTGGTGATAAAATTATTACTTAAAAGTTTTAATATTTTTTCTTCTCAAACTTTAATGTAACGAAAAGAAAACACTTATATAAATGGATGTATGTCACTATACATGTTTAATTTTTTAATCAACTACCTAAATGTAATGAAACGAATATACATTGAATATTACATCATCTCATATGTCTCTTCATTATTAGTAGATAAGCCTAATTTTATTCTTGATACCTTGGTAGGTATCATCAATCATTCCAATATTTAAGGTTAATAAAAAATTCGTGAATTTTTTTATAACAAGTTTAACAAATTTTCATATTTGTTTATAATAGAATTTACTAATCCTATTCATGATATATATCTCTTCAAATTATTAATTGTTGTGGAATAGTGAAATATATCCTTGTGATAATAGGGAAAAGTGTTTATGATGTGGCATTTATAAATGTATATATGATATTACTCTTTGATGTCAAAGAAGGAAAAGTTTTTATATTTTCATATCTACTATATAAAGTATTGTTTCTATCATTAGATGACATTATTATTGTTAAGCATATGCATATTTTATGAATCAAAATATAAAATAATTTCATCTATTATATTCAGTATTTTTTATATTTTTAATTAAATACAGCAACTTCGGCAGGATTTTCCATATCATGGCCTTGTTATTTTGGTCCTTTTTGTATTGTTTAGTTTGTCTTGAATATCTTAAAGCGTAAGAGTTGTGTCATACATAGTATGTTGTTTATCAACATGTTTTATTTAGATTATTTATAAATTTTGTAGTTTAATTCCATAAAACATTTATTAAAAGCAAGACATGATTTAGAGGTCGTAATAGTTGTGTGTTAAAGTCTTGGCATTAGCATTATTATAAAAAGTAATTATATATTATTTTTAAGATTCAATTTTTATTTTTTTCTAGAAAGTATTAAAAATAATATGTATAAAAGGTATTATTGTATGTCGTCATATTGTCAAGTATTATCTATGTCCTTTATTTGTGTCAATCATTTTCGCAAAGTCAAAGGCTAAGGTTTTCATTAAGTTTCAAGCACTGTTTGTCGTTAAAAGTTGTATTTGTATATTCAAAACAAGTCAAATGTCACATTATTAAAAGAATTTCAAAATATTGTAAAAATAAAAAAATTTCCTTACGGATGCATTTTTGGGGTAACCAACGTCCAAATCATAATTATTCTTCATGATCAAATTCAGATGAGTTAAAGAACACATCTATTGGAGGATGGAGAGATATAAGGTTGGAGGTCAATCAATGACCTCTCTTCACCACCAACAATGAGGCCGCATGAAGGTTTTGTGACATATTTTTCATATTTTGTTTTCTGTTAATGTGTTTTCCACTATGTTTTAAGAGTTTTAGTTTCAAAGTGTACTTGATTTCAAATTTATTATTTGTTTTGCTAAATAACCAGAAATTTCACATTGTGTGGGGGAACTTGACACCAATGTTCCATTTCCAAATAATTTTTTCAGTTTGTAATGTGTGAGAACAATTCCTATGTAATCCCCTGATGGAAGATTGTGATGAGAGTTGATAATAATACTATAATATCATGATATTATGGTTGTTGGTTATCCATTTTGCAAACCATCCTGAAGGTTTGTTGGTTATCCTGAAAATAAAACCATCTTTTGTGGTTATTGGTTTACCACTTGAAAAAACCATCTTGGAGGTTTTTGGCTATCCTAAAAACAAAACCATCTAGATCATGAGCAAGCATCAAGGTGGCACGTTATAAAGGTAAGGCATGATTTCCCGTGTTTTCACTAAGGGGGAATGTTAGGAAATATATATTAGTGTGTACTTTATTGTGTTAGTAATTAAATATTAGAATAATTATGAAAGTGATTATTCTCATGTAAATAATATTTTATTGTAAATGAGTTGTTAAAACAACTCATATTATTAGATAGTGTATTGTTACGGGAGTAACAAATACACCTTGTTAAGAGATTTGTTGGTTAAACAATCTCCATAATTATAGGAATATATTTCCTATAAATTTGTATGTTCCCAAATAGAGAAATACATAGAAGATTGAAATTATTGTGTCATATTTTTGCATAAATCTTGTTCTACTTCATTCTCCACAATCTTCACCTATACGACACAAGTGAATATCATTTGTCTTAGGCATTGTGTGTCTCATCCTTTTATGGATTCTACCATTCCATATATTTTAACCTACATTTTTTTTCTAAAAGCTTACTAATATCAAATCCTTCTTTCAAACAAGTTGTCGTTTTAACAGAAATAACTAAACTTCTTCATTTAGATATTTTGACCTTCAATCTCAATCTACATTGTTGAACCCTTGCATCCTAATAGTCGCATGTGGCTAATATTTGGGGAAAACATTTGTTCCCAACAAGCACAACATAAACAAACAAGGAAAAGTCAAAAATATAAAAATAAATCACTTATTACACCTTTCATCCTTCACAATCTTTGGTGATGAGCCCACACTTCTTACTAGTAGTGTGAGACTGGGAATGGAGGAAGGTATCCTTACTCACCTACATTTTTCTTCAATGTTGAGCCCTTGCCTCTTACTGGTGGCATGGGGCAAGATGTAGGGGGTCATTAAAAAAATTAAACAAAATAAAGCCTTCAAAAAATCTGAATCAAAAGTGCTTAATCATATACATCCCAAGAAGTTGCTCATGTTAAGAGAGACAAAAAGTCCTTAAATTGGATTTTACCAAGTCATCACTGGATCTAAGTCTAGTCAAGATCTATAAAATGAATCATCTTGGAATCAGCTAGATAATCTTGATTAGAGATGATTCACATTCTCCGAATGGACCATTGTTACACCTTGTGTCTTAGCATTTTTCATTCTCATTTTCATATCATTATAGATCATTTGTCTTGCGGCCCTTCTTGGCTCGCAGTGTTGAGCCCTCACATCTTACTAGTTGCGTGGAGTTAAGAATGGAGTAGGAAATCATCACTTTGTCATCTATAATCCATTTTATTAATGGAATGAAATCTTTAACTTTGTTTGAATATGAGTGTGGAGCTGAGGCAAAAAAATAATTTTTTTGACAATTTACAAAAAATCCAAAAACAATATTCAAAATACAAACAAAAATCAAAACATGTCAAAATCCAAAAACATTCATAAAATTTTCCACAGAAATCAAAAGTGACTATCAACATAATTAAACAATATCGTCATTTGGCTATAATCCTATTGATCGTTCCAAATCATCCTATGATTATTACTTCTCTTACCCTCGGCATGTATTATTGCTTGTGGGAAAGACCATCAATCAACCCTTTGAGTTTGCATGGATAATCACTTGGGGAAAATTTGGTTCTCAAGTTTTTCCTCGCATGTATCCTTACCTAGAAAACTAATACAATCCATTTGCAAATCAAACTTCAACGTGATCCAATAAGAGTATCACGAGGAGTAGTTACTATGCTTTTTGGTCGATCAATCCCTTTGCATATATCATTGCTTAGGGGAAATCACATCTACTCGCTCTTCATTGTGGGACACATTAGTCAAATAGTTAGCTATCGTTAGTAATAATTATTTTTCATTATTGTTTTATATGTTAATTTAGTGTCAGTAGTTTTGTTAGAATCTTGGTTTGTATATAATCTTGGTGTGTCTCGTATTGTTGTATACATAGATTTTTATTTTATAATCTTGTCTTTTGTTTTACAATATTTTGTGTGTGTCTTCCATCATGTTGTTAATTCTAACTATGCAAATATAAAATATAATTAACACAATCATCATACATCATGAATAAAATCTAAGCTACAAACATAAAATCTAAGCCACAAGCATGTAATCATCACACATTCATGATAAATCGTCATTCATAATTGCATCAAATCCTTTATACATTAAACATTCACTTTGTTCACATGTTAAATCAACCTTACATCCAATCCTTGATACGTTGAACACTCGGCTTGTTCACTATTCATCAAATACAAATTTCATATGTTGAGCACTCACCTTGTTCATGTATTGCTATATCGTTGCTTGGGGCATTCAAATCGCTTAATTACAAATTTGGAACACACCAAGGGAAAAGTTAATTTTCTTTATTTCAAAGTTGTGTTGCATTGTTTCTGGACCAATTACAATTATTTCATTATCATCTTGGCTCATTTACAGCCATGATGCATACATTTACTATGTATATTAGGTTTTCTTTTCTTCTTGTTTTTTGTTTTACTTTCAACCAATTACAAGTGTTATGTTACAATTTTTGTTCATTTATAACCATGGTGCATACATTTACTAAGTATATTGGGTTTTTTTACTTTTTATCTTTTCTATTTTATTTGTGTATTTGTTTACACAAATACTCGATTACACATCATGATTCCTTCATAATCATGGTGATAACTCTATTATGCAAAAGAAAAATAAGGTTGATTTATCTTTCACTCTATAAATGGAATCTCATGTTATGAGCAAACTCCCTCCCTTCCTCCCCCTACCCTTGCCTTCTTCATAAGCGGTTGTCCATCACTTTGCTATGTCACCCATGAGGGGTCACCCATCCACACTCATGAGACATCTAAATTCTTAATTAGGATTCCCTATCTTCCACTCACTAATCTATGTGTCTACTATATTTAAAATGATATTACTTTATAATAACACTTTAAAGAGGGGAAAATTAGACACCCTAAAAATACATACTTATTTCTAGCATATCCTTAGTTATTCACATCCCCTTTAGAATTAATTAATTCATACTTTGAGTATTCATCCCTTTAAGATTTAATTCAAATTAAATCTATCACATTCCTTTAGAATTAATTAAATTAATTATAATTATACTTAAACTATACTCCTATGACCCTTGGCTAATTTAATTAAATATTTATTTAATTAAATGGTTAATTTCCTACTCATCCTCCACTTAAGCTCCACTTCACTATCCTAGTCACCCCACTCAACTCCACTTCTAGAATCCTACAAAGGTGGAAGCAGAAAAGTTGCATGTACAACCACCTTCCCAATGTAAACTTATTGACAACCAAAAATTTATTACCACTCAATGGATATTCAATCCATTCAAACTATTATAACCTCCTCCAATGTTATTTTAAGAATATACATTCATGACTTCATTAAAAACCTTCAACCACTTCATGGCCTCTCTTGCAATTATAAATAATAGGCATTGTTCTTCACAAATGATCCTGGAAGATTTTGTAGCAAACCTTTGTTGATTTTCCATTTGATATCTACATATTTAAAAAGTTATTCTTTTGTCCAATTTTCTCATAGCATTATTATCCCTTCCCCAAAAATTTTAAGTGCTAAAGGTAATCTCAATAATGAAATATGAGCTCCATTCAGTTGTGAATGAGGTCTTATGTTGATATTCAGTGATATTTAAATTTGGTTGCAGCCATAAAATCCATCAATAAGGGATAAAATTTTATAACATGGTATTGCATCAATAATGGCATTGATGGAAGGTATAGGGAAATTATCCTCGTGGAAAGCAAGATTAAGATTACGAATTCAATGTATATATTTAATGGCTAACATGAATTTCTTATGAATGGGAACAATGTTGGAAACCCATTCAAAATAGTCAATGGGATGAATGAATTTGGAATCAAGTGTAATGAAATTTGTTAGATAGATGTGAATATCAACAACAATATAACACCAAAGAAAACCAAAATATAGAGAAATGATCACTATATGGAAGTATAATAGCTTAGAAACTTTGAGGGGGAAACCTCCAAACCATACAATAAAACTAAATTTCTCAATATAATGATAATATCCTACTCTCTAAATACTATATACCCTATTATACAATTCAAAGCCCTAAGGCCAACCCACTAAGCATATGAAAGCATAAATAATTATGATATGACATGATAAGAGATTATGTTAGCCATGGGTTGGATATCGATATCCCGATATATGAATTAGGGTTAAAGTCATAAAGATACCCCTTCCCTTCAAATAAAAATTTTCCCCAATGTTGGTAAGCTCTGGATGCTTCTCCCGAATGCTTCATCCTCCCATGTTGCATCTTCAATGTCAAAATTATTCCATTTGATTAGACACTCAGTGATGACCCTTATCCTCAACTTCTTAGTGTGTTTCTATAGGATTCTTTCATGTTCCAAGATGATATGTCCCTCTTCATCAAGATTTGGTAATACTGATTGAGAAGACACCTTCTACCCAATGACATTCTTCAAGAAAGAAACATGGAAAACTGGATGTATTTTACTTGACTGAGGAAGCTCTACTTTATATACCCCTTTGTCATTTTTTTCAACACTTGATAAGGCCCATAATATTTGGGTGAAATAGTGCTATTTTTTTGTTTTTTCAAAGATAGTTTCTTATATGGATGCAATCACACAAAAACCAAGTCTCCAACTTCAAAACTTCATTCACTACGGTGTTGATCAGCTTGTTTCTTCATGTGGTTTTGTGCCATGACCAAGTTATCTTTTAGGATAGAGAGAACCTCATGTTGGTGTTAAATGTGATCCTTAATCTGCTCTTACTTTAGGTTGGACCCTTAAATTAGAAGTGAGGGATGGTGGATGATAATCGTATAATGTCATGAATGGGGACATTTTGGATTATGTGTGAAATGAATAGTTATACCACCATCTACGTAAGTAGTATCCACTTAACCCATCTCTCCTTTTTATATGAAGTAAAACATCGCAGATATCCCTCCAAACATTTATTTACTACCTCAGGAACTTCATTAGTTTAGGGATGATATGATGATCTACGCGTTGTTAGTTAATGTAGGATCATGATCACTGATTATAATCTTGGGTGTACCATGTAGCTTTTGAACAAGTATCCATAAAAGATATGGTAATTGTGCTCGTTATAAATGGAAGTGGAAAAACACAAAATGAGCATACTTTGTGAGTTTATCCATAACCACCATAATTAAACTTTTCCCTTCATAATTTTGAAATCATGTGATGAAATCCATGGAAACCTCTTCCCACTATTCAAGATATGAATAGACAGAGGTTACAAAAGTCCTAGAGACTTAATAGTTCCACCCTTGTTACATTGACACGCCAAGCATTCGGCCATAAATTTTGGACATCTAATTTTAGACCTTCCCAAAAGAAATATTGCTTAACTTTGTGATAATTTTTATAAATCTAGAATGACCATGCATCGGAGAAGCATGGAGCTCTCGTGAGAACCCGATTTTTAAGGATATAGTTTTTGCATAAGTACAACCAATCCTTATACCGTAAAGCATCTCCCTTCCACACAAATTATTTTGAAGTGTTTGGATCATGTTGGAGATTTTGAATGATATTTTGGGTTTCTGTTTCATTATGTCATTCAAATATTTCCTAATCTACCTAATCTTCCTGTAGTATTGACATTGAATTTAATAATGTATATGTGGAATCATCTCTCCTAGGTTGTGCATCGGCTACCACATTTTCTTTTCTTTTTTGTAAATGATTTCAAATTCATATCCCAACATCTTCATGACCCATTTTTTTCTTTCTTCATATGAGATTATTTTATCTAAGAATTATTTCAAGATTTCATGATATTTCTTTACCTTGAAGTGATAACCCATGAGATATGGTCTCTATTGTTTGATTGTATGAAGAATAACCATCATTACCTTCTCATAAGTTTGTTATGATAGGTTTTTACCTTTACGTTGGCTACTCTAAATGCAATGGGGTGACCCTCTTGTATAAGTAATGCACATATGACACACCTTGAAGCATCACATTCAACAATGAAGGTTCGGAGAATTCCGAGGTAGCCAAAATGGGAGTGGTACACATGGCCTTCTTCATTTATTCAAATTCCTGGGTTGTTTCCTCATTCCAATGAAAATATTATTTCTTCAATAATGATGTGAGTGATGCTACAATTCTACCATAATTCTTCACAAACATGTGATAATAACCCATAAGACCTAAGAATCCCTTAATGCTTTTGAGGGGTTTAGGAACTAGGCCAATCCACTATAGCTTGAATTTTATGAGGATCCACTTTTACACCTTCATTAGACATTTATATGACATGAAGTATTCTAACTCTATTACCCCAAAATCACATTCAGAGGTCTTTGCATAAAGGTGGCATTATTTAAGAGTGTCCAATACTTTATTGACATGATGTAAATGTTCCTCCGAATTCTTATTGTAGATTAATATATCATCAAAGAATACCAAGAAAAATTTCCACAAAAATGGCTAAGATCAAATTCATCAAACTCTGGAAAGTAGATAGCAAATTTATAAGGAAAAATGGCATTACAAGGAATTCATAATGGCCCTCGTGTGTCCTAAATGTTTTTTAATGAATATATTGATCACAAATTATTATTTGATGGTATTATGGTTAAAGATATAATTTTGCAAAATAAACAACACTATATAATTCATCTAACAAATCTTCAATGACAAGAATATGATACTTATATTTCACTTGTGTATTTATTGAGCTCTATTTAGTACTGGACACATATGTCAACCTTTATCCTTCTTTTTATCATCACAACTAGAGAAGAGTAATCACTTTGACTATGATGAATAATACTTGCTTCTAGTATCTCTTGTACCATCTTCTCAATCTCACTCTTTTGAAGATAAGAGTAACTATAAGGTTAAATGTTGGGTGGTTGGATGCTTAGTACTAGCTAAATAGCATGATTGTGATCTATTTTAGGTGGTAACCCTTTCGGCATATCCCCAAACACAACTAAGTTCTCATTAATAATGACATGTAGATCTAATGGTATAGGTATTTTTATGGTTGAGCTTCCATTGAGAATAATTGATCCATGAACCCGTCTGTACCCTTCCTAAAAAAATTAGATTTGATGAGAACTTACCAACTGTGGAGCTTTAGCCTTCATCCCATGCAACTCAAAAGTCCTTCCTTTAGAATGGAACCACATGAACAAATCCTGGAAGTTCATCTCCACCATTCCCAAAGTAGTAAGCCATTGGACCCCCAATACAATGTCTACTCCTCCCATTGAAATGGCATACATGGGTCCCTCTAGTAGGTAATATCCCATAGATAACTTAATCTTATGGAATTTTCTGAATAGATAACTTTACCTCCATCTACAACCATGACCTAAAATTTTGGTGTTGGATAAACGAAACAATTTAAGCATATGGCTAACTTATGATTGATGAAATTATCAATATTGTTGTCACTGAAATTCACACCCTTGTTGAATCAGGAATTCAAAATTTCAATGAAATAATGAGGGACCTTGAAGGTATGGGTTCAATCAAGGTCTATCCTCATATGAAAGGATTGGATCCTCTCACCCCATTTCACCAGTAACTACACTAACCTACTTATACTCTAATATTATCTAATTCCTAAACTAAGAATCCAAGGATACAAAGGTGTTGAGAGAGAGAAAATGAAAATAAAATGGGAGGTGATGCACCAAACTGGAAAATGGATCAATTTTGGCTCTAAAAGACACAGATGTGAACCACAAGTGATTATTTAACAGATGCACACAAATTTGAAGGAGAATAACTAGAAAAGAATGAAGGCATACAAGAGGACATATATGTTCACATCAAATGTAGAGAAGATAAAGGAACAAAGCCATAGTTACATTAATATCAAATATCAACCATTTATAGGCACATGGTTGAGACAAGAAATCTCCACATGTGAGTTATAGAATTCGCGAGCAATATTTTTTGATCTCAAACACAGATCTCTAGACTTGCAAAAATTGAAGCGTATTATGTGCCAAAGCACTTACATTTATAGAATTTGAGAGAGAGGGGAGAAGAAGTTCGATCACATCTAGTGATTAATGAAATCAACCACCCACCAACACCAAGGACCAATCACCATAGATTTCATGTGTTATATATGGGCATCGACATAGATCTAATTGCATAACATTAGATCACCAATGAAGGGGACGATGTCTCTCAAAATTACATTTAGTTTGGTGGAGTGGTTTAGTGTCGGTTCAATTCAAGCATGAATTTTTTCATACCTCACACGTTTTAGATGATTTATTCTTTGATTCATAGCTTTCTCCTTCATTTAGTAACTTTTCATGCTTTGCGGCCTTTAAACTTTTGTGTTCTTTAATCAGACTTGACCTTCCTTCTCCACATTCCATGGTGTTCTACTTCTTTTCCTCACAAATTTTAGACCTATGACAATGTCTTGTGTTCTTTAAGAACCCATGAAGCACATAATTCTTTTCTTCAACTTCTAACCTTAGTCATAAATTCAAAGTTTTTTTCTTTTGTCACATGGTGTCTCGTGGAACTTTTCCTTACATCCCGGCTTATCCTAAGTGGAATTCATTCTTTTTGTATGGAATTAACCAACTCCATGGAATTCCATATTTTCCAAGTTCGCATAACACTGTATTTTATATGCCATATCGCATTATTCCTTTCACACATGTCATGAAAGATTAACCCGTTGACTTATTTAATTTGCGAGTATCCAACTGGGATCCGCCTAAGTCTAAAACTTGGATGAGTTGTTAAAAATAGCATAGGGTGCTATTTTGAAAAAATACACCACATAGTTTGTAAAAGTGCCATTATTAAGTGTGTAAACTCATAGGGAGAAATTGTATTGTATATTTCAGTAAAGGCTCGAGAAATATAAAGAAACATTTGTGTTTCATTCCGTTGTGTGGGAATCTACAAATGGCTCGAGTTCATCTTTATCCTATCATCGTTGTCACTTGCCATCATTACTCGGGCATTTTAACTTGTGCGCCATGAAAAAGGGGTGTGTAATGTGACTTTTGTGGATCACTCAAATGCTTAGGTCCCCACAAGTTCCTTAATTCTTCTACAAATTCACAAAGATCGAACCTCCCTACTCTAATACCAAATATGAAGTATGAAATAAGGCAAAGCTTGGAATTTTGTATTAATCTCAAAATCAGCATTAAAAGCAAAGGAAATAGCTACAATGTTTATAGTCATTAGACAACTTCTATCTAGCCACATAAACTAGATCTAATCTCCTAAAATTGGAAAATATGTAAAATAACATATTTCCCCTAACGGCCCCCGATTGCCCCTACTAGAATACATATGGAAACAATAATCTATGATAGAATATCCCCAAAAATATATGGATAGATAACTAAGAGTTCTAGAAAAAGTAATAAAAATTTACAATTTATTTATTTAACCCACCTAACTGGTGAATTAAGTACTTAGGTTTATTCCTAACATGCCAACACGTCTTTATGATTTAAATTTGTGCAAACCCATAAGTTTAGAGTCCGTAATGGGAAACGCTTGGCAAATTTTGAGCTTTTTTTTTTTAATTCCAGGTTTTAATTTTTGTTTATTTAGAGGGAAAAGTTGTTTTTGAATTAATTTAATATGAAGAAAATTAATATAAAGCATTTGAAAGAGATACCAATGACCGAGCACCCTATGTTTCACATTCTCATTTACTCTTAAAAAGTTTCATTAACCAAAAAGTGAACAACTATTGGTAATTTTTGTCAAAACCCTATAGTGATAGAGATGTACATGTTTTGGTGCATGCACGCTATAGGGTCCTCTCCCTATCCAACTATAATTCACTATGAAAAAGAATCCAAAATATAGTATAGTTGAATCTAAAGTTGGATTGGGCACATATAGATCAACATGAGAAATATGCAAGGCCTAAAAGGAGACATAAGATGGACATTTGGAGACCATTGGAAAATATGAGTTTGATCTTGGGAACACAAGGTTCTATTTTTAAGATGTATTTGTATGAGATTGCTTTCTTGAAAATTTGATAGTACATGTGATTTAAAATAGTTGTAATATTGGAAAGTCCCAACTTAGTTTGGGAAACAAATTGAATCTATTTTAAGGTGCTTTAGTTTTAGTTTTATTTAGTCGTATTCTTAGTATGTGTGGTAAATTAGGATGTGGTGGTGACCCATCTTTGTTTATTATAAATACTTGTAACCAAGCTATTTTTTAATTTATATTTGATTTTACAAATGTAAGAAAGGATTCACTATGTCCATTGTGTTCACTTGTGTAGCTATGTATATTATATTCTCATTTATTTATATTCCTATCATTTTTTTATTGTGAGTAAGAGATAAACACCGAAATCTATGTATTTATTAATGAATGTAAATTGAGCGTAAGTTGATTTATACAGTTTAAGGAAGCATCTTATCATAGTTTATGCATGATTCATTAGATGTGTTTATCCAATTTGTGTAGTTTTGGATGAATTAAATGGTAGGGTGTAGTATTGACTTTATTTCATTATACTTAAGTGTGAATTTAGTTGAATTGGAATAACTATCATTTGAGCCATTCTTGAAGGTTATGTTCATAGTTAATATTATGCATGCAAGAAAACATTCACTCTCCCTTAGACTCTCACACAAGTTTTGTGAGGATTTGAGTAATAAGCCATGTTATTTAAGTATTCTCTCCCCTCATATTAGGTTGGAAATGTTTTATTCATGGATGATTTCAAGATATGACAAAAGTTTGAACCTTTTTCTACCCTACCTTTCCATCTCTTTTGTGGCTTTTTTAATGATTCAATATTCAACTTATTAATAATAATTGTGAATAACCATCTTGTAAAGTCTTCCACCGAGATAAAAACCATTTTTAATACTCGATTTGTGTCCGAGATCATATTTATTAACTCTAAGGTTTCAAAATATTATTGTTGATTATCTAATTTGTATTATTAACCCTACTATATGTTATTAAGACCACATAATTTCCTAAGTTACATGTCTCATGTTTTCCATACCTTGAATCCTATTTTTAGAATGGGTTATCATTTTTCGTTGGATCACATGTCAAAACATGCATCAAAACTCTTGATGGTGATGAATGTGATATTTAATAATTCAAACCTTTGGTCATTCCCTCAAGGAAGAGGTGATGGATGGTGGTTGATACATATTTGAGACCATAATTGGAGATGTTTTGTATGAGTTATGGGAGACAAAATTGTAACAAAATTCCTCTAGAGGATACCAATTAACCATTCAAATTTGTTTATCCAAAAAAGTAGTGGAAATAGCCTTCTAAGAATTTTTTTGTCACCTCTATTTACCCATTATAATGCTGATAATAATGCAATCCATGCTCCAAATGAGTGTCTAAACATGTAAATTTTGCATCAAAATCAATTACTCTTATCTTGGATAGCATGTAAGTTTTGAATCGTGTCCATAAAAAGTAGATGTTATTGTGCTCGTTATAAATGGGTGTGACAAAAACAAAAATGGGCATGTTTGGTGAGCTTATCCACAATCACCATGATAAAAAAAATTCACTTTTGACCTAGGAAATCATTTAGTGAAATCCATTAAACTTCCCCGCACCACTAACTAGGAATAGATATGGGGTGTTAAATACCCAATGACTTAATTGGCTTGCCCTTAGTTTTTGACAAATTATACATTCTCGCTACAAAATTATGGACATCCACCTTGCGCCCTTACAAAAATATTTTCTATCATGTAATAATTCATCAATAATCATGAATGCCCACTACTAGATATAAATATAGATATACTTGTTTCATAGCTAAATTATTGCATAAGTACAACCTATCCTTATACTATAGGGTTTCCCCTTTCCAAAAATATTTGTTTGGTACTCCTTAATCCTATTAGATCTTTTGAATCAAAATTTTGTATCTCCATCACATTCCCATTTTTCCTAGCCTCTTATAAACATTTGGTTTTCTAGATGTACATTGTGTAAAATAAAGCATCTATGGGTGCATCCTTTAGAGATTGATTTTTTCCACAACATTCTCCTTTCCTTTGTTATATAAAATTTCAAAGTGAAATCCCAAAATTTTGTGACCCATATTTTTTATTCTAATTACTACCTCACTTACAAAAATAATTTAAACTATCATGATTTTTCTTCACCTTAAAGTGTCTAACTATCATATGTGTTCTCCATTATGTGATGGAGAATAATGACATCATTTCCTTCTCATAAATGGGTTTTAGAAATTTATTCCCTTTAAGATGGAGAATCTCAAATGTGGTGGGCCATCCTTCTTGCATGAGTACCACTCCCATTCCATACCCTAATGCATTGAATTCCATAATGAAGGTATTTAAGAAATTTGGGGTAGGTAGTACTAGATCTGGAGCAGAAATCTTCCAACTTCTCAAATGCTTTGGTGGTAGTTCATCTCCAATGGAAGGAATCCTTCTTTGATAGTGTTACGATTGGTGTTGCTAGGTTATTGTAATTTTTCAAAAATAGCTATATTTCCCTATCATTTAGAGGAATCCAAAAGGTTCATGATGATTTTTAGAGCTTTCCATTCTACCATGTCCTTGGTCTTATGGGGGTCCACTTTTACACCTTCATGTGTGTTGGCAGGATTTTATGTTGCTTTAGATTTATAGATATAACCCAATGGAGGCAATATAAAATTTACAATAGTTAGGGAAATCACATATCAATAGGGTGATGACTCTACATTTCAGAGAGGCAATTCCCTTTTATGATGGGGGTTTTGTATTTTGGTGATTTAATGTAAAAGAACAAAGGAGATACAATGTGAAGGAGAAATAGGGGAGAAACAAGGGAGAAAGGAAAGAATAAAAGAGGAATGAAAAACACTGTGTCAAACTAGAAATAAAAATCTATCTAGATAACTCTAGGTAAACAAAATCCTAGAACTCTCTCACTCTTGCACATGAAAGGAATTATATAATAGCAGATATGATTAAGAAGAAAAAGTCTTCACAACCCCTAAACCATACAGATATGTAAAAATTCCATGTACACCAACATCCAACACAAAGTCTAATTATCATGGCATCACATATAACAAGGGAGAAAAGTAGTGTTTATAACATCATTCAATTATAAAATAGAAATGCAAAGTTTTAGGATCAAGGGTATAAACACCAAAGATAAAAAGGAACACATTTGTATTGTGTTATATATTCATAAAAACTAAAGAACATGTGTTCAAAAAGTTACAACAAACTCCTCCATATTGGAGAGAAAAGAGAGAAATTGATGACCCTTATAATAGAGATGTCACCCCTATTTATACTTTTATCATGTAACCATCTCATAACCACATTCACGGTAAGAATATAAAATTTTTTACTTTCACTTAAGTTACATCTTAAATTGACTTTATATTTTAGTTAAGTTTTACAAAAAAAAAACCCTTTTTGCCAAGAAAAATAAAAATGTCACTTAAGTGACAAAAAGTGATTTTCCCAACAAATAAATAGAAAGTCACTCAAGTGAAGAGGAGAAAAATAAATGATGATTTTTATCCATACATATTTATTTTTTGTGATTTACTCGAGAACTATTACCTTCAACACTTGTAACCTTGAATTCCATAACAGTCTTGAATAAATCCTTCTCCTTTAGGATAAGAGTGTCTCCTAAAAAAATCTATCCATGATTACAAAGCATCTGAGATCATCAACACACATGAGTAATAATATTATATGTTAAATTAAAATAGATAATCCATCTACTTGATACAATCCATTCTGGTGGAGTCTTCCTTTGATAGAGTCCACTTTCCACTATTCATCATTGCCTCAATATTGTTGAATTTCATATGATCAACTTTTCCATCACAAATGATAAAATCATCATGAATACACTTCAAAATGGTGGTGCCATGATGAAGATTTCATAAAAAATTTTTTTGGGAAATATGTTACACTCTTGGTCCTATACCTTATATCCGAAATTTAGGGCTGACTTGTGGTTTATATAATCATTTTTCTTGTCATATATCATTAATTTATGTTTTCATATGTTTAGTAGGCCGACCTACATGTTGGCCATAATATAGGAAGGATATATATAGGAGGTAGCGAGGAGTAGTTAAGAATCATATTGAGCACTTGATTCTTATTTTATGGTTTGGAGGTTTCCCCCTGAAGTGGTTAAGTCATTATACTTGCATATTGTGATCATTTCTCTATATTTTGGTGTTACTTTGGAGTAACATTGCTATTGATATTAAATGTATCTAAGTAATTTCATTATAAGTGGTATCGGAGCTTTGATTTGGCCAAATTTGGGTCTTAATTTTGAAGATTCAGTTATATACCCCAAAAGCAAAGTGGTGAATTTTTCTCAAATTTTTAATCAAGTGGCAAAATCATAGAGTAAGTTTCTCCCAAAGTTTTAAGATCTATTGAATTGTATTGGAGAAGGTATAAACATTTAAGTGTTTCTCATAAATTAACTCCATATGCTACTATTTTTGGAATTTTTCTAAGTTTCTTATATTTTCGAAAAGATTGACAAAAATTAGTTAGGGCTTATTATATGTGTTTATATCCATTTGGCCAATAACCATACGAAACCCTAAAACCTAAATTTCCATCCTAACCCTTGTATCCTAACACCCAAACCCTACAACATGATAGGGAGATCAACTAGAGGCCAAGTGAAGGGTCAAGCCACTCTAGGAATGAATCATGGATTTGGAGTCTTCAATTTATGGAGGATCGAGGTACTCACCCAAATTCAAGAAAGGGTTGATAACATGGTAAGTAAGAATAACCTCCAACATGATCTTCATAATTTGGAAGGTAAAACTGAAGATAAAGTCAACCAATGTATTTAAGAAATAAAGGGTGAAATTCATATGGTTTTTGAATCAATAAGGAAGGAGATGATGCTCACTCTTTCAAGCATGAATATTGGCATGAATTCACATTCAAGTCACATGGGTTCCTCAAGCAATGCCTACCTAGATCCAAACCACATCTACCAAAGAGGATCTTTTGCACAAACAGTGGATCTTCTAGCCAGTGGCGTAACATTATTCCAAAATTGGAAATGCATAAGTTCAATGGGAATGATCCAATCACTTGGATCAACCAAATGGAGAATTTTTTGATTTGCATCAAGTCCCAAGTGGACAGAAGGTGGTAATGGCATCCTTGTATCTAGAACCAGAACAATTCATTTGGTATAGATGGATGTGTGAGCAAAATAAAAAGAAGGGTCTCTCTATTACCTGGTCTATGTTCATTGATGAGCTCCAAACACACTATAGTAATAGTGTTATAAAGAACTATTTTAGCCAATAGTCCAAGCTATGACAGATAGGTTCAATCAAGGATTATATCTAGTAGTTCCAAAATCTATCCTTATGAGTGAATGACATCTCATAGGATCATCTAAATGATCTCTTCTTGGGTGGACTCAAGGATAACATCCAACTTGATGTTTGCCTTCTTAATCCAGGTTCCATATCATAATCCACAATCAATGCTTTTCATGTGAAGGAAAGAGATATGGTAAAAAATGGGTCTTGCTAATCACAAGGAACACATGAATCTAGCACCATCATTTCCCCAACCGACAAGATTGAATCCTAAAAAAATGGAAGAGAAATGAGAAAAAAAATAATGATTCAATTGCGATAATAAATGAAGATGGGGACATAAATTTGTAGAGAGTAAATTGTTTTACATTAAAGGGACTGGTGAGGAGGAAGAAGATGAGGAAATATCAAGTGATGAAGTGGTAGAACTAGAGGAAGAAAATGAAGATCCTAGATGAATATCTCATGTCATGCTCTCTCTAGTTTAGAACTTTGCAAGACCTTCATATGGTAGCTCACCTTAAGAAGTAGAAGGTGACATATTGATTGACTTTATAAGTACACATAATTTCATCAATAATAATTTGGAAATAAGGATAAATTGTTTCATCTACTTAGCAACTAAATTTCAAGTAATGATTGCAAATGGTGGAACAATCCAATGTTTATGGAATTGCCATAAAATCATACTTATGATGGGTGAATACAAAATTAAGTACCCTATGTTTTTTATTCACATGGGCAGAGTTGATATTGACTTATGTGTTATGTGGCTCACAACTTTGGGCACCACAAATATGAATTTCCATGAATTGTTCGTGCAATTTCATTCGAAAGAAGACAATTTAAACTTCAAGGACTAACGGTGAAATCTCCACAATTGTTTATATCTCACAAATGCAAAAGATTCTTAAAAGGAAGAAGAAGGATTCATATATCAATTTATCCATGAAATTTCAACCACCAAAAAAATCACACATTTTGATATTTAGAAGGTTATCGATAAATAAACAGTTGTCTTCAAGGAGCTCAAAGGATTGCCTCCCAAAAGAGATCATGATCATTCCATTCAGTTAGTTCTATGAAGCCAACCAACAACATTAGGATTTATAGATACCCACATGTGCAAAAGACTGAGATTGAGAAGATGGTAGAGGAAATGTTAGAAATGGGTATCATCCATCATAGTCACAAAGTGCTTATTTAGTTCTAGTGGTGCATGTGCCTAGGCTACAGATAAATTAACAATTATACTAACAAAAATAAGTTTCCTATTCTTATCATTGATTATTTTTTAGATGAGTTTTATTATGCAATTTATTTTACAAAATTATATTTTCATTCTGGGTATCACCAAATTAGAGTAAAGGAAGAGGGTATTCAAAAGATTGCCTTGAGAACTCATCAAAGGGTAAATTTATAGTGATACCCTTTAGCCTTAATAATGCACCAACCACATTTTAGAGTTTGATGAATTATATATTTTGACCATTCCTACATAAGTTTGTCTTGGTATTTTTTGATGATATCCTAATCTAACGAAAATCATGGAGGAATGCTTACATCATGTAAATATGGTCATGGAAGCTCTTGATAAACATCAATTATATGAAAAGACTTCAAAGTGTTCTCTTGGGTCAAAGGAAGTGGAATACTTAGGCCATATCGTCTCTCATGAAGGTGTCAAGGTGGACCCTCACAAGATCAAGGCCATGGTGGAATGGGAAGTTCTCAGAACCCTCAAGAATTTCTTACGTTTGTTAGGGGTCACATGTAATTACTGCATATTTGTAATGAATTATGGTATTATAGCAGCACCAATCATAGCATTATTAAAGAAATAATTATTTCGTTGGAATGAGAAATATTCTAGGTCATTTGAAAAATTAAAATAGTTGATGTGCGCCACCCAAAGTTGTTAACAACCCTGCATTTCTACAAGAACTTCATAGTTGAATTTTATTCTTTAGGAAAGTGGATAGGTGATGCAATGATGCAAGAAGGACACCCCATAACATTTTAGATCCATCAATTAAAATAAAATAATTTCTTGAACCCACATATGAGAAGGAAATGATGGCAATCTTGCATGTGGTCAAAAAATAGAGACCATACTTGATGGGTGGACACTTCAAGGTAAATACAGATCATGATGGTCTCAAATACTTCTTAAAGCAACAAATATCTTTTGGAGAGAAAAAAAATGGGTCACAGTGGTTTTGGGTTATGAATTTGAGATCATTTATAAGAACGGGAAATAAAATGTGGTCGTTAATGCACTATCTAGATTCTAAGAGGGATGAGTCCATAGAAACATTGTTATGTGTCATCTATATACTGAAGGAATATTGGGTAGATCAGGCAAGGGAAGAATGGCATCAAGATGCGTAGAGATGGAAACTATCATTTAGAATCTCCAGCAGGATCCAATCATATCTGAAAAAAAAATATATGGAAGGGTGATACATTATGGCACAAGAATGGGTTGTATTTGTTTAAGAAATCTACACTTAAACATCACGTTCTTTCAGAGCTTCATTCTTCTCCACTAAGTGGCCATTTTGGGTTCTTGAAAACTTATCATAGATTTAAACAAGATTTCTTTTGGGAGGGGTTGAAAGGTGATGTTCAAATATTTGTGGAAAATGTTTGATGTGACAAAGATAATAAGGGAAAGACCATTAAGACATCGGGTCTCCTACAAAATTTGTTTATTCCTAGTCAAAGATGGGAAAAGGTCTCTATGAATTTCATCATAGGATTACCAAAATCAAAAGGGAAAAGTGTAATCATGATCATGGTGGATAGACTCTCCAAGTATACTAATTTTTATGTCATGTCTCATCCTTTTACAGCTAGTATAGTTGTCATATCTTTTATGGATACAGTTCAAAAGCTCCATAGGACACCCAAAATTATAATAAGTGATCATGACCCTATATTTACTAGCAATTTTTAGATTGAATTGTTCTCTTGTTTGGGTACCCAATTGGCTCAGAGTTCATATTATCATCCCCAATAAAAGGGAAAATTGATGTGGTAAACACATGTTTGGAGGGGTATCTTCAATGTTTTACTTTAGATAAACAAGAATGATGGGTGCAATGGTTTCCACTTGCATAATGGTGGTATGATACTTCATTTCATACCTCATCCAAAATTTCTCCATTTCTAGCACTATAAGGTACCATCCTCCATCACTCATCTCTAGATTGAAGGTCAAATTTAAAGTGAGAGCACTCAAAGATCACATTCAACACCAACATGAGGTACTCTCTAACCTTAAAGATAATTTTGTAATGACACAAAACCATATGAAAAACAAGTTGATTGGCACCATAGTCAGCCACACTTTGAAGTGGTAAACTTTATTTTTGTATCATTGCAACCATGTAAGAATTTTTCCCTAAAACAACGGAAGAAGGATAGTACGCTTGTACCTAAATACTATGGTCCTTACCAAGTGTTGTAGAAAATTGGTAGTGTGGCATACAAGATGGAGCTCCCTTAGGGGACTAAAATATATCCATTCTTCCATGTTTTTTTCTTGAAGAAGGTCATTGGGAAGAAGGTGTCAACTCAAGCAAAGTGATCCTTGAGTTGGATGAGGATGGATGTATTATATTAGAACCTAAATGGATCCTTCATATCCACATTGAAAGGATGAGGATAATATTCGTTATACGGGCATCTAATCAAGTGGAAGAATATGGACAATGAAGGTGCAACATGGGAAGATGAGGCATTTTACAAAGCATCAAGGCTTGCAACAACATTAGGGGGACAATGTTTCTTCATGGAATTGGGAATGAGCATATTAAACCCTTGGAGGAGGGGGTGTCTTATAGCTCTGTGGAGGGGATTTGGAAGGAAAAAGGAAAGAAGAATCGATATGGGATAGGTAGGGAGAAATGGATTCAACATTTGGGACAGCAGATGGAGAGTTTGAAACTTGGCTTGAAACATAATGGTGTGTTTTTTTTCTTGTCATATGTCATTTCTTCAATCATTTATGCTTTCATATTTTTAATAGGTTTGCTTCACAACCGATTCCAAATGGTGGAGGGTCCCCCCTCTATCTTTTATATCCTCTCTATCTCGGAATGGTGGAGGGGCCCACCCAAGATAAATAGATAGATATCTACCACATGATAGAAAAAATGATATATGAGAAATAGTCATGGGAAAACCCTCGATCTATGGAAAGAAGGATGTGTATAAATGTCTTTATGGGATGATCCAGATGTGTTTGCAAGCTCTCTTCCGAATCAATGGGTCCAAAAATGAAGTGATGACTCTTTTATCTTTGCATGGGCCCACCTTGGATGCACATCCTCTAGGTTGATGTTCTGCATTGATTGGTTATGCATTAAACCTCATATACGTTAAGTTAAAAAAATACCTTGTTTAGAAAGAAATATCTGAGGCCTACCCATTCCTAATCATTCTTAAGGATTCTCGAGACCAATTATCTAAATGGCAAAAAGACAATGGGAAGGATGGACAGATGCATCACGAACCATATATATTGATTCCCGAATACCTAATATCGATCTTGTCAAAAATATATATCTATTTGTTGGAAACCATCATTCATTAATACATGTATTTATCTTACCCGAGAATAAAAGAAAGAAAGAAAGAATGAGACTATATTTTGCCACTCCTTACAATATAGGAATAGATAAGAAAGAGGAAAAGATTATCACCACCCGAGATAAGACAATATAAGGGGGCCCACCTCGATCCACCACTCATGTTACATATATAATCAATTGAGGGAATAGTATTGAATCATGAGAATGAGTCGAGTCGGAGCGGAAATTTGGTTCTCTCTAACAACCCACCCCCATTTTAAAATATATCTCATCTTCTAGTTATATATACGGGGTGGATATGAACTCCCTTCACGGGCCTAATAATGACTCAAGTGAACTACGTGGCCAATCCCAATCCCTAATCTAATTCCAATCAATAGGTGAGGGTGGGAGTGATTTTGGGAAACCCATATATAGATAGGGGCCTTCCACCACAATATATTTGATTCCCAGTTCGGCCGTACTGTTCGCGCCTAAGAACACTTGTGAAAAGTGCATGAGGTAGGATTTGTTTCATCCCGAATGCCCTTTTGCTTATTTTGGCGGTACGGTCAAACAAAGCATGAGATACACTTATATGGACTCATTTCGGGCGGTTCGGGTGGTAGCGTACTTTGCACAAGTTTAAAACAAGCCACAAAGCACTAAACCAGGGTGTTCCTTTTTTTGACAAATGTATACATTGGATACCAACTGACAAAGATAATCTAAGAATGTAATATTTATGCGATGGTGGGAATCAGTGGGAATCACGAGAACGAAACGCATGTTGTGAAATTTTTGAAAATATAGGTATAATATTTGGCATGATAACAATGTGAAAAGCATATGTCCCAAATACTCCAACTCTACCACTCCATATGAAAAATTGTAAGGCTTGACATATGTTTTTTCTATTTCAAAGTGAGTAATAAATGGTCCAGTTGTTGCAAGTGTTCCTCCCATGTATTTTTTTATATTAATATTTCATCAAAAATAACTAAGACAAACTTCCTGAGAATGGCCAAAAGATCATGTTAATCAAAATTTGGAAAGTAGATGGTGCATTTGTGTGAACCAAAAGACATTGCCAAAAACTTATAGTGGCCTACATGGGTTCTAAAATATATCTTATGTATATCCTCATTTTAGATTCATATTTGATGGTAATTTAGAGTAAAGACAAGTTCAATAAATTAAAAATCAATATGTAACAAAACATCAATCATTGGAAAGTGAAACTTATCTTTGATGATGTACTTGTTGAGATATCTAAATCCAAATGCATTTACTGAGTCTCATCCTTCTTAATCATCATTACTACTAGATTAAAATATGCACTTTGGCTATGTCACATAATACCTTCCCCCAACATCTTCTACACCATTTTCTCAATCTCACTCTTTTGAAATATGGGTGCCTATAAGGATAAATTTTAGGTGGATAACACCTTGGTATAAATTAAATGACATGATCATGATATATATTTTTAGAGATAGAACTTTTGGACTTGCTCTAAAAATGACTAAATATATCTCAAGAACCATTATAATTCCAAGAATGTAGGAATTTGTGTGGGAAGTGTTTTCAAGGAAAACAATTGTGTTATAAATACATATACTCCCCTTTTGATAACTTATTTCATTTGAAAATAGTTGATTATTAGTGGGGATGTTGCATACAACCCATAAAGTTAAAATGTGTTTCCTTCTTAATGAAAGCACATGAATAACTCCCATGAGTTCATCTCAATTGTTCCTAAATGTGTGAGCCATTAGACTCCCGAACGATGTGTGCACCTCCAATTTAAGTGGAAAAATAAGAGAGTCTAACATGTATTCAAACATATTACTCTTAATACTACGATATTTCCTTGAAAAACTAATCTCCCCACCATCTATCATGACCTAAATTTATGGAGCTAGATAAATAAAATAGTTCAATCATGTCACCTTATTATTTTTGAAGTTATACATGTTCCCGATCCAATTAACACTATCACTATGTTTCTTCAAAACAACGCCACTTTAAGGGTTTATGAAGTGCAAATTCTTGAAAGTGCATGACATGAAATAGTTGGTTGAAAGCCTTATAAGTCTTATTCATTATCTTCCTTGAAATAGCCTCTCGAATTCCTCTTATTCATTATTAGCCCCTTAAATATAGAATAGTTTATTCTCGACACATTCATGTCCTCAAATATATTTTCTATCAAATTTTACCACTTATCTTCAATTTTCTAAGGATTTCATTTGGTAGGATGAGGGAATTATGATGTTGATTATTGGGTGCTTTTCCCATGCTAAAATCTGTTAACTTGAATTGATTTATTTCTTCTACCATGTAAGAAAAGACAATAGAATTTGACATAGAAGAATACAATTATCATGTTGGATGATATCCTTTATCCCCCTCCCACCCTAAGAAAAATAATCCATTAAGGTTATCCTTTGTGATGTCCTCCATTTCGAGGACAAGTTTTGGAATTTTGGAATATAATATTTGACCAAACCTATTTTTGTAGTTTAAATAGCTATATGAAGCAATTATCATCTCATTATTGGTATATCATATCCATAGCTCATCAAAATAATAACCAAGTGATAGTCAAGCCCTTCTTGTTATTTTGAGAGAAAAATCACCTATACTAAATGAACCACTTTAGTTCTAGATATAAAGATGACATTACCATATTTTTTATGAAGGGACTTGATGTAAATTAAAAGTCCATCTAATTTATCCATGTGATCAAGTCCTTCTTGTCAAAATATCGCATCTTCAATCATGTGGTATCATGTCAGCAAACCATCATATTAGATCAAGGAAAGTGTTTAGATCACTATTACACAAAGTGCGAATAACACCATTTTTGGGTCAATTTCACGTCCAAAATTAGCCTTTTTAGGTGTTTTCAGTCATGCTTCTTCGACAAAATAAATTCAAAATCTGGTGCAAAAGTGGCGCAACCGATACATGTCTAATTTATTAATTTCACTAAGTTTGTGTCACTTTAGTGCCATTTTTACACCATGTTTGTGCCTAATTTTACACCACTTGTAATGACACAAATACCATAACATCATCACCAAGGCGTGGTGCAAATGTGATGTAAACATCGTTTGATAAATTCTAATAATATATAATTAATCATAATTAAATATGTTGTGTGTGTGTGTGTGTGTAATTTACAAAAATTAAACATTATATACTAAGATATTATTTACATTATATTGCTACTAAGAATATATATATATATATATTAACAATAACAACAACAACAACAACAATAAATAATAAGATGATGTTTCAATTCAAAATGTATTTTACAATAACATATAATAATGTATTTTTGAGAGTACTAAGAGGTCCTTTCCAAATTGCAAAACAAATAGATGTAAAACTACATCCTAAATATCCTATTGATTAGTCTCGTCCTCCTCCCCCAATCCTCACCATATTCACGATCTTCTTGGTCATGATCTTGATCCTCCTCCTCATCATCATCCTTCTCATCATCCTCTTCGTCATCCCAATTTTTTTACCCCGAAAAAATATAATGATTAAATTTCATAAGTATTTAATTTTAATTTATATATTGTGTATTAAAAAGTGAACAATACATGTCTTACTAGAACAAACCGAGTATCTCGGGCCCATTGATTAAAGACTTTTTTGTTTCATCTCAAGTATTTTATGCCACACACTTTCTTTGGTGTGCACTTTTTATACCACTTTTCCTACAAATACAAGTATATGATAGAATTACATATTTTAATTTATTTTTAAAAAATAAAATAAATCTATAAATAGCTTATAGAGAACTCGACAATTTTTGTAGTGGTCTCTTCTAAGTTTTTTTAGCCTAAGCGATGAGTCGCAACAACATTTTCATATTTTGGCTTCATGCCCATGGAGTGCATTAATTTTGATTCCTACATCAATTACAAAATGTATTGAATATTTAATCAATCATCATGTTATATAATTACCATTACATTGTGATCGTATTCTAAATTTTTTTATTATAAGACTTTAATGGTGACAAGCAACATAAAATATCAAATTAAAGAAAGTGGGTTTATCAACTAGAGTGAAATGCTCTAAATAATCCCCTCTAAAGTGCAAAGGTCAACATATATTGTTACTTTCATTAACTAACATGCAACCCTACTTAGCCACTTATCACACAAACTAAACCAAACATCTTTCTCTAATTCGGGAGGTTGGATACCTCTTAACTAGTCATCTATGTTTCCTTGGTAGTGAATACGCAAATTATAAATATAAATAATTATTTAATAACTATATAATTTTTCTTTAAAATGTATCCAATCAATGTAATTACCCTCACATTCCTCTTTATTCTCCTAAACCTTTAGGATGTTAATTTTTCAATTAACTTTGGGTCATATTAGTTCTTCTTGAACTCGGTGAATGTTGTATTTATCATTCTTCTTTGTCTCTCAAGTGGGATTTGCAACCACTCTAGATGAAAATATGAATGAATCAATTTTTATGTTCGATTAAGCTGTACTTTTTAAAAATACTTGCAACCAAAAATTGGAATCACTAAAAATGACATAAAATAATTTAAACTAATACAATGACAAACTAAAATAAATTTGTGTCGCAAATAAAATATATTAAAATACTTGCCCCAAATATCCATTAATATCATCATGTCATCATTTACATAGAGGTCCATTTTGAGGTCCCCTTGTACTCAGTGTTTATAATTACTACTAAAAAAGATGAGAGGGTCTATCAATGTTTGTTGTTGGAGGGGGTGAGAGTGCATTTTCATACCCACCTCAATCCACTTAGGAGTAGGCATTCACACTATTTGGGGCAGTCTCTAACCATTTTTTCTATTACTACGTGACTTAGAGGGACTTGTCTCTAACAAGGACCTAAAAAAAATGTCAACCCATTATAGTAGAATTGATTATAATCAATTTATATAATAAATGAAAACATCATAACTCTGTGTAAATGATTATCTCATCTTATGACTACCCTCATCCTCATGTCGGTTGATATAGGATGTAAACATATCATACTCACGTCATTTTATAATTTTTTAATTACAAGAAAATTTTATATTAAAATAATATAGATTGATACCTCTGTGCAGGGGACTCCCTAGGAATAGATGAAGGATGTGTGCTCATTCCACCATTGTCGTTATCCTATCGTCTATATGGGAAATAGACCTATGATACACAAGTGGTATTAGAATTGTTCAATGAAATTAAATAATTTTAATTATAAATCAAGTTCAAGGACATCCACTCATATGAATGTGATGGTCCTTGTTAGATGACTATTATAGGTCTCCATAAGTAGTAGACTTATTATTATGAAGATGTATAATTATAATTTTTAAATGTGAAAAATATTATTAAATTACAAAATACACTATAAACTTATTACTCCTTAGTGGGTGTAGACACAAAATCATGCACTTTGGGTAATTATCTAGTCCCGATTACATACTACTATATATATGATTCCAAAGTAAGAAAAGTACTAATTAACCCATGTCTTTAGCCACCTTTCTTTGCTTTCTATTACCAATTTTGGTCTTGCACCCTTACTTGCTCAGTCTTCCTCTTTATATCTCGACATTTATCATCTTAGACGTCGGCGCCCATCCAAGACATCGGCATTAGGCACCCTCGTCCCCTTTGGGTGCCCCTGACCTCTTTGTACTTTGTTCACATCTTTTGAGTCTTTTCTAGCCATTTGAGCATCTTATATTTTTGGTTTTCGACCTTTTCAGGTTAATTATGAAATTCATGCAAGGGAATCATAACAATATAAAGTTATGTGATCATTATAAGGGACCAATCACTAAGCATTAGTTATCACCACCTAAGGTTGCATTCATCAAGCATCTAAGAGCTCCATTGCATCCATCCAACTCCATCCAAGGGACACAAGGGTTGGTTATTCTACATACACACTTCATAGGAGGGAATTTCATTCTATTCCATGCACGCATCTATTACATTTATTTACATCTAGCTTATTTTCTCATTATTAAGTGTGACACGCACTAGAGCCACCTATGGCATTATTCCACATACACACATAGAACTACATTGGATCTAAGATGTAGTGCAACACTTAGTCGTAAGATCACCATTGTGACATGTGAGGATAATCCGACCCCTCATTATGCATCTTTATTTTTTAGGATTTGATGTCTTTTTAGGGTTTCGCATGTCATTATTTCATTGCAGGTTTCCAGCAACTTCAACGATCATTGTGCAAACTCATAATGACCAAAAGAAAAACAGGAATACCTTGTGAGCACTCAAAGGATTTTTTCCAAGCATTTCAGTAGACACATACACCTAAAAATAATCCTAGGGTGCCCATGGGTGCCCCTGTCTCTCTCCGTGCCCCCAATCTAGCATATTCCTCCATTTTTGCATTTTATTGATCTTTGTTGCGATATTCGGTGCTTCAAATTTTTCATTTTTCCAGCTCTGTGCACCTTTAGGATCTCTACAAATCAACTAAGGCTTTCCACCCTCTCTTTGCACTTAGGGTCTCATATTTGTTTGCTTAGTTTCCTTGGCTTAATTTTTATACTTAATTATTTATTCATTTACTGTTGCAATAACAATCAAATTAGGCATATATTTCCATATTTTTCTTAATCATTTTGGTGAACCCAACCATTCAAACCCTTCTTTCTAAGTATGGATTCCCCTTATCGAGTTATGGATCAATCACCTTATCCTACTTTCGCTCCCACTAGGTTTTCGGCATAATTACTACTCCTGTTGATTTCATGTAAGTTCGTACTCAACATCCTCCTCACTTTGTTACGCCTATGGTTGATCCTTATATCAATGTTGTAACTACTCACCGCATTTTCCCTCCCTACCTCTCAACCCATTTCTATCCCACCACCTATTACTTCTACACTTCTTCCTCCTACTTCTAAGGGATATGATATAATTGAACAACTTAAGAACACACCAACCAAAATATCTCTTTATGACTTATTGTGTAATGCACCTGATTGTCGACATACTCTAGAAGCCACCCTTCGTTCTATTCACATTGAAAGTGATAAATCTTCAGTGGCATTTGCACACCTTATCTAGTCTCTCAAAAAAATTCCATGTGCTATATCATTTACTAATGAGGACATATCACCATTTGCTCTTGACAATCCATGTGCACCTTTACTTATCACTGTTGTTATTGGCACTACTTTTATTAAGCGCATACTCATTGATAATGGCTTGTAGTTAATTTATGTGCTCATTCTCTTCTAAAAAAACTTGGTATTAAGGACAATCTAATTTCTAATAATTCTACTCTTATTCGTGGCTATGACTCAACCACCCGCTCATGCTTAGGAGCCATCACGTGTTACATGTCAAAGTCAAGCCTAAGACTATCCCTACAAACTTCTTCATTATCGATACTTCATTCCAATTCAATATTTTATTGAGAATATCTTGGATTCATGTCATACAAGCAAAGTCCATCCATTGTTTATGAATGCGTCAAATTTCTACATGATGGATATAAACATACCATTACTACGGATCCTAAACCATTCAAATTTTGTCACATAGACCTGTTACTACATGCCTATTCCTCCATCATATCCTATTCCATATAATAGTATAGATACATATGACATTGGTTAATCAAGCACTTCACAATATTCTTCGGTCTCTCCAAGAAATTTGGTTATTTCTACTCATACTATTACCATCATTTCATCCATGGTGTCTACTCCTAGACACACTACTACTCCGCATGTTAAGGATCTTCCTACTCCTACATCTAGTGCACCACCTACCAACATACTTGACACGGCTAAAATGCATGAAAATGCCAACACAGATGATTCCGATGATAAATTTGACATTGTTGAACTTATTGATGACAAATTATGCAATCTCAATTTCACTCCTATTGATATCAATGACTCTTATTTCAATGACACTTTCATTGTTAATGGTCCTGGTGAATACAAATTCAAAACCCCTCCTACTAATGTTATGGTACTTTATCAAGGGTATGTCCATACACTTTGGATGTCGTTTCACCTTCTCATGGGCAATCTGTGTGTGTCCGTGTCACTTCCTTTCACTTGCACGCTTTTCATCAAAAAAATCTTATTGGCATCATATTTTTTTGGATCGTACTTTCTCTCGATACTATCTACATATATTCAACTTAAGTAGACTTGGCTTCACACTTAATGATATCCTACCGCCACCTCACTCACCTCATCTCTATCATGGATATGTTCACATTACGGTCACCTATGGTCTTCATGTCTTCCATTTAGCAATCCGTGTTGCACATACCCCGTGTGTTTCCCCACTAATGCTTGGATAATCTTGACTTGATTATATTGGGTGCACTTTGGCCTCCGATAACACTTCCACAACTTTTCCTATGTCATTTGGTCATGTTTGTTTTGGTAATGATTCGTCTCATGGCTATTCGCAAAAGCTCACTTGTTGGTATGCACACAGTGTCTACCACCACCATTCATCAATGAAGAATACACAATGACCATATATAACTTATGTCACACTAGATCTTTATATGATCCACCTCACACTATTACTTATCAAGTCTCCAACGCATCTCCAATTGGCTTTGATCAGGATAATGATGATCTTTTAGACAATGTCACTTGATCATTCTTATTATCACACATTGGGAAGCACCGCACTTATAACCCCTCCTAATATAGACATGTGTATTATCTTCTCATCATTTCACATCCACTCCCTCACATGCAACATACAAATTTTGATACATTAGTATCGTCATTTCTGATGACGCACTCTTGTGCTTTGGTTCAAAATTGATTGTTGAGGGCATCCTATACACATGAACCTCACACACAATACACAACACACAACACGTTACATACTACATATTATTCATCACATTACACACTTTGCATCTCACATATTCACCTCATTCTCGAAACATCTACTCTACACATTCACGATGTGATGCCCACTTATACTGAGACACACATAAGATGACATGGAAAAACACAGGATACTTTTTTTTACTTTCTTGACACATAACATGACACAACATGTCATCACCAAGGTTACAACTAACTCTGTGAACAACTTGATACAAGGATGACCACAAAGGCAGCACGGAAACGTTCACACCCATCAAGGACAATTCACTCTTCTCTTTGACAAGACACCACAAAAGACCAACCACAATACATAGTTACAGACTTAGGACATCCCACTGTGAAAATCTTCTTAAGATTACTGATTTACTAGAGATGTCTTACAATTCTTAACTTACGTTCTAGAAGGTTCATGTTATGATTCTTACAACTCTTCTTATAGGGTTAGGTTTCTTTTCTTTTATACAATTAAGGTCTATCCTAGGATCATCTCTAATATGACAATTACTTTCTTAATTTGTTTACAAAACCAAGAGGTAATCGATTTCACCAAGCTCTCTATCCGAACCCACACTACTGAGACTTGATTCATACCTCCATTTGTACAAGGAGACGAGTGTAAGCTCCTATCAAGGGAGATATTGTTTTAGGTTCGGATCCACAAACTCCTTGTGCAAGGGTCAATACTTAGCCCTACTTAAGAGAAGGTTACAATGTACTGAGAAAAAGGCTAGAGTGAGACGGTAAAATTAATTCATCATCAAGATTTTTTTTTGTTATTAACCGGTCTTTTAAAGAGACTTAAGAGTTTAAAAGGATTCGGGTAAGAACTTCATTTAGCATTTTTGGATTAGGTTCGACAAAGGAAACAAAAGACTTAATGTGGTACCATACCGAGAATAAAGTTTAATCTGTAGCTTAAGGTTAGCAATGGTAGATTCTTTTATACTAGTAGAAAACTCCTTTCTTCTCAATTTGAAAATTCTTAAAATTATTCAATAAGAAACACAACTCCATAATTGTTTTATTTATTTATTCAACTTATGAATTCATTTTCTGTTCTTTTATTCTTTGATTAACCTTTTTAAAGAGGATTGCCACCTACTAACATGTACATAGAACTACACTGATGTCAAGACTATGGAGAGTTATTAAAGCATGAAAGTCTTATGACTCAAAAGCGAAGCTACCATTGCAAATCGAGAGAGAAGAACACGGTTATAACCTTTCTATTCAACATGGCACACAACCTAAAGGTGATCACAAGATTCAATAGAACTTGGCTGAGAATAAGAAGGTGCCAAACATGATCAAGCCATGCAACCACAATAGTTCATGACTGATAAATAATATTATCAAAAGAATGCTCATAACAAGGTGAAGATTGAATTATTATTTCTCACAAAGATAATTACAATCTTAGTACAACATGACAAAACAACTTTATAACACAATAACCGAACATCCAAGGCAAGAGACCTTCCAAACTCCATTACAAGCACCATTATAAGATTACAACACATTTGACATTTGCACAAGAAACTTCATAAATCCATCAAATGAAACCTTTACAACTCTTTCCTTTTATCTACTCGCATAATCCATCTACACAAGTATTAACTTGAGTCAGTTCGCAAGAACTGAGCATGTTAAGGCTACACATTGCAATAGTAAGCTAACATTTAACAATATCATGAAAGGAATGTTCTAATTCAAGAATGGATTAAAGCACAACCCACAAATCCAAAAATTCTTCACATGAGAAAGAGATTTATACCAGCCAACAAGGAGGAAGCCAAAATACCAGTAAGAACAAAATCTCATTAATCAAGGCAAGACCTTATGGGTTAGGAACAAGAAGGTCAAGAGTATTGATATTTCAATCATGTAATCCTATGGATTATGTGATTGAAATCCAATACTCAATCCATCCATCTAAAGAGGTCCAAGAGAAGACAAAGCATACTAGTTACGATCATAGGCGCGAAACAAAACAAAGTTATTCAATCCTTCCAGGAGGGAGGTTTCATAGTAATATGGGTTCGACGCCCTAAAAGAAAACAACTATAGTTTCAGTTTTAACCAAGGAGTTTACCACTACCTCCTTACAGGATCTCTTAAAAGTAGTACTTGTTAACAAATCAAATCCACTCTTCAAAAGCATACAAAAGAGACACAAAAAGGGCCATTATTCTACCAAAAACCTCATCCTAATCGTCAACTTCTCTAAATAATATAAAGGAAGGGTAACCCCAAAAGTCGTTAATAATTTTTACATATTTCCGATAATATCAATAAATATTTGAAAAATTGATTTCCTTAACAAAGCCACAAAACGGGAATTTTAGTAACCAAGTTTGAAGTATAAGATATTCGAGTTTGAAATCAAAAGGGTTTGATACATGGTAGGTAATACACCATCGATGCCCTAGACTCAAAAGACCTTACCACGAGTTGCAACCACACAAAAAAAAAGCACATAACCATCTGGGGTGGTTACCCGGTATAATCATGATTGAAAAATCCAAGAGTTTTGAGTCAACGGTGAAGAGAATAGAATATTAACAATCCATATGGCACCTCGGAACAGGGAAACCATTTACCAGATACTTGATGCCATTAGCCATGAGGGAAAGGGAGATTGGACAACATTAGATTGACAATAAATTCCTAGCTTAATTCAGAAGTAGAAAACCTTAATATACATTAGTTAAAAAAATCATGGTTCTCCCCTTTCTTCCAATACTACAGAGCTACTCTTTGTTCTAATATGTTGCCAAGGCACAAAAAGGAAAACTCTCGAAACACATTTGTACATAAACCCTGAGTTTTCCTTTTATTCTATTGTTATAGAGAATGATATTCCATTCTAAAGGCATTATGGATGTTCACCATTATTAATGTAAATCTATGTTTCCTCAAATGGAACAAAACAAAAAAATTTGTGAACAAGGGTATTGACTCGTTATCCTGAGATGGGTAAGCATACTACCCACCCAAAACAATCTCCTAGAGATAACTTCTTAAACCCATACGGTAACTACATACAATGATATATGTGTATATATACACATTTTTGAACTCGCAGGACACTCCCCTAACTTCCCTTACAAACAAACAAAATTATAGGTTTGTATCAAGTAACAGATATAAAGGAATGCCTTTACTCACATCCAAGTAACTAGATGAAGGCAGTCGAATAAGATAATTGATTCCCATTAAGCCCATAGGGGGTTTGAGGTAAAAAAAAGTTTATAAAGTCTTGTTACAACCAAACAACTGTAAATGTAAAACAATAAAACTCAAATACCACATTTTGCAAGAAAACAAAACCAAAGATACACCCATTATTTCAACAAGTTACATTGCATACCTAACAATGGTATTGGCACAATATCACACTGCTTCAAGCATTTGGGTATGACCCATTTTAACCAAATAATATGTATAAGGTAATAATAGAAAACTAGAAGAATATTTCCCATTACTTCAATCAGAACAAGTAGATTACAAACTTTCACAGTTATTACCATAACCATCGAAAACACTTTCATGCCCAGATTTTGTTTTTGAAACCAAGAGACTAAACCCAACAATATTTCTTTTCCTACAATTGGTTTGATTTACATAATAATTCAGAAGCCCATTTATACAATGTGAAATAGAATAAGCCATTAAAAGGGAAAAGAGAGCAATTCATGCAAAACCAACGAATTTGGAAGGAGATTTAAAGGAACAACCAGCACACTCAGGCAGCAATTTAAACAACCACGAAAACATTTTGTCTAGGCACCATTTAAGGAAAGAAGAATATTCATTTCAAGATACTAAAAGAAGGTAGCAGATTATTGCAAGGTGTAGATTTAACATGCCTGAATGGGGCTTCCAAAAAGCAACGACATCCACCAAGCCCTTGCTGCTTTGAAACATCTAATTCTATCACCGAATAACATCTTCTGCATCAAGACCAACATTGGATGAAAATTTGACCTTTGTAGAAGTTGTCCCACGCCAAGAGACAGGTTTACCCTTGATCACCCAAACAACAACATTGAGAACCAGGTACTTAGTTGTGTCGACAACATCCACTGCAACAGCCAAATTGCTGTCAAATTTACAGACCTCCAATTCAGGCCACAATCCAAGACATAGCGCTTTGGAACCCCAAGTTTGGAAATTTGGGAAAGCCTTTAAACTGCTCCATAATAAGGGGACGCCTTCGTCGAATCCGAAGCTTCAAACTCACAAGGTATATAGCCCCAATGACTAGGGAGATGGCAGTCCCAGTTGTAGTCGCAGTCACCCAATGTAAGTTCCATAAGGATTACCGCCATGTTTTGAAACTGGAAAAAAAACAAGGTAGCAAACAAGGGTTTAAAACTGATGGATGTCTTCAAAGAATAACGAAGTAAAGGAATGGGCAAGCTTGAAGGAAGCACAGGAAACAAAGAGGAACAACAGGGCGTCCAACAAACATTTTCCATTTCAAGGACTTTTCAACAACACCCAATGTAAATCCTTCACAAGAAAATCTCACGTGGCCAGAGCAGAATATTGCAGCAAACAACAAAAGACATAGAAGATTTGCAAATCAAAATTAATAAATGAAGGAAAGTGCAGCCACCAACAAGGAAGAGTCCAACACGTCTAGTAAAAGGAGTTTTAATGAAGTGGCAGGTGGCCATCAAAGCCACCCACCTCCAACCAAACAAGGAACTAAAAAAAAATCAAATAAGATTTACATTCCCTCCCTCACGCCAAGCATGGTACACAAAGAGATGAAAAGGGAGAGGCAAGGTCGGTGGGGCACATAAAATCCACATTTAAATTTAGTAATTTAAAACAATCCCAAGATTGAAGGATCGGTCGACCAGGAGGAAAATGGGGGTTGAAGACTTAATTAAAAATATTAAATGCGAACACCACTCCCAAACCGTGGCGCCACCAACAAAACAAACTCTTCCTCATTTGTGCAAATGAGGCTCAATCAGTGGAAGCGACCAACAAAACAATAGGATAGTTTAACGATAACAAAGGATGATATCGATAACAATCTATATTAAAAATAATAATAAAATATAATCGTCGATCGATAATAAAATAATAATGTCATTATTATTATTATTATTATTTTACAGCTTACAAAATAATTATCAATTATAGTCACAATGGTCGGTAGTCAAGATCGACAAATTTTAAAAAGAATAATTATTATTATGGATATTCCTTTTAACTGGACACGCCCTAACAACACCCAAATGCCAATCCAGCTGCCTACTAGGCTTCGAGAACACAATCTGCCTTAACAGGGTGATCATAAAATGGTCTTGCATGGAGGCCCACCACTAGCAAAGCATCGACAAGGACAAGGGGAGACTAGACAGGGAGGAAGGATGCTAATCCTTCCTATGACACGGTCAAGATCAGCTAACAGTCAAAGGAAACACACACACCACCTACCCCCGCTTATCAACAAGGTCATCGGAGAAGAACTGGGGTAACGTCGAATGGGGCATTACAAAGGATATATCTTTTAACATCTACTTTCACACATTGTGGTCATTAAGCTATGATGTACTCTAGTTCCATAGTCCATACTCAAATGCTAATGGTCTATATATCAAATAGACCTCACCACACTTGCACGTTTACTCACACACTCACTCACTCACATGTTTACACCCTACACTTTTCGCTTTGACGATCACATCTTTTTAGTACACACATTCAAACTATTTCCCGATGACTCACTCTCATTTACAATTCATTCTTGACTACTGATAGGGCATGTAGAAATGAACCTCGTCGCATGCATAAACATTCACTTGTGAGGCACGTAACTCCTATCATTCACACTGCATTCCATTCCATCTCATCCACAACATATTGCATATCTTGGTTGCATTTACTCTTGCTTACTCATGCTTTTACATGTACACTTTACTACACATGCTAGATAGATATCTTATATGTCATTATCTTTAGAATACACACATGCGCATTCGCTTGCATTTCTATTTGTGATCGTAGATTATACAGATCTATTACACGCAACATGGATGTTTGGCAAGACTATTACCAGTCCCACAACAACTCCTGGGGCATTCACTTTCATACACTACATGTGTTATTGTTTCATTTTTGTAGCACATTTATATATCAAATTATACACATTTTAACATACTCTTTATATTTCTAACATGTTAATGGGTGCTTCATGTGTAACATTTGTTATGCAATACTATCTACTTCCATGGTTGTCTGTTACATTGCTTTTCATTATTTATTTTTGTATGCTTTATTGTTTGTGGGCTTTCCCAGGTTGTCTTGTGTGCACATTGTTTGCTTTTGGATTTGTCGGCCTCGATTTTCTTACGACATCATGAGTAGTTTCTCATGTTTACAACCTGTTTTTTGCAGTCCACATTGTCTTCTTACATGTTTACATTGTCTTCTTGTGCATTAGGTTACACATTTTCTACTTACCTTTCATTATGATTTCTACATGTTTCTTTATCTTTTCTTGTATTAACACTTGTCTCCTAGCCACTTTTTTGTGTGTGCCTTGGTTTCTACCAAGAACATTCCCTTCCTCTGGAGGGCACAATTTCATCACAGTCGGTCCTCCTTTAGACCGCATACTCCTTTGGGCATCATTTGGGTGAATCATTTACCCCATATAGTGTCATCACAATCACAATTTCAGCATAACATAGTACCAATACAACACAATTGTCAGTATCATATAGGGCTCAGAATCAAATTTAGGTCCTTAGCACAACACAAACATTAGCGGATAGACCAGGATAGTAGCACCTGGGTGCCCCTCACCCTTCCTAGATGCATGTGACTAGGGGCGGTTATACAAGATTTGGCGATTCAATACAATCTATATAACTCCACACAGTGGCTTTTACATGGCATACAATCCTTAACACTCGGCATGCATGCACTACACAACACTTTTACTTTCACCTTGGATAGAATTGTTCTAATTTTTACACACCATTTATTGTGTTGTTCTACATTGGAAGTGAGTTAAAGCTTGAAGGATCACACTGGACTTTTCTCCCTACACTTCTTCTATGAATTGGCATGAGGTCACCCCAAAAACTCACAAATGATGCAACTAGCGTGAGATCGCCCAAAACTCGATCTTATACAACATCTATAGGATCCTCTACACTCTTTTCCTCATCAAGGATCAGGTGCACATGTTCCTTTTTCACATTTTTCATTTTTACATACATCTTCACATACTTTTACACATATACATGCATATTTGTCGCTTGTTCGTTCTTCTCTTTTACAGTCCGTCCGTATGGGAAGCAAAAGTATTCAACATCGTTCAACAACATCACACATAACAATATTGACATCGATAACATGCACAATCACAACATCTACACATGCCTTTCTACCCTAGGGTCATTTTCATCATCACTTTTTGAACTCTCTTCTCCTTAGCATCCATGCTCCATATGTTTATCACTCTATGCTTTTTCCTTATTCCTCATAATGATTTTGGCATCGATTTACATGGTTATCAGGTACGTATCTCTTATCTACTTTATTTTATCAAGCATTCGCTCAACAACATAAAGTGGGGGAAAATGTAGACACAAAATCACACACTTTGGGTAATTATCTAGTCCTAATTGCATAATATTGTTCATATGATTCCTAAGTAAGAAAAGTACTAATTAACCCATGTCTTTGGCCACCTTTCTTTTCTTTTTGTTACCACTTTTGGTATTGCACCCTTACTTGCTAGTCTTTCTTTTTATATCTCGGCATTTATCATCCTCAACATCAATATTAGGCGCCATTGTCCCCTTTGGGTGCCCCTGACCTCTTTGTACTTTGTTCACATATTTTAGGTCTTTTCTAACCATTGGAGCATCTTATCTTTTTGGTAGTCAGTATTTTCGGGGTTAATTACGAAATTCAAGCAAGGGAACCATATAAATATAAATTTATGTAATCATAATAAGGGACCAAGCACTAATCATTAGCTATCACCACCTAAGGTTACATCCATCAAGCACCTAAGAGCTCCATTGCATCCATCTGAAGCACCATCCAAAAGACACAAGTGCTGGTTATTCTATGTAAACACTTCATAGGAGAGAATTTCATTCTATTCCATGCACACATCTATTACATTTCTTTACATCTAGCTTATTTTCTTGCTATCAAGTACGAAACACACAAGAGCCACCTAGGGTATGATTATGCACACACACATGGAACTACATTGAGTCCGAGATATAGTACAGTGCTCGGTCGTAAGATCACCATTGTGACAGTTGAGGAAAGTCGACCCATCATTCTACACCTTTCTTTTTTAGGATCGATGTCTTTTTAGGGTTTTACAGGTCATTATTTCATTGTAGGTTTCAAAGAACTTTGTTGATCATTTTTTGACCTCATAACGACCAAAGGTGAATAACAACAAATACCTCGCGAGCACTCGGAGGAGGTTTTCTCGAGAATTTGGTAGACACGGGCGCCCAAAAATAGGCCTAGGGCACCCACAGGCGCCCATGTCCCTCTCTGGGCACCCCGATCCAACATATTCCTCCATTTCTACATTTTATCGAGCTTCTTTGTAATAGTCAATGCTTCATATTTTCTGGTTTTCCAACTCTATTCACCTTCGAGATATTTTGGATCAACTAAGGCATTGTACCCTCTCTTTGTACTTAGGGTCTCATATTTGTTTTCTTAGTTTGTTTGGATTAATTTTTGTACTTAATTATTTATTCATTTATTGTTGCAATAAAGCAAATCAAATTAGGCATATATTCCCATATTTAGCTTAATCAATGGGTGTGTAAAGGTTGATTAACATTGACTCATTAAATAATGTTGAGGGACACATGGTCTTCATCTACATTCTCATCCATGTCATATTGTACCAAAGCATAATCTCTAGAGTTGTCATAGGTGAAGACATAAAATGTATTTTTGAAAAGACTGTCCTCTCTCTAATATCAAAATCAAAATTATTGAATGCATTGATATTAGAATATATATAAATTTTTCTATAAAAATATTAAATGGATTTGATAGAAAAAATGTGATTTCAAAATCAATAGGTTACTAGGAAAATAACATAGAGATGATGTTGTATATAATCAAATTCAATTTAATACCTTATTCAATAATTTCCAAATGCAATGAAGAGTGTCTTCAGTATGTTTCCCATGTTGTAGTATCTTCTAATAAACTAGTATACTAATTATTTTATTTTGGCTATACATATGAAGATATATGTTTTAATTAAACAACACATTCTATTTAATATTATTATCTTCATTTATGATTATATTTAATGTGGCGGGATTAGATATTGGTTATTTATTGTGATCATGTACTGATGCTTCAAATATATCGAGGTGAACATTATGATTTGTGTGTTGAGTGTATAGGTGACATGTAATCCAAGAAATAATTTGGTACTATGTTAGTCATGATATTATCGAATGTAGTTGAGTAGGGTTATAAGTATGCCACCTAGTGATTGTTGTTCCTAGTTATTAATAGTATTAGATAAGTGTGATTGCTAACCTTAACACTTAAATTCCTCCTTAACCCTTCACCCTTCCACATAGGACTTTTAGAAGTTTGTGTCTAACCTTATAAGAGTGGGAAAAAGTGAAAAAATGGCACAATTGGCCAAATATTGAATGTAAATGAAGAGTCTCATGAAAAGAGGTGTAAACCAATGCATACGACTCATTTATGACTAAATATAGAATCATTAAATGTTGAGGTAAGCTTTGGAAGTCATTGTGTGATGGGGCAAGAAGTATTTGGTGTGTCATACATTTTTAAATACAATAAGTGCATTTGGTTAAAATTGCCGCATGGTAATGCTTTTTGATATAGAAAATCCATGGGAAGGGACAAGTGTCACTTTCCTATAGGGTAAGAGGATTGGAGGTTTCCCTATAAGTAAAAGAGAAGCCATACACTAACCACTTTTGGTGATTCCAAAATTAGATTTTGAAAAACTCAAGTAGAAGAAAAGATTAGCTAAGGAGGATATATTAGGATTTTAAAGTAATACACCTTCTATGAGTGGTTTAAGTAAGAAAGGAAAGATCTATCCTATTTCAATAATGTATTTCCTATTTCTCTCTCTCTCTCTCTCTCTCTCTCTCTCTCTCTCTCTCTCTCTATATATATATATATATATATATATATATGGAGATAGAGTATTTAAACCATTAATTATTATTACATGTGATTATTCCTTGTGGTATACTTGTGACTTCATTGTAGTTAGTTTCAAGAATTTCTTAGGAGGTCCTAATCCTTATAAAAGTATTTTTTTGTGCTAATAATATCAAATTCTAAAGGTATTATGCTTCTCATACATTAGGTTTGGAATTATGCTTTTGTTGTCACCTGAAGTTACACTCTTGTTGAAACAAAAATGGATCAACACCTCAGTGAAACATGGTATGATCTCTCAATATGGGACTTGAATGTATGAGATCAACCTCCGAAGAAGGTCAGCTTCCTCTACCTATCTATTCTAACACTAACACTACTCCTAAGCTAAGCTACTGACTGCAAGGGAAAAGGGGAAGGAGGAATGCATGAAATGAAACCTAAGCTAAGGAAATGGAAATGGCACCAAAAGAAAAAGGGGATATCTCCTCGCAAGGGTAGGCATATAAAGGAAATCACATAATGAGATGGTAGATACATGTCATAGATCAACACCATGCGAACCCTTCCATCCCACACATTATAGACTTAAATAAATGGAAACATGCAAGTAAAACACACACAATATGCCAAAAAGAACATATTTAAAAGACAATAAACACAAGTAAAGAGCCGATGCAAGCCATAATAACAAGATTCTATTTATAAAAGCATTAAAATTCCATTACATTACCGAGGAAGGGCACTAAGTGCATTACATGTGACCAAAAAGAGGTATGAAATTCATGAAAGCTTGAATACCATTTTGACATGGTAACTTTAGAGTCGGGAGAGGATTTTTCACAATGAAAAAGAGTTGATTTTTATAGAGAAGAAGATAAGAGAGAGGGAGGAGATCAAATCACACAAGTAAAGAAGAGGGCCAACCAACCGTTTCCCACCAAGGACTAGTCACGATTCAATGTTTTGGAGACAAACATAGGTGCATGATATTGTAGGTCATTGATTTTGTAGGCCAAGTATCGGTGTCATTCATCGAAGTAAATTATGGTTGTTGAAATAGTTAAGCGCTTGGTTCAAATTAGATGCGGCTTTTTTGAGTTTTGCATATTTGAGGTGATTTGCTACCTTTTCCTTTGTCTTCCACAACTTCATTTATTTTTGTTGCAATTTGTGACCTTGTTCTTTGTTTCCATGGTCTTTCACGTGCTTCTACTCGAGTTGGTGATCCTTTGGTGACTTGTGGCATTGTTTTTGAATTTCACCTTCATCCATGAACAACATTCTAACTTCACAACTCTTTTCACCACATGTGACCTTATTTCTCATCTTCTATAGCTTATGCTTCATTCTGTGTAGTATTATGTGTTTCGTGGCATTTCTCCTATTACATGATTTCTTGTTTTGTGGATTTGCATTTTCCTTGTCTCTTCTTTGCTCCACTATGTCGCATAGCTTTTAACCTTTATACTATAGACCTTCTTTGTATCGTAGGTTTTCTTCGTTGTGGACATCATCAATTTACCTTGTTCCATATATGATCATTTGTTTTGTGATCTATCTTTTATATGTGTTTTTATTTGTTGTGCGGACTTTGAAACCTCATGGCTTCACTTGTACCCCATGCTTAACTTTTATGACCTCCATGCTTTACTCACTCTCTAAAATTTTACATAGCCCTTTTCCTTGTTTCCCGGCATATTTCTTTGTGACTATGTTCCTTTGTTTTACGGACTTACCAATTCCAAAAACATTTTTCTTATCCCCAAAATGTCATGAAGTACATAGCCTTTGTTTCACATATTTATAAACCCGTGGAACACTAAGTTCCTAATTTTGTGGAACACCGATTTTTTCACCTTCGTAAATTTTCAAACAAAAATCACCTACGTCCTTGATTTAAATGAAGTTGTCAAAATAGCATGGGTGTTATTTTGGATAGCAAGATGGTGATTTTCGGGGACATTTCCATGCTAGATGTAAGGAATAGTAGCATGGCATATCCATTGAGAATGGAGTCAATCATACAACTTATAAATGATCCCAAATTTTCAAAACTTGCCTTAAATCCACATGAAGCACTAAATGTTAGGAAATAAGAGATAAAATATGCGGAATAATACCTTACTGATACTGCAATAGTAGAAACTAATATGCAAAAATATTACGAGATCTCAAATAAAAGTGTAGAATAAATAACACAATACGTAAAGACAAGTATTTAACGTGGTTCACCCAATTTGGGCTACGTCCACCAAGAATCACTTGCTCAGATTTTATTACAAGCCTCCACTCTCTCAATACAATACCCAAATCCGTTTGGAGCTATGCTCAACAAACTCTATAGAATTCACACCCGAATTCAAAGCACATCTACAATGCATTTCATACATCTATCATATGCATAAAACCATATAAATAGACAACTGCTTAAGCAGTTTTACAAAACCGTGGGTATCAAAACAATGGGCAAAAACAAAACCATCCCATAAACCTATGGGTAGCCGAAGAGGCGGTTTTACAAAACAATGGGTACCGAAAAACCATGGGCCCAAAAATAGCCCATAATGGTTACCCATTACCCATGGGTTAATAAACCACCCATGAAAATTTTCTTCGGGGGCTTCACCCCCAACCCCCTTGACCCGCTCACCGATGAGCGGGACCACCATAAAAATACCCAAGTGTAACACATAAAAGGTGCACCACACTCTAACATGAAAATAGGCTCCACAAACATAACAATCTCCCACTTGGAGACTGATTTCCATTGAGCAAGCTTCTCAACCCTTCACTATCATCCGTGAAGGCCAACCAAAGCTGAACATAGATTTAGTTTATCCCTTGTGACAACCTTGGTCATCATGTCTACAGGATTCTGACTGGTATGAATCTTCTCCAACTTCAACTTATCTTCCTTCAAAGTTGTCCTGATGAAGTGATATCTCAATTGTATATGCTTCGTCCTAGAGTGAAAAGCAGAGTTCTTAGCTAGGTGTATAACACTGACTATCACTATGCAGCTTACATTCCTCCCGCTTATGCCCCAACTACTCAAGAAATTGTTATAACTAAATCATCTCTTTGTTTGCCTCGTGGTAATAACATACTCGGCCTCCGTGGTCGACAAAGCCACCGGCTTTCGTAGTCGTGAAATCTAGCTTACTACGTTGTCCCCCTACGGTGTAAATATAACCTATCGTGCTCCTCCCGCTCTGTCTACATCTCAACCATGTTTGAATCTACATAACCACGTAAAGTGGTGTCTAATCCATCGTAGCAGCATAAAGCGTACCATGGTCCCTCTCAAATACCGAAAATCCACTTTCTGCTTGTCAATGCTCTTTACCTAGATCACTCATAAATCTACTCATAGCTCCTACCGCATGGGCAATATCGGAGGCCTAGTGCATACCATAGCATACATCAAAGCGCCAAACCGATGAGTAAGGTACCTTGGACATATGGTTTCTTTTTCTACTGTCTTGGGACACTGCTCCTTTGATAACTTAAAATGGCCTGCCAAAGGAGTCCCAACTGGTTTAGCATCCTGCATGTTAAACCTATCCAATACCTTCTTAATGTACTCTTCCTGAGATAAAGTTAGCTTCCGTTCCTTCCTATCCCGAGTTATCCTCATACCAAGGATTTGTCTGGCTGCCCCAAATCCTTCATATCAAAGGATTCACTTAGTTGTTTCTTGAGTACTTTTATTTCCTACATGTTTTTACCTACAACCAACATGTCATCAACATACAAACACAAGATAATATAACTTTCATCCTCAAATTTCTTTGTATACACACAATGGTCAGAATGACATCTAATATAACCTTGCCCCATTATGAAGTTATCAAACTTCTTATACCATTGACGTGGAGCTTGTTTGTGCCATACAAGCTCTTCTTCGGTTTTGCACACCATCTCCTCTTTACCTTTGACTTCATATCCTTCGGATCCTGCATATATAGCTCCTCCTCCAAATCACCATGGAGAAATGCGGTCTTTACATCTAAGCTGTTCTAAGTGCAAGTCTTATGTCGCAACTATTCCAAGAATAGTTCGATAGAAGTCATTTTTACTACGGAGAGAAAAATCTCATCAAAATCTATACCTTGTTTCGTGTAAACCCCTTGACCACTAACTCGGGCCTTATATCTTTTCTTTCCTCCTTCATCTTTAACTTTGTACACCCACTTGTTCTCCCGCAATGCTCTTTTACCTTCTAGTAGCTTCACCAAATCCCAAGTTTGGTTCTCCATGAGAGACTTGCTCCTCATCCATGGCTTGCTCCCACTTCTTACCGGCATCTACCTACATTGTTTCATTAAAGCTCTCCTGGCTCTCCACTATCTGTGAGTAATAAATAATAAAGAGAAGGAGAAAACATTCAAGTTCTTTTCTTACCCTAGAAGACCTCCTCACCGTAGGAGTTTGGGGTTCTTGTTGAGTAGGTTCTTGAACTGATTCATGGGTCACTATCCCATCTGGAAGATCCTCTACCACTGCATATTCTTTCTTGGATTCTTCTATTTTCCCGCAACTGTTGCTTATACATGACTTTCTCATTAAAGACCACATCCCTAGACCGAATGATTTTCTTGTCCTTAATACTCCAACATTTAAATCCAAAGTCATCACCACCATAACCAATAAAAGTGCATTTTTTTGATTTAGCCTCTAGCTTGGTCCTATCATCCTTGTCAATATGAACAAACACCTCACATCCAAAGACTCTAAGAAATGAGTAATCGAATTTCTTACCGTACCAAGCCTCCTCAGGTATGCCTCCATCCAAGGCACTTGAGGGTCCTCTGTTTATCAAGTACACAGCTGTGCTCACCGCTTCTGCCCAAAAATAAAGAGGCAGTCCTGCATGTATCCTCATGCTCCTAGCACGTTCCATTATTGTTTTGTTCATCCTTTCTGACACCCCATTCTCGCTGGGGTTCCCGAACCGTCTTTTTCCCCGGATTCCATTCTTAGAACAATAATCATCAAATTATTTGTTGTAATATTCCCTCCATTATCTGACCTGAGACATTTTAACTTAAGACCTGTTTCATTCTCTACCAAGGCTTTCCATTTAACAAAAGTATCAAATACATCAGATTTATTTCTAATGCAATAAACTCAAACTTTCCTTGTTGCGTCATTAATAAAAGTAACATAATAACTTGAACCCCCAAGAGATGATATCTGAGCCGGCCCCCACACATCAGAATGTACTAGCTCTAACTTACTCTCTTTCTTCGTAGGTCCAACCTTGAGAAACCTTACTCGCTTATGTTTCTCATATATGCAGTTCTCACATAAATCCAAACATGTTTCTGTATATCCAGCAAATTCTTCTTTATGATGTCCATGCCCTTATGGCTCATATGACCGAGCCTATAGTGCCATAATGTTGTATCTACATCTGAAGCCACAAGATTACAATCATTAGTACTATCAATGGATAAATACATAGTTTCAACCTTCTTACCTCTGCCACCACAAGAGCACCCTTGGTAACCTTCCAAGAGTCAAATTGTAAATATCACAAGATAACCATCGCTTCCCAATTGCCCGCCGATATCAAATTTCTCCTCAATGTAGGCACATGTCGACATCCTTCAATAGCCATGTATTCTCATTTTGAATCTTAACCTAAACATAACCTTTTCCAACTATACTACAAGGCTCATCATCACCAAGAAAAAACATGCCCAAAATCCCCTTAATCATAATCAACAAAATAATGCCTATGTGGAGTAGCATGAAAAGAAGCCCCTGAATCTAAAACCTAAGATTCAGTAATATTATGCAAAGAAAGAATCAAAGCATCCTGGCATACATTACCCGATGCCACATTTTCCTCCTTGTTTTCTTCATGTTGTTTCTTCTTGTCCCGAAGCTCCCAAAAATCCTTCTTTGCATGCCCAGACTTTCCACAGTTCCAACATACAATCTTGCTCTTGGATTTTGACCTTGCCCGATCTTTCAATTTTCCATGGTTTCCTCTATTCTTTTGTCTCCCTCTAGTTTCCACTGTCAAAGCATTCCCTGAAGTAGAAGATTCCCCGAGCTTTTTCTTCGCATTTCCTCGCTTAGAATCACCCCTACAACATCCTCAAACTTCAACTTCGAGTTAGCTGGAACCGAGTTGCTTACCGCCATTACTAGGCTATTCCAACTTTCAGGTAAAGAGCACAAAATTAATAAAGCCCTAACTTCTTCATCAAATTCTATCAGAATCAAGCCAAGCATATTCACAATCGTATTGAAATCATTTAAATGATCTCACATCTTGAATTATTCTCATACATCTTCATATTAAACAACTTTTTCATTAAAAATATCTTGTTAGAGGTAGAGGGTTTTTCATACAACTTCCTAATGTATCCATCAGTTCTTTTGTACTCTTTTCCTTTGAAACATTAAATAATACATAAGATACAAGACACACGGTCGAATCGTTCCAAGTGCCTTCCGATCTAACAAATCACATTCTCGCATCCTGTCATACTCGAGGGTTTGTTCACCTTCTCAGAAAGCGGAGTATAAAGATCCTTTTGATAAATGTAATCTTCGATCCGCATCTTCCAAAGTCGAAATTCTACCCGTTGAATTTATCAACCCTAGATCTTCCATCATCTGCCATAGCTCCCACTCAAGATAAAACTTTCCCTGTGATTCAACACTTCAGCAAACCAAAACTAGGCTCTGATACCAATTGTTAGGAAATAAGAGATAAAATATGCGGAATAATCCCTTACAGAATCGCAACAATAGAAACTAATATGCAGAAAATATTACAGATCTCAAATAAAAGTGCAGAATAAATAACACAACACAGAAAGACGTATTTAACGTGGTTCACCCAATTTGGGCTACGTCCACCAAGAATCACTTGCTCAGATTTTATTACAAGCCTCCACTCTCTCAATACAATACCTAGATCCGTTTGGAGCTATGTTTAACAAACTCTACAGAATTCACACATGAATTCAAAGCACATTCGCAATGCATTTCATACATCTATCATATGCATAAAACCATATAAATAGACAACTGCTTAAGCAATTTTACAAAACCATGGGTATCAAAACAATGGGTAAAAAATAAAACCATCCCATAAACCTATGGGTAGCCGAAGAGGTAGTTTTACAAAACAATGGGTACCGAAAAACCATGGGCCTAAAAACAGCCCATAATGGTTACCCATTACCCATGGATTAATAAACCACCCATGAAAATTTGCTTCGGGGGCTTCACCCCGAATCCCTTTAATCGGGGCTTCACCCCCGAACCCCCTTGTCCCACTCACCAAATGAGCGGGACCACCGTAAAAATACCCAAGTGTAACACATGAAGGTGTACCACACTCTAACATGAAAATAGACTCCACAAACATAACACTAAACATGGCATTGGTTCTTAAACTAGTTTTGGAGCTTTGAGTAACACCTTGATCAACTAGAAAATGTCCACAAAACTTTGATTCTCTATGCATGAAGGTGAATGATTTCAACTATGCAAAACCACAAAAGGCACACAAAAACTATGTATAAAAGAGAAATCATACATGATCTAAATGGAAACATGCAGAGCATCCAAAGAAATTATTTTACAAAAAGTAAACCATAAACTAATCCTACTCTAAACAAGAGCAAAGGAAGCTATGAAAATTCATATACTAACCTGGGAAAAGTAACTTCCCTTTCCTACAAAATTCAGCCATGAGATCAATTCGCAAATAGATCAAGCGATGGAAGTGAAAACATGGTCTACATTTCCTTTTGCTCAAAGTATTAGACTAAAGAAGAACAAAACCTCCTCAACTTGCTCGCATTTGATTTGGACAGTGTTTGGGCTGATCCTTGGTACTTTAAAAATATTCCTCATGTTCTAAAGGGATCATGACTAGTGGCAACTTTGTTCTTCGCTTTGATCTAGCTAGATACCTGATTGGGCATCCAACTCTCAAAAATAAAGGACTAATTTTTTTATTTTCCCATCTCTTTCGCATTCCATCCCGTGAATAGAGCCATCATGCATATTTTCCTCATTTTGGGGAGGGTTTGCAATTTGGTCAAACATGTCTTCATTTGTTTCCTCACCAATGATTAGTTCTAAGTCAACATTGGGCTCATTGTTATCCTCCTCAACATGAATCTCAATCTGATCATCATGTTTGATTTCCTCCTTTGTGTGATCAGGAGTGCAGCTAAGAAAATTAGCAACATTTTGTTCATCCTCTTCTTACTCTGTGAAACACTCAAGTTTGGAGCCTCTTGGTTAGCGTTTTCTTCTTTTCATGGAAAGAAAGGGATACTTAGGAGGATGTATGGAAGGAAAGAGGGCAACAAAAATGAGGTGAGGAGAAAGAGAACAAAATAGAGAGAAGGTGGAGGAAGAGGATAAACACATGGAGGAGATGAGGATTTGGAATGAAATAGAGAAGAAAAATGAAGATGGGGGAAAATAACTTGGGGAATGTGAAGAAGAAGAATATTATGTGCGTGGGGATGTGGGAAAAAGGGAAGAAAATTGAAGGTGAGGAGGAAGGGAAGAAAATGGAGGTGTAGTATCTTATGTAAAGGAGGATGACTAGCAGGAGGAACTTTGAAGCTAGGTATTTGACCTTCTAGCTGAGATGGAGCAAATTGAATAGAAGGAATAAGAGAATTGTATGATGGTAGTAAAATATTTTCCCATTGACAAGGTTCCCTACAACAAATTTATAAGCTTCCATTAAATCAACCCACCCCAGATATCGATCTAAGGATTCATTAATAATTTCAAATCTTGTTGAGGACTAAACCATCCTGATAGAGGACCAGTCCATAGAAAGGGATCCATAAAACCTAGTTTATTTTCCTTGATTACACATGACACCTTGATCTTTTACATGCTCGCCTCTATATTTTGGACCTGCATTTGGAAATTATCATCAGATGTGAAACAACCTCCATTATCTATATATCCCTATTCTTGAACAACATCATGGTTAATAGGATAATGGTATGGGTTGGGTCATATGCATACTCATCATGACAAGGCTCATAAAGCTTATTTAGAGGGGAGTTTGGGACACATGGAAGTGGAGGGGAATGGTACTTCTGTTGAAAATGAGGATCCCAATAAGGAAATAAAGTCATGATTACACAACTTCATGAGAATGGATATAGGAAGAATGGAAATGGTATGTAGATGAGAGAGATAGTTTTATTGGATTAGTGGAGTCACCAGATGCGTTGAAATGAAGCCTCTAAAGGCCGATATCACCAATACACACACACCAATCTTAATGGAGGTGATTTAAAGATCATCAAACTAGTCCCATCGGGCATGCCAAAATCGATGTCACCTAAAGTTAGCACCTTGTCAAACCAGAATGGATCAAAGATCTCAATGAAACCGGGATGATCTCTCACGGTGGGACTTAACTATATGAGATAAACCTTAGAGAAGGTAAACTTCCTCTACCTATCTATTCTAACACTAACACTACTCCTAAGCTAAGCTATTGACTACGTGGGAAAAGGGGAAGGAGAAATACATGAAATGAAACCTAAGCTAAGGGAATGGTGATGACACCGTAACATAAAGGGGATATCGCATCGTGAGGGTAAGAACAAAAAGGAAGACAAATGATGAGAGGGAAAATACATGTCACGGGTCAACACCACATGAACCCTTCCATCTTGCACATCGTAGACATAAAGAAATTGAAACATGCAAGTAAAACCCAAACACGATATGTTGGAAATGAACAGAGAAGTAAGAGAAAGTAAATGCAAGTAAAGGGATTATATATGCAACAATAGCAAGATTGTATTGATAAACACATACACAGTACCCATTACATTACCAAGGAAGGGAAATGAGTGCATTACATGTGACCAAAACAGAGGTCTCGCAACTCTTGAAATCTTGACTGCCATTTGGACAAGATAACTTTACAGCTTTAGAGATGTTTTTTTACAATGAAAAAGAGTTATTTTTATAGAGAAGAAGAGAAGAGAGAGGGAGAAGATCATATTACATCAATAATAAAGAGGTCCAACCACTTGCTTCCCACCAAGGACCAATCGCGATTCAATGTTTGTAGATAGACATAAGCCCCTAACATTGTACACAATTGATTTCGCAGTCAAGTATGGACGTTATTAATTAGTAAATTTTGGTTGTTGGAATAGTTAAGTGCCTAGTTTAAGTTAAACATGATTTTGTTGAGTTATGTGGATTCCAGATGATCCGCTACCTTTTCCTTTGTCTTTCGTAGCTTCATATGTTTCTATTGTGATATGCGGCCTTGTTCTTTGTTTCCATGGTCTTCCACAGCCTTCTACTTGATTGGTGATCCTTTGGTGACCTGTGGCTTTGATTATAACTTTTACTTTGATCCATGAACAACATTCGAACTCCATAACTTTTTTCACCAGCCATGGCATTTTTCTTGTCTTTCGTGACTTATGCTTCATTCCTTGTAGTATTTTGTGTTTCACGACATTTCTCCCTATTATGCAGATTCCTTGTTTTATGGCTTTAAATTTTCCTTGACTACATTTTTCTCTATTATGTCGCATAGCCTTTAACCTTTATACCGCAAACCTCCTTTCAGTATCACAGATTTCTTTTTGCCTAGCCTTTTCAATTTACTTTTTCTCATGGATGATTGTCGGTTTCACGTTCTTTCTTTGATATGCAATTTTTCTTTGTTGTGAAACTTATACCCCGCACTTAACTTTTATGACCTTTGTGTTTTACTTGCTCTCCACAATGCTCCATAGCCCTTTTCCTTATTCATTAGAATATTTTCCTACGACTATGTTCTTTTGTTCGTGACCTTACCAACTCTACAAATACTTGCTCTTATTCCCACGATTTTTGAAGCACGTAGCCTTTATTTTGCGGCTTTAGAAACTCACGCAAAACACTAAGTCCCCGATTTCTTTGAACCACCGATTTTTTCACCTCCGCATCTTTTCAAGCAAAAAGTAACTAAGTCCTCGACTTGGGTTCTATTTTTGACAATGCCTTCCCAATCCCAATCCCCATTTCTAGAATTATCTCAAATATAGAGGTTTCTTAGGGTTTATATAATTTACCCTAAAGTTTACACTATTTTCCCTATGGTTTACATAATTTATTCTAGGGATTTTAGAATTTATTTAGGGTTTAATAATTTTCCTTAAAATCTATCCTAGGGTTTACGCAATTTACCATAGGGTTTACACAATTTTTTACATGATTTTTAGAATTTATTTAAGGTTTAAATAATTTTCCTTAAAATCTATCCTAGGGTTTACACAATTTATATTAAGATTTTACATTTTACTTTCTATGGTTCAATCAAATTTAGATGAAAATCTACATACCTATAATATGGGATTTTTCACATACTCTTATTCTTTCATTGGAGGGTTTTCTTGCCTTAAAGGTTTTAGTTTTGCTCTATGTCTTTGTTAGTTTTCCATTTTTTATTTGTTGTTCTCTTTGTGTCTTTTTTTCCTTTATCCTCTCCAATTGTACTATCCTTTTCTTTTTCTCTCCCTTTTTGTTGTCCTTTGTTTTTCTTCAACTATAGTTCTCCTCTCTTCTCCATTTTTTTCTTATTAAATCTTGTCACTGTTAAAATGAAATGAAATAAAGTGGGAGGGACTTTTGGTATCTCACTTTATATTTTTTTAAGTTAGAGGTGATTATGGCACAAATTCAGTACACAAGCGATGTTATTTAAGTCACATTTGCACCATCCCTAACATTTACAAACTTAAATTTATAACCTATCTAATTACCTAATTACCTACATGGAGTGATTAGGGAGATTAAATATGGAGACCTAGGTCAATGAGTGAGGCACTTCTCTAATACAAGGTCAAATTTGATGGTCCACCAACCTCTCAAGGATTTTTATATGATGGTTATCTATTCAAGCATAATTGAACGAAAAAAAAAATTGGTATTATGAACCCAAAAAGGAGGAGAATGGAAGATTGAACAAGAAAACACACTCATCTCACAATGTAACCAATTAATCATTCTATTAATAGGAGATCCACTTCCATTGTGGTGTCAACCCCATTAGTATAAGGACCATAGTATGAATGAGTTAGAGTTATGGAGATTCCACAAATTTTGACACCAATTCTCGACAAAAACATGTCCAAAAATCCTTTTAAATGTCGATTTTTTATGCAAATTTGACTCTAATAGTGGCACTATTAACACTTTATGTTGTAGTGATCATCGACTTTTAATTTCAAGTGTTACATCATTATTTTTTCAAAGACCATCTCATGTGTCACTATTGTGACATGTGATGATCTTCGATTGGGGCATATGTATACACCTCATTTTTTACGTTTGCTAACATTTTCTCTTGTGCAGGGGCTGTTGATGCATTATGGTCCTGAATCAATGCCTTAAAGGGTGTGTAGGGATTGGAGATGATCATATTTTATCACATGGGCTAGAGTACAACACATTGGAGATATATTTCTATGTTGGCGTTGATGTCATAATTACCTTATGCTCACTTTTTTTCTCCATTTTTCACATGTTAACGCATTGTGCCCACTTGTCTCACACACTGTTTGTATGCATTCCTAGTCTTCCCATCATTTTTTGTCATCATAAACCTTTGCCATTAATTTGTTTTGTTTCTACCTCCATTCCCCATTGATTTGCAAACTTGACTTTAAGGTTTCCCCCATAGCTGACAAAATCAACCATGGTCGATCCCATCCATCTTTTTATTTTTACTACTCTTGGTAAGGTCAACCCGATCGCACGCACGCACGCACACACACACATCTTGTCATTTTTGCACTTACTTGTTGGATTTGAGATCTTATAAAAGTAAAACTAAAAATTGATTTTGAAATAACTAATGAGAAGAAAAAATTTGAGATTAAGATTTTGCTAAGCAACATAATCGACAATCTTCTTTTAAACATTGTAGTTGTCAGGCAACTATCTAAATGTCTTTATTAAACAAAAAAATTATCAACAATAATTTTATCTTTAAATTTGGGTTGATTTGGATGTTAAATTATGGGCATTGCAAATCATATAAAGAGTGTATGAATGTATTTGATATCAAGTGCTCTTTACATCATTCCTCAATAATACGGTATGTCAATTTTTGCTTCAACAAGTAAAAAGGAAATAAGAAGTGAAGATAAAGGTAAAATAACAATGGATGATTGTTATATCACAATTAGTAATGACAAAACTATTGCTCGCATTCAAACATTCTAAATAAATGTGGATTCAAAGTCGAGTATGTATAAAATAATATTTATAATGTTAAAGGACTGTGTAAAAGATAAGAAGGCATAATAGATCCCATTATTCTAAATGCTCATTCGATCAAACAAAGAATTGGTTATAGCAATAATGACAAGTCACATAAGGATTTCACGTATGCCATATGAATGATCAAGCACATGCTAGAACTAGTAATATACCTTATGGTCTAACTAACAAATATTTGAGTGCTAGAGATAGAGGGAAAAAGTGTTAATAGACACACATTCCAATACATTCATGAGACAATAGATCCCTTTGATGTTCACTTTAAGAAGTTTTCAATGGATCAATCTTGATAAATTACACATATAATGTATGTCTCACAAGAAGACGCATATAAAAGCATAGTCATTTATTGATCTCCTCAGTATTACTTATGTTTACATCGAGGTGTTCCCTCCGAGAAGGGTCTCATTGATTCGACATCGATTAGAGTTTAAATCTGCGCATATTGAATTTCAAATGGTGCGTTGAAATCTAACGATGGTTTTTGGGCTTATCTTCCTATATTGCATTCATCCAATTTTCAAACAACAAATGTTAACAAGTTTTCGTTTTGTAGGAATCACAAGAACCCACACAAGCTTGATTACAATACCGCAACTAATTTGTGGGATGTAAAACCAATCAAGTTATTTTATTGATAGCATTGCATAAATCGTCGGACTAAAACCATAATGGGAATGGACATGAAGACATAAATAAATGCACACATGGTCATCCATACAACAACATAAATGAATACAAAGCAGTGCATGGTAAACCCATATGTATTTTGATAATGGGTATGTGACAGAACCTTGAAAATTCAACCAACAACGTCCTAACGAGCTCCAGCTTCAAAACTATTGGTTTCAAGTGTTTCCATATAGCCATGGTGAGGAATATAAAGCTTTTCCTTTTTTGTAAGAGCCCCGAGCTCTTCACCATTATCCCACAATTGGTGTTCGCCAATGCAACTAGTAATGTAGCCATGATCATGATCAAGGTTGGGGTGTCCCTGATCTTCACAAAAACTTTCAGTTTCTTCATTATCATCCCAACCCCAGAGCATCCTCGGCACAATACAGATTAGAAGCACAGTCTATTGTTGGGTGTCATCCCCCTCTGATATATACCACAGCCCCTGCTGATCTCATTCCTCATCAACGGCCCACCTCACATACCCCACCATTTTTCTGTTATTATAATGCATGTTCAATGAAATGAATGCCCTTCAAAGTGTTGATATATATTGAGGTTCTAGACTAGATGGTCTCACTGTATGGAATGACAGAGTGATGGATTAGGAGGAGGTCAAATCCATGAGGAGCAGGGCAGGAGACACAGCAGTAGTAGCAGAGCATGGGCTTAGGAAAATAAAATGTGGTCATAATAATAAACATGAAGATACTTAATTTATTAAGAGCATGGTCCCATGGACCTGTTTTCTTATCGGATGGATCCCTCAGGGACCAACCAGTTGGTAAGCCGATGGAACAATTGTGTTCGAGTACTAGGCAAAAGCGGAGATTGGGGGAATTTTCAGCCAAGTTCGCATATGGGACTAAATCTCTCTTTTCTCATGCTATACAACTTTTGAATGGAAAATTTAGACTCTGACGTTTATTACATCTACAGAATCAAGCCCACAAGCCCTAATGTCCTGGTGCATATAATCCTAGATAAGGACGGAGGAATTATGGAGTATATGTGGACTGAAAATAATCAATGGATGATGCTCTGGAACCAACCCGGATATCATGCAAGGTGAATGGCCTCGGTGCTTATGGAAGTTGCATTACAAAAATGTTGAAAATTGCAACTATGTGCAAGGGTTTTACCCTCCGATGATCACACTTGGAATTCTATAATTCAAAGAGTGGTGGTCCAATTGTTACACTCGACGCAACATGTTACAAAGTTGCTTTTTCACCAATGGTAAGCACCATCGACAATTTCCTGCAACTGAGAGACAAGTTGTTGTCGGATGAACAATCTATACAAATTTTCATACACGAGTTGTAATGCTCAATGATTTGTCTCAAAAATTTCTCCTACACGCGGATGGGAATGGAGACCATTGTCGATTGTTTCGGGGATGCAAGCTTCCCCTGATTTAAATTTGTATATCTATTCCTAATATGAAATTGAGGGTTAGACCAGAATTGCATTGTATCATTATTGGTGGATGGATTACATTTATCCCCATATAGATTCACGTCGATTAATGTCATGTAATGATCGGAATCTGTCTCTAATTTGTTCGATGACATGAGGAAATATATCTCTTACCACGAGAGCATTTGTTAACACAAAACCCGACACTGCACTCGTAACTGAAGTGGATCAAACGAATGTCATAAGCATAAGCGTCGCCTTTCGACTCGCATACCATGCAATTTTCGCTAACATTCCATTGAATTTGAAAGTGGAAGTCATCAAGACTTTGTTCCTCTAGAGACCGTCTGTCTGACTTGTGGAACGGAAGCACAACTCGTGACTTACATTTACTAAGCAAACCAGAGTCAATTTTTGAACTGTAGTGCCAACTATGGTTACATGGTAATGGAGACAAGTACTGATGGTTTCAAGTGTGCACCGTTACAGTAGAGTTAAATTTTCATATCCATCCCTAATATGAAATTGAGGGTTGGACCACAATTTCTCTGTATGCTTACTCGCAATGGATTGCATTTATTCCCATCTAGATTCTTGTCGATTAATGTCATATTATTGCTGGAAACGAAATTTAATTTGTTTGTTGGCATAAAGTATTCAAGTGGGTACCGTATGTATTATTGATGGCCACTGATATTAATCATAGGCTTTTGTTCTTCATAATCACAGTCGAGCTGAAGTGCAAGGTCACCACAACCATTGTTCCTTCCTCCGAAAGGATATTTGAACACATACCTCCCACATTTAAAAAATTGACAAGCTCCACATGAAGAAGCAAGCCATAATATTAACTCGTGAAGATTAGATTGAAATGATGAAAATGGAATGGATGAAGTGGTAGTGCTTCCATTTCCATAATAGTACCAACTAAAGAGAAAATAACGTAGAAATCCAGTTCCTTTATTTGAACAGGAAAGATGAAGAGCAACTTAATATCACAAGAGAGCCCAACCATGATGAAAACTACAACAAAAATAACATAGTGAATTCTCCAAGTTTGGTGTGTGGGCTTGCATTTACAAGTTAATTGGAGGTTTAATGGACCATCACTCATTAAATTCCACTTTAGAATTGCACATTATCATAGACTTTTGATCTTTGTGTAGATTAAAGTTATATTTAGATAAGAGGAGGTTCAACGCATTAACAAATTGTTTATTTTGGAGATGTTGGTAATTTTTATACTCGAAATAATATCAATGTCATTACGCGGGGTGGCTGATTTTGACACCGCTCAGAATGTCGATGGTAAAGATTGCAGTTTGAGGGGATGCATTGAAATCTAACGGTGGCGCAATCTCCGCTTCCGAAACATCAAACTGCTCCACGTGAATGTGTTGTCTCCTTGCTTCTTATACACCATACCACCAATACATTTGGCAACCATGTATGGCCATTTGTGACTTTATCGTATAGTTTTGTGGAAATACTCTGTAAGAGGAGTCATCGATGGTTGCAGTTTTGATTTAATCTCCAAGTTGTTTCTTTGTACATTCTCCAATCAAATATCTTTCAGTCATTCTCAGTTGGGTTATGCACCTAGACCCTATTTGATCTTCCCCATTTTTTATTTTGATCACATTTAACTGCAAATCGTACTCATGTGAATAACAAAAGTGACATTTAGATGATAAAGTGGAACATAGATAAAGGATCTTATTTGGGTCTTATGATTTCAGCTCGATTGCCAAATAAATTCTACATGTCCCTCATATGACTAAAAGTGTAAGGGCTCTATTATCCAATGAATGTTCATGCATCACCTTTTTCTCGCAATTAATCATGCATTTAATCAAGGTTAAAACTATAAAAGTATGGTACTTGGTACTACAAAAAAATAAATGGAATTGGGTTACGGCCCTGTAACCTATTCAATTTTGTCCATTTCTTATTTTGACCACTTCAGCCTCAAATTATAATCACATAAATAAATGATCCTCAATCTAAAACATTTGTTAAACATTTACGATTTTCCTCAATTTTTTAGTTCATCCCCTTTGAACATATATTGCACTCAAATAAATAATGTGACCAAGATAGAGAAAATTCGATAGGAACACAATGCACTTCTCCTCCCTCATACCCCATCTTATTTTCCCCCCATCCTCTCCCTCTTATTCACTTCCTTAAGTTTTAATTCTTCACTCTATCCCCTTCGGCGTTCCCATCGTACATTTCACGTACGATTTCTATTCTATACTCATTGACTTATATATGTATGTTTTCTCACAAAACATCTTTAAACCATTGCAATAAAGATTTCATGACCCAAATGCTTGGCCTCCTTTACCTCATATGCGCATATAGTGGCCTTATGAAAACAATCTCTATGTTATGATGACTTGTTTTTGTTTCTTGATTTTTTTGAATGATTGTCTACTTCATGATTGCACTAGGGTACCAATTTCATGATTACACTAGAAATATTTGGAGTGAAAGATCATGTTTTTAGAACGGCAATGCATCCTACCTTATTTGTCTAGATTGGAAATGAGATACATAAGACTGTGAGAAATACAAGATATGTGGAGCATGAAATTATTCCTACTATTTGGTTTGACTCTAAGGGTGGCTAAAAGATGACCGATTGTTATGCAGATGTGTACAACTCTTCCATGAGGAAAGTTACAACAATATGTGATAGAGAACAAGAGCATTTACAAGTCGTTTTATCTTTCATGTGTGTTGGTTGAAATTTATCTCGTATGTGCAATGTAGTGATGCTTTATGGCTTGTACAATTGCGTAGTGAGATTCTCTAACGCACCACATAATCGAAAGGTGTCACTTGGAAAGCCACAAAAACTATAAGTCTCACATGGATGTTGAAGGATGTTGTTGCTTGTGATGTAGGGAGCTTTGCAAGAGTGTGTCACAAAAGTGGCACAAGACAAAGTGAGGAAAACTTGGCACAAGGGTGCAATATGTCAATGATTTTGTAAGGATTTGGAGGCTTTATGCAAGGTGCAAAAGTGTGCAAGGTATTATAGGAGAAAGAAAATTACAACATTTTTTGTGGGAAATATATGCATGAGATTGCTAGAAAACACAACTTGCTAATAGACTTATGTGTTTACGTGTTGGAAGGTACGCGTGAAAGTGAGATCTCTATGCTGAAATGTGGGCAAGCTTAACACTAATGCAAGAGTGAACTTCAAAGCAATAAGTGTGCAATCTGCACCGCATAACATTATGAGAAGTCGGAGTGTTTCGTGGAACTACAAAAGTTGTGAATGCAACACAAGATGGTTTATGCAAAATTGTAGAATTTGTGAAGGTTACATAGTCCTAGCATAAGACTACGAAGTTGCACGGGTTGTGAAACAAGTACATGGGATGCACGGACTGATGAGGTAAAGTGTTAAGTTACTATGGGACTCAACATAAGATGTTAAGTGTTGGGCAAGCTACGGAAGGAAGTAAGCTACGTGGAATGCCACAAGGAGTTTTTAATTAACCTTCTTAGATATTAGCAATAACAGATCACAAATAATACCAAAATGATTAATTAACAACAAAACAACACAGAATATAATAGCTTATATCACTCAGCCACTTCAAGGGGGCAACCTCCAAAACCTTACAATAAGATTATAATGCTCAAGATGATCCTCAAGTACTACCCCTACCTTCTATATATATCCTACTTAGGCAATGGTTAGTCCATATGCCGACCCTACTATAATATGAAAGCATAGAAAGATGTGACAAGACCAAGGAGAGATTATGCTAGCCACATGTCAGCTAATCATATCCCATTATAGAGCAAGTAGATTAAGGGCGTAGCATGCCCCTCCCCTTGAAACCAACATTGTCCTCAACATTGAGTAATCTTGGATGCTTCGAATGAATTCTTCATCCTCCCAAGTGGCATCCTCATTTGGCAGGTTCTTCCACTTGATCAAATATTGCTAGAGGATCCTGGTACGCAGCTTCTTTGTACGCATTTGAAGGACTGACTCTGGTTCAATAATAATGTGACCTTCATCATCCAACTCTGGTAATTATGTTTGGGTGGGTACCCTTTTTAATGACCTTCTTCAAGCAGGAGACATGAAAAACAAGATGTATTTTGGCTGAAGGGGGTAGGTCCAATTTGTATGCCACAATGTCAATATTGTGTAAGACTTGATAAGGACCATAATACTTGGGAGCCAACTTGTTATCCTTCCTTGTTGTTTCAATGACATCTTCTTATATGGTTGAAGTCTTACAAATACCCAATCACTTGATTCAAAATGCCTTTCACTTCAATGTTGATCCGCTTGTTGTTTCATTCTATTTTGGGAGAGAGCCAAATTTTCCTTGAGGGCTTTCAAGGGTTTTTTTCTATTCGTTTGAACTTGAATATATGTCATAAGATGGTGTATTCTCACAAGACTCACATAAAGGAGGGGCTCAGCGCCCGCACGTGCCTCGAGTGAGCGATCACTGCCCACTAGGTGATAGGTCGACGTGCATGGGATTAGAATGTTGTTCTAAAGGTATAAAATGACTACATCTTGGTTCTCATTTGCGGGACATCTTTTCGAAGTTGTTGTGAGAAATGGCATACACCTTGGTCCCAAAGTGATGCATGATGACAAAACATCTCGACTTGGAAAGTGTTGAAACAAGGTTTAAGAGCAAGGAGGACAAGTTTGCTCAAAGATTCAGCATTGGACCTAAGTTTGATGCACGTAGATGGGTAGAAGAGAACTTGTACCATGAGTTGACGAGACATTCTTTGTTTTTTTCCAAGATAACTATATGAATGGCTTTCAAACATATGCATCCAATTCGAGATGGTATTACAGATCGCACGTATGGACCCAAGATGATTACCAAAGGCTGCAAGATGCAAATCTAACTTTGACATGTGTTGTTGATCATTGGTGGAAAGGAGTGTTGACTAGTTATACTCTAGAATATGCCATTTCTACGTATTCTTGCCCAGAAGTTGTTGAGTTCAAGTTTCTGAAGGAGCCCAGTGGAACATTTTTGCATGTTATTCCTTTGGCTATGAAGATCTTGGTCATTACCCTAAGTTTAGAGGTATTTCCCATGGCCGGCTAAGCTTCTCTGAGCGCTGGGTGAGGAAGCTATGGTGGAGGAAGATGGCGGAAATTACGGCTGAGAAGGAAAGGGAGGAGAGATGAATCAAGTATAGCAAAGCTCGTGAAAGGGAGATGACTAGACAACGTGAGGTTGAAAGTGTGATGGATCTATGGAGACAGACATTATGGGAAGGAGTTGAGGTCCACGTAGAGGACGTGGAACCTGAGTAGTATGTGCTACCCCATCTTGGTAAGTACGGGAGAGAAGCCCCTTCAGCTTCTTATGAGAGTTAGTTACATGAAGAAAGGAGAGTTGTTGCGGTGCGCATCTCGAACCCACCCGGTGACTAACCCCCGGCGCTGGTTTTTCAAATCAAGGGAGAAGTATTGTTGACATAGTTGGTATCGTGGGAGTAATCGCTCCGTGCCTGTGGAGATATAATTTCTCGTTTGAAACATCCATGGCTACGCAAACCATTCCGGTATTTGGAGGAATTTTTCGACAAGGTGCAAATACGCAAGGTTTGGGTATCACGTCTGGGAGTGGTGCGGGACACACAACTAGCAGAGGGACAATATCACAAACCATTGGCACGTAGTTCAGTGGGGCGTTAGGAACACTAGGCGCGACCACTTCAGGCCAATTGTTGCCTCACGCAGGAGGTGAATCTGGTGGTGTAGGAGTTGGAGGACCTAGTGGACCTAGCAGATCTGGAGGATCTGGTGGGTCAGGAGGAACATGACTTGGTGGATCCAGTGGATTTGGTGGAGGAAACCAAATATCTCGGACTAGGGGACAAGGGCCTCGGCCACCTCCATAAGTATATTTTTATGTCTTTACACTTACCAGACTATATGGGTATTGAATATGTGGCGAGCATGTACACAAGTGAGAATTACTATGGCGTGCAAAAGGGATCGCTACCCCGGAAAGGAAGGCGAGTCGGTTTGTAACGACATGCAAGGGCATGCACATAGTTGGTATCGAAAGTATGACCCCCATCAAACGGTGGTAGACTACACTGCATTGAAGAACGCCTTCCTAGTAGAATTCCATATCCTTGAATTTGAGCAAAAGAGCATCAAAACCTTGAAGGATATCCAACAAGGAATGGAAGAGAGTGTTCGGGAGTACGATGCACATTTCAAAACTCTCTTGTCAAAACTATCCTATGACATTCATCCCTCTCAACATGCTCACTGGTTTTTTGGAGGATTGATAACACCGTGTAGGAGGGCTTTGTCACACAAGACTTTTCTGGACTGCGCGAGGCATTAGAAGCTTCTTTGCGTGCCGAGGTTGTTAGGAGTGTTGACACCGGTGTTAGTCCTTTTCTAGAGGCTCAAATTGTTGCAATGTCTAATTAGTTGAGAAGCTATTTGTAAACTCAACGCATGAGGTTCATATTGGCCTTTGGTGTATAGGATCGTGAAGTGGAAGGGCATGCAAAGGATAGTTGCCCCCAAAATTTAGTACATGTCATGGCGGTAAATCGTGAGATTTGTCATGGGGATCATGATGCAAGTAGGTGCCTCATCGCAAAGGCGAAATCCCAAGAATGTCTCTTCGCTATCGCAAGATCTTTATCTCTATGACACATGATACCAAGGATTGCAAATTGATTGACCAAATTCATGATGCTATTGATCTTGGTGTGCGCTGCACTAGTCTTGCAAGCGAGCCCAAGGATGATGATCGTCGTTATGAAGGGCGTGTAGATGGAGGAGCGCGTGGAAGAGGTTTTCACGAGATGATTTCGTGGTCACAATAACCGCGCAGAGGACGAAGTTAATTCCCGCGAGGAACTCGTTATTATTTTGGATCTACAGAAGCATTACAAGCGTGAGTGTCCTAATCTATCGCAATGCTCGTGGTGCAGGAAGAAACATAAGTACGAAGAGTGTCCGGAGCTTTATGAGCATATGAACCAGCAACACCGGAAAGATAAAGGCGTTGGGATGGTAAGCATCAAGAAGGTCAATTCACATTGGATTTGAAGAGTGGCACGTGGGTTAGGACTAGAACCTGTATTGGTGACGACACGAGCAGAGGCCGCATGCGCCGTGGAGATGCCAAGACAAAGTACACTAGTTTTAAGAGAGGAAGTGGTACATGGAAAGTATCTGGACCCTCCTCACTAGAACGAGGTGTATCAAGAAACTATGGATGTGATTTGGAATTGCAAGAGGAGATCCAATGTCTAAGGGAGCAATCAAAGCAATTGGAGCAACGGAAGAATTTTGAGGCTCAAGGAGGACCTGGATGAGGTCAAGGAAGTATATAGGATGTTAAGGCAAGAGAATAGTATTCCCTTGCTAGAGATTGGCCGAGGAAGAAGGTACCACGCACCGGAGCATAGCGTGAAAGGTAGCTTTTGCATGCAAACCTTCCTCCTCATAGCCTTGACTATGATAAGGAGATTATATTGAATGCAGTTGTTGATGGGTGGCTTCTGAGTAATATCCTCATCGACACATGAGCGGAGGTCAATGTTCTCACCTTGGATGCCTGGCATCAAATGGGAAGACCCGCATTACAACCATCTTTGAATGTGTTGTATATGGTGAACAAGACAAAGGCAATGCCCATTGGAGTCTTGAAGGATGCGATTATCACCATTCAAGGGGCTAAGTTCACTAGGGACTTTGAAGTCTTGGCGCTCACCGAGATGGATAATTTCCCAACATTACTTGGGCACCCTTGGTGTTATAAGAACAATGTCGACCTATGGTTTAACAAGGGATATATTAGCTTTAAGAATAAGGAAGAAAGAGTGATTATTCCTTTAACAGATGGGAAGTCAACGCTCTATATTGAGCCCCTAGAGAGGAAGTCCTTGATCAGTAATCTATGTGTGCTCCATCGAGATCCCGAGATAATTCATCCACCAGAGGGAGTCATCTAGTTTGAAGATGCTCAGTCCTTGAGTGATACCACTAGCATGGCATGTGATAATTGGGTGCATGGGACTTATGAGTTAATTGGGAGAAAGTTGAGAGGATCTGTAACAAGGGTAACAAAGGCGTGTTTGGTCAAGCGCGTAGGAGGAAAGAAGTTGCAAAGTTAACTGAGGGGCATACCCTCAAGTCTTCGAGAAATGGAAGCCCAAAGTGGAAGAATGAGGACGAGAGAAGAGGAATGCTCGATTCTGCCACAACCTTCTCGGAATCGTAACACGCCGATGGGCTACACATCGAGAGAACCTTCTAGAATGGCACGAGGTAAGAGTCGCATTCTCTCGTAAGGTTCTACAGAGCAACATGCCCACTATGATCCAAGACTACCATGGTAAAGAGACCGCCTCATTTCATATCAAAGCTTGTGAGAAGGCTGGATGGGAAGCACAAAACCATTATTGCCTTTGTTATGGGTGCATAAGTTGTATTCCACCTTAAGGTTGTGTGCGCACATGGTATATTCATTTGAAGATGCATCGTCAAATAGGCAATTTGTAGGAGTTGGCACTAATCTCATTCAAGCTTTCGGGTATAGGAGTTCAAAGCCATCGGTGGATAAGGCGTCAGTAAGTAATCAAGCGCCTTACAATGGGAGATAGTGCTATGGTAGAAGATAGGCTACTGGAGTTGTTGGGTGAGACTTATTTTGGGACGCACCTCAATGAAAGAAAATCGAGAGGAAGTATAGCTTGAGCACGCGTGCATGGAAAAAGAAAAAGGAAAAATGGTCTATGTAGTAGACAAGTGAAGAGATGGAAAGTTTAGATGTTAACCATTCAAGGTACGTGTGAAGTCATAGATAGCGGCGATGAGTGAGTACGTGCATACCATGGTTAACATCTGGTATAGAGACATAACCTAAAGAAGTTATCATTGGAGACTATTGGTCGGAAAAAGAAGTTTCAAAGGTCATTGATCATTACGCAAGTTCCGTGATTTGTTCCTTGTGGATACCATGAACTCAAAGGCATCCACCATTCCTTAGGGGAGATTAAGATCAAGTTGAAGGAAGGTGTGCGCCTGATTTGAAAGAGGCCTTATCAGATGAATCTGAATTTACGCGTACGGGTCAAGGAAGAAATAGACAAGATGATAGCATTTGGTATCATTGACATTGTGGAAGAATCGGAATGGATAAGCCCAATGGTCATTAGTATCAAGAAGGATGGAAGAATAAGGATTTGTGTGGACTACATGGACCTGAATGTAGTATGTGTCATCGATCCTTTCCCAACCCCCTTTACTAAAGATATTTTGGAGGGAGTAGCAAGCGCCGAAGTCTACTCTTTCATGGATGGGTTCTCAAGGTATCTCCAAGTCAAGATTGCAAAGGAAAACCAGAGAAAGACAACTTTTGCCATGAATGGGGAAGTTTTGCCTACACAGCTTATGCCTTTTGGATGAAGAATGCGCTGTTGTGTTCTCGCCCATCGTCGTACAAGAATTTCAAGACTTCATCCATAAATTTCTTCAAGTTTACCTAGATGACCTGGAATGTGTATGGATTGGTAAATACCATTGTGATGGTTTGAGGTGATGTTTGAGAGATGTCGGAAATTAAGGATATCCTCAACATTAAGAAATGTGTCTTTGCTTACTCCATTTGGAACCCCGTTAGGACATATTATATGCAAAGAAGGCTTACTAGTGGATCCCGCTAAAGTTACAATTATTGTGGGATTAGGGAGCTTATTAGTCAAAGCGTAGTGCACAATTCCTTGGGCATATGAGGTACTACTGAGAATTTCATCAAGGGGTATGCCAAGATCGCGCGCCCTTGGAGGAATTTTTAAAACACAAGAATGTCTTTCATTAAGGAGAGGCGCAGCAGTGAAGGCATTTGACACTTTAAAGGATAGGCTTGTCATATCTCCCATACTATGTTTTCCTTTTGGGATAAGCCTTTCCATGTGCATGTTGATGCCTCAGGGACAGCTGATGGGAGCAATACTAGCACAACTGGTGAGGGATTGTTGATCATCCCTTGTGTTTCGCCAAGAGAAAGTTGATACCAAGAAACAAAATTACACAACTACCGAGTGTGAGGCATCAGTTAATGATATACGTGTTGCACAAGTTCGACAAGATCTATTGGCAACACCTTTTATATTCTACATGGACCACATGGCATTGAAATACTTGGTGAACAAGCTCGTTTTGCAAGGGCGCATATGTTGTTGGGTCCTATTATTCCAAGAGTTTGAGTTCACGGTGGTTGTAAAACCAGGAAGAGCAATTCAGGACCTGACCACTTATCAAGGATTAACTCAGGGGAGGACACGCAAAGCATGAGGATACCATGTCGGACGCGCAACGTTTAGGTTGTGGCGGGCGCCCTCATATTTAGAAGATATTGTAATAATCTTGAAAATAGGTGTGTGGCGTCGGAAGGGATGAAGGCTCTAGAGAGAAAGCAATTAGCAATACACGCCACACACTACATGTTGATTAGTGTAGACCTGTATAAGTTAGGACATGATGAGGTTCTGCGTCGATGCGTATTAGAACATGAGCACGTGGAAATTATAGAGGAAGCGCATGGTGGGATTACAGGAGGACATTATGCAGAAATGCTACCGCGTAGAAGATTCTACTTGTAGGGTTTTGGTGGGAAACCATCTACCAAGATTGTATTAAGTTTTACAAGGCCTGTGACCATTTTCAATGCCTTGGAAAACATGGGAAGAGGGATGAAATGCCCTTACGACCAATAGCTAGCACTAAACCATTTGAAAAATGGGCAATCGACTTTGTAGGACCAATTTCGCCAACCTGTGTAAAGGACTCGGGTTCGCGGTATATCATTACTTGCACTGATTTCTTAACACGTTGGGCAAAGGCAGCACCTACAAAGGATTACACCGCAGTGACATCTACTATATTTTTATGGGAGAACATAATCAGTAAATATGGTTGTCGTTTAAGCTTAACAAGTGATAGAGTTACACATTTTCTCAATGAAACATTCGGGATTACTGTTAGCAGAATTTATGGTGGCCCATCACAAGACTACCCCTTATCATCCTCAAGCGAATGGAACTGCTGAGGCATTTAACAAAATACTAAGTCACACGTTGACTAAGATCTGTGACGTTGGACGACAAGATTGGGATGACAAGGTATCAACCGTTTTATGGGCATATAGAACAACCTACAAGAGGTTGAACAAGGCCACACCGTTTCAATTGGTGTTTGGCATGGAGGTTGTTTTAACATTGAATTCATGTTATCATCGTTGCATATAGCGTGCGGGAGGGAGGATCGATGATGAACAAGCGTTGGAAGAGAGGATTAATAAGTTAATATAGTTAGATGAAAGATGATCACTTGTTAGATGGATTCAGAAGATAGAAAAGGAAAGACAAAAGGCATGGCATGCTCGTCATATCAAGAACAAACAGGTTTGAGGTTGGGCGAGATGGTTTTGTTGTATGATTCCAAGTATTCGCGCCATCCTAGAAAGTTGAAAGTCTATTGGTTAGGACCCTACATCATCTCATACATCCTTGATTTAGGTGCCTTCCATTCAAGTGTTAGATGGGACAAGATTACTAGGTCACTTAATGGGAGTAGGCTAAAGCCCTACTATAGATAAGTCTTCTTGGTGGTTGTAAATAAGGCAAGATTGCAAGTTAGCTTGGAATTTCCCTTTATTGCTTTGTTTTTTCTTGTGTTTCCCTTTCTCGTTCTTGTTCCTTTCTTTTGTTTCGTTTTGCGCCTTATGCACCAAGAACTACATTATTTTTCTAAGGTTTTGTATGTGTAGAGGACCACACATCTGTTTTAGTGTGGGGTGGAGTAATGCAAAGCAACATAGAGGCATCTAGTACAAGTTGTGGTGCGAAGAAGAAGGAAGCGCATAAGTTTGAGAAAATGCATGGGGAAACGGTGTATAATGAATTATGGTGTCAAAAAGGTCAGAACAAAGAACACATACTAAGGATGAAGAGCGCAAGAACAACATGAGGTAGGTGAGGGAAAAAATTAGGTAAAGGACAGAAGAACCACCTTCGGCGATGTAGACGTGCGCGTAAGAGTCTTCGGGCAAATTTAATTTTTGCGTGCCAGAAGGTTGTAGAACATTTTTCACGCAAGATTGGGCATGTGGGTAAGGGTGCTTAAAGTCGGCTAAGTGGAAAAAGATGCATTTAATGTTAAGTACGTTGGTAGGGGGTATAGCATTTATTGCAGAGGGGAGCAAAACTATAAATATGAGGTCGCGCAAGTATTATTCTACCTTGTTATTACAGAGTTGAAGCGCTCTTGCGAACTAAGACATGTTGGTTCCCGGATTTACTCTTGTTCACAAACCGAGCAACATCATGTCCGACTTTTTAGCACTCAAAGCTTCAAAGAAGTGGGTAGCACCTTAAAAGGATTTGATCTTATCCTAACTATTTTAGGTTGTGCCTTTCAACCAAGGTAAGAGAACCTATTTTGTAACCTCTATTATTGAAGGAGACGCAGATACCTTTCTTTTGCACAAATTTTATAAAGAAAACCTTGGGAAAATATGATCAACACACCAAATTTGACTCTCACGAGTTGTCACTTCAGATTATGGAGATATTTTCAATACAAGGCAAAGGTTACTAAAGACATTTGGAATCCTGATTGCTTCTGCATATTTTTGACAATTGGATTTTTCATTTGTTGATACACAGGACAAAAAGGGGTAGTTCAGGGTGGATCAATGGTTTTTAAATGATTTTGGTGGGAGATGAAGCAGGATAAAGTTGATTATACCGGATCTTTGGAGGGACTTCACAATAATGAACAAACTTCACAACAGAAAGCTCAAAATAGTCAAGACGTTCCTTCAACCAGAAGGTGTGCTTCAATGGAGGCCCAGATCAGCACATTTTCACATAATCTTTGAGACTCCAACACGAAGGCTTGAATTGGAAGACTCAATTAAACACTAAAGTTTTTGATTAATCACGCCTAAGGTACACCAAGACTTACAAACAATCTTTATCAACAAATGACAGTGAATTGATTTTAAATTTGTTTATCTCATCCAAGATGAAGGCTCTTCTTGAAATGAAATTGAAATACCATTAGATTATCACAGGGATGAGATCTGTGTGATTTCACAAAAATTTCAGTATAAGATTGCAATAGGAATGAAAGAAACTATTTGCAGACATTCTAAAAATAAAGCAGACACAAAATTGCTAGAGATTAGACACAAATTAATTCCAAAATTGCTTAGATTCATCAGCAAGGGAAAGCTTCCAGAGAAATCTCAGAGCTTTTCAATGGCTATACATCTGCAACCAACTTGACACGATAGAAAATCTAACACAAAAGAAAATAACAAGTAATCTCGGCTTTGGCCTCTCGAGAAGACGGACTTTCTCAAATTTTTTTCTCAAGAATTCATACTCCGACCTTTTGCAAGAGTAATCTCATTACATTTATAATACACCCTTTACATCTAATTTTCCCCCAAAAGAGAATATTCGAAGCACCTTTGTTGCACATATCGGATCATGATTTGTAGAAAGTGACATTCAATAGATTCACAAAAAAGTTTCCAGGTGTTTTCAAAAAGGTGAATCATTGCAAATATTTGCATCATTGTTCTTCCGGAGGCATATTCTTCATCCTTTGTAACACCTTTTCCCCAAAAAGGAGAAGAATATTCGAGGGACCTTTTCTTGTTACCAATTTTTTTCAGACAAAGACATTTAACAAATTCAGATCCAAATCTGCCAGGTGGACCAATTATGAATAGATCACATTTCTTGGGCCCTCGACTAATGACTAGGATGCCATGCCACAACTTTTCGGGAGTCCCTTTAATCATTTTGATTCTGTCATGCGAGAAATCCCCTTTTTAATCATTTTTTGGAGCCTCTACATAGCTGGACTTTGACAGGTCATCCCTTTTGCTCTCGAGGCAATGCCTTTTCACCTTTTACACTTGCACTTTCATCATTTCATCCTTTTCCCTCCTTTTCCTCTGAAATTTTACTCTACAACTTCTAGATCTGGCATTTTCCATTTTTACATGAGCCCGAGTAAAAATCCACTTCAAAAGTACTTTAGATTTACAAATTGAGCTCCCAAATTGATTCAATTAAACTTTACAGACCAAAACGACACAAATTTGCCAAAAATTGATGAAGAATGATGCAAAAATGCATCTCCAAACATCCTAGAGCTTCAATGGTGGCAAAAAATCAAATGAAATGCACAACTACCATTGATCTTGCCTTTCAAATTTTTAATCGAGCCCTCCACATGGCAAAATGTGATTGGAAATGGGCCTGGGAGCACTTTTTTGACATTTTATAACTTTTGAAAAAAGTAAAATTTTCCAACATTTTTCTCCCCTCCCCTCTTAGAAAATGGGCTTGACACGTGTCCCAATGTGGGTCCCAACGGACCTACGCTTCATTTTTTCACTTTATACCTATTTTCCAAAAAGGAAAAAGTTCCACATTTTCCCCGCGGGCCTCACACCTCCGTTTTTGACTATTCAATCTGGCATTACTTTCATGTTGGGGCCACGCTTCAACTTACAATTTTATCCTTTTTACAAAAGGCAAAAAACCTTAAATGACCCCAAAGCTCATTTCTCCATTTCCCTCCTACTACGTGTCTCAATGGCGCATTTTGAGATGGTCCCAAAAAGTAGAGACCCCAAACATGTGCGGTCCCTCCACGTGTCCTAGGCCCTTTAGGAAGTTGCTTGAAAAGTCTAAGTATGGGAAGGCCCGGTGGAAGCCTCCACGTGTCTTTATGGCACAACTTCAAGATGGTCCCCAAGAGAGAGACCCGAGCAAGCAATTGGGCTCACCACGTGGACATGTTTTGGGTGAAGTGAGCCTTAGAATTTTTAAAGTGCCCCACAGAGCCACATCCAACCAGAAGGGCCACAGTTTTAACTGATGTCGAGAAGTAATTTTGACTGGGAAACTACACTCATCAAAATGTAAAATGCAGGAGAACCACCATTTGAGCCCGGGAGATAAAAACATAACAGAGGCCGCAAATTAAGGAATTTCAATGACAAATGGGGCGAGACTAATTTGAGCACCAACACAGGCTCCGACTGGGATGGGCACTCCCTGTGAGTGCCACAAGAACAAATAGCAGACCAAGTGCCAAGAAAACCAAGTGCCAAAAACATACCATTGGGCAACGGAGTCAAAGAATAAGCCTGCAGAGCAAAACAACCACAACCATCCTCCAAAAATGAACCGAGAAAAACTAAAAATAGGTCACCAAGGACCAGAACAAATAAAAAAACACAAAAGCAGATGAGAACAAAGAACTATACACTATATAAATGGAATATACCTTGATTCTGAGAAATCAATCAAGGAAATGCTTCAAATGCTTGCCATTAACAGGCAATTCAAGTAGTTCCCCGTCTAGGTCTTTTAGGAAGAAGGTATTTTCACCAATTTGAATATCAATTGAATAAGGGCCCATCCACAATGCATCAAATTTACCATGCTTGCCCTTATCTTCATGCCTGTTATCCCATAAAAGCACAAGATCCCCAATGTTGAAAGCTCTGGGTGTCACCTTTTTGTCAAATAGCCTCTTCAACTTTTCTCTGAACTTCACATGCCGCTGATGGGATGCCCTTCTCTCTTCATCCAGCTCAATAATCTGATTGATTCGAGCATCATATGAACTAACTTCTTGGTCTTCAATCTATTGAACAAACTGAAATGAAGACAATTGCAAATGGAGGGGCAGCAAGAGCTTGAGTTCCATATACCAATTCAAATGGGCTTTTACCAGTAGCTCTTTTGACAAATGATTATGTCATCCCAAACAACAAACTTTAGTTGCTCACCCCACTTCCTTTTGTTCAGCTCCAAGGTTCTTCTAATGATCTTCAACAAGTTTTTATTACTGGACTCAGCTTGTCCATTTCCTTGGGGATTGTAGTTAGAAGCATATGTCAAATTGATCCCATACTCTTTGCACATTGCCACCAAAGGTTCGCTCTAAAACTCATGGCATTATCAACAATAATTTTAGTCTGGCACTCCAAATCTGCATATGATTTGATTCAACATGAAGTCCATGATCACTTGGTGTGTTGCCTTCTTGGTGGGGATTGCTTCTACCCACTTAGTGAAATAATCAGTGGCTACAAGAATCCATTTATGACCAGCACTAGAAGGATCAGAAATTTCCCTATGAAATCCATTCCCCATTGTCTAAATGGGGCTTCAATTGACACAGGTGCAAAGGAAGGGAGCCTGAAGCTTTCATTCTTCCATAAAAATGCTAGCAACTTTCACATTTCCTCACCAATAGAGTTGTATCCTTGAAGAGAGTTGGCCACCAATAACCAGCCCTCAAGATTTTATGTGTCTGTAACTCTTCCAAACAAAATGTCCCCCATAGACCCCTCCATGGAGATCAACAATTATTTTGGGGGCCTCATTTTCAGTAATGCATCTCAAGAGCACTCCCTCGGGTTCTTCCAAGCTAACCCAAAATCAGTAATGACATATTTTGAGAGGCTAACTTAAGAGCTCTTTTCTGATTTTTACTCAGATTTTCAGGGCAGCATAGATGTCTGAGATAAAAGATTATATCTTTGTACCATTCAGAACTTACCAACTTTTCAAGGACATCCACCCTTTCTCCTTCTACTTCATTTACCTCAATAGTTTGCTAGGTTGCTCTCAGCCATAAGCTTAGCTAGACCCAAACCTCTTACCAATTTTGTGGTTTGGATATCCATGTCATACTCCTGCAACTTGTTCACCCATCTGCATCTTTTGCTTGAGACCTCCATCTCTGATAAGATGTCTTTCACCATGGTGTGGGGAACATAAGCAACAACTTTAGAACTTAAGATGTAGGGTCTGAAAACCTTTGTTGCTTTCACCAAGGAAAACACCTGCTTCTCCATGATGGTGTATTTTAACTCAGCTCCCTGCAATGCCTTACTGAAAAAGGAAATTGGTCTCTCAGCCCCTTCATCATCCTTCTGTAACAAAACAGAGGCAATGGTGTTTTCTGAAGCAAAAGAAAACACTTGAAAAGGTTTCTTGTAATTTGGGGCTGCCAAAACAGGGGCATGCTTTAGTGCTTCTTTGATCCCATCAAAAGCTTGAATGGCTGCTTCTTCCCACTTGATAATCTGGTCTTTCTTCAACATGCAAGTGATGGGGAGAGTCAACTCAGCAAAGTTAGACACAAATCTTCTAATGAAATTGATTTTCCCAAAGAAGGATTGGATTCCCTTCTTGGTTCTTGGAATTGGAACCTTGCTGATAGCCTCTACCCTTTCGGGATCAATCATGACACCATCCTTTGATACAATGTGACCAAGCAACTTGGCCTTTTGCACTCCAAAATGGCACTTCTTTGGATTGAGTGAAATGCCATACTCTCTGCATCTTATCAACATTTTTTCCAAGTGCTGCAAGTGATCACTTCTCTTTCTGGAAAACACAGTCACATCATCTTGGTAAACAACAATAAAATCATTAATGTAACCAAGCAAAAGCAACATCCATTTCTCTTTGGAAGGTAGCTCCAACATTCATCAGACCAAATGACATCCTGACATAAACATATGTGCCCCATGGAGTGGTAAAGGCAGTCTTTATTCTTTTTGACTCCTTCACAACAACTTGATTATATCCAGAGAAACCATCCAAAGTAGAAAGCAACTCAGATCCAATCACTAATTGCAACATATTTTCCATGTTTGGCAGAGGATAATTATCTTCATTGATGCTCTATTCATATTTCTAAAATCCACGCATAACCTGATATCACCATTCTTTTTTCTAACTGGCACTAAGTTTGCAACCCAAGAAGAATACCTTGTTGGCTGAATGATCCCTCCATCTCTTAGCTTCTTCAATTCATCTTGCATTTTCATGGAGAGGAGTGGATTAATCAGCCTCTACTTTTTTTTGAATGGTTTTGCATTAGATTCCAAAGGAATCTCATGTTGAAACAAGTCCTCTCTGTATGCTTTCAGTTCAAAATAGGACCAAGCAAGGCAAGTCCTGATATTTCTTTAACAATTGGACATAGGATTGTTTCTCTTCTTTGTTCAGATTGCTTCCCAACCAGATCTTCCTTGGTTTTTCCTTTGTGCCAAGGTCATGCTCTTCAACATCCCTTGAGGCTGCTACATGTCTGTTAATAATAATGCAAACATTATCAAAGTTTGATTCAAGAGCAACCAGCCCTCTAGGAATGGTATTAGTTTTCAATTGGATGATGTCTTTGCCAAACAAAGTTTCTTTTCCTTCTGATGCACACACCATTGGCTCCCAATCAATACATTGATCAACAAACTCCCCTTTTTTCTGCAGAAACCATTTCACCTGGGCATCATCATCAAATACTTGCCAATTTTTTACGTTGTCAGGGACAGATGGCCTTGTTAGTACTTCAACATTATATTCACAATTGGGGGACATTGAACAAACATCAAACCGAGATCCCAAGACTGCAAGTTGGTCTACAACAACATTGAACTTTCTATCATGATGCACAATATTAAATGAGTCAAACATTTCAATCAAATCCCAAACTACATGCTTGTATTGTTTCATTCTCTGATTTTTAGTAGCATATAATTTTCTAATTTGTTTGACAATCAGTTCTGAGTCTCCTTTGACAATGATATCTTTAATATGATACTTCCAAGAAATTCTCAAACCTAATAATAATGCTTCATACTCAACAATGTTATTAGTGCATTCAAAGTTAAGTTTGAAAGAAAATACAAACTCTTCTTGGCTTGGGGAGATCAGAACAATGCCGGCACCATTTCCAAACTTGGAACATGCTCCATCAAATAACAAGGTCCAAGGTAAACCACCTATTCAAGACATTTCACACTGATCAATCTTGTGCTCCTATCATCAAGCAAACCCCACAAAGTTATCTACATCCACATCAAGCATATAACACTTCATAAGAAGCATTATTTGGATCCTCAATGAGGTGCAACATTTTCTTCTCTCCATACAACTTTACAAGGCTGCCTTCAATTGGAATGGTGGCAAAAGACATATCCATCTAAACACTTCCACCAACACTTGCAGCCCACTTTCTTGATAACAACATGCCCCATTTGGCAGGGCAATCAACAATGACAACATCAAGTTTCAGGTTCTTACCTGGATAAGCTGCAAGTTGTACCACCAATCCTTTCACACATCCAACAATGGGCACCTCTCTAGAGTCCATGGTAGTGCATCTTCCATATGTTGTTGTCACTTTGATATCCAGCTCATTCATGACCTCAAGAGGCATGACATTGCATGATGCTCGAATCAAACATACAATTGTGCAGCAGTCTGTCCTTAATGATCAAAGTTGTAAAAAATGGATCAACATTTAATTGGGATTCAACCAAAGATGTCCCCAAGTAAACCTCAGGTGCTTCTCCAAGCTCTTCCAATGCTGGTGGTGTTTCAAGGTCTGCAATGGTTGGAGGAGGAGTTTCTACAATGTTTACATTTCTGCCTGGGGTACTCTTTTCTTCTTTCAATCCCAAGTACTCAAATGCTCTCTTCTTGTGCTCAGGAATCCTAAGCAACTCAACAATTGGAACACTAACTTTGATTTGACTCAAAACTTGGGCAATGTCATATGGAACATTCTTTGGCAAGGCAACATTGGAAGGGAGATTAAAAAACTCATCAGATGGCATGGGATTCTTGACAGTTTGGGCATGAGGAGAAGTATGAATCTTGTTTGGGACAACAAGGCCTTTGGAAGGTGTATCTTTCTTAGGAGCCTCTTTAGGAATACTAGTAAGCAATGGAGTTTTAGGTTTGGCTTGAGGCCCTGCTCCTTTGACAACTCTACTCCTAGTATTATAATCCTTTTCTTGAGCAACAACAACGTTCATCAATAACTGCCTATCTTCCTCCGAAGGGATTCCTCCATCATACTTCTTTATCATTAAAGCTCTTAAATACTCAAAGTCATTATTAGGTATTTCAAAAGCTTGCACTACATCTACTTCAAAAGTATGAGAAGGAGGAAGAAGTGGTACCCGTGAATGCAATCCCAAAAAGTTGCAGCAAGTTTGAGCACTTATCACTTTGGTTGAAGTTGCTCCTTGTTGTGATCTTGAAGAGCAACCCATCATGCAAACATCATCATCAGTACCATCATCATTATCAGCTTCTTCTTCTTGTTGATTTACTTCACATGGAGGATGGGGCAGAAAGCATCTATCACACCAATCAATCTCATTAGCTTCATCAACAACAACAACCCGTAGAAGTAGAGGATCAGGCACCATTCTACTTTCACATGCTTGGGGATGTCTATTTGCAGATCCCATGGGTCCTTTACCTATCATCTGACCTCTGATCACCCCTAGGATGATTGCCAAATCTGTCATGATTTTGTGCCTTTTGCTGACCTTGTGAACTCTACCCAATTCCTTTCTCTGCCCGGGCTAGTTTGTAAGAGATTTCTTTGACAACCCCTGCCAAAGTTTTAACAACCTCCTCAAGATCCACACTCTTGCTTGCTTGAGGTTTTTTTCTGGTTTATCAGTTTAACACCTTCCCTCTTAGGAGGTTTTCCAATGGCCTTGATGTTGTTCTCAATTTGCAGAGCCATAGTAAAGGCCTGCCTCAAAGTGTCAGGGTTTTTATCCCTCAAATAGTATGCAACCTTCTTGTCAAATGCATCAACATACTTTATAAGACAAGATTCATCACATGGCCTCAAATTCACAGGAAATCTTCTCAATGTCTTATTGAATCTCGTATTAAAATCATGCACTGATTCATTAGGATTCTTTTTAATATTCTCAAATTCTGACAAAAGAAACCTAGGGTCTGTTTTGTCACCATACTGCAATCTAAATGCATTCTTCATTTCAGTCCAAGAATCAATAGAGTTATCAAGAAGAGCTTTATACCAGTCCCTTGCATCCTCTTCTAGAGTATGAATAAATAATTTAATGTATACATCTTCAAACTCTATTTGAAATCCTCCATCATATTGACAAAGAGTTTCAAGTGTTGATCACCAGTTATTGCATTATTTCCTTGAAACTTAGGCAATCTATTTCTTACATCCTGTGGCACAACATTCAGATAGCCATCCATACCTCTAAAACTGATGGGACCAAAAGTATTAATGAAAATGGAGGTCTGGGTGGAGGCTGAGCCATGTTATTCTGAGGAGGTGATCTTACAGGAGAAATAAGTGATGAGGAGTGAGGGGTCTGTGTGGTACAGGGATACAATTTTTAGAATGACTATCCCCTAATGGCTCTTTTTCATGGCGTAGACACTATTAGATTTGGAAAATACAGGGGTAGAATGAGATGCAAATCTTTCAAATACAAGGGTAGAATGAGAAGGCCCCTCTCAGATGGAGAATTTGGATTTACAAAGAGACTACCTGATTCAAGTAAGTATTGAGGAAGCATTGCAATCTTCAATCACGTGCCGATCAATTTCACCAATGGAGATCTCTTTTCTTGATGCTTGATCTCCAACAACCTTCCAAATTCTTCCTCCTTCTGAATTAGACTTTCCAAACTCTGGAAACAACCTTCTACTAGGGTCCGGTGAAGAAAGATCTTCTTCCTTCCAGCTTTGCAAAGATTAGTAACAAATTTACATTGACAGAGGTTAAGACACTGGCATTTATCAAAACAAATCAACACGGAGTCGCCACTAAGGATTTTCACCCTAGTTGTGTAAAAATGCACTAAAATAATCTGTCAAATGTCTGTCAACACTAAAAATCATGCAAAGCTTTACAAATTAGACCTTCTTCACCCAAATTTATCAATGGTGAGGCAAACTTAGTACAATAACTGCTGGAAAATTGGACATACAACACACAGTAACTTATAACTTTGTTCAATCTTACAGATCTGATCAGAGAATGATGTTTACAAAATGTATTTGCACACAGAACTACAAGAAACATTACTAGTGGTTTGAAAATTTAAATTCTTCAAAGAATTTCAAATACTATAGTTCAAAGAGTCAACAATGGGCCAAACCAAACAATAAATCAACAAATAAGTCTCGGTGCCATCCTTGGGTACCATTTTGGTACCTGGATTTACTCTTCTTCACAAACCGAGCAAGCATCATGGATTTGACAAGACACTCAAAAGTAGATAGATGATTATGTATGTCATTTTGTAGCCGGGAAGCAATCTATCTAACTTTTTAGCACTCAGGCTTGAAGAAGTGGGTAGCACCTTAAAAGGATTTGATCTTATCCTAACTATTTTAGGTTGTGCCTTTCAACCAAGGTAAGAGAACCTATTTTGTAACCTCTGTTATTGAAGGAGACGTAAATACCTTTCTTTTGCACAAATTTTATAAAGAAAACCTTGGGAAAATATGATCAACACACCAAATCTGACTCTCACGAGTTATTCACTTCCAGATTATGGAGATATTTTCAATACAAGGCAAAGGTTACTAAAGACATTTGGAATCCCGATTGTTTTCATATTTTTTTGAAGTAGGATTTTTTTCATTTGTTGATATACACAGACAAAACAGGGTAGTTCAGGTGGATCAATGGTTTTTAAATGATTTTGGTGGGAGATGAAGCAAGATAAAGTTGATTATACCGATCTTTGGAGGGACTTCACAATAATGAACAACTTCACAACAGAAAGCTCCAGAATAGTCAAGATGTTCCTTCAACCAGAAGGTGTGCTTCAATGGAGGCCCAGATCAACATGTTTTCACATAATCTTTGAGACTCAACACGAAGGCTCGAATTTAAAGACTCAATTAAACACTAAAGTTTCTGATTAATCACGCCTAAGGTACACCCGAAGACTTACAAACAATATTTATCAACAAATGACAATGAATTGATTTTAAATTTGTTTATCTCATCCAAGATGAAGGCTCTTCTTGAAATGAAATTGCAAATACCATTAGACTATCACAAGGATGAGATCCTGTGTGATTTCACAAAAATTTTCAAGATAAGATTGCAATAGGAATGAAAGAAACTATTTGCAGACATTCTGAAAATAAAGTAGACACAAAATTGCTAGAGATTAGACACAAATTAATTCCAAAATTGCTTAGATTCATCAAGCAGGGAAAGCTTCTAGAGAAATCTCAGTGCTTGTCAATGGCTATACATCTGCAACCAACTTGACACGATAGAAAATCTAACACAAAAGAAAATAATAGGTAATCTCGGCTTTGGCCTCTCGGGAAGATGACTTTCTCAAATTTTTCTCAAGAATTCATACTCCGACCATTTGCAAGAGTAATCTCATTGCATTTATAATACACCCTTTACATCCAATTTTCCCCCCAAAAGAGGAATATTCGAAGCACCTTTGTTGCACATATCGGATCATGATTTGCAGAAAGTGACATTCAACAGATTCGCAAAAAGGTTGCCAGGTGTTTTCAAAAAGGTGAATCATTGCAAATATTTGCATCATTGTTCTAATTGGAGGCATATTCTTCATCCTTGGCACCTACAACACCTTTTCCCCTCAAAAGAGAAGAATATTCGAGGGACCTTTGCTTGTTACCAATTTGTTTCAGATAGAGACATTTAACAAATTCAGATCCAAAATCTGCCAGGTGGACCAATTATGAATTGATCACATGTCTCTGGGACCCTCGAATAATGACTAGGATGCCATGCCACAACTTTTTGGGAGTCCCTTTAATCATTCTGATTTCACATCATGAGAAATCCCCTTTTAATCATTTTTTGAGCCTCTACATAGTTGGACTTGACAGGTCATCCCTTTTTTGCTCTCGAGGCAACACCTTTTTCACCTTTTCATGCCTGCACTTTCATCATTTCATCCTTTTTCCTCCTTTTCCTCTGAAATTTTACTCTGCAACTTTTGGATCTGGCATTTTCCATTTTTCACATGAGCCCGAGAAAAATCCACTTCAAAAGTACTTCAGATTTACAAATTGAGCTCCCAAATTGATTCAATTGAACTTTGCAGACCAAAACGACACAAATTTGCCAAAAATTGATGAAGAATGATGCAAAAAATGCATCTCCAAACATCTGGAGCTTCAATGGTGGCAAAATCAAATGAAATGCACAACTACCATTGATCTTGCCTTTCAACTTTTAATCTGAGCCCTCCACATGGCAAAATGTGATTGGAAATGGGCCTGGGAGTAATTTTTTGACATTTTATAACTTTTGGAAAAAGAAAATTTTGACATTTTCTCCGCCTCCGCCTCTGAAAATGGGCTTGACACATGTCCCAATGTGGGTCCCAATGGACCTGCACTTCATTTTTTCACTTTATACTTATTTTCCAAAAAGGAAAAAGTTCCACATTTTCCCCGCATCTGGCCGCACCTTCGTTTTGATCATTCAACGCTAGCATTACTTCAATGCCTGTCAAGGCCGCACTTTAAATTTACAATTTTATCCCTTTTTTACAAAAGGCAAAAACCTTAAATGACCTCGAAGCTCCATTTCTCCATTTCCCCGCCTGCTACGTGTCTCAATGGTGCATTTTGAGATGGTCAAAATAAAAAAAGTAGAGACCCCAAACATGCGCGGTCCCTCCACGTGTCCCCAGCCCTTGAAAAGTCTCAAAAGTCTAAACATGGAAGGTCCCTCCACGTGTCTCGCACGAGTGTCCCCAAGATGGAGACCCTAAAGTAAGCGTAACTTCAAGATGTCCCCAAGAGCAAGTGAGACCCTAGAATTTTAAAGTGCCCGCATGGGCTCACCACATGGACATGTTTTGAGAAGTAATTTTGAAGTGAGCCTTAGAATTTTTAAGGAGATTGAAGAATTTCAATGACAAATGAGGCGAGACAAATTTGAGCACCAATGTGACATCCGAGAGAAATTTGTGCAAAAGAAGAAGAAGAATCCTAGAAATCTTCACAGATCGTGTGGACGGAGTACACGGGCATGAGAAAAGGTTGTTTTAATGCATCGTCTTGTGGAAGGATTTTCCTAGTTAGGGTTTGGTAGCTAGGGCATGGAGATAGAAGGATTTCTTCCAGGAGTTGAGTTTTGAGATTGAGCAAAGTAGTAGAGTAGAGCAAGGAGTTTTAATTTTTAAAAGCAGTAAAGAATGGCACTAAAGAAGGCGAAGTTTCACCGAAGAAACAAAAGGGCAAGGGAAACGGAAAACAAACCGCATCACTGCCGCGAGCTTAAATGAGGAATGGTATGCGGAAATGCAATACCAGATGGAGTGTTGTTAGGAAACGAGTGGGTGTTGCACTTGAAACAGATGACCGTGAGTGATTACAACCATCGCACAAGCACTACAGAGAAAGAAATGGCACTGGAGCTAGTTCGTCTAACTAACAAGAGGACACCAGATGGGATGCCAATTTACAACGACGAGGTGAAAGTAAAGTTGGAAAAGGTAGGGCTATTGCAACTATATGAGTTGCCTTACTTTGGCAAGCCCGAGCGCCTTTATCAGTGGTTGATGTCACGCGTACATGAAGACCATTTCTACTTTGCAGCCGCAAGATGCATAAAACACCACAACCGATATCCAAGTTCACCGCCTAAATTATGAAGGAGAATCCATAGATGACGATCTAAGCGACAAGGAGGCTATCAAGGAAACAGTAGCAGTTTATGACTACAAAAAGGGTTTGTAGTACTTTGACATCGCACAAATTCCAGACCTTATTATGAGGATGGCCTCACACTTGGTCACCAAGCTTAATGATCAAGAAAGATGGACGCAAGTGAACAAGGCATGGTTGAATGTATGCTAGAAAATATTAGAAGGGACCATCTATAACTTGTCTACCTTTATTGTGGATGAAATCATAAGCAACGCACAAGAAGGAGAGAAGATACTATTCGGTAATGTCCTCCTCACCATTGTCTTTTCAGAGATTGGAGTACCATATGGGCAGAGAAATTTGTTTGGGAGTATCCAAAAAGAACTCCTCGCCCGCAAAAAGGTTCAAGAAGTATACTTGTGAAACCATGACGGCCACTCAAAAGGCGTGCCTAGAGAAGTGGTATAAACAAATGCGTGACGCATTCAGGGAAGAGTGGAGGATCCCAGAGCAGTTGCCCACACTCGTGGATGGAGAAGCAAAATTTGTAGTTTATCAACACTTCTGCATTGGCAGGTTTACTTTGACAAATGGGACTAAGAGCCCATGGTGCAAGCTACCCTTCTCCTTCACCGTGCAATACTTCCAAGCAGGGGTCAACAGGTTCAAAGAGGCCAAAAGACTAAGGTTTGACCTTAGTGAAGTCGACTAAGACCACCGCGAGCTGCGTTGAAAGCTCATATACCCTAATAAGCGCATGTACATGGAGAAGTATGTCTCCCACAAAGTAAAAATGATGAAGTCGATAATGTTGCCGATCACTGGAAGGGCTGCAGCCAAGGTATATCTACACATAAGGCCGAAGTTTGAAAAAGGCGCCTATCTGGAGAGTGATGTCTCCATTCCAGAAGACCCCACAGGTCAGAAAAAGGTCGCGCCGAAGAAGAGGGAAAGAGAAGAGGTGCAGGAGAAGAAGGCACCAAGTGTGCAGACCGCACAATCGTGGGCGCGGCTGAAGCGAGTCGTGAAACCTAGCACTTACGCGCGCGCAAAGAAGTCCCAGTCAAGGAGAAGACCCCATGAAGAGGCACTGGAGCATGAAGAGCCCCTCACACATGAAGAATCACCAAAAAAGATGTCGCCTGTTAAGGAGAAGGAGAAAGAAGAATCTCCTATACTAGAATCACCAGTTAGGAAGAAGCAGAAGGTGACAGAAGAGGCAGACTCAAAGGAGACAGAAAGCCTAGATGCCTACATTGGCGACAAGGATGACGACAATCCTAAAGGAGGTGAAGACCATCCAGTGTATGATATACATGACTCTGAGGAGGAGGAAGGTGAAGAGAAGTATAACAGAAGGATGAAGAGGAGAATGACGAGGAAGAAGCAAAGGATCAAGGCAAGGGGGTGAGCGAAGAGGTGAGCACCAAAAACCAAAGAACCCCAAGCCTCACCAAGGAGCAAGTGGAGAAAGCCGCAGAGAGAGAAGTGGCGGGCATCATGAAGGAGTTGGTAGAACAGGAGTTCGAGCGAAGCACGGATGAAATTTTGAAGGAGATAGAAGAAGAAAGTGTTGGGAAAGAATATGGCAACATGGGTAGGAGTCCCAACTTGGCGGTAACCTTCCCAAAAGTCATGGGAACAAGTGGGAAAGGTGTAATGGTGGCACAAGACCAAGGAATGGGATACATCAATGATCCAAGCAAGGTGTTACGTGCGTGCTTCCAAAGCACCGTACCAACAAAGCAACTCCTGGTTATGTCTTCATTTGATGAAGAAGGCACTTATCCCCGAACTAGGAAGATGTTATCTTGGGCATTCGAGTCTCACGTAGATGAACCTGAGTTCGAAGTAAGTCAAAGAGCGTTGATGAAGGTACCGGAAACAAAAGGAGAAAATCCCTTTGTGAACCCTCAACAATTATCAGATGAGTAGGTCTACAACGCGCTCAACAAAGTTTTGGTGGAGATTGAGGCAAAATTGGTTGGAAGGAATGATAGAGTGAGATTCTTGGAGGAGGAATTGGAGAAGGAGAAGAAGGAGCTCACTGAGAAGAACACGGACTTGAAGCAAGAAGAGCTTATCAACACGCAGTTAAGGCGTGAATTGAAAGAGGAGAAAACAAGGGTGCGCAAACTACACAAAAAGATTGAGATGATTATAGGTGATATTGTTTTGAAGCATCCCGACCTAAGCGTCGCCCGGGAAAAAATATGAATTAACCTTGCAATGTCTGGAGGATTTGACAGTGCATCCTCACGATGGAAAGGCGGCCACTTGCCTTAGAGTCTACAGAAGAAGCGTTGGCGTGCTAAGAGAAAGAAGAGAAGCTGAAGGTTTTGAGATTATTGCTCGATATACTAAACTCCTTATAGAGGTAAAGACCGACGTGCAAGTCGTCGTGAAGCCGCATATGACAATCAGATTGATAGAGATAGAGTGGTAATCATCCTGTTCGCCACGCATGAGATGGAACTCAAGGAGTTTCAAGAAAAGAATAAGGGGAACAGGGTTGAAAGAGATAAAATCCTAGCAAAGGTAGAAAAGAAGTCAGAAGCTATCGAGACCTTATGAGGCTCATTCAAAAGTCGGCTAAAGGAGTTATACCCCCAGATCACCCACAGGATGGATTCGCTTAAGGACTTGGCTAAATAATTGGAAAGTATTGTTGAAACAATGAGCGCCAAAGGGGAGGAATTAAGTTTTGATGAGGTGAGCGCCTTTGTCGGAGACCTCTGTCAACAAGCGCAAAACGAGGTTGACGCTTGGGAAAAGCTAAAGGCAAAAATAGGGAAGGATTTCCCTCTCCTCCTTCAAAATAAGCATTGCTCTCATTCATTCTCCCCATTATTTCACTCTTTCTCCCAATTCTTCATTCCTTCATTCTTTCTCACCTATTCGAAACCTACCATTCTTTATTCTTTGAAAAGAAGTGTTTAGATGACGGAAAATAGGCGTAGTATGGGGTGATGTTGGGCCCTAATATCGCCTAAAATACGATAAGGCATGTGGGCACATGGGACATATTTGAAGAAGGGCACATGGGTTGAAGGCACGCACGCCAAGGTTTGGCAAGGTTTAGTAGAACACACGACACATGCATAAGACAAGATGGTGTTGGGACTTAGCCACATTCAGAGTTCTAGACAACACACGAGGAGAGTGTGACCCGTATAGCATGTAGAGTGGATAAGGTGCCAACCTGGCTGTTGTAGGATAAAGAATGGAATATTCCATGCATGCGATGGAAGGATCTACAAGGACATCATTGCAAAGAGTTGAGAGCTCGGACCAAATGAGGCATGCTCCATTAGAGGACCACTTGGATACTTGGCAACCGATCTGTTACCTCAGAAGGCATGGCGGTGAAGGAAAAAAACTATATATTGAGGTGCATGGGTAGTAGAGGGGGAATATATGTGATTAGTGTGGTTGTATGGTAGAAGAGAGGAAAAGCTCTGTAGAAATATCATGGAGGATTCTATGGGGTGGGATTAGAGGAAATATAGGAGTGATGACATATTTAGAGGGATGGGTCTATGTTTATCTTTGTAATGTGAAGGACATAGTGTAGTTTCTGATGCATGACCTTGCTCTGCATTGTTATATGGGTCTATTATGACCTCAAGGAATGTAATGTGGTTATTGAACTCATTAATATGAATGGAAGGTTCTATTCTAAAGTATATATGTGTTCATGAGCTTAAGCATAATGCATTTCCTTCGTGTTGTGAATCAATTTATATGTTGTTTGTTATTTCTCTTTTATGGATTCATTGATATGATAACTCATCCTAGATTCTCAAAATGATGCATAGTTCTTTTCTATTCTTTTGCACTTGAATATTTGTCATAAGATGATGTATTCTCGCAAGACTCACATAAAGGAGGGGATCGACACCCGCACATGCCTCAGGTGAGCGCCAGCGCCTAGCCTGGATGATAGGCCGGCATGCATGGGATTAGACTGTTGTTATAAGAGTATAAAAATGACTACAAATGGCCATTCCAGAGGAATGAATCTTTCTTTAGGAGAGTTGTGAGAGGTACTGCTATGCCCCCATAGTGCTTGACAAACCTTCGATAGTAACTTGTTAATCCAAGAATCCTCACAACTATTTCAATGTTTTTGGAATGGGCCATTCCATCATGGCTTTGATCTTTTGAGGGTCCACTTTTACCCCTTCATGTGACACAATGTGACCTAAATACTCCACTTCATTCACCCCAAAAGAGCATTTGGATGGTTTGGATGTTGTTCGAGGGTGAGGAGCACTTGATCCACCTATTGTAAATGATCTTCCCATGTCTTGTTGTAAATTAAGATATCATCAAAAATACCAAAATAAATTTACGAAGAAATGGCCAGGAAGATGGTGTTCATCAGACTCTGAAAAGTGGAGGGGGCATTTGTGAGGCCAAAAGGCATCACCAAAAACTCATAGTGACCCTCATGGGTTCGAAAAGTTGTCTTATGGACATCTTCATCCTTGATTTGAATTTGATGATAACCCAAACGAAGATCTAGCTTAGTGAAATAGACAACACCATGTAACTCATCTAACAAATCATCAATTACAAGAATAAGAAACTTATCTTTGATGGTGTACTTGTTGAGCTCTCTGTAATATGGACACATCCTCCAGTTGTCATCCTTCTTATGCACCATTACCACAGGAGAAGAATATGCACTCTGACTAGGGTGTATAATACCTACTTCCAAATCTCTTGCACCATCTTCTCAATCTCACTCTTTTGGACATAGGGGTACCTATACGGGCGGATGTTGGGTGGTTGAATTTCGGAAGTAAATGAATGGCATGATCATGTGATCATTTTGGAGGAATACCTTTTGGAATCTCACCAAAAACCTTCAAGTGGTTATCCAGAATTAGCTATAAATCAGGGGTATCGGTCTTCATCTATCGGCTTCGATGGAGAACAACTATGCAACAAACCCATCAAGCACCCTTCCGTAATAGCTTTTGCATCTGATGGAAGTGACCAGATGAGGGAATTTTCCCATAGTCCCTGAAGTTCAAACTTCTTACCCTTAGATTGGAAGTGCATGAATAGTTCCGAAAGTTCATCTCAATTGTCCCAAGGTTGTGAGCCATTATACTCCCAAAACAATATCGCACCACCCATAGGAATGGAAAACATAGGAGAGTCCAATTTGTACTCACCCATGGATAGCTTGATACTATGACATTTTCTCGAACAACTAATTGTGCCCCATCAACAATCATGACTTGAAATTCAGGGGTTGGATAAATAAAGCAATTCAATCTTGCTGCCAATTTATGGTTGATGAAGTTATGTGTACTCCTAATCAATCAAGATGGTGACTCTTTGTTTCTTGAGGAAACCCACCACCTTGAGGGTTTGAGGAGTGCTAATTCCAGATAAAGCGTGACATGAAATGGTTGGTGGAGAGTCTTCCAAGCCACTCTCTTAATCTTCCTCCACCTCCTTTGTGTTGTTATCCTCTTCTTCATCCTCTTATGCTCCTTCGATGTAGAACAACTTCTTCTTAGCACATTTGTGACCTCGACTATATTTTCTATCACAGTTGAAGCATAACCCTTTGGACTTTTTCTCTTCGATATGTTGAGGAGTCAATCGAATGGGTTGGGAGAATGATGGTCCTGGTGGTCCTGGCATATGTCGTTCCCAACTTGAGGTGAATACCTAACGTTTGGACATATCCCTTTCTTCCATTCTCCGAGAAAGGACCATAGAGTCAAAGATCGAATTCGAGTTAAAAATATGAACATCATGTTGGATGTTATCCTTGAGACCTCCCAAAAATAGGTCATTGAGGTTCTCATCAGTGATATCCTCCACTCTCAAGGATAAATTCTGAAATTGTTGAATGTAATCCTTGACCAAACATGTTTTTGTAATCGCGAAATGATCAAGTAGTTCTCGGTGATGTATTGCTATAGTGTAACTGAAGTTCATCCGTGAATGCTGACCAGAGAGATTGAGTCCCTTTTTTTGTTTTTGTGTGCTCAACCAACGATACCAAATGAATTGGTCTGGTTCCAGGTATAAGGATGCTACAATCACCTTCTGTGCACCAAGGGTTTGGTGTAGATCAAAAAAAATCTCCATTTGGTTGATCCAAGTGACTTCCCATCAAATTTGTGCATCTCCACCTTTGGTAGCATGTTACGTAATCCTCCATTAGGACTTGCTGACGATGGTGTATACGGTGGAGGGTTGCTAGACGATCCGGTATTTCCTATATTGGAAATTGATGCAGCTAAGAGAGGCGATTTGGGCCTGTATATGTGCCATGTTGTCATGAAACTCTATTGTAGCCTAGCGCAAATCATCTTTCTTCACCATATATGAACATCCGCCTAGATTTCAGCCTACATCGTACTGCACAAATAAGACTCATACTCTACCTCTTCCTTACTTGGTGTCTTAGTTGGCGTGTTAGATCCTTTATCACTACCACGAGTTGAGCATCATGCCATTGATTAAGGTATAGGGATTAGGGATTAGGATTTAGTGTTTAGGGCTCAGGGTTTAGGGTTTAGGGGTTTAGGGTTTAGGGTTTGGTTTATGGTTTACGGGTTTAGGGTTTAGGGTTTGGGTTGGAAAAATAGGGTCTTTGGTCCGCTTAGATCTAAATGCTCATGTACTGCTGGACAAATAAGACTCGTGACTCTACCTCTTCCATACCCGGTGTCTTACTTGGCGTGTTAGATCATTTATCGCTACCATGAGTTGAGCATCATGCCATTGATTAGGGTATAGGGATTAGGGTTTAAGGTTTAGGGCTCAGAGTTTAGGGTTTAGGGTTCAGGGTTTAGGGCAGGGTTTAGCATTTAGGGTTTACGCTTTTACGGTTTTCGGGCTTTAGGGTTTAGGGTTTGGGTGGGAAAAATAGGGTTTTGGTGGACTCTCATGCATTGCGAAGGTCTTTTGAAAACAAGACTAGTGGCGCTAACAAAAAAAAGAGAAAATGGCGAAAAAAAGGTTATGGGCAAATGGTACCATGCGATCCCGACTACAAGCCGAATTTAATGATTGTTATATTGCGAAAGGCCCGAAAATTTTCTGGAATCTTTTTTTCAACACTTTAGTTTTTGTAAAAAAAATCTGAGCAATACTACGGTGACGGAAAATTCAAAAAAATTTGAAATTGTAACTATTTTTTCCCTGTTGCCAATTGTTGGTAGACTGGAAAAAAAACCGCCGCAAAGAAGCTTGCCAGATCGAAGCTCTGATACCACTTGTAATGAACCTTCTTATATATTGTCAATAACATATCACAGATAATACCAAAATGATCAATGAACAACAAAATAACATAATAGAATAGCTTATATCACTCAACCACTTCGAGGGGGCAACCTCCAAAACCTTACAATAAGATTATAATGCTCAAGATGATCCTCAAGTACTACCCCTACCTTCTATATATATCCTACTTAGGCAATGGTTAGTCCATATGTCTAACCCTACTATAATATGAAAGCATAAAAAGATGTGACAAGAATGTTAGCCACATGTCAGCTAAACATGTCCCATTATAGAGCAATTAAATTAAGGGCATAGAAAGTTGGGCCATTAGTGCACATTGTTAGAGGTTATATCTTTGTCATGAGATGTCATAAGTGTAAGTGTATGCTTCCATGGAATTGCAAGAGCCCTAAGTGTTGCATGGTGAGTTAGCGAAAGGCTAAAGGAGTTGTGAGTGTTGTGAAACAAGTGTACGGCATAAAGAAAAGCTTCCAATATTGCAGATGATGTATGTAATATCGCACGATATGAAAAGAAGTTGTGAGCATGTGAGATACTTTGACGTAGTGATGCATAGGTTGTGCGAAAGAGCACAAGTGTGTGCAAAGAATGCATGGAAGGAACAATATTTCCGTAATGCTTTGCCTCAACTCGAGGTGGATGAATAGCACTAAGTGATGCCTAGAAGTCATTGGTGCCTTTCGCTACCTCTAGGTGGGCCAATTGAGTAGAGCATTGAACAAGGAAAGCTAATTGTGATGCATTGATTCGAGGAGAGCTAATTTGATGGAGCAAGCCAACTAGTAGTGCACATAAGTTTTTAGGTATGCTTCAATATAGGAAGATAATATCTTTTGAAAGGCTCAACTCACACTATAAAGGCTTATATACCTAAACTACTTGTATTGAGATACTTGAGCTTCAAAACACTTCAAAAGCTTCCAAAAATGACATTTAAGAGGTGAAGTTACACAAGAGATGCAAAAGAGAAGTTTGCATAGCCCTACGTAGTCACAAGATGGATCATTCACCCTTTCTCAAAGAGCAATGGTCCCTATCGCATCTATCTTCAATATTAAAACTAAACCTAAAGCTATAAATGTTGTTCCATCAATTCGGGAAATCCAAATCGAATAGTGTGAGAGTGATACCAATGTTGTTGAACCTAGGCAAACCAAACCCTGGTAGCACTTGACATCGAAAATGTTTATGTGTGGCATGAGTTTGATGTATCGTATCAAGACTCGCATTACATGAGTAAAGTTGAGAAACCTTGTGTGTTCCAACTCAACAAAGGACTATGAAGCTTCTTGCATATGCACAAGACATATTGCAGAAAGAGTCGAGCATGTGTTTGATACCTAATCTCTTGACTTAACATGAAAAACTAATTCCAAGGCAATGTGTTAAACTTCTATCTCTCGATACTAATGATCTATGTTGAACCCATGAGGTTATGAAAGACAATGCTACAACTAGTTAATGCTAGGTGGACTTGCTTAAGCATAGTTGCAGATTGTAAAACATGCAATGGAAACTAGTAAATACATGTTGAAACAACCATTGCACATTCAACACATGAGATTGGAAGAATGAATCCACTTATTCAAATGAAAGAACATGCTAGATTACATATGTGTACAACGTGGAGTAAGGATGGGAGAGAAGGCTACTATGACCGGAGGGAAATGCATCCTTGTCGATTTACCTAGACAACGAGTGACCAAAAAGATGGGGAGAGAAAGCCCGTGTGATTAGGAAGTGCAATGCATCCCACCTAATTTTTCTAGACTAGAAATGAGATATAGAGTAGTGTGAGTAATACAAGATATGTGGAGCATGTAAGTATTCCTACTATGTGGTTCTTTAAGGGTGACTAAGAGATGACTGCCATTAAGCAAATGTCCATGTTTCATATTTAAATAAATTTTGCAATAGGAAATCGCAACAATACACAATAGTGGAGAGTGGTTACAAGTCGTTCTATCTTCCATGCATAAGAGTTAAATTTCCTTCGAATGTGTGCAAGCAATTATGCTTCTATCTTTGATGGTTACACTATGTGATTCTCTTATGTGCCGCCAAACAAGAAAGGTGCCACTTGGCACGCACCACGTTGAAACTATGAGTCTCCACATGGATGTGGAAGGACATCATTGCGTACGATGGAAGGAACTTTGCAAGAGTGTATCACAAAGGTAGTGTAAGACAAAGTGAGGCAAGCTTGGCACAAGGGCATAAGATGTCAATGATGCTTCGAAGATCTATGCAGGATGCAAAAGTGTGTGAGGTACTACGAGCATAAATGAGAAGAGTGCAAGACCTTTGCATGCGCAAGTTATGTAGAAGGTTGTGAGTATGCACAATTCGGCGAAAATACTTGTGCATTTACTTGTTGTGAAGTGCATGCAAAAGTGAAAGCTCGATACGAGAGTTGTGTGCAAGCAAAAGAGTGAATTTCAAGTGAGAAGTGTGCAAGTTACACTGTGCAACATTGCAAGAAGTAGTAAACGTTGCACAACACTACAAAAGTTGTGAATACAACACATGATGGTTCGCACAAGATTACGAAGTCACAAAGGTTGCGTGGTGCTAGAACAAGACTACAAAAGTTGGCTAGGTTGTGAAACAAGTGGGTGAGACACAAGGGATTATGCGAAGTAAAGTGCCAAGGTACTACGAGACTCAACGAGAAGATGTTTAGTGTTGGGAAAACTATGTAAGGATGTAAACTACATGGAATGTCACAAGGAGTTGGTCATCAACATGCATTATTACAAGGATGCATCCTTGTTGTCAGATTTTGTTAGTGTATGTGTATGCTTCCGTAGAACTACAAGAGTTGTAAGCACCGTAGGATGAGTTGGCGGAAGACTACAAGAGCTACAAGTGTTGTGGTATGCTGCAGAGAACTAAAGAAGTTGTGAGAATTACAAAGTGTGTGGCATTGAAGTTGTGAATAATGTGGGATGTGTGCAATGTTGCGTAGTACTATAAGAAGTTGAGAGCACACAAGATATTACAACACGATGATGTGCGGGTTGACGAAATCGCACAAGTGTGTGTGGCATCGCACGAAAGTCACAATGTGTTCTTAGTGCTTTTCCTCAACTTGAGGTGGACTAATTGAGTTTAATGATGCCTAGGAAGCCTTTGTGTCTTGAGCTACCTTAGGGTGGGCCAATCAAGTGGGGTCACGCCACATAAGGAAAGATGTTTGTAATGCTCCAACTGCAGGGGTGAACTAATCATATGGCACAAGCGAACTTGTAATGAACATAACCTTTGGGTATGCTTAGATATAGGAAGATAATGCCTTTCAAGAAGCTCGAATCGCAATCTAGAGGTTCACATACCTAAAGGGACTTTTCGAGATGCTCGAGCTCCTACAATACTTTGAAAGCTTCCAAAAATGTCATTTAAGTTGTGAAGTCGTGTAGGACATGCAAAAGAGAAGTTTGCATGGTAATGCATGGATCACAAACACACACATTAAAGTGTGGCATTATGTAGATACCCGACAATTGCCCCACGACATTATTTACTATTACTTTTACAATTAATTAAGCACAATGGCAATGCTAGCTGATTTGGTTCAAATTGGGAAATACAAGCCCTCTTGTAGACTTGTACTACTCGCTAAGTTCCCCCTCCTTCCCCGTTCTTGTGCATCCTCTAAATTATCTTATTTTTAAATCCCCTCTTATTGTGTTAATGCGGGAGCATCACTGCAAAGCTACAAAAAGTACAATTTCTCTTATTATGAGACCAAATGAGTGTGTTGGAAGGTTTAGGTGAAGTTTACGGTTTGAAAAATTCAAACTGATAGTTTTCCCTCCATTATTGTAATTCAAATCTTAACTATGTAAAAAGCCAACTATAGCTTGGCAAGGGGTAACAAGGGTGTTTTGATGATGAAAAGAGTGTTTGAGGAATCTAAACATGTTAAGACAAGTTCTAGAGGTAGTTAGAACTCATGAAAATGACTAAACAATGTAATATGCCTATGTGTCTATGTATGGGACACCAAGTAAGTCATGAGTCATTAAGAAGTAGTTAGGGTTTGAGAATGGAAGAATGAAGGAGAGATAAAATTCGAATAGGAAAGGTGTGGAGATGATTCCTCGTGAAAAGGAGTAACATGGAGTGGGGAGATAGAGAGAACCACCATTTTTGTATGAATCTCATATTTTATGAAGAACTTTGTTTTGCCTTCTAGTAATATCCATGTTCTTTCACAATATATTGTGTATAACATTATGGATAGTCATCCAATGATTCTTCTTGATGGGAAGATTAAAAGGAATGTTGGTTTTAGTAAAAAAGGTGAATATTTACAAGAAAAACTTTGTTTTACTTTAAGAAATCGTGGTAATAATCGTGTGTGCAGAGATAGTAGGACGTGCATAAATAATTGCCAATGGTAAAGAGCTATGCATTAACATTTGGATAGTCTTTAATGAACAAGTCTCAGTAGCATAAGAAAGGTGAAATGTCTATAGGGTGAGGAGTTGGTATTCATTTTTGCATGTATGGAAAACATGCTTTATGGGGTGTGAGCATGTAATGCTTGTGAATACTTTTAAACCTGTGACAATGTTGCATAAGTGTTGAGGATTGTAAATGCATGGTGATTAAGAACCAGTTAGAGTCTATCCCTTTTAATATCTCAAGTTGCAAGGATTAAAGGATATTTTACATCTACTCTTTATTGCAAAACTGAGAACTCTCAAAGAAATTGTACTAGAGCTGTAGATGGTAATGGTTGATGAGTCTTTGATCTCCTAGGCTACATGGTAAGTGCCAAACACAATGAAAACCTTCATTAGTTTGTATTTAAGGATTCCTTGAGGTAATGAAAAGCTTCCTCAAAGGTATACATAACCAAACTCATCAAGACAAAGACTAAGGGTTTCATGCTCAACACTCTTATTTCCATGCACATGAAGTTTCATTGTTAGTGGCTTTATCCTCATAATCAAGGCTCCTTAGTAAGCTAGAAGGGAGAAGTAGGTTGAAACAATGGAGGAGGTTCAAATTGGTCTTTTGATGACAATTTCCAAAATAGATATTAAGTCCTATTAGTTCTCGAGCAACTCGAGTCCAGTACCTAGGGTTTTGTTGTTGGAGCTTCGCATCATCGAATTTTGGTTTGAAATTGGGAAGATATTACCGTAACCAAGCGTACTTAAATATTTTGAAAGACTTTTAAGAGTCCATCGGTTAAATTTGGGTAATTCTTTACCAGTTTCCGAGAACATAATGACACAATTTGGAGACCTAATGATGAAGGGTGCATTACAAAGAAAGTATGTGTCTCTATTTGGGGAGAGAATGTGAGACTTTATACACAGGAAGAACATCAAAATAGGTGATAGAAAAAGTTTTCTTTTTGCTTTAAAACCCCAAGTAGAGGGATATAAATCGACAAAAAGAAGAACCAGACCTAGTTTGAGGTTAGTGAGCTTAGGAGGTAAAAGTGGAATAGGGGAACAAATCAAAGAATTGAGTCTTCAAATTTTACAATCACCTTTGGATTGTTAAGGGAATGTGAGTAAAGTTTACAAACTTTTGTAGATACCTACAAACCATCCCAACCTTGGTTCAAGCCAAAGTATAGTCTTAAGGGCCTAGTGAAGGTAATTTGAAGCAATTTTTAGGCAATAAGAAGGATTTCTTGATTCCAATCAAATTGATGGATGATATTATGTAAAGATGAGTATGTGAGTCAAGGTACATAAGAGCAAAGAGGTATTAAAGGCAAAAAGTCTTGATTTTACTGTTGTGGAGCTAAAGCTAATAAAGAGTGATTGAAGGTTGTCAAGAAAAATTGAGCTTTTCCTCAAATTTTGGTTACTAAAATAGTTGAATTGACATATTTAGAGTTGTGTGGAACAAAGTATAGTGTTAGTGGAGAAAGGAGTTGCTTGTAAAGACTAGTTTTGCATGTTTTAGCTATTCTAAGCTTGAGGAGGGACATCCTAAAACAGGGTATAAATGAGAATGAAAGAAATTGATTGTTTATGAATTGTTGAATGTGTGTAAGTTTTAGATGAGCTCTGCATCATATGTGCTTTAGACCCTCTCACCATGTGTGTTCATAAGTCTATAAGGTAGACATGTGCACTTGCATTCACCCTCTTACAAGCATTTTAGAGAAGAGCCCTCTTTTCAGATCCTTACCATTCGAATTCACCATGTGTGTTCATAATGTTTAACTGGAATTCAAATATCATCTATAAGGTAGACATGCCTCGTAGCTCATTTGGATGCACTTTAAATGAAATCTAGATAATTCATTATTCACATGAATCTATTAAGTAATTACAAGCATTTTAGAGAAGAGCAAGCATTCATTAGAGCATTCAAGGTGGTGAGAGAGAAAACCTTCATTGAAACACTCAATTTTACAATAGTAACACATTGCATAACATTGGTTGTCTGCTTGATGAATGACTATAATTATTTATGGTCTTTTTTAGATATTGTTCATCTTTGAATGGCCTCATAAATATTAAGCTAGCTCAACTATTCTTTAGCTTGACACAAGCCCCAAAGCATATACTATTTTCCTTAAACTTATATATATTGTTTTCCCTCTCAAACTCAAAGAAGAATTTTTGTTGTTTGTGCATTGGAGTTACAGACTTTGGAAAGGAGCATTTATGATAGCATCAATGATTTAAAAATAAAGGGTCACCAATGCAATAAGGATATATATGTTTTGAAACCATATGTGCATATCTCTATTTGGTGCTAAAACTAATTACTATGGCATCGTTTGTGTTGCACCCCACAAGTGCAAAATATTGTACAGAACCCCACAAGTTGGTGTAGGAAACATCCGTTATTCTTTTTGTCAAATAAATTAATAAATAGTAAAAGAAATCTAGAAAAGAGAACCTCTGTTCCAAACCAATGGCAGAGAATGCAAACCTCAAAGTTTGGAGAACCTAAATGGTTGTTTGACCAAAATTGGTAAAATAGAAGAGTTCAAGCAGCTGAGTTCAACAAACTTTGGGATAGATGCACAATAAGTCTGGATTCTGCACAAGGAACAAAAGACAAGGAAAACTGACCCGTGTCAAAATTAAGACATACAGTTAGAGCAACATTAGTTGTGCTTGAAAGAAAGAAGAAAATAATCATCCATCAAACATTCAAAGTTAGCACTCAATCCAGAGTAGTAGGAAATAATGTCAGAAAGGATATTCAGATGGATGCATATCAACTAGGAACCACAAGAATATATTATTAACTAAAAGGTCTGAAATTTAAGGATAATAATTCCATATACCTTTGAAGAAGATTTCTCACTTAAGGATATGGAGAATGCTGCAAACTGCATCGTGACCTTCAAGCATAAGCTGAATCAGTATGAGAAATGACGATTAAGAAAGAAATTACATGTGAATTGGAAACAATATACTTTCAGAATTAGAATCTAGATTCAATGAGTCATCATTTAACTTAAATTTTAGCACAAATACCACCCACGCACCTCAGTCGTGCTTAGAGAAACTTGTCTTGAAAATAGCACCTAAGATCCCGTGCAGACACTATAACATTTGTCATTCATCATTTCATCTTCCATTGATGCCATGGCAAATATACATCACATCCATAATGAGTATGGTGCATGCCTTTGTTGATATGCAAATCTATATCTACAATCCCGTTCAGAAGAGCATCACCAGTAATCCCCACAGGAACACAGTCCATCGTTGAAATGGTGGAAACGGTTTGCATCCCTTACAATAATTTCCCGCTTGACAATCTTCGAGATGAACTTAGTGGCATTGTGGCAGTCACCACATACACGGAGATTCTTAATGATTCGGACGGGAGTCCCAGTTGTGTTGATAAGCCCAAAAGCAATGGCCAATTTCTCACTATGAGTATGGAGGATGTTTTCCTTCACATCTTCCTCCACATCATACAATACGAAGTTAACATCAGGTACATACCCTGCTTCTTCCATCTGCACAGACAAGGTCTCCAGCGTTGCATAAATGTCCTCAGATTGGGGGTGTGATCTGTCTCCTACAAGGAATGTGTGAACTGTGTTAAAAACCTCAATCAAGCTAAATCCTGGTGTCTTTTTCAATCCCCTGTCTTTCATCCTCATTCTCATCTTTGACACTTTATCCCACATCCCAGCAGAGGCATAAATGTTTGACATCAGGACAAGAAAGGCTACATTTTCAGGAAATATATTAAAAATTTGTTCTATCACATATTCTGCTATCTCAATATTCGAGTGGATCCTGCAAGCACCAAGTAAGGTCCCCCAGACACAGTCCCGGGCTCAAAAGGCATGTTTCTAACAAACTCATACGCCTCTTGTAGATTCCCTGCACGACCTAGAAGATCAGTCATGCATGCATAGTGCTCCATCCTGGGCTCAATGCCATATTTTTGACTCATGCAATCAAAGTAACGGCAACCCTCATCTACCAGGCCCGCATGACTGCATGCATTCAAGACACAGATGAAGGTGACATCATCTGGCTCCACCTTTGTTTGTTGCATCTGTGAAAAGAGCATAAGGGCATCGGCACCTAAACCATGCAATCCATACCCTGCAATCATTGCATTCCATGACACAACATCTCTTTCGGACATGATGTCGAACACTCGACGTGCAATCTCTATACTCCCACATTTGGAATACATGTCGATGAGGGAATTTCCCACAGAAACATTTGATTCGAATCCACTTCTCATTATATAACCATGGATCCACTTACCATGTTGCAAAGCTGCTAAGAGCGCACAGGCGGGAAGTACACTCACGAGGGTAGCCCAATCAGGTTTCACACCGGCCAGCAGCATTTGAGAAAACAATTTCAAGGCGTCAGTCCCATGTCCATTCTGAGCATACCCAGCAATCATTGCATTCCACGAGACGAGGTCTCTCACGGGCATTTTGTTAAACACTTGGCGTGCAACCTGGATCTGATCACACTTTGTATACATAGCTATAAGAGAGTTCCCCACATAAGCATCCAAATCAAACCCATTCCTCAAAATATAACAATAAATCGCCTTACCCTGTTGCAGAATCCCTAGTTGTGCACAAACTGACAGCACGCTGGCTATCGTTACAGAAGTGGGCATCACCCCTTCCATCTGCATCCGATGAAAAAGCGTCAGAGCCTCGCTTCCAAATCCATTCTGAGCATACCCTGCTATCATTGCATTCCAGGAAACCACATCTCGTTCAGACATTTGGTTGAACACTTGTCGTGCATAGTCAATATTTCCACATCTTGTATACATATTTACAAGAGAAGCAGCCACAAAAACATCAGATTCAAACCCAGCTCTAACAATCCGGTCATGAATCTCCTTCCCCTGCCTGAGACAAGAAATCCCTGCACAAGCATTCACTGAAAATATGAATGTATATCTATCCGGTTCTATCCCAGCCAATTGCAATTGGGAAAAATGTGCCAAAGCCTTATGATGAAACCCATTCTTGACATATCCTCTAATCATGCCATTCCACAAAACAACATCTTTTTCTTGTACTTCATTAAACACCAGGCAGGAATTGTTGATATCACCGAAGGCAGCGTAGAGCATCATGACTTTGGTTATCAAGATAGTTTTCTGGTCGTATCTGGTTTTGATCATGTGGGCATGGATTTGATTGAGGGTTTTTATTTGGGAACATGTTCGCAGGAGGGAAGCATATGTATGTCCTGTGAAAAATTGGTGTTGGATTTAGATTTGGGTTGGCATTTGATAGTATTAACATCCGCAGAAGAGAGCGGTATGGGATTATGGCTGATGTTAGTATGGCAAGGGGATGCCATCCCCATGGCTGCGACTGTAAGTTCTTTGAACTAGAATAAAAACATGGTCTGAAATTTTCATGCTATAAAATCATGTGTTCCTTGTGTATTTACTATACTCTATACAAAATGTAGTGGATGGCTTGCATGGCACATATAAGTGTTTTTCAATCAAAAACTCTCTTAACAACTATGATTCAACCCAATCACCTATCCTCTTTTAAGTTCTCTATTGACCAACTCAACTACCTTCAAAGCACTACAAATCCTTTTAGTAAAATGCATTTATTAAAATATTTTTTAACAAAAAATTGGTATTAATGTGACAGCTCTAACATGTTGTCAGTTGATGGGTGCATGTTGTCTGTTACAGGTTTGGTATAATTTGTATAGAGTATAACCGATGGTGTGTCCACTTCAACCACATAAAAATGAAATTAAAAAGTTACAAAATTTAAGATTTTATGGTTTTCCGCTTTGTAATCTTTAGATAGGACTATGGTTCACTTAATATAATATTGATGAGTTTGAAATATTTGATCTATGGAATTCCAAACAGAGGTACACAAACACATGATCTTTCTCTTCAATGTCCCCTCATCCTAATAACAAGCTCACATCGCTAACCAAAAAGATTAAATATATTTAAAAAACTTTGAAGAGAAGAGATGTAGATTTTACAACTCAAGGAATTGTTTTACAACGTTATTTATGTGGGTTTTGGTCTGGTGATGCCATTGCCCTATTGAAAATCCCTTACACCCCCAAAAGGTGTAGGTGTTAGTTTACAATATTATTTAAAAAAACATAGTTTTGTTTTTGTTTTGTTGTTAAAACTATATTTATTTCCAAATTTCCAAAATACAAGATGTAAGAGTTAATTAATGTGAAAAATAAATAAGATGGGATAAAAGGAGGGAGTAAGAAGGAAGGTTCCTTTACATATTTAAATTCATGTTAGAGTTAGAATAGGATGTCTATTTAGATTACTAATTAACATTCAAAATTGAACATATATATAAAGTATTCAAAGATAGATCAATTAGAACATGTGTAAAATATAGTAAAACATAAAAAGATGAGTACACTTAGCTCTTTGGCTAGTATGGAAATTGATATGGGTTTGACATAGGGATAAACTATATGGAAATACCTTGCAAATGTTTCGTCTCTAATTCTAGAATTGTATTGTGGAGAGGGGTGAAATTGTTCTTCTCGAGACCAAACCATTTGGAAGTTTTGTCTTATTAGACTATTTGATCTAGATAGCAAATGGTGCTCTGTAACTCTTAGGCCCTTTGTGAATGACCTGATATGTGCCTGGTATGAAATATTAGGTGTTAATAATGTGCAAAACCCTTTTAAATCAATCACCTTAGCCCAAAACCCTAACTTAGGGTAAACCCCTTTCAAAAGGTCATTGGTTGGGTTGAAGTGCAATTTGTACACTACCTATGTTAGCACTACTTTGAAGAAGCCTCAAACTACACTTAGTTCTCCACCTAGAAATGTGATATAATATTTCATAGATGCAACAATATTTGATGATTTTAACACTTGATAAATGTTTTGTATTGATTTGACTTGATTATACTTGAATTGGCTTTGAGGGCTCTTAATTTGGGAAGCTTGACTCTTGAACCTAGTTTGGAATGTTTTAGACCTATGTGGGGTTGTTCATAATGCTTTTTGTTGCTTCAGGGAATTTTATGAGAGTTTTGAATGCCTTTTGAGTGATTTGTAATTGAGGAGCTCTTAATAGTACGAGATGAATGAATGAGTGTATTAGGTTTTCTTATATAGGGTTTCATGGATATAATTTTACATTAAGGCCAACTCATAATAATAAAGATACTCAACCTATCAAAGATATACAAATTGAGAAATTAACTATTGGGTGGCCCTAAATGGGACAAATTGACTTAGGTCTAAACTATGGATGGTCTAGTTTAGGGGTGTGGAATGGTGTTGTGAAGCTTTGTGCACGATAATCATGAGTAATGGACTATTTGTGAATGATGCAATCATTTTTGTAGTTGAATGGTCAATGTAATGATGAGTGCAAGGCTTGTGATGGAATTAAGGATGTAGCAATTAAGTTGAGATCAGTGCACAAGTCATGATTTAAGGGATTAAGCCAATACTAATATTATCATGTGATAAATTACCGAATTTAGGTGTCTCAGTATTTGTCTCCCTATAAGCTAGAAAATGAAACGTGTTTGCTTATAAGAAAAAAATACATGAGTATGTAAGCATACTTTTTCTTTTCGCTTCAAGGTGTTTGTTTGTTTGAGATGTTTCGGTTGCTTGAGTGGTTACAAGATCTACAAAGTAAAACCTGCAACATTGAATGTATTCAATGTCCATGTAAAATGAATTGAACTTTAACTCTAAATTGAACTTGAATTTGAAACTTGAAAATTTAAATTGAATAAGGTCATTAAAGGAGTACACATGTTTTCCCTGAATGTGGGAGTTCATGTTGAATCACTTAGCGAGATGGATTGAAATTGCACCCATGAGGATTTGGGTTGATCAATCCCCAACTTGTAGAAGTGACATGAACCAAAAGGGAAATGGGTATCCCAACACCAAAGTAACCAAAAGAGATTGGAGATTACCTAACGCACCAAATAACAAAATAAATTTGGGTATCACTTACCCCACTAACATTCAAAAGAGAGTGAGAGGAATGTTTTCCTAAGGCATCACTAAGCCCAAAGAAAAACTATCCACTCATAAGACCACACCACTTTGAGACAAATCTAAATTCCAAATGTGTAAAGTTGTGTGTAGAGATACTAGTCATGTACGCCACATTGGTAGTCCCAAAAATATAGATAAATAATATATATCACAACATATAATATAAACATAACCAAAATGTGAAAGAACATTATATAATAAATGGAAAAATAACACCTAATAGTGTAGAAGATGCCCCGAAATTAGTAAGGCCGCCAAGTAAGAGGGAAACACCAACATTTATGATCATGTAGAGTTTTGTGAATCCTACATCATTCTCACATACCTCATGAAACACACGTGTATAGAATATAAAATATGTTATCTATCAAACCATGTGACAAACAACATATGTAAATTAGAACCTAGTAGATCCAAATGCGTGCGGTGTTCTAATTTTGTATTTTTAGAATATATGAATGTTTTTTTGGTTTTTGTTTTTAGAAAATATTGCAAAAAGGTGATACCCTATTATGTGACCAATAGGATGGGGAAAGGAATCCGTAAGTGTAGGAGGATCAGAACTCAATAAAATATTATGTACAATAGGTGAGTAGGATATATCACTTTAATATGAGATTGTGAGACATGCTTGGGGGTTGATTACCTATGGGAGGAGATCGAGGAGGCATGTGTAAGATAGCTCTTGAGATATAACGTGATTAGGCCTAAAAGACATGGGTATGTAAACCGCTTCTATATTTGAAGAAGGGATAGGTGGCATAGTTAGTAAAGGAGCCTCATAAGAGACACCATTAATCGCAAAGCAACTTGATTGCAATAAATGTATTCAACTCATTAATAGAGAATCAAGGGCTATCCCCTTGGCATATGAATCCACTTGAGTATCCTAGAATCATGTCACATGTGCCATGACTATCAATGACCAAAAAGTGTAGCCATAAGAATGCATTCCACCGTAAGATATAACAATGTGTCTAATAGAATAACGTGGAGATTGTGTTATTATTGCATATGGTTCTTAGTATATCTCAAAGAAATAAGGTAAGAGTTCATATGTTGTGCTTAGAACCCAAGGTAAGTTTTAAGACCCCCTAAAAACTTGTAGATATTACTAGGTGAATCTATGAAAATGACTTTTAAAATGATGGTGAATATGAAGGAAATGGGTTTTGAATGGTTTGGTGAATTATTTGATAATTTTGTCGTTGGTAGCAATTTTCAACCGATAGTAAATGATCCGTAAACTTCTACTTTGGATCTCGACGAAATCACACAATTATGCTATTCTACTTTCAACTTAGGAAAATGACAGATTGATTGAATATTAGAGCTTTAGTGACTGATTATCTAGTGCTATAGAAAGGAAATTGCGGAGAATATGAAAGAATTCAAACTCCAAACACCAACAATTTTATCCTGGAAACCCCCTATAGAGGAGAACCATTAGGGAAGGAAAAAACACTCTTTCTTCCCACTTTTATTGGTCAATTATAGACAAGCAGATTAGAAGAAGTATAAAATAGAGACAACAATGTAAACCTATCCCTTCCTATGCTTGCTTTCTCTGTTTCTACACCTTGCTCCTACAATTCCACTCTAGCACTGAAGATCTTGCTCACTAGCTCTCATTAAACCTTTCTCTTTGATCTCTTTGGATCTCTGAATGCTTAATTCTCTTTCTCCTCCTTGTATTTATAGCCTTCTCCCGTGTCCTCCATTCTCGTCCATTCATGCTCCATTTCTCTTTTATGTTTGAAAGTGTCAGGACCATCGCCCGAGTAGATCGGCGGGGTTTTGGGACCGTTGCCATGGCTAGGCGGCGATTATAGGACTGCCGCCCTGCATGGTGGTGGTTCTATCTAGAACCTCTGTTTACCTCATTTTTTTCATTTTCTTCAATTCTCCTTCTTGGTGCTGATGGAACTGATGAAGTGGTGTGTTTTTGGATCCCTATGGATCATACCTCCCCTACTTAGGAGGATTTTGGTCCCACAAAAGCTTAGTGGGGGAGTGGTAGAGGAATCAACTCCCTCTCTTGCTCCTTCGAGTACCACTAGGTCTACCTTGGTGTCTTCTCTCGTCCAACCTGCCAAGGCTCATGTGGATCTCTGGTTTCTTACTCCAGTGCTACATCCTCCTCTCGAGTTGTCGTGAGTACAATTCTCTTGGGAAGGTAACTTCTATATGTTTCCTTCTTTGCCATGCATAGATGGCTTTAATAAATGTGAGCTCTTACTGCAACTTGTCATCACGTGCATCCGTATGGAGTATGGCTTGAAGGTTTCTTTTCCAACCTGCTCAAGTATGGCAAATGTCCCATATTGTAGTGGTTTAGTCCTTCTTGCTTGTCTTTTTCCTTTGATATAGATTGGCCAAATCCTCTCCATGTACATTGTTGTTATAGTCACCATTGTTCCTTGTATCTCCTCTTCTCCTTGTTGTCCCACTGGTCAGGTCTAGTGAATCTGTAGGTAGATATGGTGACTGCATAGCAAAATTTTGTTTTGCTCCTTGAATGAGCAGTTCCTGTGGTGGCTTCTTCTGCAAAAACTGATAAGTGCTATCTAAAATATCCATGCTCTCAAGTCCATTTTTCTTTTCTTCCAATGAAAGTAAACAAAACTGATGATTTTTCTGAATAATTATTTTTGTTCGGTTGGCACTTACCATATCCTTCTTTGATTTGCTCTAGTGTGCCCGGATGTTGAAATTGACTCCGTCCTTAACCCATCTATACCGATTCTCCCTCCTTGTGAACAAAGCATCCCTGACATACAAGTAAGGACTTCTGAAGACAACATCAAATGCATCAAGTGGAATGATATCAACCTCTAATACATCAATATATTGGGTATTTATCCCAAATTGAAACGTACACTTTTTCTAACTTGTATTTCTACACCCCTCTTCACCCATCCTAATGGGTATGGGCGTGATGCGCATAAGTCTCTAGGCCAAGATGTTATATAACCACATTAGAAATCAAATTTGACTGAGAACAGAATCTACTAAAGTGTGCACCTTAGTCTTCTTCATCTGGATTCGATTTGAAAAATCTTACTCATCTCTTCTTCTTCTTCGCGCCGTACATACATATTAATAGTCATGCATTCTAGCCTCTCATCTACATCCGAATCATCCTCAATCTCCACCTCTCCTTCTTTTTTCATAGTGGCCATGGATTTCTTGGAATCCTTGGTTCAAGCTTTGGGTGCAATTCCAGATGCAACTTCCAACACGTGGCATCAATATGTCCATTTACATCACAATTCTTACATAAATTCTTAGGGTCTTTACAAGTATGAAAAGTAGTAGCAGCATGTTTACCTTTCCATTTAGCTTTGTTGCTTGTCTTCCCTTGTTCTTTTCCCGCTGATTTTTTTATTGTTCTCCTTTGGCTCTGTCTCTCCTTGCTTCTTCTCGTCATCAATGTAGTATGCTTGTATACAAGCTTCATTGAGATCTTTGGGCTTCGTGGAGATTACCTTCCTCGAAGGTGAGTGTGAAGTCCTCCCAAATACTTGGTCAAAATGTCCTCATCCTCCAAGTCCATATTAAGCAACATGGCTTGTCTCTAAAATTCCGTAGTGTAGTCTTGTACGCTTTGACCACTACCCTGTCTAAAGTACTGCCACTTAATCATCATGTCAGTCTTATGGCCAATAGGATAGAAGTTAGCTCTAAGAAATTCTTTAAAACCTTTCCAAGTACTGACAATAGGATGTTTCTTCTTCTCACAAGTGGCTAGATGGGTTTCCCACCAAACCAGAGCATGACCTTCCATTTTGAGACGTGCAAAGGTAATCCTTTATGCCTCAGTGACATTATGCACACTAAAATAGACTTCCAATTGTTTTAGCCACTTATCAAGAAATTCTACATCTACTTTTCCTTAAAATTTCTTTATTTCCATTTTCATTTCAACTTTAAAAGGTGTATGAGCAGATTTTACCTTCTTGTTTACAATTGGTGTCTCTTCTTCACGCTCTTCCCATTCTTCCTCTTCGTGGCTCTTTCCGATACTCGAATTTTTTTATCCAATGATGGAACCACCGAGTCCATGAAATCTTGATTAATCAAGCCATCTTTTGCAGATCCGAAAGCTCTTTGTTTTTTATGCAATCTATCCATCATAGTATCTCAAGCATCTCAACTCTATGGACCAATTTCTCTTCCTCTATTTGAGCTCAAATTATCTGTTTCCACTTATTCGTAGAAATATCTGGCTCGTAAGGTAAAACTTATTTTCCTTTGGACCTTTTCACTTTCATACAAATCACAAGAAAGAATCGAATACCACATTCCTGGATCTATAATCAGCTCTGTTACCAAAATGATCCATAAACTTGTACTTTAGAACTCTACGAAATCACACAATTATGCTATTCTACTTTCAACTTTAGAAAATAATAGATTGATTGAAGATTAGATCTTTAGTGACTGATTATCTAGTGATATAGAAAGGAAATTGCGGAGAATAAGAAATAATTCAAACTCCAAACACCAACAATTTTATCCTAAACCCCTCGGAGGAAAACTAGTCGAGAAGGGAAAAATGCTCTTTCTTCCCACTTTTATTGGTCAATTATAAACAATTACAGACATTAAGAAGTAGAAAATGGAGACATAATGTAAACCTCTCCATTCCTATGCTTGTTTTCTCTATTTCTACACCTTGTTCCTATAATTCCACTCCAACACTGAAGATCTTGCTCACTAGCTCTCATTAAAACTTTTCTCTTTGATCTCTTTGGATCTCCAAAAGCTCAATTCTCTTGCTCATCCTTGTATTTATAGCCTTCTCCCATGTGCTCTCATGCACGGGGAATGGGAAAGGTTAGGGAGGGAAGATACATAGTTGGGCACTTCAATTTCACGTCTATTCATGCTCCATTTCTCTTTTTGTTTGAAAGTATCAAGACCTGCCACCCCGAGCAGATCGACAGTTTCAGACCGCCGCCTTGGCCGGGTGGTGGTTCTATAACCTCCGCTCTACATAGAGTGATGGTTCTGTCAGAACCTCTATTTACCTCTTTTTTTCATTTTCTTCATTCTCCTTCTTCGTGCTTTGATGGAACCGATCAAGTGGTGTGTTTTTCTCGGATCCCTATGGATCAAGATATGTTATCGACCAACAATATATGTAATATTTTAAAAATTAATTTTTGAAAATAAACAGCTTAAAATGATCATCTTGATGAGAAATTTGTCCTTGCAAAATATGACACAAATAAAAAAATTCAAAAATGATGTTTTGTGAAAAATGTAGATTTCGCCAGTTTTGTATGGGATTTTTTTTTGAAATTTTTTATATTAGTAATTAAAATGATCATCTCAATGAGAAATTTGTCCTCACAAAATTTGGCATAAGAAAAAAATTCCCACTCTTTTTTTTCCCCTCTAACGACATCACTAAAAAATGCTACCAGTCGGTAACATACATTTATGCTACCAAGATGGTAACAATTTTTTATGCTACCAACCAGTAGTATGCTTTCATGCTATAACCGGTAGCATGAAAAATGCTACTGACGATAACAATTTCTTTATGCTAGCGCAGTAGCATTTTTCCATACTACCACCTGATAGCATTTTTTTATTCCACTGTTTGGTAGCATTTTTTTACTACCAACTGGAAAGCATATTTATTTTGTTATTAACCTAGTAGCATATTTTTTGCTACCGGCCGACAATATATTTTATGCTACTATTCGATAGCATTTATTTTGCTACTATCCCAGTAGCATATTGTATGCTACCATTTGATAGCATATTGTATGCTACTAACCAATAAGCATTGTTTTTTCTACCGAAATTTAGGTAGAATTTTCCCTCTACCAATTGGTAAAGATATCAGATGCTACCGATCGGTAGCATTTTTTCATGCTAGCAAGTTGGTAGCGCAATGTATGCAACTTCAATAGAATAAAATATTAACTGTTAAAATACCTTTAATGTTAGAGGGTTGTGATATGCATTCGATCTAAATCATCAATGCCCACGGGACAATGAGCACGAGTAAAGGAGTTGTGAAAAAAAAGTGATGTGTACTTGATATTCAAAATTATAAATTTGTAATCATTATATATATGAAGGTGAATTTTACAAATTTCAATTTTACGCTAATGGTGATTTTAATTTAAAAAGACGGCTATTGGTGTAAATTTTTAGAAAACGGACCCTAAAATTAACTTGTACCTAGAAAATTTAGGCAAAATAGAAAGTTGTCGACCCTTAAAATTTTACCAAAACCAAATTTTGAATGTGAATTTTTTTATCATGGATAAATAGTTTTGAAGGGACTATACCTTGTGTACAAAAAGGCTCAAAATCCCGATATCGGAAGGAGAAACCCATCCAAGAAAGTCTAAATGCCTTAAACATGGAGGCTAGCTAGATATATCAAGTAAAGAAAGTACAAAGAGATCAATCCACACGGTGGTCCGAAGAAGAACGAAAGGTCTAAAAAAACACAGAAAGAGGGATCTAAAACAGGCATCCCGTAAAGAAAACAACATCAAAACCGCCAAGAACAAGAACTTCACAAAGAATAAAGCAAAGATCTCGGGCACCGCATCATTTGACCGCCTTGCCAATCTTGACCTTAATTTTCTACGGAGAGAGGTGTAGATCGCAATGGCCGTGGCATGAGAAGGATCATTCATGTCTACCTAAGCAAGTGCAAGGTCATGGGTCTCATTAGAATCCCGAGAAGTTATCGGGAATGCCACTAAGGCCGCACACACTTCTCACGTGTTGTTCCATAAATTTATAAACACCTTTCGGAGAGAGGAGGATGCAATCTTGACATCCTTAAGCATTGCCCACTGGCATCAAGTGAAAGGAGCTTCTTGAAAATCTCAAAGCAGAGTATCAATGACCTCGAATTTTGCAGCCTTCCTCTTACCTTTTTATTTTTCCATATTCCTCATAGCATTTTTAAGGTCTTTGATCTCCTCTTCAAGCTTACTAACCCTGGTAATAAGGTCCACTTCTCTGGAATTATCAATAGGTTTACTTATGTGCAATAAGTTATCTACAAGTTCCGAATCTCTATGACTACGCAAAATCCTCTGCAAAGAAGGCAGAGAAACCTTAGCCTTCTTGTCTTTCCTCTTCCTATCAGAGGTAGCAGTGTCCATATCTCTGTCATCTGGGAGAGGGGTAATAACAGGGGGAGTAGGTAGAGGGTGAGAGCAAGAGAAGCAATGATGGTGGATGAGTAGGATCAGACCTTGGTGTAGGGGAACAACCCTGGTATGTTTCTGAACTTCTAGAACAGACTTCTCCAAGGAATTAAGTAAATAATGCAGAAATTTATGGTAAGATTCCTACGAAAATGATTGAGGAATATTAAATGTTTCAGGGGAATGGTGACATATCTTCCCTCTAAAGTGGTGTACCTAACCATCATACGAGCTATCTCAAAGAAAGGGCTCTGGTGGATAGAGGTCACCTTTATTCTAGCCACAAAACAAACTCGAGGTTCTCCCCTTCAACAAGAATTTTTTTGCCTCCACCTCTCTGTCGACTCGTTTGTTAAAGAACTTGGCCCCATCTAGGTTTAGCCATGTGACCTGGGCAATGAGTTCCTCAAATATCTCAACCTTGACTTCCCATTAGCGAAGTCAACCGCATGATTTCTCCAACCATTAGTGAATTTCACCGAGATGTCCTGGTCAAATCCTTGCATCTTTTCAATGAAATTTGAAATACCCCCCATTTGTAAATAATTCCAAAGAATTGTGTCATTTTCCAAAAGTTTGGATCATGAATGGGTTCGGTTTTGCATGGAGGTCCCCCCATTTTTCCTGTATTGTTTATGCTCTACACAACGGTAAAAATTTTGAATCCTATACGACTCAACACCGCTCTCGCTTTTGGAGACCTCGAAGCATGTGGAATTTTAAAAACATCATTAAACTTAACTCGTAATTAATATTTGTGGAATATTTTACGTAATATTTGTGAATTAACTAATACTCGATTCTAAAATTTTCCCTGGGTGGTAGATGTCAATTTCCCAACGCGAATATCTAAACCACGAGCCAAAACAGACAAATTTCTAATTCTTGAAGTTTTCCCATATTGCAAAACAACCAACAAGGATTAGAAATACATGTCGTTAAATGATCAAATGATCATTTAAATTTATTTTAAGGTTTGATGTGGCAATCCATGTTAGCAAAAACATGGTCAAACATTGACATCTCCATTATGGGAGTCGGGAGGCATTTTTCACATTGTTTTCAAACGTATTTATTAATTTTTACAAGGTGCTTAAAGGTAGAGTGTTTGTATGAAATCTCACATTCAACTCACAAATGGTGGTTACATTTCCTAAATTTATACATCTAAGTTTCAATTAGCCTCAAACACATTATGGGAACATAATCAACTCTAAAAAATGATCATTCTAGTTGGTCAAAATTAAATTAACTTTCAACAATTTAGGCAGAAAAATCGGTTTCATTTTAAATAACACACACATCGCTTGATTTTAAATTTTGATACAATTATGAAGGGAAAACTAATAATACAAGAGTCATTCTAGATAAAAGGAAGAAAACCATGCCTATGAATAATAAAACTTTGTTTACATTGAAAAGTGTGCATGAGGTGCTCTCGGTAGTTCTGTGTGCATTCCATGAGACCACATTTCCTAAGGCATTTTTCAATCAATTCACACACAATTTTCATACTTCTAATAGTGGAGATAACTCACTCTTAAATACATGTGGGATATTATGCTAGGTAGGAGATAGATTCTTGGCTCAAGGACCAAATCCAAACATCCTATCCGCAAATTCGTGGCTCCAAACTTGGCTTGGGTTAGGAATTCAAATTTAAACTTTCAATTTTCATTAGCTTGGGGCTTCTAAGACCATTTCAAAAACCCATTTTTGACCTAGTTGCTACCATGGATTTCTTGAGATAGTACCTAGTCAAATTCATTTTTTAGAAGCCTTTAAGCTTAGTTTTTGGACCATGCATTCATGACATTACATGAGATCACATCTCTATGAGGCGTTTTGACAAATAGATCATGTGTTGTCATAAAAATCATGATTTGGTGTAGGTTGGGGATGTTGGTGTTAGCAAATTACTTTGTTAGTGTAGAAAAAAATCACGCACTTTGGATAATTATCTAGTCTCGATCACATACTACTATTTGCATGATTCCTAAGTAAGAAAAGTACTAATTAACCCATGTCTTTGACCACCTTTCTTTACTTTATGCTTTTGATTTCAGTCTTGCACTTGTACTTGCTCGTCAAGATGTCTCTTCACCTTTGAACATTTGTCATTTTGGACACCAACACCGCCTAGGATGCTAGCACCCAGCCTAGGATGCCATCGCCAGTGCTCTCATCCCCTTTGGGTGCCCTTGTTCTCTTTGTAATTTGGTCACACTTTATGGGTCCTTTCTAGCCATTTGAGCATCTTATATTTTTAGTAATCATCCTTTTCGGGGTTAGTTACAAAATTCAAGCAAAGGAATCATATAAATATAAAGTTATGTGATCATAATAAGGGACCAATCACTAAGCATCTACTATCTCCACCTAAGGTTGTATCCATCAAAGGCATCTATAGCTCCATTTGCATCCATCTAGCTCCATCACAAGGGACAAAGGTCGGTTCATCTACATCACACTTCATGTGAGGGGATTCTATTATTTCCATGCATGCATTATTTAAATTCTACATCTAGTTACTTACTCGTTACTCACAAAGTGCGAGTGGCACAAGAACAACCTAGGGCACTATTCTTCACACACACATACACAGAACTACACTGGTTCTAAGATGTAGTGCAGAACTCATCGATAATTCCATCATTTTGGTAGCTGAGGAAATTCTGAACCCTTCATTTGCATCTTTCTTTTTTAGGGTTTGATGCTTTATTTGGGGTTTTATAGGTGATTCATTCATTTGATTTATAGAGACATTCGGTAGAATTCAATGACATACACACCACAAAAAATGAACAAGTTGAACCTCTTGTGAAACCTCATAGGATGTTTTTATGAGCATCTACGCAAACCATGACACCCATAATCCAGACCATGGTGCCCATATCCTTCTCAGGTGCTCCATTCCAATCAAATCATCGATCTACATTTTTCTAGGCTTCTGTGCGACGGTATTCCATATCTATTCATTTAGTCTCCACTTTGTGACATAGTCTAAGAACCTCTATGAATTAGTTAAGGCTCTCTTAACCCTCTTTGCACATTAGGGTTTCATATTTTTATTGCTTAGTTGTTTGGGTATATTTTATGTATTGCATTATTCATTTACTTACTGAAAACTTGCATTAGATTAGGCTATTATTTCACATTTTAGTTTAATCATTTTGGTGAACCCAACTTATCAAATCCTTTCTTCTAAATATGCCTTCTCTTTATCAAGTTACGATTCAATCATCTTATCCTTCTTTAGCACCAAATAAGGTCTTTAGTATAGTTATTATCGCAAATCGATTGCATGCAAGTTTGTACTCAAAGCATCCTACTCGCTTTATTACACCTAGGTTTGATCCTTCCATTAATGTAGTAACTACTCATCGCGCTCGTCCTCCTACAACTCCACCCACTTCTCTTCCTCCACCTATCACTTCCTCGGCTCCTTTTTCTCCTCCTAAGGGCTATGATATCATTGAACAACTCAAAAATACACCAACTAAGATTTCCCTCTATGACTTATTATGTAATGCACTAGACTATCATCAAACATTAGAAGTATCCCTTCATTTCATTCATATAGAAAGTGATAACTTTGCAGTGGCTTTCACACACCTCATTTAGTCTCTCAAAATCTGCCACATGCTATATCATTCACTCATGAGGACATATCACCTTTCGCTAAAAACAATCCATGTGCACCCTTGCTTATTATTGTCATTATTAGCACCACTTGCATCAAACGTGTACTTATTGATAATGGGTCGGCTGTCAACCTATGTGCTCATTCCCTTCTCAAATAATTGGGTATTAATGATAACCTAATTTCTAAGAACTCTACTCTTATTCGGGGTTATGACTCTACTACTCGCACATGTCTAGGGACTATTTCACTACATATTTGGGTTAGGCCTAAGACTATCCTCACCAACTTCTATGTTATGACGCCTCATTTCAATTCAATATGTTACTCGGAGACCTTGGATCCAAGCAATGCAAGCGGTCCCATCTACTATCCACCAAAGTGTGTCAAATTCTTACACGATGGCTATGAACATACTATTTTTGTAGATCCTGAACCTTTCAAATTCTATCGCATAGACCATGTTTCTTCTATGTCTAGTCTGGTGTTTTCCATATAAGAGTAGCATTGACACATGTGAAATTGGTAAATCTAGTGCTTTGCAATCTTCCTCTACCACTCCAAGTATTCCAACTATTTATACTCACACTACGACAATTATCTCACCCACCGTATCTACTCCAATGACCACTCTTTGCTCCACCTATTGACACTCCTCCACCTAATGAAACTCCTAGCAATATACTCGACAAAGCTATACAACATGATAATGCTAACATAGATGATTCTGAGGATTCTGATGATGAAGTTGATGCTATCAAATTTATTGAGGAGCGTTAAGTTACCTTAATTTTACTCCTATCAATGTAGATGACTCTATTTCAATGACACCTTTGTGGTTGATGGCCGGGTGAATAAAAATTCAATACCCCTCCTTCTACCAATGTTATGATACTTTATCGAGTCTATTAACACCTTAGACATTGTTTCACCCTCCCCTGACTAGTCTGCATCTCCACCCTCACCTTTCACATGCATGTTATTGATCAATAACTCTTTTTGGAATCATATTTTGGTTGATTGTACTTGTTCAGATACTATTTTCACACATGAGGGCTTAACTAGGCTTGGCTTGATGCTTAACAAAATTTTACCGCCAATTCACTCACCTCACCTTTACCATGGTTATTGTCACATTACAACCACCTATGGTCTTCATGTGTTTCATTTGATAGTCTTCGTAGCATGTACCCCTTGTACTTCTCCACTGACACTTGGGAAATCTTGGCTTGATTATATTGGAGGTACTTTAGACATTAACCACACTTCTATCACATTCCTTATGCCATTCGAAAATGTTTCTATTGCTAATGATTCATCTCCTACTTATTCTCAAAATATTTCTCGTTGGTATGCACACGAATGTCCATCAATACCCTTAACTGATGAAGAGTACCCAAAGAGTGTCTACACCCTACGCCGTAATGGATATTTATACGATCCACCTCATTCTATTGCTTATCATGTCTCTAATGCTGCTCTAGTGGGTTTCAACCACAACAACGATGATCTTTTAGATAGTATCACATGATCATATTCTCCACTACATACTTGGGGGCATTATGCTTATCCCTTCCCCCCTATCCACACATCATATACTTTTACATAGACATCTACAGAGATGCTAACATTGACCCCACCCTATGACGCACTCTTGTTGATCCGAAAATTGACTAAATTTTTACCTCAATCACAGCACCCTATATGTTGTAAATAATTTCCAATAAAATTACTCCAAAATCAACTTAAAATAATGAAAAATTAAAACATGTTGCACATGGGTTGATTACGGAGTTTGGAAATAGCCTACATCTCTAAGTTCTTTTAGAACCGTTCCACTAGTCAAAACTTGTAAGTACAATATAGTTTCTTATAATAAAACCTAATGGAACTTTAAACTTGCATAAACAATACTCTAGACCTTCGAAGGAACACTGATGGTATTTTAGGGACCGTCCTCCACCTTCCTGGTGCACAAAATCCTCGTAACTCAATCAAAGCATTCCAAACAAGATAAGACGCCCTATGGTACTCTGGTTGACACTTTAGGCTTTACAAGTAGATAGTGTGGCATTATGGGCCAATTGGGTAGATTTGCAATAACTCCCAATTACAATTTTCCTATTAAATTAATAGGTCTTATAAGTCCTAAAATAAAGGACTTATTACCAAAACTCCCAAATTTTCCTTAAAAGGCTTCTTCACTCTCTTATACAAATCCTTTGAGATCTAAGAAAATAGCTTAGAGTTGTATGTTTTAAGGGAAGGGGTTGGGTCTCTTTTATATTAGAGAAAGGCTCGAAATGCTTTCTTAAACCCCTTATCTCTCCGAGTTGTCATGTAGCCGACTTGGGCCGACGGGTTGATCAAGGTGTGGGCCTTGTGGAGGGAAGGTAGGTGGGTTCAATCGCACTCCCACCGTCGTGAGCTTATCCCCATCACCTTTTGGTTGGTTGATGAACTTCGGGCCTTCTCGTCAAGCTCACTATGCTTCCCACCTCCATTATTATCCTCGCCAAGTCGTTGGTCGAGCCTTTAATCTCTCGCCGCAACCCATTCGTTGTCCATGTGACCTCGAGCTATGTTGTACACCCATTTACGTTGCCCGCAAGTTGGCTCCCTCATGGGTTCCCCCTCCGCCTTGCTTTTCTCGACCTTATCCTCGCCGAGCCCGATATTTTTTTGGTGTGGAGATTTCATCCCACATCTCATGGGGAGTAGAGGAGATAAGGCTTAAAATATCCTTCGACCAACTTCTTCAATCGTGGCCTTGAGCCACATGTCCCATTTTTCAGTAGCCGAAGCACTATCCAATAGCTCACTGAGTCATTAAGATAGCTCTACTCTATGCTTTCCAATGCACAACTCACTCATACCTCACCATATAGCTCGATGAGCTACTTTATGATACACCTAGAATTTCTGTTAATAACCCAGCGCATGTCACATCACTCACCCGTGAGAAAGCCGAGCACTCACCCGAAGCAAACAAAGGCACCAGGTCCCTCTTTAGATTTTCTTGGACATAATGTTAGCATGATGGTGCATATAGATATCCAAATTCATTAACAATATTAAACAACACACAAGTGCATAAACCAGATCTAGTTCTTAGAATAGATATAGAATGAACTAAACAATGACTATAACAAGATCTACCACGCAAGAAACAAATTCAGTCATAATCAACACCATTATCCAGTCAATATGAACCATAGTATTAAATCTTTGTAAAACACAAAAGCTTTTACAATACATAATTATCTCATGATTCATCCGCTCAAAAAACCAGCAAAGATAATTCTACCATATTTTTCCACACTAACTCGTGCAAATCAATACATATATATAGGGGTGGGAACTTTCCCTTCACCGCCCATGTAGGTAAAAATAGGTCACATGCTAATAATAGTTATACACCTTTACAAGAGGATGCACAACATGTAAGTGCTTTACTTATAGACTTCCTATAGTTAACTCTAAGTAGAAATCATATTATTAGCCTAAACTATGCATGATACTTAGTTATCACTTGTTCCCAAAATAAAATTTCATGGACCGCAAGTCTTCATGTCTTTGTGTGCTCAACATGCTAACTCCAAAAATAGCCCTTATCCAAATTCAACTAAGTCCTGCTCCTGGGCGCTCCAATCCTATCAGAGCATCGCACACTTCCACTGCACTATATTTGTGCACCCAATACTTAGGCCATTTATGTCCACTCAAAATTGATCAACTCAACCTTGCAATTCTCGAAATCATTTGTGTAATGAAATAACTTGATACATAACTTGTTATAAGCCCTTTGAGTTAACTTATGAGAGTAAATGGTGGCAGGCCATGTGGTGGCTTGAGGACCCACCATGTGGCATATTTTTTTGATCGTATACCGAAGATAATCGTAATAGTTTATCGAAGACCAAAGAATTGAAACATCAACCCGAGCGCATGATATTATTTTTTCCATGTCGTGACTTGCCAGTTGATCCAGTCTCGTCTAAGGTTGACTTCAACTTTGACTAGCCACCATTTACACATATGAACTCTGTTTTCGACATTCAGATAGTCGTCGGAAATATCTCGGAGTGATCTTCCATACTATAGTGATCCTAGGATATTTAGGGAACAATGTTTCCTCCATATTATCCTCTGTATCACTTGTGCTTCGGTTCACACTTTATTGTTGAGGGTATCCTATACACATGACGCACACTGCACACTGCCTTCATTGTGCACTACACATCACACATCCCCACACATCTTACATACATAAATCATATATCTCACATGCATATACACATCTTATATCATCGTGCATCACGTATTATCTTCTATACATCCTACATTACACATTATATATACTACACAATTTTACACATCTACTTTTATGCACTGCACTCACTACCCGATGACACACTCTAGTCTCATGGTCCATACTGGACTATTGAGGGTATACAAATCAAATGGACCTCATCACACTCACACATTCAACCATTCAACCTTTTTCTCATACGACATTCCTAGATTAGTGATATATGTTATAGGCTACATCATCACTTCTTCTAGCATCCTTTAGTGATATATGCTTTAGGATAAATCATCACTTCTTTCGTTATCTTGTTGTGATATACAATTTAGGCTAAATCATCACGCATTATCATGCCTAATATTTATGTCTCTTATCATCATTACACATTCTTCACATCACATTACACATAGCACATCATTCACACCATTTACCGATGATGCACTCTCGTTTACGGTTCATTCTTGACTACTAAGGGGGTATAAATAAATGAATCTCATTACATATAATTCCATTCACTGGGGGGCACGCAACTCCTATCATTCACTCTACATTTCATTTCATCCATCCAAAACATATTACATATATTGGTTGCATTTAATCTTGCTTACATTTACTTGTACATGTTCATTTTATTACACATGTTAGATACATATCTTATATGTCATTATCTTTATCATATGCACATGTGTATTCATTTTATTTCTAGTTGTGATCACAAATTATACAAGTCCATTACATGCAACATGGATGCTTGGCACAATACCTAGTACTAGTCCCACAATGGCTCTTGGGGCATCCATTTTCATACATTATATGTGTTATTGTTCCATTTTGTACTTAGCACTTTACATTATAATATTATACACGCTTTGACATACTTTTTATCTTTCTAAAATGCTAATGGGTGCTTCATGTGCAACATTTTTTTTGCAGGACTAGTTGCCACCATGGTTATCTATTACATTGTTTGTACTTGTTTGTCATTGTTTGCCATTGTATGTGGGCTTTGCCCTTTGTCTTATGTGCACACTTGTCTAGTTGCGCAGACATTATGACCTTGATTGTCTTGCGACACCATGAGTGGTGTCCCATGTTTGCAACCCACTTTTTGTAGTCTACATTATCTTCTTGTGTGTTTTAGCTTACACATTATTTTTTTAGCTTACACTTTGTCTTATACATGCATGTATGTCTTTTCTTGTACTAACATTTATATCCTAGCCATTTTTTGCATGTGTGTTGGTTTCTACCAAGCACATCCCCTTTCCCCTATAGGGCACGGTTTCAGCTGTTCGTCCTCTTTAGGGCCGCATTCTCCTTCAATTACATCGCATGTGCCCCCAAAGAGGGGGCATCATTTGGGTGAATTAGTCACCCCATACAAAGTATACATATCACAACATGGTACCGATACAACATAGTTCAAGTCTTAGAATCAGACTTGGGTCCTTAGTATAGCGATGTCTTTCTTGGAGTGCATATAACAAGGGGTGGTTACACAATGATTAGGTAAACATAGTCTACAAAATTCATACACAAAGTGGCTTTTACAAGGTAGTTTATCCTTAGCACATGCATTAGTACACATCATCTACAGTGGTGTTTTATTCTATAGAGTAGTTAAAGGATAGAGGATAACACAGACCTTCCTCTCTACACTACTTTTTTCATGGGGTTAGATCAACCAAAAACTAGACAAAGTGTAGAGATCTCTACATTTGGGAAGCAATTAAAGGTTAGAGGATAAATCAAAATTTCCTCCCTACACTTCTTTAGACAGTGGCATGATATTGCCCAAAAAAATCACACTTCATCAACATGATCCTTTCTACACTCTTTCCTCTTCATAGATCAACGCATGTTCCTTTTTCACATTTTCCATAATTTTCTTTTACATACTTCGTTACATGCTTTTTGTACATATACATGCGTATTTGACTACTTGACCATCTTCTCTTTTACATGTCTAACCATATGGGAAGAAAATAGTCGACATCATCAACAACAACATCAACACGATACTAACAACAGGTACATCACACACACATTGGCATATACACACGCATTTCCACCCTAGGTTCATTTTCATCACCTGTTACACTTTATTTTCATCTTTAGTCCCCACGTTCCATCTTTTTATCACTACATGATTTTTCTAGTCCTTGACATGCTTCCTACATCAATCTACATGGATAAGCAGCACGTATATTTATCTACTTTATGTTATCAAGAATTCTTCTCGCCAACATAAAGTGGGGGATATATAGACACAAAATCACGCACTTTGGGTAATCATCTAGTCTCAATCACATAATACTATTTTTATGATTCCTAAATAAGAAAAGTGTTGATTAAACCATGTCTTTAGCCACCTTTCTTTACTTTATGCTTCTACTTCAGTCTTGCTTCTTGACTTGCTTAGTTTGTATGTTTACCTCTCGGCATTTGTCATTCCGGACACTAGTGCCCAACCTGGATGGTATGATTGGTATCGCCAAGCGTCCCCATCCCCTTTCAAAGTGCCCTTGTCCTCTTTGTTCTTTGGTCACACTTTTTGGGCCCTTTCTATCCATTTTAGCATCTTATCTTTTGGTAATCAACATTTTCGGGTTAATTACAAAATTTAAGCAAAGGAATCATATAAATATAAAGTTATGTGATCATAATAAGGGACCAAGCACTAATCATCTACTATCTCCACATAAGGTTGCATCCATTAAAGGCATCTATAGCTCTATTTGCATCCATCTAGCTCCATCAAAAGGGACAAAGGATGGTTCATCTACATCACACTTCATAGGAGGGGAGTCTATTATTTCCATGCACACATTATTTACATTCTACATCTAGTTACTTACTCGCTACTCACAAAGTGCAAGCGGCACAATAAAGAACCTAGGGCACAATTTTACACACACACACACACACACACATAACTACATTGGGTTTAAGATGTAGTGCAACACTCAGTGATAAGTCCATCATTTTGGTAGTTGAGGATAGTCTGACCCCTTCATTTACATCTTTATTTTTTAGGGTTTGATGTTTTGTTTGGGGTTTTCAGTGATTCATTCATTTTGGATTTATAAAGACATTCGGTAGAATTCAACGACATACACGTGACAAAAGGAGAACAAGTGTGAACCTCTTGCGATACCTTAGAGGAGGTTTTTGAGCATCTACGTAGAAAAAGGCACCCACGGGTTCCCTTGTCCTTTTCTAGGTGCCCCAATCCATCAAATCTACCGAATATGCATTTTCCAGCTTACGTGTGATGGTAGTCCATCATTTTTCGGCTTGGTCTCCACTACGACACGTCCAAAACCTCTACAAATGTGCTACGAATTAGCTAACGCTCTCCTAACCCTCTTTGCACATTAAAGTTTCATATTTTTATTGCTTAGTTGCTTGGGTATATTTTATGTATTACATTATTCATTTATTTACTGCAAACTTACATTAGATTATGTTATTATTTCACAATTTAAATTAATTAGTTAGTGCTCCATTAATTTATATATGTGAATAATAATTACATGTGTAATTATTATCAAATAAATATAAGTTAATAAATTAGTAGGTTAGTAAATTGTTATTAGTTGTTATAAACAACAATAATAATTATATGTATTTGGGGATGTGAGTTTCAACAAACTCACATAGGAGGATTGAATTGTTATAGCCACCTCCTATATTTTAGGATGGATATTTTCCTATTTATATGGTTGCTTTGTAATGTGAAGAACATTGGAAATATTGAAGACTCTCTCTCTCTCTCTCTCTCTCTCTCTATGTGTAAAAGGATTTATTCATTTGGTTTCTTGCTATCATTTTTTCGTGCTTTTGATTGAGTGCCCAACCTTGAGAAGAAAGGAAGAAGTGTGGTCTATCATATCAAGAAAGAGACTACAATGAGCTTTATAATCAAAAAATGACCTAAATCAGACTTTTCAACATTATGATCATCTCCTATACGCATTCAAATTTGATTTTTTGAAAGTTGGCTCAGAATCTACGTCATTGTGTTTTTTACAGTGATCGCAAAACAATTTTTCTAAATCACCAACTATTCTAGATAAATCGCTAGTAATTATCTACACCACTGGAAAGATATTGAAATCAGATTTCTTATGCATTTTATGGTTTGTAAAATGGATCTCTGGTTCTCGAGTTATCATTAAAACAGTGAGTTCATATTTTAATTTTTTTTTTTGATATCTTTGTTGATCAATGGAGACATCAGTTGCATCCATAGATAAATTTTATGGAGTTAACTTTCACACTTGGAAAGTAAAGATTCAAATGTAATTGATGAATAAGAATTTGTGGGGAATAGTTAATGGCAAGGAGAAATAACCTATTGATGCTAGAAAGTTGTTAGAATGGAAAACTAGAGATGATAAGGCCAAGGCTATCATAGGACTTGCAATGTCTGATTTTGAACTTCATCATGTTGATCTTGAAAAACCATCTAGGGAAATTTGGGAGCTTTTAAATAAAACCTTTGGTGGAAAATCTGTAAATGTAAAATTTTCTTTAAAATTGCAATTGTTCAAATTTAAGATGAATGATGGTGTAAGTATGTCCAGTCATATAAATGAATTGAGGTCTCTTATGAGACAACTGACAGAGGTGGAAGAAGAAGTTGACAAAGAAGATGCAAAATCTATCTTGTTGAATAGCTTGCCTCGAAATACAACAATGTTGTATTCACTCTTGGTCAGATGCTTACACATTCATTAGATGATATGATATCTGCTCTTCTAGCCAAAGAGAAAAGAACCAAAGAAGATGTAGAAGAAGAAACAACAATGTATGTGAAAAAGAAATATAAAAATTCCTCTAAAAATGAAGGGGAAGTTGAGTGTTTCTATTGCAAGAAAAAGGGGCATACTTCCAAATACTGCAGAAATAGAGCTAGAGATCTACTCAGTGGAAAACTTAAATCAAATGAAGCCAATATAATCATAGAAGAGGAAGAATCTAGAGACAGAGGAAGAACCCATGAATGAAGAATGCAACTATATTTGTGACAATTTTTATTGTAAGTAGGATACTAGAGGCTAGAGGCATCGAGAGGTAGGAGGTCAATCAATAATCTCTCATTAGTTGCCAATGATGGGGCCACATTTTGTTGTGGTGACATTTTTTTGGTGTGATTATTTACTTTCAATTTTTGCAATGTGTTTTCCATCATGTTTTGAGTTCCAATTTCAATGTGTTGTAATGTTCTTGTTTCAATAAGTGGAAATTTCACATTGAGGGGGAACATGATCCAATGTTCCATTTCTAGTTTTTCAGTTTGTAATGTGTGAGCAATTTTCCTATGTTATTCCCGTAATGAGATATTGATGAGGAATGATAATAGTACTTGGCACATCATGATGTGGTTGTAGGTAAACCACTTGAAAACCTTCATTTTTGGTTTGTGGTAAACCACTTTGTAAAACCACCACTTTTGGTTGTTGGTAAACCATATGCAAAACCATCACTTTTTGGTTTGTGGTACTCCACTTTTTAAAACCACCATTCTCGATTCATGGTCAACCGTATGTAAAACCATCTACCGGGTTGTGATCATCCTATGTAAATCACCTATTCATGAAAGGAGGTGCAAGTACAAAGATAGGTTTTCCCCATGTTTGCACTAAGGGGGGAATGCTAGGAAATTACTTGGTTAGTGCTCCATTAGTTTATATGTGTGAATAATAATTACATGTGTAATTATTATCAATTAAATGTAAGTTACAAAATTAGTAGGTTAGTCAATTGTTATTAGTTATAAATAACAACAAAAATTATATGTATTTGGGGATGTGAGTCTCAAAAACTCACGTAGGAGGTTTGAATTGTTATAGCCACCTCCTATATTTTAGGATGGCTATTTTCCTATTTATATGGTTGTTTTGTAATGTGAAGAACATTGGAAATATTGAAGATTATTCATACAAGTCTCATTCTATGATCACACACTCTCTCTCTCTGCAAATCTATTGTATTTTCATCAGTTGGAGACCAAATTTGAGGAAATAGTCTTTACACCTACACCATGGTAAAGGAAAACTATAGATCATTGAACAATATTATTAAATAAGAGAATTACGGTGACTAGATCTAGTACACTTGGCGCCCATGAGTAAGTCTCATAGGCAGGCTAAGGCCAAAAACTCCATTACATTGTTTTAACATGATAGGGAGAAGTTAGAAAGGTTATGAAATCTACTATATGCTTGGAGATTGTATTAGCTTAAGGATTTCAACACCTCTTCAAGGAATCCTATTGTAAATAGACTGAAAACATGGATTCTAAGTGCCCAGATTTTCATTGGGTTTGAAGGAGGGATCAACGCCTTAATAATAACCCATTTTATATATAAAACCCATCAATCTAATATGCATATTTCAAACTAAAAGTTTGATACAAGTTTGGAGGTATGTTGACAAGGATTTGGAGGGAATGTTCCTTGGAAGGCGGGCATACCATCAACAAGTTTCTTGGTATACCACCAAATGCCTTAAATTTTACTCCCATCACCAAAAATCTCTCACCTACCCCCACACTATGTAATTTTATGCACGAGTTAAAATTTTCATTTTATTTTTTATTTTAATATCTCAATTTTCATTTTATGATTTTAATCACTTAAATAATATTAATGGCTATTGTTATTATTATTATTCACACTCAAGAAGAAAATTCCATCATGATTTCTTCGGGGCATGTGTCTACAAGATGACACTCAAGTAACCACAAGTGTCGGGTGAGGCACTTGCAAATCCTCTAAAAGAAGCTTACCACCACCATAAATTTGAACATGTCTCTTTGGTGCATACTAGAATTATTTCTATGACTCTAAAACTCTCATCATCGGTGTCGATGATATTCGTAACACACCCAAACATGAATGGTGAACAACTCATTTTTCCTTTAGTGGGGAAGGGATTCAATGGTGGAAAACCAGTTCGTCAAAATAAGCTTGTACCCCTACCGATCATGTGCAATTGGGTAGGGAAATACAATGACAAGTAATCCTCCCATTTTTATTACTGATAAATATAGTACATTTGATGCATGTTTTTAAGATCTTAGTTCACCCTTTCTATTTGAACATTTTTTTTGGGTGATAAGTAGTACTTTGAAATTTAAATTTGTGCCCAAAATAGTGTGTAAGGTTTTCCAAAACCTCAATGTCATGTGAGTGTCTTGATCCAGAATAATCATGTCAGGAACTCCATGTAAATGAAACATTGTTGAGAAAACCTCTTTTCTAACACTAGCGGATCATCCTTCAAATTCCATATAATGAAGTGGGATATTTTGGTGATTTTTTCCATAACCACCAATATAACATCATGTTTGTTCTTAGACATCATGAACGCTTGAAAAAAAAAACATATTAATAAATTTCTACTTACATTCAAGAGGTTCATGTGGGTACAATAACCTTGTTGGAAGAACATGTTTACCTTTAACTCACTGACACTCCGAACATTTAGAGAAAAACTTGTGGCATCCTTTTTAATACTTGGCCAAAAATACAATTATTTGAGGTCATCCATCATCTTTTTCACACTCGGGTGACCAAAACAAGTAACATTGTGTGCCTCCTCCAATACTAGGGTCCTCAATCCATCAAGGTTAGGTACATATATTTTACCATGGAATATAAGAATCCCATCTCTATTAAACCGGTAACCACATATCTATAATCTTGGCTATCAAAATCAGTGCAGTGCATTTAACCTTCCCATAAAAAGTATCTAAAGATAGCTTACTCAAAACTTGTTGTTGAAAATTCATCCTCACCAATTCCATTGATCTTATATGTCTTCTTCAAAAATATCATCTACAAATATGTTCTCTTTTCCCTTGATATAGCTAGTATAAAAATCATACTCAATAATTTTATCCACTTGTGTGTTCAAGTTAGGTTGATTAAAATATAACCTTGAGTTATTTATTTTAAGTAGAAACAATTTTACCAAAATGAAATACATCCACATTTGTAAGGCATGGTCTATAATTGTGAGTTCAAGCTCATGTGGAACATAATTCAACTCCCCTTGTCTAATATTTTGTGACTTGGAAGCCCCGCTTGATTTTCCTACACCAAAACTCCTCGAAACCTTTACCTAATGTATGTGTGACAATGGAAAACTCTCCATTGAGATTTGTAATTTCCAATATTGGTGTAGATGTCAAATTCTCTTTACAAAGATGGAAATCTCGATCACCAATTTCCATCCATACAAACTTCTTTCCTTTCTTCTGCAATGAAGTGTTATGGCTCGATTCTAGAAATATCTCTATAAACTTCCTATAATATTATGTTAATCCTATGAAAGCTGCAAACTTCATCGAATTTCTAGGTGTAGGCCACTCCATAATATCTTGTATCTTCTGGATCAACTGAAATTCTATCTACTAAAATTATACGGCCTAGATAGTACACTCTTCTCTAAAAGAAAGAGCATTTTGACAACTTGCCAAAAGCTTATGTTGTTGCAATATTTGCAATAATAAGCTGTAAGTGAAGAATGTTCTCTTCTTTTATCTATAAATATATCAATATATCATTAAATAACACCAACAAAAATCCATCAAGGTAGTTTGTGAATACATTATTCATCAATTTCATGAAATATTTCAGTACATTTGTGATTCCAAAAGGAAATATTGTAGACTCATAATGCCCATACCTTGTACAAAAGTTGTTTTCAGTATGTCATTGTCTTTGGTTCTCAATTGATGGTACCCCAATCTCAAAGAAAATTTTAAAAATATGGTTTCCCCTCACATTTGATCAAAAATATCATCAATTTTTGGTAGTGGATACCTATTCTTTAATGTTTATTTATTCAATACCATGTAGTCTATCTAGATTCTAAGTGTTCCATCCTTCTTCTTTACAAAAATAATAGGTGTTCCCAAGACAAAACACTAGTATGAATCAACTCCTTTGATAACAACTCTTGTAATTGTGCTTTCAACTCAAACAACTCAATGGTACTCATTCGATACGGTGCTTTAGACTTAGGTTTTGGTCCTGGAATAATATATATAAACAAATCAAATTATCTATGTGGTTAATCCTCCCATTCCTCATGTAAATTTATGTCAACGCCCACCTTAAATACCCCCTTTCCTCCTCTACCTCTATGTTAATTCCCACATGCATACCCTTATTTCTAGCTTAATAGTTTAATTTAAGTGAAATGCACCATTAAATTGTCTTTCATAGAGTAATTCAATTATTCAACAATTATTAGTGTTTTATGTACTTGAGTCACAATTGTATATGTAAAAAAATTAGTGCGCAAAATGTGAGAAAACAAATAAACTTGATTCCCTAATCTAATCTCCTCATCAATACACTAGATAGACCAATTGATTGAAAAGAGGAGAGAAATTATACCTACACTTACCTACAAGTTACAAAGCTCCTCCTTTGATGTGTTGGATTTTCTCTTGATTGATTGTTGGTTGCTTTAGATGTTGGTGGAGACACATGAGAAACACATCCCCTTGTTCTTACTTGGATTTCTTGATTGATGAAGATGAATTGATTATAGGTGAATGATGGATTGAATGAAGATGGATGATGGATTGATTGGTAAAAATGGAAGAGGTTAGCTACGGATTTATAAGATGGCTCCCATGGAGGATGAGTGCTTAATTTATAGCTGAGGGATGGAGGATTCAATGGCTAAGATGAAGCCATGTTGGATTTGGATCAAGGGTGGAGAATGCATGAGAAGAATGGAGAATTCTAGAATGGATATTTCTAGAATTTGAGAGAAGATTCAATGGAGAGTGGAAGGTTTATTTGAATTTTTAAATGGAGGGAAGTTTAGAGAGGCTTCTAGAAATAGAAGCCTCTAGATTTAGAGGTGGAGCATGTGATTAGGATTATAATTAGGTTAGGTTAAATAAATGTGATTAGGAGTAGGATTACATGGAAAGGCTAGGTGTAGGGATGGGTAGGGTAGGTGGTAGGTAGATGTAGGAATATTAAATTCCTATAAAATGTTGATGAAGGATTATGATGATAATATGGTATAATAAAATATTAATTATGAAAATGGGATATTGTATGACTTAAAATGATTAATGATGAAGTATTGGGATATTTTATAAATGGTTAAAAGGGAAATGTGGTAAAGGGGTTAATAATAATTAGTCTCACAATTAATTATTATGTGGATAGTGATGATGTTGTGGGATAGATTAATCATAATTAATCATGTCGACATTTTAGATGTCTACATTTTCTCCTCTTTGAAGGGTTATTGTGTAGCAATGACCATTCAAAGAAAAAAGGATAAAATATGTTAGGATGGTGATATGATGCCCCCTCGAGGGGTTAGGTGGGGAGGAATGAGGTGGGTAACCACTTGAAAAGAGGAGAGGCCCAAGTTAGTATATGAGAGAGGATTAGAGGATGAGAATATTTGAGGATTCAGAGGATTAGGATTAGAAGATTTGAGGATTTAGAGGATTAGAAGATTTGAGGATTCAGGATTAGGGGATATTAGAGGACTTATAGAATGAGGATTAGAGGATTAGAAGATATTGGATTTTGGAGTAGAGGATGCCCAGTCACCAATATATGACAAGGGTGGAGATTCGGGATTTTTAGATTAGAAGATGCCCCAATCAAATAGTTAGGATTTAGGATTTTAGATTATAAGATGCCCCTAGAGAGGACCAAGTTAGTATAGGAGAGAGGATTAGAGGATGAGAATATTTGAGGATTCAGAGGATTAGGGGATATTAAAGGATTTAGAGAATGAGGATTAGAGGATTAGAGATTAGAGGATTAGAAGATATTGGATTTTAGAGTAGAGGATTCCCCAGTCAACAATGTATGACAAGGGTGGAGATTCAAGATTTTTTGATTAGAGGATGCCCCAATCAAAGGGTTATGATTTTGGTATTTTGGATTATAATATGCCCCAGTTAAGGGGTTAAGAGTGAAGCTTTGGAGTCGAGGATGTTGGATTTGAAGATGTTATATTTTATGATTCATTGGATAAGAAGATATGATGTTGGATGAGAGAATATGTATTGGTTTTTGGATCAATATTGATGATGAGATGAAGTGATGAGAAATATTGTTCGAGAAAATGTTAGAAGATACCTTAGTCAAGGGGTGAGGATTTTGGATTTTAGATGTGAGATGATAAGATTTGGATTTGGATATTGATTAATTGATAAAGGGTTGGTTGGATAGGAGGATGAGGAGTTTAGATGGTGATGAGGATTAGGTGTGGATGATGATAAGAATAAAATATGATGATAGAAGGGGGTGTGCTACCATAAAGAGTCCACATTATCATCATTAGTAGTGTGATTAATGTGGCATAAAGCAAAATGCATCAAGTTATAAAGACCATGATGAATGAGTTTCAAAATTCCTTGTCCTCATATCATTGGACATGTTAATATGAAAAAAATATGGTCCTCATATCATTGGACCGATTAATGCAAAAAATATGGCCCTCATATCATTGGACCATGTAAAAGAAAGAGAGACGAAAGTGGCCTCATATCATCCAAAATGTAAATATAGACAAACAAGCAAACACAAACAAACAAAAAAACACATATTACATTTTTGGATTTTTTTTGTGAATGTTTTGATTTTTGGATGTTTAGATTATTTGATGTTTGATTTGATATTTTGGATTTGGGATTGGGGGAATAGTTGAGATTAGGTAAGATGAAAAGGATTCGGGATGGGATAACTCACGGGGATGGGAAGGGATGTAAAGTGGGATGAAAATTTCTCCTATAAGTCCCAAAGTGTGTTTGGGTAGGATGAAAGGAAAGGATTGAGGGAAATTAGATAGGTTGGATAGGATAGGGATTGATTGATAGGTTAGGATTATATGGGATGTGGGATGGGAAATAGATGTATATGATGAGGGATGCAATATAAGATATGATGGGGGATATAGAAGATGATAAGATATGCCCTCAGGTATAGGAGAGATGGATTGAGGGATAGATGTGGTGTGCCCCCAAGTGTAAAGTAGGGTGACCTATGTGGATGGATGGATGGGTTCGATTTTCCCCCAAGTGTAGGGTAGGATGGGAAGTGAGGGGTATCTAAAATGGATGATGCCCCTAGCAGATGGTAGTAAGGATGCCCCCAATCATGATGATGATAGTTGAAAAGGGACATGAGGAGGATTGGATGAAAAGGAAATGATCATCATCTACCCATAGATGTTTGATCTAAGGGAAAAAGGATGTGGATGTGATGGATGGAAGGAAAATAAAATAGTGATGAACAAAAGATGAGCCTAATGGCACATGTTGTAAGGAAAGATTCAAACTAAAACAAAAGTTTGATCAATTTTTAAACAATACCTAGCAATATGCAAGCCCTATGTCTCTTTGAGATCAAAGTGTGTGTGATTATGGTGGTTAATTGCAGCTTGAAGTGAAGACTTAATGGGTAGTACATGAAGAAAAACTAGCCAATGTATAGGGATTTATTAAGTCAAGTAGGTTGATTGAAGGTGAACGAAAGGTTAAGCCATGCATTACTCCGCTACCACCTGGATGTCCAGAGCCTCGATGGAGATACATCTGATTCTTGTCTCAACATTTTTATACTAATGGCCATGCATCCATATCCTCGGGTAGAGATGCTGGAAACACCCCTAGAGAGAGTCTTGAGGTGGATTTTATTTGATATTTTGATTTTGATATGATTTTTGCTTTTTGATATTTGGATTTTTTTTGCATAAAGAGATTCCACTCTCTTGAGAACTCTCAAGGGGTTAAGAATCACTAGTGGCTTGATGGGGGATGGAAATGAGTGTGGTGATGACATTGGATAGAGTGTCAAAAGATGCACCTAAGGGTATTCACCACAAGTTGATTAAGTGTGTTAAAGTGTGTGGATCTCTAGGAGGACAATTGTGCTTGAATGTTGGAGGTAATGATAGACCAAGGTCACATGGTTGTAGTAGGTACTATTGTCTTACAACATGTGTGAGAAAGTTGATCAAGTATTCAAATGAATGGATTAGAAGAGGATATGAATGGATGTGATGATAAGAATGGATTAGATGAAAAGGGATTTGGATGTTGGATGGAAGGAGGATGGGTGGGAAGGAAAGAACATCTATGCATAGGCAATGAATTATGTGCTCAATCCATTTTTAGGTGTTTGGTATTTGTAGGGGATTAAATGATTTTTGATTGGGTTGAGTGGTTGGGATGGTAGGATCAACAAGAGTAGGGATAGAAATGGATTGTGATGGAGTAGTGGGAGGGACATTGTTAGTGTTAGGTTTATACCCTAAGCCTAAATGACCTATATTTTGATGAAGAGAGATGGGTTCATGAATGCTTTGTTAATGGATGTCTAAGCCTTTGCCTCGATGTTTCATATTAGCGAACATATTTTTGGCTATAGGATATGAATTGGATGGGGAAGATGATGCCATGTGATGGATCATTGTATTTTCCAATCATTTAACTAACAATCTTCTATTAATGTCATTATAAACTGGGGTTGTGTCCTAGGTTGTATGCAATGGAGCTTTACGTAGCCAATTTTCCTATTGGGTCTCTTTTTTGGGGTTGTAATGAGATTTTCCTAAGTTGGTTACTAATATATGAAATCTTAATATAAATCTACAGAATTTAGTTATGCGATGAAATGAAGTTTGAAAGTTGGACTTCTAAATTAAATGGAAATGCACACACAAAATCTGAAAGAACATTTGAAATTGCACACTCATAACTAAGAATCGGTAGAAGTAAAAGCATATGCTAAGTTAAACTTTGTATAAAAGGAAACACATGTTCTGAATATAAATTCCAATAGGAAAATCAAATACATTCAAACTGAGATTGCATGAAACATACTTGAAATAGAGATTGCAGTGAAACTTATCATAAAACTAGATGTGTATGTAAATGTAAACAACCTCATGTCTCCTTGGTCAAGTGGGCCCTTGCTCTCCCTTGGGACAGAGGAAATATCAACATCTTTAGATCCTCAAAATGACGCTTACTTATATTAATTCAAATAAGTTCCATAGCATATCTAGTACATGAAAAGAAGATTTTGAATACCACATGTTATGTATTGCAAAGTATATAAAAATAACAACTACTATCATGTTCTTAAGAAGGTGTATTTATATAGACACAAATAGTTATAGAATTCACCATAATAGGTGGCACTAATATCTCCCACTAATCAACATTAACCAAGACTCATAAATTCCTATAGGACTACTAGAAACAAGTCCCATACTTATAGGTTGATAGGTGGAAAAAGTCTCTTGCTCTCGCATTCCAGCTCCAAACTTGGACTTCTTAATTACATTGGCAATAAACGTTCATTATTTCCCTGCACACATCATCACATTTCCCTCATGAATTTTAGCTTAGTAGGAGGTTATACAATAATCAGGTTGCATGAACAAAAGTAAGGAAAATGCATCAAACTCACTAAGATATAACTATACAAAGCATCCCCATGCATTAGCAAATCATATCTAAATGACAATTTATTAACCATAGGAATGATATAAATGAGCCAAATAATGCACTCATTGCCATGTGGTCATCATGAGACTTAGGGGTTGTAATTTTATCATTTGTTAAGAGGTCGGACTTAACTAAGGATGGGAGATGATATTTTTTGGTTTTTGGTTGGTGAGGGATGTTTGGATGTACGATGAGATTTGGATGGTTGGCGATGTTTGGATGTCGAGTGGGGTTTGGATGATGGGAAATGGTTAGGAATAGGATTGGGATGGAAAGGTGGTGGATAAAGAGGCACAAGGATAAGAATTCCTTAGTTAATGAGATTTTGGACATAAGACCTAAATTACATTCAACTATAGATACACAAATCATGCACTTTGGGTAATTATCTAGTCTTGATTACATACTACTATTCATATGATTCTTAAGTAATAAAATTACTAATTAACCCATGTATTTGGCCACCTTTCTTTACTTTTTTTGTTACTTTCAGTCTTGCACTCTTACTTGCTCAAGTATGCATTTTTACTCTTTTGCATTTGTCATCGTAGACACTAGCTGGGACGTCAAGCCTCATCCCCTTTGTTCACCCTTGTCCTCTTTGTACTTTACTCACACTTTTTGGGTCCTTTATATCCATTTGAGCATCTTATATTTTTGGTATTCAGCATTTTTGGGGTTAATTACGAAATTCAAGTGAAGGAATCATATAAATATAAAGTTATGTGATCATAATAAAGGACTAAACACTAAACACTATCTATCACCACCTAAGGTTACATCCATCAAGGCATCTAAGAGCTCCATTTCATCCATATAGATCCATCACAAGGGACACAAGGGCTGGTTTTCTACATCAAAATTCATAGGAGTGAAGTTCATTCTATTCCATGCACACATTTACTACATTCTACATCTAGCTACTTGTTCACTATTCAAGTGCGACTGACACAAGAATGACCTGGGAATAATTTCGCATACACACACAAAACTACATTATGTCTAAGATGTAATACAACGCTTAGTCATAAGTTCACCATTATTCTGATTGAGACAGTTTGACCCCTTATTTTGCATCTTTCTTTTTTAGGATTTGATGTCTATTTGAGGGTTTTACATGTTCATACACTATTGCAGTTTCGTAAAACCTCTGCGATCTTGGTGCAACCTCCTAGAAGCGATCAAAGGTGAATATAAGTGAACACCTTATGCCACCTTAGAGGAGGTTTTTTGAGCATTTCTACTGAGATCCAAGCACCTAGAAATAGGTCTAGGGCCCCGGTGGGCATTGTCCCCCTGTGCCCCTCTCCAAGTGCCCCGATCTAGCATGTCCCTCTAGTTCTACATTTTTTTGTGCTTGATCGGCACACGACACAATCAAATGCTTTGATGATTTTCTAGTTTTCCAACTTTGTGCATTCTCCAAAACTCTGTGAATCAACTAAATATTTTTATCCTTCCTTTACACCTAGGGTCTTACATTTTAGTGCTTAGTTTACTTATATTTCATATTTAGCTTAATCATTTTGGTGAGCTTGACCACTTTCACACTTAGCATCCTCATTTTTCCTCTATCATGAGTAGTAAAATTCTTCAAATTTCTTTGTCTGATTTATTTAAGATGCATCCCAATTACCAAGTTGTTTTGTAAAAACCTTAAACACCATGTATCTTCCTCAAGATATGCCACCACATGAAATAAGTCCTATTTTCAATCGTATATCTGACAACCCTAGCCTTTTTGATCCTCCATCTAATAAATCCTTGTTGGACTCAATTTGAGATTTACATTCTTTATTCCAAGAGAAATTTGAGGTTATGGAATCCACGAGTACATCTCTCAAATACGAAATCCAACAACTTAAGGACGCTTCTCAAGCTCATGTTTTTTCTCCTTCTACATCCCATCTTCATTCTATGTCTTCTACATGTATTATATCGGTGAGCCTCAAGTCTTTCCATTACCGGAGCCTCTCACGTTTAATCAAAATGCTAAGAAAAATATATTCTTATTGAGCTCCTTAGTCATCAATTGACCACTTTACCATCTACTCATGGTTATACTCCTTATCGTCTTGTAAAATATCAGTGGTCGTCCATATTGCAATTATCATCAAATCAATGGACATAATGACAATGACGGCTATGCATTTTGACAAAAAGAATCAAGCATCTTGATTGCAAGGATTTATCTCATTTTTTACACAACATTCTGTTGTATACCCATCTAAAAATTTTACATCTCAATGGGTTCCTAAAATTGATTCATCTATATATAATGAGCATCATGCCATTGTTTCTAACATTCCCTCTACGGAGAGTCAAGAACAGCCTAAGAAACCACCTCTCAAAATCAATATCACACCTCCTCCTCTCAAGTCATCTATGACATTACCAAGTCAAACTATGCAACCACCTCTCAAAATCATTCCACCTTCTTCTCCTATCAAGTCCTCTGCAATGTCATCAATCCCACCTAAGTTACCACCATTCAATATTCCTTCCCATCCTACTCCACTTCCGTTTCCAATTCATTTTTTCAAAGCAGCTACTCCTTCTATTAATGGTCAAGACACATTTCAAATTCCACCACCATCACATGGTCATGTTGTTGCTTTTACCACACATGCTTCCACCGCTTCACGCCAACTTGGTCTTTGGTAGGTGAATCTTGTCACCTTACCTCTTGATGACACACTTGTGTTCTTATAGTTCTTACATGACTGTTGATGGATATCTTCCAATACAAGAATCCATTTCATTTCCCCACTATATCTATCTTACATATTCATTCCTACATGCATACATTTATCACCATCTTTAGTTATTCATGCATATAATATAATCTCTCATCACTTATCACCAAATACATTCATCATCTAACACACTCATCACCACACACTTGCGGGGGCATCATATAGCCCCCATCTTATAGCACCATCAATTATACTCCATATCAAACACATCACATCTATCCTTTTACATTTATCATATACATCCCCATACATTTGCATCACCATTACCCTATGATGCACTCTTGTGTTATGGTTTGCACTTGACTATTGAGGAAATATTTTACACATGAACCTCACACTTCGCATAATAGAAACTACACATCACACATCTTCAAACATCATGTGATTTTATACATATACAATCTTCCAACTATTCTACATCATCGCACTTTATGCTTTATACACATATACATAGTACACATTCTCATGCAGATTACATTATCATGCATTTTTACAATATATACATCTTGCAATACACACTACACATTTTTCATCACACATTACACATTTTACATGTTACAACCTAGGACGTTTTCTCACCACCACACTTCCTACAAAAATTACGTATCTTACCCACCTACTTATACATGTTGCACTCACTACCCATGACACACTCTAGTCCAATGGTTCATACTGACTGCTGAGGGTCTCATTCAAAAGTGAACCTCACATCATCACACCTACATCATTCTACACTTTGATCTTCACAATCAATCAATCAACCTTTTTTATCACACTATGCGACATTTTTAGCCATCACCTTCTTCACACATATTGTGATATACGCTTTATGCTAAATCATCACCCCTTTCTATCTTTCCCATTCATTCATCTCGTGATATACGCTTTATGCTACATCATCATGCATACTAGCATATTACTCACCCATCTAGTGATATACGCTTTAGACTCGAATTGTCACACATTCGAAATCCATTATCCCTATGTCACATATAATATCATTTGCACTTCATTCTATTCTCGCCTCATCATATCGCATATCTTGGATGCATTTACTTATTACATGTTCATATTATTACGCATGCTAGATAGATATCTTGTATGTCATTATATTTATCATACTCACATGTACATTCACTTTCCTTCTCAGGTTGTGATAGCAGATTATACAAATCTATTACACGTAAAATGGATGTTTTGCAAAGTACCTATTACCTAATATCATAGTGGCTCTGGGGAATCCACTTTCATACACTACAAAGTTCTATTGTTTCATTTTTTTTTTAATAACACACTTCTTTATTAGATTATACACACTTTGAAATTTTTTTTATCTTTCTAATATGCTAATGGGTGCTTCATGTGCAAAATTTGTTTTGCAGGATTATTTGTTTCCATGGTTTCTCGATACACTATTTGCTTTTGCTTGTCATTGTTTGTAGGCTTTGCCTATATCTTGCTTGTGATCTGATTGTTTTGCGGCCACTACGAACTTTATTTTCTTGTGACATCATGAGTGATGTCCCATGTTTGTAACCCTCTTTTGTGTTCTACATTGTCTCTGATTACATCTTAGCTTATACATTGTCTACTAGCTTACATTTTACATGATTATTTATCTTTGCTTGTACTAACTCTTGTTTCCTATCCACTTTATTTTCATGTGCCTTTGTTTTTACTAAGCACATTCCCTTCCCCTACAGGCATGGTTTCATCATAGTGGTCGGTCTTCCTTTGGGCCGCATACTCCTTGATGGCATTCGCATACACCCTAAACAAGGGGGTATCATTTGTGTGAATAGTCATCCCATACAACATATACACAACACGATACTGATACAAAATAGTTTTCACTTTCAGACAAGGCTTAGAATCAAACTTGGGTCCTTAGCACAACGACCTAACCTAGATTCCTAAAACCAGGGGGAAATACAACATCCTTTCTTAGATACCTAAAACCAGGGGGTAGTTACACAATGATTGGTAGTTCAACACAATCTATAGAAATCCATACAAAATAGATTTAACAGGCTAGATAATCCTTAGCACATGCATTTATACACACCATCTACAAGTGGTGTTCTACATAGCGGGAAGAAGTTAAAGGTTGGAGGATGACACTAGACTATTCTCCCTACACTTCTTCCATTTCATTGGCATGAGATCACCCGAAAAACTTGCACATCAACATCATCTATAGGATCCTTTCTACACCCCTTTCCTCATCATGGATTAGGTGCACATGTTCCTTTTTCACACTTTCAACATTTTTACATACTTTCCTTACTTTTATCATATACATGTGTATTTGACTACTTGTTGGCTTCTCTTTTGTAGGTCCATCCATATGGGAAGTGATAGTCAACATCAATGTCATATACACCACAACGTACATCAACATCGACATCAACAATGAGTAAATCTTGAAATTTATACATGTGTTTCCACCCTAGGCTCATTTTCATCATCTTTTTTGCACTTCCTCATCTTTAGCACCCACACTTCACTTTTTATATCATTCCATGCTTTTTCTAGTCCCTCAACATGCTTTACTACATTGATCTACATGGTTATCAGGTACGCATCTCTATCTACTTTATGTTACCGAGATTTCTGCTCACCAACATAAAGTTGGGGAAAATGTAGACACACAATCACATACTTTGGGTAATTATCTAGTCCTGATTACATACTACTATTCATATGATTCCTATGTAAGAATAGTACTAATTAACCCATGTATTTGGCCACCTTTGTTTACTTTCCATTGTTCTTTCTAGTCTTTCACCCTTACTTTCTTAGTCTGCATTTTTACTCTTCCACATTTTTCATCCGGACATCAATGCCCATCCGAACACCAATGCCAGGTGCCCTCATACCCTCTAGGTGGCCTTGTCCCCTTTGTACTTTAATCACACTTTTTGGGTCCTTTCTAGCCATTTGAACATCTTATCTCTTTGGTATTCATCCTTTTCAGGGTTGATACAAAATTCAAGCAAAGGAATCATATAAATATAAAGTTATGTGATCATAATAAAGGACCAAGCACTAAGCACTATCTATCACCACCTAAGGTTACATCCATCAAGGAATCTAAGAGATCCATTGCATCCATCTAGCTCCATCACAAGGGACACAAGGGTTGGTTTTCTACATCACACTTCATAGGAGGGAAGTTCATTCTATTCCATGCACACATTTACTACATTCTACATCTAGCTACTTGTTCGTTATCCAAGTGTGACTAGCACAAGAGAAACCTAGGACATAATTCACACACACACACACAAAACTACATTGGGTCTGATATGTAGTACAATGATTAGTTGTAAGTTCACCATTGTGATAGCCGAGAGGATCGACCCCTCATTTGCATCTTTCTTTTTTAAGATTTGATGTTTATTTGAGGGTTTTTGGAGGGGTTCATACTTTATTGCACGTTTACAAAGTGACCTTGGAGATCTTGGTGTGACCTCAGAGCGATCAAAGGAAACTAAAGGTGAACACCTCGTGACACCTTAGAGGAGGTTTTATGATCATTTCCATAGACCTAGGCACCAAGAAACAGGTCCAAGGCACCCGAGGGCACCCATGTCCCTCTCCAGGCACCCTAGTCTAGAATATTCCTCTAGTTATACATTTTATGTGCTCCAGTGGAGCAATGGTATACGCTTTACATTTTCCTATTTTCAAACTCAAAGTGCATTCTCTAGAAATTTGCAAATCAACTAAGTCTTTTTATCCTTCCTTTGCACCTAGTGTTTTACATTCTAGTGCTTAGTTTACTTCAAGGTAAATTGATGTACCTAATTTATCATTCATTTGATGTAATCTTTCATTCAAATTAGGCTCATATATTTCATATTTATCTTAATCGAAATTATTGATCTAATGTCCATGGGTGTAATGGAATTCATAATAATAGTGTTCTCGATACCAAGATGGTTTATGAAGGTTTTGATTACGTGATTTCATTGGGGGATGGATGATCATGTTGAAGGTTTTTTAGGCGATGGAAGATGGTGGTTAAGGATTCTCCTAAAGGAGTCAAGTGGTTTGGGTTAAATAGTGTTGGGGGAGTAGGAAGTAAAGGTGGAGGATTATGAGATGTTTTGGTTGAGTTGGATTATATTGTTATGGGTGTAGAAGATGGATGGGATAAATTAGGCTTAGGGGCTGAAGTGGATGATTTAGGCTTGGAGGCCAAAGTAGATTTGGGGATTTTGGATTGGTTAGAGTATGTGGTTTTGAGGTAGATGGTTAGAGTATGGGGTTTTGAGGGGATGAACATGATATGGGGGTCACAATAGATTTGGGTGATGTTGGAGATGAAGGAGATTTTAGAGGTGGGTGTGGTGTAGGAACCACATTAGATTTTTCGATTTAGAGGGGGATGAAGGTGGCATATGAACCTCATTAGATAGGGTAGGATATGGGGTGGGGAGAGGATTGGGATTGGATTTGTGAGGTTTAGGCGTTGGTAAATTAGGATTCGTGTTATATGTCTTAGAAGCGGGGGTGGTGGAGATGAAATAGGATTAGAGGATATGATAGTGTTGGGTTTAGGTGATGAAGTGGTTAAGATAGGATTATATGTGGATGAAGAGGATGAGGGTGGCATAGAGCCACATTAGATGGTTTAGGATTGGGGGTAGAAGGGGATGAGGGTGACTTAGGAGTCATGGTGGATGAGATAATTTTGATAGGATTGGGCATAGGTGATGGAAGGGATGAAATAAGCTTAGAGGTTGAATTTGATGGTGGATTAGGGGATGTGGGACTATCTAGGAGAAATTTTATAGGATTTTATTGGGGTGATGAAGATGATGAGGATGGAGGAATAAGATGAGATGTGGGGATAATAATTTTATGTTAAGTTGTTGGGATTATTGTGGATATATGAATGGGACTTGATGATAAGTTTTATGATAATTGGTTTTAGGATTAGAGGTTTTGGATATCGGTGCATGAATTTTGAAGGGAGGAAGGTGTGGGTCATGATGATTGATAAGGGATTTGGAGGTTGGGTTTTGGGATGGTTGTGTGGGATTGAGATGGGTTCCTAGGTTAGCAAGGACATAAAGGAGGTCCTCTTGGTCTAGGTCAAAGTTAGTGAGGTGGTCAAAGTCGATGTAATTGGCTTGTGGGGATAGTGGTTTATGTTGTTTAGGTCGAGGTGTGGATTGAGATGATTTGGGTTCCTCAAGGAGGAGGTCAATGGGGTGAGGGGTAGGGATCATAGAAAGGGGAAATTGTGGATGGGTTTGGTTGATAGATGATAGTTTAGGGGGTGATTAATTGATTGAAGATTGAAGATTGGATATTTTTGATTAAGTTTTTGAATGGTTTTTAGGATGTTAGGATTGACATGGGATGGTTGATTTGGATGAAAAGGAGTGGATTGGTTGAGGTAGGATGTTAAATTTGAAATTTGTTTGTTAAGGTATTGGATGGTGTGTGGGAATTCATGGTCAAAGTGAGATGGTTGAATTTTATGGGTGGGGGATGAAATAGCTTGGTTTATATATTTAGAGAAAAGGTAGGAGTTTAGATGTTGGTTTGGAGAGGAAGGGATTGGGGATAAAAGGCCATGGTTAGATAAGATTGTGTGGGGGATTAGTTTTGGATTAGGATGGTTGATTAAGGATATTGTTGGGATTTGGGTTGGGAATGTGTGATTAAGATTGATTAATTACGATGATGTTTGATTGAATTTTTTTAAGTGATAAGATGGTTAAGGGTGTTCAAAAGCACATAGAAAACATGCAACACAAACTTTAGTTAGTCAAGTGGGATTGTAATCAAGCTATAACATGTTTTCAATACCGCACACCAATGATGGTGCCACAATTAGATCTCCACCTATGTGTCGATGTGGGTTCAGCTAGCGAGTGATCTTAGGGAGTGTGGTCTCCTTTCACTATAGCTTGATATGCGGCCAAATGATTTTGTAGTCTAGGATGTATGAGATCACTAGGGAGTCCCTAATATACCTTGTGGTACATGGGGCACAAGTTTGTGTTACAAATATGTTATAAAAGGCCTAGGTTTTGGGATGTGGAATCCCATCACTTCACGTCGCTCTTAAAACAAGCAAGTGCTTAGCCAATAATGACAATTTTCCTTGAATTTATATACCCCGCCGGAACACGGGGTGTGTCTACGTGTGTGGAGGTGAATCCCATGGTCACGAGACCCCTAAGACTATGGTAAGTGTGTGGATGTCACTTCCATGTCACATTACCCTCTAAAAATAAAAAATGGAAGGATTACTAGCCGCTTTTGAACCTTAAGATGTGAGAGAAGAGCATACATGGTGTCATCTTCGAGGTAAAAACAAGTAGTAACACATAACCCAAAAATATGATAGACACAAGATAATAAAAATTAATAATAAATTTTATATAATGGGGCCTTTCAAAAAGAGGACCTGCAAAACAAAGGATTAGTAGTTTGTTTGTTTATACCCCAATATTCTTGGACCGCTCAAGCTGCAAAAAAATATGGTTAGTAGATTTTCAATTTATTAATCAAGATCCTGCAACCACAAACATTAGGAAAAAAGCAAAATGAGTATTAAAATTGGTGGAGTTTCCCTTGTCCCTGCAATATTTCTATAAAAATATAATGTTAAACCCTATAAAACACCACCAAAACATAAAAATTGTGATTAAATTGATTAGTATCAATGTACATTTGTATTAAAACAAAAGTGCTAATTGACATAACGAAAGTGCTATTTCAAATCAAAAGTGCCAAAGTATAACAAAAGCGTTATTCCGAGAACAAAATCGTTATTATAGAATAAAAGTGTTAATATATAAGCAAAAGTGTTAAAACAAGTAGCATAAGCGCTAATATATAATAATAAATGCCAAAATAGAAATAGACAATATTAATAGACTTCAATTTTAAAGTCTAAACATAGGCACTCGATATATAGAAAAAGGTGTTAATTAAAATATAAACACGTCAAAGTTTGAACAAAAGCATTGAACGGACAAGACAAGTCAAAGAACAAAAGCGCTAAAATACTAACAAACATGTTGAAGTATAGACAAAATTATTAAAGTGTGAACAAACGTGTTGATCCTGCACATAATGAAGGTAGAAGACAAAAGCACTAAAGTTTATACAAAAGCACAAAAAGTATAGAAAAAGTGATAAAGTGTAAACAAACGTGCTGATCTTGGATAGAATGAAGTGGAAGACAAAAGCACTAAAGTTTATACAAAAGTGCTGGGGTTTTACAAAATCACCAAAGTGTATCCCTACAACTAGAGAAGTTATTATACCTTACAAAAGTGTTGTTTCAGGTCATAGGCACCACTTCTTTTGTATAGGCACCGAATGACAAAAGTCAAAGGCACTTTGAAATAGAAAACATCTTCAAAAATTCAAAATTTTAGGGTGTTGATCATAACGAAATTTTTCAAATTTGAGAAGCTTGTTCTTAATATGAAATATTATTAAAAACAAAAAATATTTTGGGGGTAAGCCCCACGGTGGGTGCCAAAATGTATATGTTAAAAATATTAGTGTGCAAAATGTGAGAAAACAAAGAAACTTGCTTCCCTAATCTAATCTCCTCAACAATACACCAGATAGAGCAATGGATTGAAAGGAGGAGAGAAATTATACCTACACTTACCTACAAGTTACAAAAATCCTCCTTTGATGTGTTGGATTTTCTCTTGATTGATTGTTGGTTGCTTCAGATGTTGGTAGAGACACACAAGCAACACCTCCCCTTGTTCTTGTTTGGATTGCTTGATTGATGAAGATGAATTGATTTTAGGTGAATGATGGATTGATTGAAGATGGATGATGGATTGATTGGTAAAAAAGGAAAAGGTTAGATATGGATATCTAAGATGGCTCCCATGGAGGATGAGTGATTAATTTATAGTTAATGAATGGACGATTCAATGACTAAGATGAAGCCATGTTGGATTTGGATCAAGGGTGGAGAATACATGAGAAGGATGGAGAATTATAGAATTTGAGAGAAGATTCAATGGAGAGTGGAAGGTTTATTTGAATTTTTAAATAGAGGGAAGTTTAGAGAGCCTTCTAGAAATAAAATCCTCTAGATTTAGAGGTGGAGCATGTGATTAGGATTAGGATTAGGATTAGGTTAGGTAAGATAAATGTGATTAAGAGTAGGATATCATGGAAAGGCTAGGTGTAGGGATGGGTAGGTTAGGTGGTAGGTAGATGTAGGAATATTAAATTCCTATAAAATGTTAATAAGTATTATGATGATAATATGGTATGATAAAAGATTAATGATGAAAATGGAACATTGTATGAATTAAAATGATTAATGATGAAATGTTGGGATATTTGATAAATTATTAAAAGGGGAAATGTGATAAATGGATTAATAATAATTAATCTTGCGATTAATTATTATGTGGATAGTGATGATATTGTGGGACAAATTAGTCATACTTAATCATGTCGACATTTTAAATGTCTATAACTATACACCATAGTGATACCATGGCGTGCTTGAATTTTGGAGTAACATGAAACCTTTGCATTTTGTTTCCCATGAAAAATATCACACCTTTTCAATAATTACCTCACATTCTTCCATTGACAGGTGTTCTTATTATGGCCTTCAACCTCACAATCAACATACCATAACCTAATTAAGCTAAATGTAATATGCATCCTAATTTGAATGCAAGGTTGTCGTAAATAAATGATAATTTAAGTATATAAATTACACTTAAGTAAACTAAGAAATAAATAATGAAACCCTAATGTGAAAAGAAGGGTAAGATGCCTTAGCTAGTTTGCCAAGTTCTAGAAAGTACACAAAGATGGAACATAGCGAAATGTGAAGCACTGACCGTCGCACTTGAGCTCAAAAAATTATAGATATGGAGGAGGCTAGACTGGGATGCCTGGATGGGGAAAATGGTTCCCGTGGGTGCCCTAGGACTACTTATAGGTGCTCGGGTCTTTGAAAATTCTCAAAAACCTGAATTATTAGGGTCACATGATGTTCTCTAATATTCACCTTCTATCATTATAGATTCACGCAATGATCATTGGAGTCGCTAGAAACCTGAAACAAAGAATAGACCTACAAAACCCTCAAATAGACATCAAATCCTAAAAAGAAAGATGTAAAATGAGGGGTCAGACTGTCCTCGAGATATCAAAATGATAGACTTACAATGAGCATTGCACTACATCTCAAACCCAATGTAGTTGTGTGTGTGTGTGTGTGTGTGTGTGTGTTTGGAATTGTTCCCTAGTTTGCTCTTGTGTTAATTACACGTTGATAACAAACAAGTAGTTAGATTTAGAATGCAATAAATGTGTGCATGGAATAGAATGAACTCCCTCCTATGAAGTGTGATTCAAAACCAACCCTTATGTCCCTTGTGATGGAGCTAGATGGATGAAATAAAGCTCTTAGATGCCTTGATGGATGCAACCTTAGGTGGTGATAGATAGTGCTTAGTTCTTGGTCCTTTATTATGATCACATAACTTTATATTTATATGATTCCTTCACTTGAATTTCATAATTAACCCTAAAAAGGATGACTAACAAAAATATAAGATGCTCAAATGGATAGAAAGGACCCAAAAAGTGAGAGTAAAGTACAAAGGGTACATGAGTTCCTAGAGTGGATGAGGGCACACGACATTGGTGTCCATGCTTGGCACTAGTGTTCGGGATGAAAAATGTCAAAGTGTAAAAAGGAAGACTGAGCAAGTAAGAGTGTAAGACTAAAAGTAGAAATAGAAAGAAAAGAAAGGTGGCCAAAGATATGGGTTGATTAGTACTTTTCTTACTTAGGAATCACATGAATAATGTTATGTAATCAAGACTAGATAATTACCCAAAGTGCATGATTGTGTGTCTACATTTACCCCCACTTTATGTTGGTGAGCGGAAAGCTTGGTAACATAAAGTAGATAGAGATGCATACCTAATAACCATGTAGATCGATGTAGAAAGCATGTCGAGGGACTAGAAAAAGTGTGGAGTGATAAAAATGTGAAGTGTGGATGCTAAGGAGGAAAAAGTGTAAAAGCGATGATGAAAATGAACCTAGGGTAGAAGAGCATGTTTATATGTCATGATGTACATGTTGTTGATGTCAATGTGTGTGAAGATGTTTGTTGATGTTGACTACCACTTCCCATACAGACGAACCTGCAAAAGAGAAGCCAATAAGTAGTCAAATATGCATGTATATGATCAAAATATGTAAAAAGGTGTGTAAGAAAAGTATGTAAATGTTGGAATTGAAAAAGAAACATGTGCACTGATCCATGATGAGAAAAGGGGTGTAGAAAGGATCATGTAGATGATGTCAATGTGTGATTTTTTGGGTGATCTCACACCAAAGTGTAATGGAAGAAATGTAGGGAGAACTATCTAGTGTCATCTGCCAACCTTTAACTATTTCTCGCTATGTAAAAACTACTACAGATGGTGTGTATGAGCTAAGGACCATCTGCCCTATAAAATCTATTGTGTATGGAGTTTTGTAGACTGTGTTGAACTACCAATCGTTGTATAAATGTCCTCGGTCTCGTGCATCTAGGAAAGACCATTGTATTTCCCCATGGTATCCAAATTGATTCTCCCTTGCAAGCCGAGTAAAATCACAGATTAGCAAGACACTGAGAGACAAACATATCATATTATGAGTCATTTTGTAGCCAGGTAGGGGATTCATCTGACTCTTTTTCACTCGAGCATGGAGAAATGGATAGCAACTTCATTAAGGATTTTATCTATCCTCATTGCTTTAGGTCGTGCCTTTGACCAGGGTGAGAGGACCCATTTTGTAACCTCTATTGGTGAAGGAGAATGAAGATATCCTTCTTTGCACAAATTTGAAAGGAGACCCTGAGAAAATATGATCAATGCACCACAATTTAACTCTCATGAGTTGTCACTTCTAAATAATGGTGATATTTTCTAAACAAGGCTAAAGGTTACTAAAGACATTATGGAATCCTAATTGCTTATGCATATTTTGGTAGTATAATTTATACATTTGTGGACATATAGGGAAAATAGGGGTAGTTCAGGTGGGATTCATTATTTTTGAATAATTTTGGTGGGAGATTAAGCAGGATAAAATTGATTATGCCAGATCTTTGAGAACCTTCACAACATTTGGAAAACTAAATGATAGAATGTTTTAGAATAGCTAAAATATTCCTTCAACAGAAGGTGTGCATCAATGGAGGCCTAGATTTTCACAGTTTCACACAATCTCCAAGAATTTAACATGAAGGCTCAAGCTAAAGACTCAATTAAACATTAAGATACCCCGGTTCCTCACACCTAAGATACACTCAAAGGCTTACAGACAATCTTTATCAACAATGACAATAAAGTGATTTTAAATTGTTTATCTCATTACAAGATGAAGGCTCTTCTCGTAATGAAATTGCAAATGCCACTAAACTATCACAAGGACAAGATCCTATGTGATTCGGAGGGACTTTAACACAAGATTGCAATAGGAATAAGAAAAACTACTTGCAGACATTCTGAAATAAAGTAGACACAAATTTTCCCAAGATTGACATAGATTAATTCAAATTTGATTAGATTCATTAGCAAGGGAAAGTTTCTTTGAAGCAGTTTTAGATATTTTCAATGGCTATACACTCATAACCAAATTGAAGTGATCAAGTGATCAAAATATAAAACATAGGCAATCCTTTTTACCCTTAAGGCAACACCTTTTTCATCCTTTTCTCCTGCAACCTCCATCATTTCATCCTTTTCCCATTCTTTCCTCTGCAACTCTGTTCTGCATCCAACTTCTCTAGTAATTCACATTTTTACAAGTGCCTAAGAAATTCCAACTTCAAAATATCAACCTTAACAATCCTTGGAATCACAAATTTAAGCTTTAAATCCATTCAATTGCACTTTGCAGACAAAAACGACAAGGGGCTTTATCAAAAATGATGAAAAATAATGTGTATTGGCATCTCCAGAGTCTTGGAGCAAAAATGGGGGAAAAATCAGATGTAATGCACAACAACCATTGATTGTTCCCCTTCTTAGCTTTATATTAGAGCCATCCACATGTTTCCTTAGTGTAACTGCAAAGGATAAGTATAGAGGAAAGCTTCCAAACAAGCACGGGCCTTCCACATGCCCTAGGCCCAAGAAAATCACCTTTTGGAATTTGAAAAGTCTCAGTATAAAAAGGAGCCAACATAAGCCTCCACGTGTCTCAATGGCACACTTTTGATATGGTGCCAAAAAGTGGAGGCCCCAAAAAAGTGCAAGCTCACCATGTGTCTCAGTCTGGTAGAGTTGTTGAAAAAATTTAAGGACCAGTAGAAGGCGCCATATGTTTAGGGTCCGAGATAGTCTTCCTTGGCTGTTGAAAATTCCAAGCAAGGGTAAAGTGAGTGGAAACTTCCACATGTCCCCATGGTGCTCTTTCAACAACAAAATTCAAGGGTAGGTCCCCAAATAGGCGCGGGCCCTCCACGTTTCCCAGGCCTTAGAAAGTTACTCAAAAATTTTAAGTATAAAGAGGAGCCGACGGAAGCCTCCACGTGTCTCCCTGGCACAACTTTGAGATGGTTCCCAAAAGTGGAGACCCCAAACAAGCGTGGGCTCACCATGTGTCTCCTTGGTGCAATTGCTAAGGTAGGACCCAGAGGTGGATCCTCAAATGAGTGCTAACCCTCCACATGTCCATGTTCTAATAAAGCTACACCAGCTGCATGAAAAAAATGTCTAAGTTTGGGCAGGGCCAACGAAAACCTCCACGTGTGTCTCTGGCGCAACTCCAAAGGTCAAACCAAGAGGAAAATTTTTAGATGAGTTCAAGCCCTCCATGTGGACAAGACTTGAATTGAAGCGGGCCTTAGTGTTTTAAAGTGCCCTATTAAGCCATATCCAATCAGAAAGGACCACGTTTCCACAAATTCTGAGATATAAATTGATGGGGAAAACACACCCATCAAACTATAAAATGCAGGGAAATCACCATTTGCGCCCGGAAATGAATCTTTCTTTAAGGACAAATAATTTGGAAATGATATAAGGCCCAAATGTGGCACAACTTTAAGATGGTGCCCAAAAGTGGAGACCCCAAACAAGCGTGGGCTCACCACGTGTCTCCTTGGTGCAACTGCTAAGGTAGGACCCAAAGGCGGATCCTCAAATGAGTGCCGACCCTCCATGTGTCCATGCTTTGATAAAACTACACCGTATGCATGAAAAAAATGTCTAAGTCTGGGTATGGCCAGTGGAAACCTCCACGTGTCTCCTTGGCGCAACTCCAAAGGTCAAACCAAGAGGAAATTTTTTAGATGAGCACAAGCCCTCCACGTGGACAAGACTTGAGTTGAAGTGGGCCTTAGAGTTTCAAAGTGCCCCACTGAGCCACATCCAATTAGAAAGGACCACGTTTCCACAGATGTTGAGATATAAATTGACGGGGAAAACACACCCGTCAAACTATAAAATGCAGGGAAATCACCATTTGCGCCCAGAAATGAATCTTTCTTTAAGGAAAAATAATTTGGAAATGATATAAGGCCCAAATGTGATCCACCGAGCCACATCTAATAGAAAGGACCATGTTTCTATAGATATTGGGACAAAAATTGACAGGGAAACAAAACATGTCCATGCTTTGATAAAGCTACACCGTATGCATGAAAAAATGTCTAAATGCAGGTATATTGGAGGAAACCTCCACGTGTCTCCTGGCGCAACTCCAAAGGTCAAACCAAGAGAAAAATTTTTAGATGAGCACAAGCCCTCCACATGGACAAGACTTGAGTTGAAGTGGGCCTTAGAGTTTCAAAGTGCCCCGCCGAGCCACATCCAATCAGAAAGGACCACGTTTCCACAAATGCTGAGATATAAATTGACGGGAAAACACACCACAAACTATAAATGCGCGGGGAAATCACCATTTGCGCCTGTAAATGAATCTTTCTTTAAGGAAAAAGAATTTGGAAATGATATAAGGCCCAAATGTGATCCACTGAGCCACATCTAATAGAAAGGACCATGTTTCCATAGATATTGGGACAAAAATTGACAGGGAAACAAAACATGACTGTGGAAAAAAGGAAGGGAAAAAACCCGAATTTACACCCAAGTTACAAATTCTTTCACATGGACAGAGGAACGGAAACAAATTATGGACTTAATGTGATCCTCAACCAAAGGAAAGGACTAATCATGGAAACCAAATGAAGGACAAATCTTTCACGCATCAACATGGGGAGATAGAAAATATGACAGAGCCGTAAACTGAAGAATTTCAAGGAAAAATGGGGCAAGATCAAATTAAGCACCAACAGGGAGAACTGTTTGGTGTCATCCGCCAACCTTTAACTATTTCTTGCTATGTAAAAAACCACTACGTGAGATGGTGTGTGTGTGTGCTAAGGACCATATTCCCTGTAAAATCCGTTGTGTATGGAGTTTTGTAGACTGTGTTGAACTACCAATCATTGTATAAGCTGTCCTCTGGTCTCGGACATCTAGAAAAGACCACTATATTTCCCCATGGTCTCGGGCATCCAGAAAGGTAGCTATGTTAATGACCCAAGTCTGATTCTCGAGCCCTACAAACTATGTTTAACTAGTACCATGTTGTGTATAACATTGTATGGGGTGACTAATTCACCAAAATGATGCCCCCTCATTTGGGGTGCATGCGACATCACTGAAGGAGTGTGCGGTCCCAAAAGAGGACCTACCATTGTGTTAAAATTGTGCCTTATAGGGGAAGGGAATATGCTTAGTAGAAACCAAGGAGACACATAAAAATTGCCTAGAAAAACAAGTGCTAGTACAAACAAAGAAAAACAATCATGTAAAAGATGAAATGTAATCTAAGCATACAATGTATAAGATAAGATGCAAGCAAAATACAATGTAGACCATAAAAATTAGGTTTTGAACATGGGACATCACTCATGATGTCATAATACAATCAAATTCAGTAGTAGCCGCAAGCAATCAAAGAACAAGCAAGACATAGTGCAAAGCCCACAAACAATGCCAATCAAAAGTAAGCAAACAATGTAACAAACAACCATGGAAGTAAATAGTCCTACAAAAAATGTTGCACATGAAACACTCATTAGCATGTTAGAAAGATAAAAGTATGTCAAAGTGTGTATAATCTAATAAAGTAACATGTTATGAAACAAAATGAAACAATAACACATGTAACATGCGAAAGTGGATGCCCCAGGAGCCGTTATGGGATTGGTAATAGGTGTTGTGCCAAACATCCATGCTGCATGTAATGGATCTGTAGAATCTACAATCACAACTATAAAGGAAAGTGAATGCACATGTGTGTATGATAAAATATAATGACATACAAACTATCTATCTAGCATGTGTAATAAGATGTGCATGTAACAAGTAAATGTAGGCAAGCCTAAATGAGGCTAAGATATGTAATATGTTTTGGATGAGATGGAATGGAATTCATTATGAATGATAGGGCAACATGTCCTCGATTGGATGTGTATGTATGTAATGTGGTTCATTTGTTTATTCCCCCTCAATAATCAAGAATGAACCATAAACAATAGTGAGTCATCGGGAAATGGTTTAAGTGATGTGTTGTATGTAGAAAGGGTGATGAATAAAGTGATGATATTACATGCGACATAGGGATGATTTTATTGAATGTGTGATGATTTAGCCTAAAGTGTATATATCACTAGATGGGTGAATAAGATGTTGGCAAGCGTGATGATGTAGCCTAAGGCATATATCATGAAATGGATGAATATGATGATGGTATAAAACATGATGATGTAGTACAAAGCATATATCATGAAATATATGTAGGTGATGATAGAAAATGTGATGATGTAGCAAAAATCATATATCACAAAATGTATGAAGAGGATGGTAGAAAATGTGATGATGTAGCACAAAGTGTATATCACGAAATGTGTGAAGAAGGCACTAGCTAGTAATGTCACATGATAAGATGATTGAAGGATGGAACATGTGAGTTTGATGAGGTCCATTTGATATGTATACCCTCAACAGTCAAGTATGGACCATGGGACTAGAGTGCATCATCAAGTAATGATCACAACACATATAATCAAATGAGTAAGATGCATAATATGTGTAGTAGATGTGGTGATGAGGAAATGTCATAGTCTGTAATGTAATATGTATAAATATAAATGTGGATGATGTAAAATGTATAAGAATGTAGGGTGGTGAATGTGTACTATGTATAAGTGTATAAAGCACAAAGTGTGATGATGCATAGTGGATTGAAGATTGTATATGTAAAAAAGTGTATGATGTGTGAAGATGTGAAATGTGTAGTGTCGACTGTGCAATGTGTGAGGTTCATGTGTATAGTATGCCCTCAACAATCAAGTGTGAACCATAGCACAAGAGTGCATCATAGGGTAATGACAATGCTAACATGTGTAAAGATGTATATGTGAGAAGGTGGATGTGTGATAAGGTGAATGTAAGATGTGTGTTGATATTAGGGGGAAGAAATAAATGTGATGCCCCCCAGTCTATAACGATTAGGAAAATCAAGTGTCATTGTTTAAAATATCATCATCGTCTCCTAATCTACACCGACCGAGGTAGCGTTGGAGAATTGATAGGCAACAATATGAGGAGGATCATATAGAGAGCCATTGCAACACAAAGTGTACACGGTCATTACATATTCTTCATCGGTGAAAGGTGATGGAGATTTTGAGAATGTCCAGGATATGAATCACTGCCAATAGAAATATGCCAAATGGAATGGGAAAAGTGATGGAAGTGTGATTGGAGACTAAAGTGCCTCCAATATAGTTAATCCAAAATTGGTCGAGTGTCAATGGAGAAGTGTGGAAACTACGTGCAAAAAATATTGCTAAATGAAAAACACACGAGACCATAGACGCACCGTAATGTGTAAATAACCATGATAAATATGAGGTGAGTGAGGAGGTGGTAAAATATCATTAAGTGTCAATCCAAGCCTAGATAATCTGTCATATGTGTAAATAGTATCAGAACAAGTATGATCCACTGGAATATGATGCCAATAAGATTTATTGATTAATAACATGCATGTGAAAGGAGGTGGTGTAGATGCCGACTACTGCAGAGAGGGTGAAACAACGTCTATAAAGTGTGAACATACTCTTGATAGAGTACCATAACATTCATAGAGGGAGGGGACTTGAAGTTTTATTCACCAATGCCATCGACAACAAAAGTGTCATTAAAATAGGATTCATCTACATTCATAGGAATGACATTGAGTTTTCCTAATGCTTCATCAATAAGTTCAACATGATCAACATCGTCGTTAGAGTAAATCTGTGTTTGCATTATCATGTTTTAAAATAGTATCAAGTATGTTGGTAGGCGAGGCACTACATGTAATAGGAGTGTTGGCAAACTAATCGTAGTTTGTATAGGAGCAAACCTCGTGGGTGTAATGATGGTAGTATTGTGAGTAGAAATAACTAGAGTGCTTGGAGTGGTGGAAGAAGAAGATTGTAGAAGAACTAGAATGACCTACGTCATATGTATCAATACTACTATATGGAATAAGTTGTGTAGGAGGAATAGGAATAATAATAACAGTGGTCTATGAGAAAAATTTGAAGGGTTCAAGATCTGCAATAATAGTATGTTCATATCCATCATGCAAGAATTTGATGCATTGGTGTATAGTAGATGGGACCGCTTGCATTGCATGAATCCAAGGTCTACTTAGTAATATGTTGAATTGCAATGAAGCATCTATAATGTAGAAGTCGGTGAGGATAGTCTTAGGCCCAACTCTAATATGTAATGAAATAGTTCCTAGGCATGTGTGAGTAGTTGAATCATATCCCGAATAAGAGTAGAATTCTTAGAAATTAGATTATCGTTAATGCCCATTTGTTTTAGAAGGGAATAAGTGAAAATGTTTACAACCGATCCATTATCAATAAGCACATGTTTAATGCAAGTGGTGCTGATAACAACCATGATAAGTAATGGCGCACGCGGATTGTCTTTAGAAAATGGGGATATGTCCTCATTAGTGAATGATATAGCACATGGATTTTTTTGAGAGAATGAATAAGGTGCTTGAAGGCTACCATAGAATTATCACTTTCTATATATAAAAACAAAGGGTAGCCTCTAATGTTTGACAAAAATCTAGCGCATTGCGTAATAAGTCATAGAGAGAGATTTTAGCTAGCGTATTCTTAAGTTGTTTAATGATATCATAGCCCTTAGAAGTAGTCGAAGGAGCTGAAGAAGTGATAGGTGGTGGGATAAAACCGGTGGAACCATAGGAGGACGAGTGTGGAAAGTAGTTACCACATTGATATAAGGATCAACTTGAGGCGTAATAAAGTGGGGAGGATATTGGTGCGAACTTGCATAAAATCAACATCGGTAGTAACTATTCTTGTTACTTTAGTTGGTGCGAAAGAAGGATAGGACGATTGAGTCATGACTTGATAAGGTGAAGACATATTCAAAAGGGAGGGTTTGATCGGTCGGGTTCACCAAAATGATTAAGCTAAAATGTAATATGCAACCTAATTTGAATGCAATATTGTAGTAAATAAATGATAAATTAAGTATAGCAATTACACTCAAGTAAACTAAGCAATAAATAATGAAACCATAATGTGCAAAGAAGGGTAAGATGCCTTAGCTGATTTGTCGAGTTCTAGAAAGTGCACAGAGCTGGAAAACAAAGAAATGTGAAGCACTAACCATCGCACTGGAGCTCAAAAAATTGTAGATCTAGAGAAGGAGGCCGGATTGGGCGCTGAGAGGGACACGGCGCCGTGGGCACCCTAGGACTGTTTTCGGGTGCTGTGTCTACAAAAATTCTCGAAACTTGAATTCTCGGGGTTGCAAGATGTTCGTTGATATTCTTCTTTTGTTCGCTAAAAATTCGCACACCGATTATTGGAGTCGTTGGAAACACTGGAACAAAGAATAAACCTGTAAAACCCTAGAATAAACATCAAATCCTAAAAATAAAGATGGAAAATGAGGGGTCGAATTGTTCTCATATGCCACACTCGATGGACTTACAATGTTGAGCACTAAATTACATATCAGACCTAATGTAGTTCTATGTGTGTGTGTGCGAATTATGCCCTAAGTTGCTCTTGTGCCATTCATGCATGGATAACGAGCAAGTAGCTAGATGTAATGTAGTAAATGTGTGCATGGAATAGAATGAACTTCCCTCCTATGAAGTGTGATGCTAAAAACCATCCCTTGTGTCCCTTGTGATGGATCTAGATGGATGCAATTAAGCTCTTAGATGCCTTAATGGATGCAACCTTAGGTGGTGATAGATAGTGTTTAGTGCTTGGTACTTTATTATGATCACATAACTTTATATTTATATGATTCCTTCACTTGAATTTCGTAATTAACCCCAAAAATTCCAAATACCAAAAAGATAAGATGCTCAAATGGCAGAAAGGACCCAAAAAGTGAGATTAAAGTACAAAGGGGACATGAGCACCCGAAGAGAGACGAGGGCACCTAACGCGATGTCCGGGTGGGTGCTAGTGTACGGAGATGAAAAATGCCGAAGAGTAAAAAGGAAGAATGAGCAAATAAGAGTGCAAGACTAAAAGTAACAATAGAAAGAAAAGAAAGGTGGTCAAAGACATGGGTTGGTTAGTATTTTTCTTACTTAGGAATCAAATGAATAGTAGTATGTAATCATGACTAAATATTTATCCAAAGTGCATGATTTTGTGTCTACATAGCTTGCTATATTACTCGTGTGTATTGTTAGTTGTTAGCATTTGTAATTGGGATTCCATACTAGAGATTTGGGATTTTAAGAATGGGATTACTCTTGTGTCCACACTTCTTACTACTTTGGATCTAAGTGTGGCTCCACAAGGTGTTCATAGATAACACTCTTGAAAATGGCAAAGGAATACCTCCCATGAAAATCTAAGCATGTTACATGGGGTGCAACTCACATGATAGTTTCAAAAACAAGGTATTAAACCTTACATCATATGTGGGCATGCTCTATGAGAATCCTTGCTTGATCTATTTTAATAGAGAAATGATTAGTTGCATGAAAACTCTAGAATATCAAACTTCTTTAAAAATTCTTTTTTAGCTAGGTGTAGTGACTCAAATTTGGAAATCTATCCTTTGAAAATGTTGATCTTGACATTGCATGCTTGCATGCATAAATACACTCTCCTCACTCATGTTTAACACACCTTAATAGATCTTTGAGTATGTTATTATATTTTCACTCATCTATGTCGTCAATTCATGAGCTTTTATAACATAAAATACATCTAAAAATAGTTATTCTCTTACCCAAAAATCAAAGCTTGTGTTTTTTCCTTCGGATCAAAACCACCAATTTGGGGCATTTCGTAGAATTTTACATCCTAATCCTATTGTATGGTTTTGGGTGACACATTTTACAATAAAATATTTAATTGCATAGTCTTTTTATGGTCTAATATTCCCCTTGTTTGACCTTTCACGACATAACAATCATTGAAATCCTATATAAGAAAATCAATCATACCTCATTTAGGGACCTGGCACTTTATGTTCTCCTCAAGTTAAAGAAAGCATAAAAGGCACTCTTTACTCCCTAAAAACAAAGTAACTGATGCAAATCCATTAGGGCAACACCCTCCATAGGTTTGAATTCTCTTATTAAGCTTAGGGGTCTCCATCTTCTCTCCACATGCACGCAAAGTGATCCTTCCCAAGTATTCAAGAAAGTGTAAAACTCAAGCAATGTATTATCAAAGCACGATTGTCAAATTATGATTACACTATGGTAGATATTATATGCGAGGAGAACAACATGTGGTCTGATCCTCTTTGAAGTAGTAGTGACATTGGTGGTGCACAAGGGTGACCACAACCCACCTAATATTATTTTGCAGGAACTCAATCTTCCACTATGAGGGTTTGAGCCAAATTATAGAAACTTTCCAAATCGAGCAAAGAAGACCAACATACAATGACACTCATTTCCAGGAAAATGAAGTAAAGATAAATTTATAGGATCCAGATCTATGTAGATCTAAGATCGTATAAAAGGGCCATGACCGTACCGACAATATTGACCTACTTAGACGGTTTTGACCAAGTGTAGTTTCAGGTGTGCAAGTCTCAAAACTAATCATTTCAAGTTCTATATCATCTTATTCTTGTATTCAAATCACTCAAAATCTCCCAAATCCTCACAAGATCATCCAAGTGTAATTTCTTCTTTTGTTTTGATAGTTATTAGATCAATAGTCACTTTGTAAAGCATTGTTCTAATTTGGGAAATTAATTTTGGAAGTTAATTAAATTAAAATAGCCTCCTGTTGCAATATTTCATCCTTTTATGTATGTTAGGAACACAATAAATATTAAAGGGAATGAAATAATATATTCACAATTAAAGTGAAATTGTTTGTGAACTGAATCCCTAATCGAGCATCGTAGTCCTAACCCTAGTGGCCCTAGGTTTTATTTAATATTTAAGTCTAATTTGTTGGCATCTATTTTTATCATAGTTTCACCTTCACATATGCATCTATTAATCATTCTAACCCTAGCTATATCCCTAGCTTATATCAAGATCTAGATGATTTTGCTATGGTTTCTCAATTTGGCCATTTAGAAACATATGAGGATGATGTTCATGAGCCCCAATATCCTGTTGTTGATCTATTTTCTAATGTTATCCTCACTCTTCAAAATGACCTTGCTCAGTGGTCATGGCTCTAATACTAATTTTGATAATCTTCCACATGATCTTATTGAATATTTGGTCTAATAAATGTGGAAATTATTACATGATCATCCCAATAATATTGACATCCTTATATATGCTGCTAGAGATCAACTTAAACATGTTTATATTGGAGCATCCAATATACCCACATTAGTTGTGCTTACTTCTTTAGGTACGTCTAGCATACCCATGAAAAATGTGTCTATGCCTCTTTTTACATCCACTATTGCTACTACATATCCTATCTATCATCATACTAGCTCACATGCATCTTCATCTAGCACATAGGCTCTTGAATCCCTTGTTCACTCTCTCCAAGCACAAATTTTACAATTACAACAAGGTGTCTCTCATACTTCTAATGTTATGGACTCTTCTCAATTACTACATAACCCACTTGCACCTGATGTTGTCTCATACCCTTTTCCTATTGGTTTCACTGCACCTAAGATTCCTATCTATGATGGAAAGGGTGATCCACAAGAACATCTTTAATCTTTTCATGTTTCCTACTTTGATTATGCATCTAATGATATATTGTTTACCAAGATATTCCCTAAGATCCTTAAGGAATTTGTGTTGCAATGGTTCTATAATATCCCTACTCACTCTATGTGTTCATTTACTACATTGGCAAGATAAATTATTGGCACAATTTTCCATCAATATCAAGGATAAGTTATCTTACACACAAATGTCCCAAATCAAAAATATCGAAGCGTATATCAATTATTATGTCTTATGTTATCACACAATTCTTACTAAAATGAGAAATATATTAGGTGACATTGAGTTGTAAGAACTTTTTGTTCAATTTTTCTTCCTCCCTTGCAAGAATCAGTCATATTCGAGAAAGTTTTAATATTTCAACCATCACTTTCGTACTCGAAGGAGCGTGAAGATAAGCTCTTATATGTGAATAACCTCAAGTTTGTTGCTAGTACCTCTAATTATTCCAATTCCAAGTTTCAAAGAATGTATACATTCAAAATAAATTATCATGACCCTAAGGTTTCTTCCAAATACACTATCAATGTTTTTGCTCAACCTACTAAGCTTCAATTACATCCTGCAAGATGATAATTTACACAACTACCTTTTCCTTCGTGCATGGTTTTCAAGAAATTACTTGAATGTAATCTCGTGTCTCTTACTTAAGATCAATATACATAAGCCCAAAGTAAGAGATTTGATGCTAATGCCTATTGTGATTATCATAGATGCATTGGTCACTCTACTGATCATTGTCTTAAGCTACGACACATCATTTAGGACCTTATTGATACTAGTGCAATTGAATGGGATGAGCTCGTTGAATATTATAAGCCTATTAATAATAATGCTAAGTAGAAAATATTCAATGATCCTCTTCCTAAGTATGTTAATGATCCATCTACCTTGGAAGTTCATAACACACATCATGCGGTGCCACCACCACCTTCTTATGATCACCCATTGGATGTTATGATTGGTACTATCTCTAGCATATCATATTCTACACCGATATTTCTTTTGATGATTATGATATAGATGCTACACTTGTCTCTAATATATTATTTATTCTAGTTTCTATTCATCATATTCCTATTCAGGGTGTTTTGGTTACCCCACATCATGCGAGATAACATCTTTGCATGACCCTTACTTCAATCTCTTGGTATTTCTTTTGAGAGTCTTTCACTTGATTTGATCCACATTTTAGACGTATTACACTTCCAATCACCATTGGCTCCACCATTACACATACTTCATTCTTAGTTACCAAATCTATCACTACTGGTGTGTTGCATTTAGGTCTCCCTTAGCTACATGTTATATGGTTGTCCATCTATCATTCATTAGTACATCAAGTTTATTAGTCATCAACAAGTTGTTACTATATGAGGTATTCCTTTTAGGGATTTATCTCCTCGTGTGCCTCAATCCTCTATAGCTTCCACCATGCCTCCTAGTGTATCTATAAACATACCTATTATTTCCCACACTCCTTTACATCGCACTAGTCCTCCTAAGTATCATACTAGGCCTTCGGTTACACACATTACTTCACATCACTCTAGGTCTCTTGATGGGCATTTAGTTGCACATGTCACATTATATAGTTCGGGGCCTCTAAGTTCCCACATAGGCCTTCCCATGTGCACATTATCCCTCATAGCTTCACAGCCTCATCCTATCTTACACAAATATTTTAGCTTTGCGCCTTGTAGTAATGCTTCTCATTTCTCTTCTATGAGTTCACATTCTTATAGTCCACCCCGTAGATACGACACATTGCATTCTCCTCAATGTTCTATCATTTCTAGTTCTCCTCATAGGCCTTTTTTGCAACATACATTACCACCACGGTTCCACTGTACTTGGGTCACATTCTTTGACACATTTGAGGCTTGACCCTTTATCATCTTCTAGAATGTCTTCACCTCCTCTCAAAGGGTCCTTTTGGGTTAGTTCTCATGTTATCCCCCTTTCTACCCATTGATACACTTATACACTTGAAACTCAATTTGTACACACACACAACTCTCTCTCTCTCTCTCTCTCTCTCTCACTCTCTCTCTCTCTCTCTCACACACACACACACACACACACACACACACACACACACACACAAGGGGTTAATCATGATTCCCATTATTTAGCCACATAATTTTTATATATTCCCCTCCATAGGGGCATTCTTGGATCTCCCTTCCTTCCCTTAGGAGAATAGGTTTTCATCTATGCCCTCATGGAGGGCCTAAAAACTCAAAAACATTCAAATATTTGCAAAAATTCAAAATCATGACCTTCTTTTTATAGCATTCATTGTTTACACTTCATGTTATACATGTTTTTAATCCATTCGTTTGATTGATAGGATTTATTTTTTTGCACGCATGCATTCGCATGGTATATTGAGCATGATGCAAGACATAAGTAGAGTAGTATATGATGATAGATGATAACTCCGCCCTTTACCTAGAATGATAAACTCTAGGGAATATTCCTTTTACATACTAGATCTAGGTGTTATATTCATATTATAGTTCCTTTCTTTTCTCATTATACTTAATTACATATTTATCTCATGTATTTTATATATTTTAGAGTAACATAACTAACACATGTGTCTTGTGCAACATTTATAATTATCTGCTAGCGCTTTCATATAACATATATCATATGTTCATTTTGCTATGTTTTCTTTTCATACATGTTTGATGGTTGTGTGTGTGTATACTTGTTATTTTCTATGATTATGGTGTAAGGGCCTTAATTGTCTTATGACACCGCTGGTGTCTTATTTTTGCGGCGTAATACCTAGTGTGTGGTTGCACATCTCTTGTTCGCATGCTCATGAACCTTGATTGTCTTGCGACATCAAGGGTGTACATGTTTGTAGGAATTATTTCCTTTTGTGTGACATCAATTTCCATTGTATGCACTTGTATTCTACTAAAACATCATTTTCTATTGATGTTACTATCATTTTTGTTGCATTGAAACTACTTTATTATCACAATTTTTGTTCTTATTGTTGTTGTTTTATACCATAGTTTCTACCATGTACATCCCATCTTTCATGTGTCGTTTCTTCTTGGTGGCCACCAAATAAAATACTTAGAGATTATCTATACGTTATCAATATCTCAACTATGAGTATACATCTTTCCTTTTGAGCTGCACACTCAAATTATTCATCGCACACACTTCAAAAGTGGGGACAATCATCTAAGGATCTATTCTACATTTATGGTAGACACAAACATCTCTTTGGGTACATACGTATGTAGCGACGTGCATAAATGCCTCAAAATTAGGTTTAAATGGATACAATCAACAAAAACTATAAAGGGTCAAGACCTCACAAAATGGTCAAGACCTCACATAATGGTCAAGACCATATGGATGGTTCGACCTTACCATATGATTTTTTTCAAAGGGAAATTTCTCTATTTCTATCAACATTTTCATATTTTCATCATTATTACAACATTTCCATATGGATTCTTGTTCGGATTAACTCACTTAGCTTGGCACAGTTTTGGGGCATCAAGTGTTTCATTATCTCTCCCTCCATAGTTACAAATTTGGGATTATATCCATTTGTAGTGGTATAGATTATGGGTTATGGAAGGCATTGAAGCAACTAAGTTCTTTATGGCTAGGTTTCCTCTTTGCAATTTAGGGAAGATATCAAAGTTGTTGAAACGGGTTTGATATGTGTTCTTCTTCCTTGGCGGGGTTCTTTGGCTCCTCTTTTTGGTTCTTATTTTCAACATTCATGTGTTGGGTTGGTACACCTAGCACATCAACCTCTCCTTCAGCACAATTGGGGACTGATCACCCCCAATCCTTCATCAAAGTTTAGAATCTCCAAAACATAAGAACGAAAGCACATTCCCTCCGCAAGACAAATAGGTGTATTCCTCCCTTGTTTTTCATATCTTTTGGAATTTCTTGTTGCACATTTATTTAGAGTAATTTCATTACATGTTGAGTTAAAGTCCGGTTTCATATTTTGGCATTGACTACATTGTTTGGAGTGTGCTAACACCAACACAATGAGACACTACATAACTAAGTTATTACAAGAAAAGACAAAGTGTTTCTACACACTTAGGTATCTTTTTCTTTAAGCATGCAATTTTCATTTCATACTTAAAGGGAGGAAATGTAGTCACTCATATTTGGCAATATATCCTTTGACAGATTTGATCTTAACCTCGCACACTTGCATGCATGGATACACTCTCCTCACTCTTTCTTAACACACCTCGATAACTCTTCAAGTATGTTCTTATCTTTGCACTCATCTCTATCATCAATTATTGAGATTTAATAGCATAAAATGCATCTAAAAATAGTTATCCTTTGACCCAAAAAAACCAAACTTTGGTTTTTCCCTTTAGGTCAAAATTGCAACTATAGATCAATTTGTAGAATTCTACATCCTAACCTTATTGTATGGATTTGGATGGACACATTGTGCACTCAAAATTTCAATTACATCATATTCCTATGGTATAATATTCCTCCCTTTGTCTACCTTTCACGACATAACAATCATCAAAATCATATATAAGAAAGTTAATCATACCTAATTTAGGGATCTGACACTATATGTTCTCCTCAAGTTAAAGAAAGCACAAAAGACACTCTCTACTCCCTAAACAATGAAGTAACTGTTGAAAATAAATTAGATAAACACCCTCTATAGGTTTAAAGTCTCCTACCAGGTCTAGGGGTCTCCATCTTCTCTCCACATGCATGAAAAGTGACCCTTTCCAAGGATCTAATCAAGTGTGAAACTCAAGTAATGCATTGTCAAGGCATGATTGTAAAATTTTGATTGCATTATGGTAGATATCACATGCTAGGAGAACAAAGTGTGGTTTAAGCCCTCTTTAGATTAGTGGTGATGTCGGTGGTGCACATGGCTGCCCAAAACCCACCTGAATTTGTTTTGTAGGAACTCCATCATGCACTATGAAGGTTTGAGTGTAATTACGAGACTTTCAAAAGGAAATGAGTGAAGGACATTGGCATATAATGACACTCATTTCCAAGAAGGAAATGCAAATATAAAGTTATAGGATCCATATCTAAGCAGGTCCAAGTCTGTACATAAGGGTCATGACAAAACAAATGGTTTTGACCTAGTTGTACAATTTTGACTAGGTGTAGTTTTAGGTGCCGCCTCAAAGAAATAAAGTATTATCACATAAGTCATCGACTCACATAGATTCACACATGCCTATTCACTTTGGAAACATAGGCATATAACATGATGCCACACTTTTCCCAATACACACCCAAATGAATACTAGACCAATAACACTGACCACAAGAAACGAATCCCATGACTTTATGTCGATGCCAAATGAACAACTTTTAGTAATGACCCAACAAACCACAAAACACATCATTACTTTAAATGTATTTTAGTTACGATTAAACATTCCAAGAACATTATTATGTAAGCATAATTTTCTCCCTTTTTCCACCTACATGTTCTGAAAATTGTTTCACAATTCACTTATTGTTCAACCATTTAATTTTTTTTCTCTTTACCCTTATGACAATCTTCATAACTTACATAAGTATTTTCCATATTTCAAATTCATATACAAAATTCTAATTCTCTCATTCTTATGTTAAGATTGTGCTTCCCAAAATGCTTATTTAATGTTTAGAATTTAACCTTGCTACACAAGTGAACCTAACGTGATGTCAAGATGAAATCTTGGGATTAAGGAAGACATAGATTGAAATAGCTTTTTTCCCAAGAACATCCATCGATCACGGAATAGTTATTTCGCTACCATTATTATTATAGTTCAATAACTTGTTGAATTCCAAATTTATATATATATATATCTTTTGTTTTCTCGAAGTTTGGTCACACCAAGGCAATTTATATTCTTTGTAACACATGAAGATGTTTAAATTAAGTCATAAGGACTCCTAGTGACATTATTCCTAACCTCAAATTTTGGTTTTACTCTCATATGATTTACTTTTGCATCGCACTAGGGTCTCATTATTACTATCATTTTAAACATAAGAGTTACGAAAGTACTTGTCTGACATATTAAAGAAGCACATGGTTAAGCTTAATTCTAGTTTCACCAGGGCTTCAATCTCTATTATAGGTGTGATTAAGGTTAAAATGTATTTACCCTATAATCCTTTCGTGAAAGATCAAGGCACTAAATTTTCACAAGCCCAAGACAAGACATTTATCTACGAGGGACAAAAGGGTTCACTAATGAGAATGCAAGACATAGAACAACTATATCACGATCTTCATTTAGGTCGTTTGGATCCAACAGGGATTTCATTCACTGATGAAGTTAATTTCTAGATCTAATTTCGTAAGGCCGGAAATCCAATAGGATACAAGGGAGTAATATCTCTACCTACTCCACAGATGGGAAGGTTACACCGCTTAGTCATTCCTTCTAACAAGGACTCATAAGGTGACTTCCAAGGTGGTCTTCACCACTCAGCCTGGTGTCGGACCTGAAGAGAGGACATTCTTCTCGCGATTACCAAAACTAGAAGGAAACCGCATACTCTGGATAAAGTTGGACCATGTCATTCCTAAAATATGGGTTCACGACAATGTCGCTAAACCTAATGACTATGATGGTAAACTCCAACTAGGGGTTTTATTTACCTAACCTAGGAGGTCTCATCGAGTGCAAAGTTTAAGTTCGTTCTACGGTTTAAATTTCTTATATGGTAAAAAAGGATCACACATGCAGGAAAGTTATGCATGAATATTTTATTAAGGTTGAGTGTTCCCATTAAAAACTCTTTATTATGTTTGCAAGGTAAGAAGATAACCCAAGTAATTAATTTAATCATTTATTGAATACTGAGAAAGTACTACAATATATTAACTTCAATTTCAATTTACTATATATAAATCAAACCCTTTTTCCATACACAACTAAGAATCAAATTGAACCGGTGATTAGATGCACATTTCCTAAGATATCCCTAAAACTAGCATCTCATACATATTAACAAATTTCAATTATAACTTTTTTAGTAACAAGAGACTACATTAGACAGTTATTCATTTTACAATGACCTATAAAAATTTTACAATAATAATAATTAAATTACACATCACCTTTTTCGTCGTCATTCTTCCATCCTGCAAAACCCACGTGAGCATGATATCAACGATAAATCGCTGGCATGGCATCCACCCTAATCAATCATAATTATCATTTTTCAGTTTCCCATTTACATCTGACAATAATTACAATTTGCAATCGAAATAAAAAGGTCTAGAAACATGTATTCATTGCATTTCATTTTTCTTCATTTTGTAACCTAGGAGAGAGAAAGAGAAGGGAAGAGAGAGAAAACACCATTTTGTCAAAAGTTCTAATACACACAAAAAGTTTCATTATAGTGTTTTAAATAGTTATTTACATGTGTTAAATGTTTTCAGGGTGATTTGGCAACCCTACGAGGTCCGCAACTTTCTATTCTTACATTTTCTCACTAGCTACAAAACGTTCAAAACGGGCTCGGAGGCTAAGAAACTACTTCCAAAGGTTATCTTCCGATGAGCATGCACACCATGATTAACTTTCTATGTGTCCCTAGATATACCAAGAGTTCATAGAAATTGATGGAATTGAAAAAGAGTGAACGGTTTGTGTTTGGTGGTTAGTTTTCTAGGGCCACTGGTCGTAGTTCACCCAGTTGTAAAATGACAAAAGTTAGCTCGAGGGCCCAGAAAACCACGTCCAAAATGACGTTTGATGGAGGAGAAGCATGCAATGAGACATCTCCTACTAGTTCCCCTATATAAAGAGAATTCATCAGAGTCGACGGGACTGAGAACTAGAGAACCATTTTTAAATGGCAACAAGTTTTTTGGAGCGACAAGATGAAATTGGACCAGTTTGACCTCACAAACTGCGACCGAGGCCTACAAAATGGCTTCGCCAAACTATCCCGAAAAGTGCTCTTTCCTATACTGAATGTTCCATGCATTTTCTAGTATAAACACTAGAGGTTTGCGAAGACGGAAGTAATTTCTCCTTTCAGGTTTCAAATGGTGGTTCAAAATGAAAGCCAACTTTCTAGTTTTAACAACTTTCTACTGTTGTAAACCAGTGTAACAGGGCTCCTATAAGAGCGTCAAAAGGATGTCATATGTTCATTTTGGGTCAAACCAAAGGTCAAGGTGACTCCTCGTATACCAAGGTACACGAATGAAACTTCACATCTCGTTTCCAGAGTTGTGAAGGGTACTTAGTGAGTCTCTCAAAAAATTGCAAAATTTAACTATTTAAAACAAGGAGAAGGTCAACTTTATCAATGGGGAGTCAAATTCATCTGGTCGATAAAATGATATTGGAGCGATCAAGAAGGGTAAGAGTTTTCTAAATCATCTCGAAGTGAGGGTGATAGTTCATGGTTTAAAGTAGACGAGTTATAATGACTTCGAGAGTTACGACACGACACTTTATTGTTTTTGCAATGAGTTGAAGGGACATTTAACTGTATTAAAAATCCTAATAATTTAAAATTCTATTTAGTTGCAAAAGAGAACTAAAACATGAGAATTATGAGAGGTAAGGGAAGAAGAACCATGCCTGGAGAATGAAGTCGGTCAAAGCCACAGGCTTTGGTTCAACATCTTGCTTGGGCACTTCATCAACCAGTTCACGAGCATCCTCAGCTCCACCACATACAGCTCGGATCAACCTCCAGTTGCATTGCACACCAAAAAAAACATCTTGTTTTCTATGCCTTGAAGTTTTCCATTCTCAGAGTAAGTAAGTTGCTTGTGCATTTCTAAAACCTTTTAAACAGATCCATTATGTGCATATTTCTTGCATGAAATTTTATCACAGCATTCACATAAGGCTTTTTCATTTCTTTGAGGAACATTTTTGTCAATGCTTCACATTGCTTTTTTCTAAGTCAACATATTTGCATACTTAAAGCAACTAAGCATTTACAACTCAACAATGCCAAATCCCAGCCATATCCACCACTTGACTTTTAAGGCACTCACCCAATTTAACACCCTCAACCAAATTTCTGGGATATACTTAGCAATGGCTTACGATGGTCAGTCTGGTATGTGTTCCATAAGACACATCTCTTTGAGGCATTTGAAAACAACCATGCCTTTTAACACCCATTTTTTTTATCATATCTCTACTATCATGGATGTCCAGAACCACATACATTTCCATTTTGGCACAAACACTAAGGATGTTGGAATTGCATTGTCAAATAGTTTTATGCCCTTTTTTTCACATTTTTTGCATGCATATGCTGCCATCATGGCATTCCATGAGACAAACATTTTAAAGATATTATTCCCATGATGCTTTTGATGGATGTCCATGCCATTTTTTAAAGCTCCCATTTTGACAAATGCATATTTTGGAAAAGGCACAACATTATCTTTGTAATGCATTTGCAAACCACATTTCTTTCAAATGCATTTTGCTTGAAGTTTCTAAGCTTCCTTTTCAACAAACCATTTTTTGTGCATATCCATCCATCATGGCATTCCATGAGAACCACATTTTTTGAGGCATTTTTGAAAAATAGTTCACATGCTTCCACATTTTTTTACATCCATGTATTGCTAGGCAATGTAATGTGAAAATAAAAAAAATTTCGAAAATTTTTTTTTTTTTTTTGCATGCATCCATACCATGCATTCTAGGGAACATTTGCATTAAAACATTTGCAAACAGAAAAAAAATTTGAAAAAAAACTCCTTCTCCATTTTGCTCATTTTCCACATGTGCAGTGTGTGCGCGGCAGCACTGGGAAAATGCTAAAAATGGTTGTGGAGTCATCTTTTGCTTTTACATGAATCAAATGCATTTGCTTGAAATTTTCAAGGCCTCTTCAACAAACTCATTTTTGAATGTAAAAATCCCTGCCCAAAAACCAGCCGCCCCAATCCCCTCCTAACCATTGCATTCAAACCAAAAAAAACAAAACCCCATTTTTTTTTTTTTTTTTGCCTTCCTCCACTTTGCCCTAATCCCCTTTTACGGGATTTCATTTATTTATTTTTAATTCCTTTTAAATTTATTTATCTATTTATTTTTTTGTTTGTTTTAATCTAAAAACATCATAAAACCCTAAAACGAAGTAAAAAATAATAAAATATAACTTAAAGTCAATCCATTATTCATAATAAAAACAAAATTTAATTAATAAAATAATAATCAAGTCAACATGATATGAGTTATAATAGTATTATAAACATTATTTTAATAATTTTATGGCTTAATAATGATAATAATTATTAATCCTATTAATGTCGATGACCCGACAAACTCAAAGAGCCGAGAACCAAATTTTCCTTTAACCTGGATAAGTCATCCATGACGCTACGAGGTCCATAGTTTGGGGTGTCGACAATGACCCGAAAGGAAAGAAGGAGAGGGAAGGTGAAAAATCTTCACTGCGACTAGACATGGACAAGGTCAACAACGGTCAACGAAAGCACACACACACAGTCTCCTAGGCTTAGCAACAAGGTCGTCATGCCAGGGACTGGGGAACATCAAATGGGGCATTACATCCTCCTCCCCTTAAGAAAGCATCATCCTCGATGTGACATACAATGAAGAAGGAGAAATGGTAAACAACAAGGAACGAATAAGGTGAAGGCACGCTGCTAAGGTTAAGATTTCAGACACAAAAGCATGGTCATGGGGTGGCCCTAGGAACAATTGGTAGAAATTTCAACTTTCAAGGTTCTGTGAAGATTGGCAGTTCTCTCTTATTCGTTATTTCATTAATCTCTTTCCATTAACATTATTCTTAATTCAAGTCCTTTAAAATTTCATTTTTTTATAAAATTTTAGTTTATTCATTCCTGTGGGTTCCCATCATGAACTATAGTCACAACACCCTACTAGGGTCATACACAACACTAAAATTTTCACAAGCATACTTTTACATACTTTCATGACCATATCACATCACAAGGGTTTCACCAAACCATGGAATGACAACAAGTAGACCACATAACAATTAATTTCCAACAATTACGTCCTAGACATAGATCTAGTACACACATATGACTAACAAAAAAATCAACACGTTGATACATATACAACGGGTATCACAAGACCCAAAAAATCCATGACTGCACCAACATAGTGCCAAGACAATATCCAATAGTCCATACCAACCAAGAGGAGAGTCAAGCCTCATACATAACAAGGTGTCAAAAAGACTCACAAGAGGTACACATAACTCACTATACCAATCTCCACACATCACAAGGCATCACGAAACAACTCCAGATATCTCCAAAAGTACCAGGTAAAACTCCATATACCTCCCAAAGCATCACCAGATAATCTCCATATACCTCCCAAGAGGAAGAAACATAGTGCCAAAACCAAGTCGGGTCACTCAACCATAGAGCCCCATCAAGAATATCAGGTCACTCAACCATAGAGTGCCATAAAGAATAACAGGTCACTCAACCATAGAGGCCCGTCTCCTTTCTCCTTTTAAATGAGGCCGGGTCACCCTATGGCCCTAGGCACATAGAGCCCCGTCACCCCCAAACCCAAGTGACATAATAACTCGTGGTTCAACAACCCGCTAGTTATCTGTAACTCCTTGGGGTGTACCCCCATACAACGAAGTGGGTCCATAGGTTCAACCACTCCATGGTTAATCCCATGACCCTATTCCAACACATTACGACATTAGAACCAGCATAACAATCCATTCAAATGCCAAGTGGCAAAATCAAAAGCCTTGGGCTAGGCTACAAAACTTTCAAATATGAAAAGAAAGTTTTAAAACCAAGAAAAACAAATGGCTAATTAGCCTTGGTTAGTGCAAAATCCAAATGTTAATGCAACAATCAAATAAATGCCCAAAATATAAGAACATGTCAATCAAGAAAATGGCTGGTTCTACTAATAAAAGAGAAAGATTAATTTATGAATAAAATACGTAATGAGAAAATAGCACATCACAATCACTATGTGGCCTCATACCGCCACCAAAGGGGTACTCATCGAGTTGCTGGCACTCGGACATCGAGCCTCAGCTCGTGAAAATATACATGTAACCAGAAATGAGTATATCAAATAATGTATCTATCATCATCTCTGCTTGAACCATTCCTCCATACTCCCACAAGGATCAACATAGTCAAAATCACATAGGATTATTCAATGAACAATCCAATAGGAAAGAGCAGGGGACACAAGGTTGCATAAGTTGAGCCTAAGGTGGTGCGCACCCACAATATACTGAGCAAGCTCGAAGTATACTAAACAGATAGAAGTGGATTTTCAGTCTATATAAGACTCCACTTCCTCACTTGTACTCGGCTCAAGATTATGAAAACCTGGTCCACGCCTCCTCTCTCCACACATACACTCTTGACAATTTATCCCCTTAGGGTCATCTAGTGTAGGGTCACAACATACACATAACTACATCACTAACACAATGGTAATTCACACACAACAACCATAACGTATTACACATGTATATATATATATATATATATACAGGGTATAACACAATCACTACTTTCACGGGTTACGATACATCACATTACCACATCCTGCACCCAAAGTGCAATCACTGTACACTAGGGATCATACTCACCATATGCCCCTAAATCATGACATGAACCATCACATATTACATGAATTATACATATGAGGAACACAATGTCTAACATTACGACATATAGTCAATTAAAACAAAACAACACGACGAACACACAACTAATCACAATATGGTGATGACATCATGATAAATTCAATTCACTTTACATCAATTTTTCATGCAATACATCAATACATCTTCACATCACATAAGGTCAAAATGTTCCAACACTCTGCAATTCACAATATCATTCCATTCACACAAAACAAGGTGGTACATCACACACGGATTCCTCATTGGATCCATGAAAAGGAGAGTCAATACTCTCATCACAAGTAGTAATTCACACGTGAATTCTTCATAGAATCCACATGAAGGAGAGAGAATACTCCCATCCCCAGCACATCAACATGATAACAAATGCACACTAAGTGACATACACATCATGTGCGTTCACTATCACAATTACGACATAGATCACATCACTCTTAAAACACATTACTCTTCCAATATTTATCACCATCATGAAACACCATCACCATGCAACCCATCATGTAACACCACCATCATGCAAAATCATCACAACTCCAATCCATCCTAGAGGTTCGAGAGCATGAACCTCTGCTCTGATACCATATGTAGTGCCCACATTTTACACACCCAAATACAACAGTAAAATACCAGGATAATTTTTTTTTTTTGACTTACATTGCTCACTACACACAACACAGTAAGGGCTCCAAGTACAAAACTCGACTCACATACGACAATCACATAAGTCATCGACTCACATAGACACATGAAAATGACATAGGCATGTCGATGCCACACTTTTCCCAATGAACGAATACTAGCAATGACCCAACCACAAGACCACAAAAAAAGGGACTTTAAGGAATGACAACCCACAACACATCATTACTTTAAATGTATTTTAGTTACGATTCACATTCCAAGAACATTACTATGTAAGCATAATTTTCTCCCTTTTTCCACCTACATGTTCTGAAAATTTGTTTCACATTCCACTTATTGTTCAACCATTTTATTTTTTTCTCTTTACCCTTATGACAATCTTCATATCTTACATGAGTATTTTCCATATTTCAAATTTCATACAAAATTCTAATTCTCCCATTCTTATGCTAAGATTGTGCTTCCCAAAACGCTTATCCAAAGTTTAGAATTTAACCTTGCTACACAAGTGAATCTAACGTGATGTCAAGATGAAATCTTGGGATTAAGGAAGACATAGATTTGAAATAGCTTTTTCCCCAAGAACATCCATCGATCACGGAATAGTTATTTCGCTACCATTATTATTATAGTTCAATAGCTTGTTAAATTCCAAATTTGATTTTTATATATGTATATCTTTTGTTTTCTCGAAGTTTGGTCACACCAAGGCAATTTATATTCTTTGTAACACATGAAGATGTTTAAATTAAGTCATAAGGACTCCCAGTGACATTATTCCTAACCTCAAATTTTGGTTTTACTCTCATATGATTTACTTTTGCGTCGCACTAGGGTCTCATTATTACTATCATTTTAAACATAAGAGTTATGAAAGTACTTGTTTGACATATTAAAGAAGCACATGGTTAAGCTTAATTCCAGTTTCACCTAGGGCTTCAATCTCTATTATAGGTGTGATTAAGGTTAAAATGTATTTACCCTATAATCCTTTCGTGAAAGATCAAGGCACTAAATTTTCACAAGCCCAAGACAAGACATTTATCTACGAGGGACAAAAGGGTTCACTAACGAGAATGCAAGACATAGAACAACTATATCACGATCTTCATTTAGGTCATTTGGATCCAACAGGGATTTCATTCACTGATGAAGTTAATTTCTAGATCTAATTTCGTAAGGCCCGGAAATCCAATAGGATACAAGGGAGTAATATCTCTACCTACTCCAGATGGGAAGGTTACACCGCTTAGTCATTCCTTCTAACAAGGACTCATAAGGTGACTTCCAAGGTGGTCTTCACCACTCAGCCTAGTGTCGGACCTGAAGAGAGGACATTCTTCTCGCGATTACCAAAACTAGAAGGAAACCACATACTGGATAAAGTTGGACCATGTCATTCCTAAAATATGGGTTCACGACAATGTCGCTAAACCTAATGACTATGATGGTAACTCCAACTAGGGGTTTTATTTACCTAACCTAGGAGGTCTCATCGAGTGCAAAGTTTAAGTCATTCTACGGTCTTAAATTTCTTATATGGTAAAAAGGATCACACATGCAGGAAAGTTATGCATGAATATTTTATTAAGGTTGAGTGTTCCCATTAAAACTCTTTATTATGTTTGCAAGGTAAGAAGATAACCCAGTAATTAATTTAATCGTTTATTGAATACTGAGAAAGTACTACAATATATTAACTTCAATTTCAATTTACTATATATAAATCAAACCCTTTTTTTTTTGCCATACACAACTAAGAATCAAATTGAACCGGTGATTAGATGCACATTTCCTAAGATATCCCTAAAACTAGCATCTCATACATATTAACAAATTTCAATTATAACTTTTTTGTAACAAGAGACTACATTAGACAGTTATTCATTTTACAATGACCTATAAAAATTACAATAATAATAATTAAATTACACATCACCTTTTTTTTTGTCGTCATTCTTCCATCCTGCAAAACCCACGTGAGCATGATATCAGCGATAAATCGCTGGCATGGCATCCACCCTAATCAATCATAATTATCATTTTTCAGTTTCCCATTTACATCTGACAATAATTACAATTTGCAATCGAAATAAAAAGGTCTAGAAACATGTATTCATTGCATTTCATTTTTCTTCATTTTATAACCCAGGAGAGAGAAAGAGAAGGGAAGAGAGAGAAAACACCATTTTGTCAAAAGTTCTAATACACACAACAAGTTTCATTATAGTGTTTTAAATAGTTATTTACATGTGTTAAATTTTTTAGGGTGATTTGGCAACCCTACGAGGTCCGCAACTTTCTACTTTTACATTTTCTCACTAGCTACAAAACATACAAAATGGGCTCGGAGGCTAAGAAACTACTTCCAAAGGTTATCTTCCAATGAGACACGCACACCACGATTAACTTTCTACGTGTCCCCAGATATACCAAGAGTTCATAAAGAATCGACGGAATTGAAAAAGAGAACGGTTTGCGTTTGGTGGCTAGTTAGTTTTCGGGGCCACTGGTCGTAGTTCACCCAGTTGTAAAATGACAAAAGTTAGCTCGAGGGCCCAGAAAACCGCATCCAAAATGACGTTTGATGGAGAAGCACACAATGAGACATCTCCTACTAGTTCCCCTATATAAGGAGAATTCATTAGAGTCGATGGGACTGAGAACTAGAGAACCATTTTCTAAACGGCAACAAGTTTTCTGAGAGCGACAAGATGAAATTGGTCTAGTTTGACCTCGTCAAACTGTGACGGAGGCCTACAAAATGGCTTCGCCAAACTATCCCAAAAAGTGCTCTTTCCTATACTGAATGTTCCATGCATTTTTCTAGTATAAACACTAGAGGTTTGCGAAGACGGGAAGTAATTTCTCCATTAGGTTTCAAATGGTGGTTCAAAACGAAAGCCAACTTTCTAGATTTAACAACTTTCTACTATTGTAAACCAGTGTAACAGGGCTCCTATAAGAGCGTCAAAAGGATGTCATATGTTCATTTTGGGTCAAACCAAAGGTCAAGGTGACTCCTCGTATACCAAGGTACACGAATGAAACTTCACATCTCATTTCCAGAGTTACGAAGGGTACTTAGTGAGTCTCGAAAAATGCAAAATTTAACTATTTAAAACAAGGAGAAGGTCAACTTTATCAATGGGGAGTCAAATTCATCTGGTCGATAAAATGATATTGGAGTGATCAAGAAGGGTAAGAGTTTTCTAAATCATCTCGAAGTGAGGGTGATAGTTCATGGTTTAAAGTAGACGAGTTATAATGACTTCGAGAGTTACGACACGACACTTTATTGTTTTGCAATGAGTTGAAGGGACATTTAACTGTATTAAAAATCCTAATAATTTAAAATTCTATTTAGTTGCAAAAGAGAACTAAAACATGAGAATTATGAGAGGTAAGGGAAGAAGAACCATGCCTGGAGAACGAAGTCGGTCGAAGCAGCAGGCTTGGGTTCAGTCTCTTGTTTGGGCACTTCAACTCAACCGGTTCACGAGCATCCTAACCTCCACCACGCACACACGTCAACTAGGAATCACTTGAATTTTCAACGAAAAAAACATCTTTGTTTTTCTATGCCTTGATGGTTTTCCATCCATGAGTAATCCCAGTTTGAAATGTGAATTTTTAAAACCTTTTGAACAAGATCCATTATGTGTTTATTTCTTAGGATGCAACTGGCATTCCATCCAGGCAACATTTCTTTGAGGCATTTTGTCAAAATTTGACATTTTTTACATAGGTTATCTGCACATAACACCTACAATTACATCATCTGCCAAATGTCCATGCATTGATCAAGCCATTCATCATTTGAGATCATTTATTTCATCACTTGAACCAAGCAAATACATCCTCACAACCGCCACACATAGCTTGATGGTATAGTAGGTTCCATAAGACCACATCTCTTTGAGGCATTATTACAAACTTTTCCAACACCTTTTTTACAGCACTCCATTTTTTTTGCATATCCTACATATCATTTTAGTCAGGAGACTACATATCTTGGAAGGTATTTTGTCAAACAGTTCACATGCTTTTTGTATGCCTTCACATTTTTTTGCATACATGATCCCATTTGGGTACTAACAAGACATTTAAAGATATTATCTTCCCATGATGCTTTGATGGATGTCCATGCATGCTTTCTAAAGCCCTCCCATTTTTACACAAAAATGGGATTTTTTAAAAAGGTTCATGGATTTTCTTCCATGCATTTAGGGCATTTCACATGCTTTTACGTTTCGTACTCAAATGCATTTGCTTGGAAGTTTCTAAGGCCTTTTCAACAAACACATTTGTGCATATCCCGAAATCATTGCAGTCCATGGAACTGCATTTCTTCCATGCATTTAGTCGAACAGTTCACATGCTTCCACGTTTTACATATGTATCTACCATAGGCACTTAATGACTAACATCCGACAAAAAGTTCCTTTTCCTTTTTCTTTGATGGGAGCCCACGCAGTCACATGGGGAGAAAGGATTCGGCAACGTGGCAACTCAAGCAAGACAAAATCTGAGACTCCTCTCCAATGTGCTTGATTTTCCCATGCAGGGTGTGTAAAATGGCTGGGAGGATGCTAAAAACGGTTGTGGAGTTTGGCTTTACACGAATCAAAGCATTTGCTTGAAAGTTTCCAAGGCCGTTTCAACAAACTCATTTTTGTGTAGATCCTGGGGCCCCCCCCAAAAAAATCACCCCAACCTCCTAACCCAACGCATTCCAAAAGCCAAAAAAGCACAAAAAAACCATGGAACTTTTTCCCTTCTCCACTTTGCCCTAATCCACCCCTTTTGATAAAGCTTTCATTTATTTATTTTTAATTTAAAACTTTTAATTTATTTATCTATTTTGTTTGTTTGTTTTAATCTAAAAAGGAATAAAACCCTAAATGAAGTAAAATAAATGAGCATAATTAAAAGTCAATCCATTATTCAGATGAAATTTACACACAAAAATTTTTATAATAATAATAATAATAAGTCGACAATATAAATTATAATAGTATTATAAACATTATTTTATGATTTTATGGCTAAAATAATGATAATAATTATTAACCCTATTAATGTCGATGACCCGAAAAAAACTCGAAGAATCGAGAACCAAATTTTCCAGTTCTTGGTGGTGTCGAAGCGGCACTTTTCCTATTATGCGACTCGCATTTCTAAGGTGGTTCCAAGAATTTTTGGTTAACATTTGTGATGTGGATTTTGTCTCATCAATATGTCTTCCCTCATCCATTGAGGTTCTTGTAACATCCTCACTTCCAGTCTCTCTTTTCCTTGTAGTGCTTCTAGTAATCATGATCAACTCCTTGACCTATTTTTACTTGTCCTGTAGAGCTCCCATTTATCATGTCCCTCCCCTTCAGTCATCTTGGCATGTCCTTCTCTTCAATTCCTCTTATGTGTATACCTCCATCCACTCACCATCCATACATTTTGTGTGGGGTTTCAAATCCTCATTGTAAATTACTTAATTCCCCCTTGACAAAAAAATATTTATCCTCTAGGAGATGGATATGATAAATGTGCCCCTTGGTTAGTGTAAAAATAGGTGTTTTTATTCTTGTAGGCATGACTACATTGAGATGATGAATTCTAGAATTTAGCTTCTCAATGCATCTTTCCACCAAATATCTATTATGCACACCAAAATTCATCTATACAATGGATTTTCTCAATCCATTTAGGTTTCCATAAATACTTTCTTCCTGTGTGGCTATGTATGTCAAGCCTTTATGTCGTTATCCATGTACATATTAGGAAGCTCAAAGAAGAAGGCTTCATAGAGCTTGTCATATAAGACATGTGTGACCCATTCCTCGGGTCCTCGTGAGCTTAAATGGATCTCGAAAAATTTGATTCTTGCATCTCAAGCCACTCCTCAATGAGATGTAATGAGATTCTAGTAGACATTTCTTATAAAACCCATATTTAGCAAGTTTTGGTAACATAACCAAAATGTTGGGGTTGTTTATCCACCCTATCCCTACCTAATAATATACACCCCAGAGTGAGATTTGGATGCCTATAAGTCTATATAATATATATATTTGAGGCATGGTCCCAAGTGCTCACTTGAAGCACTTAAAGGGTTGAGCCCCTATCGGCTAGGCTTTGGAATATTGGTGTGTTTCATATTCACACTTTTTGTGAAGTTCCCTTAGGTATTGTTGTTACTAATGTGAGATTTATTATGTGCATACCTTTGATGAAAGTTCATTTAAGTGGTATTCATGTTCACACGTGTGAGAAGGATGAGATGTAACTTGGGGAATGATCCTATCCTACCTTTCTCTCAACCAATAATAATATCTAACCCGCCTCTTACTTTTCCTATATAAGAAACCTTTGTTTCCTTCTTGAAATTTAAATTGGAGCTTGAAGATTTATCCAAAGCTTTTGGAGATGTAGTTTCTTATAGAGATTCTATTCTAGTGCAACCATTGTTGGTTGCACACACACATGCATTGCATATTTTATTTTAGTTTAATATTTTGTGTTGTTGTTTGTATATCTCTTCCTCTCATCTAAGTACTTTGTGTGGAAACTTGTATTGCGGAGTTTTCTTGGGTCCTCCTCAATTCCTATATGGTATTAGAGCCATATTTGAAATATCCATCTCATATTTTTCTCAAATCTAGATTTTTATTTAGATTTATTTGCATTATTGGTTGTAGATCTGAATGAAGAAGAGTTTTTTTGAAGAAATATCTACCTTTTTCCATGTTGAGAATTTTTTGGTGGTCTCAAATTCGCTTTAGAGGATTTTTGATTTGTGGATTCATACACCATTAATTACATAATTACCATGCTTCTTCCTAAGCCCTTAAGCATTTTTTAGCCAATCCATGTCGTGGATTTTCAAAATTACCCAATAGGTATTTTTTGTTTGTGCCAAAATTACTTTTATAAGGTTATTTTTTTGTTTTTGTTAATTTCTAGAAAAATTTAAACATTCTACATATGATCTAGTATTTTTCTTGAATTTTAATAAAAATACAAATTTTAAAAAATTAGATTTGTTGGAGCTTCTAGTGATTTTATATGATTTTTTGAAAGTTCGGATCTATAGAGCAAGTGAGGAGTAACATAAAAGACAATGGAGTTATTTGCTTTTTTAAAAATAAACATGAAAGTATAGTTTTTAGATTCCTCTCTTTGAGATCTTTCCAGAAAGTATTGGTTCGAAAAAGGAGCACCAAGCCACCCGTGGTATGTGTTTGAAGTTTCAACACATTCCGGTGCCTTTTTGCATGCTCGACATCACTGGTGCATTTTTGTGCTATGCACAACCAACACTTGGTCACCCATACAATCACTCCCATCCTTTACAACTTGCAATAAACCCTTAGCCCACCATATGACCTCCCACCGTGTGTTTTTATCCCTTAATTGCTAGACTTTCACCATTGAGCCCTTTTTTGAAGTACAATTCTTTTCGAGGCTAATGAATTTTGATATGTGAATCTTGGAAAGATAAGAAAAATTCACCTTGCCTTTTTTCATGATATAAATAATATTGATGTTAATTTTTACATTTTTGTAACCTATATTTCCATACTTAGTAGTTTCTTATATGTTTAGGTGACCAAATCATGTATTTTGGACCTTTATGAGGCCATAACTTTTGACTCTAGTAACTCGGATTTGCATGATGTTATTTTGAAAGTGTGTATTTTTTCACTCTTTGCACTTGCAATAGCTATTTATTTCGATTATGATTCATATTTAATGTTTTTCAACTTATAGGCCTATTTGATAAATTGATAATCATATTGGGTGGGATTTTCAAACATATCTGTACTCATAGTGATTTGTAAAGTGCCATCGTACATTTCTATATTTGTATACCTTCATGTGTGTGCGTGCTTTTATTAATCCTTTTTCATATTTCAATTGTTGAGTTCATCAAATGGCATTTTGGGAACTCCCACTAGAGGATGTTGTGATTTTTCGCTCACCTACAACATTGACATCGTTTGGAGATATTGAGCTACATTGTCTTCACTCCCTAGTTAGCATTAGGGGGTGTTGTTGTCTATGCTAATGCTTCCTTGGTTATTCAAGTATGTTATGTACCTTGTGTTTGTTCTTAGCGGATGCAAACACTATTTTTTTATCGTGTGATAGCATTATTGTGCCAAACCTTTTGGGGGTTTCAAAATAATTTTTGTTTTAAATATGTAATCGAGCCAACCCTTATGCGGTTTTAAAAATGAGAATAATTTCTAAGCCAACATTATTTGGTGGTTTCAAAATTTAGAATAGTTTCTAAGCAAACATTCTTGTGTATTTATTTCAAATGGAGCATGTATCAATAGCGATTCTTGTTCACACAACCATATTCCTGGAAGCTACTTTTAATTCATTCCTTTAGAGGCTTCATTATACTTAGCATACATTTACTTCAATAACTTCATTGTTCTTTTTTCTTTATCATTGTACATGAGTACCTCATCAAGCCTAGTTTTTGAGACCCATATTTATGAGCATAAGACTTCTTCTCTTTTACCACATCACCGAAACTAATCTTCGTGGGGAAGGTGTGTGTCATATTGACACTCGTTGTGAATTCCACCTTAGGTAGTATTATTACCAAGGTGATATTTATTATGTGCAAAACATTGGTAAATGCACATTTAAGTGGTAGTTATCCTCACATGTGTGAGAAGGATGAGGTGTAACTTGGGGAATGATCTTATCCCACCTTTCTCTCAACCAATAATAGTTTCGACTCACATCTTAATTTTCCTATTTAAGGAACCTTCACGTCCCTATAAAAAGTTAGATTAGAGCTTAGAGTCATCTCCAAAGCTTGTGGATATGTAGTCTCTTAGGTAGATTTTTTTCTAGTGCAATCATTGTTGGGTACACACACACATGCATCATTTATTTCCTTTTAGTTTAATACAAGGTGTGTTGTTTGTTAGTAAATCTCTTGCTCTCATCCGAGTACTTTGTGTGGATGCTTGCATTGCAAAGTTTTCCTAGGCACTCCTCAATTCTTATATAGAAGATGCAAGAATTGATCATGTATTTACAATGCATCACATGTCCTAATGCAAACATGTATTTACTATGCATAACATATCCTAATGCAAATTACCAAGCACCCATTAAGTTATTAATTCTACATGAGATTATGTCTCGTATACACAAATTCAATGGTAAGTAGAAATAAATAACATAACTAAGAAGATTTTTAAGTGAAGAGACAAACACATGCACCAAGCCATTCAAGATCAAATCATAGTCATTACGGGTTCGGTTATATATCCATTTGTTGCTTAATTTGGTAGCATAATGGTGTACACAAAAACTTTATATTTAACAACTGAACAACAGATAACCCTAGGTCTAAGGTCTCCTTTTATAAACTACAACCAAATTCAAACTAAGTCTAGTTCTGCGCAAATCCTACCATAGCTTGCACCTACCTTCCATTTATGCACATCTCGCCTATATTTACATTCCTTTGGCTAGACCCCATTTAGGTGGCACCGTGATTTCCATTGTCACTTGTTGACACCATTGTCCTAGATCCTCTTGACAACTACCTATGATTTCTAATAATAGTGTCAATTCTCTTAGTTTGTGTGCATGCCGCTACTTTTATCCTCTCTACATGTGCCCCAATCTTTTGCGCATCTCCCCTCCTTAGCCACTTCTTTAGTGGTCAATAATAATGTTTAGGGCTCAAAAAAAACAAAAGAAAGAAAGGAGAGGAGGCAACACTCAATGGGCCCATAGAAAATAAAAAGAGATAAAAATGAAAGAAGGGAAATAATACGTGGTTGAACAAACATGAATAAAGAGTTGAAAGCAGGAGAAAATGTGCCAATAAGATGATCATAACCTAAATTGAGTGACAATGTACACAAAGTCATGCTAAAAGAATTGCAATAACAAGGTTTGCTAAAAAAAAGGTATCTACACGTTTCCCCTTTAATATGCGTGTATGCATGAAAATCAAATGAGCAAAGTAAGTAAACACGTACTTGAACTTATCGAAGATAGTGTCGAGGAGAAGATGCCGTTGTGAATGATCCGCTATACCAAAATGTCCCATGTGTACCTTAAACATAAACACATACAAATAGATTAATGCCTCGATAGATGATAATGAAACCGAATGAAAAACTCAAAATGTATTTAATAAAAAAAAACATATACATTGGTGGTATACAAACCATGTTCTTTGCATCTAAAACCTAACACTAGTGAATGGAGAGAATTGTATTCCCCCTTTGAGGCCGGACATGTACAATATTGAAAACAACAAACCAATAGTTGTAATAATTCATTAGCTAGGAAAATTAATCTGTACAATGTATAACCCTTCCCTTTCAATTGGATGCTTGATCTAGAGTGCTTCAACTAGTGCTCAATATGCTATTTGATTCTCTATAAATGCTTAAACTGTTTCTAGAAATGCTTGAATGTCTTTTCAATAGCTAAAGTGATTGTTTGATTTTCAAAGACGCTAGATGATCACATGACTTATAATACCTATATAGTTATAGAAAATATTTATTCAAATTAGGATCTTATCGGTGCTCAAGTTGACCTTTAATGGTCAAAAGTGAAAAAGGCGGAACTAGAATCAAGAAAGCTTGAGCCAAAGGGGAGCACACAAACACTTATGCGAACATCTAGGGGCTTTAGATAGTTCCACGAGCATTCAAACGCTCTAGACAATTACAAGGGCCGTACATATGTCCCCGATAGAGTAGACATGAGACATGAGAGACCTAGAGGGGGAAATATAAGAACATGAGGAGGCTAGTAGAGGAAACAGGACCATTAGAAGTTGAAAAACATCAATCACACCTAAGTACGACGATTAATCGACAAATACACAAAACGGAGTAAAATCGTACATCTAATTTAAAAAGGTGTCTACAACTTTCAATATTGTTGTTGACTACAATCTCTAAACATTTTAGAACACATGTGAAAACAGTTTTAAGGGGAAAACGGAAAACCAAACAAACAAACAAATATGTAAGTTTTACGTAACACTCGTTTACAACATCCATTCAACAATAACAAACTTTCCGCTTGCCAAATATAGGGAACCCTGCTAAATCATGGACAAGCCACACCACTAAGACTCTGCCCAATAAATCTCTGCCACATCGACATATTTTCCATTCAACAATGTGTAAGCTAAACAAATCAAACGCCAAATGCCCCACACGTGAGAAAAGGAAGAGGGAAAAGAACCAAAAGCAGCAAGAAAATTGAGCACTGCTGGAACAACGTCAAATAACACCTTCCCCTTTCCCCTGCTTAGCATTAAAAACAGATCGACATTTAAAGCTTAAATCAACCTTTATATTGAAAAGGTTGGCGGTGGGTTTTATATTTTCTATGATGGAATTTTAATCTTGTTCATTGCATAGAGCTTTTCAACTTCAACTTCCATTAAGTAAAGAACATCAATAAGAACGAATTCACTACGGTTTGAAAAGGGAGGTGAGGATTCTGTTTTAAAAAGCTTTCACCAGGGTTTAAGCCTCCTCATCACCACAGACCCTCTCTCACCACATTTCAACAGCAGGTTTCTGATACCTTTCTTGCAAGATTGCTAAAATAAAATTTGTATTGAAAGCAACAGCTTAATTTTGAGCTAGAATCGGTGTGGATTGTTTGTGAGGATATCTTTAGCTTTTGCTTTGATTCTATGTATGCTTATGACTGTTTCTTTGGAATCATATTCTGCAGGCCACCACTACTTGCTGATTCCGCCACTCTGCTTTCTCCTTCAGCTTGTATAAAGGTTCTCTGGTATGTCTTCAAACTTGAACACCCAATTTGATAATTTGAGTACCCATTTTACTTGATCACCTTCTTTGATAATTTGAGTACCCATTTTCATTAGTTGTCTTCTTTAATAATTTGAATACCCATTTTCACCATCTGATTATCTTGTTTTTGATGATTGAATAACCATTTTAATTGCTCGATCACCTTCTTCGATTATCTGAATACCCATTGTCATTAATTGATCACCCTTCTTTGACAATTTGAATACCCATTTTCACTACTTCATCACCCATTTGGATGAATTAAACATCCATTTTGCTAGAGGGATTGATCTTTTTCGGAGCCTACAAATTCATTTATATAGGATTAGTTCTTTGATGACTTGCACCTACATCTTGATGGAAGGATTGTTTCTTTGATGAACTGCACCTGCATCTGGGTGGAAGGATTGTTTCTTTAATGACCTGTACATTTATTTTGATAGAAGGATTGTTTCTATCCATTTGATGGACAGGTTATTTCTCCCATGATATGAGCAGCCATTTTGGTGAAAGGATTGTTTCTGTAGTGACCTGAGCATCTATGCTTGTAGAAGGGTCGTTGTGATGATAGCCTGAACCTCCATTATAAGAGGATTGCTTTTACTCCAACATTTGGATTCTTGAGTAGGCTCTGATTGTGTTTTGAGGGTCAATGTTGTGTAGAGAAGGGTTATTTTTGTTATGAAGTTACTACTGTTGGTTCCTCTGGTATGTGCTTTCTGCTGGCATGGGGAGATGGAATTATGGCTTATGAGTATTGAGAAACGTTCATGGTTGGCATTATTGATATTGTTAGCATCACTGTTAATGTTGTTGGGTGGGCTTGTGGGCAGCTTGTTGAACCATATGCGTCCTACAAAGAGATTTTTCCGCTGGGGAGAAAGATAGTGGGAACTCATTCAAGAAGCCACGGCCGCAAAATGTTGATGATATCGCAAACAGGGGCAATCAGGCTGTGGTCATGCCTGAAGGAAATGTCGATATTGACGAGAATTTACATAGCAGGCAGTTGGCCGTTTATGGACGGGAGACAATGCGTCGATTGCTCAATGCAAAAGTTCTTGTATCTGGTCTCCAAGGCATTGGTTGTGAAGTGGGTATGTATAATGGTCACACATACTTATGGCATACATTTGCAGAATTTTATTAGAATCTAAAAACTAAGCACACAATACTTCATCTCTGAGTACTTGTACTATGATCCAATTACATTGATGTTAATTGTAATATAGCATTTTTTAGTTGTACTATGATCCAGTTTTAGAACTCGGTGGGTTTTTGTATGTAATTCAATTCCTGAGTTGTATTGTTTGATCTCTTGAATATTCTAAGTAAGAAGTTTGATGTTCAGGGAATCGGGAATAAAATTTCATTGATTATTATTCATTATATTCTTTTGTTCTCAACCAAACAGTTGAACAATTATTCTGCAAGAGGAGGGAGTTGGTAATGACCAAATCAATATGCACATAATAAAAAGATATGCAAATTTGTCTACTTTATATTTAAAAGAGTTTTATATTGCTGTAAAGAAAGGTTATAGACCATTAATTTGTATGACTGTTTTACTAAACACATGGCATTTTGACATGATCTTTGTATTGCAGCAAAGAACCTTATATTGGCTGGAGTAAAATCTGTCACACTGCATGATGAGGGAGCTGTTGAAATGTGGGACTTATCTAGCAATTTTTTAATTACAGAAGATGATATAGGAAAGAACAGAGCACTTGCTTCCATTAAAAAGTTGCAAGAATTAAACGCCTCTGTTGTGGTTTCTACCTGGACTTCAAAGATATCTAAAGAACAACTATCTAATTTTCAGGTATGGGACATTTTAGATTAATGTCATTGGTACTATATCTCTATGTTTCTTTCTTGTTTGAATCCTTTACAGTCAAGGGTTCTTTTGTATTTTTCAACTTCACAGACTGTTATAGCTTGATTTGCTAATTGGGCAAGAGGAATGAAGTTCTAAACTGCCTTTATTCTTGATGTTAATATTAACACGATCAATTCTCAAGGCTAGCTGCGATATAGATGGTTGGGGAAAGCTATGAAGGATACTGAACATATTTGCTACTATTTAGATGGCTGTGAAGAAAAATATTAATTGATAACAGAGTAGGGGTAATCAGGCAAAAATGATGGCCTTCTACCACTCTGTTTTGCAAAAATGTTGCATGCAGGATTTTTGAGGAGTCTGATGTTGTTTAAGATTGAATCCAACTCATTTTCACTCCTTTTGATAAATGAATTTGTAATTAGCAAGCCATCTGAATTGTTGATATGATGCCAGCCCTGCCTTTTCATTACAATGGAAAAGATTTAAATGCACACTGGATTATAATTCAATTTTGTTAATTTTTCTAATTGAATAGTGTAATTGAATGCAACCCAAAATGCTCCACTTATTCCTGGTCCAATACTGAAATAATATAAGCCCAACCCAACTGTTATGCTAACAAATAGTTGTTTTTCCCAGTAGCAAGATATATGACTGTTTGATATTGACCTGTTCTAGAAAAGCTCCTTTTGCACCTTTTATTTTTAACATCACATTTTTCATTTCTTCATGTATGAGGAAAAAGTATTGTTTCTTGATGTTCTTTTCTTTATGAACCAAGTAATCTGGCTCTTGATCATTCCTATTAAATTTGTCTTTATCTTCAGTTTGTAGGTAAATTGATTTGACTAATCTTCAGTTAATGATTGCTTGTGGTTTTTTGTTTGACATAATTTTTGTGTTGGTTTTCATGCTTCAATATTGCAGGCAGTGGTTTTCACAGAAATAGACAATGAAAGAGCTATTGAATTTAATGATTATTGTCACAGTCACAGCCCTTCAATCCCTTTTATCAAGGCAGACATTCGTGGCCTATTTGGAAGTGTATTTTGTGACTTTGGACCAAAATTCACTGTTTTTGATGTAAAGGGTGAGGAGCCACACACTGGTATAATTGCATCTATTAGCAATGATAATCCTGCTATTGTTTCATGTATTGAGGATGAGAGGTTGGACTTTCAAGATGGGGATCTGGTTGTATTTACTGAAGTTGAAGGCATGACTGAACTTAATGATGGCAAGCCAAGAAAGATAAGGAGTTCAAAACCTTATGGATTTGTTCTTGAGGAAGACACAACGAAGTTTGGCACCTATGAGAAAGGTGGGATTGTCACAGAGGTTCTCCAACCAAAGGTGTTGAATTTTAAGCCACTAAAGGAGGCACTTAAAGATCCCGGTGAATTTCTTCTTAGCGATTTCTCAAAGTTCGATCGCCCTCAATTGCTGCACTTTGCATTTCAAGCTCTAGATAAATTTGTAGTAGAATTTGGGCATTTTCCTGTTGCTGCTTCAGTGGAAGATGCTTCCAAAGTAGTGTCTTTTGCAAAATTCATCAATGAAACTTCAGGTGACCAGAAATTGGACATTCTTGATGAAACTGTTTTGAGAATATTTGCAAGTGGTTCCCGTGCAGTGTTGAATCCTATGGCAGCAATATTTGGTGGAATTGTTGGGCAGGAGGTTGTAAAAGCCTGCTCAGGAAGTTTCATCCAATTTTCCAGGTAATGATCATTACTCTGTAGTTTTAGCTAATTATAGGTCAATTTGGGGTCTAGACTTGCATTTTGAAGCATCTCCAAGATCTGATTTCATAAAAATGTTATTATACAAAGTAAATATGTGTATAGAAGTTTGTGTCGGTACGTTAAATAATTATTTGGTTTCTAATTTCAAATGCTATTATAGATAATAAATACACAATACTAAAGTACAAAGTACTCTCTAGAATCATTGTAAACAACTATAAGACAAACACCCACAAACATGTATACATGATTAATCAATGAAAACTTAAAGTAAATACATAACACATATTTACCAAGGGTAGCGTGACTACAACAATTTTATTAAGAAGCTATGACTTGAATTTGCCATAGTCAGAATAACTCTATTTTACAATACGATCACTAACACTAGCTCTCCATGCTTTTATAAAAACAAGTAGAGGCGATTATTAGGTTTGGAGAGTTGTTAACTTGGAAGGCAAGTTTGCTTTTCTATTAATAGTGAAGTCAATCAGTTCAATAACTTGGTCGATACTCTTCCCTAATAATACACGTGGATAATTGTGCACCAATGGATGAATAATCTACATATTAAATTATATTTTATATTACAAATACATCTTAATCACATACAATATTGTATGGTTAATTAAATACACTTACACCCAAGACCCCTATGCTTCCACTTTTAAGCTTGAAATGTGAGTGAACCTATTTTTGCGTTTGTGTCAAGTATTTTTTTGGCTAGATCATGTTTTCTGCAACTTAAATCAGGAACCTTTTGGTATGCAAAATATGACCTAAAACAAAATAAAAAACTGGCATAAAGGTGCCCAACCGAAATCCAAAACATGAATGTCCACAAGTTGTAGTATCAATGGGCCTGGGACACCATCAGATGCCGATAGTGTTTCAAGGTTACTATTGGGTGTCAATAGTGTCCAGTGCTTAGAAAACGAAATAAAGATATGTGAGGAGGCATCAATCAATGGGCCTGTAGAGTTAAAAATGGAAGAAAGGAAGGAGTATGTGGGCGAATGGAGAGGAATAAAGAGTTGAAATCAATAGAAAATGTGTCAATAAGAGAATAATCTGAGCTGAGTGACTATAAGCACAAAGTCATGCTAACAACATTGCAATAGAAAGGTTTGTACCAAATTTAGGTGTCTACTGCTACATAATGCCCGCACTTTAATGTGCATGTGTGCTTGCAAATTAAAGGAGTAATGAGTAAACACGTACCTGAACATACTTGAGGGAGTGTCAAGGAGATTGTGTTGTTGTGAATGATCCAATGATCTAATTTTCCCGTGTCTACCTGTATGCATATGTGAATGCATACAAGTAGATTAATGTCTCAATAGATAATAATGTAACCAAGTGAAGAACTGAAAAAAAGCGAGAAAAAGAATGAATACACTTGGTGGTATGTGAATCATGTTGCCGCCTCTGAAAACTACTGCTATGGCTTGGAGAAAAGTGTATGCTCTTTTGAGGTATGAGATGTACAATATTGAAAACAACAAACCAATAGATGCAATAATTCATCAGCTAGGAAAACCAGCGTAATGCAATATGTAACCCTTCCCTTTCAAATGGATGCTTGATCTAGAATGCTTCAACAAGATGCTCAATACTCTTGCTTGCATTTGTAGGGGTGAAATGCAATTCATCCCATTCCTAAACTATTTTGGTTGTCTGTTTTGAACTCTTTTTCATGGTTTATTGTAAAACTGTAAGTTGCTGCTCATTTATTGCCTTCTGAAAGAAACACTTTTCCATGATTTGTACTTCTTGTTATGTTATTATGTATCACTTTCTTAGGAGGTGTAAATTTCAAGTTGTGTTCTCTCTTTTTCATTTATTTCATATATATTCCTACGTGGATCTGATACATTAAAATATGTGTATTAAAGGCCTGATTCAAATCCTCCGTTGTGCAATTATTTTACTTTGATCCTGTTGTCTATTCCTGTTGATTTCCTCAGGCCAGAGGATGCTATGCCCCTAAACTGTAGATTTGGTGCTCAATTTCCTGTTTTTGTTGAGTTGAAATTCAAATTATCCTCAAGTTGTCTATTCTGAACTCTTTTTCATTGTTTCTTGTAAAACTGTAAGTTGCTGCTCATTTATTGCCTCGAAAGACTTTTTCCATGATTTGTACTTATTATGTCTGGTTTTCTTATGAGTTGTAAATTTGAAGCTATGTTGTCGCACTGCCATTTGTTATAAATATGTATCTACATGGATCTGTCAGGTTAAAATTTGTGTATTAAGAGCCTGATATAAATCCTTTGATGTGCAGTTCTTTTACTTTGATTCAGTGGAGTCTCTTCCTGTTGATTTCCTTAGGCCAGAGGATGTTATGCCGCTAAACTGTAGATACGATGCTCAAATTTCTGTTTTTGGAAGAGAGCTGCAACATAAATTGGAGAAAGCCAAGATATTTATTGTTGGAGCTGGTGCTCTAGGATGTGAATTCTTAAAAAACTTAGCTTTAATGGGAGCTTCCTGTGGAACTCAAGGGAAGTTAACAATAACAGACGATGATGTTATAGAGAAAAGTAACCTCAGCAGGCAGTTCCTTTTCGAGATTGGAATATTGGTCAGGCTAAATCAACAGTTGCAGCATCCGCAGCATCCAAGATAAATCCTTGTTTACAGATTGAAGCATTGCAAAGCCGCATGTCTGCAACAACCGAGAACATATTCGACGATATATTTTGGGAGAACTTGGAAGTTGTCATAAGTGCACTGGACAACATTGATGCAAGGCTTTATATAGATCGTAAATGTGTCTATTTTCAAAGACCTTTGCTAGAGTCTGGAACTCTAGGAACCAAGTGCAACACACAGGTGGTCATTCCCCATCTGACCGAAAACTATGGAGCTTCAAGAGATCCCCAAGAGAAGCAGACACCTATGTGCACTCTTCACTACTTTCCACATAATATTGAACATTGTCTCACATGGGCAAGATCTGAGTTTGAAGGTCTGCTAGAGAAAACACCAAGTGATGTAAATGCATTCCTTTCTAAACCAGAAGAGTTTGTAGCATCTATCAGATTGAGGCATGATCCACAGGCTCGAAGTGTACTGGAGCATGCCGTTGAGTGTTTGGTGTCAGAAAGATGCTTGACATTTGAAGATTGCATAGCCTGGTCTAGAAGAAAGTAAGGCTGCATGTTTGTCATAGCATGTACACATTTGGTGCTTGGTTTGATTTGGGTTATTTATTGAATTTGGTTTTCACATATTCTTGATGTTGGAAATTTTCAGATATGAAGACTACTTTGCAAATCGCGTGAAGCAACTTACTTATCAATTTCCAGAGGATGCAAAGACACTTGCAAATATCCCCTTCTGGACTGCTCCTAAGCGCTTTCCAAAGCCCCTGCAGTTCTCATCCAGTGATCCTTCTCATCTTTCATTTATTGTTGCAGCCTCAATTTTGCGAGGACAGATATATGGTATTCCAATTCCAGAATGGGCTATTAACACAAAAAAATTAGCAGAGGTTGTGGATAAAGTGCAGGTTCCAAATTTCCACCCAGAGAAGGGAGTGAAAATTGTGACAGATGATAATGCCACAAACATTAACTCTGTAGATAAAGATGACACTGCAGTTATTGATAATTGGATTAATACTAGAAGAAGGGATTAAAAAATTGCCTCCAGGTTTTCGAATGAATCCAATTCAGTTTGAAAAGGTTTGTTCTTTCTTCAAAATTCCATGTAAACTTCATTTTTCTATTCCTTGCATATTTTAGCATTTCCTAGGTGGGAGGGAAGAAGAGGTTTGTTCTTTCTTCAAAATTCTGTATAAACTTTGTTTTTCTCTTGCTTGTATATTTTAGTTTTTTCTGGGTAGGACAAAAGGGGAGAGAGAGTGAGAGGGAAAGAGAGATGGAAAGATGGTGGGCAAAAACAGGAAGGGGGAGAGGGCGGCAAGGGGAGCGGGAGATTATCATTGTGTACTTGACTATATTCTCTAACCTGCTATATTAATCTGTAGGATGATGATACAAATTATCATATGGATCTTATAGTCGGAGTTGCTAATATGCGTGCAAAGAATTATAGCATTCCAGAGGTGGACAAGTTAAAAGCTAAAATCATAGCTGGGAGGATAATTCCTGCTATTGCCACTACAACGGCAATGGCAACTGGTTTAGTGTGCTTAGAATTTTACAAGCTTCTTTCTGGCCATAATGTTGAAAAGTATCGCAACACTTTTGCGAACTTGGCACTGCCTCTGTTCTCCATGGCTGAGCCTGTTCCACCCAAGACAATAAAACATGAACATCTTAGCTGGACCCTTTGGGACCGATGGATAATTCAAGAGAATTTGACTATACAAGAACTTCTGAAATGGTTCCAAGCCAAAGGTTTAACAGTATATGTAATATCATGGGAGAATGTCTTACTTTACAGTGGGTTTTTTCCAAAGCACAGGGAAAGACTTAATCAGAAGGTGATAGACCTCGTGAAAGATACAGGAAAATTGATGAAACCTTCTGGTCATCGTTATATTGATTTGGAAGTTGTCTGTGAAGATGAGAGGGGAAACAATGTTGATGTTCCTGGGGTCTCCATTTGTTGCAATTAGAAATTGCATCTGAAGAGCAATGGATTAATGGAAAATAATTTTTCTTGTCTGGAATACTGATTGAATAAATTGTTTGGTCTTTGCACAGCTGTAGAGGTGAAATTCCGTCCAGCCATCAGTCATCATCTGGAAATCATTATCTTTGGAGAGATGGGTGTTCAAAAAGTTTACTTATGTCAATCTAACCTGTTCTATGAGGCTCAAGGTGTTGTTGCCACGAGCCAGTTGTGAGCATTTCCATACTTTCTAAACATGACTTTTTTACTGTAAAGAAGTATACAAATTAAATATACTGGCCATTTTGAAGTTGTAGAGAAAAGAGTTATGGAATATTTCCAATTAGGGTATGGATTGCCAAGATTCAGTCATTTGGACGATCATCCAGCTCCATGGAATTTGTACCTCAAGAAATGGTACTTAACTTTGTACATTTAAAACTGAAAAACAAACTTTGTCCAACAGACCACCACTTTGATGCATGATTTTGAATAAGATGAGTGAATTGATAAGAAATTAGAGTCAACTAATTTCTGTATAACATATCAACATGATTTTCTATTAGAATAACCGAAAAAAGAGTCCATTGATTTGGTTGGCATGCAATCATCAGGGGCCTGTCGATATTGATAGATGGAATTTGTACTCATTTCAAAATCTCTGTGCTTCGACTATTTATCAATTCAATCACTCCATAGTTTTAGAATTGTACTCAATTCAAAACCTGCCAATGTCTTCTCATCGATGGTGGATGAGATGGATCAATCTGGCCACATATTTTCATACTTACCACAAATTCATTATAGGGGTGATAGTCCCCTGCCTTATATAGATGTGGAAAGTGGTTTTACACTAAGAAATGCACTAAGTTAACCACTTCTATTTCCCAACCAAGTAATTCAAATATGAGTTTATAAATCAGGCCTAACTAGATAAAATGAATAGATTAGGACTATTGCATAGCATAGAAAAACGTGAAATAATTGAAATGTTAAAGGAAAATTTGAGTTTTTGAGTGATACACATTCAACCGCTATTCCGGAGACAATTGTTAGAAGTACGTAGTGGAAATCATGTTCAAACAAGAAGACGATGCGAACCAAAAAATCAAGTGGAAGGAAGAATCTCAACTAGAACTATAGTGCTACTTTAGTGGCACAATGTGAAACTATAACAATACAATTTTGGCAACTATCAGATAGCACGAAAATGATTTGACCATCTTGTTTGGCTACTCTTGTGCTTCCAAAACCTCACTTTTTTCATAATTTGTTGTGAGTCACTAGGAAACAACTCTCCTTTCTTGGAATCCTAACAAGATTGCAACACCTTGCCAAACCATAAAAAATGGAGGGAGTTAATGGGGTTTGTGTTATCCCTCCATTATTATTAGGTCCTTGAGATTTTGAACAATTTGGCAATCGACACACCAAGTATAATGTAGTTCAATAAGGAGTCAGTGCAATGCAAGTGTCCCAATTCTTATCTTTTCAATGCTCTAATCAATGCAACAAGTAAATGCTATATGCTCTTTTCTAAATGCTTGAATTCTTCTTTTGGCACAAGCACGCTTTTGAAACAAAATAAATTCCTTGCTCATACAATTCAATAAATTGCTTTAGTGCAAATGTGATTGTCTACTTGAGTGTCTTAAATGCACTAATGCACTTATGCATTTATAGATGTCTTGGATTCAAATAGGATCCTTTTGGTGCACATGTCGATACGCAACGAATATGAAAAACCATTAAAGAAAGTGACCAAAACCACACTGGTAAGATTTTGGCAAAAACCCAGAGTAAAGAATGGGGAAAAGAGAGAAAACTAGAGAGGAAAAAGAAAATAGAAAGAAAGAAATGTAGATAAGGTTGGACATAAGAATATATTTGGAAAGGAAAGCCCAGACTCGAAAGTGTCAAAATTCAAAACATAGCACAACTAAAAACAAGTCAAAACATAGTATTGAGGAGCACATTGAAAATCAAACAACATAAAAAAACATGTCAACAAGATCCTAAATTGGACCAATAATCAATAAGCACACAAATGGATTAACACGATAGCAATTAATTAGTCTTGTACCAAAAAAAGGTGTAGATAATGCTCCACTTTGATGTGTGTGCATGCATACATATAGAAGTAAAACCATTCATGTAGGTGTGTACACATCATTTTTGCATTTGCTAACTATTCCTCTTGTGTAGGGGTTGTTGATGCATGTTCCTCTTAAGTGGGTGCCTCAAGAGGCTTGAGGAGATTGGGTTGTGATCAAACTTGGTCACGTGGGCTAGATCACAACATTTGAGAGATATTGCTATTATGTCATAATTCCCTTACCTTTTCCTTGTTTCTTTCCATCATGTCAACTTGTCTCATTATATCCAGTTGTTTACACTTATTACACACTATTATCCCCATTTTCGGTCATCCTAGACCTTCGTCGTTACCTCCATTTACCTTCTATCTTCTGCATCACATGTTTTCACCTCTTTGCCCTTAGGGTTCCCTCAAGGCCGACACCATCGCCCATGGGTGATGGTGTCGGTTAGCTTTTTCTTCCAGCCATTGCCAACAAGCAATGACATCAAGTCTATATACCCCACTACCTTTTTGTCATTTTGACCAATTCATCATCAATTGATCATATGCAAAGGCACTTATTGCTCACACATTTTCGCACTATTTCACACCTATTTGTTGAATTTGAGAGTTTGGAGCTTACCCTTTTGCATTTGGGTCACCATAGTGAGTTAGGACTAAAGTTTTTTTTGTTGTGCTTTCCCCTTCTCCACCGATGGCAATTCTCTCTCGATGTTGTTGTCTTCGGGGAGGATTATGCATCAATGGTCACACACACACACACACACACTACATGTAAATATTTTTAACTCGTCTTAGTTTTTTTATCTTGCACTTGTATGTTGTTTATTGGTCATTTATTGCTATAGACTAGAGTAGATGTATGTTTTCTTTGATCTATTGCATTGTCTTATTATATTACGTCCCTTGGCTTTATCCATCCCTTGTTTACTCTTATTCGAATCCTAGTAGGATACCTATTTTTATCTTAGGTATAAGCCTTGAAAACCTATAGCTATCTTAGGGTTAGGGTCATTATCCTCTAGAATTATGACACTAGCACTCCTTGAGCACCTTTGTATCTACATCGTGTGTTTGGACTTAGATTTGATCCCTACATTTGAGAACCCATGTGGAAACCTATCTTTGCCTATTAAACACTCTAGTGAACCTGATGTGAATCTTACTCATTCTTTCGATTGATTCATTTTCACATTTCACTTCTTTCTCATCATTCTTCACATCAACTTCATACACTTTAGTGAACCCAATGTGAAACTTACTTTGCCCTAAATTAGGTTACATCCTCCTTGCTCTTTTATATTTTGTGTTTCTTCTACACGATCGACCACTTTGAGAACCCTATTACACAACCGATCCAATATGTACATTTCACTCACTATTTTGACACCATTGGCCCTTGTTGATACACTTGCATGATCGATTCCATTCGGTCATATTCCTCTTAATCTCCCCTCCCTTCTAACACCATTGACCTTAGTGCACTTTTGCATGACCGATCCGTTAGGATTTGAGGAAAACCTTTTTCCCTTCCCCTGTGGATCTACTCCTCGTTGTTCATCATGTCTCCTCTTAGGATCTTTTTGGCTAGTTTGAACCCCTTTAGATTCCCCATGGGTTGTTATTTAATTTCTTCATTTCCACTGGCATTATCAATCATTTTGCTCCTCCTTCACAAAACAACACCATCAATCCCTACACCGCACCAAGTCGATCCTGTCTCGGATCTCTCCCTATCATGCCCGACGCCATCGGTCCTTGTGCACTAGCACGATCAATCTTGTCGAGAAAATGGCCTTATAGTTGAATGCAATGTGGTATAAATCACGAGTTGAAAACAAACGAGTTATTAAGAATTTGAACAATAATGAATGCTACACACCCAATAAAGAGGTGGAATCAATTAAAATTTCTCAAGACATAGGTCCTATGATGCGTTGACATCAAGAAACATGTAAATATCAAGTTTTGGTTCTAATGTAAATTTTGGTTGTGAGTAGCTTAGAGGTCCTTTTTAGTGTTTTTGTATGAATCCCAACTTATTTGGGTCCCTCCATGGGTGTAATAAGGCCGATTTGGATTTTCCCTCCAAAAGGACCATTTTCAAATATTTGAATTGTTAAGTTAGTGGTAGGTGGTTTAAGAGTGAGTAATGCATTAGTCTCTTGTTGTAAAAGTGGTAAGAAGCCAAAAGTAATGTAATAAAGCATCCACACTCACCTAATTAAGTAACTCATGTGGATAGTTAGCCATGAACTCTAGTTAGGTAGTTATGTGGATGTAACTCCTCATTTTGTAAAGGGAATTAAAAAGACAAAACTAGATGGAAGAGGAATGGACAAAAGGGTAGCAAGCGAAAATTTATTTTAGGTCTTAAATAAGAGGTAAGATAGCCTTAAGAAGGAAGAAAACTTGTAGCATTGTCATGGAGCGCTTTCAATGTAGGATTCTTTGTAAATAAGGGGTAAATTTCTTGTAAATGTAAATGGGAATGGAAATGTGGCAATTTTCTTGTATAATCTTGTGTGGATTGGGTTGGTATTGATAGATTAAGTGTGAAAAGATTTAGCTTGATCGATAATAACCCTTCTTTTGGTAGTGGTTAAATGACTTGAGAGTGATGCACTCATTTTGCATGCTAACTAGTTTGTTGCATATCTAGTTCTTGGTGCAAGTGTAGTTTGATTGTGCAAGAATGAGAAGTATGTGGATGAGGTGTTCAAAGGTGCTAGGGCATCATCTAAGCCACGAGTCACATAAGGAACAAATATATTAGAGTTGTGTAAGGTAAGTCTTGTTAAGAGTGTTTCTTATAATATTGCATTTGAGCTCTAGAAAGGGTTATTAAGATGAGAATCACGGTTATAAGTCTATGATGGTAAGGGGAAGGAGGATGGATACATAGAGACAAAGGTTTAGATAGGTTGTCTATAACACTTACAAATAAAGGGGATACATATAATATAAGCAATGTGTATGAACCGATTGGGAATGAGCATTTTCCCTTGTTTTTAGAGGCTTATTCTAATGGAGAACTCCATTTCATTGATTAATCATATTACCAAACTTGTTTCCTACCTAAGATGATTAGAAATATATTTCATTGAAGTTTCCATGTTGACATAGATAAATGGTTGCTATATGTTGAGATTACAAAGTGCCAAAATACTTGATGTGCATGTGTTTTTCGAGAATGGGTTATTGGTTTATGCACTTCCCAGATGGTACACTCCAAGCTAATGGTGGATTAAAGTTCCGAGAGGTCATAGAAGCTTCACACACCCTAACAATATATGACAACTTCATTTGATGCATAGATCAAGCAATTTTATCCTCTCAAGTCACCAAAACCTTATAACTCAAAACTAGAGTTAAAATTAGTAAATTTCTATTTTTCTTCAAAACAAACCAAGAAAAATCCCATAATTTGGAAAGTACCTATACTCGGGCATGATAGAATGTTTTAAAGTGATTTAATTCTATATGGAAGCCTATAGACCCTAAAACAACGAAAACACGAGACTAGTGGATTGATAAGACAATTTATACATAGTCAAGCACTTTTCTTGCTTTATAGAAGCTATTGTGAAGATATTTGTCCTTGGGGAAAGGTTTGCACTCAAATTGGATTGGGAAAGCAAGTTTCACTTGTAGTGATAAGGAATCAATGGGTATAAAACCAATAAGAGGTTGTTAGTCATCAAGAAGTAACAATGTTATAAGGAAACAAGGTTAGGTACAATCATGAAGTCTTTATTTTTAGTTAGGTTAGTTGCTTGATGTATACATGATTGGCTTGCAAGTATCATTGTGATTGATAGTATTCAAGAGGTCCAAAAGTGTCAAGAAGACAATGTGATGAAATCATGCTTGAGAACATGGTAAGAGGTTCCTAATTGATGTTGTTTCTAGTTGATATTCATTGTGGAATGTGGAGTCATCATGCTAATGAAAGGTATGGAAGGGTCTATGAAGATTAGTGGTAATGTTTCAAAGGTCTTGAAGAGTGTAAGTAAAAACACAACAAATTCTTGTAATATATGAGAAGGGTGATTGAGTAGATGAAGTTGGTTTATGAGGTAGGATTTCAAGTTAAGTGCAAAACTAGGATGAGGGTAGAGTACAAAGTGTTTGTAGTATTTTGTGATTGGGAGTGAGAACATAGGTTTACTACACATTGTAAAGATAAGTGACAAGTTTTAATAAAAAAACCTCCATTTTTAGTAGGATGACCAATTTGGACCCGAGTAGAGGTAGTGTATAATGTATAGAAGGGTTTTGGCTTAGTGGACATAAAGTGGAGGTAGTCATTGTGGTAGGAGGAGGCTATTAAATAACAAGAATCTAATTGATCTTGAAAGCATAATGTGATGGTTAGAAATACCAACCAAACCAAAGAAGATCATAAAAGTTGTTTCTAAGAAGGTGGCTTGTGAATTGAATGATGAGTTGTATGATCATAATGATTTGGTTCTAACTTTATTGAACTAGTTTATCATCATGATTTGGTATGGTGTGTGTTTTTTACATCAGGTGGTATCAAAGCATCAAGATCCTTTGGGGAGTTCGTAAAATTTGAGAAAAGTAAAGAAAGAGAAAAGGAATAGTTAAGAGAAGAGGAATTCAAGGTGAAACATACTTGGATGCAGAGTCAATAAACCAAGTTGAAAAAGAATTGGGTGAGGATGAAAGAGAGGTATTAGGTGCCAAAAGAATTGGTGGATCCTTGATGTAGGAGCATCAATTTGTCGAAGGAGCATTCATAGTTGTTTGAATTCAAATATGCATGTAATTGGCATGGTACTTATAAATGCGATTGTAAGAAAGGTATAATAGGTGAATTACACTTGGTAGATAAGTTATTCTGTACCAAATAAGACTCTTTGAACCATGTCAACCGGAAAATATGTCATGTATAAGTTAGGAGGGTGTGTTAGGATGAGATTCATCCTATTTCCATGATTAGAATATTGTTGAGCTTTCATAGGAGCTAGTTGAGTCTTTAAGGAGATAGTTTAGGAGTTTGGTTTTGGTCAATGATCAATTTGTGATGAAGAATTAAAATAGAGAGGAATGTAATAGTGACTAAAATAATGAATGAAAGTGTGTGACACTTTGGTGTAAAGAATCCTTATTTTTATGCATTTATTTATGTTTTGGTAGGATTGTGTATTAGACTCTGTGACAGACAATGAGTAAGAAGACCACAAATCGGCTAAGAGGGTTTGTTTCTCCATACTGTTACTTTGAACACTTGAAGAAGGTCAACACAAGACCTATAAAATTTATTTGGGGTCTTGAAAATTAAAATTGAGGTTTTAATAGCTAATTGTGTATTCACGGGCTCTAACTAGGGCATCAAATTCCAAGAAATCCACCTAGCCAAAAAGGCCCAAATTTTGTAATATTATCTGTCCCAAGAGGTAGTAGAAGTGTGCAAAGTATCATATCCGGATCACACATGCAAGTGTATATACCTCCAAATCCTCAACCCGCAGATGAAACATGGTCTGGATCGTATTCTTAGCCAATTCCTTGATGAATTTGATGCTTCAAGCTCCCACTTGTTGGTAATGGACGTTGAAGGAATTTAGAAGATCTTCGTAGTGTTTTCAAGGTGATTTGAAGTCACTTTGCCTCTGTTGTAACTAAGTAACCTCAAAACTTAGGCCTAAAAGACCATCCTATCCTGTTTTCTTCATTTTTGTACAAATAAACCCTAGGTGAAATATGGACATGATATTTGAACCCTTAAAGGGTAATTTGAATGGTTATTAGAATCTTAAGATCACTAGTACATAGAAAGTTATGCTAAAAGGAGTGTCTAAAGAGACCTAATAGCTAATAAACCAAGAACACCAAGGCCAAATGATGACAAAGTTGTTGAAGGAACTCGAGGCAACTTGACATCAATTTGTGGTATTAGATAAAACTAAGAAGACCTAGTAAAGTTAGCAAGAGTTGATTACATGAAGCGATAACAAAGGAAAGGAATAAGTTGCTTGAGAAGACTCAAGACAATGACATCTAGAGCAAGACCAAGAGGAAGAGCAGGTGGAGCAAGATCTACCCAAGCCCAACTCATGGAAGAAATTAAGAATCTTAGGACACGACTTCAAGATGTTGAGATGTCTCAAAGGAGAGGCATTGATCAAGGAGATGTCAGTGAAGAAGAGCCGAGGTAGCAAAAGTGGAAAGAGGTCTCATTGCCCATTGCGGAAGAGAGAGTGGAAGATAGAATGATCAAGGTTATTATGGGAGCTAGCTCCAAACCAAAGATGGAAATCCCTATGTATGAAGGTGGCTTAAAGCTGAAGAAATCATTGAATAGATTGATGCAATGGACAAGTATTTTGAATATGAAGAAGTGGAAGATGATAAGAAGGTAAAGTTTTTCTGTCACTAGATTGAAGAGCCATGCATCCATTTGGTGGGATGGAGTGTAGAAGGAAAGAATAAACAAAGGGAAAACCAAGATCAGAGATCAGAATAAGATGGTTGTAAAGTTGAAAGGAAAGTTCTTACCTAAAGACTACCAAACTAGTTTTTTTAGATCACTTCAAAATCTAAGGCAAAAAGATATGTCTGTAAAAGACTACAATGAAGAATTATATAGGCTGACTATAAGAGTATGACATATAGAAGATGATTTGGAAAAGGTGAAAAAATACCTAAATGGTCTGAAATTTTCTATTCAATATGAGATCAACATTCTTTCTCCTAAATCAGTTGATGAAGCTTATCAATTGACACTCAAGGTTGATTCGAGATCATAAAGGCGATCGATTCACGCTATCCGGTAAAATGGGGATACAAACTAACCATTATGCTGAAGCCTTGGCTGCTCTATGGGGGCTTAGAATTGCTCAGACACATAACATTCAGAATATTATTCTGGAAGGAGACTCACTAAACATCATTAATCATCTAAATCAGTCTTCACCTCCAAGCTGGAATATCAAGGATTTCATCATGGAATCTATAAGCATTTGTCAAACCTTCAAAAATATCCGAATCAAGCACACATACCGAGAAGGAAATAAGGTTGCTGATGAATTGGCCAATTATGGCATAAATAATAATCTAATTATTTGGGATAATGTTAATCACATCCCTGAGAAGGTACAAAGCAACATTCAAGTGGAAATTTATGGGCACTCAAGTATGGAGTAAGGATAATGATTATTTGGAGTGGCCTTTAGAGGAGATAAAAGATCGCCCATGCGGGAAATATCAAATAAGCTACGGCCGCATTAACTTTCATCACTCCCAACATGTGTGCGGGATTCTTAATATCCAGGATAGGCAGAAAGACACCCGCATTTCATACAACAGTCTAAACAAGGGTTTCGAGGACAAGAGTTGCAAGCATTTAGAGAGGAAAAAATGGGAGGAGCCCCGTGCCAGGTTGAACCCAATAGTGATCTGGAATGGAAGAGAAACAAGGAGCTGTGGAACCTCCTCAAGTAGGGTGGAATTACAAACTTCATTGATCGAATTCAGGGGCACGATCAGAGCATTTCAATCCAATTCACTATGGATTGGAAGGACCGAAAAGTGGAGTATGGAGGGCATAAAATACCCATTAATGAAGAAATAATTGCCGAAGCCACAGGCCTGGAGATGGAAGGCTTCCGTTTCTTTAGCAAGAGGATCGACAAAAAGGCTGAGGAGAAGAATTTTGCTACTGATAATGAGGAGCTGGTTTTTTCTCTGCGGGTTTGAGGGTAAGTTCTATCCCATCGCCCTTTGATGAAATCACCCGTATGATGGTCCGGTACATATCTTTGGAAGGGAGATATGTTACAGTTCCTATTAAACACCTAGTGTTCCTTAACCATTTCAGAAAATCACAATATGTTTCCCGCATTATCTTTTGAACTCCCTCGAACGCTCCATCTTGGAGTTTCAGAAGCATACCCGTGCTACCCCCGCATCAAGGTCTTATTTTCTTGCTGCACAAGCTCTGTGTTACTAAATACCCCAGTCTCCCTCCCTCCCCCAGCACTGTTCCACTCTTTCCCACCACCACTACCCCCACCCCCATCCCTTCCACCACAACCCCCCCCCCATCCCTTCCACCACGTCCAAGCCTAAAACGAGGAACCATAAGAAGCCCAAATTGGACACCCCTGTTTCAGGGCAGAGTCCTTCGCAGCAATAAGGATTTGGAAGTTGTCCAAAACCTATTGCACATCAGTAGTGTCAGGCCATGAAGAGGCCTTACAAAAAGATGGAAACAATACTTCCCAAAGGCTGGAAGCCTTGGAGAATGAGATGATGAAACTGAATGAAGAAGTGCAGCATTTGGCCAAGAAAAAGGCAAAAGGAAGATGGAAGATGATACTGATCTTGACAATAAGCAAGTTGAGGACATCTACAAAAAGCTTAACTCCTTGGACAATCATCTGGGGAGAGAAAAGGATCGCCATGACCAAAACATGGAAATTTTAATGCAATCAGTGATTTCCTTGAACAACATGTTCAGTAGCATCTATGTGCTTAGTGGGATCCCGGACACTCTGTGGGGAATGGACAAGGAGAGCAAGTCAAACCATAGCAAAGCTAGATGCTAAGGACCCCACACACATGACAACAGTGGCTCTCTTTACCTCGCTACAAACTGTTAAATCCAGAATTACCAGAGCTGCCAAGAAGTAAAGGAGGTCTTTGTTGCAGATGCTGATCTTCATCGTTGCTATTCTTTTACTATTTTTTGGCTGCATTGTTGCAGCGCACGATTTTTTTTCTCTTATGTAGTAAATTTTTGGTTACGGTTGGCTTTAACACCTATTCTGGATGTTGATCCATTTTTTGTGGAACCTATTAATGTTTTATCTGGCTTTTAGGCCCTCTATGTAAACAGGGTATAGTCCCTTCAAAACTATTTACCATTAATAAAAAAATTGACACTTAAGGTGGAAGATAAGTTTTTAAGGAAGAAAACTTCATATACAAGAGGAAGAGGCAAAAATTTTAGAGGTAGAGGACAGCAAGGAAATAGAAGGTAGATGTAGTCATACCAAGAAGAAGCTAGAACTCACAAATCTCAAGAGGAGGCTATGCACCAAGAGGAAGAAGACCTTACCAAAGAGGAAGAGGAAGATTCTTGGGTAAGTGTTTTAGATGCAATAAATATGCAGGTCATAGGTCTTATGAGTGTCTTGAAAATCCCTCAACCAATCAAGAAAGAGGTGCTCATGTGGCTCAAGGTGAAGAGGAGGAAGAATGGAAGAACCAAAGGTTCATGAAGACCTACCAGAAGTTGGTGAATCACTCTTGATGAAGAGGATCTTACTCAAACCAAATAAAGAAGTCATAGAACCACCTCAAAGGAAGAATTTGTTTAGGACTACATGTAAGAGCAAAGGAAAGTGTTGCAAAGTCATCATAGATAGTGGGAGTATAGACAATCTTGTCTCAACAAAGAGATGGTGGAGAAACTAGGCTTGGAAAAGGTAATGCATCCTACTCCCTACAAAGTATCATGGTTATAAAAAGGACATCAACTCTTGGTTAATGAACAATGCAAGGTGGATTTTCAAATAGGAACTTACAAAGATAAAATAATGTGTGATGTTATGCCCATGGATGCTTGCCACATTCTACTTGGGAGACCATGACAATATGATCAGAAGGGTAGTGCATGATGGAAGGCATAACACCTACACCTTTGATAAAGATGGAAAGAAGCATGTTCTTACACCATTACAAGGAGAGCATGCTGCTGTTGAATCAAGCTCTACAGTGTTGCTAATGAGTGGTAAATAATTCCTACATCAAATGAAGAAGGAAGAGGTAAATTTTGCTTTAGTAGGTAAGCCTAAAAGTGTTGTCACTAATACAAAGTTGTTGATTTTCCTCAAGAAATCCAAGATATGTTGAATGAATATGTGGATATTATAGTAGATGATCTTCCTGATGAATTACCTCCATTTATAAGCATCAACCATCATATATACTTGATTCCAAGTGTTAACCTTCCAAACAAGGCTACTTACAGGATGACTCCAAAGGAAAATGAAGAGATCAAGAAGCAGTGTACAAGAATTGTTGGAGAAAGGGCTGATAAGAGAAAGTTTAAGTCCTTGTGTTGTTCCTATAGTTTTGAGTCCTAAGAAGGATGGAGGATGGAGAATGTGCATAGATTCTAGAGAAATCAACAAGATCACTATCAGGTATAGATTCCCATTGCCAAGAATTGATGATTTGTTGGATTGTTTAAGTGGAGCCAAGTATTTTTCTAAGATAGATTTGAAAAGTGGCTATCATCAGATTAGGATTAGAGAGGGTGATGAATGAAATAAATTTAAGAAAATGATGGGATTTATGAATGGTTGGTTATGCCATTTGGCTTAACAAATGCTCCAAGCACTTTCATGAGACTTATGAATGAAGTGCTTAAGGATTTCACAGGTAAATTTTTATAGTTTATTTGGATGACATTTTGGTATATAGTCAGTCAAAAGAAGAGCATCTTAAGCATTTAAGATTGGTCCTTGAGAAGTTACATGAAGAGAAACTACTAATCAATCTTAAAAAGTGTACTTTCTTGAAGACAACTGATCTACTTGGGGTTTGTGATCTCACAAGAAGGATTGAAGATGGATAAGGAGAAGATAAAGGAAATCATTGAGTGGCCTACTCCTAAAAGTGTCTTTGAGGTAAGAATCTTTCATGGTTTGGCTAGCTTCTATAGAAAATTTATAAGAAATTTTAGTGGGATTTGTGCTCCAATAGTAGATACAATTAAAGGAGATAAGAGAAAAAATTAATGGACTGAGGCTGCTAATAAGAGTTTTTAGTTTCTTAAGAAGAAGATAACAGAAGAACCAATCTTGTCCTTACCTGATTTCACTAAGATTTTTCAAGTTGAATGTGATGCTAGTGGGAATGTTATTGGTGTTGTTTTAAGCCAAGAAGGAAATCCTATTGCTTACTTTAGTGAAAAATTAATGATGCAAAGAAGAGGTATTCCACATATGACCAATAATTCTATGCCATCATACATGCCTTGAAGAAATGGAGACATTATCTCATGCCTAAAGAGTTTGTTTTGTTTACTGATAATCATGCTTTGCAATTTGTGACTAGTCAACATAAGTTAAGTCAAAGGCATGTCAAATGGATTGAATTTTTGCAAAGTTTTACTTTTGTTATCAAACATAAGAGTGGTAAGTATAAAAAGTTGTAGATGCTTTGAGTAGAAGGAGCTTGATCATGCAGGAATCTCAAGTGAGCATATTGGGATTTGATGATTTAAAAGAAATGTACAAAGAAGATGTTGATTTCAAAGAAGCCTATGAAGCATGCATGGATCCTCTTAGTAGGGATAGAAGTCCTTGGATGGATTTCATGGTACAATAAGGTTTTTTAATCAAGGATGATAAATTAATCATTCCAAGAAGCTCAATGAGAGAAAATTCACTAAAGGAAAACATAGTGGTAGTTTAGCAGGCATTTTAGACAAAACAAGACACTAGCTCAACTAAGTGCTCATTACTATTGGCTAGGTATGAGTAATGATGTTAAGAATTTTTAGAGAGGTGTAAAGTGTGTCAACATGCCAAAGGAAGCAGTCAAAATGTAGGTTTGTATCATCCATTTCCAATTCCCAATAGGCCATGGGATTCAATAAGTATGGACTTTGTACTTGGTTTGCCAAGAACTCAAAAAGGGCATGATTCAATCTTTGTAGTAGTTGATAGGTTCTCTAAGATGGCTCATTTCATTCCATGTACTAAGACAAGTGATGCTACTAACATTGCAAATCTCTTCTTTAAGGAGATAATCAGATTACATGGACTTCCTAGGAGCATTGTTTTTGACAGGACACAAAGTTTGTTGGTCACTTTTGGAGGAATCTATGGAAGAAATTGGGCACAAATTTAAGCTTTAGTTCAGCCTACCATCCCCAAACAGATGGACAGACTGAGGTAGTGAACATAATTCTTGAGAACATCTTGAGAAAAACATGCATCCAAAACAATGGGATTTAGTACTAGCTCAAGTTGAGTTTGCATATAATGACTCACCAAACAGAAGTACAAGTCTGATTCCATTCCAAATCATGTATGGTATGCACCCTAGAGGAGTATATGAATTGAGAAATTTAGGAAAAAGGAAGCTAGGAGTGTTGATGGTGAAGAATTTGCTAGTGCAATGCTAGATTTACATGAACAAGTGAAGAAGACACTTGAAGAAAACACCATCAAGTACAAAAGAAGGGAAGATCAGAAGAGGAGAGAGGTTAATTTCAATGTTGGAGATCTTGTTCTTTCTCATCTTAGAAAGAAAATATTTCCTAAGGGTGAGTATAACAAGCTCAAGCCAAAGAAGATAGGTCCTTGTAGGATTCTAAGAAGATTTTCAAGCAATGCATATGAAATTGAACTTCCAAAAGGAGTTGGAATCTCTCCTATATTCAATATTGTAGATCTATATCCCTATAAAGGTGAAGAACCAGCAGTCCAAGAGCCTAAATCAGATGAAGAACATATCATTGAATGGGAGCAGCAATTTCCCAAGGAGATACCAAAGCAACTTGAAGCAATTTTGGACAAGAAGGTGATTAAGAAAACAAGGGACAAGGAGTACTTTCAGTATCTTATCAAATGGAAGGACAAACCAGTTGAAGATTCAACATGGATGACTGCAAGTGAGCTCATCAAACTGGGCACAAGTGTGGAAAATTTGATGAACAATGAAAAATAATGGAGACTTCTTTTTGCTCCGGAGAGAATGATGCAAGAGCATCAATTTGTCAAAGGAGATAGTCTAGAGGTGGTTATTTTATTTAGGAGTGATGGAGAATTTTTTCCCTCCATTCATAGTTGTTTGAATTCAAATATGTGTGTAATTGGCATGGTAAGTGTAAATGGGCTTGTAAGAAAGGTATACTAGGTGAAATAGGCTTGGTAGATGAGTTGTTTGTACCAAATAAGGCTCTTTGAACCATGTCAACCGGAAAATATGTCATATACAAGTTAGGAGGGTGTGTTAGGATGAGATTCATCCTATTTCCATGCTTAGAATATTGTTGAGCTTTCATAGGAGCTAGTTGAGTCTTTTAAGGAGTTAGTTTAGGAGTTTGGTTTTGGTCAATGATCAATGATGTGATGAAGAATTCAAATAGATAGGAATGTAATAATGACTACAAACATGAATGAAAGTGTGTGAAACCTTGGGTGTAAAGAATCTTCATTTTTATTTATTTATTTATGTTTTGGTAGAACTCGTGTATTAGACTTTGTGAAAGGACAACGAGTATGAAGATCACAATCAACTAAGAAGGGTCTGTTTCTCCACATTGTTACTTCCAACACTTTAAGAAGGTAAACACAAGACCTATAAAATTTATTTGGGGTATTAACAGTTAAAATTGAGGTTTTTATAGCTAATTGTGTATTCATGGGATCTAACTAGGGCATCAAGTTCCAAGAAATGCACCCATCCAAAAAGGCCCAAAATTTGTAATCTTATCTGTCCTAGGAGGTAGTAGAAGTGTGCCAAGTATTAGACCTGGATCACACGTGAAAGTGTATAGAGCTCCAAACCTCAACCGGCAGATCAAACATGGTCTCGTGGATCGTGTTCTTGGCCAATTCCTTGATGAATTTGAGGCTTCAAGCTCCCAATTTTTTGGTAATGGAGGTAGAAGGAATTTAAAGATCTTTGTAGTGTTTTCAAGATGAGTTCAAGTCACTTTTCCTTTAATGTAACTAAATAACCTCAAAACTTAGGCCTAAAAAACTGTCCTACCTCGTTTTCTCCAATTTTGTACAAAGAAACCCTAGGTGAAATATAGAATTGATATTTAAACCCTTAAATGGTATTTTGAATGGTTATTAGAATATTAAGATCACTAGTACAAAGAAATTTATGCTAAAAAGAGTGTCTAAAGAGACCTAATAGCTAGTAGACCAAGAACACCAAGGCTAGATGATGAAAAAGTTGTTGAAGGAACTCGAGGTCGCTTGACATCAAACCTAGGGTGAGGTACTAAGAAGGAGCAAGGTGCAAAAGACTTGTTTTAAAAAATAAAAGAGGGACAAGTTGAGAGGAAAGGTGAAGAAAGATGAATGGTTTCTTTCCATAAGTATACCACGATAAAATGAAAGAAAGTATAAGGAAGAAAGATGTGACAAGAAAATATATGATTGTTGAGTTAAGATAGATAAGGGAAGAGTCAGAGGAGCATAAAGAAACATGTAAATATTAAGTTTTCGTTCTAATGTAAATTTTGGTGGGAGTAGCTTAGGAGGTCCTTTTAGTGTTTTTGTATGGATCCTAACTTATTTGGGTCCCTCCATGGGTGTAATAAGGCCAATTTCGGGTTTCTCTTCAAAAGACCATTTTCAAATATTTTAATTGTTAAGTTAGTGGTAGGTGTTTTAGAGGTGAACAATGCATTAGTCTCTTGTTTTAAAAGTGGCGAGAAGCCAAAAGTAATGTAATAAATCATCCACACTCACCCATCAAGTACCTCATGTGGATAGTTAGCCTTGAACTCTAGTTAGGTAGTTATGTGGATGTAACTCCTCATTCTCAAGGGAATTTAAAAGACAAAATCGGATGGAAGAGGAATGGACAAAAGGGTAACACGTTTAATTTTTTTTTAGGTCTTAAATAAGAGGTAAGAGAGCTTTAAGAAGGTAGAGAGCTTGTAACATTGTCATGGAGTATTTTCAAAGTAGGATTCTTTGTAAACAAGGAGTAAATTTATTGTAAATGCAAATGGGCATGGAAATGTGGCCATTTTCTTGTATAATATTGTGTGGATTGGTTTTTTATTGATATATTAAGTGTGGGAAGATTTAACTTGATTAATAATAAACCTTCTTTTGGTAATGGTGAAATGAATTGAGAATGATGCACTCATTTTACATGCTAAATGGTTTGTTACATATATAGTTGTTGTTGAAAGTGTATTTTGATTGTGCAAGCATGAGAAGTATGTGAATGAGGTGTTCAAAGGTGCTATGGAATCATCTAAGCCATGAGTCACATAAGGAACAAATATATTAGAGTTGTGTAAGTTAAGTCTTGTTAAGAGTGTTTCTTATAATCTTGCGTTTGAGGTCTAGAAATGTTTATTGAAATGAGGATGGTGGTTATAAGTTTATGATGGTAAGAGGAAGGAGGATGGATCCACAAAGACAAATGTTTAAATAAGAAGTCTATAGCATTTACAAATCATGAGGATATAAATAATATAAGCAATGTGTATGAACTAACTATGAATGAGTATTTTCCCTTGTTTTGGAGGCTTATTCTAATGGAGAATTCCATTTTCATTGATTAATCATATTACTAAACTTGTTTCCTATCTAAGATGATTATAAATATATTCCACTGAAGTTTCCATGTTGACATAGCTAAAGGATTGTTATATGTTGAGATTACAATTCCAAAATACTTGATCGTGCATGTGTTTTCTCGAGAATGGGTTATTAGTTTATGCACTTCCCAGATGGTACATTCCAAATTCATTGTGTATAAAAGCTCTACAGAGGTCCTAGAAGCTTGAAAACCCTAAAATTTCTATGAAAACTTCATTTGATGCATGGTTCAGAAAGTTTTCTCCTCTTGGGTCCACAAAACCTTATAACTCAAAATTAGGGTAAAAATTAGTAAATTTCCATTTTTCAAAACAAACCAAGAAAAATTCCAATAATTTGGAAATCAACTCTTTTAGGCATGCTAAAAGGTTTGAAAGTGATTTAATTCTATATGGAAGCCTATAGACCCTAAAATACCGAAAAAATAGACTAGTGGACTGGTAAAACATGATTTATACATAGTCAATCACTTTTCTTGCTTTATAGAAGCCATCATGAAGATATTTGTCCTGGGGAAATGTTTTCACTAAAATTAGATTGGGAAAGGAAGTTTCATTGTAGTGATAATGAATCATTGGGAATAAAACCAATAAGAGGTTGTTAATCATCAAGAACTAACAATGTTATAAGGAAACAAAGTTAGGTACAATCATGAAGTCTTTCTTTTCAGTTATGTTATTTTATTGATGTACAAGTGATTGGATTGCATGTATCGCTGGGATTAATAGTAGTCAAGAGGTCCAAAATTTTCAAGAAGACAATGTGATGAGCTCATGCTTGAGAGTAAGGTAAGAGGTTCCTAATTGATGTTGTTTCTTATTGATGTTCATTATTGAATGTGGATTCATAATGCTAGTGAAAGGTATGACAAGGTCTATGAAGATTAGTGGTAGTGTTTCATAGGTCTTGAGGAGTATAAGTAAAAAAAGGCACTAGATGATAATGGTCATTGAATAGATGAAGTTGGTTTATGAGGTAGGATTTCGAGTTAAGTGTAAAACCATGATGAGGGAAAAGTACAAAGTGTTTTGTAGAATTTTGTGATAAGGAGTGATAACAAAGGTTTACTCCACATTGTAAAGATAAGCAACAAGCTTTAATAAAGAACCTCCATTCTTGAGTGGGATGACCAATCTGGACTTGAGTAGAGGAAGAGTATAATGTATAAAAAGGTTTTGGCTTAGTGGACATAAAGTGGAGGTAGTCATTGTGGTAGGAGGAGGTTCTTACATAACAAGAACCTTGTTCAACTTCAAAGCATAATGTGATTGTTGGAAACACCAACCAAACCAAATAAGATCATAAAAGTTATTTCTAAGAATGTGGCTTGTGAATTGAATGATGAGTTGTATGATCATTGTGATATGGTTCTAATTTGATTCTAGATAGTTTATTGTCATGATTTGGTATGTTCTATTTTTTTACATCATCCTATGTAAGAGACAATCATAAAACCTCATTCAAAACCCACTAATCATAATAAGCCTCCTACAGTTGGAGAATCCCCTAACTAGTCACAAAAAACACCTTTGCAAAACAACAATACCAAAGCTTCTTCCTCTAGTGGCCCTAATCCTCCACTTGATCTTTATATCACAATTATCAAGTTATTGGATCAAATGGTCGTTATGCAATCCTCCACTACTTCTAGCATGTTCCAAATGAAAAATCATATTCTATAAATGGATTCTTAGCCAACACAAGTCGTTATAGGCCATAATCAACCTTTAACACCTTTTCCTTTGAATGCTAATGGGAATCGATGCGGGAGCATCACGAGAAAACTTGAAGTCTACGTAAACTTTAAAATTTTGACTAAGTGTTAGAGCACATAGAATTGGAAAAGGGTTAAAAAGAAAAGGAGACATGACAAATGTTTTTTGACAATTACATGGGAGTTTGCAAAGGTATTTGTGAAATGATATTCAATTATGAAGTGCACATCCAAAATGGTGTGCAACAAGATTGCAATGATATGTGAACGCAAAACGCATAATGTTTTGTCAAGAATAGTGTGTGTATTAGTTTTGGATAAGGCACGAAGGTGTTGCACAAGGATTGTGGAATGGAGTAAAAGAGGAGTGTACATATATTTTAGAGGATAAGTGCACAAAAATTAACAAAGAAGGGATTGCACGATATATTAAAGATGCTAGAGGAAATGTCCAAAAATGACAAAGGAAGTATGTGGAGACTAATATGTAGCATACGTGGTAAAGGGGAAAATTTCCAACTAAGTAGATGACCTAGATTCTTCCAGAAGATTTCTCAACTACCAAATCAGGGTAGCTCGATGCCATTAATGAGAAGAATTCAAATTCAAGTTTGAGCAGAAAATGAGAGGATTCCGAAATAATTTCAAAATGAGGAAAGAGCACAAAAGTGTAATATCCCCTTTTTCAAAATAATATAAATTGAATACTTCTTTCTCATCTTCCTTTCTGTGGGTAAAAATAAATTGAAAAAGGGAAGAGCTTGAGCTATATTTCAGTTTCTTTATTCATATTTATGTTTTTATTTTGTGCGTTTCCCTTCAAGGAAAATCGATCGGGTTATAATGCTCTCAACATGAAATTAAAATATAAAGTAAGCTCCTTAAGAGGTCAACTAGGTTGGAGGGTTTCCAACATTGAAATATAAGATAAAGGAAGCTTAAGAATTCGATCTACACTCTTATGACTCTTAACACCAAATAAAGGGTATAAGAGGAGTTTCATAGCTCATTTACACATCATCTTTCGACATATAAAGTTTATGCTTTTTCTCTAGGGCTGATTGCTCTTAGTCTATTCCACTATTGAGCGATAATCCATCAATGTGGCATCCAAGGAAGGACAAAACCCTTCCTTTTGGGTTATGCATGATGTGTTAACATATGGATTTACATGCATGCAAATGACATGCAACAATGTGGGAACGAATTCCCTCCTCAATGAAGGTGAGGCTGCCTTTATTGAAAACCAAAACTATATTTACATATGTACATTCAAAATTGTATGTGGGGGGTGTTTTGTAACATCAATGGAAAGAAAAAGTGAATGAGAGAGATGGAGTGGAATGGAAGAACAAAATGGAAAGGAATGAATGCAAGGAACATGCAAGAGTTAGGTAAAATTAGAGCCTGATATTGCATGGAGAAGAACAATAAATAACTAACGCAAATAAAATAGAGTTTGCATCGCTTAAACGAGAATGAGTAAAGGGAACACGCATGAGCAAGTAAAAAAGAGAGCTTGATCACTCATGGAATAGGAATGACAACTTAATAATGTTGACAATAAGATCAAAGAAAATATTTGCATGCAAGATTTAAACATCTAACATATAATGAACATAAGAACATCAAATGTTACAAGATACAATGAATGAGACACAAAGTTCGTATTTCATTAACTCCAAAATGTCTTCACAAAGAACACAAAATTTCGTCTCAAACAAAGCTTGCACACAAAATTATTTTCTTCTCCTCTCTCAAAGTCACCCTTTACAAATGAGCCCCTGACTTCCTTTTATAACCTAAAAGTTGGTTATAAAGTAGTTAGGGTTTACATGAACATTAAATAGGGAACTTAAGTGAATTTGAATTTTTCAACCAACTTTAAAAAATGACAAAAATAGAAACCACTTAAGTAAAAAAATTCATTTAAGGAAAATACATAAATAAAAGAAATGGGTACATGTGGACCCCACTTAAATGACTTGGATGCACACCTAGATATTCTAGTCAACAATGCACCACCTAGATCAAAACACCTATGATTAGTGATTTCTCCATTGAGCCAAGAGTCCGCCTATCTTGATCGTACATGAATGAACTCATTGACCATGCTCCACAATCCTCCAAATGACAAGAGAGCTGAGCTTGAAACTTGAGCAATTCATCTACCTCTCCGTTTGAGCAACATCCTCGTGTGAGCAATTTTGTCTTCATTCATATTTGCATTCACAATTACATAAAATTCTCCACATGCCCTCGATACCTTTCCATGACGAATTCTTCATTTTTCATGAGATCGAAGTCATTACACCACCTTGGCTTGTTAGAATCCAGCTCTTGATCTTTAACCATTGAGAAGATCTTCCAAGAGCCAAATTGAAATTCACTTCTTGGAGTTATGTGTTTTGTCTTTGTCACCATCCCAAAGTGTTGTCATTCTGATCCGCTCATGATCATTCAATTCAAGAACACTCCAACTTTAAGACTTGCCGATGAAGTCTTGTGCCTACTACTAATTGAGAGTTGATGGGGACATACTTGAATGATGTGGCCTTGCTTGATGATCCGCACAATTGTACTTATCATTGGTCTTGGTTTTTTGATGAATAGATCTATAAAACAATCAAGTGAAAATAATTGATGTAGACAAGATTCTCCCATTATCGATCTTTGCCGATAACAATGGCTTTTGACTCGAAGAGACCTATGCCAATAGCTACGACTTATACCGCATAATGAGGAAGTCAGAGGTTGCTTCCACTTCGGGGTCTTTGGAGTTGAATCACCACACTGTGTAGGTGTCGTGGTGCATCTATGCAATTTAGAACAAACGTCAAGAAAATTGTGACTCACCTTTAGTTGATATGCGATCGCAGAACCAACTTATGTCGATGTGTCCCAAAGTTGGTATCAACAATATTCTCATACTCTGAATGGAGCGTCAAGGTGAGTATAATTCCCTAGAATCCATACCACAACATCATTTTTTTGAAGATGACATGATTGTGAAAGAAGTGTTATTTCAGGCTATTACTTCCTTCTTACAAAACTGCACAAATCACCTCTGAAACTGCCCTGGGAAAAATAGAAAATCTTGTTCTAAGAAACTCTCATTGGATGAGGAAGTATATTAAGGTACCAAAAGTTTTCGTGTCAGAGGGTTTTTTTCCCAATCAAATTCTTCAGTCAAATATTAAAGGTCAAAGTTGACTCTTCTGAAACGGCTAGGAAAATGCAAGCATAAAACTGTAAAAATCTTTAGTTTTAGCCCGAGAAAAATACCAAATGTCACCCTGGGCATCTAAAACTTGGCAAGGGAGTATATGAAGGTGGGGAAAATTGAATGAAATAATTATTTTCTCTTGATGATCACTTGTGTTCAAAATATCAACTCTCAAAATGAATCACCTCGACGACATGTCAAAACCGCACGCGTAACAAAATCATGAGAATCGCATTTTATTTGACTCCGTGAAAAATATCAAACGAAGTGTTGTAAATTTGAAATTTGGTAAAGGAGTACATCAAGTTGAGAAGAATTTAACAAACTAAATTGTTTCTTTTGATGATCATCGGGAAATTTGAGATACGATTTCTCAAAGTAGGTCTTCTCGCTTAAGTCAAAGCGCACGTGCGGAAAAATCGAGTAAACTACATTTTATTTGGATTCGTGAAAAATATTAAACGAGGTGCTATGAATTTGAACATGAGTATGGAAGCACCTTAACATGAGTAAAATTGTGGGAAATGATTGGTTTTTCACGAAAATCATCCAACTTCGAGATATCGGGCTCCAAAGTCAATTACTTCGACAAATACGAACCGCGACACCTTCTTTCCGCATCTATTGTTTTCTTCATTAATTTTTTTTTGCTGATATATATCTTGTTTGATATTTTGTTAAATGGTTCACTGGATTTTGTTTATTTGACCATCGTTTAACCTCATTTCTTCCTTTGTATTATGCGCGGGTAAGTTTTCATGCAACAAACGTGGATTCTCCTTTGTCTGGCTGAGTTGTTTTATTTAAGCAAAGCGTGGATGTTTGCCTTTTGGACTGATATGGATAGCCTTGAAACTGCAAATGCGTTGATATTTTATTACCTTGGATGTGACCAAAGAAATGCGTGAATTTCTTATTCCTTCCTTGGCGAGTCTTTGCTTGCTTGGAAAGATTCTTATTTGCTCTTCTTTTGACTGATTTTCTACTTCCTTTGCATGCACAATTTTCTACCTTGGGTATTTTTTATAGCTTCGACTCTCACTATCCGGTGAATAAATTGGATAGTTTACTATTTCTTTTTTTTTTAATTTTATTTAATAGTCATGTGAGTTTTCGCTACAAGGTCAATGCATTGATAAATGATTACATGACCTCGCCTTCTTCCTTTCTCCAAAGTGTGGAATTTTCCTTGTTTTGTCTTATCTTTGCATTTCCTCAATGTGGTTGTTGGTGAATGTGTCCAAAATGGGCTTGAACTATGCTGCCAAAATAAATGCATGAAATTTGTCTCTGTTTGACCCATGCATGGCCTTTTTATCGTTAGTTTTGTATGGAAATGTGCATCTCAAAACCTTCGTAAAGACTTAGACTATGGCATGGAAATGATGTTGGGCTGCGTGGAAACAATTTATTTCTTTGTTGGACTATATCTCTTGATGAATGTGTGGCCTTTAGTGTGTTGTTTTCTTCAGCTGCGTTGGATATCTCTCCTAGCTTTGACCTCTCCAACAAAACAAAAACACATGCCTTGGACTGCCCTTTCTGGAAAAATGCGTTGGAATGATGAGGTATTCAAACTTGGCTCATGAGTGGTGATTTGTTGAGGGATGTGATAAAATATTACTCTGAGATGTTCCTTTAGAAGAAATAAGAATAAATTGGAAAGCTTCGCATGACTTCTTCCAATGAGTTTGACAAAAGGATTTTATGAGGATTTAGGAAGCTTCCTCACAACCATTTCTTATTCGGTCTCCGTTAAAACAACTTCCCTCTTTCCTGGGTAGTGGCATTAATTGCGGGGAAGTGGGGAAATAAACAACTATTTGCTAGCGGAAATGGCAAGGTGGGCTAACAATCCCCATTTTATTTCCCCATGTGGGAAATCAGAGATTTTTTTGCTCGTTTTCCAATTCATTGATTTGGCAATCGGTGGAAGAAATCCCACAAGCGGGAATTAAAATAAATTTTCTAGGAAAGGGAAATCTGGTATGGGAAGCCAATTTGGCATCCCCAGCAATGGGAAGCGGAAGCTTATTTTCCCCCGACAATTAAAATAAATCTTGTCGAATGAATTTTAATTAATATTTATTTAATTAAAAACCCCAAAGTTCTTAAAAATTGATTTTATCAAACAAAGAGTAATTAATTAATTAATTAATATTTAATGCAATTTAAGACTTGACGGGAGGAGTTCTCGCCCGAAATGGATGAAACGAAGACCGGAACGATCACAAAAATGAGACGATCGCGATGAGAGTGATAAATCACGCAAAGTAACACTTTTTTAAAATTTTAAAATTTCTATTTTTATTAATTTTACGCAATCAAATTTGCTGATAACAACTGACTCTAATTGGGGACAAGGACTTTATGGACGCAGCAACAGACCTAGACCAAAATATTAATGAACATGATCCCAAAAATGATGGGGCATAAAAATGGGATGATACAAGAGAGGAGACAAAAAAAATAGGGAAAAGAAACAAACTAAAATCCTAATTACCTATGTACATACGGGGACATCCCATTTTCAATTTTGATAATGTTTGAGATATTGCCCATTGTAGGGAAAAGGAAAATGAGTTCCTTTAGGATACACCAAGTAATAGGTGTTATCTCCACAAAAATGTTTGATCTTGAAAGGACCTAGCCACAACGAATCAAACTTCCCATGCTTTCCTTTCGGTTTGCGTCTCTTATCCCAGAGAAGAACTAAGTCATTGATTTGGAATTGCCTATTTTTAGTTTTCCTGTCGAACAACCTCTTCACTTTGGATTGATGTTCCTTGATCCTATTTTCCACTTGAATTTGTTGTTCTTCGAGCTTGCTTAGGAACATGACCCTTTTATGTAATGCATTGGAAAAGCATTCGTCATCAACTGCTTGAACTAATCGTAATGCTGATAACTCCAATATGATGGGAATTTGAGCATCGGTTCCATACAAGAGTTGGAATGGAGACATCCCGATTGCCCTTTTTGGAGTTATGTGGTCAGCCCACAATGCATCATATAACTTTTTGTGCCAAGTTCTTTGATTTTCTTCTACTAACTTGCGCGCGATAGTAATGATGTTTTTGTTATTGGATTTTTCTTGACCATTTCCCCGCGGGTAATAATCTGGCGAATGAGACAAAGATATCCCATACCCATAACAAAAACCTATCATCTCCAAAGAAGAAAATTTGGAGGCATTTTCTGTCATGATCCTGTTTGGGATTCCATAACGAACCAATATATTCTCTTTGATGAAGTCACAAATTACCACAATAAATGTTTGTTTCATTGGAATAACTTCTACCACTTCGTAAAGTAGTCAGTTGTAGTGAGCATGTGAGTATGACCAACACTGGAGTTTGGATTTAGAACTCGATGAAATCTAAACCCCATTGTTGAAAGGGTTCTTTAATGACAATTGGCTTCAAAGGCAAAGCTGCCAATTTTGGTCTTCCAACAAATTGCTGACAAGCTTCACATTTTGTCACCCATTTTTGAGCATTGGAAAACATAGTGGGCCAATAATAATGTGCTCACAAAATTTTATGAGCTGTCACCGGGCTAGAGAAATGACCACCGCAAGCATGATTGTGAAAGGCTTCCAACAACCTAGGTTGTTGTTCTTTATCAACACATCTGAGGAACATGTCACAATTCCTTTCTTGAACAAAGTGTTGTCCCAAATGATGTACCTAGCAGCTCTTAGTTTGATAGCTCATTTTTCCTTAGCTGTCAGATTCTCTGGACACTCGCCATATGTGAGAAAGTAGGCTATATCAGAATACCATTTGTCTATGGTACTGACAAAAACCACCAGTGGTAAATTTTCCTCAACTGGTTCTTCTTTAGAGTCATCTCATGGTTCATTCTCTGCGATGAGTTGGCAGAGTCCTCTTCCTCGAACCAACTTGGTAGGCTTGATATCTAAATCATATTCCTAGATCTTGGAGACCTAGTTACCTCTTTTAGATCTTGGTTCTTGTGGTGTCTCGACATTAAGAATTTGGTGTGAGAATTCAACACATAGTACCTAAAATATTTCAAGGCTCTCACCACCGCGTACACATGCCTCTCAAGGGGAGTGTAATTGAGTTCATGTTTCTTGAATCCGAAATCATGAATGCAATAGGAGATTCGATTCCCTCTTGATTGTGTTGAGTCAAGATGGCAGAGATCGTGTGTGATGAAGCATAGCAATAGATTATAAAATCCTTTTTAAAATTGGGGCACACTAATGTAGGAGCTTTCACAATAGCACCCTTGATTTTCTCAAATGCTTCTCTACCTTCCTTTGACCATTTGAAGGATTCTTTGCCTTTCATCATATCAGCAATTTCTTTGGTTAGCTCGGAAAAATCTGGCACAAACCTTCTAAAAAAGTTCACCTTTCCAAAGAATGAGTGGACTCCAGGCTTACTTGTAGGTAAGGAAAGATTCTTGATAACTTGAACGTGCTCAGGATCGATTTTAGTTCCTCTTTAGAAACAATATGACCCAGGAGTTTCCCTTCCGTAACTCGAATACATACTTTTTGGATTCAAAGAGATCTTATGAAGTCTACACCTTTGCAATATTTTCTCCAAATCTCTTAGGTGATCTTCTCATTTCTTTGAGAACACTGTCAAGTCATCTAGGTATATCACGATGATCTTGTCTTTATAATATGTAAATGCCATATCCATAGCCCTTTGAAAAGTTGTGTTGACATTGATCAAACCAAAAGGCATTCTTCTATACGCAAACGTACCCCAGGGGGTGGTGAACATGGTTTTATGTTGATCTTCTTTAGCCACTTCAATCTGATTATAACCAGAGAAACCATCTAGTATAGATAACATTTCGAAAGCCATCGCCTACAAAATATGGTCCATGACTGGAAGTGGATAGTTATCCTTCAAGGATGCTTTGATTAAGATTACAAAAATCCATGCAAATCCCAATTTCTCCATTTTTCTTGTGAACCGGTACAATATTAGCTATCCAAGTCAAATGTCGAATAGGAAACACTATCCGTACGTCTAACATCTTTTGAACCTCATGAAATATTATCCCTGCAATCTTGGGATTATACTATCTTTCCTTCTCGCCTCGAATGGAATCAGTACTCAAGTTTCAAGGGTATGGCATGCTCCATTTCCCTAGGTTGGAAAGACTTCAAGTCTCCATATGAGTAAGTGAAGACATCGAGAATATGTGGTAAGGAGGCTTATGAATTTCTCGCTCCTTAGGTGAGCAAAAATTACCGATGTTGACCAGGAGAGGTTTTTCCTTGGTACCAATGTTAACTTGCTCATAGTCAGTAGAATTTGTAGGTCCTACCTACTCTTTCTCTTTGATAAAGTCTGTCATGTTTATGAAAAAGTTCTTCAAGTGAAACCAATCCTTTTGGAATTTTATTTCCTTTGAGTTGAATGATGCCATCACCAGGATCTTCGTTCTCAACTCCTTCTTGAATGGGTGAGGTCGTCGATTCACAAAATGAAAAATCACTTCCTTTAAAGTACAATTGTCAAAATTATCCCTTTTTTCCAAGAAGGAAATAAATTGTTGATCATCATTGAATACTTGCCAATTTTCTGCATTGTCAGAACACTTGGCCTAAAAACCATTTCGATGGTGTATTTTTCTTGATCAAACTTTGAATGAGGAATCATTAATGAAGCTGAGACTACTAGAGAATCTGCTTTGTCATTCTTTTCGCGAGGGATAAATTTTATGGAAAAAGCATTGAAGGCTTCTATTGTGTCCCACACTTTATTTCTGTAGTGTCTCAAACGATCATTCTTTACTTGGAACTGATTTTTAACTTGTTTCACGATCAACTTTGCATCTCCAAAGACTTTCAAATTTTTGATCCCTTTCTCTTTTGCAACTTGGAGGCCAAGGATTAATGCCTCATATTCTATAATGTTGTTAGTATTTGAAAATTGGAGTTTTTAAGAAAAAGGAAATATTTTACCATTCGGAGATATGAGCACCACTCATGCGCCGGAACTTGTTGAGAAACAACTTCCATCAAACTCAAGAGTCCATATCTCATTAGAGTCTTGGCAAGTGACCTTAGGTGCATGAACCTCTGTAGTCATCATATAATTACCCATACTTGAGTTTTGAGACAAGACCGCACACAAGGATCACTGGCCATCATCATGTGAATTTTGCTTGAGTTTCTGGCATTAACTTCTTCATTTCTCCATTGATAGGGATCATGGCATGAGACCATCCATTTGAATCTCGCCACCCAGATCTCTCGTAAAATTTCTTGCTCAACAACATACCATATGAAGCAGGAATGTTGCAACTAGAATGGTTACCTTAACTCGCTTATGAGGAAATTGGGCTAAAACCATTTGAGCGTCTTTAATCTACCCAATTAGAGGAACTTGTCTTATCTCCATGGAGTAACAAGATCCGAATGTTCTCATACAAGTCAACCCAAGAGCATGTGCTACTTTCATAGGCATCACATTATTCGAGGCTCCAAAATCTATAATGCAATTACTTAATTTGCATCCGTTGATTAGAAAGGACACAAAGAAAGGTTCAATCTTTTCATTCAAAGGTGTAGTGGCCACCACAATATTTTGAGTCTTCCCATCTTTGGGAGTTTTCAGAATTCCTTTGGAGGAATGAACAATAGAGTCACCTTTGATAAACTGGACCAATTTATTGAGTTGATCCTTATTGGACTTCAAGTACTCTGCTTGTGACATGGAAATTTTTGTTTTATTGATATGATCAATGATATCAAATTTGGGCAAAGTAACCATACTTGATGTCTCAGATACTAGTTCTTTCGAACTTGATGATGGAAAACTTTTGACCTTTGCTTTGGGCTTGGTTAATACTGATGTGGAAGAAGAAACTTTCTTCGTAGCTGATTTATCAACTGATTGACTTGATAAAGGCCCTCCTTTCTTTAAGATAGTTTTGACCTTGGAAACCTCAATCGCCTTGAACTCTTTAGGAGTCTCATTTGTCTTGGATTATTTGGAATTTTCCTTAGTCTTAGATTCTTTAGGAACTTCCTTGGAGCTCTTTTTATCTTTCACTTTAGTGGTATTTTGCTCCTTTTTATGAGAGCGTGCGAAGACAGCGAAGGATTGACTATTCATATCTTATATAATTTCTTTGTATTCATCTTCATCTTCCAATAAGACTCAAAGAAATGATTAGTACTTTCTCCTTTAGGCTCTTCAACTTCAGGTTCAGATGTTCCAGAATCTGACTCTTCTTCGTCAACCTCAACGACTTCAACTTCATCATCGCTTTCTTCAACGACATCACACTTTGAGTTAGTTGCGGGAGATGCTTTAGTAGCAAGCCTCGTTGGAACACCTACAATCTTGGCTTTATTGGGAATGCAGCCTTTTCTTGGGATGTCTTTCTAAGGAGCAGGTTTACTACTTTGAGCAACTTGCCTTTTCAAAGCTAGCTTATCATTAGCCAACTTAGTGAGTATAGCTTCTGAAGCATTGGGGGTTTCTTGAATTTTTCTTTGAGGGAAGTTTTCTTGAATTTTCCTGCCATGATTAAGTATTCCTTAATTTATATGGCCAAGGATTGAGCAAGTTCCAAAGTAGCCACTCTAGCCCTTCTCAATTGATAACACACTTTGGTTGTTGTGTGTTAATAAAGAAACATTTTTTCTGTCGTCGGCATTTAACGAATCCCGATAGGAACTTTATTCACCATTTTTTTGAACTTAGCCACAAAATTCCTCATGGGTTATGTTGGCTCTTTCTTCACTTGAGATAATTGGGCAAGAATAACATGTTCATCTTCTGTTGTCTTGAATCAATCTCTTCAAACTTAGTTTTCATATCATTCTAGTTTGTAATGCATCCATTTGGCAGATGATGAAACCAATTTGTGGCTACATCATGTAATGTTTCAATGAAGAGGTGAATAACAACATCCTCATATTCTACTGAAAAAACTGCACATGCGGTAAAGAAAGTAGAAATGTGGTCATCTGGTGATGTCTTCCCATCTCCATCGAACTTGGGAAGAATCTTCCTCGATCCTCATGGGAGGTCATGTCGAGCTAGTAAGGCCAATGGGCCTATGGAATTTCCCCATGGTACATTAACTGCCATCTTGGGAAAGGTAGTATGCGAAGGAAAAATGACGTGAGCAAGGACAAGTGCTTGACTTGTAGTGATTCCTTCCTTGCTTTCTCTTTTAGGACTTGATGCAAGGCTTATAGATCTACGAGGCGTGTTCTTCTTTGGAGGAGATAACTTGAAACCAAAATTTCCTTGGAAATAAAAAATGGGATCAGATCGACCTTTAGTTTTTTCTCCAGCGTAAACCTCTTTTCCCGCCAGCTTGAAATCTTTATGTGAAGGGATCATTGGCATGTTCTGATCAGATCTAGTCTTATCTCTTAACTCTCTTTCTTGAGCTATTTGTGTGTGAATAACTCTATCAACTTTGCCGGCTAAATATTCTTCATTATCTAAAATCTGATGCGGTGAAATGAAAATGATAATTGCTCATGCACTTTTCCCAAATAGCTTGCCTTAGATCTGATGATATATCCTCTTGAGTATCCGCAAAAAGAATATTCAGTTGCAAGATAGGTGGGTTACTTGTAATAGTCATACAAATTATTACCTTGGTGGAAGAGGGCCGCGTCGTGAATAATGATCAACATGTGTCCAGGAGGTCTTTTGGCCACAAGTGTGGGTGCTCTTCTTTTAAGGTCTTTAATGTATATTTGTCTATCAATGACTCTTTAAACAACCACAAACCGATGCAAACTTTCATGGTTTTCCTAAGCTACTATTCAAAGGTTGGCAACAATGTCTCCTTAAAAATATTTGTCAGGAACAAGGTTTGGTTGAAGAACTGGAGCTTGTGCAGAGGGGATAGTCATAAAGATTTAACCAAGCACTGGTTAACGATTCCTGAATCCCTAGTAGAGTCACCAAAAGACTGTTAACATATGGATTTTCACGCATGCAAATGACATGCAACAAGTGTGGGAATGAAGTCCATCCTCAATGAAGGTGAGGCTTCCTTTATTGAAAACCAAAACTGTATTTACATATGTAAATTCAAAATTATATGTGGGGGGTGTTTTGGAACATCAATGGAAAGAAAAAGTGAATGAGAGAGATGGAATGGAATGGAAAAATGAAATGGAAAGAAATGAATGGAAGAACATGCAAGAGTTAGGTAAAAATAGAGCCTAATATTGCATGGAGAAGAATAATAAATAACTAACAGAAGTAAAAGGGAGTTTGCATTAGTTAAACGAGAATGAGTAAAGGGAACACACATGAGCAAGTAAATCGCTAGCTTGATCACCGTGAATGAACACCAACTTAATAACGTTGACAATAAGATCAAAGACACTAATTACATGCAAAATTTTAACATCTAACATCTAATGAACATAAGCACATCAAATGTTAGAAGAGACAATGAATGAGACACAAAGTTCGTATTTCATTAACTCAAAATGTCTTCACAAAGAACACAAACTTTCGTCCCGAAACAAAGCTTGCTCACAAAAGTATTTTCTTCTCCTCTCTCAAAGTCACCCTTTACAAATGAGCCCCTGACTTTCTTTTATAACCCAAAAGTTGGTTACAAAGTAGTTAGGGTTTACATGAACATTAAATAGAGCACTTAAGTGACTTTGAATTTTTCAACCAACTTTTAAAAAGTGACTAAAAATAGAAACCACTTAAGTTAAAAAGTCATGTAAGGATAAATACATAAATAAAATAAATGGGTACATGTGGACTGTCATCACCAATCCTAAGCACTATGATAATTCTTCACCGGGAACTCCTCGTGCTATGATTATTTACTAATGCATGACCTTTAGTTTGGTGGATGTAACTGAAACAAAACAACAACATAACACAAGAATACCATCGACTATGATAAGACAAGAATGATGAAAATCTGAAATATCAAAATAAATTATAATATTAACATGAAACTGTTATAATCTCACCCATGAGGTACTTCAAGTGTTATTGACTTCACTTGCCTTTCACCAAGACTATGGGAGAAACTTTACAATTACACCTCTTAATGGCTTCTTCAACACACCTTTAAACCGATGGCTTCCTTCGCACACTTCCTACAATATTTCTTACTACTTCCTTCTATGCTAAATGAGGGGTGGCCTCTCTATTTATAGAACTTCCAGTGCTTATCCATCTTATCTCTAAGATAGGATAAGAAATCCACTATGACGAATCATATTCCATACCTTAACTCTTATCTGTACATGTAAGCTTATCTGTTAAGATAAGATAAACCTTATCATTTTACATGGGTTCCACATTTTTAGACTTTTTACAAATAAAATACACAAAATATTTATGACCTCACTCCTTGTCTTTATTACCAATATAATATTTCTAATTCCTAATCATGTAGACCCTACTTCTCTAATTACCCAAACTTTGACATTTTAACATTACCGGACCACTTACGACAAATATTTACTTTTACAACATTCCTATTGTACTTTGATGCTACCGCATTCCCACATTATTAGCGGCACCGCATCGACGGCACCGTTATCTTCTATCGACGCTACTACTAATTATACTTAACAACATCCTATTCCTAATACATGCATTAATGAAATAGAAATTATGGAGGAAAATTTTAGTTTTGACATCTTCCCCTTCCTAGCTTCTACTCCGTCCCGGAGTAGACTCTTCCGGTGCTTGGAAAATCTTCAACTTGTCGTGGTTGACCCATTTCGTAATGGGAGTGCCATCCAATTCTTCCAATTCATGCACGTACCATTTTCATGCACAAACTGCTATTTGTAGGGCCCCATCCATTTTGGAAGAAATTTTCTCTGTCTTCTTTTTTTTGTATCTCGGAATCATATACTAGAACCAAGTCATTCACATGAAATGGAGACCACCGGATCTTTTGATCAAAGTATTCTTCGCTTCATTTTCTTCTTATGGCTTGTATCCTTTGCTATTTCTCTCATTTCCTCCAAGCAAATGAAGATGTACCAACCTTTCTTTTATCGAATCACTTTCATCCATCCTTTCATTTTTCATAACTCTCATAAAGTGGGAATATCAAACTCAATAGAAGAACTTGATCAATGCCATAGCCAACCGAAATGGGGAGTATCCTGTTGCCGACTTTGATGTTGCCCTATATGCCCACAATGCCGCATGAATCCTTTTATCCCATTTATGTACCTGCAAGGCCGCATCTTTGCTAGAATTTGACACAACACAAAATTTGTTCTGCTCCACCCGTCCATTTGTGCTTGGCTTGTATGTTGTTGCCTTCCGTGCTTAATAGAAAACTTATTGACTAGGGCTTCTACCACCTCATTAATGAAGTGGCTTCCTTGATCTCGTTACAATTTCTAATGGGCAACCAAATCGGTGACAATGTGTTCATACATGAACCTTGCCACTTCATCCATGGAAGCTATTTTCAATGGCCTAGCTTCAACCCACTTGGTTAAATAACTGTGGCAACTACAATATACTTATTTTGGCGTGATGTAGTTGGAAGTGGACCTACAATGTCTATTCCCACTTTTCAAAGGGACCAAGGGAAGAATAGGACATAATGGAGCTAATGAAGTCTTACTGTTACCATGTGTTTGACAAATATCACATGTCTTACAATAATTATAACAATCTTTAAAAAGAGTGGGCGGTGATAACTCGCATCCAAGATCCTTCTTGCTGTAAGTTGTCCAGAGAAGTGCCCTCCACATGTACCATTGTGGAATTCTTCTAGCAGTTCCTTCCCTTGATCACGTCCAATTGCCCTCTTGACCGTCCATCGAGTCCTATTTGAAATAATACTCCATGCGAGAATAGAATATGGACAATCGGCTTGAGTAATCTTTCTCTTAGTCTTTGCATTGGCACCATCAGGAAACTTGAATTCATTCAGATAATTCCAAATATCTATGTATTCACTAGGGATTGTGTCAAGGGATAACAATGTCTGCATCAGGGAAATCATCATCATCACAAGATGATCCTAAACCATCATAGGCTCGAGAGAGTGCATCTGCATTGACATGCTTCTTTCCTGGCCTATCTATAATATCAAATTCAAAATTTTGTAGCAAAATTATCCATCTTGTTATCCTCTCCGATGGGTTAGGCTTATTTACAATATATTTTAGAGCCTCGATGGTTCTGTTACAACTAGAAATTTTTACCCTAACAAGTAATTTCTAAACTTCTTTACAAAAACGATAGCCAGAGCCTCTTTTTCGCCATGTGATAATTTACCTCAAAGATCGCTATTTGTCTGCGCTCCCAAAGTAAATTGGATGTTCATTCCCATTTTCATCCTTTTAGCTTAAAGTACTTCCTAGTGCCGCATCTGAGGCATCAGTGTACACAATGAATGGCTTGCTCCAATCTGGATTCTTCAAAATAGGTGAAGACACTAGGGCTTCCTTCAATTGTCCAAAAGCTTCATGCGCCTTATTTCCTGGTTCATAAGTAACATCCTTCTTCAAGAACTGGGTTAGTGGCTATGCAATCTTTGAGAAATTCTTGATGAACCTTCTATAGAACCCACATGGCCTAAAAATGATCTCAACTTAATTCTATTAAGAGGAAATGGTAAATCTTTTATTTTTGAAAATTTATCAGATCGCACTCAATACCATCTCTGGATACAACATGCCCTAACAAAACGCCTTTAGAACATCCAAAGACACACTTTGTAGGGTTTAGTGAGGCTTGTGCTTCATCTAACCTTTGAAATGCTTTGTCTCCATTTGGTGCAGTGGTCCAACTTTCTCCCATAGATGTAAAAATCATCCAAAATACTCGATGAAGGTCCCAATGTAGGGTTCGAACACCCTATTCATCAAATGCTCGGAATGTTCTTTGGAGCATTACACAACCCAAAAGGCATAACTCTATAAGCAAACGTTCCCAAGGAGTGGTGAACGTGGTCTTCACCTGATCTTTTCTGCTATATGAACTTGGTTGTAGCCGCTTATATCCATCAAGAAACTATAAGCACTCGGCCGCCTACTTGGCCCAAGATCCGATCTGAAAATGGAAGAGGGTAATGATCCTTCTTTGTTGCCTTATTGAGCTTTTTGTAATCAACACAAATGCGTAGCTTCCCATTCTTTTTTATTGAGATCACAATGGGAGAAACCCATTCTCGAATTCTCCACAACAAATATGAATCCCGCATCAAGCAACTTATCTATTTCTTGTTTTACTGTCTTGGAAAAATTAGGATTCATTCTATATGGCATTTGCTTTATGGGCTTAACACCATCTACCACTCAATACAATGTTCTACCCAACTTACTTGACGGAGTTCCTTGTAATCAAAAGTGAATAGGTGTATGTACCCTCGAAAGAGCCTGGAGGTAGGATTCCTTCTCACTCTCCATCACAAAGATCACCAATCTTTATTCATTGGAGACGATCATCAACTTCTTCTTCGTATAATTTTATGGGGTCATGAGTTGGTGTGACTGGAAGGATATCCATGACTGAAACATCCACCTTGCTTTCTTCATGTTCAAGTGTCCACTTCACGGTACTAGAGTAATCGAGAGGATGTCCAATCATCGGTTTCATCACTTGAATCCACTGTGTTCTCGCCTTATGATGTCGAGGATCACATTTATCTTCACCCTCTCTCTACCACGTCCAAGTGTCATGAAACCTTCATTCCAAAGAGTTTTTGCATGAACTCTCCTTAGCCATGGTCTTCCAAAGCAGAGATTGGGTACGCAATAGCACCATTTTTCATCACCCGAAAGTTTACCACACATACCACACCCATAATGAGATATGCCACATTTGAAACTACACCTTCGGTTTAGTTTTTCCTTTATTTAATGACCTTAACATAAGTGTTCAAGGGCGATCAATTTTTAAACCCAACATATTCATTACTGAGACTCTTGGTCATTACATTAATCTGCAAAGCACCTCCATCAACTAAGACATCATGAATTGAAATACCATTACATAATACCTCGGCTTGTGGAGCATAGGGATCCGCCTCGCCTCCAAAACAGGGACCTCAACCTCCTTCCTTCTTCGAGCATTGAGTCCACCTCGCAACTCCCGCCTCTTCTCAGAAGACATAGCCAAGAGTTGACCATATGTAATATTTGCAAGCCTTTTGGATAGATCTTCCAAGATGGAGTATGGTCCTTGCCCCGTGAAATCAGAAAATCCTGCACACCCAACTTTCTTCTCCTATGTTTCTTACTAGTTTCTTCTTTCATCTTCTTAGGATCATTTCCATCTTGATTATCTTTTTCTTTCTTTCTTTTTGTTACAAACACATCTACTTCATTATTTCGCTATTATCTACTACATCAAAAGAATTCACAGTGCTTTTCCTTTATCATTATCTCCTTTACGGATGTAGAAGTTCTATCTCGGACAATTATACTTATAATGACCCTTTTTATAACAACCATAACAAACAACTTCATAAATATTTCTTTTTGGACCTCTATCTCCTCCCTGAGAACTAAATTCCTTTCCTTGAAGAAGATTAATAGTTAACTGACCCATCTTTTTGAGCAGATCTTCATACTCAGTAGATGTACTAGGAGAAATATTTGTGCTCACCGGGAGTGGTTGTGGATTCTGGACCAAAGGTGCTGGTGTAGGCTCTACTTTAACAACAATTTCTTTGGGCTCCTCTTCCATGCTTTCTTCTTGCCTTCTTGCAATCTCCTTTGCTTGTTCAATGGTAGCTAGGCGGTCATACTTCACTCGTTTTCTGATCTCTGGCTTCATCCCAAGAATGAAGTGCTTACAGAGGAGATTATCCACGCCATTCATCAACCCATCCACTAGTCCTTCCTTCCGGATCTGGGCATCAAGCTTCCTCCTTAGCTCTAGAACACGAGCATGATAATCTCTTATCTTCTCCTTCTCTCCTTGGGCTAGCTTTGTGATCTCGATCATGAGATCTGCATATTTTTGTTGCTCACCAAATTCTTCAAGAAAACTTTCAGTTAATAAATCCCATGAGTTTTTTACATTTTCACCTAGTGTTTCAAACCACCTAAGTGCTAAACCATCCAAAAAGGTAGGGAAAAATTCATTCCATTGTTCCCTTCTTATCAGGCCATTACAAATACAAGATCGTTTAAACTTTGAATGAAAGAGGAAGCATCTTCATTAGATTGGGCTGAAAAACAAGAATTATGATAATTCTTCACGGGAACTCCTCGTGCTATGATTATTTACTAATGCACAGCCTTTAGTTTGGTGGATGTAATCGGAACTATGATAATTCTTCACCGGGAAATCCTCGTGCTATGATTATTTACTAATGCACTGCCTTTAGTTTGGTGGATGTAATCTAGAAACAAAACAACAACATAACACAAGAATACCATCGACTATGATAAGATAGAATGATGACAAATCTGAAATATCAAAATAAATTATAATATTAACATGAAATCTACATAATCTCACCCATGAGGTACTTCAAGTGTTATTGACTTCACTTGCCTTTCACCAAGACTATGGGAGAAACTTTACAATTACACCTCTTAATGGCTTCTTCAACACACCTTTAAACTGATGGCTTCCTTCGCACACTTCCTACAATATTTCTCACTACTTCCTTCTATGCTAAATGGGGGTGGCCTCTCTATTTATAGAACTTCCAGGCTTATCCATTTTATCTCTAAGATAGGATAAGAAATCCACTTTGACGAATCATATTCCATACCTTAACTCTTATCTGTACATGTAAGCTTATCTGTTAAGATAAGATAAACCTTATCATTTTACATGGGTTCCACATTTTTAGACTTTTTACAAATAAAATACACAAAATATTTATGACCTCACTCCTTGTCTTTATCACCAATATAATATTTCTAATTCCTAATCATGTAGACCCTACTTCTCTAATTACCCAAACTTTGACATTTTAACATTACCGGACCACTTACGACAAATATTTACTTTTTACAACATTCCTATTGTACTTTGACTGTTACCGTACCCCACATTATTGGCGGCACCGTACTGACGGCGCCGTTATCTTCTATCAGATGCTACTACTAATTATACTTAACAAACATCCTATTCCTAATACATATATTAATGAAATAGAAATTATGGAGGAAAATTTTAGTATCGACATGACCCCACTTAAATGACTTGCACGCACACCTAGACATTCTAATACCACATAATGAGGAAGTCAGAGGTTGCTTCCACTTTGATGTCTTTGGAGTTGAATCGCCACAATGTGCAAGTGTCGTGGTGCATTTATGCAATTCAGAATAAGGGTCAAGAAAATTGTGACTCACCTTTAGTTGATATGAGATCGCAGAACTAACTTACGTCGATGTGTCCCAAGTTAGTATCAATGACATTCTCATACTCGAATGGAGCGTCGAGGTGAGTAGAATGCCCTGGAATCCATACTGCAATTTTGTTTTGTTTGAAGATGATGTGATTGTGAAAGAAGCGTTATTTCAGGCTATTACTTCCTTCTTACAAAACTGCACAAATCACCTCGAAAATCGCCCTAGAAATATAACAAATCTTGTTCTAAGAAACTCTCACCTTTGGATGAGGAAGTATATTAAGGTACCAAAATTTTGTGTGTCGAGGTATTTTTTCCCAATCAAATTCTTCTCACAAATATTAAAGGTCAAAGTTGACTCTTCAAATCAAGCTAGGAAAATGCAAGTGTAAACCGTGAAAATCTCGTTTAGTTTTGCTTTGAGAAAGATACCAAACGTCACCCTATGCATCTAAAAATTGGCAAGGAGCATATGAAAGTGGGGAAAATTGAAAAAACAATTCTTATCTCTTGAAGATCACTTGAGTTCAAAATATAAATTCTCAAAATGAGTCACCTGACAGTTGAAAACCGCACGCGCAACAAAATCATGCAAACTACATTTTATTTGATTCCGTGAAAAATATCAAACGAAGTGTTGTACATTTGAAATTTGGTAAAGGATTACATGAAGTTTATAAGAATTCAATGAACTAAACCATTTTTCTTGACGATCATCTGGGATTGAGATACGATTTCTCAAAGTAGGTCTTCCGCTAAGCTGAAACTATGCGTGTGACAAAATCAAGTAAACTACGTTTTATTTGGCTTCGTGAAAATATCAAATGAGGTGTTGTGCATTTGTAAATGAGTATGAAAGCACCTTAACATGAGTAAAATCGCGGAAAATGATTGGTTTTTCACGAAAATCATCCAACTTCGAGATATCGGGCTCCAAAGTCAATTACTTCGACAAATACAAACCTCGACACTTTCTTTCCGCATCTATTGTTTTTGTCATTAATTTTATTTTTTCTTGATATATATCTTGTTTGATATTTTGTTAAACGGTTCATTGGATTTTTTTATTTGACCACTTTGTTTAACCTCCTTTCTTCCTTTGTATTATGCACGTAGATAAGTTTTCATGCAACAAACATGGATTCTCCTTTGTCTGGCTGAGTTGTTTTATTTAAGCAGTGCGTGGATGTTTGCCTTTTGGACTGATATGGATAGCCTTGAAACTACAAATGCGTTGATATTTTATTACCTTGGATGTGACCAAATAAATTTGTGAAATTTGTATTCCTTCCTTGGCATGAGTTTTTGCTTGCTCGGAAAGATTCTTATCTCGCTCTTCTTTTGACTAATATTCTACTTCCTTTGCGTCGCATAGTTTGCTACCTTAGGTAATACGTATAGCTTCGACTCGACTACCTGGTGGCGTAGGTAAGTTTTCATGCAACAAACATGGATTCTCCTTTTTCGGCTAAGTTGTTTTATTTAAGCAAAGGCGTGGATGTTTTCCTTTTGGACTGATATGGATAGCCTTGAAACCGCTAATGCATTGATATTTTATTACCTTGGATGTGGCCAAAGAAATTTGTGAATTTTGTATTCCTTCCTTGGCATGAGTTTTTGCTTGTTTAGAAAGATTCTTATTTGCTCTTCTTTTGACTAATATTCTACTTCCTTTGCGTGCACAATTTGCTTGCCTTAGGTAATGCATATAGCTTCGAATTTGACTACCTAGTGAATGCATCGAGATAGTTTGCTACTTTTTTTTTTATTTTAAATTTTATTTAACAACTGTGAGTTTTCTACCAAGGTGAATGCGTTGATAAATGATTGCATGACCTGCCTTCTTCCTTTCTCTAGCGTGGAATTTTCTTTGTTTTGTCTTATGCTGCATTTCCTCAACGTGGTTGTTGGTGAATGTGTCCAAAAATGGGCTTGAACTATGCTGCCAAAATAAATGCGTGAAAGTTGTCTCTGTTTGACCAATGCATGGCCTTTTTCTCCTTAGTTTTGCATGGAAATGTGCATCTCAAAACCTTCGTGAAGACTTAGACTATGGCATGGAAATGATGTTGGGCTGTGTGGAAATAATTTCTTTCTTTCTTTGGATGTATCTCTTGATGAATGTGTGGCCTTTGGTGTGATGTTTTCTTTTCATTGCGTTGGATATCTCTCCTAGCTTTGGCCTCTCCAAAAAAACAAAAATACATGCCTTGGACTACCCTTTCTAGAAAAATGTGTTGGAATCTTTGAGGTATTCAAACTTGGCTCATGAGTGGTGATTTGTTGAGGGATGTGATAAAATATTACTCTGAGACATTCATTCAGAAGAAATTGGAAAGCTTCACATAACTTCATCCAACGAGTTTGATGAAAGGATTTTATGAGGATTTAGGAAGCTTCCTCACAACTATTTCTTATTCGTCCCATTAAAACAACTTCCCTCTTTCCCGAGGGTAGTGGCATTAATTGCTAGGGGGAAGTGGGGAAATAAACAACCATTTGCCAATAGAAATGGCAAGGTGGGCTGAAAATCCCCATTTTATTTCCCCATGTGGGAAATTAGGATATTTTTGCCCGTTTTCCAATTCATTAATTTGGCAATCGGTGGAAGAAATCCCACAAGCGGGGAATTAAAATAAATTTTTCTAGGAAAGGGGAAATCTGGGTACGAGAAGCCAATTTGGCATCCCCGCAATGGGAAGCGGAAGCTTATTTTCCCCCGGCAATTAAAATAAATCTTGTCGAATGAATTTTAATTAATATTTATTTAATTAAAAACCCCAAAGTTATTAAAAATTGATTTTATCAAATAAATAAATAAATTAATATTTAATGCAATTTAAGACTGACAGGAGGAGTTCTTACTTGAAATGGATGAACGAAGACCATAATGATCACAAAAATGAGACAATCACGATGAGAGTGATAAATCATGCAAAGTAACACTTTTTAAAAATTTAAAAATTTCCATTTTTATTAATTTTTCTTAGTCAAAATTAGCTGATACCAAGATGAAAACCCTATAATTTGGTGGTGTTGAAGAATCTCATTGAATACCATCTTGTTGGTTTACATCTAGGGCATAAAGGAGGAGTCATACACCATCTTTTGACATTGTTTGGAGCCCCTCTCCTAGGGTGAAACTATGGTAGAAGAGGATTCACGTGCCTTCTAGGAAAAAACTTCATTATTCTTTGATATTCAGATTTATCATATTTTATAAGGCTAGAATCTACATTTTGGTCATTTTTGGAGGAGTTTATCTATCATTTTTAGCCCTTGTTTGTGGCTGCCCTGTCTATTGTTGTCATAAAATTAATAACAACAGGATATAATCTCTTTGTTTCTTCATTTATTTGATGTAAATTGGATGGATAAATGTTTTCATACTTGAAATAATTATTTAGAAGCATTTTCAGTTGTTGTTGCATGGTTGTATGGTGAGTTGAAGTCCCTATAAAGTTCATGACTAGGGTTTTAAGGAATAATAGATTTGTTATAAAAATCAAAATTTACTTCACTTGGGGTTTGTGATATTTCCTTGATTTTTAGTTTTAGCCCTAGAAAGGGACATTACAGGGTATTAGAGCTTGATCTTCCCAAAGATGAGGGTTTCCTTGTAAGAAGATCAAAATGGCGATACAATTTTGGTGATGTTAGACTGGAAAATATTTCTACAGGCAAGAAATATTGAGCAACACAATGGCTCGGTGATCCATACCATTCAAAATACAAATGGTGGAAGGAGTTCTTCAAAGGAAGTTGATAATTATCAACCATCCAAGGTGAAAACATCTACATGGTATGTGGAGTATAGGGCTCTTTCGAAGAAGATTCATGATGCCATGTCATTTTATGAGTTCATGCGAATAAGTAAGGGAAGATCAAGGCCCAATCTTAGGTCATAAACTACACAAGAAGAAAAAATAGGGCTGTAAGTAATGGAGAAGAAACAACCCATAGAGGAACCCACAACGCAAGTTAAAGAAGGAAAAATCATGGAGCTTGAGCCAAAAGGAAGAAGAACAACCAAAGTTGTTGAGCATTGAGAGGAAGCAACCCATCAATCCCTATAAGCCCCCATCACCATTTCCAAAGTAAAGCTCTTGACTGATTTTTAGATCAACAACATGAAGATATCAAAATTTGATGAAGGATTGAAGCATGAATATAGGAAAATCACGAGTATGTGTCCCAATGTAATATTTATTTAATATTTAACAAGATTTCATTGGTTTCTAATGTGTGCTTGTGGAAAATTGTTGAAAAGAAATCATATTTGCACAAGGAAAAGATGATGATATTACGGAAGGGTATGTCCATGAGGGAAGGGAACTTCGGATCCTCATGATTATTTTCAATTCGTTGGAAATTTCCAAACAACAATCAATGATAGTCAAGTTTAGGGAGTTTATGACCTTGGGGTGAGTTTCATAGATGTTCCAAACAAGTACCATAAAAATGGTGGGATCCTTGTTGGCAAGGCTAAGATATGATGAAAACAATCACATTTTATCTCCTCTTATGTCGCTACCATACTTGTGTCACTATGGGAAACTTGTTGTTGAGAAAAATCACATGTCATGTTCGATGCCTTGTAATGTGAATAAGTTGTGGAGTAACATATGACACATAGATATTTTTTTACAATATTATATGGGTGTTGGTGAAATAATTTGTCGCAGTGAAAATTATTGTTTTTCACCAACAAATCACGGGACTAAAACCCATCCTTATTGGGTATGGGGAGGCTCCCATGATTGAATGTAAACTACCTAAAAATGTGGGGTGAGTGTTATGCTAGAGATCACACATGAATACTCCACTAAACCTATGGGAAAGTTAGGTATACAAAGCAGTACAAGGGAGGAATTTTTGTGAGGGAAGGTAAAGAGAGTTGGAGAAATAAGGAGAGAGAGGGTTAATGTTGTGAGTAGGCTTACATAATTCACATACATCAACCAGAGTAGGTCCACATTCAATTAGAAGAACACAACAATGTGAGAAACCAGTAAACTAACAAAATAGAGACACAAAGTTCTACAAATTCATTAATCAAGGACACAAAGTTCCTTCTTGGTTATGCAAGATCACCATGCTTACAAAGTTGGAAAGTAGAGAGGGAGAGTAGAGGAACATAAGAATAAGAAATAGAAGAAATGTAAATTTTATTGCTTGATGTAGTAGTGGTAAATCTCAACAACATATAACAATCAACAATTGCCAACCCTTTGGAATGGATAATCCATTCCAATTTATAACATTATTTTGGCTAAATAATTTGTTGCAAGGATAAGTTAGTTGATTTTTGCCAATAGTCACGGGTCTAGGCCTCTCCTTCTTGTGTATGGGGAGGCTCCCATTATTAAATGTAAAATAACCTAAAGTTGTGGGTGGCCATTAGGTCAGGGATCAAACAGGAATACTCCACTAAACCTGTGGCAAAGTTCTTCACGAAGTATAAGGGAGGAAATTACAACAAAGAAAGACAAAGGGGAGTAGGAGAAATAAAGAGAGGGGGTTAATATTGTAAATAGGCACTAACAAAGTTTCACAAGCATTAACCGAGTAGGTCCACATTCAATTAGAAGAACACAATAATGTAAGCCATTAACAAGACCAATAAACAAGAAATACAAAGTCCTTTAGATCTATCAATCAAGGACAAAAAGTTCCTTCTTAGTTGTACAAGATCATAATGCTCACAAAATTGGAAAGTAAAGAGAGTAGAGGAACATTGACAAAGAAATAGAAGAATTTCAGATTTTATTGCTTGATGTAGAAGTGGTAATCTCAACAACATACATTCAATCAACAATTTCTAACCCCTTGGAATGGAGGAGCCATTCCAATTTATAGATTTATAAGGAGACTCTTCATCTTCCCCATGTGACTTTTCAACTTAAAGTGCAATCCTTAATGAAGAAATAAAACTTGAAGTGACTTAATTCACCTTTTACAAACTTTCTTCTCAATGAAGAAATGAAACTTTAGAGAGATATAGAGAGAATAAAGATAGGAGCGAAGAGAGAGATGAAGCTCCAAACGTGAATGAAAAAGGATGAAGAAGTTCCAACCATGAAAAATATCCACTCCTGATCCTGATGACCTCTGCAATGATGCTCCGGATAAAATATTGATCCTCTTAACTCTTTTGTACCACGAGAAACCTCCTCTTGAATGATCAACCGTTGTAGCCCATCAGGTACACTGAGTAAAGAAATGATAAACACTTGAGCAAAGAGACCATTATATAAAATGAAGGATGTCTTCACCCACTTGAAAAAACCATGAAAAACCACCATGCCTTCTTGACCAATCATGCATATGATGATAACTTGAAACAATTTCCCACACAATGCAACCATGATGATCCTTTCACCTTGAGAACATTGATGACCAAAATTGGGAACCAAGAGGGCTCCCCTTCCACATGAGTCACAATTCATATTTCACTCCTTCACAAGATTGAATTTATCCTTACTATTCCCATGAGGATATCTTTAGAGATATGGTCACCACTTAGTGACAGGTGGAGGTTTGCAAATGCTTCCGAAATTGACATTTTCACTTTGAGACACCTTATGCTCACCACATCCGGGAAGATGGGGATTTGTTTGTAAATTGAAGATTTGACCTTTGTGAAATATTAAATCAGAAAGGCATGAAGAGGGATAGATTATGTGACAATATTAATCTCATCTTGATCATTTACTATTTTTAGCATGTCTCACATGGGTGCCCATTCTTAGCAATTTTGCCAATTTTGAGTGTTTTTTACTTGAAGGAATGACTTGAGGTAACGAAACCATATTTTCCTCAGACTTAATATTTTTAGTAAGATATATGGTATATAATTACTAAAAATATAAATTGGTATTCTGGGTGTCAGATCAGAATGAAACCAATTGTAGAAGTTTCCATTTTTCATTTCAAGGCTTTGCTCTAATTTTTGAGAGATTCCAATCACCATGTTTTTGTAGATATGAGAAAATGTGATTTTTGACTGGAAATTAAAGGGGATGTAAAAAATGAGTGCATAAATGGGATAATGTAAACACTTCTTAAAGGTGTTCTCACAAGGAATCCATGGTTAAAATTTGGTGGCAAACGAAGTTCAAAAACATGAGTTATGAGAAAAACTAGATTTGGGTGTTTAGAGAATGGGAGGAGTTTTTGTGTTTGAATTTTATAAACCATCTTCAAAAAATTATTTAATGGATTCCAAGTAATTGATTTTATGTTTTTAAGCTATGTTTGAAATTTATGAGTTGTGGTGAGCATGGGAAATGGAATTATGCACATCCCTCACAACACCCTATTTTCATGTTTTTAGCTTATTTGACATGCATGCACATGGGGGAAATGGGCCAATCACATCATGTCACTATTTTGGGGTAAAATTTCACCTCAAATTTGTGCCAAATGGTGCAAAGGGACACAAAATTCTGCCTAGGTGCCCAAGGAGAGAAAATGGGACCCACCACAACTTAAACTCTCACTTAACTTCTTCATATGCACTTTTTGGCTTCCACATTATGTTTTGATGTTATGAAATGGAACAATGAGAGTGGGAACTCATTTTGAGTGAAATTTCACCTCATAATTCTTCCTAAGGTGTGCAAGGGGACACAAAAATTCCGTCCAAGCACCCAAATGTTGTGTCTCGAGCATGATTTGCATTTGAAGCTTGCCTCCCGGAATGTTTCCTTCACCATGGAGTCAAAACTTAAGGAATTTTTGCCAACCAATATATGAATCTTAAAATAAACATGCCAATGAATCGAATGATACTATTTAGAATCCTTGAAAATGAATCCTTCAGAAATTTTAACCCATACCTTCAATTTGGCCTCAAGTTGTAACCGATGAGCTGAGTGACAAGAAGAGTTTTCAACCACCTTGGAGTAAACCATCATATGGATCATGAAGAGAATTAAAAATAAACTAACTTTATATTTTTTAGGATTCCAAATATTCTTGGAGTGTCCATAAATTTTTGATCAAGTTTCACTTTGTAAGAGGACTCTTGAGCTGCACTTCGGGAAGTTTTCCATATTTTAATGTTCCTGAATATTTCCTTGATCATTCCACCATGAAGTAGGACCTATTATATTTCCAATTCTTTGGAGATGATATTCCAAAACTTCACAAGGATCTTGAAACCTTTTGTACAAGAATACTAGTTATTTTAGAACATGCACTTCCTAATACCTTGCCCAAAAGACCCAATTTTGCATAAACTCGTTACCGAAATTTTTTTATCCACAAAATCTTTCTAAACTACCTCAGAAAACTTCACTACTCTCTCATACAACTCATGGATTATTTTTATTTTTCCTAGATTATTTTGATACAACTCTGGGTGATCAATAGTGACAAAAAGGCCAAAAATAGCCCTTTTTGGGCCTCTAGGAGCATTTTTCCTTTTAAGTCTCGTAGCTTGAAGAACTAAGCTAGGTAAAACTCATTACACATGATTTTTTTAATATCATGTTATCATGTTCCTTTCAACCATAATGAGGGTGACACAATTGAAATGATGGCCAGAGGAAAGGTTTACATTGACCGGGAAAGGGAATTTCAAGTGTGGGCTTGGTTGTCATGACCAAAATTTTAAATCGTTCATGTTAGAAATTTTGCATAATAACACATTACAAAATTTCCTTTCATCTCCCCTCCACATGAATTTTCACCTATCCTAATGAATTGTGACCTTCCATATTCATAGGATACAAAAATGAGTCTTTTCCTTAATAGTGAAAAAGGACTCTTAGAATGTTAATGTGAAGGCCACTTAAGTGAATAAGAAAAAAATAGGAAAAATAAGAGAAAAATAGGAAAAAGAGAGAGAGAGAGAGAGAGAGAGAGAGAGAGAGAGAGAGAGAGAGAGAGAGAGAGAGAGAGAGAGAGAGAGAGAGAGAGAGAGAGAGAGAGAGAGAGAGAGAGAGAGAGAGAGAGAGAGAGAGAGAGAGAGAGAGAGAGAGAGAGAGAGAGAGAGAGAGAGAGAGAGAGAGAGAGAGAGAGAGAGAGAGAGAGAGAGAGAGAGAGAGAGAGAGAGAGAGAGAGAGAGAGAGAGAGAGAGAGAGAGAGAGAGAGAGAGAGAGAGAGAGAGAGAGAGAGAGAGAGAGAGAGAGAGAGAGAGAGAGAGAGAGAGAGAGAGAGAGAGAGAGAGAGAGAGAGAGAGAGAGAGAGAGAGAGAGAGAGAGAGAGAGAGAGAGAGCAGAGAGAGAGAGAGAGAGAGAGAGAGAGAGAGAGATTTTGTTGATGAATAACTTGTTGACTTGGAGCATTATGATCACAATATCCTTCTTCTCGTGAGATATTGGAAACATTCCAAAGCATCAAATAAGTGTTCAGAAACACTATTATGAGATCTAAAGCATCAAATAAGTGTTCAGAAACACTATTATGAGATCTAAATTGTGATGGGAACATGATGATCTCTTTTGATTACAAGGCAGGAGTGAGGATCACTTTCTTACTTCTCTAGGCCTTCACAATTTACTCTAGTGATCACAAATCAACTCCATGATGCTCAAACCTCTTTATGCTTGTCTTTCACTCACTAAAATAGGTCCTCACTTTGAGATAGAGGATTGCTCCTTGAATGAGATTCTTTTCCTATGACCATCCATTGGATTGAAATGAGGTGATTGCAATGTTCTTCCTCCTTTGATATGTGATCACACTACAAGGTTTTAAATGAGTATTTAAGAACACTACCAAGTGAATGACATCAAGTGAAATTGAGATGATTTCCCATTCTTGCATACATGGTGCTCCATATGAAGATCATCCTCTTACCCTTCCTAGCTCCATAATTATCCTTGAATGGAATAAACTTTAGGATTCTCATACACCCTCCTCATATGATTCTCATAAGAATAGATGACTCCTTGATCCTTCACATATGATGGTCCTGAGTACCTTGATAGCTTGATTAGCTCATTTTGACTTGTTTCTCAAAGAGATTTGGACATGATGATAGATTTAGGATATGATGATCCTCAACTTACTCCATGAGCTTCCCATTTCACTTTTGAACATGATAACCCCTTTTTAACCTCACATTTCACCTTCCTAACCAAGATGTCACATGAGTGGAAACATGCTTATGGTATATGAGAGCATTTTTTTATCAATTGTTCCTCATGGAAATAGGTTTCCTCCTCCAGATAGGAGGATTGAACCTGAATGAGACTTGAGGATGAGTTACATGTTCTTGATCTCCAAATTGCATTGAAGCACTACAAATTCCACCTTTCTGACTTACAAGATGTGAGCACATCACCAAGCATTGATTAAGTGTTTAGAAACAATCTCATTAGGTATGTGTTATCCCAAATTGACCCCCTCTCAGATTAATTTGGATAACTTATTTAAAATGAACTTAGCCATTTAAACAATCATGGGATGTTCAAACTATCATCAAAGGTCTATGCCACCAAGCAATTCAAAAATTCTCAAAGGACACGTGGAAGCATTCCGACGTTTTCCATAGCCAATGCATTCTACGGACCTCAAGTTTGTGGAATAAACCGAGTTTCATAAGGGTGTCGGGTCCAGGAAAGGTTGAAATGTTAATGGGACATGTAGCCAAAGATGGAGGTGACACACGATGTAGATAAAAGGTATAAAATGGACACATATCGACATTCCAGTCTCTTTGATCCATTTGGGTTATGTGGACTTCAAGTCCACGGAATGAACCAAATTCAATACGCTTTGGGTCCGCAAAGGCAAAAAAATTCATCACGGTTAGAGAGAAAAATGGTGGAGTAAGGGAATGATATGTGGCACAATATCAATGGACGACGGTGGACATGTGTCACCATTTTGGTGCAGGGCGAGCATATGGGATCATGCGGATGTAAAGTCCACAGAATGAGCTAGATTTCAAAGAGTTTTGGGTTTCAGTGATCTGATAGGTCAATGCAGATATGTGAAAACATTTATGTGGAGCCAAAAATGAGGTCTGACCCTAAAATTGATGAAAAGAAAACACGAAAGCAAGAGATACTTGACCTTGTGAAGCATGAGTCATATGTCGAGCCTTCTTACTAGTTCACGCTTCACGAGGGTTGCTATGGTATAATTGAAGGATGACATCATGAAGTAGCGTGGAATGTTCCTATTGGTTTTTACTTTGCACTCTGACAAGGTTCTTATAAATGAAATTTAGTTACGAATTAAGCGTGAAGCTTTCATTGGTTTATACTTCGCGATGGATAATGGAGGTTTCATATCGCTTGACAATGCAAAATCCAAAGCATACATGGCATTTTATTATTAGCTCACATTTCATAAAGGAACATACCTACGCGTAAACCCACATAACATGTGGAAAAGGAAAATCAATGCACATGTAAACAAATGAGATTCATGAAGCCAATCAAACATTGCCACATGTCATTGTCCTATTCATCCTAAGATGTAAATTTTCAAATGACCATATCTTTTTCTCCGTAACTCCAAATCATGAAAGATCGGTCTCATTGGAAAGGTATCCTCAAGACCTTTAATTTGGCATCATTTGATTCATAGATTGATGGAATTTGGCTGGAGAAAAGTAGAAAAAGAGTTTAGGTATTAATGCGACAAGCATGGATGGCTCAACCACCCGAATTGATGAAGTATGGGGTTCTTACCTTCTCCTAGAAGCAAAAGGACATTAGGGAACAGATTTGACAAGATACCCATGATTTTTAGAGATTAATGGATGATTAATGATGGTTGAAGCTTAGAATCCATGTTACAGGGAAAAATAAAGATTTTCATTAGTGACAAGCCCAAATCTGATCTCCTTTCCCTCTTCTCTATCTCTCCATTCTTCTATATATTATAAATTGATGCTTATTTTAGAGATATCCCTCTTTGTTGTAATGACACCATGCCAAAATGGTGGCCAAATTCCCATGAGTTTTAGACCTTGAACTTGGTCTCTGCAATGTATTCTCACCTTCTACCATGAATGTAATCGACTGTGCATCCTTTAAGCAATAAAATCAAGTTTTTGTGGTTATTCTCTTCCCTACTCTCATGTTTTATGTGTTCTTGCCTCTCTATTCCTATTTCGACATGTCATGTGCATTTATTTCTTACACGTTCCATTTTCATGTGTTGTCAATGCACAGGAAAGCTAGGTATGCATGGTTTTTATATGCGGAATGTTTTCCTACCCTCTCTCCCATGTTTTCTCTTTTTCCTTCCCCTTTTGGAGAGTGATCAACCCTTTTCTGGTACTATCACCACCCTTTTAGCTTAATATTTCCCTTATGTATCTCCTTCTAACCCTGGTCCCTTGGAATTGTAGAGTAGTGATAGGTAGTTTTAGTAGTAGAAATAGATAGAGAAACCGCCTTCTCCGGAGGTTTGTCTTGAGCATACGCAAGGTCCCAAAACTTGGAGATAGTACCTTCATTTTAAGACACCTCTATAAAGTTGTAAGTGGAAAATACGCGAATATCCCGGAACCGGTTTAATGAAAGGTGAATTTGACATATTCCAAAACAAAAATTTCACCTGGTTTTTTCATGGCTCCATCATTGACGTGCGACAACAAGACGTCAATAATCACTCCTGATGCACGTCAATGGAACATCAATGGTCTTGACTGACACATGTCACTGGCTCCAATTGACGCGCGCCGCGGCTCCCGTGTGTGCGCGCGTCACTAGCTCTAATTGATGCGCCATCGCTCCACCGATTGACGACGCGCATCGCTGGATCCATTGACGCGTCGCGTCACTAGCTCATATCGTGCGTCGCTTTGGATCCTCTTGACATGCGTCACTGGATCCTATTGACGCGCATCACTGGATCCTATTGACGCGTGTCTCTGGCTCCTATTGACGCGTGTCAATAAATCCTATTGACGCGCGTCGACCAACACTATCGACGCGCGTCAGCTAAGACATTGACGCGTGCGTCAATTGAAGCCATTGACACCTGATTTAGCCTATAAATACCCTTCAACGGTCATTTTCTCGTTTTCACCTTCCCGCTCTTGAATTTTTGCAGGTCTCAATCGTTGTCAAAGACGCAAGTACAACTATAATGTCGACTTCACATGCTTCCCAACTGCAAGTTCAGCAAAAAAATCAAGAGAATCCAATTCAATCGATTTCCAAGATCAACTACAGGAATCCCTTATGCCCTCACATCCATACTATTTTAAAGATGTCTTCAGAATATAAAGATTTGATGGATGCGTGTGAATTTACAGGGCTCGTTAATATGCCCCATTTCAAAACAGATCCGAGATATTTTGAATTACCTTCTGTCATCCTACAATTCAGAGGACGGCATTTTTTATGTGACTCGAGCGATGGCGAATGTTCCAATCGATATCGAAGCAAATGACATCCATCGGTTTACGGGCCTTCCGTTCAAAAATTTACCAATTGTTACAACCAAGGCAACACTCCTGGAAGAAGACAAGAAATTTCTCGAATCAACGTTCGGTTTCCATGTTGATTGTAAGTATAATTCATTTTAATTCATATTTTTTATTCTATTTTTTATTCTGATACAATTTGTTGTTATAAATTTATAGTAATTTTCACTTTCGCATTTGCAGCCCATGTCAATAAATCCAGGCATGGTGTGGATACACAATCAATTGCACACCACTTTCTTGCTGCACTTATTTCATTTTTTCAATCCAGAATTGTTTTGCAGGGTCGCCAAACTGATATACCAAATTGGGCCATTGCATACATTGTTGCCACTATCTCAAAACAAAAATTCGATTGGTGCACATATCTATCCAAAAAAATAAGAACTGACATAACAAATTCAAAACTTTCAGAAAAACCTTTCATTTATTCAACAAACTATCTCCTCGGCCTTTATTATGAGGCACTTTTAAATTTAAAAGATAAAAAAATTCCTACTTGCACTGATGAGGAGTTGATGAAGTTGTCAATTCCGTTTGAAGAACAACAGGTATAAACTATTTAGTTTGTAATTGTATTTCAATTTTCGACATTACAGTGCACAGTTATTAAAACTTAAATTTTAATGTTTTGCAGAGAAGATTTATTGAAGCCCTTCCCCGAAAAAAGGCGTTATCGAGAGGAAGAGGCCAACAACACGCTGAGGCTTCGGGGGACTCCCAATCTGAAATGGAAGCTCACTCCTCTCCAAACCCTCAACAGTTTGAACTCGTTAAACACCAGAGAAGTAATACCTTCTCATATATTATTTACAAATTCCAAAGTTGCATATTTATTTTTCAATTTAAATTTTAACCAAATGAATTGACAACATTTAATATTGATGAATTGCAGGGACTTTGGAACATACACCTGTTTCACAAACTCAACCTTCTTCCCCAACTCACTCCATACAGTCGCATGCATTCATATCTTCTGAACAGACACTGAGTACAACTCCTACAAGGCCACCCGTAGCACCGAGAAAAACAACCCCTCGACAACAAGGTACAACTTTTCGATAGTACGTTTAATTTCGAAATTTTTGACTTTATGAATTGTTTTCCTATTTTTCATTTTTTTCTTGTACTTTTCAGCACATGTCAGTCCTGATCAAACCGCGGCACCGACACCCACTCAACCAATAATTTTTAAAATGCCAACCAGAGGAACAGTGAAAAAGAACATTGGTAAACGCATGCCTTTTGCTCCGGCCCCTAGTGGGACACTAAACATTGCCTCCTCCTTTCGAATTCCAACTCTCTCACTTGGTGGCTTGCCCAGTGCAACGGGCATATCTGTTTTGAACAATATAAATTTAGATGAAGATTATTTGGGCATTGATAGCAATGACCCAACTGGTTTTTTCGATACCCGCGAGATGATTCAAGGCCAGCAGGTATACTTCAAATTTCAATTTAAATATGCTTTACAATTTTGAATTACATTTCGATTTAAATTTATTTATCTAAATCTTGATTAATTTTTTCACAAACAGGATCAGCCCACCCAAAGGCAGAAACAAGTAGCAATTGATCTTTTTGAAAGCCCCCATACTTCTCCAGCAAGATCGTCTTCATCAGATTCAGATAGTGAACAGTTGCCACCTTTTCCTTTGGAGAACTTAATTGGTTATGATTGTCAATCCCATGTCAGTGAGTTTATTCTTCCTCATATCAATCAGCTTATAGAATGGGAGAGAAGGGCTAAAGTTCTTATCAATGAGATTATTAGTCGTTATGAAAATTATTGGCAATGGGATAGTTTATACTGCTGCGAGTCAGAATCAACCTGCGAAGATGGATTCCTTACTTACCCAAGTAAGAAGTGGGACTGTCACGTATAACAACAACTATAAAGATGACATTTTAGATAAGGCATTAAACAAATTGGAAAATATTAGTGCCGAGGCCCAGGCATATTTTAACAAATGGTCAAGGACAAGGATTTGGTATGATCGCAAATGCCGAAAGAGATAGAGCGGTTGTAAGTACTATTACATTCAAACAATCATTCTTGTTAATTTGAAATTTTCATTTTTTAGTAATATTTTGAATTGACATTACTCTTTTTGTGTAGTTGAAATATGAAAATTTGAAGAGTCAGGTGAAGGTTTTGCAAGTTCACTTGGAAACAACAAAGAACAACTTATCTGCAAAAAAATTTGAAGCAAAATATTGTTTTGGTTAACAAACAAAACAATACACTAAAGTGGATAATTAAAGAGCATGGTTTCGACCCTGACATATTATTCAAAGCTAAAGCAGCAGCTGATCCAAATTTGCTGTCGCATGGAGATGCGACAAATCAAGAAGAAAGAATTTTAAAAAATCTGGATAGTGCTGCGGAAGATCTTATAAGTTCAGGGGTTATTTCTGGTGTTGGGGAAAGAGGTACAACCATAGTGGAAGAAGCCGTTGGGGAAGAGAGCAGAGGAGTAGAATTGGATAAAGAAAAAGAGGGTTTTGAAAACTAGAAACTTTTATTATTGAGGAAACTTTAAATATTGAATTTGAAAACTTCTACTATTGAGTATGTACTATGGTATTTGAATTTAATTATATGGATTTATATACAGATCTTTAATTTTAATTGCATTAGATGGTGATTATCATGAATTATATGTATGTTTCTTGTTTACTTGCATTGTCATGAATTGTATGTGGACGTAGATGATGAATGATGATAATTGATAATTAATGATAGATGATCTTTGAAAGAGCGATGAATAGCGATAATGATATGATATATATGGACGATGATCAATTTAATGTGGACGTAGATTTATCATCAAGCACAGTAATTCTTCTTCTCTAGACTTTTGTACTTGTTTTAAGATAATTATTCTCTATACTTGTAACGATATGAGCATAATGTCATTAGAATGGATATAGATGATAAATAAATGGAATGTGTTATAATGGATATAGATGACATTAATGATTAGAATGGATATAGATGACATTAGAACGAATAGAATTGTAATGATATGATTATGAATTATTTTAAAAAAACTGAATTGTTTTAATAAATTTAAATTAGATAAATAATTGTGTTAATAATAATTGTAGTGTCAGGAGTCAGGATATGATAATGATATGGTGATGATATGATATATATGGATGATGAGGAATTTTATGTGGACTTATATTTAAAATTGTATAATGTATTGTTTATCCCACAGTTAAAAAAATATATCAAAGGATTTTGCACATATAAAAAATAAATTAAATATAATTCTAAGAAATCAAGAAAGAATCATCACTGGTAAGAAATTAAACATAATTGCAAATATGATAGGGTTTAGCTTACCTCTTGCGTATTAGATTGCTGTGAAATCATCAAGGGTAACGTGCTAGATCTTTGTTTTTATGACATTGTAGATAGAGGGGTGAGTTGCCTGACATTGTCAGTCCTGAGAAGTGCCAGCAACATCTTTAAATATATAGACCAACAATATCTTTAAATAAATGTAAATATATAGAATTAGACCTGTAACATCTTTAATGATAACAAGAGCTGAAAAAATGTAAAGTAACAAACAATAAGATTATGTTGAAGAAGATACCTATTTAAAATTGAAATCATCACCGGTAATGTGCTAGATCTTTGTCTTAAAAAAATTCAACACAAAAAATGGATTAGTAGATAGATGGGTGAGTTGCCTGACATTGTCAGTCCCGAGAAGTAACAGCTTCCTCGGACGGATGTCAACCCACGTTTTCAAAAAATAAAAAGATTGTATTTAACTAAATGTAAATACATAGACCTGTAACATCTTTAATGATAACTAGAGCTGAAAAAAATGAATAGTAACAAACAATAAGATTAAGGGGAAAAAGATACCTCCTTAAAGTTGAAATCATCACTTTGCCCTTTGGTAATGAGCTAGATACGTGTTTTAAAAAACCCAACACGAGAAATGGATTAGTAGATAGATGGGTGAATTGCACGACATTTTTAGTATATAGACCTGTAACATCTTTAATGATAAAGATAAAAGATAGATAAAGAAGATACCTATTTAAAGTTGAAACAATCCATTATCAATAGCTTCATCAAACTCGATGTTGTCTTCTGTAGAATGTGACGAAGAGCCAATTACACTCTCAAGGTTGGGAATATTTGTACTTGTTCTTTGTATTATTCACACCTCTTCTTTCACAAAGGAATTCCGAGTGTGCGTAATTGCTCTGTCGAAAGGAAAGGTTTCGATGGAGTATCGAGAAACATAACACCTCATGCAACTTTCGATTTTTATCCAACTTTGTTTCTCGGTTTTGATTTTATAAATGACAATGCTTTGAAAACCCTTTCATCCTCATGAGACCCCAAAATCATTGTTTGGCATAACTCATATAATCTGAAATATTCATTGATATCTTCTTGTAAGATAGAACTTTGATAGATTCCTCGCCACAGCCTTGTAATAGCACCACTTTCAGAAGGTTGATCTAAATTCTTATATTGGTTCCTCATTGTTGTTGCAAAATTTGTTGATTGAAACTTTAATAAATCGGCATTCAGTATACCTTTGATTTCCATACCCTTGAGCTCTGACGTCTTTGTAAATTGTTCCATTATTGTACCCATTGATTTATGGAAATGCTTTCTGACAAAGTCTGCATGGCCACCTTGATATTCAAAAATTAGGATTCATCACACCCATGGCTTCGAGAATTTTATCTTTGAAACGTTCCCTAATTTACGATGACAAGGTTTTGAAATTTTTTAAGCTTTATTCTTGTTTTAACTATAACAGACTCAAACAAATTACGTGTCACGGGAACATCTTCTCGTTCGATCTGTAATATCTTGACGTTTTTGCAAAATGTGCATTGGTATTTCCCTCCCATTAACAGTGATGCAGAGGTGATCGTGGATATTAAATCTCAAAAAGGTGTTAGGATTTTTAAGATCTAATAAATCTTTCCAATTTTCAAAAACAGGTGCATCAAAACTATCCTGGGAACAATACAATATATCAAGACTTTGACATACCATTTTCTCATCCGTATAAAATCCACAATATAGATTAATCTACCCTGTGCATGCTTCATCAGTGTATTGATCTCCTTTAACATTGGAAGAATACCAACCAATGTAAGAAATGTCTCCAAATCAGTTAAGCGGAACAACAAGTCCCTTGCCCTATCAACTTCATGACGGTATTTGTGCATGAAACCAACCAATGAAGGATACTCCTCACGAACTCTGCATGCAGGTTCATACAAAGAGATCCATCTAGTCTCCACATCCTTCAGAAGTTTTTTGCCATCTGTAATTCCAATTGCAAATTTTTGGAACTCGAGAAAATGCTTTGGGTTGCTTGACATATAGGCATGAAGTTCTCTTATAAGGTCTTCTAATTTAGCAACATTTTCGTGGTTGCTTACCATTTTATACGCTAAATTCATTATGTGAGCCATACAGTGAATTGGTAGCATATATGGGGCCCCTTGTTGTTTGTAATCTAACATAGAGCCCTGTTCGGTGACCTGCATGTGAGATGCACCATCTGCTCCAACGCATACCAACCGTAGCAATTTCATAATCAGTCATTCCAGCAACATCTTTCAAATGAGAAACAACTATTTTATATAGGTTTTCGGCATTGCAGTTTTCAACCATTTTCATAACACCCAACAGATGAGGTGTCCTTATATGATTTTCTAAAGTATAGATGTGGATACATACCCATGCGGTGTTGTCATTCATTGTCACTTCATCAATTGAAAGAGAGATAAAGTTTGCTTTTTTTACATTCTCTTTCAAATCTTCCTTCTCTATCATCGAGAGGCATTTTGCCATTTCCCATCCACTACTTTCAGACCAATGAGACTGAGGTACATTCAGCATTTTGTTAAATTGATACAAAACTTTGAAATCGAGGAAATCGAAATCGCTCTTCCTTTTTTTAGTATTTGAAAAAGAGTAGAGAATTGTATGAATTTTGCATGTAGATTTGTTTCTTTCATCTTACCAATATGCGATGTGATCGTTCCTCCCTTTTCCAAGAGATGTCTGTGTTTTTTCTACTCTGCCTCATATTCCACTGCGTATCTAACATGCATGCATTCTTTTTCAGTTTTCCACCTATGTGTTTTGATTTTCTAGCCATCCGCCCCATTCTAATTAAATATTGTTTTCCACAATGTTTTTCTATAGTGTCAGCTTCAGTTGCATTTTTGTTGCTTTCCCAATTTCCACGTACATATTGTACATGTACATTCAGATGGGATCTCTTCAGAATTAGATGATTGTATAGGTTCGATAAATGGAAATTTAGCTGCCCAATCAAACTTGTATGTCTGCCAATGGTCCACATATTCTTGTTCGTTTTCAATGCTTTACTTTTTTGAGTAGAATTTTGAGCAATATCACAATCACCTGGTTTCCTCTTTCTTGGACCGGAGTTTGATTTTGATTTTGTCTTCCATTTTCGAGTGTTTTTGTATACGTGATATCTAGCTACACTTCTAGTTGCACCCACGGGAACAATATCTTCAAGATCTGGCATATTATCGTAGGTTTCATTTGTTTGACTTTGATACTATGCAGAATGCATGTCCACCTCAATAATACCTTCCACATAGTCAATATTCTGATTCTTTGTGGTGGCATCTATATGATTGGTATTTACAATATCGTATATCATGAGTTTCCAAAATACTTGAAGAGTGATTTCTGAGATTTCTTACTTACTTTTAGGTTATTCGTATTCTTTGGTGGCACCTTCCATTATTACGAAAAGAGTCTGCGTCGTGAAAAGAACCAAGTAGTGACTTTGTCCAGTGTCTGAGGTCTTGTCATGCATCCCTTTCTGAGGTCTTTGTCATGTGTCAACTCTGCACTTGTCGCGCATCAACAACCCATTTCTGTCATCGCGCGTCCATTATGCGAATATATTTGTGCCGCGTAACACACGCCCTTATCGCGCGTCAACACTTTTGCCCCAAGTCGCGGCGTCAACACTTCCTCATGTCGCGTCGTGTTGTATCGCACGCGTCAAAAATGCCCTTCTCACGTGCGTCAACACTACATTTGTCACGTGTCAACAATCACAGGCTAACAGTAATCTGAATCTCTAGTGCTTAAGGGTATGCGAGTTCAAATTTCACAGTATTGGTAATTTGTTAAGCTACTTGAGGTATACTACCCGGTGAATCAGCTAGGTTTTTATAGGAGATGTTTTCAAATGAAGGTGAAGCCGACCCCCCAAAAAAATATACTATATATTTTAGGTGAACAGGACACCGACCCACTCCGAATAATTCACCTTTTCAAATTTTCCTGAAATGAATTTTTCGCCATATTACAGGTGAGATATTAGTAGTCGTAGGGATTTTCAAGCATATTTGGTGACTCCACTGCTCCAACGAACCCATTATCTCATTCACGGACCTTTTCCTCCCTCCTTCCATTCATTTATTCCTTCTCTTTTACCCTTCCATTAATTTTCATGTTTCCCCTTCATCCATGGATCTTACATTATCTCATTTCACTTCTTCTCCTCTCCATTTGCATCAATGGGATGATATCCCCAAAACAACCCTGATACATCTACCTTTTTCGATGAAGATGGAGATCAATCTCTTATTGATCATATCCAAGATGTAGTCAACCATCGCACCATTCATAATGCCATCTTCAAGGAAAATGGCATCAATGAAAATGTAGATGTCATCTTCCTCGTAGAACATCTTAGCATAATACATCGCACACCAATATAGTATATCTCATACTTCAACATCAAAGTTGAAAAGGACTTGGGACATAATTCCTCAAGAGTTCAAATCCTCACAAGGTATGACATTCTTGTACTAGTTAATGTCCTTGGATGTTGATTTGGTTGTATTGATCCAAGCTCTAGGAGGAAATACTCTTCCTTAGGCATTTGACATTGCCATATTAGCTGAGAAGAGTCTCATTTAGGATGGAAAAAGAAAACCCATCCTTTCCATGCACACTTCTACTCCTTTTGCATGCGTTTCCCTCGTACCCCTCCCACCATCTTCATCCTGAATCCCTTATGTCCAACTATGTTGTAAATGAAAAATCCCTCACCTATGTATCATCCTAACCAATATCATCATGTTCGATGATTGTAGAATGATTGAAGAATGGTATGAATCTGATTGGGAAGATGAGATTGCGTAGAGAAAAAAAAACATGGCATCTACTTCAAAAGGAAGTCTCTTAGAATTAGAGGATTCATTTTTAGAGGAGGAAGAGTTATTTGTAGAGGTAGAACAACATGCAACCAAACTTGTAAACACTCACCTTCAGAACAAAGTGTATAAGATGACCCCATTCATGGGATCGAGCTTCAAAGAAATGGGCAAAACATAAGGATAAACCCGTTCCTAATCATATATTTTTCTAGGTTAGAGGAAAGAGCAAATTTTCCATCGGTCATGCTCATTTCGAGAGAATGTGGTAGAAATTCATCACACCAAAGGTCAGCAATGATGCCTCCCAAATCACAATGCAAAAAAACTAAAGGAGGTATTCATCTTATATCTAAATGCCAAGGGTATTCATCTATTTTGGGTTCCACAGACTTCAAGTTTGTGGAATGAACCAAATTCAATATACGATTTTAGGTCCGTTGTGAGGCAAAAAGAGTCAACAGGTTAGAGAGAAACATGGTGGAGTTAGGGGATGACAGGTGGAATAATATCAATGATTGAAGATGGAAACGCCTCACCATTCCGTGCAATGTGAGCAGATGGGCTATTATAGATGTAAATTATGTGGAATGAGACAAATTTCAAATAGTTTCGAGATAAGGGTGGTCCAGCAGTCAAGGTGGATATGTGGAAGCATTTTTGTGGAACCAACGATGAGGCTTGACCCTACAATTGATGAAAAGAAAACACAAAAGAAAGAGAGATTTATCCTTATGGAGCATGATACATACGTGGATACTTCTTGATGGTTCGCACTTTGTGGGGGTTGATATGTGTTGGGCCATGAATTGGCTAAGTCCCAAGGAAGAAGTTAGTGCACATAGGAGGCAAAAAAAGGGATGTGCTTAGGAAAAAGCACATAAGGGAAATGCATGCAGGAGAAGAGGTTGGCACACATGGGATTAGGAATTTTAAGGACTTAACCATATTTTGAAGAAGTTTTCACAGGAGAAACACATGAAAATCCCGAGTAGGTGTGAAAAATGGATAAGGTGCCACTGGAGCCTTAGAGGTCAAGAAAATAATATTCCATGTAAGGAATACTCCCAGGATGATCATTACATGTAATGGAGGCATTTGCAAGATGGCATATGCATTCGAACATGGAGGACCACACTTCCACTTGGCATGCAATTTTTTTATGAATGAAACCAAGGCAGTGCATCCAGATCCTATTTAAAGGAGTGCTTGGGTCTGAAATAGGAGAGAGGAGAGTGATAACGAAGTGTTGGGGAAATGAATGGTTAAAGAGGGTTTTAAGTAGTAATCAAGGTGTTGTAGAAATACTTGTAAGGATGTTATTGAACATATATGCATGGGTTTGGGTATGAACAAGGGTTGTAATGGGTAGAATAGCTAAGATCTCTCTCTACAAAGTATTTTTAGAGGGTTTAAGATAATATTCCTTGATGTATTTAGTCTATATGACCCTTATGATGTAATGAGGCCATTGTAAATGTTTATAAATAAATATATGTGTGAGATTCTATTTATTCATGTTATTAAGTGTAAACCCTTGTGTTCTTCATATTATTCTGAGTCAGATCTAGTTTCATTATGCTTATTTACAATGTTCATTCCCATTTATGATGCATCTGTGCATGGATCTATTATCTGTATCTTTGTTTTTGAGTGAATGTCTATATTTCCATTCTTACAACTCATTCTCCATCAATGATGAGATCATTATCATGAAGCTCACATAAAGGAAGGGCTCGGTGCCCGTGCATGCCTTGGGTGAGCACCAAGTGTACACTGGGTGATAGGCCAACGTGCTTGGGGTAAAAATAAGGTATATGAAGAAATGACTACATTTTGGTTCTGTTACTGCAGGACCTCTTTTGAAGTTGTCATGAGAATGAGGTGTGATGACAGAGTGCTTGACCTTGGACAATGTCGAAGCGTGACTTAAAAGAACACAGGACACATTTTCTTAGAGATTTAACAATGAACCTGAGTTTGATGCACATAAATGGGTAGAGGACCACATGTATAATGAGTTATATGAAACATTATTTGATTATTTCCTAGTGGATTTGTATGAATGGATTTCAGCATATGCATCTAGGTCAAGTTGGTACTATAGACCTCGTGTATGGACCCAAGATGAGTATCAGAGGTTACATGATGCCGATCTGACATGGACCCGTGTTGTTGATCACTGGTGGAGTAGAGTGTTGACTAGTTATACCTTGGAATACGCTATTTCTATGTATTCTTGCCCAAAGATTGCTAAGTTTGAGTTCTTGAGGGAGCCTAGAGGATCATTCTTGCATGCTATTCCATTGAATATTAAGATCTTGGTTATTACTTTGAGTTTGGAAGCCTTCCCGTGGCTAGCTAAAATCTGTTAGGCATGGGGCATAGAAGCTGGCATGGTAGAGGATGATGGACCTTACAATGGAAATGGAGAGAGAGGAGAGGTAGCTCAAGTATAATGAATCTCGGGAGAGGGAGTTGGCAAGACAACACAAAGTTGTAGGAGTGATGGATTTATGGAGGCAAATGTTATGGGAAGGATTTGAGGTTCACGTGGAGGACGTGGAACATGAGCAGTCTGAGCTACCCCATATTGGAAAGCGCAGAAGAGAAACCCCCTGGATTCTGGAGAGATCTCATCATATGAAGAAAAGAGGAGAGTCGTAGGCATGCATCTTAACCCACATGCCGACGGACCTTTGCGCTTTGTTTTCTAGTTCTTGAGATAAGTTTTTATAATCCAGTTAGTATTGGTATTGGTAGTCGAGTGACACCTAATAGATATAATTTTGCATTTAGTACATCTATGGAAGCACATACAATTTCGGTGTTTGGAGGTATTTTGTTTGGAACATTGTTTGGGAAAGGTGTGGGTTTACAAAGGTTTGAGTATTACATCTAGAAGTGGCACAGGAAACACATCTAGGAGTGGTTCGGTATCGCGCATTGTCGTGTACAATTTAGTGCGATGGTGGGTTCACAAGGCGCAATTGCTTCAGGTCCCTTTCCTACTACGAGAGGAGGATTAGGTGGATCTGGAAGGATAGGAGCTAGTAGATCTAGTGGGTCTGGTGGTGGAGGAAACATTAGAGGGAATCAAGGTCCTAGATGTGGTGGAAAAATTCCACAACACCATCAACAGGTGTTTTATGAGATGTCGCTCCACTTACCTGATTACAAAGGTGTGGAAGACGATGTGGTAAATGTACATAAATGTGAGTTACTATGGAACGTGAAGGGTAAAACTGTACTAGGAAGGAAGGCAAGTAAGTTTGTAACCACGTTATAAGGGCACACACATAACTAGTATATGAAGTATGATCCACACCAGACAATGGTGGATTACATCGCGCTACCTGATGCATTTTTGGCAGAATTCCATATCCCTGAGTTTGAACAGAAGAGCATCAACGTGTTGAAGGAAATCCAACAAGGGATGGTAGAAAGTGTGCGGGAGTATGACACACACTTTAAGACTCTTATGTCAAAGTTGTCTTATGATATTCACCCATCTCAACATACTCAGTGGTTCATCGGAGGGATGATCACTCTGTTCAAGAGGGTGCTTTCACACAAGAGCTTCATAGATCCACGTGAAGCCCTAGATGTTGCATTATACATTGAGGCCATGCGAAGCGTTGATATTGGAGTTAGTCAATTTCGTGAAGCTAAAATTTCTGCCATGGTAAAGAAACTAGAGAAATTGTCTACGAACTTGACTCATGAGACTCACAATAGGTTATGGTGTATAGATTGTGAAGTAGAGGGTCATACAAAGGACAACTTCCCACGAAGGTCAGTTGTGTGCCATGTCGGGGATTGTGAGATTTTCTATGGAGATCATGATGCAAGTAGATGCCTATTGCTACAACACATGATCTGTAAGAATGTGTCATGCTATTGTAAAATTTGTACCTTTACTACTCATGACACCAAGGATTGTAGATTGATTAACAAGATACATGATGCCTTTGATTGGTGTGAGCTAGACCAACATTTTAAAGTAGTTCCAAGGATGAGGGTTATCATTACGAAGGATGCACGGATGAAGGAGGTCATGGAAGAGAATTTTTGGGTGAATTCTGAGGCCATGGAAATCACGAAGGAGGAAGAAGTGAATTTCCCCATGGAACCTATTATAATCTGTGTGGGTCTAGAAAACATTACAAGTGGGAGTGTCCCAATTTGTTGTAGTGTGCTTGGTGTGGGAAAAACATGAGTATGAGGAATGCCTAGAATTGTTTGAAAATATTGTTATCCCAAATTCACCCCCAGAAAATTTTGTCAAGACAACCCCGCACATGGAGAAAATATGAAGGGAAAACGTTTCGGACCTATGAGCTCGCATTCCAGAATGAGGAAAAGGGAAAAAGTCAAAGTTTGAACCCGAGTGAAGCCAAAGTAGAAGGCACAGAGACAAAAGGTGAAGCGCATTCTCCAGCCAACAAAAGGGTGCCACATGTCCAAGCAGAGCTTTGGGGTCTGGGGGTATTTTGAGTTTTGAGTTTTTGTGGGGAATCGGAGGAAGGGGAAAAGATAAATTCAGAGACCCATAGGCCTAATTTTTTCTCTAATCTGGTTGCCACATGTCCCATATATAAAAGGGAAGCCCAAACAAGTGCCAAAGCTACCGTGTGGCCCTGGTAGGTGAAAATGGAGAAAAGTCTTCCAAGCCATTAACACAAAATCCAATCACTTCAACTACGGATCTCGATTCGATTCAATCATTTGGGAACCAAAAGTGACATATTTCTGGTAGATTTATAGAAGGCATTGATATTCAGTGGTTGAAATTTCAAAGCAGGATTTAATGCGTATCTCATGGTGGTTGGAGCAAGATTTGACTTTTCCCTCTTCTCTCTCTTTTCTTTCTATATATACTGTAACACTTCTTTTTGAAATGGAGACATTCTGGGCATAGAGAAACTCTGTCAAATTTGTTTCTTGAAGCCATTTTTGAGTAGTGAACCTTCTCCCACGCATGGCAAATGTATTTGTTGCCTCTTTTCCAGAAATGTAATGGTCTGTGCACCTTCTAGAGCAATAAAAACGTGTTTTTGTGGCATTCTTCAACCCTTTGCATCATTTTGTTGTTTCTCTATGCCTCTCCCTTTCAGTCTTGGTTTTCTATGCATGTATTTCACATTTGTAGGTGCAGGATGTCGTGTTTCATGGAGTTTAATGGATGATTTACAGATCTGGGCCGTGTCACTTCTGTCTGACCTCCCTCATCTCCATTTTTCTATTTCTTTCTCCCTCAACAGAATATCTCACTCCCTTTTCTTGGTGTTATCACCTTATTAGTGTAGGATTTCCCTCTTTATGCACTTTCTCTCTCCTTGTCTCCTTGGAATTGTTAGATTAGGAGTAGATAGTCACATTTCCTTCCTTAGGAGTAGTTTAGCATTAGGATTAGGAAGAAGAAGCTGGCTTTCTCCAGGAGGGCCATCTCAAGTCCGCAAGTCCCACAACTTGAGAGATGGTCCCATGTTATGCAATTGCATTAGATGAGTCTGCCTTAGAAAATCAGATCCATAACTCATTTGGGGGTGCTATGATTTTACATTAACAAATATAATCCATAAGAAATGGAAGGATAGAGGCATTGGGATGGTAAGCGTGAAGAGAGATGATTCACACTGGATGCCAAGGGTGGCGTCTGAGTCAGAGTTATAACCTCTATTGGGGACAATGCGAGCCGAGGATACGTGCCCCAGGAAGATACCAAAGTAGAGACCACTGATTATAAGAGAAGAAGTGGAAAATGGGATGTATTCAGACCCTACGCATCAGAAGAAAGTTTATCAGGAAACCATGGATGTTATTTGAAGCCTATAAGGAGAGATCTAGTTCCTGAAGGAGCAGTCATGACAATTAGAAGAAGAAGAGTGTTGAGGCTCCACATAAGGATTTGGATGAAGTCAGGGAGGTATGAAAGATGTTGAGACAAGAGAATATCATCCCTTTGTTAGGAGAATGGCTAAGAGGAAAAGTACCAAGCGCCGGAGGAGAGCGCAAGAGGTAGGTTTTGCATGTTAATATGCCTCCTCACAGTCTTGACTATGATAAGGAGATTACCTTGAATGCAGTTGTTGATGGATGGCTCCTAAGTAATATTTTGATTGACACACAGTGTGGAAGTTAATGTTCTCACCTTGGATGCATGGAATCAAATGGGAAGGCCCCCATTATAGCCATCTTCAAATGTGTTGTATATGGAAAACAAGATAAAGGAAATGCCCATTGGTGTCTTAAAGGATCTTTGTTATCACTATCCAAGGAGAAATTCACTTGGAGACTTGAAGTCTTGGTGATTGCCGAGGCGGAAAAATTTCTAGAGTTACTAGGGCACCCTTGATGTTATAAGAACAAGGTTGACATACATTTTTTTAGGGGTATATAAGTTTTGAGAAAAAGGAGGAACATGTTATCATTCCTTTGATGGATGGAAATTCAATGCCCTATACTGAGCCCTTGGGAGAAGAATACCTAGACATAATCTATGTGCGCACTATCAGGGACCCGAGGTTGTGCAACCAACAAAAGAAGGTATTATTTAGTGGGAAGACACTCAATCTATAAGTGATACAACTAGTGTGACATGTGATGATTAGGCGCATGTGAAATATGAGTTAGTTAGAAGGCAATTAAGAGGATTTGTGACAAAAGTAACAAAGACATGCTCGATTAAGCACCTTGGAGGAAAAAACGATTGCCGAGTTACACTTGGGAGCCAACCGTTATGTTTTCTGCAAGAAATGGAGACCTAGTGGAGATGTGATATCGAAAGGAGAAGTATGATTAGCTATACTTTTCTCAGGATCACAACACGTTGGTGGGTGACCCATCGAGATAACCTTCTAGAGTGGCACGAGTTGATAATCACGTTCTCTGTTAGGTTTCTCCAAAGCAATGCACGTATTGCTATACAAGACTATCATGGGAAGTAACCCACCTCATTTCATGTATAGGCATGTGAGAAGGCCTGTATGGAAGGCAAAATAGTCCTTCCACCATTACTATGGGTGTATAAGATTTAATCCACCTTAAAAAGCAATGGGTTTGATACATTCATTCGAGAGATATGTCATTAGATAGGAAACTAGCGAGGACTCGCGGCGATATCATTCAAGCTTTTGAGTATCAGAGTACCAAGCCATCGGTGGATAAGGCACTGCGGGTTGTTAAACACCTAACTATGGGATATAGTGCCATGGTGGAGGATAGAGTACTAGAGTTGTTGGAAGAACTCCGAATTGGATGTTAACCATACATATTGAGCACGCATGCATGAAAAAATAAAAAGGGAAGTTGGTCATGTGATAGATGGTGAAGAGGTGGAAAACTTGGATGTTAACCATCTTGTTAGTACGCATTGAGGTTATGTATAATGATGATGAGAAAGTGCATGCTTACCATGAACCCCTGAAAAATAAGAAGGTTAACATTATCCTGGAGGCAAAACCTAAGGAAGCTACTATTGGAGATTATTGGATAGAAAGGGAGGTTTCAAAGATTATTGATCTATTGTGTGAATTCCAGGATTTATTCTCACATGAGTACCATGAACTTAAGGGAGTTCACCACTCTTTAGGAGAGATGCAGATCAAACCGAAGGAGGGTACGTGCCCAATTCAGAAGAGAGCTTATCAAATGAATCTAAATGTGTGTCAAAGTCAAGGAGGAGATTGACAAGATGATCGCATTAAGCATCATTGAGGCTATTGAGGAATCAAATTGGATAAATCGATGGTCATCAACATTAAGAAGGATGGGAGGATAAGGATTTGCATTGATTACAAGGATTTGAATGCGGTGTGTGTCATTGATCCTTTTCCAACCCCCTTCAATTAAGATATCTTAGAGGGATTAGTTGGGCATGAAATATATTCTTTCACAGATGGATTCTTAGGATATGATCAAAGTTATAATTGCTAAGGAGGATCAGGAGAAAACTACTTTCATGATAGAGTGGGGAAGTTTTGCTTATACAGTCATGCCTTTTGGACTAAAGGTTGCACCGATGTGTTTTCATGCATTGTGGTTCAGGAATTTCATGACTTCATCCATAATTTTCTACAAGTCTACTGGATGATTGGACAATATATGGATTGGTGAGGGATCATCGTGAAAATCTAAGATTGATGTTTGAGAGATGCCTATAGTTGAGTATATATCTCAACATTAAGAAATGTGTTTTCGTTACTCCATTTGGCACCTTGTTGGGACATATCTTGTTAGTGGATCTACCGAAGTTTCCATTATTGTGGGTTTAGGGAGCCTATTAGCTAAAGCGCGGTGCATGGATTCGTTGTACATACGGGGTATTACCAGAAATTTATGAAGGGTTATGCCAAGATTGCCACCCCATTGGAGGAGTTCAAGCACAAAAGTACATTTCATTGGGGAGAGGTGCGCAACAGATGGTGTTTGACACATAGAAGAATAGGCTTATCACTACACCCATATTACGATTTCCTTATTAGGATAAGCCATTCCATGTACATGTTGATGCTTCAGGGATGGAAATTGGAGTAGTATTGGCACAACCTAGAGAGGAAATTGTTGACCATCCCTTATGCTTTGCTAGTAGGAAATTAACCCCAACAGAACAAATTTATACAACTACGGAGCATGAGGCATTCTGATGATTTACATGCTATAAAAAATTAGCAGTATTTTTGGCAACACCCTTTATATTCTACACGGACCACATGACATTAAAGTACTTGGTGAACAAACTCATCTTGTAAGGGCCCATATGCAGGTGGGTCCTATTGTTTCAAGAGTTTGAGTTTACCGTAGTTGTAAAACAAGGTAATACTAATTTAGGGTCTGACCATTTATCAAGGATTGATTCAGGAGAGGACATGTAGAGAATTGAGGATACAATGTCAGATGCACAACTATTTAGATTACAGTGCGTGGCCTCTGAATTGGAAGATATTTCCCTACGCATCACACCCTACATGTTAATTAGCAAAGAATTATTAAAGCTAGGCCGCGATGAGGTTTTGTGCCTGTGCGTGCTTGACCATGATCGCACTTGTAATCATGAAAGAGGCTCATGGTGGAATTGTAGGGGAGACTATGCGGGGGATACGGATGTGTGCAAGATCCTATTAGCTGGTCTTTGGTGGGAGACATTTTACAAGGATTGTATTGAATATTGCAAGGCATGTGATCATTTTCAGTGCCTTGGTAAGCTAGGAAAAATGGATGAAATTCCATTGAGACCAATAGCTAGTGTTGAACCATTCGAGAAATGGGAAATTGACTTTGTAGGCCCTATTTCACCTACCGCGCGAAGGATGGGTTCGCGCTATATCATTACTTACACTGATTATCTAACATGATGGACAGAGGTAACACCTATGAGGGATTGCATGATGGCCACAACAACAATATTCTTATGGGAAAATATAATCAGTAGGTATGGGTGCCTTCGAGTTTGACTAGTGACCAGGGTACTCATTTTTTGAATGAGACTATTAGGATTTTGTTGGCAAAGTTCATGGTGGCTCATCACAAGACTACTCCTTATCACCCTTAGGATAATGGGACTACTAAGGCATTTAACAAGATATTGAGTCATACACTTACCAAGATTTGTGATGTTGGGAGGAAGGATTGGGATGACAAAGTCTCAAAGCAGTGCTATGGGCGTATAGAACAACTTATAAAAGATTGATCAAAGCAACACCATTTCAATTGGTGTTTGGAACGGAAGCTATTTTATGGTAGAGTTTATGCTACCCTCTCTACATATTATGCACACATGAGGATTGGCCAATGAATAAGCATTTCAAGAGTGCATTGACAATATAATTATGTTAGATGAGAGGTGATCACTTGCTAAGTGGAGTCAAAAGATTGAGAAGGCAAAACAAAAGGCTTAACATGATCGTCACATAAAGAATAAACAATTTGAGGTTGGGAAGATGGTTTTACTTTATGATTCTAAGTTCATGTGCCATCTTGGGAAGCTCGAGGTGGATTGGTTGGGACCATATTAGATTACCCATATAATTGATTCAAGTGCTTTCCAGCTACATGCGTTGGACGAAACATGACTTCTTGGGTATTTCAATGGAAGTAGGTTGAAGCCCTACTATAAATAAGGCTTCTGGGTGTTTGTAAATAAGGCAATATTGCCAGTTACCTTAGGATTTCCCTTAATGCATTCTCCTTTCTTTGTGTTTCCCTTTCTAGTTTCTTTTTTCCTTTTGGTTTTTTTGGTGTGTGTTTGTGCGGTGGCTAATTACATCATCAAGGTGTTATGCGCAGAGGACCGCACATATTTTTAGTGTGGGGTGGAACATGAAGGGGAAGCGAGTAGGACGTGGTAAGAGTTAGAGGAAGTTCTTGGAGAAATGTTGATGTGGTGGCCTGGGTTGTGAAGTCAAAGGCATATGGGATCAAAAGAGCACGCGTAGCAAAGGTGAACATGAGAAGATTGGTGTCAAAAAGGATTTGAGAAAACCATGTACAAGGATAAAAAGTGCAGGAGAAACATGAGGTAGGTAGCGGAAAGAACTTGGTCTAAGAAATAGAGGAATATTGATTTCAGCATAGAAGAAAGTGCGAAGAGTTCTATGGTCAAGGAAGTTACGTCGTTAGAAGGTTGCGGGAGTGTTCACATAGGTTTGCACGTGGAAGAAAAGTGCTGGATAGAATGCGTGGAAGGATGATGTTGGAAAAATATGACTTAATGCATTTGTACATTGGTAGGTGACATCAAGGTTTGTGTGGAAAAAGCAAAAATCTATAAATAGAAGGTCGGGGGAGAAGTATTCTTTCACCTTGCATTTTTTTATCAAAGAAGTTCTTGCATTTTAAGGTGATTCTTGCGAAGAAGTGTGAAATTGAAATACTTGTGAACCAGTGTGGAAGCAAAGTGCATGAGAGTATGTGAAGGAGTTTTTATGGGTTCGAAGGGTGGATACATTGTCTTGTGGAAAGGAAGTGCTCCAGGTTAGGGTTTACAAGCTAGGGCATGGGTTTTCATGGAAATTTTGCAGAAGTAGAGCCAAGGGTTTGAGCAGTAATAGAACTTGACACAAGGGAGAAACTACAAAGGATCGAGGAAGAGAAAAATGGCACCAAGGAAAGGAGTGACCACTTCACCGAAGAAGGGCAAGGGAAAGGGAAAAGGAAAACCGACTGTTTCCACCAGTTTCAATGAAGAATGGTATGTAGAGATGTAATACCCAGATGGTGTGCTACTAGGGAAAGAGTGGGTGTCACATATAAGGAAGATGGCTGTGAGTGATTACAATCATGTTAGTGTAGGTTATTATTTATCCTTTTATTTATTTATTAGGATAATTCTTACACTTGTGTTAGTCCTACACTTGTTGGGTTAGCTTGCTTAGGTGTACTAGTTGTGTGGAGTTAGCTTACTAGTTGCATTGAGTTAGCTTCTCAGTTATGTGGAGTTAGCTTATTAGTCTTTTGGAAATAACTTAACCACCAGTATTAGTTAGTGGGAGTTCTTCACCAGTGATTTAGGTAGTAGTTGCACTTCCCTCATATATGTACATCTTTCTTATTGAATAATTCAAGCCATTCTATTGTAATTTATTAAGCATTATGGATTATGATGGATTTCCATATATGGTATTTTAGCTCTTCTTGTATTTGCAAATCTAATGTGGTGTGCTATTATCATATGAGATCGTGGCTTGGAAATATCTTCTTATCATTCCTTTTATGGTATCAGAGAAATATATGATGTAGACATCCATCTCTAAGTTTTTTTTGCAACCAAGGGTTTATTTTTTCATGTATATGGAATTTGTTAGCAATTTTTTGCAGCATGCATTTTTATGCAAAACAGAGTGCGGAATTGGATTTGGAAGGTGCCAAAACCCTAGAATCGACTATAAACTCGACCATGTTTTGAGATAGTCAAATCTGGGTGCATTCTTTTATCCATTGGATATAAGCGTGTACCTTTTGGACGCATTCTTTTACCCTCTGGGTATTTCAGTTTTGGATGCAGTCTTTTATCCACTAGACGCAGATCTGTACCCTATGGGTGCATTCTTTTATCCATTGGATATAAGCGTGTACCTTCCGGATGCATTCTTTTACCCTCTGGATATTTTGGTTTTGGATGCAATCTTTTATCCACTGGACGCAGATCTGTACCCTCTGGGTGCATTCTTTTATCCATTGGATATAAGCATGTACCCTTTGGACGCAATGATTTACCCTCTGGACATTTTAGGTTTTGGGTGCAGGATTTTATCCTTTGGTCACAAGCATGTATCGTGTGGATGCACTCTTTTACCCTTTGGACATTTGGGTGTCACATGTACCTTTTAAAAAGATCAGCATTAAAATATTATTTTAATAGCAAAACCTTGTAGAGCTCATAACTTTTGATCCGTAGCTCGGATTAAGCTGGTATTTTTTTTGAAATTGTGTATTTTTTCAAGATCTACGCATTGGTGAGATTTTTTTCACATATTTAAAATGTAAAAGGTATTATTACTCATTGTAATATTTACATGCACTCAATTATAAAGTGCCAAATTCGGGAGGGTGTTGTGATCACTTGTGGATGTATTTTCGGTTGAGCCCAACATCCTAAAATTTTGGGTATTACATTCTTGTATCTATGGGTGTATACATTTATATCTCTCTTGTTTGTTGAGATATTTTGGATATGTATTTTCGACACTTTTTTTGGCATGTTGACAGTATCTCTTGTGGGGGACCTATTTTGGTGGAGCCCAGTGTTAGTTTGTTAGTGTTCGAGTAGTTGGTTTTTGCAGCTCATACAAATCTGTGGTGTCACTCTACCCATTCTGCAATATGGGAGGGTGTGGTGTTGATACTACTTCTTCGGGTTTCGTGCCCTTTCCTTGTTACCTTGGCTTTTTCTTGGATCGTGGCACTCCTATTTATTTGGATCTCATGTCCTTGCCTTGTTGCCTTGGTTTTTCTTGGATTGTGGCACACCTATTTGTAGTAATTGATCAAATTATGTTTGGTGTTTGTTTTTCACTTTTCGACATCACTCCATTGATGTCTCCTTGCATGGAGCTATTCTGGTGAAGCCCAGTGTCAGTTGTTTTTGAGTTATATGATTGAGCAATGGATTCAGACCATAGTGTGCACCACACTTCTTCAGCATTGTACAAGTTTTTAGAGTCGAGCTTCTGAGGATATCTTGCAGTAGGATTTTGCTCTCTACTTTGTTATTACTGGTTTTGGGTACCTTGCGGTGTCCATTTTTCCTAGTTGTTGTACATGGGTACCTCATCAGGCCTTGTTGCCGGGACCCACCTTCTTTTTCACCTACCTAAGCTATGCTTATGGGAGGGTGTTAGTGTAGGTTATTATTTATCCTTTTATTTATTTATTAGGATAATTATTACACTTGTGTTAGCCCTACACTTGTTGGGTTAGCTTGCTTAGGTGTACTAGTTGTGTGGAATTAGCTTACTAGTTGTGTTGAGTTAGCTTCTCAGTTATGTGGAGTTAGCTTACTAGTCTTTTAGAGTTAACTTAACTACCAGTATTAGTTAGTGGGAGTTCTTCACCATTGATTTAGGTAGTAGTTACACTTCCCTCCTCTTATATGTACATATTTCTTATTGAATAATTCAAGTCATTCTATTGTAATGTATTAAGCATTATGGATTATGATGGATTTCCATATATGGTATTTTAGCTCTTCTATTTTGTAAATCTAATGTGGTGTGCTATTATCATCTGAGATCGCAGATTGGAACAATCTTCTTATCATTCCTTTCAAATCATCACATGAGCACCATAGAAAAGGAGATGACCTTGGAGTTGGTTCACCCAATGAAAAGAGGACGCAGATGGGAAACCCATCTATGATGATGAAGTAAAAGTGAAGTTAGAAAAGGTTGGGCTTCTGTAACTTTATGAGTTGCCCTATTTTGGAAAACCTAAGTGACTATACCAGTGGTTAATGTCATGCGTGCATGAGGACTACTTCTATTTCATAGGAAGGTGGATGTGCATAACCCCACAATTGATTTCTAAGTTCACTTTGGCCTGATCTGCGAAGGAGAGCCACTAGATGAGGACTTGTGTGACAAGGAGGCCATCAAGAAAACTGTTGAGGCATATGATTATAAGAAGGGTTTATGGTACTTTGACATCACTTGTAATCACTGACCCTGTTATGAGGATGGTCACGTGCTTGGTGAAAAAGCGTTGAATGGGCAGGAGAGATGGACACAAATAAACAAAGGTTGGTTGAATGTCTACCACAATATCTTAGAGGGAACCATTTATAACCTCTCATCTTTCATTGCGGAGGAGATTATTGATGCCACATGTGACAAGGAGAAGATCATGTTCGGTAATGTCCTCCTTACCATTATCTTTTCATAGATTAGATTGCTCGATGGGCTAGATAAGTTTGTTTGGGAGTACCCGGATGAGAACCCCTCTCTTGTGAAGAGGTTTGAAGCTTATACTTGTGACACCATGATGGCCACTCATAAGGTGCACTTGGAGAAATGGTATAAACAGAGACGCACGACGCATTTAGAGCTGAATGGATGATACCTGAGTAGTTACCTACACTTGTGGATGAAGAAGCTGAGTTTTCTATATACTAGCACTTATGTATTTTCAGGTTTACTTTGACAAATGGCACCAAGAGCCCTTGGTGTAAATTTCCCTTCTCCTTCACAAAGGCAAAGTATTTTCAAGGCACGGTAAATAGGTTTAAAGAGGTAAAGAAACTTAGATTTGATCTAAGTGTTGTAGATCAATATCACTATGAAATGCGTTGGACCTTGGTGTATCCAAGAAGTGTGCATATGTAGAGAAGTACATATCTCATGACATACACATGATAAAACTAGTGACATTTTCTATTATAGGTAGGATGGCGACAAGGGTGTATGTGCGGCTAAATTCCAAGTTTGAGAAGGGAGCTTATGTTGAGGATGACATCTCTATCCAAGAACATCCCATTGGGAGAAAGAATAAAGTAGTAATTAAGAAGAGAGAACGAGAAGAGACTCCTACAGAAAAGGTGCCAAACACACATACATTGCATATTTTGGGGCACGGAGTCGTGCACGGTACAAGCACCTATGTTCGATGGAAGAAGTCTCCTGTCAGGAAGGAGTCACCAGAGAAAGAAGAGTCTCCTAGGAGAGAAGAGTCACCCTGAGAAGGAGGATTCCCTTGTGTTGGAGTCACTAGTGAAGAAAAAGCAAAGGGTGGTGCAAGGTTCGGACTCAGAGGAGATGGAGAGTGTGAAAGGAGATGAAACTGAAGACAATGAAGAGCATGAGGAAGCTCATAATCCTCTTGTGTATAATGTACATGAGTCTAGTGAAGAAGGGGATGAAGAGGAGGAGTATGAGGAGGGTGCCCATACCAAAGGAGGAAGTGAGGAGGTAAACATGCATGATCGAAGACCTTGATACCTAGAAGGAATAGATAAATGATATAGTTGAAAAGGAGGTGGCGGGAATTATACAAGATCTAGTGGGCCAAGAGGTAGAGCGCAGCGCCAATGAAGTACTAAAAGAGACTGAGGAAAGCGCTAGTGTAGGGAAGGAATATGGAAGTATGGGCGAGACCCCACTTAGCATTAAGCTTCCCAAAGATAGCGTACACAAGTGGAAAAGGCATAATAGTAACGTAGGAATATGCCATGACCTATAACAATGATCCAAACAAAGTCTTGCTCACGCAATTCTAGAGTACAATGCCCATAGACCAACTCCTAGCTTGGTATTCTTTTAATGAAGAAAGTGCGTACCCACGCACTAGGAAAATGTTTTCCTAGGCATTTGAGTCCCACGTTGATGACCCCGAGTTTGAAGTTAATAAATATGCAATGATGGGAACACTGAGTCTTTGAAGGAATGAACCCCCTTTTAAGTACTACGAAGATGTTGGATGAGAAAGTTTACAACGTGCTCAACAAGGTGTTAGTAGAAGTGGAGGCAATAATTTTTGGGAGAAATGACAGAATAAGAGCCTTGGAGGAGGAACTTGGAAAGAAGAATGAGGAGATCATTGAGAGGGATAGGGAGATAAAGAAAAAGGAGTTAATCAATGTGCAGTTAAGGCGTGAGCTGAGGGATGAAAAGGAGAAGGTGTGTGAATTCCACAAGAAGGTAGAGGCCATTTTAGATGCCATTATCTTGAAGCACCTAGACCTAGCCCCTCCTAAGTAGAAATACGAGTTGACCATGCATTGCTTGGAAGACTTGATGCACATACTCACCATGGAGAGACAACCACTTGCATTGGAGTCAGCAGAAGAGGTGATGGTGTGCCAAAAGGGAGAAGATAAGTTGAAGATTGGGGAGATACTAACTCGATAGTCCGAGCTCCTTTCCTAAGTGAAGAACATGATGCAAATAACATAAGTTTTATATGACAACTGTGGTAATAGGGACAGAGTAGCAAGCATATTAGTTGCCAGCCATGAAGTGGATCTAAAAGAATTTCAAGAGAAAAATAAGGGCAATAGGGCAGAGCGGGACAAGATCTTGGCCAAGGTAGAGAAGAAATCAGAGGTGATAAAAACCTTAAGATTTTTGATTAAAAATAAACTGAAAGATTTGTACCCCCAAGTCACTCATAGGATGGATGCGTTGGGAGACCCTTAGAAAGCAGATGGAAAGCATTGAAGATAAACTGAAGGCTATGGATGAGATGAGTTTTGACGGGGTTAGAATGATGGTGGGTGACTCACTTCAATAGGAGTAGAATGAGGTGGATGCTTGGGTTAAGATTGAAGCCCCGTGAAGAAATATTTCCCACTTCTCATGCAAGTAGTAACAAGATTCTTCCATTCTTCCATTCTTTATTTCAATCGTAGATTCTTTCATTTCCTCTATTCTTTATTCTTTGGTGGAAGGGCATAGTGTTTTTTAGGACAGAAAACACACGTAGTGTAGGGTAATGTTGGACCCAAAATTGAGTAAGTCCCAAGGAAAAAGTCAATGTGCGCAGGTTGCGGTAAAGAAGGGAGGTGCTTCGGAAAAAGAGCGCAAGAGTAAGGCTTGTGAGAGAAGAGGTTGGTGCACACAGGAGCATGAAGGTTTAGGGACTTATCCATATTTTGAAGAATTTGTTGTAGGAGAAACACATGAAAATCCTTAGTAGGAATGACAAATGGATAAGGTGCCAGCCTAGAGCGTTGGAGCTCAAAAAAAAGAATATTCCATTAAGGAATATTCCCATGATGATCATTACAGGTAATGGAGGTATTTGCAAGCTAGCATAGGCATTCAACCATGGAGGACCACACTTCCACTTGGCATACGATCTGTTCATGAAGGAAACCAAGGCGATGCATCCAAATCCTATTTAAAGGAGTGCTTAGGTCCAAAATAGGAGAGAGGAGAGTGATAACAAAGTTAGGGGAAATGAAGGGTTAAAGAGGGTTTTAAGTAGTAACAAGGTGCTGCAGAAATACTTGTAAGGATGTTATTGAGCATATATGCATGGGTTTGGGTATGAAAAAGGGTTGTAATGGGTAGAATAGCTAAGAGCTCTCTCTACAGAGTATTTTTGGAGGGTTTAAGATAATATTCCTTGATGTATTCAGTCTATATGACCCTTATGATGTAATGAGGCCATTGTAAATGTTTATAAATCAATATATGTGTGTGATTCTAGTTATTCATGTTCTTAAGTGTAAACCCTTGTGTTCTTCATATTATTCCAAATCTTCTTAAGCAATTTATTTCACTCCATAACTCCTAATCACATAAGATTGGTCTTGTTGGAAATGTCTTCTTGAGCCCTTCAATTTGGCATCATTTGATTCAGAGATTGATGAAATTTGGTGGGAGAAAAGAGGAAAAATAGTTTGGGCATTAATGTGCAATTACAGATGGCTCAACCACCCGAATTGATGAAGTATGGGGCTCTTACCTTCTCCTAGAAGAAAAAGGACATTGGGGAATGGGTTTAAAAGGTTCCCATGATGTTTTTCAGAGATTAATGGATGATTGATGGTGGTTGAAGCTTAGAAGCCATGTTGCAGGGAAAATAGAGATTTTTATTAATGAAAAGATCAAATCGATCTCTTTCCCTCTCTTTTCCCTCTTCTCTCTCTCCATTCTTATATATATTGTAAATTGATGCTTATTTCAAGAGGGATCCCTCTTTGTTGTTACGAAACCATGCCAAAATGGTGGTTGAATTCCCATGAGTTTCATACCTTGAATTCGGTCTCGTAATGTATTCTTGCCTTTCCGCCATTATGGTAACTAACGGTGCATCCTTTAAGTAATAAAATTAGGTTTTTGTGGCTATTCTCTACCCTACTCTTAGGTTTTACATTTTCTTGCGTCTTTTTCACATTTCGGCTTGTTGTGTGCATTTCCTGCTTATAGGTTCCATTTTCTGTGTTGTCAATGCACGAGAAAAATGGGTCTATGTGGTTTTGTTTGTGGTATGTTTTCATGCCCTCTCTCCCATGTTTTATCTCTTTCCTTCCCCTTGTGGAGAGTGATCAACTCTTTTTGGTGCTATCACCACCCTTTTAGCTTAGGATTTCCCTTATGCATATCCTTCTCACCTTGGTCCCTTGGAATCATAGAGTAGTGATAGGTAGCTGCATTTCCCTTCCTAGGAGTAGTTTTAGTGGTAGAAATAGGTATAGGAACCAGCCTTCTCTAAAGGTCTGTCTCAAGCGCAGAAGGTCCCACAACTTGGAGACAGTCCCATGCTACCTCAAAGCCCCAGTTCATCCTGATGTGGGATGGGTGTAATTTTGAGCTCAAAAAATATGCATTGTTTGTGACCCCAAATGAATTCCACCATCACTCATGGTGATTTCATCTTATCATTCCCCTAATGAAAATTCCCTTGATGACTTGAAGTGAAGTTCGATTTTTCATATCCTTCACATATCTCATGATGCTCCTAATTTCACTCATTTTCCAAGTGACTATCTTTCACACACACTCGATTTACTTTGATCTATTTCCTATCACACTATGATTCATATGATGTCCCTTTCATGAATGGATTCAATCAGGATGTCTCCCTTCTAAAAAAATAGGATTCTTTGAACTATCCAAACTTCTTGTATCAGGTGCCGTGTCATGCAAAAATCACCCCTAAACTGATGTTTTAAGAGCCCTGGGGTTTTATTTATTTTTAGGCCAAAAAACAACTTCTCAACCTTGTGATGATGGAAAAATTAATAAGATGGGATTTTTCACAAATTTCTAACCTCAATTCCAAGAATTACTATTTTTAGAAAGTCCTATCCATGACTGTTATTTTTATCAAGTTTTCATAGTTTTCACCTTATGATGTTTCTTGCTCATTTCGACTAAAGACTTACCATTTTCAAACACTTAATTTTTTTGGACATACCCAACCATGAATACCTAATATTTTAGAAATGGTACTTTCTGCTATCGTGTTGTGACAAAACTACTCTCAAAAGTTTCATGATTTTTCAAGGATGTTTTGCTCCGATTTTCATATGATTCTCTTGTCCGAATTAGTGGGAAAATAGGAATTTCATCGAATAGGGAGGAATACTAAGAAAAAATGAGTCCTCCATATCTCCAATAATCATATACCTCATCATGCAATAAAGTACTCGGATGAAATCTGATTTTACGAAAAACATTCACTCCAAATTTCGGTGCAATTTGGTTTGTTAGATCACCAAGAAAAGGAAAATTCCTTCGAAGAGGGAAGAATAATGATATAATAATCAGTCCTCCATATCCCTAAAAATTCTCCACCTCATCATGTAAGAAATTAATAAGATGAGATCTGATTTTATGATGAACGTTCACTCCAAATTTTAGGCAATTGGCTCATTGAATCACTAGGAAATTGCAAATAGATTTTCAATTGTTCTATGTAAAAGTGGAGTTCATGGCTAGAACTTAAAGGAAGTTAAGAGGGAAATCATAGTAATTTATTTCAAAAATTACTAAATCTTGGAGAGATAGAGATTTAATGAAAATATCATGTGTTTTTCTTAACCCATTTGTGAATTTCTAACATGTCTAGGACCTTGGTTGCTTAACTAGAGCTAGAATAATTTTCCCATGAGGGGTTTCAATTTTTGTCCCCCCTGTCCCTTGGGGGAAAGTTGGGACAAAAAAGTGTGACTTGGGAGTGTAAGGGGGTTGGAAATGAGGTTTTGGAGCTTAAGAGGGGTCACAAAGAGTTGGAAAGAGTTGTTGAAGTGACCAAAGACTAAATGTGGGAAGAGGGATCATAATTTTGTGTCTCGTATGTACCCTCTATCTCGTTGGGGACAATTGGGACAGTCAAGAGAAAAATTACAACCTAAGGGGGAGGAATCATGAAGGGGAAAGTGATAGAGTGAGATAGTAAATCCTAGGGGCATAGGTTAAGTCTTAAGTGATGAAATTTTATAATAACAAGGCGATTGTAATTTTGTGTCCCCCTCCCTTGGGGATATTGGGGACACCACAATTTTCTAAGTTTTGACCTCGAAGCTTAGCTCTATGTTAGGGGTAAAAATTATATTATTTTGACTCCAAAAAAAATGATAAGATTAATGAAACCATTATTGATACTTTATTCTACCGGAAATTAAAAATTTGGGGCCTATTCCATCTTGAACTAAGAGGGGCAGCTACAGAAGTTTGAAATATCTTAGGAAACCTTCAAGCCTTGGATCAAATTTGATGTTTCCACCTTGTAGATAATTCCAAGGGATTTTTATGCCTATTTTTCCCTCATAAATCCTTCTGGAACTCCTGGAATCATCCAGAGAAGTCATCTTTCATCGTTATGAAATCTATTCCTGCACCTAGAAGACCGAGTCTTACACAAGTTGTTTTTGAATCATATTTTCTTCCCTAAACTTTCCTAAATTACCTTAGACACCTTTAATGATCTTTGAAATCACCCTCAGATGATTTATATTTTCTCTAAATTTTCTTGGAGGGTGTTTACTTGTTATAGAATGACAAAATGGCCTTTTAGGCCTCTAAAGAAAGTTGTCATTCATTAAGTCACAATGAATTCATCAATCATCTTAGGTTATCATCCCTACACATTGAATTAAAATTGAAAACCTTTTTATAAATTTACTTTGAGCTGTATTGATGGTGATATTGAGTGTAGGATGTCCAGAGGAAGGATTCATAATGATAGGGAAACATGCTTTTCAATCATGGGCTTATTTGTCATGCTCAAAGTTTCATTTTTTCATGTTATACATTTTGATCCATTGAATTATAAGAAAGAGGAAGTCCTTGATATTACTAATCCATGCATATCCTTAGAAAGAAATTTGATGGAGGATTGTTTTGAATTTATTATGTATTCTAATAAAGTTGTGAAGGATTCTACCCTCCATGGACAAGGAGTCATGGTTTTGATTGATGATGGAGCTACTTACAGTTTCATTGATGATAGCTTGAGGGCAAAGGTGGATTTGAAGGTTGAAGAATTAAAAGGATTCATGATCAAGGAAACATATGGTTACTATTTTTGCAAAATCACAGCACCCCTGGATGTTGATCAGATTTCTAGTTTGATCACTCTAGCATCCAGTGTGATTGCACAACATTGAATCCTTTCTCCAAGTGTGGGACTTGCAAGAATGAGAAAGGAATCTCCAGAGAAGGCTGGTTCCTCTTCCTAAACTACCTACCACAAGCTATTCCAGTGCAGGCAAGCTAATCTAATCCTAATCTAACCATGCCAAGGAGACAGAGAGAGAGAGAAAAGGGAAAAACAGAGCCTACACTAAAACGGTGATACACCAGAGAAGGAAAATGTTGAACATCTATCAAAACTGCCATGGGACAAGGAGAGGTGAGCAATGGGAAGGATGGACAGATGCATCACAGGCCCAAGGATAGATTTCACATAGAAAATGTCCCAAAACTCCATGAACACAGCTCCAGACCTGTAATGAACATTAGAACATGCACAAATACCTGCAATGAAGAGAGGCAAGAAGAGAACAAGCAAAAGAACGAGCAAGGATGGACAGATGCATCGAAACACGTTTTTGTTGCTCCAAAAGTTTACACAGAACATCATTTTAATGGTAAAAGGCAAAAATGCCATTACAGAAAAGGGGAGGAGGTTCGAACTCCATTTTCAACCCTGGAGAAGAAAAGAAGGGAGGCGAGCTGAAAAGATGAACAACCCTTAGAAAGAAGCGACTCTTTACAATATATAGGAAGAATGAGAGAGGGAAGAGAGAGGAAAGTCAGATCTACTCCAACCACTTCTAGGTCATATTTAATTATCTCATTATGGCGGTGGGTGAGAATCTGGCAAGAGCGGCGAACTGTCTTTTGCATTAAAATTTGGTTGTTGAAAGCGTCATTTACGCCATTACCACGCGCAGAGCGTTTCTTGATTTTCTCCCCAAACTAAACCAAAATGCAAGATTGACCACGGAATCATGTAGAGAATTTCACCAGATTTCCATTGATATAAAGAACGTGAAAATCTGAGCTCTGGGTCGAAAGTTATGGCAATATGAAGATTTAGGGCAAGAACAGGCCAAAACGGATGGGCGGGAAAATATTTGAATTTTTTTCCGTGCCTTTGCCACTTGGATGACACGTGTCGAGGATCCGATTCATCCATGGTCATCCTAAAAAAAATCCCTTTCAGGCCTTTAAAATTAGACACGTGGCACTATTTTATTGGTTCGGACACGAGGGGCGCACTTAACAAATTTTCAACCTTCTGACACGTGGCACGTTCTGATTCGTTGGCGTTCTTTTGGCTCCTCACGTCCCTCACGTACTTTTGGCTCGGATGTCCCGAACTGCCTGGGAAAAATTTCTTTGATCCGCCCGATTCGGGCTTCCTTGTTCCTATTTGAGGTGAAGACACGTGGCAAGATCCCATTCGCTCTCGGCTCTTTTGGCTTTTCACGTCCCACGCGTACTTTTCGCCCGGATGTCCCAATCGAAAGTTCCTACTTCAACTAAACCGGCTGGTTCGCGTCCTTTGCATACTTTTGGCCCGAGATGTCCCAAACTCGCACAGGACAAATATCTCCGGCCCGCTTGAAATGGACTGCCTTTTAGCTTTTCGGCCGGTTCGTGTCCTCCGCGTACTTTTGGCCCAGATGTCCCGGACCACGCGAAGCAAGACTTACGCAAATTTTTCTTCTTCGGCTGATTCGAGCTTTCGCGTCCCTCGCGTCCCTTTGTTCCGGTTGCTCCAATAGCTACGTGGACTAGGACTTAGCCGATTTTCTTCATTTTTACGCACTGCTTGAATTTTGTAATTTTTCCACATTTTTAAAACTTGCTTGGTTATCTTCTTGGATAGGAGAGTTAGAAAGAAGCCGAGGGGACCCCAGAAACATGATTTTGGGCCTTGAATCAATCTACTTGCTCGGGACTAAATAATCTGATGCATGTTATCAAAATTACCCTGGGGGGTGAATTTTGGATAATGATTACTCCATACCATGCACATGCACAAGAATGTGTCCTTTAATCCTTTTCACATTCGGAGAACATGAGGTATGTGAGGATTGTTGTGAATTCATTATGTATTCTAATAAAGCTATGAAGGATTCTACCATCCATGGACAAGGAGTCATGGTTTTGATTGATGATGGAGCTACTTACGGTTTCATTAATGATAGCTTGAGGGGAAAGGTGGATTTGAAGGTGGAAGACTTAAAAGGATTCATGATCAAGGTAATAGATGACTACTCCATGCCATGCATAAGAAGGTGTCCCTAAATCCTTTTTACATTAGGAGAACATGAGGTATGTGATGATTTTAATATGATTGGAATAAGCGATATAAATATTTTTCTTGGGGTCCAATGGTTATATTCATTGGGAGAGCTCACTCTTAAATACCAATGTATGTAGCTAAGCTTCATGGTGTAAGAATAGATTGAAAGAAATAAACATAGCTACACTTAGCATAAAAATGCTAATAAGAGCCCATGTACGACGAAGGCTCTTAGTTGCCCCAGGAAAAAATAAGGATCCTAATCCGATTGGTACAGAAACTGAAAGCGGAAAGAAAGGCACGATCCGAGCATATTTATATAGAAATTCCATAGGAAGATCGAATCATTATTTGAAATGTTTTTCTATTGAACATTCTTGGTTTCCAATCCACTAGATCCGGAAGAAAATGACAAAAAAAGAATAGGTCGCATTCTAAGAAGAATGATAGAATATGGGATGGGATCCCATCAATTTAATATTCCATTGACCTTTTTTCATCCTTTTTTATGCAAATACCAGATTTAAACCGATCAATACTTAATACTCATCAAATAAGATTTAAGAGTGAGCTCTCCCAATGAATATAACCATTGGACCCCAAGAAAAATATTTATATCGATTATTCCAATCATATTAAAATCATCACATACCTCATGTTCTCCTAATGTAAAAAGGATTTAGGGACACCTTCTTATGCATGGCATGGAGTAGTCATCTATTACCTTGATCATGAATCCTTTTAAGTCTTCCACCTTCAAATCCACCTTTCCCCTCAAGCTATCATTAATGAAAGCGTAAGTAGCTCCATCATCAATCAAAACCATGACTCCTTGTCCATGGATGGTAGAATCCTTCATAGCTTTATTAGAATACATAATGAATTCACAACAATCCTCACATACCTCATGTTCTCCGAATGTGAAAAGGATTAAAGGACACATTCTTGTGCATGGCATGGAGTAAGCATTGTTATCAAAATTCACCCCAGGGGTAATTTTGATAACATGCATCAGATTATTTAGTCGAGAGCAAGTAGATTGATTCAAGGCCCAAAATCATGTTTAAAGGGTCCCTCGGCTTCTTTCTAACTCTCCTATCCAAGAAGATAACCAAGCAAGTTTTAAAAATGTGGAAAAAGATTGGAATTTTGGATCGAAGAGGATTCGGGTTCCTTCTAGGGCACAAAACTTCATTAGTCTTTGATATTGATTTATCATATTTTATAAGGTTAAAATCTATATTTTTGGTTATTTTGGAGGAGTTTACCTATCATTTTAGCCCTTGTTTGTGGCTTCCCTACTTTGCTGTCATAAAATTAATTACATCTTGGTATAATCTCTTGTTTTCTCCATTTATTTGATATAAATTAGATGGATAAATGTTGTCGTACTTACTTGAAATAATTATTTAGAAGTATTTTTAGCTATTGTTGGATGGTTGTATGGTGATTTGAAGTGTTTATAAATTTTTCTATAATGGTTTCAAGGAATATTAGATCTGTTATAAAAATAAGAATTTACTTTACTTGGGGTTTGTGTTATTTCCTTAATTTTCAGTTTCAGCCCTAAACGAGCCATTATAGAAGATATTCCTAGAAAATAAGATCCGATGTATCAATTGAAGGTTGTCTAAGGCTGAAGCTTAGTTGTGAAGGTTATTTCGAGCCTGTGAAATCCTTGGTGTCAATACCACCTTGGTAATAGTGTAGAGTTCTATTATAAAATTTGTAATAACCCCATTAGAGTGATATTGATGTAGATGTTGATAATAATTTCCAATTAATAAAGATAGTTTTTGTGAGTGTCCATTCCTTTGTGTTGTTCTCTAAAAACAAGTAGGATCTTCTAGGTCGACTCGCCCTATCATTATAATCCCATGCCTCCTTCAATTTGCTATAAGGTTCTTCAAACATTACAAAATTAACCCCTAATTCCTTACATATATTCTATTGACATAGAGAGAATATCTGCTTTACCATTTCTTATGATGAGTCAATTGACCCAACCATTTATCTTAAGAACTTTGGAAACATCTATAAAGAGTGGATCCAAAATAATACATATGCCAAAACTAAGATCCTAGTAAAGGCCTTTATAAGAGATGCTTTAGAATGGTGTAACCAACTTCATTCATATTATATTATCGATTCATAATTTTTTTCCAAGCCTTAGTGAAGGAATTTCAACAACATGATCTTTTGGAGAATACATTCTAGAAGTCCATCAATCTCAAAAAATCTCCTAATGAATCAACCCATGATTTAATCAAGTGATGGAAGATTCTATCTAGCCAAGTAAACCATCACCTTCATAATAAAAAAATGTACCCATTATTCCTCAAGGATCTTGTGTATGATGGGTAAAAGAGATGTTCCCTTATGGGTTCTCAAGTATAGGGATCCAATCTAAGACTAGCTCTGATGTGTAGATACAAAGTGCTGCTCATGAGCACTATTATCGTTATTTTAGAGGATAATGACCCTAGCCCTATGATAGCTATAGGTTTCCAAGGCCTATAACTAAGATAAAGATAGGTATCCTACTAAGTTTCAAAATAAGAGTAATCAAATGATGGATACATTCAAGGGGCACAATATAATAAGACAATGTAATAGATCAAAGAAAACATACATCTACTATAGTCTATAAAATGAATGATCAATCATCCACATAAAAATAAATATAATATCAAGGACAAAGAGGGTTAGAAATAATTATTTGTAGTGTGACCACTCATGCATAATCCTCCCTAGAGATAATAACACTAAGAGATAATCGCTATGGGTGGAGAAGGGAAAAATCAACAAGAAGACCTCAATTTCTAAGTCACTTTGGTGACCCAAATGCAAGAGGATAAGCTCTAAGACCTCAATCAAATAAGTACATGTTAATCCAAAAATTTGAAGTGTGCAAAAGATAATGAACGATGGTAATATAAAATGAAAATATGGTGGGGTATAAATACATGACAACATTGATCATGGTTGATGTTATCGACATTGAAATTTTGAATACCTTAGAACCACTATGATTGAAGGTGTCGGCATTGAAAATAACAAAAACAAACACCATCGACCATGATCAAAGGTGAAGAAACCTAAAATCCACCATATTATACTTAGTCTAAAGGCACTCAAATCACACTAACATGGATCTTATTTTATTAATAAATGACCATCCATTAATTAATTATATTCCTCCTTCATATACTAATTAATGATTAATTAATAATTGATTATTGAATAACAAATGAAGATGATTTTAATTAATGAAATTTCATCAATTAAAATCATCTTTGTTTGTTACTCAATAATCCATTATTAATTAACTATAAATCTCCCTTCTTCTATTAATTAATGACCCTTCATTAATTAAAATCCCTCATCAAATCATCTCTAAATCTCATTAAATTCCCCTAAAATCATCTCAAATAGCTTTTACTAGATAATCAAGGCATATTAACTAATCCCCAATTGATTAATAAACCCCCATTATCCCCATCCAAGTCTTGTGTAACACAAATCCCATTTGATTTCTCTAAATCCTAATTAATCAAGCTTAATCCTACTTATCCAAGCTTAAGCCTACATTCATGTAGAAACTCATTTTGGTAATTCATGACTTGTAACACAAATTATAAAACACTCTTGCATTAGCCCACACTTGCTCAATTTGGCCAATCATGTTATCCCTTGTTATATCTCACTCATCCTTACTTGCACACACAACCTAGTTATTTGCATAACGGTCATATTACTCCATCAAATTAGGCTATACCCTCACACATTACAATTCCAATTCCCATATCATTCACACATGCATCTAGGACCAAAGTGTCAGAAAGGGCCATAACATCCATACACTATGGACCCACCTAGCCACTTTGGTCCCTTCCCTCCAATGGTAATTTTCTTGATTTCAATCTCTTTGGTACACTTTTAGTCAGGACTTTTCCAAGTTTTTAAGATCTGAAACACATATATAAGAAAATTATATATCTCCCATTGAAAAGGGAATTCTATCTACTTGACTCCAATATTCCAATGAGCACACACTACAAGAAATCACAAGAAAGGCTACTCCAAGACTCCCTTGATATTCATATACTCTACACAATCATTCTTCCACATTCATCCACTCAGATCTGCAAGCACAAATGGAACATCCTCTCAAACCAAGCTAGGGAAAGGGTTAAGTACAATCACATTATTGCAAGGCCATGATTATCAATATGGTTGCATACACGTTAAGTAAGAGAATGTGTGCTTGGAGCCCTCTTCATAGTAGTGATGACATCGATAGTACACAGGGGTTCCCATAACCCACATAATGTTTGTTTTACAAGACTCATTCACCATCTAGGGTTTTAAGATTCAACTAGCTACTGATGATGAGCATCACATAGTGTCGAAGATCCAAATGGAAAATAGGATCGAGATCGGGAAGGAGTGCAAAATATAGGAAGTTTCAAGAGTTGAAAGTGTAGAGGGATAAGGGTGTAAAAAAGGGCCATAGTGAGGGTATGCTTTATCTGTACCATATGATTTGGTCTAGGAAGTTATTTAGGACACATATCATTACCAACTATTTCTAGTCATTAGTTCAACCCATATCAACACGAAGTCAAAATATCATTTATGTCCTCTTCTCTGTCTCATTGTTATTACTTGGTTACATTGTTTATCTTTATTTATCTTTTTCAATTACTATTCCTAATATTTATGCAATTAGCGTTGGAAACTAATTGATTAGGGTTTCTACCACCTAAAATAATTTGTGTATTTTCGCTAATAAAAAAACTAGGTAAAATGTCACTTTTTACAAATTTGTTATGTTGTTGAAATTTACCTAGAATCCTTAAACAAATAAATCATAATCCCAAAAACTACGTAAATAATCCATTCTAGATCTATTATGTTGCAAAAATTTGTCTATACATCCTTAACAATCAATTAAAATCTGAAAACCTAGGTAAATCATCCATTTTATTGTAGACACAAAAATCACGCACTTTAAAAATTATTTAGTCCCTGTATCATACTAATATTCATATGGTTTTGAGTGAAGAAAGTAATAATCAACCCATGTCCTTTAGCCATTTTTCTTTACTTGTTGTCGCCACTTTTGACCTCCAACATGTAATCACCCAGTCATTTTTTCCATTTGGTGTCGTTTTATCTCTGATTGGGTCACCTTGGTCCCATTTGGGGTGCCCTGAGCCTTTTTACACTTTCCTGCCACTTTTTGGGCACTTTCTAGCCATTTGGGATTTCTATCTTTTTAGTGGCAAGCCTTTTTGATGTTAATTATGAAATTAGAATAAGAGAACCATACAAACATAAATTTATGAGACCATAATGAAGGACCAAACACTAAGCACTATTATCAGCACCTAAGGTTGCATCCATCAAAGGCTCTATTTGCATCCATCTATCACCATCATAAGGCACAAGGCTGGTTCATCTACATCACATTTCATAGGAGGGAAGTGTATTCTATTCCATCCACCATTTTATTACATTTATATGCATAGTTATTGCTCATTATTTTCAAAAAGTTTGACCGACACAAGAGTACATAGGGCATGATTGCACACACACACACACATAGAACTACATTGGGTCTGAGATGTAGTGCAACACTTAGTTAGTAATTCCACCATTGTGGCCACTTGAGGATAGTCTGACCCCTTCATATGCATCTTTTTTTTAGGGATTTGATGCTCATCTTGGGGTTTTGCAGGTGATTCCTTATTGCGGGTATTCAAGAGACATCGATGCGGTTCAAAGAAATTAGTGCAACAAGAAGAGAAAACATGCGAACATCCAACGCCATCAAAAAGGAGGGTTTTAGGTTATTTCCATAGACCAAGGTGCACAAGGGCACCCCTTTCTCTAGGCACCCCGAGTCCAACAAGAGAGATCGGATCTATGCTTTCTCAGGCTTCTTTGTGATCATTTCCTCCAATTGTTTTCGTGGTTCACACCTTTGTGACATAGTCAACACCTTTTTCCAATCAGCTAAGATCTATCTAACCCTTCTTGCACTTTAGGGTTTCATATTTTCATAGCTTAGATTGCTTGGGTCATTTTCTTTATGTATTTATCTATTATTTACTTATGCTCTAAATATTAGATTAACTTAGAATAATTCCACATTTTAGTTATTCATTGACAACATTACGTTGCATACCCATATACATATGCTACTTCTCAACGGGTTGCTAAATTTGATTCATCTATATCTAATGAGAATCATGATATTACTTATAAGGTGCCTTCTTTGGCCACTCAAGTGTCACCTATTCAGTTCACTCCACCTTCTCTTATGGATAGTCCTAATCCTCCACTCAAGTTATCTATTACATTACCAAGTCAATCTAAGCATCATCCTTTAAAGATCAATTCAACACTCTTTCTCTTAAGTCATTTGCAACATTACCAAGTCAAATTATGTAAGAACCTCTCAAAATCAGTCCACCTTCTTCTCCTATCAAGTATTTTGTAGTGTCATCAATCCCACATAAGCTTTAACCAATCAATTTTTTCAAAAGAAACTATTCCTACACGATGGCCACGACACATTTAAAATTCCACCACCATCGCATGGTCCTATTATTGCTTCGACCTACCATTATTTTGGTCCTCTCCCTTATCATGACACAAATAATGCTCTCCCACAATGGCATGACACATCTCGTGTTGTTGCATAGATCTCCATTATCATAGTATACTTGGGGGCATCACATATATTCCCCCTAACATTCAAACACATGTATTATATTCTCATCACATCATACATAGATCTCTATGCACAATATATACACCAACATCATCATAACCCGATGAAACACTCTTGTGGTTCGATTCACACTTATTTGTTGAGGGAATACTACACATGAACCCCACACACTACATAATAGGTATTACACATTGTGTTTCTTCATACATATTGCATCATATGTCTTACATCTTACATCATACACTCTACATTTAGTCTATATCATTCTGAAATTTGTGCATCTACACATCATACATCATATTAGTCATCATCATACATGTATCACACTCTTATGGTCTACAAGTCTAACATTACATAATCCTCATCTTACATACTACATAGCGCACACCTTACATTATTAGTCTATCTACACATCTTGCATTACACCGTATACATCTCACATTAAAAATTTTACACATCACATGGTCATCTCTCATATATCTATTTGTACACATTGCATTCATTACCTTATGACACACTCTAGTTCCTCAGTCCATACTAGACTGCTGAGGGTTTACAAATCAAATGGACCTTATCACACTGTTGGTTTGAAAATCTATCGCTTGGGTAGATTTATGGATAAACGAGTCAACAGTGTGCAGGGCATAGCCCCTCTTTGAGTCAGCAAAGTGAAACTGGTTTATTGCTATTCTACCAGCAGGAATCTATGCAAGTCTCACAATATTCTGCCTTCGGGGGTTTGGGATCTCATCCCAGTAGGTGTATTTCCGGCTGCGAGGAGAAAAGAAAGGAGGGGAAGATGGAGGAAAGATCAGATCCGAAGGGAGAAAAGAAATGAATTCCAAAGCAGAAGGGTCAAAGGGTCTATGGTTTGGGTTGGTAGTAAACAGAGCTGAACCTACTTGCATAGACAGATAAAGCAATACTGATGAATAAATGACAACAAAGTAGAAGCAAATCCAACAGAACAATCACACAAATCTAACATAAGAAAGATCTGATATTAAAACACATGTATTCAGCACAAAGTCTAAATATATTGTATTCAATGTTTGTTTTTGTTACAAAGAGTTCAAAATATTCTTCTTACTTCTATTTCTCATCTGAAAAGTATCCACCCCGAATACAACAAGTATTCCAAAGTATTTATAGAAGAAGGAAGGTAAAAAGGAACCAACCACCTATTTACATAATATCTACAAAATATCTCAAAGTCATGTTGACTTTTGACAACTTGATGGATGACATCATCCCATGGTGCAACATGGATGATGTCATCATTTGTGCCAACATACTTTAGACATTTACAAAAAGAAAGTCAAAGAAGAGAGAAATTATTCATCGTCATCGTCCGTGGTGAAAGGGGGTATCCTACTTCTGCTGCTGCTCGGGTGACGAGATGTGGAATTGGGCACGGTATTCCATGAACTTGTTGATCATGGGCTCTAGTTGATCCTGGGAAGGATCCTTGTGTCGCTCACTAATAGCCTCGCAAGTCTCCCGCTCGTCTGTGAGCTTCTCTAGGAGTTTGGAATATTCATTCTCTGCTTCTATTAAAAACCGATGAAGTCCCGATAGGCTACAAGTTATTGATGGATTCTGCGTCAAAAGTGACCTCTAGCCCCACCCCTTGCGAAACAATCTCCTTGAAGATCGAATGGTTTAAATAACCTTCCTTGAGGTGAAAGAAGGATTTAGCAACCACGGAGACATCCTTAGAACAAATTTTTCCATCGATGCATTGCGTCCAGGGCTTCTTCCTTTACCTTATCAATCTTTTCGAGGACGAATTCTAGTTGATCCATTTGGTAATCCAGAGTGGAAAGGATTTTATTGAGGGCCCTGGGGTGACCAAAAACGCCGAACTTGACCAGATCTTCGATCTGAGCAGTTGAACATTTTTGAAAGGTCTCATGTTGTAGCCTAGCATGGTCCAACTCTTGAGATATGGGTCCTGCTAACGCACGGAGTTCCTTGTTTACCTTGTTGATGTTCGGTATAAATCGGTGAACTTGGCGATCACTCGTTCACTCTCCTTGAGGATCGGCTCCTCAGTGGAAACTACCATACCCCTCGCCAATCTTTGCATATTCATTAATTTTATCGACTCGAGAGGCTCGGGAGTTTGGCGGCACTTGTGGGAGTGCACTTTGCCCATCTTACGTAAGGCATGGAGTAGATGTTTATTTTGCTCTTTCAAGTAGCCTTTTCTCTTCTTTTTCTTCTTTTTCTTCTTGCAGAGGGTGTCGATTGCAGATAGGGCCTCTCCTTGAAGGCTTTCGAAGACGTCCCCATCGTGACTTGAGTCATCTGTGTGTAACTGTCGAAGACAGATCCTTTATCCTTGGAGGATTGGGGTATGCGATCTTCATTACCCTCTCTCCCGAAGCACTCTGAGAGAAGCGTGTGATAGGATTTTGCTTCTTGGCCCCCTTTGATTGGATAACGGAAAAGTCCATTAGTACAATGGGAACTTTCCTTTTTGTTTACTTAGGTCTTTGGGAGATCCAGTGGACTTAGGGAGAAGGACCGAGAAAGCAGAGAAGGGGCAGCTGCAGTAGTAGAAGGGAAAAACATGGAGACACGTGGTGGCGGAATTGAGAGGAAAGCCGAGGAAGTGCTCATGGGAGGAAGTCATAGGAAGGGAAGGGAGCTCGGAGATGAGGGAAGAAATGGAGGGGGACAGCTCCGCGAGAGAGGAGAAGATGGACGAAGAAGCAGGAGGAACAATAGAAGAAGGGGGAGAGGAGATGACCAAAGGAATGGTCACTTGGATCACTCGAGGAGGGGAAGGAGGAGAAGGAGAAGGAACAGAAGGGACCTCGGTTGTTATAGCCGTGGCCACATCCTGAGTGGATGTGCCTATTGGAACATCTTCCGTTGTTTCTTCCTCTGAGCCTTCCGGGATCACAACCCATTCTTGTGGAGCGGAAGGAGGGCTTTCAGGAGCTTCCTCTTAGGTGGAGCTGGAATCACCCTTTTTATCTTTTCCCTTGCCTTTTGGCTGCTATTTTGATCGAGGAGGTGCGTTGCCCAATGGAGAGGTTGTGAAATCGACTCCGAGGTAGATGAGCCCGTTCATTCAGCACCAATGCTCTGTTCTGCGCAGAGTTTCCTTGACTCTCTCCTCGATTGTTTGAGGAGCTTTGTTTCTATCAATCACCGCAAAAGGCCAATCATCCCCATTTGTATCAAGATACACTTGATCCACTTCTTGCTTAGTAGTTTGGTAGCCTTTGGGGACAATGGCTACCCGTACTGGATGATTTCTACTAAGGCCAAGCGAGAATGATCCTTCCTCCTGAGCTCGACCTCATGATATATGTCGATGTAAATGTATTCGATCTGAGGGATGTGGATCGGATCGAGCTTTGCTTTAGGGAGGAAATTCCTTGGGTCGAAGGTAGGCCCAGCTGGGAAGTCATGCTTCAGATTCAGCAGTTCCAATTCTGCAAGCATCTCCTTTGCTTTGTGGTGAGAGACACAAGTATACCTTGCCCATTGTGAGGGGGAAAGGAGTTCCACCCTTCTTTCTCTTTAGGCACTTTTCGTGGTAGGTTACAAGCTGTCTCGACAGCTCCAACAGGACCAACTTGGGGTCGGCATACCTCGGCAATTTAGTCGGTTTTCCCAAGAAGTTAGCTGCCCTTAGGTAGGTGAATGTAGGGAATTGCGTGAACAAAGCCCCCCACTTTTCTGTTGCTGTCACGATGCTCTTGGTCATACGATTGTGAGTCATGTTCAGCCTCAAAAGAGATGACGTCATAGAAGAAAGCGTCGTTGATTTTTGTGAACTGTGAAATACTATTTTCCAGCTTCAGCTCTGGATAGTATTCGTATATCTTAACTTGGGGCCAAACCCCGCACCGCATCGAGTGGATAATCTATTTCGGAAGTCCGTAGTGTAGACCACGTAGGAGTTCATATAGAACCTCCCCATTGTGTTAAGTTGTTGTAGCTGCTCCGATATCGTGCTGCTTATGATCTCTGCCCACTCAAAGTGTTGATCGGGCACATTTTTGTTCATTGTTTCTAAATACCACAACATCCATTTGTGAAAGTAATGGGCATCAGGAAGCCCAAAGACTCTACTTAGGAACATGATGGTGTCACTGAGTTCCTCTGAGAAGTCACTACGATGAATGACTTGTGGCCACCGAGTCACCACCTTTTTATTCTTCAAATATACCTCGTTCATCAGCTGCATGCACTGATCTTCATTTTAGTCCCAGGCTGTAATGCAGTCTTCCCGCTTATGGCCACAAAGTGCCGGTGGTGAGGGATGCTGAGCATTATTTCAAAGTGGTGGGCGTAGTGAGGTTGATTACGACCTCTCCCTTCTCATTTATGACACATCTTGTGTCTTTATCAGAGCATCGGGCAACCACCATCATGAATTCATTATTAACTGCACTGACTGGGATCCCTCCAGCAAAGTGCAGGGCACTACCTATCAATTTGTCCATCCAGGGACTTCGTGTGACCTTTCTGGTTTTGGTCCAGAACTCCTCCATATCAATATGATTGACTTTGAGTCTCTGATGTCCAGGTCACACTCTGCCTGGGATTCGGGCATCCTGACCCTCTGATATTTATACTTCATTTCTTCTTCTGTGAGCTTGGCCTTGCCTTTAGATTTGGTAGGTCTCTTGCTTGATGTTGACATATATACTTCTGAAATCAATTGTTGATCTGCAAGGAGAAGAAGAGAAACCCAACACAAGAAAGTCATATCATTTGTTTGGTACTCCATTAAAGCGCCAACAAAGAAAGAGTTAGTGATTTTAATGCCTCAGGGCGCAGGGCGCATGAATATTGTAGTATACAGGGAAAAATGGTATGGCACACAGAAAAGGACTGCTGCAAGAGATAAATCAGCGCCAAAGGGCGCATGGCGCATGGATGTTGTAGGGTACATTTTTGTTGATGCAATCAGAAGTGCGCCTGTGCCACATATATGCATTTTATAACGAATACATATAGCATGTTACACGGATACAGGATGCGCCAAAGGGTGCAGGATTTGTGCATGTTACATCATTTTTTCATGTGCCAAAGGGAACCTGGCGTGGCGCATGGAGGGTCTGCATGACATGATGTTGTTGTAATGAGGATGTGCCTGCGCCGTTTATAGCTTTGTACTGCATGATTTAATTGGTGTTGCATAGACGCATGGTGTGCCAAAGGGGGCACAGGTAAACTAGTTGCAACAAGCAAAGGAAGTACGACATTAGGGCACATTTGTTCTTTGTGTAACATGCGGGGAATATGTGCCATTGGCGCGACTATTCTTTTTGTGTTACTGAGGATGACAGATGTGCCAAAGGAGAAAAATAACAGTGTCTCTTTTCAAACCATGATTCTTTTCTTGAGGGATTTGCATGTGGTTAAGCTCCTTTTGCAGGGTTCATTTGGGTGATGAAGAGGCTTAAACAAAGAGTTTCCAGCAAACTTTTAGGACAGAGTCCCCTTTACCAGCAGATCTAGAAAGAGGGGGAAAATGAATGGGTGCATGGAGGAGAAAAATAGCAAGGAGGATGGGGAGTTCATGTTTTGACAATCTCTTTAAACTCAATCCAACCAGCAAGCAGCCAATAAACAAAACACCAAACACACAGAAGCAATGAGGACCTCTTACCAGGATATATAATGAAGAAGTGTACAAACGGGTCCACGACGTGACTTGAAAACGACAGGTAGGTGCACCGTTGTGCAGTACTGAGATGTAAGAGAAAAATCACGTGATTGTGTCGGATGAAAATGACAGTGTAGACGCACCTATATATAGGCAAGGTGGTAATAAATGTGTCACCAACTTTTTCAAATGGTGCATGAAAAGCACTTTTGACACAAGAAAGCATGCGCCCTTTCGCGCACCAAAACACTGCCGACATGAAGTTATGTGCGCCTTTGGCGCACCGAAAGTTATGTCGACACAAGAATATGTGCGCCCTTGGCACACCAAAAAGTGGCACAACAAAAGTATTGTTGACATGAAGGCGCATGCGCCTTGGCGCATGTAAGGAAGACTCAACATAGTGAGGCGCATCAAAATGCCTGTTGACACGAGAAAGCATGCGCCAAAGGATTTAAAGGGGGCGCACCAAAACTTGATGTTGCATAGTTATTATGTGCGCCCGACCAAAAAAGACCAAAAATGGCTAAGTTCGGAAAACTAGATTTCCCGAGGAGGGATTTTGCAACGTTCGAATGCAAGGGGCCCCTGACGAGGGACCAAAACAAAATTTTGGTAGGGTTATCTGTAAAATTGCCCTTGACAATTTTACGGGATAACACACACACACACACTCTCATCATTCAACCTTCTATTATGCCACACTACTAGGTTAGTGACATACGATGTAGGATAAATGGTCACCTATTCCTTCATCTTGTAGTGGTACATGCTTTAGGATACATCACCACTCCCTATAATCACCTCATCGTGCTATATACGATTTCAGCTATATCATCACACATTCATCTCTAGGTTGTATATCATCAACACACATACACATTCATCACAATGCATTACACACAACCCACCTCGACCATTTCCGATGACGCACTCTCATTTTTGGTTCATTCTTGACTACTGAGGGGGCATACTAAATGAACCTCACTGCATACACTTCCATTCACTCGAGGGGCACATGGATCCTATCATCCATCTTGCATTCCATTCCATCCATCCACAACATGTTGCATATCTTGGTTTCTTTTAATCTTTCTTACATTTACTTTTTCATGTTCAATTATGACACATGCTAGCTAGATCTCTTGTATGTTATTTTCTTTACCATACACGCATGCACATTTACTCCCTTTTCTAGGTATGATCATAGATATGGGTATCCTACACGCAACATGGATGCTCACTTCCTACTACTCCTATAATGGTCATTGGGGGCATCCACATTTGTCTCTTACAGGTGTTATTGTTTCATTATGTACTTAGCACTTTACATCACTTGCTTATACACGCTTTTGACATATGGGTTATCTTTCTAACATGATAATGGGTGCTTCATGTGCAACATTTGTTGTAAAATTGTTTTCTTCCATGGCTATTGGTTTATTTATTTTCTATGGTTTGTCTCTTGTTTACTATTTTAAGTGGGCCTCACCCTATGTTTGGTATGCACAATTGTTTGTTTGTATATAACCATTGCAGCCTTGAGTGTCTTGCGACATCATGAGTGATGTCCCATGTTTACAACCTACTTTGGCGGTCTATGTTTTTCTTATTGGGTGTTTATGGGATTTCTAACTTCTATATTGTTTGGTGGCTTACACTTTTCTTTTACATACATGCTTGTTCATACTAACACTTGTTTCTAGCCACTTTCTTGTGCATGATTTGGTTTCTACCAAGCACATTCCATTCCCCATATAGGGCATAGTTTATGTGGTTGATCCTCTTTTAGGGCTGCATTCTCCTATGTGTGATGTCAAATGTGCCCCAAAGAGGCGACATAATTTGGGGTTTTAGACACTACACAACGCTCTCTACCGGTACAGTTTAGTTTAATTTTCTATCCTTGACATTGTGGGTTATACAACAAGTGGGTTAAGACCAATCTACAAACCCCATACATAGCAGATTTTATAGGACATGTTGTCCTTAACATTCTAGAGAGTAGTTACATGTTGGAGGATACAATGGATTTAATCCCTACACTACTTCGACTATAGGCGTCATATTGCCCAAAAAACCATGTAGTATAAATATCTCTTCACACATCTTTAGGGAAGCAGTTAAAATTTGGAGAATAATGCAACTTTCTACCTACACTTCTTCGGCCAGGGTGGCATGACATCACCCAAAAACTCATAGTTACGGGAATATCCTCTCTACACTACTTTTTTTCTCATCATGTATCGGGTGCACACGTTCCTTTTAATTTTTTTTCACACTTTCATTTACAATATTTTTACTATATACATGTTATTTTTACATATGCATGCGTATTTGACTACATGATCATCTTCTCCTTTGCAGGTCCGTCTATATGAGAAGCAAGCAATCAACAACAAGTAACTACAACAATAAAGGCGTCAAAAACAAAAACAAAAACAACATTATTTGGTAGTTCATATCTCATACTACATTGGAGGTACATTACACACATCGACAACTACACATATGTTTCTACGCCCTAGGTTCACTCTCATTAATTTTTTTTCTCATTTGCATCTTTAGTTTCCATGCTCCATATTTTTGTCATTCCACGCTTTTTCTAGTCCTTCAATATGTTTTCTACATCACTCTACATGTACATCAGGTATGAATCTCTATCTACATTATGTTACCGTGCGTTCCACTCACCAACATAAAGTGGGGAAAATGTAGACACAAAACCATGCACTTTAGACATTATTTAGTCCTAGTCTCATAATACTATTCATATGGTTTTGAGTGATGAAAGTACTAATAAAATGATGTCCCTTGGCCATTTTTCTTTGCTTTCCATTGCCACTTCCAACCTCCAGCATGTACTCGCCTAGTTGATTTTTCTATTTGGTGTCGTTTTATCTCGATTGGGGCACCCTAGGTGCCCTAGTCCCATTTGGTGTGCCCTTATCCTTTTACACTTTCCCACCACTTTTTGGGAAATTTCTAGAAATTTGGGGTTTCTATCTTTTTATTGGTCAGCTTTTCTCGGGTTAATTACGAAATTAGAACAAGAGAACCGTATAAATATAAAGTTATGAGACCATAATGAAAGAAAAGCACTAAGCACTACTATCATCACCTAAGGTCTCATCCATCAAAGGCTCCATTTTCATCCATATAGCTCCATGATAAGGCACAAGGTTGGTTCATTTGCATCACACTTCATAGGAGGGAAGTTTATTCTATTCCATGCACCATTTTATTAAATTTCTACACATAATTACTGATTTTTACTTTCACTAAGTGTTACTCGACACAAGAGAACCTAAGTCATGATTGCACACAAACACATAGAAATAAATTAGGTCCGAGATGTAGTGCAACACTTAGTAATTCCACCATTGTAGCCACTGAGGATAGTCTGACCCCTTCATATGCATCTTTATTTTTAGGGATTTGATGCTTGTCTTGGTGTTTTGTAGGTAATTCCTTCATGTAGGTATTACAACAACATTTGATGCGATTCATCAAAATTAATGCAATAAGAAGAGAACACAAGAAAACATCCAACGACACCCAAGAGGAGGGTTTTAGGTTATTTCCACAGACTGGGAAGCCATATATTAGAACAAGGTTCCCATAGGTGCCCTCGTCCCTCTCAAGCTCCCCAATCTAGCTAGAGAGCTCGGATATGTGATTTCTCAGGCTTGTATGTGATTGTTTCCTCTTGTTTTCCTACTTCACACTTTGTAACACATTCTAACACCTTCATCAAATCAACTAAGCTCTATCTAACCCTTCTTGCACTTTAGGGTTTCAAAATTTCATAGGTTAGATAGCTTGGGTCATTTTATTTATGCATTTATTTTTATTTACTTTTTTAAAATCAATATTAGACTAACTTAGAATAATTCCACATTTTAGCTAATCATTTATAGTCGTTATGATGGTAAAATTTATCTAGAAATCCTTAAACAAATAACAATCTATCCAAAACCTAAGTAAAATGTCCAATTTATCTAGAATACTTATCAACATCAACCATATTCAAAATATAGGTTCAATCTTGCATTTTTAGCCCTTATGCTGCCCTAAATTGTCCTAGAGTTTTCTTCAATTTGAAACAATTTAATCAAACAACCTAGGTCGGGTTTTAAATCAAACAATGAAATTCATGACTAGATATCTGATACTTCCAAACCATCACCCTAACTTATACCTCTTGGGTACATTACTTGACAAAGATAATTATCCATCTACTAGCTATCATCCCTAGCTATCTAGCTCAACCATCCCATCAACATCCTAATCGAATCATTTTTGACAACATCCAACAACTTCAATTTTTTTGGAGAGCCTCACATCCCTAATTATCCCTTTCAATTCCTAACATTCCTTACCTAATAAATACCATCCATAAACCAATCCTACTCATGCCTCGGGGCCTTACCCAATTGACCTTTTCCTAGAAAGCAATCAATCACCCAAACTATGTATTCCCTTATTGAAGATCAATGATAATCAAAAATCACTTAATCAAACATCTTATCTAACCCATGCATCATGATCTAAGCCATAAGAACCCCTTCTCCTATCCTTGTTAAATCATCTTCTAAGTGACGCAACACCAAACTATTCAAAATCTTGATCTAATTTGGCCCCTTAGCCATCCCAATCCAACAATCCTAATATGTCCCTTTGAGTCATCTCAATCTACAAATCTAAATCCATTCTCTCTTCGGCCTTTGATCTACCTTAAAAATGTATTACCCTATCCTCAAAAATCCCCAAGGACCATCATTTACATCCATTTCAAAAATTAACAAGTAAAGATGTGTCAAGATATATTTTCAAAGCACTATCAAGTTCCTCCGTGGAAATAACAAGGTCAAAACCACCTAATCCCATCATATCCATCATAAAACAAATTCTAAATCCAAAACACTTGTTGGAACTCTTCCTTCAAATCAACCATCTATCATTAACCAACATGGACCTCCTCTTATCCCCCCATCATCCCATTTCCCCTTACATATTGAACCTTCTAGGTCTATCCTTGGTCCATCTCCTATCCTTTCATCACCTAGTCATCCCTCACATATCACATCCCCTAAATCACAATCTATCCTCGGGACATATCTTACTTTCCCATCACAATCTATCCTTGGGCCACTACCTACTCACTTGTCACAACATTTCCTTAGGCCTCCTCATACTCACCCATCACATTCTATCCTTGGGCCACCTCCTACTTTCCAATTATAATATATCCTTGGGCCACCACCTACTCACATGTCACAATCTATCCTCCAGACACATCCTAGTCACCTATCACATTTTATCCTTGGTACACCTCCTAATTTTCCATTACCATTGAACCTTGGGCCACCATCTATGCTCCCATCACATGTAATCCTTGGGTCATCTCTTACTTTTCCATTAGTATCAATCCTTGGGCCACCTTTTACTTTCCCATCACATTCTATCCTTGGTATACCTCCCACTTTCCCACTACCATGAATCCTTGGACCACATCTTGTCCATTTGTCATATCATGCCTCTCTTAGTAAATGTGACAAGCCCACCATTTTTCTAAAAATCCTCTCTTTAGTCCTAAACATCCATTTCTTTCCCACATTTCCCAAGACCAAAAATCACACATTAGATTATAGGAAAAAAGTAGTTTTTTCATCAAAAAGAATAAAAAATCAAAATAAATCCAAAATCCAAAAAACAAATGTCATTCAAAAAAAAAAAATCAATGCAAACGTCAAGTATGTAGAAAAGTTCTAAATTCCATGGATAATGAACTCAATTTCCCCACATCCGCCAAATCAAAAATATATGTAAACCACGTGTTGAGTATGATATCACCATGGCCATTGATCTTGGAGCCAATATCACTTCTAAGAAGAAACAAATATTGGTTTCCCTCATAAAGTAGATCACAACTATTGTTATTTGGTCCTATGATAAGGTGTGACATTGTTGATCCCAATCTTAAACCCATCCTAGCCTATCCCATCCTATTCCATCCTGAATATTTTTCAACCATCTCATCTTGAATCCTATATATCCCCATTTCATCCACTATCATTTGCATCCCCGATGCTAAAACAAGTTTTCTCCTTTGTGGTTTTCCTTCGCCACTTGTCTAAAATCTAAAACAAGAAAAAATGATAAAATCATTAATAATCAAAATATCTAAAGTCATAATAATCAAAATCTCCAAAAATCATAAAAATTAAACTATCCAAATTCAAAAATATCAAAACATGCAAAATCAAAATATCCTAAATAAGAAAATCAAAATATACAAACTCATAAAAATCAGAATATCCAAAATCAAAAAAATAAAAATAGCCAAAATCATAAATATCAAAATATCTAAACTAAAAAAAAAAAAATTCAATATCAACAACCGCAATATGGTCACACCGCACATAGATGTTATTTCCTTTCTTTCCATCCTTATGCATAGCACCCATCATTGTTGTACTTTTAGCAATCCTTTGATTAACTATTTGCACCGATCATGAGACAACAATCTTTAATGTAGTTACTTGACCTTGGTATTTCATTACCTTGGTAAATTAAAGGATGACTGTCATCTTAGATATCCTATCAATATCATACAAGTAATAAGATTGTTGCAAATACCTCTGGATGCATTCGTTTACACTAGCCAATGTCATCAACACCATCACCTCGACATCCTTCCATCAAACCATTAGTAGTTCTTAACCCCTTATTAACAACTGAGAGATTTGAATATCCTTTTAGAAACCAATTAAAAAGAAAAATTAAAAAATCAAAACAATATAAAAACTCTCTCTAGTGGTGTCTCTAGTATCTCTCTACACTGGGCTATGGATGTCAGGTGATAGTAGAGAAATGTTGTGACTAGTATAAGATACATCTCTATTGGTGCTTTAAATGCGTGGCTAGAAACATAGCAATGTATGGCTCACCTCCCACACATACTTCATTCACCATTCAACTATCAAAATCAATCATTCCTATACATTTGCTAGTTTGTCTTCACTTATTTCTCGTTAAATTGTCACTTCAAGAAGTCATTCACTTTCATGCACACACACGGTGGATCTCGATGAGAAACAAGATTAGTATGTTACCTAGTGTTTCTTGAACCTTCTTCACACTCTAGCTTTAGTCCATATTTTGTCTCACGATCTGCCCCTTTGGATAATTTCTTGTTTATCTCCAATCTTCAAACATCTTTTCCATATCCATCCATAGCCTTCACACTTTCCTTTTGCTTCACTTGGAACATACATGTACATTTATTCACTTTTTCCATGTATGGGGAAAATTCGTACCCTTGTACATATTTTTATCATTTCTTTATTTTCTATTTTTTCGATCCATGTTATGTTGGATAGCTTGTGGCCCAAAATCAACATGTCACCTTTACCACGGAGCCCGGGAAAGGGGCAAAAAGGTATCAACATTATATGACCACACATTTTAAAGGTATTTTCATTTGCAAAATTATCAAAAATACAAAAAAATTATAAAATCTAAAAATATTAAAAATGTGTAAAACAATCCCAAAATCCAAAAATCATATATCCTTCAAATCGAAAAACATCAAACCAAAATAAAAAATCCTAAAACATTGTATAACTCAATAATCCAAAAATAATGTCTAAAACCATCCATACTTCCAAAAACATCATATAATTCTCAAAATCCAAAAACATTTATCACACTACAAAATCCAAAAACATCAAAAACCACAAAATCCAAAAATGTCAAAAACTACAAAATCCAAAGATATAAAAAAATTCCAAAAAAACATAAAACAATTGAAAATCCTATCTAGTACATAACCATGTAGTTATAGGAAAGGTGGAACACCATCAACATCTCACCAACAATACCATTGTTTTCCATCCAAGTCTTCCCACCACATATCATTATCGGGAAAAGTAATAATTTTTTTCATCTCTCGGGACATATCGGTCCCCTATCCATCTCCCTTGGGTGAATCCTCACTTGGTGAAAAATGATTTCCCTTGTCATAAAACTACATCATTTGGGTATTAAATAGAGAAAAATAAAATACATTCATTAAACAAATGTTTTCTAGAGTATGTTTTCTTGTGCTTGTTTGTTTATATGTTTTCTTAATGGTATTGTATTGTATTTACTTTGAGCGATCCTATAAAGCACCTTACAAACATTGGTGTTATGGTTTTTCATATCATAGTACTTATTGTTGTATGCTTATATCAAATAAAGGTTATCTAGAACTATATTAGTGTACAACATAAACAACATTCCCCCTATCCCATTTTCCCCATCCCCCCTTCTTCTATCTACCCTTTCCCTCCAATTTCTATCTAACATTCCAGTCTTCCTCGTATTCTTCTACGCTATCAACTATCCATCCTATTTTCATCTCTTTTTTAGATAGTCATCCGAATTAGGAAATCATCTCATCGATCCCTTCAATGAAACCATTGAAGTGGATTATTAGTAAACATTTATCAGCCCCTATATATTCCAATTTTCCACGCCCTTAGGAACTCCTTTTGTCATGATATTTTATTATCTTTTTGAGAGTCCATACCCTTATTATATCAATGCAAGGTCTTTCTATGGTAAATCCTCCTATAAATATCCACATTCATCCTATCATTCCATTGTGTGTACTAATTTCTTTTAACGGGTGTTGCTAATGTTACACCCTCCCAAAGAGGGGAAAATGTAGACACCTAAAATCCGCCATATTAGATTTACTCTAAACGCAATAAAATCATCCTAACATGTCTCTTCTTTTATTAATTAAGGATCATACATTAATTAATAATATTTATCCTTCATATACTAATTAATAAAATTTTGTTAGTTAAAATATTCTTTGTTTTCTAATTAATAATTCATTATTAATTAATTAGAAACCCTTATTGTTCTATTAATTAGTATCCCTTAATTAATTAAAACCAGATCAAATCATATCTAAATATCATTAAATTATCCCAAACTCATATCAAATATCTTCCACATGTTAATCAAGGTATATTAATTAATTCCCAATTGAGTAATTAATCCCCTTTCTCCCCATCCAAGTCCTATGGAGCATTAATGCCATTTAATTGCTTTGAATCCTATTTAATCAAACTTATTCCTACTTACCCAAGCTTAAGCCTACATTCCCATTATCCCACATTCATGGAGAATGAAACATTTCCCAAAGGGGAAAGCTATAAAATATTCCCTTCACCCCCATCCCAAAATGCACATTGACATCTTGTCACACCAATTTCTTATATGAGAATTCTATTGCTAGAAAGATTTGAAAGGGAGAAAAAACCCTTTTTGGTTGATATAGAAAGAGGATATCTGAACATTTATTTTTACATTTTGAATGAACCTCTTGCTTCACCAATATCCCTCAAACAATCTCATGCTCTTGGTTTTGCACATGGTTCAACAAGGATATCCACATCTCCAAAGTAAATCGAAAAATCAAAGGGAGGTTTACATTTCCATGTTATGTTTATGTAAATTTTGTTTTCTTCCCTTTATTGTTTTATCTTGATTGGGATTTACTTAGTGTTAGATCTTAGATTTTTTTCTACTTCTAATGCATACATACAAAAGGTGTCATATTGTGGGAAATCTTAAGTTCAAAGGCGTAAAACAATGGGGAATGGAAGACAAAGAAAAATGGAGGTGAAGGACGAAGGTATGGGGTAACCAAAAACAAGGGTAATAGCATGCAACAAGAAAAATAAGTAGAAACAATGGGACAATTGAATATAGTGGATGAAATGTGTGAACAAAGGGAAGAAACAAGGAAAATATAGGGTAACTAAGGTGAAATTTTGACATATATCAAATGCTATGGTCTATCCCACATGAACAAGTATTATTACATCTCAATCCCGACATGCCCCTTAAGGAACTCACTCGGGAGGAGAATGCATCACTAGCCCCTACTAAAAAAACAAATGGTTATCAAGTGTTAAACATATGCTTTGTATGCATCTTATTCTTGATATCCAATATAAGGTATGGTATTTTTCTCCCACAAAAATAGACAAGGCCCTTGAATAATCCAAACAAAAGGATTACCTTATGATCGAATTTGATCAACCATATAAAGCTTTAAACACCCTTAAATCAATGTATAATTCTATTCACCCTTAAGCCCTCTCTAAGGGAAAATATATCACACATTCCTCTTCAAATATTGGTATTCAAAGTGTTATCTCTCATAACACACACCATCTTATTTTATCCACGACAAGTTATTACACTTCTTTCAAATTGTATCTTCCCTCCAATCAAGCAACCATTGGTTTCCTTATATCATGATCTTCTTTTTTGGTGGAATGCCACTATTGGTCACTCCAATGAAGATTATAGGGATGTTTAAAAGGTTACTTTTGATTTCTTACTTGGATCTCACTTTAAAACCAACAATATCATTCAAGAATGTTCTAAGAATAATCAATCCCTTCTACATGCTCATGAGGACTATTAATATATGAATAATCATAATAAGGATCATATGATCAAAATTACCTAAATTATGAATACGTCAATGTGGCTACAATTAATTACCGATGTAATCCTATGCACAAGGATCCCATTCATAAACTAAATTTTTTTCTCCCTAATGAAAAAAAACTCATTGATATCTCCATCAGTCGAGCCTCATCCCAAAGATAAAATGAAAATACCCTCTACAAATTTTATTCCTCCACCTTCGAGATACAATTAATCAAGTATTACAAGTCTCGGCTAGCCCCGGATCTTTACTTCACTTCTCTTCCCTAGGTAACACTTTGGTACCTATCCCACTCTATAATGGAATTTCATAGATGAACGCAACTCCATGACTTGCAAAATACCTTTGATGGAGCTCATGAATAATTCAGTAGCATCATAAATTTATCATGCAATAAATTTATCGCTTGGAGGATACTTTTAATGAGGTAGAAAATCCTCTCTCCATCCCACATTTCCCCAACCCTAAAATTCAAAACACCGAAAACCACCATTCCATCCAAAAATTATAAATATATAGTCATTCACCAAAGATGATATGATTAATAAAGAAGTATTATTCCGTGATGATGATCCTCCACTTATTATTAATTTCGTCATACATGATGCCCAAGTAAGAAGAGTCTTGGTGGTTGAATGTTTTGGAATCAATGTAGATTCCTTATCTCTCATTAAAACCTTAGCTTTTCTACTGATGACATTAAGTATACCTGAATCATGTTTTCATGGGTTTGATAAGACTTGTCGAAACCATTTAGTTGTATTTGGATTCCCATTACCATTTCCCCAAGGCTTCACACCAAACTCATAATTCTTGATTCAACTCTCTCTTACAATTAATTACTTGGCTTCCCTTGGATGCATCACATGTAAATTATCACATCATTCAAGTACTAATGCATTGATTTCATCCACAATAACCAATAGTATAAACATGATGCTAATCCAAATTCTTGGAATATACTTGTCCCCTTTGTTGATAAATATATTCACATTCCATTGCTTCTATAGTACCTAGTTTACCATACCTTGATTTTCATGACTATATACCTAACATTCAAGTCCCTTAGCTAAATCGGATGAAGACAAACCTAAGAAATTATAAAACATAATCAATAAGAACTATTTACCAAATGCTCTTACACTTTGGATTCGTCTTATTATACTACCTCATTACTGATTTATTCTTGTATTAGAATATGAAGAGACATATTGTAATGTTGATTCCTTTATTCACCTATTTCCATTTGTTTTGAAAGGGAAAAATTCAAACTTGAAACATGACAACTTAACCCTAGTGTCAAAAATTTTCTTGAAAACCCTCCTAAACACCTCTCTAGATTAGTATTCCCTTTGTGTTGTGCCTATCCTAATATTTCATGTCCTCATATGTGTCATAAAAACCTTCCCTAATTTTTTGAAACATTATGATGAGGTCTCTTAGTTCTTTCAGTGAAGTGCTTTTAGTGGTGAAATCTCTTGTAAGCCTATACATTTTATTTTTAGCCTTTTTTGAACATGTGTGCATACTATGGGACAATTTTTAAATCCCTAAAACATTCAAGATTTTTAAAAATATTTTGGAGAGTAATGGAGCTAATTTAGGAATATTTAGGAAAGTTTCAGAGGTTCAGAACAAGTGCGGTGAAAGTGGGTTTCTCGGGGTTGCGAGAACTTGCGATTAAAATGGTACCTAAGCTTCATCAAATCATTTTGGGAGCCCCATAAGGAGTTAGGAGTCAAAAAATTAGTAAATGTAAAACAAATTTAATCCTCTACATGATGGAACTTTCACATTTTTCACAAGACAAAAGTACTTCTTAGGAAGCTTAGTTTTAGCAGACACACCTTGTTGTCTCAAGAAAAAAATGAGCTATTTGAGGATGTTTCAAGAAGAATTGGAATTTTTGATCCATCCCATTTTATTTGGAAGGATATTGGGAGTAAAATTTGTATAAATTTTCATCAAAAAATGCCTCCTAGAGCTTTGGAAAATTCATTTTCAAGGTCTCTTTAAGGATAAGCTTTCGATACTTAGCAACTTTTGCATTTTTGTCACCCTTTTGTATCTTTTCCATGGGGATAAAGGGGATGAGAAAATTTTCCCAACTTCAAGTATTCCTCTTATTCCCATTGACCTAGTTTCTATCTCTCATGTTGTGTAATGAATGTGACACTTGTCAACCCAACATGAGGGCACATTTTTGTGTACCTTTTGTCCCCATCCTGGGGGACAATAAAATTCTAGCTTCCTGGCACATGAGGGCACATTTTCTTCCACTGTTTTCCCTGTCTCAAGGGGAAAAAAATTCATCCCTCTCTCCCCATTCAGATCTTCAATATGACCCAATCTCAGCCTCATGTGCTAAATAACTTATTTTGCCTCATTCCCTATCATTCAACCACGGTGACAAGTGGTAGGTCCAGAATGGTGTGAATTTTTTCCCCTTCTCCTTGTCCCAAGGGGATAGAGGGGATAATAAAATTATCCCCAAACCATGAAGCCCAAAAAACTTAAAATTTGACTAACCGTTGTTACGAATGATCTACTCCAAAAATAATGCCAGGAAGCTAGAAAATGGAAAACAACTTCTCCTCACCTCATTTCTTCACATAGTTAGAGATGGAATCCATGGTTGATGATTAAATAAATATAATTAACTACATATAGATCCATTATACTATTAAATTTTTTTGAGAGTATCCTTGATTGCGAGAACGAATCTTTTCTCTTTGCTTTAGTGAAAAAGTAAACCGCTCATACAAAGAGTTTGAGTTGAATTTTATTCTTTAGAGAATCTTTGGGATAAATGAATCTTAATTAATCCATTAATTTATGCCATGAAATATTCAATCCTAAAAATCCTACCTCTAAAAATTTATTTTTCAATCTCCAAGCATTCTAGTAGATGAAACACGGTTAAATTTAGAGCACGAGATCATAATCTAACATTGATGTTTCAGATGAAAAATGAGGTCATTTTTTATAGTTTTTAAAAATATCATATATTATACTCCTTAAAATTTTAAAAATATTAAGTGCCTCAAATTACAAATTCGATCACTCGGGAAAATCGAAATGGTGCAAAATGGAAGGAAGGGCAAAATTGGCAATTTTGCCAAAAAAAAAAAAAAAAACACTTTCTAAAAATATAAACTTGATAAAAATATAAATGCATCATAAATGGAGGAGGATTAAATTTCCAATAAGGTTTAGAATTATATTTGAGCAAAATAGTTTATATGTCCCAAAACAATAGGTCCTGCCACACTGCTAAAAATATAAAGTCTCTGTTTTAGGTACAAAAAGTTGCGAGTTGTCTCGATTTCAGACATCTCACTACTTTTTGACATATTCAAAGGATTTACAAGTGGTTTCATAGCTCAAGAAAGGTAATTCACTCTTCACATGGATCTCTAAGCATCAAAATTGTGTCAAGGAGTAAGGTAGAGCATCGAGGGCACAATATGTAAAACCCGAGAGGCATTGCGTAGTTAGAAAAGATTTAAAAAGAGTAAAATATTTTTTGAAATTTAATCCAAACAGATCATCATAACTCATCAATTAGGTTAGATCCATCCACATTTCTCTAGTGAGTTGAATTGGGCTCGATGAGCTAAGTTAAGCTTGGTGAGTTAATTGGGGAAGTTTGAGTGAGTTGAGCTTGTCAAGATGGTTGGGTGAGTCAATGGTATTTGGTTGAGATGAGCTAAGTTATCTAAGGTGAGTTGATTAAGGTAAAACATTACAAGAAGGAGATAAAAAGCATGAAATGAAGGTTATGAACAAAGAGCACAAAGTGACTCCATATTCCATGAGAGCTCATAAGAAGGAAAAGTCTATTAAAGATCTCATATAAATTAAAAAGGCAAGTGAGGGTGATTCATAGCAACATATTTCTTTGAAGAAGAATCCAATTATTTATTCTTCAATGGAGGAACTTCCTCATAATGATCAAGAGTTGATTCCACAAAAAGTTCCTGAAAGTACTCTTGTGATAGACATCATATCAATTCCTGAAGAGCCATTCCCATGAATTCAATAAATGATTGAAAGTGAGCCAAGAACAACACAACAACTTATCATTCCTGACCTCAAAATCTTAAGAACTTTGAAATCGAAGTGAAGGAAGAAGGCCCGAGAAAATTTCGCTTCTTGGTGGCACCTCAGGTAATCAATATGTTGAATTTGTTAGGTATAGGAATGAAAATCCTATTGAGGAGATGACTCTGTTAGATTATGAGTTGATTTGCATCTCATTGGGAAAAGATTCACATGAGGGTGATTCTCATTTGTTCAAGGAATCCTCTTCCATCCACGCTTTCTCGAAACAAAGAACACAAGCAACAACAATTGTATAGTTGGAAGAATAGATAAAATATCTCAAAGTGCTTACATTCAACCCTTCTTGGAGCCCAATTTAACATCTTATCTCCCTATAGAATACATTCCTCTGATCAAAATGTTGATCCTGATATGATCAAGAAATAACAAGGTTACATAATGTAGAGGAAGGCTAACAAGAAGTGGATTGATAAAATCATCAAGAAAGGAAAGACATTGTTTCTAGAGGTCATTTCTCTCATCAAGTACATTCTTGCAACTTTGTTAGAAGTAAAGAAAAAAAAAAAGAGGAGATTGTAAAAGAGGTAATTCACTTGGATGAGGTTTTCCCACTGGTGTCTCGAGTTAGCTCTTTTAACTCTCACACTCTTGTGAGAATGAATGTGTTTTCATCAATTGTTGATAATTTGTCTCAAGTTTGGATCTACATCATGGATGTGAGATATGGAATGCTCAAAAATTCCATATTTGAATTTGAATATTACATGTAATATACTTTCAAGATCTTGAATGAGGTCTATAATTGTGTTTAGAAACTTGAGTTCCCTCCACTCACCAAGAATTTTTCATTGGAAGAACTCATTGTTTCCTTTCAGGAGTTGGTCTAGAAATTGACATGCGACTCTCTCTCCTTCAATGAAGATGTCTTAAAGTCTATTTCCAACATTATAAAATTCATTTTGGAAATTGCAAAGGATCATGAAAGATGGCTCAGTCAATGCAAGAATATCAGTGAGGTTATCGGTGTATGGATCATGGTGTTGGGATGCATTTTCATTCCATAGGTGAATAAGTTGAAACAGTTGTGATAGCTAAGATCAACAAATTATTCAAAGAACAAGAGCCCGTTTCAGATACTCTTGACCAAGGATCATGAATCAACAAGTTCATCATTAGAAGGAGCTTCTTCATCAGATATGTCAAATCCTTCATCCTTCTCTCTTTCTCCCTCTTTCTTCTCTCCCCCTTTATAATTATTTTTATACGTAATCATGATATTTCATCTCATTCACTTAAGTGACTTTCTAAAGTTGAATTGTAAAAGTACCTTTGATTTATAAAAAGGGAACTTATTTCTCATTTCCTAGGAATATGTAAAGTCACAAGTTGAATGAGATCATGAAGATTCATGTGGGGGGTAGATGAAAGGTCAATTCACAATGCTATAAATTGGGATGGCTTCTCTATTTGAAAGGACCCTAGATTTTGGAAAATTTCTACTTAGTAGAAATTGTGAATTTTGGTTTGGATGTTGAAATTTTTATCACCAAGACAAGGAATTAAAAACTACATTCTTCCATTTCCTTTCTCATTTTTTCCTCTACTCTTTTTTTTGTAACTTTGCAAGTGTGTACATGAATTAGTTAATAATGCAAAGCAAATCAAAGCTAACACCTAATAGCTTCAATAAAATTCTAACTAGATCAATATACCATCATGCTAAGAGATAAACAAGTAATAAACATCAACACTATACATTAAACCCTTGAAAATAAAACTTTAAGATAACATGCTAACATTTATTGCTCTACTCTTTAGAAATCTAAATCAACGAAATGGAACTAGGTAGATCCTTTAACTATCAAAGGGTTGATATTTTTTGCTTGATAAAAGAGGATTGAGGATGGAGGTTCATAAAGTCATGGCAACAAGGCCTTTCTTGATTAAATCCATTTATCTTCACAAAATAACTTGGATGATTGAATGCAAATAGATGATTCCTAGCTCCACTCTAAGGAAGAATGCCCTAGGATGATGAAATGGCTATAGTATAGGCTCTATGCTGATTTAGGTGTGTAAAAGTATAAGTAGAAAGGTTGGAGGAGGGTTCCTTTTATAACCCAATGGATAAAAGAAGTTGTGCATCCTATTGTATGTGGGATAATAGAAAATCTAGGTTATTTATGGATAAACATGGTGTAAAGGGGTTGATTCAACCTTAGGAGAGTTTAGTTTGTCCTTTAGTGACTCATGGGGTTTGAGGGGGTTTATTAATTAACCAAAGTGATTAATTAATAGGTGAGCAAGATTATAGAATATTTTTAGAAGAATAATTAGTATGATTTAGGGGATAAGAAGGGTTTAATCAAATAAATGATGATTTATTGATCTAATAGAAGATGAAACTTAATTAATTAAGAATAATTAATTAATTCAGGTAGAAAGGGGTTTAATTAATGGAAGGTCATTAATTGTCATCTTTTCTGGATAGAAGGGCCAATTAACTAGCGTAATGTAGTTAATTAACGATGATAGAAGAGAAAATGTGCTATATTGATGATATGTCGTCAATTTGTGGGAAAGGGGATAATTAGCGCAATTTAAGTATTTAAATTGCTGGAGCTAAATTATAGGTGTCTACATTTTCCCCTCTTTGGGGTGGCGTAAGTGACGCCACTTCAAAGATAGTAGACAGATAAAATTTTGAAGGGGTAGAAGTGAAAGATACCCCCTTGAGTTTCGATGGGGTGATGAAAGAAGGTGATCAACGATCGAAAAGATGAGAGAAATGGATAGAATAATGGGGAGGGGTAGGATGCCCCAGGTGAAGTAGAAGAATAAGATTGATAGGAGAATGATCGAGAAGAAAGAGAGGAAGAGGGCCAGGGAAGAACTAGTCTTGCATCCAGTGTAGAACTCTCTTTTAGACAACTTTCTTATCATCATTTTTCCAAGGATCTACGTCATTGGTCCTTATTAAAAATTTAAGCATATGAAAAAAGTAGAATGGCATGTAAATTCATACTACGAATAATTATCCATTGCTAAAAACACTAACTCAATACAACATAAAAAATGCAATGCAATATGAGAAAGTAAAATATGCCGAACTCCCTACAATGTACATAATCAATGCAATACGAGAAAGTAAACAAGATAACCTAACAGAGAAACATAATGCAATGTTTTTGTTATCAAGATTTGATTTGGACCTATGTGAATTAACAACAAGGGTAAAAGATGGTGCCTAAACAAGGATACAAGCAAGGGGAATAATGGAGGACACTTGGGTCCTATAAAAATCAATCATACACTATGAAACAATACGAAGCAATTTATTGTACCCCAAAGTATAGACATAGTAATAAAAATAGCTTTGTTGATGGAGGTAGATCATGATGATCTATGAGTCATGCATAAGAACATGAAAGAAACAAAGATTGATGTTTTGTAGGATGATTTTGTTATTTTTTTATTTTTAGAAACATATTTGAATGTTTTTGTGATTTTTGGACATATTTGAATGTTTTTGGAATTTTAAAGTTTATATGAATGTTTTTGTGTTTTTGAAAGTTTCCTAAAATTATGTATAGGAAGACAAAGAAGTGTGGATGCCTCCATTGATAGATGGGATGTACAAGGGAAGAATGCCACGTGTATGAGAAAGAAAGTGAAGATGTAAAAATTCCCCAACGATTAAGTGGGAGTACTCAAAGGAAAAATCTTCACGCATTGAAGGGGATCAAGGCCAATATAAAATAGGTTCAATCATGAGGGAGCAAGGATGCCCCCAGCGTAAGCTAGCCAAGAAACACATGATAGAAAGGAAGTGGGCGATTGATTTATTAAAGGGGGACAAAGGTGTCCACAAACATAGCAAAAAGGCCATCCTATACACATGGATGTTCTAAACGATTTCCAAAGAATAGAGGATGTTATGAAAAGATTGAGAAAGTGGTTGATGAAAAAGTGATTAGCCCAAGGCACAAATCTTAAGACAATACATGTGCTAAATAAAGAGTTTGAAAAAGGTCCAAAATCAACACTTAATAACATACTAATCCTCGATTACTCATCAAGATCTCGTGTGTGCACGTGGAAACAAATTACCTCTTGAAGGAAAGAGTTGATAGAAAACAAGTGAAGATACTAGCCAACGTGTAGGAATGATTGATTTTAAAAGGTGATTTATGAATGGAGGGTGGAAGGAGAGCCATACATTACTCGCTTCCATCCAGGTCATTCATATCCCGAAGGATATGCATTTGATTCTAATCACAACATTGCTCTACTACTAGGTAGGTGTCCATAGCCCAGTAGATATTATTGGAAATACCCCAAGAGAGAGTTATCTATCAATTTTCTTTTTCTTTTTATTGATTTATTTTGATTCTTTTGCTTTCTAAACACTTATTTCAAATCTCTTGTTTGACAAGGGTTAAGAAACACTAATGGCTTGGTGCAAGGATATGGAATTGATTGTGATGACGACATTGGCTAGTGTCAACAAATAAATCCAAAATTTCTTCACAAAAAGTTTATTAAATGTTTATTGTGATAGGATCTCTATGAGGTCATTCATTCTTTAATTTACCAAAGTGACAAAAGACCAAAGTCAAACATATACCATAGAGATAAATGTCATAAAATTCTAGGCTAACCATAATAACATCGAAGGGAATAAAATGGTGGATGACTTACGAGAGGAATACAAAAGAAAGTGAAGAAAGAACATCCATGTGTATGTAATACCCGATTGCAATGTTTGATCTTTGTACCTTTGATTTTTTTGTAATGTTTTAATGTTTTCTCATGTTTTGTATTTTAAAACTATTTTGGGATATGCAGACAAACCATGTCACTCGACATGATATGATCCAACAATGATGTGTGTGATTTCCTTGATAAGGGAGACTAAGCACCTTTTTTATCAATCATAATATTATTTACGACATTGATGATCATGGTGAGTTCACCCTCAAAAAATGATTGTAATTTGTTTTGAAACATGAGTTTTGTATATAGGAGCTTGAGTTCCCTATCCATAGGTTTTACAATTTTTCCATACTTGATGGGTGCATTGGTGTACATTCTAGAATCACATTTTATTTTGGATTTTATGATCGTTTGAGTTGTTGGAATATTTGGAGATCTTCGGTGTTTTGATCTTAAATTGATAAAGAATCTATCTAGAGTTTCTTATAAGCTAATGCATGACTTGTTTGATCTCGAGAAGTGGGAGAAGAACATGGAAATTTATAATTGATGAGAGGAATGTGAGGAATGATGGTGGGATTTCCACAATCATTGGTAGAAGAATAATGTGATGGAAAAAGGACATGGTCGAGAATTGAAGAATATGGGCTACCGGGAGGTGAGCCACGAATAGAAGATGAAGGGATACTAGGATGTGGCCCAATAATATAAGATGATGGAATACTCGGGGGTGACCCATACATAGAAGACAGCGAGCTAGTTAGACGTGCCCCAAGAATAGAAGATAGTGGACTACTTGAAAATATCCCTCAAATAGAAGAGGGAGGGCTACTAGAAGGTGACCCACACCTTTGATGAAGATGAAGCACTACTTGGTCTTGACCTATAAGAGATTGTGATTTAGGAATTATGATAGAAAAATAGTGATTGGGTGATGATAAGATAGGCCATGGATCAATGTAAGACCCAGGAGTTTCATCACGTAATGAAGAATGTGAAGATGAAATAATAAGAGGAGGATCAAGTTACATGATTTAAGGCTCTTCCTCCATTTCTTGATAAAAGGAATCAACCTTTTCCTCAAAATACGTAGACGCATAGAATTCTAAAGAGAATCCTTACTCATAATTTGTTAGAGGGATACCTTCATGTTCCCCTATAAAGGCCATGATCACTCTTTTGTTCTGAAAGAAATCAATTGGTATGGGTTGTCAATCGACCATGAGGGTTTGATTGGATGAAAAAGGGCCAACTGGTGTGAAATATTGAGAAGATGTTTGATGATGATTGATAGAAGAAGGTGATGTGGGGGACAAAGTAGACATGAAGCTAGATGTCTCGAGAGTAGAAGAAGGTAGTGTTGACCTACCTATACAATGGTATATCATCTGTAAACTAGTAGGATTAAGTCCAAAGTCTATAGATTATGAGGTTGAATTCGACTCGGATGTATGACAAGAATAACTTTGAGTGGCAAGAATCTTTATAAGAAGAAGGGTTCGTTGAGGTGAGTGATAAAAGAGCTCCTACGAAGAAGGGGAGTACCATGCAACTTAGGAGTCAAATTATATGAATGATAAAGGAGGTCCCGTGAAGAAAGGGTGGAATCAAGAATCACATAGAAGTATGATGGAGGAGGTCCTGCGAAGAAGGGGAGGACCACAACTTAGGAGTCAATTAGATAAATCTAAATAATAGTTTGGATCTAAATCATCGGAAGTATCAAAGGAAGTATTTGGATTAGAATCCTCGGAAGAAGAGGAAATATTTGGATTAGAATAAGAATAAGAGTGGGGGAAACCGAATAATAATTTGGATTAGAAGATTCCAAACTATACCACTAACTATGAAATGAAGGTGGGGCAGGGCACCGAATGGGTTCTCTAGTGCAAAGAACCAAACGTGGTTAAGTCATGAGGGGAATATTTTGATGTGAATGCCTAAATTTTAATTCTTTATGGTCATACGTATAAGGAACCCTACAATAATTAGTCATGGTTGGCATGTGTTGGGTTCAAAGGTCTAGAACTAGATTGTATAATCAAACTGCTTCAAAGTGAAACATAACAACAACCAACTAGAAATTTCGTAAAGATGGGGATGCTTATGTGACTTTCCAAAAGGGGAGTGAAGGAAACCATACATCATGATGAATCAAGATTAATAATCCAACAAGGTTTGGAAAAAACATTTAGAGGTGTAAATGTCAAAGGATTGATTAAAATTTTAGCAACATAAAGGATAAAAATGAAAGATTTCCAATGTTTGATTGATGCAAAAGTTGCTTGATAGGAAATGTTTTTGCCAAGGTTTGAAAGATATGTTCGAAAATGATCATGAACATAGGAAAAAACAAGAAGATCGATAGAATCAAAGACCCAAATTATTGTCCTAGAAATGAGTTTATAAGATGGATAAACACAAGGAATAACCACGCAAGTTTAAAACACATCCAAATTAATGACCAATGAATAATGAATGATAAATAATAAATGGATAAAAGTGATTTTCCTAAATGGATAAGTCAATATGAAGAATGAGACACAATCACACAATTTTTTTATCAAACCAATCATTCAAATGGATTAATTCTTAAGTGTTCGATCAATCAATAGTTTGACACATAAGAAGACCAACAAAATGTCACCACTTATGCCAAGTTCAAAAAAAAACAAGACATAAGTAATAACAAAAGGTTGATACGATTTCCAAGCAAGGTATACTAAAAGTGAGTTTAGATCCAATCAAGACCTAAATCTCAAAAAGTAGAAGTTACAAACATGAATGATGAAACAATACCACTAAGATACATTAACCAAAATTTATAGAAAAGTAAGGTATTAGTATCGAAATAATATTATTACGATGCGCACAAAGGTAACAACAACACTTTTCAAAATCAAGGTAATGTTTGAAGGCAAACTAAGCCTAGAGTATACCAAGGAATTGTTATAATTTATGTAGCATAATGTTACAATCTAGATACTTATGTCGATTTTTCAATAAATAAGACGGAAGTATCAAAATTGTGGCGATATGATACAAACAAGATAACACCTCAAAAGAGAATCAAGTGATGAATCAAGCCTAACTATGATGATGATCTTGACTTGGGTATCAAGATCAAATGGTTACCAATGATACGAGTACGTGCCCACACACTTTATATGTTTAACAACCCATCCGAAAACATGGATGAGCATAAACGGACATAAAATTGGTGACACCATCAGTTGGCAACACATGTGTGGTCACTCCTCTTTTGATCAACAAAGTGTCAAAAGAAAGTGAAGGAAGTAGTACAAGTGAGGATGAAAAATGTTGGCCTCACTTTGGTAGAGTTTTGCCTCACCTTAGGGTGAGTGAAAAACTAAGAAAAAGTAACACTTCACATGTTTCATGATGAATGATGGCTCTTTACAACAATGATTTGGTCAAGTTGGCTCCAAAGACTGAATGGCCTTCCTAGGTGGTTCACTCAACTAGGTGTCAAAAGTTATCTAAGAATGAGATCAATTTTCCAAGAAAATTCACACTGAATAGTTCTTAGAGTATCTCAACTTTACTTTACCCCCTTTAAGCATAGTGGGTAATAAATGTGTCCATCATGTACTCTCATTAGGGTCGCGATATGGATAACTATTGACTTTAAATATCACATGTATACTATTCAAGTAGGTGTTGAGCACTTCCCATTTCATCCACAAGGTTACCTCTTGCATGGATTAATTTGGGGTTCCTAGAACCACACCCCTTGTTTTCTTAAGGCTTATTCCAAAGTGGTTATGTTCTAGTTAAGCGGATAGGGACGTACCCTTTTCCAAACCTGTAAATACAGTCTTTTGATTTTTAATTGTGATGTTATTTATTATCTTTCAATATTAATGTGGTTTAGTTAAACTCTGTTTGGAAACCGATGAGAAATATGTATTAGTAGTTTTGTTTTGTCTCAATTTCTTCCTTCTTTGACAAGCATTTTTGGTCCTACACAACGGATTAGTAATTTTCCATGCACATAAAGAGGACAAGCGCCATTTTGATTCTCAAGATCATCCTAAGATGCAAGAGAAGAGCATACGTGATGCAAGATCCAACTAAGAAATCAAAAATGGAAAATACTTAAATCAAACACGATACATGTTTATTTTAACCAAATTTGACATTCCCAACATTTTTCAAAGCAAAATAAAGAGATAAGAATCGTTTCTGACTCCTAAGATCACCTAAAAAGGCGTAAGGGAAGAGCATATGCAAATTTACTCTTATGATTAAGCACACAATGTTTATCCAAATTTAATACAATTTAAACAAAAGCATGTAAATACACCATGCAAAATAGAAATTAATCAGAATAAACCGTAAGATGTTAGTATTTTAATGACACAAGATTTTGTAAATGTTAAACTAATATTTAAAACTAGACTATGGTGTATGTGCATTGTGTGGAATAGAAGAGCTATAGAGTGCCTACGTGGCTAGAGAGATGCATGCACCTACCTTAGCATGCCTTTGCTAGTGGATAGATGTGTGCGTGAGAAGAAAAATAGAAAGTCAAACAAATATGACAATGTGTGCACATTGGCAGAATGATGTCTGCGCTAGGAAATGGGTGTATGCACAACTATATATGACACAAAGTGTGTGCGCCATCATAAGGATGCATGTGCTATGGTTCGAGTGCTGTGCAAGTCTAATAGTTTTGTGAAACATGGTACAATCTTGCAGTAGTGTGTGTGTGCTAGTAGAATGATGTCTGCATTAGTAAATGAATGCTTGTGCACCCCCTGCAAAAAATGTACCTAATGACAATGTCAAAATACGACACAATGATGTAAGCATGCTAAAAAAGCTCAAAATTTTAACATGTTAGCTCAAAATTGACAATAACCCATCAAAATAAAACCCCTAAAGAAGTCAACACATGCAAAGTTAGCAAAAACCATAAGAAATTTAACATTATTTCAAACATGTGCATATCAAGGGTTAGTCAAATATTGAAATAACAAAAAAATTGAACTACAATGCTAAGGGACTAAGGACCCCTCCCATTGGGTGTGCCAAATGTGTACATGAATTAGTTAACAATGCAAAGGAAATCAAAGATAACACCTAATAGCTTCAATACAATGCTAACTAGATCAATATACCATCATGCTAAGAGCTAAACAAGTAATAAACATCAACACTATGCATTAAAACCTTGAAAATAAAACCTCAAGCTAACATGCTAACATTTATTGCTCTACTCTTTAGAAAGCTAAATCAATGAAATGGACCTAGGTAGATCCTTTAGCTATCAAAGGGTTGATAGTTGTTTCTTGATCTAAGAGGATTGAGGATGGAGGTTCATCAAGTCATGGCAACAAGGCCTTTCTTGATTAACTCCATTGATCTTCACAAAATAACTTGGATGATTGAATGCAAATAGATGATGCCTAGCTCCACTCTAAGGAAGAATGCCCTAGGATGATGAAATGGCTATAGTATAGGCTCTATGCTCATTTAGGTGTGTAAAGTTGTAAGTAGAAAGGTTGGAGGATGGTTCCTTTTATAACCCAATCGATAAAAGAAGCTTTGCATCCTATTGTATGTGGGATAATAGAAAATATAGGTTAGTTATGGATAAGCATGGTTTAAAGAGGGTTGATTCAACCTTAGGAGAGTTTAGTTTGTCCTTTAGTGACTCATGGGGTTTGAGGGGATTTATTAATTAACCAAAGTGATTAATTAATAGGTGAACAAGCTTATAGAAGCTTTTTAGAAGAATAATTAGTATGATTTAGGGGATAAGAAGGGTTTAATCAAATAAATGATGATTTATTGATCTAATAGAAGATGAAACTTAATTAATTAAGAATAATTAATTAATTCAGGTAGAAAGAGGTTTAATTAATGGAAGGTCATTAATTGTCATCTTTTCTGGATAGAAGGGCTAATTAACTAGCGTAATGTAGTTAATTAATGACAATAGAAGAGAAAATGTTCTATATTGACGATATGTCATCAATATTTGGGAAAGGAGATAATTAGCGCAATTCAAGTATTTAATTTTCCGGAGCTAAATTATAGGTGTCTACAACAAGTATGGTGATCAAGAAGGAACTTAGTGTCCTTTATAGATGAACCTAAAGAACTGTGTGTCTCTAGTTTTTTAGTCTCGCTAGATGATTCATTTTTTCTTTCCTCTAATTGAATGTTGAAGTACTTTAGTTATTGGGTGTGAACTCTATAATTTCCTACTCATAATAATAACCTTCCCTTTCCTAAATTATTTTGTTTATCCCTTATCGCTTCAATTTTCTCCTTGTACCCGTATAAGAACTTTTCCACAAGTTCCATGAAGTATGCTTGTGTGATCCCTAGCCTATTTTTCCACCCCACAACATCTAAATAGGATTAGGATATTTACATTCAATAATGGGAGCATCCTCCTACACAAAAATAAGGGGTGTAGCCCCATGAGCATTGGTGGAAACACATAATTTTCCATACGAAAAATTATTTCACTAACAATTTCTAGTAACTCTCTTGGGAGAGATTTGTCCATGTGCACCCATAAAAAAAACAAAAAAAGTATATATTCCAAAAAAAAAAAAATCAGGTTTCAAAGAAAAATCATTTTTTAAGGCAGCTCTCTGACAAGAACTAATATATGTCACATTCATCCTCCACAAAAAAATTTCAAAATTTCAAGATTGTAGTTCGAGAACAATGGTGTGGTGAAGAAGAAGAAGATTACCAAGAAATGCAAATCTTTGATTAGCCATCATTCGGAACATCTCTGAAAAGAAAATATTATGCTAAGGAAAGATTCGCTAAGAAAAGATTGCCATATTTGTAGTAGCCATGAAAATATTATTTAGAATGGAGAATATTGTTGTTTGTGAAGACCTCGTCATTAGGTCTTGATGGCTCCAATTCAAGTAGATTGTTACTAGAGGGATGAAAATGGTAATTTCCATTCTTTGATGATTAAGAATCTAAGAAATGGATGAAGATAATTCATAAGAGATATGAGATGTTGTATGAAGGGCATGATGGTGGAGAATCCACTGAAGGTAACATTTTCAACTTCATGTAGTTGACCAAGAAACTCATAACATTGTCTTTCATTTCCCTTCCTCTAGATGATTTTCTTGCATATGGAGATGAAGAAATGGATGTTTTAAGAAGAGAGTATGAACAAAGGATTCGAATGCGAAGAAGGAAATTATAGCCCGAAGCCTATCATAAAGTCTTGAATTATGCATTAGAATTGCAAAAATGGTATGAACATATTGAAGCACTTTGTAATGTTGAGGAAGAAGAAACTCAAGAAGATCTTGATGATTTTCCACACTATGAGGTGTTCATTCTGGAATATTCTTGTGCACTTTTGATGAATTCTCTATCCTTGAACCTTCTAATGAGAATCAAATCAGCACCTTGGAGGATGATGAAGAAGACACGATAGTTGAAAATCCATTCATCAACTTATTCGACTCGAGGCGTAACCCATTGGAGAAACAAGGGATTCAAGAGAGGAAGATTCTTGTTGTACAACAAATGACCTAGTGCTTTTCGAAGACTCCATCAACCATGAAGATGTATGAGAAATCAATCCTACATATCGGACTCAAGATGATGAATTCGAGGTAACTATAGATAAAACACTTTCTAATTTTGATTCTTCAATTAATGCACAAATTTTGAATGATGAAATGGAGATAATTGAAGAATCAAATTCCTTTCTCGATAAAATCATGTATGAGAAAATGGAAGATTCCAATTTATTTCTCGAAACCATATTTGATGAGAAAAATAAGCTGATTTATTTGAGAAGCTGATTTTCTTGAAGGATCACAATGATGATCATTATAAAAAGTATGGAATATTTCCTTTTCCATGTGAGCAAGAAGATTCTATAAGGAATGATCAAGATCAAGATGAAGATTCTTCCCATGTTGTTTTCCTAACATGTTTCTCTACTTCCCATAGCAAGGATGATTAAATGTATCTTGAGATCAAAGGTGTGCCCTTCCCATGTAGCATGGATCTCATTTCCTTATCAAAGAATGTTGGAAACCAAGTATGCTAGGTCTTGTAAAAGGTGAACCTTGGATGACAAGAAATGAAAAGTAGGAGAACAACGATGTTTCAAATGAATTTTGACCATGTGTGAATCATATTTTCAATCATATCCTTGAAGCCCAATGCAATGAATCTTCAAATGAAGGTGAAAACGAGTATAGGGAAGGTGCGGAAGAGTAATCCATGTAAGAAATATTAAGAACTATGGAAGAAAATGAATACCCTCAACTCATTCTTGAGATCCTAACCCACACTATGGAAATAAAATATAGGCATGAGGAAAGCTACGTTTTCCTTTCCTTGCACCAATGTTTGATTTTGATATGAAGTAAACAAATGAGCTTAATGTTCTCCTCAATTCTATGACATATGATCATAAAGGTGAAGGTAAGTCTTCCTCTCTGTTATTTTTGAAGAAGATCATGATTGCAAAGAAAAGGATATTCTTGAATCTTGTATGAATATTCTCTCTCATGAATATAACTCCTCCATCACGGAGAATGATAGTAAGGAAAATGTTGAGCTAATTTTTATCGAAGGTAATTGTTCAAAATAAAGTGAAAAGGTGCATGATTCTTGTGAGAGGGTTCAAAGCCAACGTGTTCTTACCACCTTAAGATACCCTACCATGTTTGAAAGAGAATCCATACTATAATATTCACTCAAGGGTGATGAATGCTTCCATGAAAAAATCAAGGATTATAGTTTTGAAAATGATGTCAAGGTAAATTTTGAGTAGATAGGTATTGACAACAATTGTTAGAACAACAAAGTGATAATGTGCAAGAATATTTTGAATGGTTTCAAAATCAGATTTCACTCACCATTTCCAATGCTATAACTTCTCTTGAACATGTTTCCATCTTTGTAACATTCACTTGAGGATGATTAAGACCTTCGTACCATTGGTGTGGCATCCATTCTTGAAAACAATTATCCTCAACAAAAAAGTGAAAGTTTCCAAAAAGATATCATATGGGAAGAGAATCAGTTTGTTTTCAATTCTTCCAAGTGCCTCACTTGATTCAAAGGATGATGAATGTTTCTAGGATAAATTCAATGTTTTCACTTTTGATAAAATGGAGAATTAGCTTCTCATATTCACAAAGCATCAAGCTTGGGCTACTGAAGCAAGGATTTTAGAAAAGAAATAAAGTGATCATTGAGTGCGGGAGTGTTTTCAATGCAATATAAGTACAAAGAGAGAATATTGGTCTCTCTCCTTCTTCTCAAGCCATGCAAATCCATCACAAGAGCATGTTATGATCATATAGTGATCTTGAGCTTTGGAGGTTATATTTCAGTCTGTTATTCCATGATGGAGTGTATTTCTACCAACCCTTGGTCGGGTATGTGTATATTATTTTCCCACCTCTGTAAATTTCCCTCCCCTATGATATATTTTCCCTTTCTGTTGTGTGTTGTTTCCCATTTTTAGTGTGTTTCCCTTTCGTTAGCGTGTTCGTTAGCATGTTTGTTTAGAAGAAATGACTCCACAAGCCCAATGGATAAGACTTTGGCCCATTTTGTGTCCGAGATTATGGGGTTCATGCTCATCCTATCCTCACTTTGTTCAATCTAGGAAAATTACCCAAGTGAGAGACAAATATTGTCATGTGTTTTTCTAATCGAAAAATTCAAACTTGAAACATGACAACTTAACCCTAATGTCAAAAAAAATCTTAAAACCTTCCTAAAGACCTCTCCGAGACAGTCTACCCTCTGTGTTATTCCTACCCTAATATTGCAGGTCCTCATATGTGTCATAAAAACCTTCCCTAAGTGTTTGAAACATTGTGATGAGGTCTCTCAGTTCTTTTAGTGGTGAAATCTATTATAAGCGAGAAAGGTTATTTTTAGCCTTATCTAGAAAAATGTTCACACTCTAGGATAAATTTAAAATACCTAAACCATACGGGAATTCTATTGAGGATTTTTGAGATTAATGTGATTTCTTTAGGAATATTTAGTAAAGTTTCAGAGGTTTAGGAACAAGTGTAGTGAAAGTGGGTTTTTCAGGGTTAAGGAGCTTGCATTTAAAATGGTACCTGAGCTTCATCAAATCATTTTGGGAGCTCTGTAAGAGTTAAGAGTTAAACAAGTAGTCATTGGAAATATTATTAAATACTATACATGATGTAACTTTCACATTTTTCACAAGACTCAAGTACTTCTTAGGGAAGTTCAGTTTCAATAGACACACCCGACTTTCCCCAAAAAAGGAGCTATTTGAGCGGGTTTTAGGAATAATTAGAACTTGATACCCATCCAATTACTGTTGGAATTATATTAGGATTCAAATCTATATATAGGTTCATTAAATATGGCCTCCTGGAGCTCTAGAAATTTTGTGTTCAAGGTCTCTCTCAAGGTAAGCGTTTGATACTTAGCCACTTTTGCAAGAGGACACTTATCACCTCCATGTTGAGGCAAATTGTAATGCCTCCTCTTATTATAAAAAAATAAATAAAAAATAAAATAAGTAAATAAATTAAAAGGAATTAAAAATAAATAAATGAAAAAAGCCCGTGATATCTATGGGGCGAGTTAGGGCATGGGGGCTCGAGCTCCATGTTTTTTATTGCCTTTTTTTTTTTTTTTGTTTGGTTTTTCTTTGGCTTTCTTTGTTGGAGGTGGCGCCACCGCCATTGGAGAGAGGGTTTTGACAGATGTTGTAGTTACTACTGCCCTGGTCGACATGTATGCACAAATGGATGTGTAGAAGAGGCTGTGAACTGTTTGATAGAATGCCTCAAATAGATGCGGGCTCATGGAATGCCACGATGGCAGGATATGCACAAATGAGTTTGTTGAAAAGGCCTTGGAAACTTCCAAGAAAATGCATTTGGTACGTGTAAAGCCAGACTCCACAGCCTTTTTCTAGCAACCTCCCAGCCACTGTCAAAATGGGAGCTTTAGAACAACACATGGACATCCATCAAAGCATCATGGAAAGATAATAGTTTTTTTTAAATGTCTTGTCAGGTGCCCAGTTTGGCATGTATGCAAAATGTGAAGGCATACACAATGCATGTGAACTATTCGACAAAATACCTGAAAGATATGTGGTCTCCTGGACTGCAATGATAGTAGGATATGCAAAAAAATGGGTTTGTTAAAAAGGCGTTTGAACTGTTTGACAGAATGCCTCAAAGAAATGTGGTCTCATGGAGTGCCATGATTTGTAGGATCTGCACAAAATGGGTATGTTAGATACGGATGCAAAATGTGAAAGCTTTGACAGAGCACATTAACTATTTGCAAAATACCCCAGAGAGATGTTTTATCATGGACAACATGATTTGCGAGTATGCACAACCATGGTTTGTTAGATCTGTATGCAAGTGTGGATTTACAAACAAGTTGGTGCTCATAAAGATCGGTTGAGCTTGGATTCATTCATGGAGATATGCGTGCTCATAACCTACTATGGTGGGTGAAAGCCAAATTTCATAACCTTTGCAAGCATCCTAACTCCTTGTGCCGAAATGTGAATCTTGGAGCAAGATTGTCGTGTGGTGGACTTGTTGCTTGTATGCATTCTAACTAGCTTGGGGCACCTCATACACTGCATCATCGATTAACAAGATTTGTATGAAGTGGGTATGTTAAAAAGCTCAGAAACTTTCAAGCAACTACTTATTCTGTTGGAAAAATTCAAGTGATTGGGAAGTTGGTGTGACGTGGTGGAGATTTGATCTAGGCTCATGAACTGGTTGACGAAGTGTCAGGCGAGATGCTAAACCGAAGCCTGCGGGTTTGACCGACTCCGTTCCTTCCAGGCATGGTTCTTCTTCCCTTACCTCTCATAATTCTCATGTTTTAGTTCTCTTTTGCAACTAAATAGAATTTTAAATTATTAGGATTTTTAATACAGTTAAATGTTCCTTGACTCGTTCTGAAAACAATAAATTTCCGTGTCGTAACTCACGAAGTCATTATAACTCATTTACTTTAAACCATGAACTATCACCCTCACTTCAAGATGATTTAGAAAACTCTTACCCATCTTGATCACTCCAATATTGTTTTATCGACCAGATGAATTTGACTCTCCATTGATAAAGTTGACCTTCTCCCTGTTTTAAATAGTTAAATTTTGCATTTTTGAAGACTCACTAAGTACCCTTCGTAACTCTAGAAACGAGATGTGAAGTTTCATTCGTGTACCTTGGTATACAAGGAGTCACCTTGACCTTTGGTTTGACCCGAAATGAACATATGACATCCTTTTGATGCTCTTATAGGAGCCCTGTTACACTTGTTTACAATAGTAGAAAGCTGTTAAATCTAGAAAGTTGGCTTTCGTTTTGTTCGCCATTGAAACCTAGATGGAGAAATTACTTCCCGTCTTCACAAACCTCTAGTGTTTATACTAGAAAATTACATGGAACATTCAGTATAGGAAAGATAACTTTTCAGGATAGTTTGGCGAAGCCATTTTGTAGGGCTCCGGTTGCAGTTTGACGAGGTCAAACTGGAACAATTTCGTCTTGTTGCTCCAGAAAACTTATCACCGTTTGAAAATTGTTTTCTAGTCTGCAGTCTCGTCGACTTTGATGAATTCTCCTTATATAGGGGAACTAGTAGGAGATGTCTCGTTGTGTGCTCCTCCATCAAACGTCAGTTATGGACACATTTTTCTAGGCCCTCGAGCTAACTTTTGTCATTTTGCAACTGGGTGAACTACGACCAGTGGCCCTAGAGAATTAGCCGCCAAACGCAAACCGTTCACTCTTTTTCAATTCCGTCAGTTGCTATGAACTCTTGGTATATCTGGGGACATGTATAAATTTGATCATGGTGTGCATTCTCATCGGAAGATAACTTTTGGAAGTGGTTTCTTAGCCTCCAAGACCGTTTTGTACGTTTTGGTGGCTAGTAAGAAAATGTAAAAATAGAAAGTTGCGGACCCTCGTAGGGTTGCCAAACCACCATGGAAACTCTTAACACATGCAAATAACTATTTAAAACCCTTTTGTGTATCTGTTGTGTAAAATAGAACTTTTGACAAAACAGTGTTTTCTCTCTCTACCCCTCTCTTTCTCTCTCCTAGGTTATAAAAAGATGCAAAATGAAATGTAATGAATACATGTCTCTAAACCTTTTTATTTTGATTGCAAATTGTAATTTTTATCTTATGTAAATGGGAAACTGAAAAATGATGATTATGATTGATTAGGGTGGATGCCATGCCGGTAATTATCGCTGATATCATGCTCACATGGTTTTTGCAGGATGAAAGAATGATGACGTAAAGGCGTTGAGTAATTCTTTGTTTATTTTTGGTAATATATTGAAAGAATTATTGTGGAAATTGGTAGTATGTAAGATTCATTAGATTATTAAGTGCTCGAGAAATTGGTATTTCTTTCATGGATGTTATTTTTGATCCCAAAATTTGTTATGGTAAAAGTGGAATACAAATGTCAAAAGGAATTGAAATTATTACCTTGTAGTGAAATTTCATTGTGCAATTATTGGTTTAATAATTGGTGTTGTGCTTCTTACCTTGAAAATGTAATAAAGGAACCTAACCACAACAGTCAACCCTAGTTCAAAATTTGTATATATAACTAACCTGCAGATGTTAATCCCTTAGCGTAGAAAACTATGACCTTCAAACAAACCTTTGTACTCGATGGAACATCCTAGTGTTAGGAAAATACGATCCCAAGAAAGGGGTTTATCATCCTAGTAGGTACGTTTAGGGACATTGACATAAACCAGACATATAGGAGCAACACAATCAAATAAATCTTCTGCATCGAATGAATTTCTTGTGGGATCTAGATGACATCATGGAGCTAGTGAAATAGTGGTTCTATCACTTAAAATTTTGTAAATGAATAGATCCTCTTAGCTATATGTACTATCTTTGGCTAGTGACATTATAGTGCTTTGATCTTTTACGGTGGGTTTATAGGGTAAATATGTTTTGAACCTTAGTCTAATCTATAATAGAGCGTAAAGCCCTAAGTGAAAATTGGAATTAAACGAAACCCTAGTTGACTAGGATGTTAACTTGTGGTTAGAAAACCATAATCTAACTCCTTGTATACAAAATTGTTTTGAAAGAGGTTGCTTTTAGAGAACCTTAGAAACTGAATTCTTGTCTCATAATCCCTTGTTATGTCATTCTATGGCATTAAGGAATAAAGAATATTTCTTATGTGGAATCGTGCAATGCAAAGATATGGGATCTTCGTGAACATAGATCACTTGTGTTCATGTGTAGTTTATAATGCTCCTAGCTATGTACTTCCTTAAGATGTCAGACAAGTGCTTTCGTAACTCTTTTGTTTTAAGATGATGCTAAGAACGAGACCATAGTGCGATGTAAGAGCATGTCATATAAGATGAAACAAGATTGGAGATTAGGATTAAGGTCACTCTTGGAGTCCTTATAACTTAATTAAACATTTTCATGCGTTGCAAAGAATATAAATTGCCTTGGTGTGACCAAACTTCGAGAAAACAAAAGATATATAAATATAAATGGAAGTCCATAAGTTATTGAACTTTAACAACTATGGTAGCGAAATAACTATTCCGTGATCGATGGATGTTCTTGGAAAAAAACTATTTCAAATCTATGTCTTCCTTAATCCCAAGATTTCATCTTGACATCACGTTAGATTCTCTTGTGTAGTAAGAGTAAATTTTAAACATTAAATAAATGTTTGAGAAGCATATTCTTAACATAAGAACAAGATAATTGAGTACTTTATATGTGATTTGAATTGTGCCAAATAAGCAAGTAAGTTATGGAAATTTCCGTGATGCATAAAGGAAGCCAACCTAAATTGGTGAACTGTAAATTAAACGTGGAATGAACTTAAGATTTTGCTAGATGGAAAAAGGAGAAAGATATCCTTGCACAATAATGTTCTTAGAATGTTAATCGTAACTAAGATGTAATTAAAGAAATGATGTGTTGTGGGATTCGCCATCCTTGAAGTCATGTTCTTGTGGTTGGGTCATTGCTAGTATTCGTTTGTTGGGAAAAGTGTGGCATCGACATGCCTATGTCATTTTCATGTGTCTATGTGAGTCGATGATTTATGTGATTGTCTTATGTGAGTCGAGTTTCTGTACTCGGAGCCCTTGTTGTGTTGTGTGTAGTGAGCAATGTAAGTAATATATATATATATATATATATATATATATATATATATATATCTGGTATTTTACTGTTGACAATGTGTGTAAAATGTGGGCACTACACAAATTTTTGTTTCCCTCTTGCCCCTATCCTATGGGGATAGAGGGAAAATGAAAATTTTCCAACCTGAGTTATTCCTCCTAGACCTTCACATGACCTTGATCAACACTTCACAAGCCCATTGACCTAGTTTCTATCCCTCCCATTGTGCAATGAATGTGTGACACTGTTAACCCAGGGTGAGGGAAATTTTTGTGTCCCTCTTGTCCCTATCCTATGGGAAAGAGGTAAAATAAAATTCACAACAATTTATCCCTAGATGTGGTTTCTTATGTGATCAAACTCGAAGCTATGTAGTGCTAAACAAGCCTTTCTAGCCCCTCAACATTGAATCAGACCTCACCACTTGTCATCACCACATGAGGGAACATTTTTCTTCCCCTCTTGTCCCTATCCCAAGGGAAATAGGGGATAAGAAAATTCACCCCTCTAGCCCCGGCGAGGTCTTCTATATGACCTAACTCAACCTCGGGTGCTAAATAACTTGTTTTACCTCATTACCTTCTTGTCTAACCATGTAGTGACAAGTGGCAAACCCAAAGTGAGGAAATTTTTCTTCCCCCTTTTCCCTATCCCAAGGGATGATAAAAGTTTCCCCATACCATGAATCTGAAAAAACTTAAAATTTCACTTACTATTGCTACTCCAAAAACATTATTGGGAAGCTAGAAAATGTAAAAAAACTTTTTCTCACCTCATTTATTCACATATTTTGAGATGGAAGCCATGGTTTATGATTTAAGACCTCAAAATACCTACAAAACAGCCACCATGTTGTTAAAATTCTTCCAAATCATCCTTTATTGCAAGAATGAAGTTTTCTCATTGCCTTTGAAAAGGAAAATGCTCATACCAATAGTTTGAGTTGAATTTTATTCTCCATAGAATATATATGATAAATTAAGATCAATGAATCCATTAATGGCTTACATGATAGCTTCAAGATTTCAAACCCTACCTCAGAAAATTGCTTTTTCAATTCTAATAATTTGAGTGGATGAAACATAATGAAATTTGGAGCACGATATCATAATGAGGAGTGGAATCTAACAATGATGTTTATGATGCCCCTTCACAATGCTAAAAATAGTAAGAACCTCAAATACTAAGTTTTGATCACTCATGACAGTAAAAAATGGTGCAAAATGGAAGGAAGGGCAAAATTGGCAATTTTTCCAAAAAAGTAAAAAAGTAAAAACACTTTCTAAGAATATAAACTTGCTAAAAATAGTAGGAAATCATAAAAAAACGAGGATTAAATGTGAAATAAGTTTTAAATGGTCATATTTGAGAAAAATAGGTGATATGTCCCAAAAATAGCGGGTCTGGTCACACTTACTTTAAAAATATAAAGTCTCCATTTTGGGTGCAAAAAGTTATAGTTGTCTACGATTTCAAACATGTCACTTCTTTTGACATATTCATAGGGTTTCTAGGTGGTGGAATAACTCAATAAAGGTAATTAAATCTTCACATGGACATAAAACTTGTGTCCGGGAGAAAGGAAGAGCATCATAGGGCAACGAGTAAAACCTAAGGGCATTTTGTAGAAAAATAAATTTAAAAAGAGTCAAAGATTCATTTCAAAATTTAAGCCAAATGGATCATCATAAGTCATCAACTAGGTTAGATCCATCCACATCTCTTTGATGATTTGATTTGAGCTCAATGAGTTGAGTTAAGCTAGGTGAGTTGAGTGAGTTAATCTTGGCAAGCTAGTTGGGTGAGTAAAGGGGAGTTGGTTGAGCTGAGATCTACGAGCCAAGGTGAGATCATTAAGGTAAAGCATTAAAATAAGGATCTAACAATCATGAAGTGAATGTAATGAAAAAAGAGCACAAAGTGACCTCATATTCTATGAGATATTATAAGTAGGCATAGTCTATTGAAGATCTCATAGAACTTCACAAGGCAAGAAAATACAATTTTATAGCAGCATATTTTTGTAGAAGCATCCAGGTATGTCTTATCGATGACAAAACTTCCTCAAAATGATCAAGATTTGATTCCATAAGAAGTTCCTAAAATTACTCCGGTGACAAGAATTATATCAATTCTTGAAGAGCCATTCCCATTGATTCAATAAATGATCAAAATTGAGCCAAGAAAAATGCAACAAGCTATCATGCCTAACCTCGGAGAAATCTCAAGAACTTTGAAATCCAAGTGAAGGAAGAATGCCTAGACAACTTCCCACTTCTTCAGTGGCACCTCAAGTATCAATATGTTGAAGTTGTTAGGCCTAGGAATGAAAATCCTATTGAGGAGATGACTCTATCATATTATGAGTTGATCCACATCTCATTGGAACAAGATTCACACAAGGATGATTCTCATTTGTTCAAGGAATCCTCTTCTTGCCTCTTCAATCGAAATGAAGAATACAAGAAAAAAATTATACCAGTTGGAAGAATAGGTAAAAGCTCTCAGTTCTTATATTCAACCCTTCTTGGAGCCTGATTCAACATCTTCTCTCCTTATAGAAGACATTCCTCCAATCATGATTTTGATCCTAAGATGATCAAGAAAGCATAAGGTTACATGATACAGGGGAAGGATAATGAGAATTGGATTGAGAAAATCATCGAGAAAGGAAAGACATTATTTCAGAGGTCATTTCTCTCATCAATTACATTATTACAACTCTTTCAAAAGTAAAGAAAGAAAAAGAGGATATTATAAAAGAGGTAATCCACTTAGATGAGGTGTTACCACTGGTGTCTAAGATGAGCTCCTTTGACTCTCACACTCTCATGAGAAAGAATGTGTTTGCATCAACTACTGAGAATTTGTCTCAAGTTTGGATCTACATCATGGATGTGACATATGGAATGCTCAAAGACACCATCTATGAATTGGAATCTTACGGGAAAAATGATTTTGATATCTTGAATGAGGTCTAAAACTATGTTCATAAATTTGAGTTCCCTCTTCTCACCAAGAATTTGTCATTGGAAGAACTCATTGTTTTCATTCATTATTTGTTCAAGAAAGTGGTAGGTGATTCTCTCTCCTTAAACAAAGATGTCTTAGAGTCTGTTTCCAACATTAGAAACTCCATTTTGAAAATTACAAAGGATCATGAAATTTGGTTTAGTAAATTTAGGAAGATCAATGAGGTTCTTGGTGCATGGATCAAGGTTTTCGACTCCATTTGCATTCTAGAGGCGGATAATTTGATAACTCTAATACCTTAGTTCAACAAAGAATTCAAGGAAGAAGAACCCATTTTAGAGACTCCTCACCAAGGATCATGAATCAACAAGTTTATCGTCATAAGGAGATTCTTCTCAGATATGTAAACTCCTCTCTTTCTCCCTCTTTCTTCTCTCCCCCTTTCTAATTCTTCATTGTACATAATCATGATATTTTTCTCATTCACTTAAGTGACTTTCTAAAGTTGAATTGTAAAATTCCCTTTGATTTATAAAAAGGGAACTTATTTCTCATTTCCTAGGAAGATGTAAAGTCACAAGTTAAATGAGATCATGAAGAGTCATGTGGGGGTAGATGAAAGGTCAATTCATAATTCTATAAATTGGGATGGCTTCTCCATTCCAAAGGATCCTAGATTTTTAAGAATTTCTACTTTGTAGCAATTGTGAATTGTGGTTTGGATGTTGAAATTTGTATCACCAACACAAGGAATAAAAGCTACATTCTTCCATTTCCTTTCTCATTTTTTCATCTACTCTCTCTTTTCTGTAACTTTGCAAGTATGGTGATAAAAATACACTTGGTGTCCTTAATAGATGAACCTAAAGAGTTGTGTGTCTCTGGTTTTTAGTCTTTTTAGATTCTTCATTGTTTCTTTCCTTTAATTGAATGTTAAACTACTCTGGTTATTGGGTGTGAACTCTACAATTTCCTACTCACAACAATAACTTTCCCTTTCCTAAATTATCTCATATATCCCTCATAGTTGTAATTTCCTCCCTGCCTTACCCCATAAAATCACTCTATCATAGGTTCGGTGAAGTGTTCATGTGTGATTCTTGGCCTATTCGGCCACCCTAAAACATCTCAAAAGGATTAGGATAGTTACATCCAATAATGAGAGCCTCCCCATACACAAGAAGGAGGGTGTAACCCCGTGAGCATTAATGGAAACACATAATTTTTCATATGACAAATTATTTCACCAACATCATTATAATGGTAGTCCTCTTGAAAATTATTAACTTGATATTGTGCATCTAGTCACGGGAATGTCATCCCCACACTCTTTTAGAAAAATGGGGATCATGGGCCAAGATAACACCTTTTACTATGACATGTATGATTGTGATGATATTGTGACTCATTCTACTTCCCCATCATCAATAAGTAATACATCTGATCTCATGTTGAATTGTGTCATTTAGATGTTTTTCATTACCAACACATCTTGGTAATAATTCATGGATTTAATCATGACACTCACATGATTTCCACATCATACAATTTTGATCTCCTTATGATAGTAGCGATAGTGAGGATGAGAAAACTATACCTTACACCCCACCAACTAGTTTCTAAATTACTTGATACCCTCTAGATCATGTAATAAATCTCTAATTATGTACCAAAAATGCACCTCTAATGATTCCTTATCACAACATGATCATATATGTGACCCCCAAGTCTAATCTGGTTCAACATAGTACACATGTACCTAACACAATTATCACATTTGTTTGTTTCAAAACTAATCACGTCTGCATTTTTGCACACCATCAGCCCCTACTCCAATAGCATGTCTGATCTTTCCAAGTAAAATATCTTATCCATCTCCTCATTAGGATGTTACTCCAGATGCTAAGGTTCTCTATGTAATTTAAATCATCAACATTGTGATGGTAAGTAGTATGTGGCCCTCAAAATTGATGTCGAATATAATGAAAAACTACCTAGCTTTGATAATGATGATTCCATCCTTGAGTTACTCTCTGCACATGATGATAACCTTCCTACTCAACATCACAAACTTGCTCATCTCTAAATCCCATTTCTTTGATAACTTTATCGTCATTGTTGATCTTGTTAATGATTAGGTTGCTTTAAGCTTCCTAAATATCCCTACCATTTTGGGATGGAAACACCATGCTCACCAAAAGCACCATTAATGATCAAATTGACAATGATTTCTCACATGTAGTCATGTTGGGTGAATTATTCCCTCATATAAATGATAAACATCATGAATTTCTTCATGAAAACAAGGAGGTTTTTACTTGGGGATACTTTGATATGCCCAATATTGATCTGATATTGTATTACAAAACATTATTACTTATCATGATGTTGCACTTGTCAGTAAAAATATTTGCAAGATTCCCCTTGAAATAAATAATATGTGTCATAAAGAACTCATAAAGCTTCTTGATGCTACACCTTTAACCACTGATTCATATATCGAGATATAGATAGGTGAGTTGTGGCTAACACAATCTCTTATCATGTCATATCATAATTATTTATTCTTTCATATGCTTAGAGAGTTTTCCTTAGGGATTTTGATAGTATAATAGGGCACACATAAGAGTTAGAGACTAGGATATTATCATCATATTGAGAACTCGAGTCTTATTGTATCGTTTGGAAGTTTCCCCTCAAAGTGTATAAATTATTCTACTTGTATATCATGATCATTTCTCTATATGTTGGTATTCTTTAGTGTTTTATTGTTGCTGATATTCAGATATATCTAAGTAATTTCATTACAAGTGGTATTAGAGATTGATTTCTACAAGAATTGTGTCAAAAACCTAATTGTGGAGGTTTGTTTATATCTCAAACATAGTAGAAAAATTTTCTGCAATTTTTTCTTCATGTTGGGAAATTAGTCGAGTAAGATCGTATCCAAATTTAAAGATTTTTGACTTATTTTACAAAATTTATATTAGTTTTATGTTTTTTCATAAATTCACTACCTAGGCTGTAATTTTGGGAAATTTTCTAAGTTTCTTATATTTTCAAAAATCTTGCCAAAATTATATAGGGTTTGTTCTCTATTTTTCTCTCTATTCATCTAATAACCTTAGAAAACCCCAAGCCCTAAATTTCTACCCTAACCTTGGTATCCCAAGACACAAACCCTACATCATGACAAGGAGATCAACTAGAGGCCAAGGGAAGGGTCAAACTCCTAGTAAGGAAGATGTGGATTTTGAATCTTTAGCTTCGGGGCATCAAAGATAGTCTCCCAACTTAAGGACATGGTAAAAAACTAGATGAACAATGTGCAGGTAGATTTTGGTCATAACTTGATCGCAATGAAGGGTGAAGTGATGTCAAAATTGGAAAATGGATTGAAAATAGTGAAGGGTGACATGAAAATGGAATTTGAGTCATTAAAGAAGGAATTTATACAACTGAGCTCATACTTGAAGTCTAACAATAATTTCCATTCAAGTTACATGGGTTCCTCAAGCAATGCACACTTCGATTCAAACCACACCAACCAAGGTGGATCCTCTACACACACCACTAGATCTTCTAACCAATGGCGTAGAATTATTCCTAAAGTGGAGATGTGTAAGTTCAATGGGAATGATCCAATCACTTGGATAAACCAAATGGAAAATTTCTTTGATCTGCATCAAGTACCAAATGGACATAAGGTATTAATGGAATCCTTGTACTTGGATCTAGAAAAATTCATTTGGTATAGATGGATGTGTGAGCAAAACAAAAATAAGGGTCTCTCTATTACATGGCCTATGTTAACGATGAGATCTAAACATACTATAGTAATAGTGTTACCAAGAACTATTTTAGCCAGATCACCACGCTAAAACAAACAAGTTTAGTCAAGGATTATATCCAATATTTCCAAAATCTAACCTTATGAGTGAGTGACATCTTAGAGGATCATTTCAATGATTTCTTCTTGGGTGGAATCAAGTATAACATCTAACATGATGTTCACCTTCTCAATACAGGTTTGATATTATAATCCATGATCATTACTCGACATGTGGAGGAAACAAATATGGAAAAGTGAAGGAACTTCACTAATCACAAGGAATGCACGAATCTATCTTTTCCTCAATCAACATGTAGAGAAACAAGTAAAAGGCCTATATTACAATTTGTATAGTAAGTGGAGAAAAGGACATAAATGTCTTGAGAAGAATTTATTCTACATTGAGGGTCATAATGAGGAACAAGATGAGGAGGAAGCAATCGATGCATATGAAGAGGCCCCGAGATTGAATCTTAAGAATATAAACCAACTACTTCTTGCTATGTCATTTTAGGAATCAGTGCCCCACAAACACTCAAGGTTGTTGGGTTTATGAATAAAAATGGTGACAATAGTAATTGACTCAGAAGTACTTTTTTCCAAAATAGCAACCCATGCTATTTTGAATAATTCATCCAAGTTTTAGAATTAGGTGGCTTGGATTGAAGACCCATGGAGTAAATAATTCAAAGGTTTAATCTTATGTGGCATGTGTGAAAGGCTTAGTTCTTTGTGGCATAGAAAATATAGTGTTACATGGACTTGGAAAATATAGAATTCTGCAGAGTTGGTTAATTTTGTACAATAATCATAAAGTCCACTCAGGAGAAGTCGTAATGCAAGGAAAAATTCCACAAGACAACTTTGCGTGAAAAAAACAAGAAAGTTGGAATATGATTTAAGGTTAGCATCATTGGAACAAGAATTGTGTGTTCTAGGGGTTCTCAAAGAACAAGGGGCATTATTTTAGGTCTAAAAGCATTGAGGCAAAGAATTAGAACACCACGACATATGGAGAAGGAAGGTCAAATGAGGAGTAAAGACCATGCAAGTTAAAAGGTTGTGGATCATGAAAAACTACTAAATGAAGGATAAATCCATAGGTCAAATAAGAAACATATAAAGTCCACAAGCTATGAAAATGTCACACCTAACTTGAACCAAACACTCAAATACTTCACCAAACTAAATTTAATTTTGAGCGCCACCATTCCCCTACACCGACAATCGATGGTGTACGATTGGAGAAATGTTAGGCCCCCATACTTGAGTTGTGAAATATATCATGATTTATCATTTGTGTTGGCAGGTGGTTGATTTCGTTAATCAATAGATGCGATCATTTTATTCTCCCCTCTATCTTAAATTATATAAATGTAAGTTCTTTGGGACATAATACATGTTCTATTTCTGCAAGTCTTTTCGTTTGATCTGGACATCTCTATCCTCTTGCATGCCTTCATTATTTTATATTTATTCTCCTTTAAAGCTATGCACATATTTTAAATATTCACTTGTGTGTTCACATCTGTGTCTTTTAGATCCATAATTGATCCATTTTCTAGTTTGGTGCATCACCTCGACTTTTAATTTCAGTTTTTGTTTCTCTCAACCATGTCTCCTTGGATTCTTATTTTATGAATTAGATATTGTTAGAGTATAAGCTTGTTAGTGTAGTTGTTGTTAACCATTAAAACTACCTTGAAGAAGGCTATATGTTAGATCAATGCTTACTGAAATTCTCCCACAAAGAATTTTTAAGGCCGAGACTCCAATTTTTTCAATTTTCAGACTTTGGGTTTTTTCCCTTTCGAGTTTTTAAAAGCTCGGTTTTGGAATTACATTTCAAAATTCCGAAGTCCAAAACTCCAAATTTTTGAATTTTTAGACTTTCGGGTTCTTGAAAGTTCGGAAATTTTGGCTCATTTTGTTTAAATCCCTCTCGGACTTTCGAAGTCTGAAATTCCAAAATTCCAAAAATTCCCAAGCTTTGAGGCTATCAAAACTACTATTTCCCAAGCTTCTACACTGGTGAACCCTTGGTTTGACAAAGATTTCATTCTCTATGCTTTCGTAGGTCATGAGAGTATTTCAGGTATCCTCACTCAGCAGAATGATGATCTGATGGAGCAACCGATTGCCTTCTTTAGTTAGTCTCTCAAGGAATATGAACTCAAGTATTCTTTCATTGAAAAATAGGTCTTTGCGGTCATTTGAGCTTTGAAGAAGTTCAGGCACATGTTGTCTAACAACAAGATACACTTGATGGTTTCTCATCCTAGCATTAAAGAATTTTTATTGAATAAGGAGATGAATGAGAAACATGCTGGGTGGATTACAAAAGTAATGGAGTATGATGTGCACATTAAAGTTACTAAACTTGTCAGAGGCAAGGGATTATGCCAGCAGTTGGCTACAGACATGGAAATTAAGGATGATAAGGATGTTGCACTCTTTAATATTGATGAGGGAAGTGGTCAGGTTGATTGGTTAACCAAGATGGAAAATTTCCTTCTCTCAGGAGTATATCCCCCAAATATGGATAAGATGCAATGACGTACCTTCCATTTATGATCTATTCCATATGTTGTGGTAGATAGCGTTCTTTTCCAAAAAGATTTGAATGACATTCTTTTACGCTGCATCAAACCAGAGCAAGTGAACAATATATTGGAGGAGTTCCACAATGGGCTATCAGGAGGACATTACTCGGCACGACGAATACTATTAAGATCATACGGGCGGTTACTTACTCATGAGACTTGTTCAAAGATGCCCATTTTTGGGTAAGGAAATGTAAGGAGTGTGCTCTTTTTACTTGGAAAATAGAACTGTGACTCTCCCATTGCATCTGTCAGGTGGATCAAACTTTTGTTCAATGGGGTTTGGATTTTATTGGTATGATCAACCCTCCATCCAGTAAAGGACATAAATGGGTCCTTACTGCGAAAAATTATTTCACGTGATGGACAAAAGCGATGGCCTTGAAGGAAAGCAATGAAAAAGTTGTCCTTGAATTCTTGGAGAGTATCATGACAAGGTTCGGAGTTCCATTTACTGTTATCTCTGACAACGCAATGGTGTTCCTCGGGATGAAAATAAGTGAATGGGCCATCAAGAATGGGGTCTATCTCAAGAATTCATCTAACTACTACCCACGGGAAATGGATTGGCTGAATCGAGTAATAAGAACCTGATAAGGATCATTAAGTGCACAATGGAGGCTAACAAAAGAACTGGCATACACAAGCTTAAAGTTTCTCTATGGGTAGATTGAATAACACCTAAAAAGGCCATTGGGGTTTCACCTTTCATGCTCGTGTATGGAAGAGAAGCAAAGCTGCCACTTTCCTTGGAAATGCCTTCCTTGGATTTGGCTTATCGGCTTGAAGTCATGGAGGATGAGGCTTTAACAGTGAGGTTTTCAGAACTCATGGAACTAGAGGAGGTTCGAAACACTACCATGGATACATTGATAGAACATCAGGCTCGAGTTAAGAAATCCTTTGACAAGAAAGCCTCTGATAGGTCGTTCAAGGAAGGGGATTTGGTACTTAAATGGGACGAAGACCGGGCTAAACCAGGAAGGCATGCTAAGTTTGATGCCCTCTGGAGTGGGCCCTATATTATTACAAGTTGCAAAGAGGTGAATTCTTTTTGCCTATCCAGACTCAATGGAGAATAATTTCCCATTCATGTGAATGGGATACACCTCAAAGCTTGCTTTTGAGGAGGTTCCACCCTGTACAGTTTTCCTTTTTTCCTCCAAGTGCTTTGCACATTGTTTTTTTTGTCTTTTCTTTTGCTTTTGTTTTTCTGTTTTGGTTTTGGTTTTGGTTTTTTAGACTCCTTTGCCCAATGTTTTGCTTTAAGGCCACTAGTCTAAAAGCTTAGCATGCAAGATTTCCCTAGAGATTGCCAAAAATATTAACCATTTAACCTACCTTGAAGAAGGCTATATGTTAGACCAATGTTTTAAAGAAATTCTCCCATAATGAATTTTGCTAAGGCCAAGAATCTGAATTTTTTTCAATTTTCAGACTTTGGGTTTTTCCCTTTTGGATTTTTAAAATCTCGGTTTAATTTCATTTGAAAACTTCCGAAGTCCGAAACTCTGAAAGTCTGAATTTTCAGACTTTCGGGTTCTCGAAGTTCAGAAATTTTTGGCTCATTTTGTTTAAATCCCTTTCGGACTTCCAAAGTCTGAAATTCTGAAAGTCTGAAAATTTGGATTTTTAGGTTTTGAAGTTCTCGAGTCTTTTTAGGATTTTCAATTGATTTTTTCCAAAGTCGAATTTTTAGACTTTCGGGTTTTGGATTTCAGACTTTTAGTTGCCAATTCATCTTTTGCTTCCCATTTTTCTCGAAGTCCGAAATCCTGAATTTTTAGAATTTCAGACTTTCGGGTTTCAGAGCTTTGGATTTTCGAGTGCAATTAATTTCCACCTACCTCCGTATGGATCGGAAATTAACCATTAATGTCGGGATTTCTATATAAACTCATATTTTTACTTTTATTTTTTACCTGACACTGTCACACTTTCGCTCTGACATTCACTTTCATACTTTGTGGCATCTTTTTCAAGGTATGTTGTTTTTGGTTTTATTTTCTTTTGGTTTAGGTATTTTTCCTCCTCCTCCTCTCTAGTTTGTTTTCTTTTTGTTTTCCCTCTATTTTTGCTTGTGGTGTCTTTCTTTTTCACCATGTTTCGTTGTGAGAGTTGTATCCAGGTTTTCAGGCATGTCCAGGGGATTTTTTCAGGCCCCTCATACTTCCTCCTATTTCTCAAAATCTAACTTGGCTTTTTGACATTTTTGTTTGCAATTCCTCCAGAGACCATTCGAGATTTATTTTCGGAAAATTCATTTCGGGGAATTCCTTCAAAAGATCACAAGGCGGTTTTTCAGAGAATCGGGTTTTTTAGGTTTTTCAGAGATTTCACATTTAATTTGAGAGAAGCGCTTGCTTGAGAAAATTGTTGCTTTCAATTTTAGAACCATTGAATTCAGATATTTCTTTCAGATTTTTTCACATCCGATATTTCTTTCAGACTTTTGATTTCGGGAAACTATTTGAGAATTCAAGATTCGGGTTTTATAGAATTAGAATTTGAGAGAATTCAAGTTTTGGGTTTTGGAGAATCAAAATTTCAGAGAATTCAAGTTTTGGGTTTTTAGAGAATCAAAATTTTAGAGAATTCAAGTTTCAGGTTTTTGGAGAATCAGAATTTTGGAGAATTCAAGTTTCGGGTTTTCGAAGAATCATAATTTAGAGATTTCATTTTCGGGTTTCGAGAGATTCGAGTTTTAGAATTTCTGCAACATTCACAGGTTTTGATGTCTACCTCCACCTCGAAGGGAAAAGAGAAGATGAAGTATACATTTCTTGGGGTCGCTCCCCAATCCTTCCTGACCTCGACTTAGGAAATATCAGAGACACTGATCTAGGACAGATTGATCTTCCTGAGTTCTGGGAAAGATTAAAAGCCCCAAACAAAAAGCCATGGATGTAAGCCATCTACTGATAGTGGTCTCACCCTTGCCACTAGTTTTCCTGCATCCGTGCATTTCCTAGAGTTTTTCCTAGCTACAGTAGCCCACTACGATGAGGAATCCATGTCGATAAGAGATAGCGATGACAAGGTGGTAATCCATCTGGACCCATATTTCTTTGAAGACTTGTTCAAAATTCCAGACATTCAAGACTACGCCACAATCACACCTGAAATAGCAGTTGAGCACTGGGATAAAAAGAAGAAGTATGCTCAAAGGTTGTGATGAAATCCTATCTGACCAAGAATTTCAACAAGTTGCCTAAAACTATACATCGGTCAGATTTCATTCAGGAAGTCAACGATCTTATTGTGCTCTTGAGTAGAGTTTCAGGTCTTCCTTCTGCAAAGGAATTCCAAGAATGGATGTTCTTATACATAGAAACTATCAAGAAGAATACCAAGTTTATCCGATGGGGTGAACATATTAGTAGCAACATTCACTATCAGTTGGGCAAGGTGTCAGAAACCAAGACTTTCTATATGACATATTTTCTAGTATATGCAGTTGCTACTATGGGGGATTTTGCAGGGTTGAATACCAAGGGGGTTCGCAGTACATCCCAAATATATGATTTTTATCCCCAACTTACTCTGGACGAGGGGAGCAAGCACTTCCAAAGAATCAACGATGCTTTCTTCGTTGTTATCCTCTATCATTTTGACAAAGAGCTATACAATCGAAGGGTTTCCGATGAGGCTTTCCAAGAAGTGCAAGAATGGGGAGAAGTCTATCTTCAGTTTCCCACATTCACCTACCTTCGGATTTCGGGTTTCATATGTGCCCCTTGACAAATGGGTTCTTTTGGAGTTGGTTCGACAGTTGTTGGATTACCATAAAATCCAAAATAAGCATCACAAGGTGGGAATGCATTTCCCTGTTACAATTGGTAGGTATTCTTTCCCAACTATCCACAAGGCAAAGAATGTAGATGCAGAAATGGCTGAAGTAACCTGCGGACTTTCCATCGTGAACTAATTTTGACTATTGGGGTAAGTTCGGGAGACAGGTAAGTTCAGTGCTCATGTGTCCCAATTAGAAGACATATGGATTCATTGTCAGGATGAGTACATTGTACGACAAAGGGATTATGAGAGGCTAACTCTTGATGAAGTGTGACAGTATGGATTGGCTGATGTGCCAAAGGACTTACAGGACAATGATGAGGTCCTAGATGCATCATATAGGGATGATGATGTTTCCAATCAACCACTGTCATGGGTTGATTGGTATGTATAAGAATGTAATAATACCAAGGAAAGGGCAAGCCCCATTCTAAAAGAACTTTCAGTTGGTTGGCCACTTTGGGAATCTCACCCAAAGGGGAAAATCAACCTAAAAATATAAGGTCTACATCATCAGTAAACCAACCCACACCCACAAAAGGAAAGAGGTCAACTCAAAGGGTTCCTACCATTCCAAAGAATATCTCATTTGTGGTTGGTGGCTCATCTCTTTATAGGTCTACTATTCCCAGGGTTGCAACATCTACAGTACTAGTCACTAAGGTGGTTGAAGTAAGTGATTCCCCTAGTGTCATTCAAGATCCATCCCATCTTCCCCTTCCTCCATTATCACTCCCAATATCAGTTCCCTCCACTTCTACCACCATTTCTTCCTTCCCATCTCCTTCTATGGCCCAGGTATTTTCGTCACTTCCATTTTTATCAGCTGGGGAAAATATTGGGTCACCCATTTCCTCCTCACTTCCTTTGACACTCCCATTTTCTTTGATCTCAACCCCCAGTGTTGCTTTGTCAATTCCTATGGCTGTCCTCACACCCACACCTTCCATCATTTCCACCTCTACTCAGATATCAGTTGGCATTTCTAGTGATCTTGCTCTAACCGGTACTTCAGGTATCGGATTTGCTACTCTGTCTTCCTCAGCTCTAGCCATACTAGAGTGGCTGTTTAGACAGAATCCTAAACAAAAGAAAAAGGTTCCTCTAGGAGATTTTATAGATCTCAGGATATTGGATTCCATGCCTAAAATATAGGCCAAGAGACCAAGATAAGATAATATAATGTTATTAATGTCCAACACATGACTACAAAAGTAGGGCAATGGGTGAAGAGTACAAAGCAAAACAAACCAGGAAGAGGACCCAAACGGGTCACCCAAAATACAATGAGAGAAGGAGAGGAGGAGAAGGAAACAACAGAGGCCAAGAGGCCATAAATGAAGAGAGAGAGATGATAGTGTGGGGAGGGAGCAAAAGAAGGAGCAACATCACCTACCACTTGAGGCCGGATGGGAGTAACTCACAATGCACCGACGATAAGAAGCAAAGATTGTGGAATTCCTAGGAGATGATGACCGGGAGGAAGGCGGTGCCTCAAAGTAGGCTCGGTGGAATGCTATCCATGTGGAGGTGCCATGGGACATGCCTAAGACAAGGAGCCATGGGTGGAAGAAACGGAATCACGGGACCAGATGGACCTAGGTTGAGGGTCCAAACATGTGACCAAATGCCGCTTGGCACCCCTCACTGGAGAGAGCAATGGGAAGAAGTGATCAGCCTAGTAGCCATCCACCAGGGGGGAGGATGGAGGAGCCTGTCCCAGAGCCTGATGGCCTCCTAAATGTAGAGGGCAAGACATCTCTAATCATGAGTATCTGAAGAAATTTATGAAGGAAGAAAGCTCATGGAATAGGCAATGGAATCGCCCACAAATCTCATAGTAAACAGGACATCTGAAAATGAAGTGTTCTTCGGTTTTAACCTCCTGGAGAGAGAAAATAGGTAAGTCTGCTCCAAGTAGTCTAAATAGTGGTCGGTCTCAATAGGAATTCGATGTGATCCCACTCGAAACTAACCAAGAGAGATACGAAGGACCTGCAACCAATGCCGGGAAACATACATGGGTCTGAAGATGACCCCATCATGAATCTTGAGAAAGTGTGTCACATAGAATGACATCTTTGGATGCAACCCCCAGGGGGTTGTTCCATGAGTGCTGGATGAACTGTCTATAGATATCATCTCTGATTATCCTATGAAGATCATGTTGGTTGGGTAGCAGGTGGGTGGGAGCATCTAGAGAATAGTTGAAGGGTGGGAGACGGTCCATCTGGATGCCAATGGACTCAAAGAGGTGTGAAATGTAAGCATACTAGTAGTGAGAACGTCTACTTTGATCTGAGGCAGCAATAGCCTCAAAGGAGCAGTAGGCAAGATAAGTGTACCTTTCCTTATCAGCAGAAGAACTAGAATACCCATGAATTTGGTGTAACAACAACACAAGGCTGAAGATGGTCTCCAACTGAAAAGGGCGAGCCCCAAACTCGGTGAGGATAATGTCATGAAGAACAAATTCTTTGCATCGATAATGCGTCTAAGCATGAGGATCCGGGCGCGCACTCGATAGTGGCCCAATCAGAGTCCAAAAGAGAGGGATCCCAAACTTCCGAACCATACATAACCATGGGCCTAACCAGGGAATCAGAGAGGGACATCTTGGAAGGAATGTCTTGAAATTGGTGGTAGAAACACTGTCTCTCAAGAATCACCAAAGAACAATATCCCTTATTAACTTGGTGTCAGAGAGCAAGACGAAGGCTAAAATGAGGTCTAAAGAAGAGAATCCCCAGGTAGGTATAGGAGCAAGTGATCTCAATCTCCACACCCTTAAAGAATAAGTGGAGGTCGGAAGTCTTCAAATAATTAAAAACCATAAATTTGGTTTTCCCAAGATTCATAGTCAGTTGCCGATGATCACAGAAAAAGGCTAAGGCATCTAGCTACCTCTAGAGGCCCTCAGCAGAAGAAGCAAGGAGAACTACGTCATCTACAAAGACAAGGATGTAAATCAGAACCTGGTGCAGAAGGCACCCATCACCTTCTTGTATGTGATCCCTGAGAAACTCCTCAAGCTCATCAATATAGATCCCAAATATGGTAGGAGAAAGGGGGCGACCTTGTTTTACACCAATGGTACTCGATGAAGTTGGAAATGCCAAAGATAAGTATGAAGGCTACCAAGGACCTCCTCATAAAGGCGCATGATGACCATAAGAAGAGTCTCGAGAAATTCCTATATCTTTGATCCTATGGAAAAGGGATTTATGTAAAAAAAGCAGAGTCAAAGGCTTTCCAAAAATCCAAGAAACAACGAAAAACTCGGAAGAGTAGTGGCGGGCCTCTTTGATGATAGCCCGAAGAGCGAGGATGTGGTTGGTAGTCTGGTAAGTCGATCGAAGCCCACATGTCCCTTAGCTCTACAATGATACCTATCGAGGAACTCAGAAAGCTACAAGTGAAGAACAGTAGCATAAAGCTTGGAGAATGTGTGACCCACCATGATAGTCCTGTAATTGTTGGGGTCGGAAGTGGGCCCCAACTTGTGAATGGGGTGGATGATGTGGTGGGACCAAGAGACTGGAAAACCTGTACAAACCACCTAATTGAAGAGGTCCACAAGATAACTGAGGAGCGTTTGCCGACCATACTTGAAGAATTCTGCATGGAACCCTTCCTCATCCCCTACTTTACTGCAACTCATAGCAAGAATGCCATTCCTCACATTGGTGTGGGTGAAAATATGGCAAAGGGAGGGAGGGGAATGAACCTGGATGTGGGGCTGTCCTAGGAAGTCATAAAGAGTGGAGGTGTGGGTGAACATGGAATTGGGATCAAGGTCCAGGGGTAAAGGTGAATGACGGGGAAGAATGGTGCGCCAAAAATGTTTAGGAGAGTGGATAAGTGATATAAAAAGCTCATGACACCTATGAGAGATAAATGCATGTTTCTTATGTCAAAGGAGGTGGTGATAGGTAGACTTTAGAGAGGGGGAGGGAAGGGATTGTAGGAAAGCTAAGAGGAGTTTCCGATGGAAGGCTTTGCATTCCTCATCTTACCATTTTTCACTGGGAATTTATCACGGCGTAGGGTGGAGTAGGTGATGTGGGGAAGGAGCTCGTGGCCTCCTTAATAATAGTGCGAAGAGGGTATTAAACATTGATCGAGAGGTGAGTGAGGTGAAGTGGGGAATGGGGAGGAGAAGTAGACAAAGGTGGAAGGAAAAGGTGTCATGGTCCCCTATGTCAAATTTCCAAGTAGTACATGAAATGCAAGGAGAGAGGGGTGCTTGGGGAGGATATCCGGAGGGAAAAGGAGAGGATCACATGGTCAGCAAGAGGGATGGGGGAGACACAAAAGTGGTGTATGTAAGGAATCAAGTCGGGGTAGTTATGACGTAATCAACCACCTTTGGTCCCACCACAAAATGGTCTATAGGTGAAGAACCAGGATTCAGGAAAGTGAGGAATGCCATTCAGGATCAGAAGGTCATGAGATTCCCTAAGTGGAGAAAGTGTCACCATAAGATGTCGGGGCCTTGTCATGTCCTCAAAATCACGCTGGAAACCAACCAACTTTGGATCTACCTCAACGGTGCAAAGTACATTGTTGGTCCTGTCATGCCTCGGAATCTACATATTTTAGGTACAGGAATTGAAGCCCCTAAGATGATGATCTCCCCGAGCACGAGAACTGAGATATACCAGCATAAAGGTCAAAGAAGGGGTCTCAATCTATCTGGGTTGTTGTGGATGGAAAATGAAGAGGAAGCTGGAGGGAAGTAGCAGACCACAATAAATATGTCTCTCAGGAGGGAGAATTACATCGATCCATACCCAAAGAAAGCGGCGAGACTCATCCTCTGTGACAATAGAAATACTTCCCGAAGAGTGTCTCGACTAAACAAGCAACCCTACTAGACCCTTTGATGCTTGCCGGTTCTTGAGTCTCCCTGTTTGTAAATGGAAAGCCAGTAGTAACCATTAATGTTTAGGAGAGGGAAAATCAGGCTCGCATGTGTCTCCGTAACAAAGAGAAGGTCAAGAGACCTAAAGCATCATGCAAGAGCCCAGGAGAAGACTAAAAGGACCCATTTCCATTCCAACATGCAATGGAGAGGCCCTACTTTTGAGCCTTCTCCCACCGGAACCGTCATCCGGAATTAGAGTTGGGTTCAGGAGCCCAACCAGGGGGGAAGGAATTCTAAACCACTAGCCGAGGTTACGAATCACCACCCATTTCCCTACTTTCTGGCTGCCATGACAATTTCTTGAGATTTCTTGAGTTCGGCAACTTGTTCTCTAGTAAGATCTTCATCAAGAAAGACCTTATTGGGTAGAGAAAAGTTTCCACTTGGCTCTGAGAGCCTTAAGGCGGTCATCAACTGACTTGAAATGGATAAAGAGAGTAGATGCCAGACCAATCCAAGCTCTATCTAACTGAACCTCGGGCAGCTCCAAGTTATCTGTGAGGAACTTCGAAGCAATGGCTAGGGGGTTAGAAGAGGGAGGAGTGGGCAATCCTCTGACCTTAAGGTTCAGCTCCCTGGAACGTCGGATTCTCTCTTCCACTAGTTTGGCTTGAACCACTGCTTCAACTGTTGTTAAAGGAGGATTTGTATCTTTACCCCTAACCACTTGGGCCCAGGAATTGGTTTGTTTTTGAAGATTTTCTTGCTGAGTTCTAAATTCCTCTTGCTTCTGTTTTAAATCTGAGAGCTCAACCTGTAATTGATCATTATTAGCAGTGGTTGTTGTGTCTTTGAGTTGTCCTCGCAAGGAGATGTTATCAGCTTCAACCTTTTCCACCCGAGAGGTTAAATCAAAAATCTCAGTCCGGAGGGATTTGTTGGATGATTCCAGAGTCTCAAGCCTGCTGAGAAGTTCTGCAATGATGTTGGGAAGGTTGTCATCCTGCTTACCCTGTTTGTTTGACCCAGGTCTGGAAAATACCTATGTAGTGGAGGTGGGGAAGACATCGAGTGTCACGAGGTGGGAATTCATTTCCCTATTACAATTAGTGGGTATTCTTGCCCAACTATCCTGGGAAAGACTATAGATGCGAAATGGCTAAAGTAACCCTACGGACTTTCTATCTCGCAAACTAATTTTGACTATTGGAGTAAGTCGGGGAGGAGTAAGTTCGGTTCTCATGTGTCCCAATTAGAAGACATATGGATTCATTTTCATGACAAGTACATTATACGACAAAGAAATTTTTAGAGGCTAACTCTTGATGAAGTGCGACAGTATGGATTGGTTGATGTGCCAAAGGACTTACATGACAATGATGAGGTCCTAGATGCATCATACAGGATGATGATGTTGCCAATCAACCACTACCATGGGTTGATTGGTATGTGGAAGAATGCAGCAATACCAAGGAAAGGGTGGGCCCCATTCTAAAAAGAAATTTCAGTTGGTTGGCCACTTTGGGAATCTCACCCAAAGGGGAAAATCAACCTATAAATACAGGGTCTACATCAGTAGTAAACCAACCCACACCCACAAAAGGAAAGAGGTCAACTCAGAGGGTTCCTACCATTCCAAAGAAGATCTCATTTGTGGTTGGTGGCTCATCTCTTTCTAGGTCTTTTATTCCCAGGGTTATAGCATCTATAGTACCAGTCACTAAGGTGGTTGAAGTAAGTGATTCCCCTAGTGTCATTCAAGATCCATCCCATCTTCCCCTTCCTCCATTATCACTCCCAATATCAGTTCCCTCCACTTCTACCACCATTTCTTCCTTCCCATCTCCTTCTATGGCCCAGGTATTTTTGTCACTTCTAGTTTTATCAGCTAGGGAAAATATTGGGTCACCCATTTCCTCCTCACTTCCTTTAACACTTCCATTTTCTTGATCTCAACCCCAAAGTGTTGCTTTGTCAATTCCTATGGTTGTCCTCACACCCATGCCTTTCATCATTGCCACCTCTACTCGAGATATCAACTAGCATTTCTAGTGATCTTGCTCTAACTAGTACTTCAAGTATAGGATCTGATACTCTATCTTCCTCGGCTCTAGCCATACCAGAGTGGTTGTTTAGAAAAAATCCTAAGCAAAAGAAAAAGGTTCCTTTGGGAGATGTGATAGATTTTAGTATATTGGAGTCCATGCCTAAAAGACAGGCCAAGAGACCGAGAACCATATCAAGTCCAATGGTTAATCCATCGGGAGAATGTGTGATAGAAGTGGCTACCCCTCTTCGGGGAAAACTAAAGAAACCATCATAGCAACAGACTACCGGATCTCGAAGTTCTTGTTAGGGAAGGCTACTCATGAAGAATCCAAGAAGGATGTACACACTACTCTTGGGGCCCTTTTGGAGAAATATGACAAAGACAAGGCCACCAAGGATGAGCTTAAGGCCAAGGTCGAGCAGCTCACTTTGCATTACTACCTAAAGTAACTCGGACCACTCCATCCACTAACATCTCAACTACTACAGCCATGATGATTTCATCTACAATCAATGATATCTCTTATCACGAGATCGAGAAGCTAAGCTTTAAAGAGAGAACGGTGAATGGATGGATGGAAAGGATTTTGTAGGAGGCCAATCCTTTGATTAAAGAAGCCATTGAAATTTATACTGATTTATAGGTTGCAAAAGCTACTATCGCTAAAATGGATGAATCCTTCTCCAAAGATAATAATAACTTGAACTTAACTTTGGCAACATGGAGTGACATTAGAGGAGAAGATTCTGATTTACTTACTGTGGGAAGAGGTAATTGATGATGCCTCCAAATTGTTTGAATATCAAAAGGCCATGGAATTCCGGTGTCAGGTGTTACATGATCTGATTAAGAAATTGGAGGATAAGTGGGTGGAGATTACAAATTCCCTCAATGATATCTCGGAGGAGTTTGACAACGCCCACTACAAGTTCTTCAATGAGAATATTAACGCTCTTCCGAGGACCAAATTAGAGAAAAATTCAAAGATTTGGTAAAGCGTGACGACGATGCTGCAAAGAATTTTAATAGTGACTCCATTGATCGACTTGTTCTATGTCAGAATTTCATAGGGAGACTAAAGAAGGTCATAAGTAAGCTTCAAAGGTTTCCGGCCAGGATCATGAAAGAAATTAAAATAGCAGATGTAGTGAATCACTATGCGTGTGGACCTGGAGACGAAGAGACTCAGGGTATTGTTAAGTGCTTCCTCGAGTACATGCATCAAATGGCTATTTGGGAGGAGGGACAACAAAAGCTTACAGAGGAAGGAGATGCAGGTGGATCGATCTGAGTGGCCATGAAAGGATAGGTTCAAGCTCCAAAATCAGTCAAAGTTGTAGGGTTGACTTGGTCAACTTTTTGCAACAAATTTGCTATTTTTATGGGAGCATGTTCCCTTTTATTTATGACATTACTATTTTTAGTTAATGTTAGTTAAGGGCCCAACTGTAATGGCTCATCCTAGGAACTTATAAATAGTGGAATGCTTCCATTATTTGATATATACATTTTTTGAGAGATATATAGTGAAGTTGCTTTTCAAGCTTGGAAGAGTGCTTTGTAGATATTTGTTGAAACCTTTTAATTATATTCAAAGTTTCCTTGCACGTGAAGATCTATTCTATTGTGTTGAATGATTAGTCATTGTATGCTTTGTGAATGTGATTCCTTGGCATTATTGATTAATTTACCTTTATTTTAGATTATCTGTTTCATACTATGGAAAGAATAGTGTGATTATCTTTCGTCAGCTGTGAGAGACTATTTTCCCTTCTGTCGATTATAAGTTACATTATTATTGTCACTTGAGTGAATGTTGGACATGTGTTTGTGATTATCCTCTTGATAAATTATCTGTGTATCAAATCAAAGCTAATCTTTCTATTGTGTATGCTTAAGGTTTAACAGAGGAACATCTACCATTAGTTTGTGGTATTTTGTACCCTTCCTAGTTGCTAAAGGTGAAGGTGGTGAATAATGCAAACTTTTTCCCACATTAACCCTTCCTGTTATTTAATATTTCCAAAATAGGTGCATCACCGCTTCTAATATAGGTTTTATTTCCTTGCATCTCTTTCCCTAACCTTATGAAATGTTAGCATAAAATTAGTTAGCCTTTCTTTCTACATTAGAGGTAGTGTGTGTTTATTTTAGGAAGAGGAAGCTGGCCTTCTCCGGAGGTTCACCTCGAGCCCAAGTCCCACAGCTTGAGAGGTGATCCCATGTGTCCCAATCACACCGAATGTCGTGATTAATTTTCAGGCCATTCGGGGGTGCAGTGATTTGGTGACAACAGGTTGTAATGAACTAGGGTGAGAGGATCTAGTCCTATCATGTTGGGATATACCTTGATTGAAACCACACCTTCAAGGTCCCTCATTATTTCTTTGAAATGTTGAATTCTGATTCAACAAGGGTGTGAATTTAAGTGATAATAGTTTTGACATGCCTAGTGGGAGTGGATTGATGATATTTACACCATCTCCACTAATATTGGTGTGTGTTTTAGTAGATTCTATCCTTTGTAGGCACCTTTCTACACATTTGGAGACTCCCAAGTTTAATATCTATTTTTAGACAGTCTAGTTCATTCTTTTATGAGAAGAATACAAACAAGGCAAAGTGTGTTTACAAGTGAATATTTTGAGTATTTGTAACTCTCACCAAGAAGGAGAAGAAGAGTAAGATAAGAAATATCAGTTAAGAGAATTTTTTTACCTTCAAACATAAGTCTTTCCACTCCTCCTCTTGTTAGACCCTTCTTTTTATCTTCTAGAAATTGTCGGAGTGGGAAAAAATTGAGGCTTGAGACTAGATAGAATCAAATGCACAAAATATAAATTTGTGTGGAGTGGTGAGATCTAAAAAATTCAAGAGAAGAAATAACTCTTCATTCATTCATGCATAATCCAATTGCCAAAAATATGCATATGAGGTTACATTATATAGTGAGAAATTAGGTCACCCAAAAAGGTAACCAACTCAACTCACAATTAGAAAATGAATTAAAGTGTATTCCCTAATAGCCTATGATTAACCTAATAAATATTATTATACCATGTAGGTAAGCCTACACCAATAGAAATTTAAGGCCCATTATTTTCATGTCGCATCTGACAAATTTCCCATTTGTAAATTTTAATGGCAGTAGTCCCTTGGCTCTAAATTCTCAACATGACATACCAATGTGTACTTTAAAAGTATTCCTTTATTCACTAGTAAAAACCTTACAACCCCTATAGATCATATCCATGATGTTATAAATGTATGTTTAGTTCATTACTAAATATTATGTTGCAATTAGGCTTCTTGTTTCTTCACTAAAAGGAAAACACTTTAGTGATATAGGAGTTTGAGGCCTTCTTCCATTCACACATGAGATAAACTTGGAAAAAAATAGTTACCAGTAATTTAATAATAAAAAATAACATATCTTTGTAAGAATAGATAATGATCATTAAGGGATCCCCCAATGAACTCATGGTGGATTTTAACTTGAAATTTCAGAAAACATGGGACAAAATTCTAGTTCTTTTGACATGGACTCCACAAGGTTCTTTCCTTTATATCTTAAGAGTTTTAAATTTTGACATAGCTATAATGATACAATCTAAGGGTGTTATCCAATTACCTGATGCATATCCAATAAACATTAGGGCTGATACTTATTTAATTCAAGTTTGGCAAGATAGCCCTTAGATTGTAAATGCCTATTTTCCTAAACTACATCAAAGTACCTGGTCTTATTTTGATCCCATTCCTGAGCCAAATGATTCATCTTCCACCTCCACTTCCTATTCTTCCTAAAAAGTGCATGATGATGATGACCTTAGAGTCCTGGTTAAAAACATGTCTAATGAAATTGTCTCTTTGAAGAGGCAATAAGCTTAATCATCTAGAAATTACCAAAAATTTAGCAAGTATCAATATTCAGGCCAAATTTTTAATTAGGGTCATTAGCCACACAAAACCTAATATCAAAATCAAATATATGGAAAAAATCAACAAATTGATAGATTACAAGGCCAAAACCCACATCTACATCTTCAAACGGTTGTTCTTGCATAATTGCTTTCTACCACCAACTCAAGAAAAACTTGTTCAGTGTAAAATAATGTAATATATGAAGCTAAATGGTGTTTTCCATGTAGTTAGCCACATAATCAAAATACTTGTGCAAATGGTGTGCAATTCTAGACCCTCATGGTGAAAAATTCTTTCAATCAACAAGAATATTTGATGGAAATGGAAAGTACTAGTGTAGAAGTAGCAGAAGACTCCGCCCTTGAGCCTAACTTCATATTTTTTGGGTTTGATGATATTTGTGTGGTTAACTAGGTTGCAAAAAAATTGAGTAGGATGTAACTCCATGTGGCAGATCACAAAAGGTCAAAGAGGAGATTTATTTAAATAGATAATCCATCCCCTTCATTGTAAATTCCCCATTTCAAAGACATGCAATATATAGAATTAAGTGGAAATATGGCTTCATCTAGTAATCTGCATGGAACACAAAAACCCCATAAATCATTTTGTGTTCGTGGAAAAAGAAAATCTACTAACCAAAGAGCTTCCATGGAAGGATAAAAAAGAAAGTATAATCCTACAACTTTGATGTATAATTCCATGAGTTCTCCCTTCAAAAAATTTTAGCAGATGAATAAGACAAATATGAATGTGATAGTGTGAAATTCCCTATCTATCCCATCTCAAAGGGATCTTTTACAAGGTTATTGGATGAAAATTCCCCAAACTGAACCAACTATGAAGAAAGAATAGTCTACAGTCTACATATGCCAACCAAAGGAGGAAAAAGTAAGAAAGGATAAGAAGCCTCCACCCTTTTACATTTCTCTAATTGTGGGAAAACACCTAGTGCACAATTGTATGATTGACTCGGATGCTAGTACCTTTATAATTCCCAAGAAAATTATTTATATTTTAGGTACTGAATATAATCTAGTTTCTAAAGGTTTCATGTAACTTGAAGGCTTGACTATTAACATATTATGAGTAATCAAAGATCTTGAGTTAACCCTCCACGCTTTTCCAAGTTTGACCATAACTTAAGATATCTCAATCATTAGCTTGTCTCTTTTTTTTTTTCCATGTGTCTATCAAGGTATTTTACAAACATAGTGGGTGGATATTTGTCTTCTGATTGTTCTCGATGCTCATAAGAGCTATATATGGTCATGTTGAGTCTTATCTCTTCTTATCATGTTGAGTCTTAGGATCCTATTCCTCTCTAATCCAATTGCATGATACATGAAGATCAAGGGCATAAATTGATGTCGGTGCAATAGCTTACTCCTCTTTGTTAAGTCCCCGATATCTTGTTGGATAAAGTGGCCAAGGAACATTATGACTTTAATCCTTATGACAAAGTTGTGGAGACTAGTTTAGGCACCTATTGTACTCATGAAGAATAATTTATAGCCCTCATGCCACACAAAAAATAAGAAAGTGATGCTTATATTCTAAGGAAGATGTTTTTGACAACTCAAGAAACAAAAATGGAGTCAAGGAGGGTGTAGTTATCATTTCTCCACAGACAAACAACTCTTATTTGCCAATAGGCTACGCTTTTCTCGTTCAAATAATGAGGTAGAATATGAGGCATTGATCCAAGGATTACTTCTAGTAGAAAAAAGATAGATTAGTTCCTTTCAGGTGTTTGGGGATACTTAATTGGTTATTCACCAAGTTATAGAAAGGTGTGTAGCCAAGAATAATATTTTAAATAATTATAGACAGAGTTTGGGACCTCTTGGGGAATTTTAATGCTATCAACTTATAAGTAGTGCCAAGGAAGTTAAATAAAGAATAAGATTAGATGGTGGCCATTGGATCAAAATTTACCCTAGTTGAAGACCTCATATAAGGAAATGAGAAACATGCTAGGATGGTTGTTAGACATTCAATCCCAAAAATTATTTCAACTGGAAGGTCTTTGATAATGATGAACAAATTGTTCATTTCATCCAAAATGAATCCGAGTTCTCCTCAAAATTACAATCTAATTTACATTATGGTTATGGTGATAAGTTTATTTAGATAAGGACGAAAAATTACCTACATGAATGGAAACTCTCGAAGACATCTTCTTTCTTGATGACAAGTTCAAAAGGGAAAGAGAGAATATAGAAACAAAACAAGAGGACTACTAATCAGTCACCATTGTACAAGACAATGATTTATTTCTTGGGAATGTATGTGATGAGGCTAACAAGAAAGCTTTTATCTCCTTATTTTATATATTTAATGATGTGTTCTCATGGAATTATGAATATATTAGAGGATTTGACCCCAATATTTCTCAACACACCATAAATATTGATCCTAGTGCCAAGCTAACCAAACATAAACAAAGGCCTATCAATCCCAAAATAGAGCCCCTCGTGAGAAAAGAGTTAACCAAACTCATTGAGGCAAAAATTATATTCCCCATCAAGTACTCCTCTTGGGTGGCTAACTTTGTCCCCGCTTAGTAAGAGGAATTTAGAAATCAAAGCGTGTGTGGATTTCAAATATTTGAATAAGGCCTCTTTAAAGGATCATGATCCTTTTCCTTCAATGGAATTTATTTTGTAGATATTAGCAGGAGTTGAAAGGATTACTATGTTTAATGGTTACTCATGTGTTAATCAAATCAGGGTTAGGAAAGAGGATCAACATAAGACTGCATTTACAACCAAGTGGGGAACATATGCATATGATAATATTCCCTTCAGTTTTTCAAATGTGGGTGCCACATTTCAAAGAGCCATGGATATTGCATTCAAGGGCTATATAAATGAATTCATCCTCATCTACTTGGATGATATCATTGTTTTCTCAAAAGAGAGTAAATATCATATCAATCATCTTGAGAAATTTTTTTGAGAGGTGTAGAGAGTTTGGAGTGTCTCTTAATCCCAAGAAGTTCATTTTTTCAGTTCCTAGGGTAGGATTTAAGTTCCATTGTTTTAAGGGACGGTATTTCCATCAACCCCGAAATAGTCTCTACCATCCTTTCTCTCTCTTTTCCAACTCACAAGAAGGCTATGTAATCTTTCCTTGGAAAGATAAAATTTATTAGGAAATTCATTGATAACTTTGTAGGACTTGTTAAGCTCATTACCTTGATGCTCAAGAAGGATGCAAGTTTCAATTGGACCGTAAGAGGAAAAGTAATCTTTACCAAAGATTAAACAAGCAATTTTCACGCACCCACGCTTGGCAATCAGCTATTCAAAGGAATTCATTCTATATACTTATAGGGATAAAGCCAGTATTGCCATGGTGTTGACACATCAAAATGATAAGGGTTTAGAGAAAGTCATGGCCTTCTTTAGTCAAACACTAAAGGATTATGAATTAAAATACAATCATGTAGAAAATTAGGTCTTCACCATCATGAGAGATCTCAATAAATTCAAGAGCATACTTTCCACTCGACACATCAAAGTTTCAATCTCACACCCTATTGTAAGAGACTTCATTATGGGTGCATAAATCAAGGACATGAGAGTTGTATGGGTGACCAAGATTATGGAGTATGATGTGATCATCAAAGGCCACAAAACTAATAATAGCAGGGAAATATATGAATGGTTAGCCTTGAATGATAGGATAATCAATAAGCCTCCTATTTTTTGAATAATAATAGAAGTAACCTACCCTAGATCTGCATAGTAAAAATAAGTGGATTAATAACATGGCTATATTATTGTCTATCGGTGTATATCCTCTTAGGTTGATCAAATTTTAGAGATGAAATATAAGATTAAAACCAGTTCCTTACATGTTAATTGGAGGGGATATTTTTAGAAAGAACGTCGATAGAGTATTACTAAGTTACATAAAGGTTGAACATGTGAACAAGTTCTTTACGGAGTTCCATAATGGCTTCTCCAGTGGACACTTCTAGCCAAGGCCACAATGATGAAAATTATAAAAGCAAGATACTTCTAACCCACATTGTTTTCATATACTCATCAATGGGTCAAGAAATTTAAGGAATGTGCTCTCTTCACTGGTAAAAAGAATATGGTGGCCCTCCCACTTCATACCATTCAGAAAAATGAACCCTTTTCTCAATGGGGACTTGATTTTATTAGAATGATTAATCCTATGTCAAGTGTGGGTCATAAATGGGTCCTAACAACAAAATGATTACTTTACTTGGTGGAAGAAAGTTGTGGTACTCAAGGAAGCTACTGAATCATTTGTCCTTGATTTTCTTGGAGATATTGTGACAAGGTTTAGAGTTCCCCAACCCATCATTTATGATAATATAAAAGCCTTCTTAGGTTATAAAATATTTTATTGATCTATTAATGATGGAGTATAGTTGAATAACTCTTCTAATTATTACCCTCAATGTAATGGCTTGGAAGAATCTACAAACACAAACCCGACTAGAATCATAAAAAGGACAATGGAAATCAATCAAAGGAAATGTCACACCAAGGTAAAAATTTCTCTCGGGATGACAAGATCACATCAAAAAGAGAAGTTGGTAATTATCCTATCATTTTTCATATATGGTAGAGAGGTCAAGCTTCTATTATCTCTGGAATTACCCTCATTTGAGCTAGCTCAACATTTAGAGTTTGAGGGTGAAGATCAAAGAACAATAAAAATGATAGAATTCGTTGAGCTTGAGGAATTGAGGCAGTATACAAAGATAAGATTAGAAGAACATCGAGGCTAACCAAGTGGTGGTTTGAAAATATATCCAAAGAAAAAAATTTTAAAACATAAGATCTGGTCCTAGTATGGGACACAAACAAAGCTAAACTAGGTCGACACTCTAAGTTTGATGCAATTTAGAGTGGACCATACATCATCATTGTATGCAGGTAGGCCAACTCTTTTGAGTTGTCCAAACTTAATGGGGAGGTACTTAAAATCCCAGTTAATGGGATATATCTCAAATCTTATCTTTAAGTTGATTTATTCCATCTTGTACATACTTATATAACCTTATTTTTCCTTTCCTCATTGTTGTGTTTGGAGGTTCTCTCATTTTTGTGTGATGATCACTAATTGAGTTCCTTTTCCTCAATATTTGTGGTGATCATTTGAATAAGTTCTTGTGCACACTCTGCATGTTTCACTTGAAGCATGTATGATCTTCTTATTTTGTATATAAGTTTTGGGAGTCCATTGTAGTTGTACACATAGGACATTTCAGTTTCCTCCCTCCATGGCAGAAAATTAGAAGATTTTGGGGTAGTTTCAAAGTGATTCATCCAAAGCTCCAAATGGTCGATTTAAAATAGAGTTTCGTGGATAATTGTAAAAATTTGAGATCAATTTTCAGGTTCATACTTGACTCCATGCCCAATGGATTATTCAAGGCTATTAATCTTTACATCTAGCACCCCATGCTATTTTGAACAACTCATCCAAGTTTCAGACTTAAGAAGCTATGGATTGAAGACCCATAGAGTAAATAATTATGAAGGTTAATCCTCTATGGTATGTGTGAAAGGATTAGTGCTTCATGCGGCATAGAAAATACATTGTTACATGGACTTGAGAAATATGGAATTTTTCGGATTTCATTTATTTCATGCAAAAACATACAATCCACTCGGGAGAAGTTGTGACACAAGGAAAAATGTCATGAGACATCATGTAATAAAATCAAGAAATTTTAAATCGACTAAGGTTAAAACATGCGAATAAGAATTATGTGTCCCGCGGGTTCTCAAAAACAAGGGACATTTTCACATATCTAAAGTTGTGAGGAAAATAAGTAAAACACTCGTGACATATTGTTTTTTTTTATTATTGGCAAATAGTTTTTTGAAAGGGACTATACCCTTGAGTACAAAAGAAGGCCTAAGAGCCGGAATAGGAGTGAAAATCAGAGAGAATGGATCAAGATCCAAGTGTTACAATGAAGCTCGAAGTAGCCCAGAAACAACTACTCAAACGAGACAAAACAACAAAAATACTGCAAAAAAGCAGTAAAGAGACCGCAAAAAAACAGCAAAAAGAACAAACAAGGGCAGCAGAAGCAACCAAAACTACTTCTTGGCAGCTTTGTCGATGCTGGTCTTGACTCTATTCCAGGCGTGAAACATACCCAAAGTAGTCATGTGTGTGCAAAGATCGATTTATCTCTTAGAGCAAAGAACAGATTAACAAAGGAAATATAAATTGATATTGTATTCAAAGCATTTCTGAATTACATACACAGGCTATTAAATAGCCATATACATAGGAAAACTAACTTCCTATAAAATAGGAAAGTCAACAAACCACTTACCCGTTTATAACTTTACGGGTACAACAAAACTCTAAAATAATATATTGTTAAAACAATATATTATAACAATTGTAATATCAACTCAACATAATTATAATCTAACTTTTATAATAATGTGAGCACTAATAATAATTCCTAACATTATCAAGCTCCTCAATGGTTCTTTTACTTTCTTTTTCATTGCCCCAAAGTGTAGCCGGGACACCGTTAAGGTTGGAAACACTTTTTGCATGGCCCTCAATGAACTCCTCAATCGCCGTAAAGGTGGTAATGTTGTAATCATGTCTAGTTTTGGCCTTCCCTAAGCGGGAGTCTAAGGAAGTCAGCTTCTTATATATGTCCTCAATCTGACTGCTATCAATGTTCCCCTCCCCCTCCATGTTTTTCTTGCCTTTCTGCTTAGCCAGGTTCTTGACCTCATCCTTCAACATTTTCATCTCAGCCTCTAAGGCCTCCAACCTCTTTGAAGAGCTATCCAACTGCACTTGCTGTAACTGTGGCACCTTTGTGACATATTGTTAAGGAAGGTCAATTGTAGAGTAAATACCACACAAGTTTAAGGATATGAAGCATGAAAAGTTTATAAATGAAGGATAAAGTCATAAATCAAAGATAAATCATTGAAATTCCATGAGGTATGAAAAAGTCATGCTTGACTTGAACTAGGAATTCAACCACTCCACCAACACGAATTTAATTTTGAGCGGTGTTACCCCTCTATCTCGGTGAACGATGGCATGTGATTGGAGAAATGTCAAACACCCATACATGACCAACAAAATCTATGGCAATTGATCCTTGGTGTTATCGGTTAGTTGATTTCATTAATCACTAGATGTGATAAGTCTCTTCTCCCCTCTCCATCTCTTAAATTCTATAAATGTAAGTTCTTTGGCACATAACACGGGTTCAATTTCTGCAAGTCTAGATTTCTTCCTTTGAGCTCAAAAACGCTTTCTCACGACCTATATAACTCACATGTATATATTGTTTTCTTATCTCTCGTGCTCGTAAATGGTTGATATTTTATATTAATACAAGTTAGGCTTCATTACTCTAAATGCTCTATGTTTGATGTGAACATGTTTTCCTCTTACACATTCATTCTTTTCCAGTTATTCTCTTTCAAAGTTGTGCACATCTTTTAAATATTCACTTGTGTGTTCACATATGTGTCTTTTAGAGCCAGAATTGATCCATTTTCTAGTTTGGTGCATCACCTCCCCTTTTATTTTTAGTTTTCTCTCTCAACCTTGTCTCCTTGGATTCTTAGTTTAGGAATTAGATAGTGTTAGAGTAGAAGTTGGTTAGTGTAGTTGTAGTGAACTGGGGTGAGATGATCCAGTCCTTTCATCTAAGGATAGAACTTTATTGAAAAACCTTCATGTTCCTCATTATTTCATTGAAATGTTGAATTCTTGATTCAGAAAGTGTGCAAATTTCAAAGTGACAAAAGTGTACTCCTAAGGATCTAACTGTTAGTGCAAAATTACAGCACCCTCTAAATTATTGCTAGTGAATTGTCCGGGAAATCAGTTACATTTTCTAACATGGGATTGTCTCAAGGTGTGGGACCACGATATTGAGACAAACCTCTAGAGAAGGTTGGTTCCTCTACCTATTCCTAATGCTAAAACTACTCCTAGAAGAAAAATGCAATTATTCTAACACTAACCTATAATTCTAAGGGACCAAGGAAGAGAGATGCATAAAATCAAATTCCTAAACTAAGGAAGGTGATAGCACCAAGAACAAGGGAGTGGATATATTTTTAAGTGAGTGAAATTGGGAGAAAACAAATTGGGATAGGGTAGACAAAATTTTCATAGTCGAAACAACGTTCACATTCCCATATTCGTGGGACACGACAAATTCAGTCCTGCAAAGAGACAAAAAAATGCACAATATACCTACAAAAATAATGAAAGGAAAGAAATGAAATACAACTCGAGTTAGGAAAGAAAATCCACAAAACACCAATTTTATTTCTTAAAATGACGCATAATCAATTACAATATAGGCACAAGAAAAAAATCCTTTACAAAATTCTCAAATTCAAGGCCTGTAGCTCACAAAAGTTTTGAAACAATTTTGACAAAGTTCCTTTACATTATAGAATGTCTCCCCTCAAAATGAGGCAAATTTTACAATATATAGATGAAGATCCTCAAAATTGCCTCACCAACCGACAGATTTCATTAAAGAGGTATGAGAAGCCATACAAATTAGTATTTTGCTTACATGGGAAATCATGGACTCCATACCTCATTAAAATTGTAGTTAAACAACTTTGTACTACTTCCATTAATGTCTGGTTCATTCCCACACTCAACCAATTACATACAATTTTGCTTCATGATGCTAGCATTTTCTTCCCTCGTGACTGGTCGTGTGATTCTTTTCTGGTGTCGATCGGTTGCATAAATACAACCGGGTAGTAAAATTTTTCCCTATTGTCTACTAGTTGCATTAATACAACCAGGTTGGTAGCATGTGTCCCTGCTACCAGCGCCTTGTTCCATTGTCATGCAAATGCTCCCTTTTCCGCTACCAACTGATAGCAAAAAATATGTTTTCAGTTCATAGCATCCATAAAAATGCTACTGACACCCTTGTTATCAACCGAATGCTTATCCTTGTCACCCTTTTGCAATTGGATAGTAGTACCAAAATGCTACCGACTGGTAGCATTCTTATGCTATCGTCGATCCTCCATTATGCAATCAATCCATGCTATTTGGCTAGTAGCATCTCAGTATATGCTCCCGGATGGTACCATTTTTATTCTACCTACCAAGTAGCATTAGGATGCTACGGTGGTTCTCGCACCATTTTTACCTCTCGTGACTGCTCGATCCTAATAACGGTCAAGAGCACCTGAAATGCTACCGATCGATAGCACTCGTACCTTCTACCAAATGGTAGTATATAGAATGCTACCGGACAGTAGCATCAAAGATACTATCGATGAATTTTCTCTCCCTCTTTCTCTCACGACCCCACCAGATATTTCTACCAACAGGTGTTATATCCCATAAAATGCACAACTCGCTTGCTAAAATTAACTCAGCCCTTTGCCACATCAAGCTTAAAAGGAGACTAGCTCGGTCGATCCAAAACAAAAGCTACCTCGAAGATTGCAAAGCATTGCTTTACCCATCAATTGCCAATGGTCCATCCTATTAAGTCATCCATTTTGCGGGGTGCAAAATATGGATAACAATTTGGAGACTCATGTGGTGATATTCCTAGTAGATCTAAAAGGCCGTGAACTCGGAGGATCCATTGGGCATGGATTCATTCTGATTGCTAAAACTGATATGAGAATCCCCCTTAAACTTTGAAACATTGTTGGGACATTGTTCCATCACCAGACCCTTCCTGAAACTGGAAAGTGCAAGAGAAACAAAGGCACAATTACATACAAACAACAAATCCATACACATCCCAAATGGAACATGCAAAGAGTTCAAAATAAATTATTACAAAAATAAAACCCAAACTACAACTTAAGAGAAATGTGCTACAAGCACTTAGAGGAAATAAAAATCTTAAACTAATATGTACAAGGAAGATACTTTACTTTAGTAACAATGCTTGAGATAGATTCCATTGACTGTAATTTGTAATTCTTCTCCATCCATCTTAGATAATTGAAAAGAATTGTTAGTCTTACGGCCTAAAACAAAGTAAGGGACACTTCATATTACATAAAACTTGGAGTGTCTACCTAGTTTGGCTCTATTTGCATCCCATTTCAGGACAAATTCTATTTCCTAAAAGTTTCTAGCCTTTTCCTTCTTGTTAAATTCACCTTAATTTGAGCCTGATACTTCTCAATTTCTTGCATAACTTGACTCCTGAGTTCCTCAAGCTCCATGAGATATTCATATCTCACTTCCATGGCCCCAAATTCATACAATTATAGTTTTTTGATAAGCTCCAATGCCTGTAACTCTAGGGATATTAGCATCCTTTCTTCCCTTCCATAAACCAACATGTATGGAGAATTTCCTATTGACCTCTTGGGATTAATTCTATCAGCCCATAAATTTGATTTAAACTTTGTGTACCAAGTTCTTTGCTTCTCATCCAAGGTCCTCCTTGTGATTTTCAAAAAAAAATTGTTGGTGGACTCATCCTCCTCATTACCTTAAGGATAATAATTTGAGGAAGTTCTCAAATAGATGCCATTTTTCACTGCCCATTCAGATATCTTTGTCCCAAGAAAATCCAAGGAATTATCTAATATTATTGTGGAAGGAACACCAAATCTTGCCACAATACCCTCGTAAAAATCTAGGATGTTGGCCTCGCTTTTTTTCCTTGAGCGCAACTGCCTCTATCTACTTGGTGAAGTAATATGTGGTTGTAAGGATCCTTTTGTGACCCAAGCTATATTTTGGATTAATTACTCCAATAAATATAGCCCTCATTGCATGAATGGCTGATCAAATGAAATTGGGTGGATTGGGAGTGTTGTTAGCTTTTCCTTTCATGTGAAGAATGCACACTTTCTACACTTATTGATCCATGTTTAATAATCACTGAACAATATAGGTCAATAGTAACCAACTTTCATGATCTTGAGAGTCATTACTCATGGATAAAAATGGCCTCTAGCTTCTCCATCATGTAACTCATGTAACACTTTATTGATTTGATTCATTGGAATGCATTTCAAGACAACTCCATTCACACCCCTTTTAAACAAGATGTCATCAATAAGAGCATACATAATGGATTGGAGCCTAAAATACCTTCTCTTTTCCCTGCTCAACTCTGGAGGGCATAGACCTATTTGAATATAATGCATCATATTTTGAGTCCAACAAAGAGTGGAAACATCATGAACTGGTTGTTCGTGATCATTTTGCAGCACTAGGACAACGTCTCCTTCATTATTTAATTCAATATGTTGTTTGGAAGCTAGCTACTCACATAAACCTTTGCCATGGACTAGCTTGGTCACCTTAATTTATATGTCATAATCGATCACACGAGTGATCCAACCTGTCCTTTTCTCATTCAAATCCTTGTTTAGGAGAAAATATTTTACCCCAACGTGAAACACTAGTAGCTAAATTTTGTTTTTGGAAACCAAGTGTCTAAATTTATTCAAACTCCTAATAATAGTGAGGACATGCTTCTCAATGAAAGATTACCTCACCTCATAATCTTCTAACCTCTAGCTGAAGAATACTACAAGATGTTTTGATCCCTCCTTATTCAGCTATACTAAGATAGTTGAGATTGTATCTGAGCCACCAAAATCGTAGAGAATGAAATCCTTGGAGAAATCCTAGTTAATGAGGGTTAGAGCTTGAGATATTTCATGTTTGATGGCCTCAAAATCTCCTTAAGCTCATTGTCCATTTGAATGCCATACTTTTCCTCAACATCATGGTCAAGGTTCTAACAAGAGTGGAAAAATCAAGCACAAACCTACAAAAAAAATTGATCCTTCCTAAAAAGTTATGAAGAGCCTTCTTATGACTAGGAAAAGGAAGTGCACGAGATAGATCCAACTCTCTCAGGATCAATTCTCAACCCTTACTTCAAAATAATGTGGACTAATAGCTTTCCATCATGTGCCAAGGATATAATTTTTTAGGATTCGAAGATACTCCAATCTTCTTGCATCTTTGAAAAACTTTCTTGAGATGATAGAGGTGATATGCTATGTTTTTAGAGATCACATTGATATCATCAAGATAGACAAGCACCATCTTGTTAATCAATCCTTTGAATTCCATATCCATTTCTCTTTGGAATGTAGCTCAAAATTTGATAGTCCAAAAGGCATTTTCCTATAAGCATATGTGCCCCACTTTGTGGTGAAGGTTTTTTTGAACTAGTCTTCCTCTTTCACCATGATTTGGTTGTAGCCTAAGTAGCCATCTATAAATGATAATATTTCTGAGCCAGCTACTACGTGTAAGATTTTATCTATGGAAGGAAGTAGATAATGGTCTTTGAGAGAATCTTTATTTAGATCCCAGAAATCCACATGCAATCTGATTTCTCTATTTCTTTTCTGACCAAAGACAAAATTAATAACCCATGAAGAGTGCTTAATCGGAAAGATGATGCTTGCCTCAATGAGCTTGTTTAATTCCTTCTTTATAAGAGGATCAACATGAGGATTTATCGGTCTTTTTTTTTTAATAGGCTTAGCTTCCGGATCTAATTCAATAGTGTATTGTGCTAACCTTAGATTGAATCCTCTCAAATCTTCATAACTCCAAGCAAAGATATCTAGAAATTCTTGACAAAGTTGTATGAAATCATATTTTTCTTTATCAATACTTACTTTTCCAATTTGGAGTACTTTACCTTCCCCACTGAAATTGACTTAGAATCTTCTCCTTTGACCGTGATGTTTTCTTTCTCTTTCTGGAACTGATCATTGGGGTTGAAGATTGATTCGAGAGTCACTAGAAATTTTGGAAACTTATTTTTTCTCAGGTGGACTACATGGTCACCATATAGTTTCTCTAACTTGTCTTGATTCTTTGAATATAGCTCAACCTCTTCTCAAAGGAAGTTTACAATCTCCTGGTCACTTTCAAACACTTGCCAACTTGTAATGTTATCAGTGCAATAGTTCCTTACAACCACTTAGATATGTGACTGAGTTTTATCCTTCTTGATACTATTGACAACATCAAACACTTCCCCAATTGTTGCAAGTATGTCTTCGGCCTCATTATTTTTTCTTGGGGTGGAATTGACGTTAAAAGATTCAAAGTCTTCAATGATATCCCATACTTGGTTCTTTTATCTCTTTAAAAGATCATTTTTGGTAGCGTTGATTCCTCTAACTTGGTTTACAACCAGCTCACTATCTCCAAAGACTTGCAAGTTCTTAATACCCTTCTTTCTTTCCCAATGCAATCCATGGATCAATGTTTCATACTCAGCTATGTTATTTAAACAACTAAATTGAAAGAGGAAAGTTGAGTAGTATTTTATACCTTGAGGTAACATAATCATTGCTCCTCCTCCAATATCTTGTCTATTCCTTGAGCCATCAAAGAATAGCTGTCATAATTCATTATCATCTTTATCATTCGGTTTGGTGATGCTAGGAAGAGGTGGGTTTTCTTCGTGCAAGTAATAGATTCCCAACTCAAATTCTTCCATCTCTTTGTATGGATCAAAGCCATGTGTTTTCTTTCCCCATTAATCAAGAGTCAAGTATGGAATGCCTCCAACCTTGGTATTTATCTCTAGAGTGCTTGGTCAATCTTCTTGATCGAAAGATGAGAAATTTACATTTATTGGGCTTAGTACATACGACTCAATATGAAAGTTGGTAACTTGTTCATATATAATTGTGTCCTTTTCTCCATACCTTATTTTGAAGAGAAAATGTGACCAATTAGCAGACAAGTAGCCTCCAATATTAGGAATGAAATCTTGATACAAATGTAGAGAAAAGAGTGGTGGAAAGTCAATAACTGACACATCTTGCAAGACTATGACATTGGGACATGCATGTAGTGTGAGGATCAATCCTTTAATTACTCTAGTTATTCCCGCGGCTGTCCCATCAAGTTGCACTACTCCTTTTGACATAGGCTTATAGTTAAGGCCTAGCTAATCAATTATTTTTTTGGGCATCACAGAACTACTTGCTCCTAAATCAATCATGTAATTGTGTACAAGATTGCTCCCAATAATTAGAGATATATAGAATGGAGGAGGCTTCATATTTTTACCTTATTGAACTCCTTGTTGGCTTGTATTATTGAGCACCTTCTCTTGATCCTTGTATAACTCATTTAATGCGGACCAATTTTCCATGGTTACTTGCAATAGATATCGTTGGCCTAGGATAGCTAATGACTCCCACATGGAAATGTTCACATTTTTTTCTTCAACTGCTCTATGATATTGAAAGGAGATGATTTGTCCCTCTATTGGCCCTTGTTTGGCACAAATTTCTCTTGCACATGAGCTACTACAACTGGTACATGAGGTGGTTTGGGATGATTCTGCACATTTAGAGTTACACTTGGATTGCTAACTCCTTGTAGAGTGACAGTGGGTTGAGAAGCACTTGGATTGGATGATTGTCCTTCCTCTAAGTTCCTCTTCTTAGATCTTGTGTTTCTGCCACACCTTGAGAAGGAGACTGATTTATCCCACATAAATCTTCAGCTTGCCAATTCACAAGTGTAGTCTCACTTGGAGGTACTTCTTGAGTAGTTGTTTGTTGCTGATTTTATTCTTTATTTGTTTCTTGAGGCACACCAACCGTTGTCACCATCAAAGCTTGATTTAAAGCACCATTGAAACATGTTTCTTGATTGTGAGGTTGATTACATAGGAAGCACCATTCATACTCTTGTTCCATGTTGTTTTGAGTTGGAACTAAGGTTGTGAATGTAGAGGCAACATTAGGATTATAAGGTTGAAATGGCTGTTAGTAGGAGGTTGTCCTTGGTTTTGATTAGTAACTTGAGCAGGTGGTCTATTTGGCTGATATGGAGGTCTATTGGGTTGGGATTGAGGTTGATATGATCTGAAATTTTGAGCTTGTTTCCTTTTAATTGTTACCAATTCATTGCCTAAGTTTTGCAATTGTTTCATGACCTTCTGGAGTTCAGTTGAGGTACTACAAGGAGAGGTAGAAGCCTCATTGGAACTATGATTTTTAGGGACAAGAGTAGGGGCTAAATTAGGTGTTTTTCTAGAACTATGATTCCTCATTTCTGGATAAATAGGCATAGGTGGCCTAGGTGCAAGTTTACCGACTTGAATTAGGAAACTCTAATGGATATGGCATAAGCTCTTGGTAAGGTTATCCCTCCCATAAATTTTATCATAACATATATATCGAATTAAGATCTTTAAGGAAATAGAGAAATGCACCTTCAGTAGCTAGTCTCACAATAATTGGAATCATATCCCATGTTCTTTGGAATATGAAATTGAAGTCAACCATATGCTCATTTAGTTCTCTTTTGATTGTAGTCAACTGCTCCAAAAGGGATAAATTGTCTTCCCTTTCCCCGAACTAGTTACAAAGTCCTGAGCATAATTCATTCTAGTTCTAAATTGACCTTACTATTAAGCTTCTAAACCACTGCAAGGTTTTCCCTTTGAGAGAAGAGGAAAGAATTTTGACTACCACATCCATATCAGCTATTTCATAAATGGCACATACATTTGCAATGTCTTTGATGTGATCAATTGGGGTTGTGTGATTTTCTACATTGAAATATGGGATGTTTTTAAATACCTCTAATGGAATAAGGTTCGAGAGCATTGAGATTGAGCGGACTCATCGCCCGTGAAATTGAAAAATGGATTTGGTGGTTGTTGATCCATTCGATTGACCTAAGAAATCTAGTTGATTGAATAAATGGCCTACTAGGTGGAGGTGTTGAAAGAGTCATATTCGATGGAGATGGAGATATTTGAACTTGTCTTCCTCTTCTTCCTCTACCTAGAGATAGCTGCAAGTATTCAAATATTCCTTCTTCTCTTGTTCTAGACCTTGTTTGAATCCTTCTCATGAATTTGAACCACTAGCACTACTAAAGCTAGTTGATTTTCCGATCGATTCACCATATGTGTTGCTACTGAGATCCTTTGAACGATAGAATCTCATCAAGACACACGCCCAATCTTGATAAAATGAAAGTATTGATTTCTTGGTCCCATCGAGCATGCCAAAAATTTTATACATGAATTAAGAAGTGTATAAATTGTGCATTCTTCACATGAAAGGAAAATCTAGCAATACTCCCACTCCACCAAATTTCAGTTAATCAACCATTCATGCAATGGGGGCTAGATTTTACTGGAGTGATTAATCAAAACTCTAGCTTGGGTCATAAATGGATCCTTATAGCCATGGATTACTTCACCAAGTGGACAAAGGAAGTTGTGCTCAAGGAAGAAAATGAGGCCAACATCCTAGATTTTTATGAGGGTATTGTGGCAAGATTTAGTTTTCCTTACAAAATTATATCAGATAATGCCTTGGCTTTTATTTGGACAAATATATCTAAATGGGCAGTGAAAAATGACATCTATTTCAGCACTTTCTCAAATTATTACCCTCGGGGTAATGGGAAGGATGAGTCCACCAACAAAAATATTTTGAAAATCATAAGGAGAGCCTTAGGTTAGAACCAAAATGACTTAGCACACAATGTTGAAATAAAATTTATGGGCTGATAGAATTGCTCCCAAGAGGTCAACAAGAAATTCTCCTTACAAGTTGGTTTATGGAAGGGAAGCAAGGTTTCCAATATCCTTCGAGTTACCAACATTGGAACTTATCAAGCAGCTGGAATTATCTAAATTTGGGGCCATGGAAATGAGATATGAAGAGCTTATGGAGCTTGAGGAACTCAAGAGTCAAGCTATGTAAGCAATGGAGAAGGATCGGGCTCAAATTAAGGTGAATTTTAACAAGAAAGAAAAGGCTAGAAAATTCTAGGAAGGAGACTATGTCCTAAAATGGGATGTGGATAGAGCCAAACCAGGTAGAAACTCCAAGTTTGATGTAATATGGAGTGGCCCTTACATGATTTTAGTTTGTAAGACTGATGATTCTTTCTAATTATATAATTTGGATGGAGTAAAATTACATATTCCAGTCAATGAAATCTATCTCAAGCATTGTTACTAAAGTAAAGTATCTTCCTTGTGCATAATAATTCAGGATTTCTAATTCCTCCAAGTGCTTGTAGCACATTGCTCTTTTGTATTTTGTGTTTTTCTTTTGTAATAAGTGTTGGTGCACTCTTTGCATTTTTTATTTGGGATGTGTATGGCTTTGATGTTTGTATATAGTTGTGGCTTTTTGCTCTTGCACTTTCCATTTTCAAGCGGGGTTTGGTGATGGAACAATTCCCCAGTAGTGTTTCAAAGGTTTAAGGGGGAATTCTCATATGTCAGACCAGTTTAAGAAATTAGAATGACTCCATGCCCAATGGATCCTCTAAGTTCACTGGTATTTTAGATCTAGTAGGGATATCACCCCACAAGTTGCCAAATTATTATCCATTTTTTCACCCCTATAAAATGGACAACTTAGCGAGGATGGAGCATTGGTAATTGATTGGGAAAGAAATTCTTTACAATCTTCGGAGTTAGCTCGTGTTTTGGCTCGACTGATTTGGTCTCCTTTCATGGCGAGATAGCAAGCCACAACGAAGGGCCAATTTGATTTTAGCGTGTGCTATATTTTTGGTGAGCTCGGTGAGCTATGCATTTTGTGGGATATAACACCCACCAAGCATGTAACATGCTACCAACTGGTAGTAAGATCCAACGGGGTCGTGAGAGAAAGCGAGAGAAAATTCATTGGTAGTAGGAGCGAATGCTACCAACCTGGTAAAGATATAAGGCACTACCAGATGGTAGCAGGATCAAACAAGTCATAGAGGGAAAAATAGTGTAGAAGTGTCGGTAGCATCCTTAGATGCTACTGAAATGTAGTATTCAAAATCCTACAGAGGAGAGCATGTATAAATGTTATCGGCCCGAGTAGCATGGATCAACGACACAACAGAGGATCGATGGTAACATTTTGGGGCTAATGCTTTGTTACTAAATGCCAACAAGCGAAGTAGTTGGGCTACAAAAAGAGTGTCGATAGCATTTTTACAAATTCTACCAAATGACATAAGATTTTATGCTGCCATATGGTAGCATAAAAGAGAGTGTTCACGTCATGATGAAACAAGGCATTGGTAGCAAGGAAACATGCTACCGACCCGTTGTATTAATGCTGACGATCGATAAGAAGGAAAAATGTTACTAAACGGTTGTATTTATACAACCGGATGACACTAGAAAGAATCATGCAAATGGTCATGAGGGGAAGAAAATTTTACCGTCGGGGAGAAAAATTGTATGCATTTGGGACGAGTGTGGGAATGAACCAGACATTAATGGAATCACTACAAAGTTGTTCAACTACCAGTTTAATGAGGTATGGCACCCATGACTACCCATGCAAGTAAAGGACTAATTTATATGGCTTCCCATACCTCTTTAATGAAATTTGTTAATTGGTGAGGCAATTTCGAGGATCTTCATCTATATATTGTAAAATTCTCCTCATTTTTAGGGAGAAATTATTTTATGTAAAGGAACTCGGTCAAAAAAATTCTAGAACTTTTGTGAGTGTTCTTGACAATGAATACTTGAAAAAATATTTGACATAGAAGCTTTGCACAAAAACAAGACGATGCTTTTATATTTTATTAATATCAAAATCAAGCATTATAGAAAAATGAGAGAGCTGCAATATTTATAGATATTGGATAGCTTCTATCTCATCCACAATATATGGAAACAAATCATCTAATCTGAGAAAATATGTAGAAATAGCATATTGCCCCTAACTTCCCCTATTTCCCGTCATGGAAATCATCCGGGAATAAAATATGCAAGATGGAACATGATCCCACAAACATTGGGATGATAACACTATCACTTAGTTAATTAACAAGGATAACTAATACCTATTGACATAAGTTTAAAGTATTTAATTAAATGTATTAACTTATTACATTTATTCAAATATCAACTAATGATGAATTAAGCTAAGTTTTATTCCTAACATTCCCCCTTAATTCAGCATGGTCTCAAGTGAACATGAGAGAAATTCTCTAAAACTCTCAAATTTACCTCAAGCAAGTGACTTTGTGAAGACATATGCACGTTTCATATTTGTTTGGTAATATTGGAGCTGGATGTTGTTGTTCTGAACATGTTCACGAATGAAATGTACCTACACCTCAATGTGTTTGGTGTGCTCATGAAAAACTAGATTCTAAACAAGTTTTACTACTCCTTCGTTATCAACATGTAGGATAGTTGGATCTTTCTGTGGTATTCCCAATCCTTCAAGTATACATCGGAGCCATATCGCTTCATAGACAGCTCCACCTGTTGCACAATATTCTAATTATGTGGAGGATCTTGAAACAAAAGTCTTCTTCTTACTCCCCCATGATATTGGTCAGATCCCAAAAATAATACAAATCCTGAAGTGGATTTTTTATCATCTATGTTTCTTGCATGATTTGAATTTGAATATCCTGTTAAGAAGAAGTTATTATTCTTCTTATATTCTAAGCCATAGTCCATAGTTCCTCTTATGTACCTCAGTATTCGCTTTGCTACTTTCTAGTGAGAAACCCTTGGTTCTTGCATGAACCGTGAAAGATAGCTAACTGTATAGCTGATATCCAACCTAGTGTAAGTAAAGTAGATGAGACTCTCGATCAACTATGATAGAGAGTTGCATTTACTTGTGGTGATGGATATGTTTGAGATAGTTGAATTATTGTCTCCATAGGTGTGGAAAATGGCTTATAATCCATCATATTGAATTTCTCGAGCGTTGTCTTGGCATATTTCAATTGTGACACAAAGATATGATTTTCTCTTTGCCAAACTTCAAGTCCAAGACAATAATGTAGAAGCCCAAGATTGGTCATGTCGAATGATCATGTTAGATCTTTCTTTGTTAACTCAATCATCCTCACTGATCCTCTAGTGATGACTAGATCATCAACATATACTACAATGATCACTATCTCCCCCCTTGCTTTTTGAGATAGATATTAGGATTGTATGGACTCCTGTTGAATCCATGTTGAATGAGATGCTCGTCAATTTTTATGTACCATGCCCTAGGAGACTGATTTAGACCATATAGTGATTTTATGAGTTTACATACCTTTTCCTCTTTACTGGTATGACAAAACCTTCTGGTTGAGTCATGTAAACTTATTCCTATAAATTACCATTAAGAAATGTGCTTTTCACATCCATTTGGTATATTTTCCAACCAAATTGTGCAGCTAGAGAAAATATTAACCTAAAAGTTTTTATCTTAGCTGTGGGAGCAAAAGTATCCTCATAATCAATGCCTTCTTTTTGAGCATATCCCTTAGCAACTAGTCTAGCCTTATGTTTATCAATTTTTCCATCTGCTTTGTACTTCATTTTGAAGATCCATCTGCATCCAATTGAATTTTTCCTAGTGGAAGATTTGTAAGTTGCCATGTATTATTTTTCATAAGTGACTTATATTTTGCATCCATAACATCTTTCCAAGGTTTAGACTGTAGGGCTTCTAAAACGAGGATGGCTTAATAGTTTCAACAACTTTACTCATTAAGGCCAAATTGACCTCATTTCAAGCCATATTGCAAGTTCTCATTCTAGTGGTAGATGTTTCAGGGACACTATCCAATCTTGCATCTCTAATCATACTTGTATACCATTTAGACATACTTTTTGTGGTTCATGTGGGAGGTTTAATTTCATTATCTTCCCCATCTTCATTTTCGTCACCAAAGTGATTACCATCCTCTATTTTCACTGTAGGGATGATTTTTTCATCATGTGAGTATATGGAAGGAGCATCTTCTTATTTCTTCTCAAATAACTCAACATCCCAACTAGTGTATACCCTCCTTGTTTTTGGATCCATAAGTTTGTAGCCAAGTGCTTCATCATTGTATCCCAAGAAGATAAGTTTTTCTAATTTCATATCAAGCTTAGTTATTTTTTTAGGAATGTGCATACTTGCTTTACATCCAAAAAATCTAAGGTGTGAAATAGATGGATTATGCCCTAACCATGCTTCATGTGGTGTTACTCCATCAAGAGTTGCAGTGGGAACTCTGTTTAGTAAATACATTGTCGTTTTAGTTATTTCAACCCAAAATGTTTTTGATAAACCTACATCATCAATCATACATCACACCATATCCATGATAGTACGATTTTGCCTTTCAACAACACCATTTTTTATAGTGTGTGAGGAGGATCCATTTGATGATGAATGCCATGTGTTTTCAAAAAATCATTGAACTCATTGCTGGTGTATTATCCCCCTTGATCTGAGTAGAGTTTTTTTATTTTCCTACTAGACTCTGTTTCAACAAGGGATTTGAACTTCTTGAAAGTTTCAAAAGATTGGTCTTTTGTAGAAAGACAATATATCCACATTTTTCTTGAAAAATCATCAATAAAGAGCATGAAATATTGAAACCCAGAGTGGCTAGGTCTCATTGATCTGCATAAATCGGTATGCACCAAGTCAAGTTTTACCTTTGCCCAAAATGTACTATGTTTGAATGGTGCTCTATTTTGTTTTCTGTCAAACAATGCTGACATTTATCTATACCATTTTTAAGAGGTGGTAAACCCCTAACCATGTCATATCGACGAAGTGTGTCAAGATAGCCAAAACTCACATGTCCAAGTCTTCGATGCCATAGTTTAGCTAATGATGTATCCTTGGCTACAAGTTCTTGATCATTTTTTGAACAAAATCCAACTGAAACATTCTTCCCACATTTGAAGCTTTTGCAAAAATTTTAGAGCTTCGTGACTTATCTCGAATTAGGCACATATTTTTATCACCTTTACAATCAAATTCAATTTTGAGATTGTGATCTAATAATTGACTCATGGATAACATTTTTTTGTTAAACCAGGGACATAAAGAACATATGTAATTTTACAATTATGTTGCGCAAGTGGTAGTGAAATGAAACCGGTGCCTTCAAAATTGTATGATGTATCATCACCTAAAGAGACATGATTTTTGTGGGTGTTTTACTCATTGTGAAGAACCAATCCTTCTTTCTTTCCATGTGTCGAGTTACGCCCGAGTCAACATACCAAATTTGATTTGTAGAATTGGATACTTCATTTGATTGTGCTGAATATAGGAAGTCATCATCATCAAATTAATCTTCTTGTTCAGCTAAATTTCCTTGTTAAGTTAGTTTATTCTTCCACTTGTTATTATTTTTTCCATGTTTACTCTGTTGTTGACCAAATTTTGTTTTTTGGTAATTAATCTTTTACCACTTGATGATCCTTGTTGGAATGTGTTGTACCAAAATTTTTTTAACTCATGTCCTTTTCGACCACAAATAAGACATTTTTGTTGGTCTTTTTGGCCTTGTTGAGTATTACCTTTCTTCTGAGGTTGTTTATTAGAATTAGCCTATTTTTTTACTTTTTGATTAGAAGAAAGTGCATGCTCTGATTTGAGATTTGATTGAATAGCTTCCTCTTGTTGTAGCATGTTCACTAACTCTTCAAAAGTTGTTGTTTGACCAGTTATGTTTAACGTGGTCACAAAAATCCTATATGAAGGAGGAAGAGCTCTCAATACTATAGGCACAAGTGATGTGTCAGTTACTTCTTCTTCCAAAGCTTGAAGTGATGCACGCAAAGTTGCCACTCTTCTCAAAAACATTTCAACTTTCTTAGTTGGTTGCATTTTCAAGTTCAATAGTTGACTCTAGAGATGAAGTATTGTGTTCTTATTTTTGACTCATATATTGTTTTCAACTTATCCCAAGATTCTTTTACTGTTGTGGTCTCATGAATATGAGGTTGTACCTCATCTGAACACTAAACAAGATTATTAACTTTTCTTTTTGATTTGCACGATCAAATGTAGCTTGTTATGTAACATCTGTTGCAGATCTTGTTAATGTACCAGAAACAATGAACCATAGATTTTCAAAATAAAGTTGTGTGTGAATTTTTGTTTTGCATGCTAGATAATTATCAGAACACAAAAATTGAGAATCTGGTAAAAAGAATTTTGGTGTCATAATTGCATCCATTGTAAAAAGTGATAAATAGCAGAAGAAAAAATTGAAAACTTTTCCCCCCTTAAAGCATGCACACCCCCAAAATATTATTTTATTTATTTTGGGCTCCTTTTGCCGTGTACAATGAATTTTTGGCACTATTGGCCCTGTTACAATTTTGGCTCTGTGGCTGATTTGTAAAAATAAAATGGCTCTCTTGGTCGATTTGAAAATAATAATTTATTGGACTCTTTGGCCTCTTTTGAAATACAAACAATCTCTAATTTTTTCAATTTTTACAAAACAAAGCTTATTAAAATCTAGACCAAGACGTAGAGCTCGCAAAAACACACACTTAAAAACCGACACCTCAATCGAGTCTTGGTTGAAAGTTATGGCTCTTTTAAGTTACGAAATCAATCTCTTTTCGGGCCCCTTTCCAAAAATGGAATTCTAATTTTTTCCACGATGTCCAAAAATGGAAAAAAATTAAAACCAATTTTGTTAAAAACGAACGCAGCTAACGACTTACATACATGTGTAGTGCATTTTAGGGTGCAACTATAGTTCAACCGCTTTGCATATGCATTATAATAACCCTTGGCCGCAATTTTCTTTTATTGTTTCTCTTTGTACGTAGGTTTTTTTTTCTTGGAGGTAGCTTGTTCTTCCTTCTTCCAACACAATTTTTTTTTGTTGCAGGTTACAAATCTTCTCCACATTCAATTTGTAGTCTTCATTTTGGATGTAGGCACATTGGAGTTCGTTGAAATATCCTTTCTTCTACTCCTCTGGTAGGTGCAGGTTCACAAAGAAACTTCCACATTTGATTGGATCTCTTTTTTTTAAATGCTCAAATACAGAGAAGAGGAAGAAGAATACAAAGTACAGAGAAGAGGAAGAACAAGTAATGTGGGGAGCTTGAAAATCTTGGGTCCCCACAGATCAAAAATATTGTATATATTTTTTTAAATGCTTCAATTTAAAAAAATTGCACGTACAAGTAATTTAAAAAAACAAAGAATGAAACAATGTCACCTTTTGCAAGAGAGTTACATCTAGGTCTGCAAGGGCCTGTGATTTCACTCTAGGTGTTCTTCAACTGCAAATCAACTGTGATTCAGGGTGTGGAGTCGGGTAGAGGCTGTGAAATGGCGGGGGAAACCATGGCTCCTCCTAGCTCTGTAATTTCTCCAGATCTCCCTAAAATTCCCTAAAACTTCCTACACTCCTCTCTGGATCAGAATACTACTCTGATACCAAATCTTGACAATGAATACTTGAAAACAATATTTGACATAGAAGCTTTACACATAAACAAGATGATGCTTATGTATTTTATTAATATCAAAATCAAGCATTACAGAAAAATGAGAGAGCTATAATATTTATAGATATTGGACAACTTCTATCTCATCCATAATATATGGAAACAAATCATCTAATCTAAGAAAATATGCAGAAATAGCATATTGCCCCTAATTGCCCCTCATGGAAATCATCCAGGAACCAAATATGCAAGATAGAACATGATCCCACAAACATTGGGATGAGAACACTATCACTTAGTTAACTAATAAATAAGGATAACTAATACCTATTGACATAAGTTTAAAGTATTTAATTAAATACTTTTACTTATTACATTTATTCAAATATCAACTAATGATGAATTAAACTAAGTTTTATTCCTAATGATTGTAGCCCTCAAATTTCGGCATTTTGAAAAGGATTTTTTCCTTGTGCCTATATTGTAATGGATTTTGCATCATTTTAAGCAATAAAATTGGTGTTTTATGGCTTTTCTTTCCCTAACTCAAGTTGTATTGCATTTCTTGCCTTCCAATTTTTTTCAAGTATATTGTGTATGTTTTTGTCTCTTTGTAGGACCTAAATTTGTTATGCCCCATGAAGATGGGAATGTAAATGTTGTTTCGGATTATGGAAATTTTTTCTACCCTCTCCCACTCTATTTTCTCCCCATTTTCACTCACTTAGAATCTCTCCACTCCCTTTTTCTTGGTGTTATCACCTCCCTTAGTTTAGGAATTTTATTTTATGCATCTCTCTCTTCCTGGTCCTTGGAATTCTAGGTTAGTGTTAGAATAGTTGCATTTCCTTTCTAGGATTAGTTTTAGCATTAGGAATAAGTAGAGGAACCAGCCTTCTCTGGAGGTTTGTCTCAATATCAGGGTCCCACACCTTGAGACAATCCCATGTTAGCAAATTGCATTGATTTCCCAGACAATTCACTTGTAAGCATTCAGAGGGTGTTGTAATTTTTCACTAACACTAACCTAGACCAATTACACTCTAACTTGGATCCAATGGACCATAAATAGTTATTCACACTCTGTTAGCTTTTATGCTTCCACCTTAGTAGCCCCAAAATGGTGAACGCATCCCCTTTTTATAGATGTGTGTGTTCCCACCTCTCTCTCTCCTCATTTGAAATTACCTTGGGTAATGGATCTTCTAGAAACTTCCAAATTCTCCTTCTTAGCTTCAAATTTGAATTTGAGCTCTTTGAATGCTCTAATCTACCGTAACTCTTCTTATGCCATGTTGATATGATTTTTTCCTTTTTTGACAATTTTATCCTTGTCAATATTCACTATCACATGCCTTATAATATATTTTGTTACTTTTTTCAACTATTTATCTTGTTGCGCACTCCATTTTGGTATTCATCTATCATGCCTTTTTCTTCTTCCGATGTGCACTCGTATTCTTGAGTCTCACCTTCTCCTTTCTTCCACACGTTATGTCTAGGTGTCTAGGTCTTCTACAAAACATTTGCGTGCCTCTCACGTAATCTTAGCCCTTTTTGAATCCTTTTATATTTTTATGCTCTTTACACACTCTCTATCCTTACATATATCTCCCTTACAATAATTATGTGCATATAATCTACCTTGCTAAGATAAAACTATTTTCCACACAACCAAAATCCTATGCACACCATTGCACTTTATTCTTCCATGCCTACCCTACTTCACCAACCTTATACATTCCACTTTTGTATCCATTTTACACATTGTGCCTTTGCTGATTTATTTTCTGAAAATCACTCATGTAATTCTATGCAAACTTCCCATTGTCCCGTTATGCTTCGTTTCCTTCTTACGCACCCTCCAACTTTCACAGCACCATCCTTCACCAAAATTGTGTAGGATTGTATTAGACCTTGGATGATCCTACATTAAACACCTAAGGTAATTAAACTTGAGGTCCACCTCAAGTAGACCAAGTGATTGGTAGAACCACCCTTTGAACCAATGAGGAAAATAGTTCCGGTTTCTTTTTCATCTAAACCTACTCCTACCCTCATCACTTATTTCATTGTCTCTTCTAATCCTTCATCACCTCCATATGACTTCTTCATGTTATCTTGCACACAATTGTGAGATTTTTCCCACCATAGAACAACCTCCGCCAAATGGATCTTTCTCTCTAATCCTTTGTGAGTTTTTTTCTAGCTCTTCTTCTTTGCAAGTCTCGCTTTCCTTGAACCATCATCTTCCTCTTATGAATTCTCCAATGAGCTTTCTACTTTATGATTTTACTCGCTTCTAATTATTTCCTATGTGAGCTCATTATTTCCTTTATCCATCCACCTCTATCTAAATCCTTCGGGATTTTTCTTCTCTTGCCCACTTCATCTTTGGGATTCCTTCCTTTTGCACATCCTTTCTCGCACACACTTCTCTCTTTGTCTTCTCATCTTCTACTATGTCTCTCCTATCTCCTTATCATGAATCATTTCCTTTGCGTTCCTATGATTCATTCATTACTTATTTGAATTCTCACCCTTCTCATACTTATGGCCTTCTACTACATAACTTATTTTTGTGCACTTCCTTCTCTATTGTCTCATTGCCTTCCTATTGTGAATTTTACTCTTTGGGAATCCTTCCTTTTCTCTCTTTCCCTTTGTGCTCTACTTTTTACAACTATGTTTCTTCATGTTACCTACTATCACACACTTACAAATTTTGTTACCTCTCGCACATTACTTCTCCTTTATGCATTCTGCAAAGACAACCTGCTCTCGCTCTCTTCTCCAAGGTGCATTTATCTTCCCTTACACTTATTAGGTTAGACCCATTATAGACCATCCATATCTTAGTCATATTCTCCACCTTCACCCTTATTTATTTAGGGCTTCTCTCTATAGTGTGTCTACTTCTTGATGGATTGTTTCTTGCGCAACTCCTATGCACATGTATTCTCCCTTACACAAGTTACTTTCTTATGGGCTTCTCCTTCTCCTCTCATCTTCTTGAAATCTTATGGGCCACATGTTCCTTTCCTATACACTATAAGGCCTTTTTATACTTGCTTGTAGAATTTATTCCTCTCCAAGGCTTCATTTCCATATTCTCTTCTTAAGTACACCCTTATCATCGTGCAATATTCATCACTTCGCATTCCCTCTTGTTCTAAAAAATTTCTCCCCACTAATTTTCTTCTCCTTATTTTATTCTGTTTTTCCTTTATTGTGTAAAAATTATGCAATCTCTTCACATTGCTCCTAACCTACCTCTATTTCATATGAGGAAACTTAAAATCCTTTTACAAAGTATCTCTACAATTATATTGAACCTTTCTTAGTCTCACATTCTTTTTCCTATACGCCCCTTACATGGAGAACTCTTGCATCCTCCTCTTCTAATAGCTCCTGAATTTCCTTTGGGAAAATTTCTTCTTCTTTGTGCAATCCTCCTCTATGGTCCTCTTTCCTTGTTTTCTCCAATACACACTCCACTTCCTTGAGATCTTTATGGGCCTATTCCTCCTCCAATGTACTCTTTTTCATGCACACTCTAGAAACATCCTTTATGGGTTTCTCTACTTTTTTCCTTTGGGGAAACTTCTTCTCTCCTCTCCTTTTCTTCCTCTCTGTAATGGTTCCCCCATTATTGCACACATCCTTATATTAAATCTCCTCGACTCATTTTCTTATATTTATTCATCATCACAATCTCATGTGCTTAATATTTCCACTTTGGGGTCTCTTTTCTTACTCATTCCATTGCACCCCATATTATCTTATATGAATACATATTATTTTGTATGTACCTCTCTATTTGTCTACACATTACCTCTTTTCACATCTCCTATGTATTATATGTGTGTATCTTCTTTCTTTGAAATTTCTACCTTATGTTTTACCCTCTTCATCACCGCCTCCTTTCACACTCCGTGCAATCCTTTGTGCACTCGGGTTCTACATAGACCATCTTATCCTTTATGGAAGCCTCCTCCACCAATGTATTACTCTCATGCTCGCCATCTACTTTTGGGTTACTTCTCCTTTCACCCATATTTCATCTCTTGAGCCTTCTCTGTGTACCTCTTCATACACATTATTTTGCGGTACTCCCACATTTAAACCATATTCTCTCCATGGTGCTCCCGTAATGGCCTTCTCTTGAGATTACTCTCTACTCATGCAATCTTTGGATGAGCCTCTACGTAAACCTTTTCTCCTCTTCTTTAGAGCTTGATTGGTGCCTTCTCTACATATTATTCTCTTTGCACTTGACTCTTTTATAAGTCACCACCTACCTTTGGGATCCTTTGGCCACAATACCCGTCTCCTCCAAAGTGGTATTCTTCTAAATTCTCTAATTTGGTCCTCGTGCCTTTCATCTTATGAATCTCCCCAACATTTCCTCCAGCTTTGTCATAACTACTACATTATACACATCTATTTTATTTTGTGCCATATTTACTTTTCCCTCTAACCACCGCACTCTAGGTTTACTCATGTCCTCTACCCACTTTTCTCAAAGTGGAGAACATATTATTTATGATACCTACCTCAAATTTAACATCCTTCCAGCTCACATTTGAAGTAAAGTAACATGCTATGATACCACTTGACGATGATAGTAGGATCGATATGACCTTGGACCATTTGCAGAGCCCCACTCAATGGAATGAATCATAAATGTTTCTTTATATTTCTCAATCCTTTACGCCATTTACAATGAAGCTACTCCCTAGGATAATACAAAATTAGTAATGGATAATTTATAAACTATGTGACGTACTCCTTAAGGACATAAAATAGATTGGTTTCACTTTAACTTGTCTCTAATGGCCCACAAATATTCAGCCACATTCTCGTTGGATTTTTTTATTTCTCCTTAACAACCCCAAAATGGTGAACTCCTCCCTTTTTATAGTCGTGTGCATTCGCACTTCTCTCCTCGTTTGAAATTACTTTTGGTGGGTTGGATCTTCTATACACTTCCAAATTATCCTGCTCATATTTAAATTTGAATTTGAGATCCTTTAATGATCTAATCTACCATGCCTTTACTTATGTCACGTTAATATGGCCATTGGATCTTTTGATTGTTTTATCTTTTTCAAAGCATCCCCTATTAGATACCTTTTGACATCTTATTTCACTTTTACTTGACTATCTATCTTGTTTCACACTCATTTCTTTCACCCATCTTCCTTTTCTTTATCTTATCCTATTACGTAATCGATTCTTGAGGCTCATGTTCTCTTTTATTTGGTGCACTATCTTTGGGATTCTAGGCCTTCTCCAAAACATCTACACACCTCTCTCATAGTCTTAGCCATTTGTTCCATCCTTCATTTTATCTTTTTGTGCTCTTTGCGCACTCTCTATCTTTACACATAACTCCCTCCCAATCCTCGCATGCCTCAAGTATTCCTTATCGAGCCAAAATTATTTTTCATGCTACCAAAATACTACATACACCATTGTACCTTATTCTTCCATGTCTACCTTACTCTTCCAACATTATGTATTCCACTTATGTGCCTTCACTAATTTCTTTCATGTAAATCACTTACTCACTTTTTTACAAACTTCCACATGTATTGTTATGCATCTTTTTCCTTCTTATGTGAACTCCAACTTTTATGCACACTTGTCCTTCAACAAAATTATACGAGAATTTCACTAGACCATGGATGTTCCTACATCAATGAGGATCTCCAAAAATTTGAAAAGATGTTTTCAGGAGCTCAAAATCATCCCCTAAATCCCTCTCAACCCATTCAACCCTTATTACGCCTCTTTTCAACTCTTTTGATCCATTTTGGACCATTCTCTTCCCTCATTTTTCCTTTGTTGCATTTATTTTTCATCCCAGATGCAACCGCCATGGTGGTTTAGTAACCATCAAGATGTATTAATCCCCTACCATGGAAATTTCTATTAGGGAAATGATTTGAGGTATAATTAATAAATTATATATACACGAGATAATTATCGAAGATTATAGATTATGATGTACAGTTAAATTAAACATAGATTTATATGTTTATATATTACAGATTACATAATGTAATAACAAGAACTGAAAGTAAATAAAAGTAAAGTAAATGAGATAGAATACACCATATTTAAAGTGGGGAAACCCAAGGAAAAACCCCACTGAAATAAAGTATTGTTTGTATTAATAATTTATCAATACTTTAACCCAACACTTCCACTTCTCTCCCTGGTCTTACAAAAATAATTCCATACCAGTGTCTCACGATTTTACATTTTGCATATATCAAATAGCTTAAGCATTTTCACTTAGTATGTATCTAAATTGATATATCTATCGATCCCGTGAGGGATCATCCTTTTTATATGATGGGTGAAAGGTCTCACCATCTCACTCTTATTGTTAAAGAATGACTCATAAAGTTTATTAAAAACTTTAAGACAAGGGTTTCATGAATTTTTGGTCCACCAAAAGGTATCCCCACTTGACATTATCACCCCAACACTCCACCTTAATGTTAAGTGGGAAAAAAAAACAAGACATGCCAAATTTACCTTTTTCTACAAAAGGATTTAAAGATCCATAAATCAACAACAAGTGATTCATGCTAGCATGCAAACGAGGTGAATCATATAAATATTCCCATACAAAAATTATTAATACAATTGCTTTATATATGAAGACTTATATCAGATTATGGATCCTTTTATAAACCAAGGCATACCCATAACTAATGTTTCATTGGAATTTACAAGTAAACTCACATACTGTGACTATTTACTTATTACAAAATGGAGGAAGTATTGGAAGTTTACAACATCGTTAAGAGTTGGAATTGTCATGCACATTCCCCTCAATAGAAACTTTGATAGTCCTAATAAGGCATGAAACTTGCAAAATGTCACTACAAACGGTGGCTTTGTGAAAATATTTGCAACTTGATCTTCACAAACAGAACTTGAGATCAATATAACCATTTAGGACTTTCTCTCAAATAAAGTGCATATGAAATTTTATATGTTTTTTTCCTTTGATGTTGGACTGGATTTTTGAAAGATAAATTCAACTCTAGTCTGTCACATAGAAGATTAGTGTTTCCTTTGATGCCCATATGCAGTTCATCCAACAGTCTTTTCAACCACATAGCTTCATTTACTACTTCCATAACACTTTTATACTTTGCTTTACTATAATAGATAGACAATTATGGTTGCTTCTTTCTACTCCAAGTGATGGCACCTACACCAACTTGAAAAAATATGCATAATTAAATTTCCTATCTATAACATCATCGCATGGTTAGAATCACAATATCCGAATAGTTTTCCATCATCACAAGAAGAATAAAATAGACCATAATTAATTACTCCTTTAACATATTTCATAATTCTTTTTTCGGATTCCCAATGATCCTCATAAGGATCCTGCATAAATCTTGAAACAACTCTTGTTGCATATCAAATATCAAGCCTAGTAATAGTCAAATAAATTAGACTACCAACTAGTTGTCTATACAGAGTGGGATCAAATTTAGCACAAGCAAGTTTAGGATCTAATTTCACACCGACTTCAATAGGAATGGTAACAGGTTTACAGTCAATCATGTTAAATATTTTAATAAAATTCATAGCATACTGAGATTCAAATGCAACAATATATTTATGATCTTGAAATATAACCATGCCTAAAAATTATTTAGCAAACCTAAATCAATCATATCAAAACATTGTTTTAACCTTTCTTTGATTCTAACAATTAAATTTCTATCATTACTAGTAATCAAAATATCATCAACATATAAGACAATAATGATAATATTATTATTTTCAAACTTAACAAATAAATCATTACGAACAACAAGATTAGAGAAACTAATATCCTAAAAGAAACTGTTAATTTTAACATACCAAGCTCTAGGAGCTTTCTTAAGACCATACAAAGACTTTTTAGCTTATAGACATATAGTTCTTTACCAGGTTCTTCAAAACCTTTAGGTTGACATATGTATATTTATTCTTTTAGGTCACCATTTAAAAATGTATTTTTAACATCCATTTGGTGAATCTCCCAACCATATTGGGTAGCCAAAGCAAGAAGAATCCTAATAGTGCTCATCTTAGCTATAGGAGAAAAAGTCTCAACATAGTCAAGACCAGGTTTCTAAGTGAAACCACGAGCTACTAGCCTTTCCTTGAATTTTTAATTTCTCTTACAGAGTTATACTTGATCTTATACAACCACATGGATCCTATAATCCTTCGCTTAGAAGGAGGAGGGACTAGCTCCCAAGCATTATTTTTAATTAAAGCATTATATTAATCTTTTATAGCTTGAATCCATGTATCATCTTTACATGCTTCTTCAAAATATTTTCGTTCAACCTCACATAGGGTCATCAAGGCATGATAAGAATGTTGACTACGAGTTACTTTTTTAAAAATAATAGGATGAGAATCCTTAACAAGATTCTGAGCCCATTTAGGAATCTTGGGATGCAAGACATTTTGAGACAACTCCCCCTCAATCTCCATCATATCTAGATCAAGATAATCATCCTCTTGAACTTATGTTTCTATATTGTTATGATAAGGATTATCAAGTCTCTCTATTTAAGGAGAGGTAGAGGAGGGTACATAAAAAACACCATATAATGTATTTTCTAAGACATGAACATTCATGTTTTCTACTATGTCATGCTTGAAAGGGTCATAGACTCTCAATCCTTTAGTTCTACAACCATAGCCAACAAAAATACAAGAGAAGGAGGTTGGATCAAGCTTCTTCCTTTTAACTTTTGGAATGAAGATAGAAGCAAGACTATAGAAATGAGTGATATTTGTTTTTGCTTTGTCCATACTTCATAATAAGTAGCTTGATGAAGTGCTTTATAAGGAACTCTATTAAGAATATAGACTATAGTGTTCATAGCTTCTACCCATAAAAACTTAGGCACATTATATGCATGAATCATAGTCCTAGCCATTTCTAAGACGGTCATATTCTTTCTTTTTGTAATGCCATTTTCTCGGGGGAATAGGGAGTGGTCAACTCTCTTTAAATCCCACATGACACACAAAACTCATCACACTTTTTTCTAACATATTCACCTCCATTATCAGTCCTAATCCTTTTAATTTTTTAGATTAGAAGCATTTTAAACTAAAGTTTTAGATTCTTGAAACTTATACAAGACATTAGAATTTTTCTTAATGAAATAAGACCAGGCCATCCTAGAGAATTCATCAATGAATCAAGCATCATACAAAGGTCCAATGAGAGAAGGAACTTCAAGTGGACCTCTCACATCACTGTGAATCAACTCTAATAATTGAGAAGAATTTGGATCATAATGTTTGTGAAATGGTTCAACATGTTTCTTACCACGCAAATAACTTTCACATGTTTCATGATCGAATCCATCTTAGGGATACCAAAAAAATATCTAGGTGAGACATTTCATAAAATTTTGAAATTTACATGACCTAATCTTTCATGCCAAAGCTGAATATCATTCCTAGAAGAGGAAGAAAATCAAGATTTAGACATAAATCCATCAAAAATATATAAGCCATTTTTCTAAATACCAAAAGCAATAACATTACTGATTTCATTTTTTGCATACCATTTATCTTACTAAAAAAACAACTTTACAGTTTTCTTTAGTTAATTGAGAGAAAGAAAAATATTCTTTTTCAACTGAGGAACATACAAGACATTCCTAATTACTCCATTTGTCAATTTAACATTTCCACAACCTTCAGATCTAATGATGGAATTATCTCCTAGATATATATTTTCCTCACATTTTACAATATCTAAGAGGATACCATGAATACAAGTCATGTGCCTAGAGGAACCACTATCTAGGATCCATTCATTATCATTTGAGGTTGAGAGAGTAGTATACAAGGTAATAAATTGCTCAACATTATTTACATGATTTTTATTATAATATTTATTTTGATTATTAGGTTTACTATTTCTAGTATTCTTAATGATTTGTTAGCTTTCACATGACAATCGACTCTTTATGACCAAATTTGCCACACTTGTTACATGTGCCATTAAATTTAACTTTAAATTTTTTTCTTGTTTTTAACACAATTAGTCTTAGGATTGGATTTAAATCTTGATCGGTATTAGACTTCTAACTGGTATTATTATTGCTCTATCTTGAAAGAGACTTATGATTCCGAGAGAACAATGCTTGAGATGTAGTCTCTTTTGAATCAAAATTCTCTATTACTGTTCTTCTTGAATTAATAGAGAAGACAGAGTATCTAAATCAGGCATATCATTCTCATTTTGATATTTAGAGTTAAGAATAGAGATATAGTTCCTAAATTTTTCATGAATATTTATCTGAATAATGAAATACATAATCTTATCTTGAAACAATTCACAATTACAACCATCCAATTGAGCTTTAATGTTCTTAATTTTATCTAGGTAATTAACTATTTTCTCATCCCCCTTCATGGGAGTTGTAAAAGTTCTAAAATTAGCTTAATTATCTTAGACAAACGATTTCCTTCATGCATAGTCTCTAATTACTTCAAGGCATCAATAAGAGAATCCATATGACCTATATGCATTAAAAATTCATCTTTTATGCTTTACAATAGGATGGATAAATCTTCCTGTGATCTTTGAGAGAAAGAGCTAAGATTTTCAAGATTTGCTAATCTTCCAGTGGGTCATTTTTCCACACCAATTACAAGATCCCATAGCTTTCTAGCCATAAAACATGCTTTTAACCTTACTCTCCAAATATTGTAATTCATTTCATTTAATAACTAAGACTTATCCATGAAAAAATAGTAGAACTAGTCATTTTAAATGTTTACATAGTAATGAAGACAAATACAACTAAAAATACAAACTAGAGAGCCAGACAGAGACAAAACAACAAGCAACAAAATTTATTTTTAGTTATATGCTCGTAAATAGATTAGAAAAAGTAGAAAAGCATGTTACGAAGGTTGCAGAGTAAAAGATCTAAGCTTTATAAATTTTGGACTCCGTGCGATAAAGAAAATTAGAAAAAAACGCAAAACACAAACTTTGAAAATTTGTAGAATGAAGAAATTTTAAAATCTGTGACACAAACAAAAATTGAAAATTGTGACACAATAAAATTAAAAATGCAATGAAAAAACAAATAAAATGATGCTACTCGACAAAAATATATCAACCCAAAGAGGACACTTGGAATCTTTCTGCCAAACTTATGAGAGATGGCTTTGGGTGGACTTACAGTCCTCGAAATAAGCCAAAAAAAAATTGGGTCTGAAATTAAATGTCATGTTTCACAATATTCTTGGCTAATAAAAAGTAGATACGAACATAGTGAAAGCAAGGCAAACACATATACTTTGCAAAATAATAAATGAACATGGCATTTTGCTATGGGTTTTTACACTTAAAAATGTTACCCAAAAGAATAAAGAAAAACTAAACACATGTGGAGCCTTCTCAATGACTCATTTTTTGTAATTCGAAAAAATTTGAAAAATTCAAAAAGGTGGCTAATTATTATTGGATAACCACTAACTAGATTAAAAACTCGACAATTATGAGATGTAAAGATACTTGGAGTAATTATTTTGGATCAAACTTCACATATGACATAAACAAGAAAACACAAGACTAACAGAGCGAAATACGAAGCTACTTGGAGCAATTTTATTGGCTCGAATTTTGCAAGCGTCAAAAGAAAGGAAACAAAAGACTGAAAATGTGAAATACTTGGAGCAATTCTATTGGCTCGGATTTTTAAAGCGACAAAGGAAAGCTAACACAAGTCTGACAATGTGAAAAAAACATGTAAATCCCTTATTGGCTCGCATTTCACAACTGAAAAATAGATCAAAAAATTGATAATGAAGCTAGGTGGAGATTTTTATTAGCTTGAGCTTTGCAAAAGCAAAACTTTGCGAGACAACAAACAAAATTATTAAAAACTCGACACGTGGAAGCTGCTTTCTCACTTAATGATTGGTCTGATCTTCACTAAGACAGATCTAGCAAAAATAAAGATATATAATGTCGGAGTTAGACTTAGAAGCCCCAAACAAACAGGATATAAAAAAAAATTTGATCCACAACCAAGAACAACTATAATAGCTATAAAAAGGTGCAAAATATTTTAAAAATTGTAGACAAGCTGCGAAGAACTAGGAACAAAAAAACCAAGGTCGCGAAACATAGATATATGCATGAAAATGCTCAAACAAGATCTAAGTAGCCATTTAACTAATATTTTAAAAATATTTGGGTGGGAATTGGAAATATTTCACCTATTTAGCTTGAAATAAATGACAAAGTAACTAGGGCTTTGCATATCCATAAATAAACTTCAAGCTTCTTTTCTCTTGAAAATCAAAATCATCGAGCTCGATCCTACACATGCATGATTTCTAGATCGATACCATGTTAGGGAAATGATGGGAGGCATAATTAACAAATTATAGATCCACAGATAATTTTTGAAGATTATAGATTATGACATGCGCTTAAATTAAACATAGATTTAGATTTTATATATTGCAGATTATAGAATGTAATTGTAGTCTTTTATTTTACCAAACAACCCAAGGCACACCAACACATCACTTAGCTTAATCGAGCACTCACCCAAAGTGCGCAAGGGTACCAAGTCCCTCTTTTATGGAATATTTTTCAAGGAGTTAACATGATAAGAACACACATAGATATATTCTAGATCCATAATAATAATGTAGTGATAAACCATAAACAAATCTAGTTCATAACCATATGCAAGAATAACTCATACAAGAATCAAGATTAGGTTTACCATACAATAACTAGTCACTAGATATGTCAACAACCAATATCCAGGCACAAATATCCATTGTATTAATTACTATAAAACACAGAAGCTGCATACATACATAGTAATGTCACCATAAGTCATGTGTGCTCATAAATTAGCAACATAACTCTTACAAAACATGGATGATCATGATGATGTATAAAGCTGTGAAAATTAATACATCTATAGAGGTATTTGGGGCTTTCCCTTCACTACTCATATACTCTCCAAAAATAGAATACATGCTAAGAATATTCATGTACCCTTACATGATAAATACAAAAGCATGCAAGCTCGCTAATAATAGATTATCTAATATTATCAACTGCAGATCTAATCCTATTAATAGCTCAAAACTATGCATGTCGTTTGATCTTCCACTTGTCTAAAATAGCCTTTGCATGTTTTCCAAGTCTTCTACAAAACGTGCTCCACACTCAACATCTATATTTAGCCTTACCATGCAAAGCGGCTAAGTCTTGATATCTTGTTTTCTTGGGTGCGCGCTTTTCTACTAAACTTCCGCACGCACCTATGCACCCTATGTCCATGTGCCCAATCCTTATGCACCTTCAATACTTAGGATGTAATTCATTATCCCAACATTACCCCACACTTTCTTCATTGCTGCCCCTGGAAATGGGTAACCATGATTTATCTTCCATGAATAAAGAATAAGGAATGAAAGAATAATTGTACATAAAGAATAAAAGAATACTTGGGCACTTTATCCCTCTGCATATAGGATTAACTTTGGATATTTGGCTTTGATATCTACTTCAAGATCATTCCAATCATTGAGTTCCTTATTAGTTTTGTCTAGATTGTGTGCAAGTACCCCGTCCATATTATTCAAAGTCATATTCTTACCTTCATTCTACAATGCTCTTAGAATATTAGCCGGGATTGAGACCATCCCGTCTATAACATCCATTCGCTACCCTATCAATTTTTTGATTTCCTTGATCTTATTCTTAGTGTGCCTTTTCAATAATAGTCTTGGCAATGAAGTTTGCCAAATTGTAGATGAATCCCTTTGTCATCTTCTTTGCAACGTGCAACCATGTCTTATTCACCTATGACCAACGCTCCTGATTATTTAACTTAGTAAGGAGGTGTGCTACTGCCTAAACAACTAGGTATTTCTGTAACTTGGGGATATCCATCTCGTGCCCTCCCTTAATGCATCCTAGTGATTTTATTTTTTAATGCCCTCTTTTAGTGAGATCACTGCTGACTTCAATACCCGAACTCCTTAATCCTGTCATTCTCCCAATCAGGTGCACGGTAAGCCTCATTATTTTCCCAACAAATTAAAATAAGTCCTCATGGACTCTTCTCATCAACCACTAATACAAATTCTCTGGTTTTCCAAAATAAGGAGTTCATAAAGTTGCAAAAATCCTACATTTGACAATAATTTTTCCCCTGCATCATCATATACATCCATATCGTTCTTTGTTCTCATAGTTGTTTTTACCACCAACAACTTATCCAATTCATCTTTGTTGTCCTTAGTTCTATGGTTATAGTCACTTACTTTGTAGTGTCAAACGTGTGACTCCCAATCATGGCCCATAAAAACCTCTTCTAGATCGCATTTTTGAACATCGGATTCGAGGGTGTCTTCAACTTATATTTTTACTTCCTTCTATTTTCTACCCCTTGTAGCTGCTCCAGGTGATCACTTAGGTGCCATATCAACTATAAAAGTGTGTTTTGCGGTAGATTTGAGCTTTTTAACTCAAAACTTGCATGTCCTAGCTTAAAATTTTACCCTAACTATTTATTCTCCTCCACGCACACCTTTTTTTCACTCAAACACTTTCTCCAATGGATCGTCAATCAATCTCGTGCACAAATTCATCTGGTTTAATTTCGTAGCATAGTTTTTCACATATCTCACACAACTCACTCGTAGCTCACTCTTCAACTTGCTTGAATGCTTCTTATTCACAATCATAAGGTAAAAATGATTTCACAACACCGCATTTTATAATGTTTATAAATTTTTCCACATTTATTTCTCTCCACCTACCACTGTACTCAACATTAAATGATGTTTCTTTCCTTTTTCCATGCTGATTTTTTTGCGCCCCAATCTAACCTTCGGTGAACCTACTACTCCTCGGCCACAAACCTCCTTTCACGTGCTTCATGTGCTAAATTACCTATCCACTACGCCTTTCACCAAGTAGTTTCTCATGTTATAACCTACCTCACGTTACATTGTGCATCCATTCATCCATACGTGGTCTTCATTCATGAGCAATATTTTTATATCGCACCTTTACTTCAAGCACATGCACAATATTTCTCTATGCATACCCATCTTTAAAAGAACATTCAAACTCAATCCATTTATCTTGTATATACTCCACCCCACACTAAAATTATGCATGGTCCTCTGCGCATGAATTCAATAGATAGTAATCAGCTTTTGGCGTGCAAGCACGCTTATTACACAAAACACTGAACTAAATTGACAAAGCATAGCAACGATGAAAGGAAACACATATAAAAGAAATGCATTAAAGGAAATATAATCTAAATGGCAATATTTCCTTATTACAAACACCAAGAAGACTTATTTATAGTAGGGTTTCATCCTACTCCCTGTTGAATTAACTAGGAAACCATGTCCCATCTAGTACCTGTAACTGACAAGCTCCTAAATCAAGTATGTAAGTCATGACATACAGTCCCAGCTAGTGAAATTTGACTTTTCCAGGGTGGTGCAAGAACTTGGAGTCATAAAGAATAACTATCTGTCCAACTTTAATTTTTTTATCCTTAATATGCCTATCATGCCACGCCTTCTTCCTAGCCTTTTTTTTTGTCTTCTAACCGCATCTGAAATGACTCGCCTTTCATCTAACTCGCATCGGTTTGTCAATGTGCACTTCTAACTCCTTTTCATCATCCGGACCCTTCGCGCATGAAATACACAAAGAAAGTAACATGAACTCTACGGGCAAAATAGCCTCCATTCCAAACACCAATTGAAAGGGTGTGGCTTTGTTCAACCACTTGTATGTTATTCAAGATGCAGAACATACGGTAGAGACTTTATCATCCCAATCCTTTTTCCAATGTCACAAATATTAGTCAATGTATGTCCCAATATCTTGTCGGAAGCCTCAGCAGTTCCATTTCTTATGGATGATAGGGTGTTGTTTTATGGTGTGCCACCATAAATTTTTCCAATAGTATCCTGATAGTCTCATTGAGGAAATGAGTGCCCCTATCACTTTTCAAACTCAATGGGCATCCATACTTGCTAATAATATTCTCTCACATAAACCTTGTTGTCATAATTATTTTGCAATCCTTTGTAGGCACTACTTTTTCCCACCTTAAAAGATAATATGTACAAGTTATAATGTAGTGCGATCTAGTCCTATGTGTGGGTGGGGAAATAGGACCCACAAAGTCAATTGCCCATTTTTCAAAAGGTTCTTCACTTGCAATAAGCCTTAAATGCATTTCATCTCTATGCCTAGGCTTCCCAAAGCACTGGTAATGATCACAAGCCTTACAATATTCTTTACAATCCTTATACATTGCTTCCCACCATAGGCCAACAATTAAAATCTTTTACACAGTAGCATCACCCGCATAATGTCCACCTACAATACAGCCATGAGCTTCCTCCATAAAATCTTCATGCTCATACTCAAGCACACACCAGTGTAAAACTTCATCTTGGCTTTGTTTATATAAGTCTCCATCAATCAACATGTAAGGTGCGACACGTATGGCAAGTTGTTTCTTCTCTAAACTCTTCATCCCTTCAGGCACCACACCAGTACAAAAAAAATATAGAAATATCTTCTAATTTAGAGGGCACGTCATTCAATCTGAATAGTTATGCATCTGGCATTGTATCCTTAATCCTTTGTGTGTCCTCTCTGAATTAATCCTTGATAGATGATCTAGTCTAGAATTGCTCTTTCCTAGATTAACCACCACCATAAATCCAATTTTTTGAAATAACGAGAATCCAATGGCATAAGCACCCCTACAAGACAAGCTTGTTCATAAAGTACTTTAGTGCCATGTGATCTACATAGAAAATAAAAGGTGTTTCCAGCAAGTATTATCAAAACTTATGCAATGTGTAAATCATGGGCAAGGCTTCACACTCTGTAGTTGTATAATTACATTCAACCAGGTCAACTTCCGGTTGTAAAAAATAGGATGATCAATAATACCTTCTCCAGGATGGGCTAATACCACTTAAATGGCCATGCTAGAGGCATCCACATGCACATGAAAAGGTTTGGTCCATGAAGGAAAGCGTAGAATAAGCGTTGTAGTAATCCTTTCCTTCAATGTTTCAAACACGCATTGTTGCGCCTCACCCCAATGGAACTTTCCCTTACTCTTCAAAAATTCCTCCAAGGGTGTGACAATCCTAGCATAACCTTTGATAAACTTTTTATAATAACCTATGTGCCCCAAGAATCAGACACCTCACTCTAGTTAGTAGGTTCCTCTAAGCCCAAAATAATAGAAACCTTAGCAGGATCTACCAACAAACCTTCTTTACAGATAATATGTCCCAACAAAGTTCCAAAGGGTGTAGAAAAATACACTTCTTAATGTTTAAGGAGATGCTCAATTGTCGGCACCTCTCAAACATAAGTCTTAAATTATCACAATGATCTTTCAATAGCCCATAAACTATCCAATCATCCAAGTAAACCTGCAAAAACTTATGAATGAAGTCCTGGAATGCTTAAACAACAATGCGTGAAAAGATTACATGTGCATTATTCAATCCAAAAGGCATAACTATGTATGCAAAACTTCCCACTCAGTGGTGAAAGTTGTCTTCTCTTGATCCTCTTTAGCAATCCACACCTGATGATATCTAGAAAATCCATCAGTGAAGGAGTAGATCTTGCACCCTGCAACACCTTCCAGAATCTCTTCTAGTAAAAGGTGTGGGAAAGGGATATATTACACATGCAACATTCAATTCCCTATAATCCACACAAATCCTTATCCTTTTGTCTTTCTTTATGCTTATCACCATAGGGCTAACCCACTGAGACTCCTCAATGAGCTCAATGATCCCAGATTTCAACATCTCATCAATTTCTTCCTTTACCTTGATGCACAGATTAGGATTCATCCTGTAAGGCCTCTTCCTAATTGGGCGTGCACCTTCCTTTAACTTGATCCTCATCTTTCCAAAAGAGTGATGTACCCTTTCAACTCATGGTATCATTTAGGAATAATTCCTAGGATTTGCATAGTAGCTCAATTATTTTTTCAAACTCGAGTCAAACCAATAATCTCCGATAATGGCCTCCTTAGGTTCAACATATGTTCTAATGTTTACTTTCTTTGTTTTCATAGGCTCATGATACATGCATGCCTTCTCATCTGCACTATCTAAGACCTCACATGTACCTATATTATTATCAATATCCAGATTTTCCACATATTCATAATCAATCATGTAAACCATCTTGCCTTTTTCTTTTTCTAGGTAGGCACGCCCAAACGTTTCCTCATCTGTCTCTTCTTCTTCAAAATTCACATCCAGATATAACTCACCTAGTAATTCCTGAATAAGTTCCTCATCCTTTGCACTATCTCCCATAGTCAAGCACTTCATAACCTGTAATGCCTCATTCACTAGAGGTTTAGTAGAAAAATAGTCAAAGGTCTAAATCATACCTGCAATCAGTTCTTACCAATTCCTTATCTCTCTATTCAATTCTACATAAACATACCATGCACATGTATAGCCTCACAAGGTGAATTATAACTTTTACACCCATGGTGAAGGTGTTAAGGCCTCCTACCCCTCTATCTCAAGTCTTTCATCTTGTTGAACATGGTGTGAAGAAAAATCCTTCCCATGGAATTCACATGTCTGGTAGGTGCCTTGATCCGAAGAAATTTTATAGAGAAGGTGATTCTCACTTCTCGCCACTCTAGAAGACCATCTTTATGTACCATCCACCAGCACACAACTATCCCACGTAGGGTATACACCAACATATTCCTTCTTTCCACTTCATTTGTCCACTAGGCTTTCATAGCACATAAAAATACTTTAATATTTCCTTCGCCAGTGTACCTTGGTACATAGTACCTGCCTAAATGCCTAACACAATGTGACCTACTTATGCGTGTGAATACACTTTTCATCTCATTCCCAATCATTTCATAAGTCTAATGTGCCCATTTGTCACAAGAAACATTGGTCGTATCACTCATAGACTATGCATCATCCCATTGAATAACTCCTTCCTTTGATGGCTCAAGCACTTCAGGATCTCTAATAGTGTGCACATAAATTCTATTCAAATCCTCTTCACTCAAAGGTTCTACATAAGGTGCAGCTTTTCCATCTATCAAAGGAATGATGACGCACTCTTCCTTGTTCTCAAAACTGATATATCATTTATTAAAGTGTAAATCAACATTATTTGCATAACACCAAGGGCACCTAAGTAATGCTGAAAAGTTGTCTACCTCTGCAAGCACCAAGACCTCAAAGTCCCTAGTAAACTTGGCCCCTTGTATAGTAATAGTAGCATCCTTCAAGACTCCAATGGGTGTGGCTTTAGTCATGTTTTCCATAAAAAAACATTTGAAAATGTCTATAATGGTGGCCTCCCCATCCGATTCGACATGTCCAAGGTGAGTACATTTAGTTATGCACTGTATCAATTGAAATGTTACTCAACAGACCATCCATCAATAACAAAATTTAAAGTGATATCTTTTTCATAATAAAGATTGTGAGGAGGTAAGTTAGCATGTAAAATATATCTCTCGCACTCAACTCCAATGTGTGGCATCTTCCCCTTAACCATTCCCCCAATAAAGGAATGATGTTTTCTTGTCGCAGACATTTTATAAACCTCTTTCAAATCATCAACATCCTTCTTAGGAATCTCAATTGCTTTTGTTTGTTCCAACTTCCGTGACTTTTCTTTTAAGCATTGTATCTCACCCTGCAAGTTTCTAATAACTTCCATGGTTTCTTGATAAACTTCCTTTTGATGAGTAGGGTCTAGATACTTTGCATGTAATACCTCCTCTTTTATAATAATAGGCTTCTTCTTTGGAACTTCCATGGCACGCGTAGCCTCAACACGTGTAGTGACCAACACAAGAAACATTTCAGATCGACGCCTTTGGAAGCCACTGAACTTTCACACCGCGTTGTACTCTAACCATTCCCATGCCCTTATCCTTCTTGTGCTTCTTTCTCAGGTGTTCATACAAATTTGGGCATTCTTCATAATTGTGGTTCTTTCCAAAAAAGGATCAAATAATATTCTAAGGGCATTCATGCTCATAATGATCAAGGGTACCACATGTATAACATGTTCTACGGGGGAACTCACTTCTCCCACTGTCACAACCTTGGCCTTTGAATCCTTCATGGTAGCTTCTACCTCTACCTCTACCACCACCATCAGATTTCCCTTCATTGTAATTATGATCATGTTTCTCACCTTACTCCTTGGAATTGTTTTCAACACTTGTCTAACATACACCAATATCAATGGCATCATGAATCTAATCAATCAACCTACAATTCTCTATATCATTAGTGGTAGACCTGTATAACTTACAAATAACATGAATGTTGAGTTGTGAAGCTTAATTACTTCATTTTAGCATGCAATTGGAACTTGTTGGAAAATACAAGAATGTAAGGCATCGGTCATAGCTAGTTTAATTGGTGTTGATCGGGGCTAACCGGTGTCGGTCAATATAGGTCAAGAAAAGTGATCCGCACCGGATCAGGGTTAACCGTCGGTTACCTTCGTGCGTAAGAAAGTTTTAATTAACTCTCGGGAATTAAATCTATTTTTAGCATTAAAGTAGATTTATTGGATGTAATTGCATGGCTAAGTGCCCTAAGTTTATAAATGACTATATAAGGATAAAAGCTAGGGTTTAGAAGTAATGGATGTATCATAATTACAAGATAATTATGTGAGAGAGAATTCTTGGTGAAGAATCAAAAAGCTTGAAGGAAGAAAGTACTGAACATCTGAGAAGTGTAGAAGATTGTAAATCTTCATTGTATATCTTGTCAAAGCTTTGGATAATAGATTGGATTGTTTCTTGGTGGACGTAGCCCACACTGGGTGAACCATGTTAAATCTAGTGTTGATTTATGTCTCTTATTTTCTATAATTATTCGGTAGAATATCCACTTTTATTTGCATGTATGCTTAGATCTAATATATTGTCTGTACAACCAGTGCGCTAACCCCAACAATGACATGTTCATCCTTATCACGTATTGCAATAGTGGGAACCTACTTGAATCATGATCCAAGTGATAGCTCTCACAATCCAAAAACATGGGCACACATTGATTTACAAGGGAAATTATACTTAAGATGTCCTTCTACTTAACAATATGTGCATCAAATACCATTGCACATCTCATGAGCTGAAATATTTAACAACTTTTCTAACTATTTTTCTATAGCTGCAATCGACCCTCCAAAATGGGCTAACCCTAGTGTCTACGCTCCCAACTACCTCAGACACGTAGTAGCCTCAAGCACCTCACGCGAGTCTATATAATTATAGTGTGATAATGTCCTTCGAAATGGGTGATTAAACCTCCAACGAACCATTAAGCATGTTGAATTGGGTGAATGTTGTAAGATAACTTTGACGATAAATTTTTAAGTGGGCATCATACTCCTTTACCCTCTCTTCCATGCCCTAATTTATGTCCTTCATTGCAGACCGATGATCTTTCGCTCAAGATTAGGTATGTGAAGCTATGAGAAGAAAGCATCACGCAACGTGGTATAGTCCACACAAGTCTAGTTCAGATCATGTTTCTTGTACTAAGTATACACGCGTCTCGCAATGTGGTAGTAAATTGACCGCCCTACGCTCAAGATTCGTGATCCCTTTCACGCACCATAGTATCTAAACACATATGCATGTACTCCACTGCATCTTCAATTCCTCTGTATTCTAGGAGACAAAGAGACATCTCAAAATATAATTGTTGGGGTTGGTATGGACCGTGCCCACCAGATCCAGAACCTATATTACCTCATGTGTTCCCTCTACTTCCATAACCACCAAATCCACTAGATCCCAAGCCCCCTAACCCTCCTAATCCTCCTCTTGTATCATGAAATGGACCAAAGCATGCACTTCCTTATGTTCCAATAGTTGTGCTAAACTGAACTCCCATGGTTTGCAAATTTTTATTACTTCTAGAAGTAATACCAATGTTCTAGGAGCCCATGTTCTATGTTGATGAAGCATCAAAATATATACCTCCAACTGAACCTCCAAATAATGCAGACAACATTTGTGTCGCAATATATGAATTGGATATCCGATTAACTCCTAAACTTTATGGAAATTTAACTATATCTCTGTCACTACTCTACTGCCCACACTATCTTGTTTACTAATGATTTTTGTAGAAACTGGAAAACCAAGCACAAGGGCTAGGTCACCAAGTAGGGATCAAATGCGCACCTGTGGTCCTTGGAGTTTCCACCAAAGTGCACTCAAATCTAAGGTCAAATAGGGTTCTCTTTCATGCTTACCCAAATGGGGAGTTCCAGATGCTCCAGCCTCCACATCCTCTACATTAACTCCAAATCCTTCAAGATCCATCTCTCTCCACAACACCATTCATTCTACAACTTCACTCGCTTCTCCAAATCCCTCTCATGCACCTCATTAAACTTAAGCCACATTTCTTCTCTCTACCTTTCTACCACCAGGTCCACCATCTTTCACCACACATGCTCTTGCTCCTGCGCGTGGTGGGGTTTAGCTAGCCACATGAAGATGTTCCAAATATAGGGTCACAATTAAGATCTTAATCACTAAAGGGATAACACATAAATAAGATCCTCTGGGTTCACACAGAACTAAAACTCAACAACCTCTAGATAGGAATAAGTAGAAATTGTGTACTCCAAAATGTAGCTATTTAAAACACCACTCCACTAATGATCTACAACACATGTCCAAGTCAAATCAGCATCATGCAGAGCCTAGAATTATTCTTGTGTCTAAATAAGCACTTTATAATTCCAATTTCTCTTTGATGTATATGTTATCAACCACTCATACAACTCTATAGGAAAACAACAAAAGAACATCTCATAAATTTCATGGTACAGATTCTATTCAACCCACACGTGTGCATCAAATTCAAGTCTAGTGTTAAATCTGTGAGCATACTCTTCCTCTAAATTATCTAAGAAATCCTAGACATGGCCAAAGTCAACCAATATTTCTTCATCATTCAACATCATGGAAAATATCTTGAAAATAGTTCTTGGAAATGGAACCAAAATGTAGCATTTTATTTTACCAAACAACAAAAGGCACGCTAGCACATCACTCACCAAAATCGAGCATTCACCCAAAGCGCGCAAGGGTACTAGGTCCTCTTTTATGGACGCTTTGTCAAGGAGTTAGCGTGATAAGAACACACATAGATATATTCCAGATCCATAATAAAAATGGAGTGATAAACCATAAATAGATCTAGTTCATAGCCATATGCAAGAATAAATCATACAAGAATAAATATTAGGTTTACCATACAAGAACGATCCATGTATATGTCAACAACCAATATCCGAGAACAAATAACCATTTTATTAATTCTTGTAAAACATGAAGCTACATACATAGTAATGTCACTATAAGGCATACGGACTCATAAACTAGTAGCATAACTCTTAAAAAACATGGATGATCATGATGATGTCTAAACCATGTAAATCAATACATCTATATAGGTAGTGGGGAATTTCCCTTTCCAAGTCAAATCAGCATCACGCAGAGCCTAGAATTATTCTTGTGTCTAAATGAGCACTTTATAATTCCAATTTCTCTTTGATGTATATGTTATCAACCACTCATACAACTCCATAGGAAAACAACAAAATAACATCTCATAAATTTCATGGTACACATTCTATTCAACCCACACGTGTGGATCAAATTCAGGTCTAGTGTTAAATATGTGAGCATACTCTTCCTCTAAATTATCTAAGAAATCCTAGACATCGCCAAAGTCAACCAATATGTCTTCATCATTCAACATCATGGAAAATATCTTGAAAATAGGTCTTGGAAATGGAACCAAAATGTAGCATTTTATTTTACCAAACAACAAAAGGCACGCTAGCACATCACTCAGCCAAAACTGAGCATTCACCCAAAGTGCGCAAGGGTACTAGGTCCCTCTTTTATGGACGCTTTGTCAAGGAGTTAGCGTGATAAGAACACACATAGATATATTCCAGATCCATAATAAAAATGGAGTGATAAACCATAAATAGATCTAGTTCATAACCATATGCAAGAATAAATCATACAAGAATAAATATTAGGTTTACCATACAAGAACCAGTCACAGATATGTCAACAACCAATATCCGAGAACAAATAACCATTGTATTAATTCATCAGTAAAACACATAAGCTACATACATAGTAATGTCACTATAAGGCATACGGACTCATAAACTAGTAGCATAACTCTTAAAAACATGGATGATCATGATGATGTCTAAACCATGTAAATCAATACATCTATATAGGTAGTGGGAATTTCCTTTCCAAGTCAAATCAGCATCATCACGCAGAGCCTAGAATTATTCTTGTGTCTAAATGAGCACTTTATAATTCCAATTTCTCTTTGATGTATATGTTATCAACCACTCATACAACTCCATAGGAAAACAACAAAATAACATCTCATAAATTTCATGGTACACATTCTATTCAACCCACACGTGTGGATCAAATTCAGGTCTAGTGTTAAATATGTGAGCATACTCTTCCTCTAAATTCTCTAAGAAATCCTAGAATCGCCAAAGTCAACCAATATGTCTTCATCATTCAACATCATGGAAAATATCTTGAAAATAGGTCTTGGAAATGGAACCAAAATGTAGTATTTTATTTTACCAAACAACAAAAGGCACGCTAGCACATCACTCAGCCAAAACTGAGCACTCACCCAAAGTGCGCAAGGGTACTAGGTCCCTCTTTTATGGAAGCTTTGTCAAGGAGTTAGCATGATAAGAACACACATAGATATATTCCTAGATCCATAATAAAAATGGAGTGATAAACCATAAATAGATCTAGATCATAGCCATATGCAAGAATAAATCATACAAGAATAAAGATTAGGTTTACCATACAAGAACCATCACGAGATATGTCAACAACCAATATCGAGAACAAATAACCATTGTATTAATTCTTTTGTAAAACACACAGCTAAGCTACATACATAGTAATGTCACTATAAGGCATACGGACTCATAAACTAGTAGCATAACTCTTAAAAAACATGGATGATCATGATGATGTCTAAACCATGTAAATCAATACATCTATATAGGTAGTGGGGAATTTCCCTTCACTACTCATAAACTCTCCAAAACAGGCTACATGCTAAGAATAGTCATGCACCCTTACATGATAAATACAAAATCATGCAAGCTCGCTAATAATTGTTAGAGTAGGTATTTACCTTAGCTCATGTTCACCTAGGTACATTATTTACCTTTATTGTATTTATCCTCACCCACTTATGTGTGTGGATATATATATTTTTTTAATTTAGATATTAGGAGATATTATCTAGTTGTTAGGTATAGTTCTTTCCTTGATCTATGGTATTTACTAGTTCTTTCCTAGATCTATGGTATTGACTAGATCCTTGATGTCTAGTTCTCTTATAAATCTATGGACTTGACTAGTTCTTTGATTACTAGTTCTTTTCATGATTTATGGCTTGATCTACGACCTTGGACCTGGTTCTTAGATTGTTATTGCTTGCCTATATAAGTAATGCTCATTCTCATTGTATTTCATTGAGTTCCATATTAATATATGATATTGTTTCTCATTTGTTTGCAAAGGTTTTGTGTAAAGTTATTCGCAAATTGCTTTCATCTTATTGATCATGGTGTTTGATTAAGAACTATGTTCTTGGCTTGAGTACGATTTGGTTATTGTTCCTTTTATGGTATCGGAGCGTAGGAGATTGCTACTAACATCCATCTGTAAGTTTCGCTTTGCAAACATATTTTTTCTATATTCATATATTCGGAATTTGTCCATATTTTGTTGATGCATGCATTTTTATGTAAAAAAATTATTCCATTAGATCCGGAAGGTGGCAAAAACTTAAGATCGATCAGAATTCGACCATTTCTGAGGCGTCATTTTGTTGGTTTTTTTTCTTGTTGCAGAGGAAGGCACTATTTGCCTTGGGATTCATGTCAGCCAAGAAAAAAAACACAGAAAAAAATTTTCTAGGTTTTTTTTTTTCGATTCAAGATCCACACAGGCATTTTTCTCTTTGCATATTATTCTCGGGTTGGTGCATTTCTTGGGGTCTTGTTACATTGCTTGGTTCTTGCATTTATTTTGGTGATTTTTTTAGGATGGCATCTACTTCTGCATTAGATCATGTTGAGCCATTAACAACACATAATTACCACACATGGAAACCAAGAATGGAAAAAATAATTAAGCGGAAAGGATTATGGGCTTTAACTTCTTCATAACAACCAAGTATTCACTAGATAATATGAGAAATTTCAGTACCAATGCAAATTTGATGAGTGTATGGGTTTGATAGGAACTTATGTAAGTGACAGTCTTTTGTTTCATTTGGAAAAATGTGACTCTCCTTTCAAAATATGGGAGAAATTGGAGGATTTATTTGGTAAGGTGGATCATATAAGAGCCATGCAACTTGAAATTGAGATCACCTCTCTTAATCTTGAAGATTTTCCAACAATTATAGACTATCTTACCAAGTTTAAGCATTTGTTGACACAGTTGAAGGGGAGTGGAAGAGATAAGAAAGATGAAGAGTGTGTTTACTTGATTCTATCCAAGTTGAGAGGACCATTTCAAATATTTTCTTCTACCTTTTTCTCTAGCATGGATGCCTTAGGTGACACATTTAAAATGCCTGACTTAGAAACATTTTGTGAAATACTTACTAGGGAAGAATTCAAATTGTCTCACCTTGAGTCTTCCATCTCTCAAAAGGAATTAGTTGCATCTAATCCTAAGGGCAAGGGAAAACCAAAAAGTAAAACCAAATCCACCCCTTCTCCATCTCAAAATGCTCCTAAACCCAAAGAAAACAACTCAAAACCCAAGGAGTCTTCTAAATCCAAGAATAAGTCTAGCCATTCATGCTCTTTTTGTGGGGGTAGTAATCATGAAGAACATAGGTGTTATAAGTGAATGCAAGCCTTAGAGGATGCAGTCAAGAAACACAAAATTTCTATCTCTACTCCACCTCCTTCTAATCAGCATGGAAAAGCACTTAATGTTGTTGGGAGATCTCAGTCACCACTTACAGACAGTTGGGTTATAGATTTTGGTGCTTCTCATCACATGACTTCTTCTAAGGAGTCTTTTGTTTCTCTAGGTTTGAGTTCTACTTCCAAAATTGAGGTTGGAGATTCTTCCTTTCTTTCTATTAAAGGAAAAGGTGATATACAACTTGATGGTGGTAGTATCCAAGATGCACTATATGTTCCTAACATCACTACAAATTTTCTTTCTGTGTATCAAATTTGTCATTCTGGTCAAGGGAAAATAGTGACTTTTACACCACATGGGGCGAAGTACAAACTTTGTTGGAGCCAAATTCACTTGTTGATCGTGGTATTGTTGATCATAGTTCTAGACTATATCACTTTCAGGGTTTTGATGACACTTCCTCTATAGGGACAGGATTGGTTGCTCATGCAGATTCAGAGAGTAAGCTTTGGCATGAAATATTTGGACATCTTAATTACAAATATTTGAAGAAGTTGAGCACTCATGGTATGGTAGATGGTCTTCCTAGAGTTTCTAGTCTTGAGGAAGTTTTCTTTGGCTATGCATTAGGGAAACAACACCAAGATCCATTTCCTAAGAATTTGTCTAAGAGAGTTTCTTCACCACTTGAGCTTGTGCATAGTGACTTGATGTTTTTTCCTACCCCCTCTTTCAATGGAGCTAAGTATGCACTTACGTTTATTGATAATTTCTCGAGGCGTACTTGGTTTTATTTTCTCAATTACAAAAGTGATGTTTTTTCACACTTCAAAGACTTCAATACTTTGGTTGAGAAACAATCTTCTAGTTGCATAAATAACCTTCATACTGATAATGGGGGGGAGTACTTCAGCGATGAGTTTTCTGAATTTTTGGCAACTCAAGGCATTATTCACTAGCATTCTGTTCCTCATACTCCACAACATAATGGCTTAGCAGAAAGGAAGAATATAACTTTGAAGGAAATGGCTAATTGTATGATGCATTCTAGAGATTTACCTCCTATCTACTGGGTAGAAGTAGTTAATTGTGCTAACTATATTCAGAATCACACACCACACAGAGCACTTGAGCATTTGACTCCAGAGGAAGCTTGGTCCAACACTAAGCCAGATGTCTCATTTTTTCGAGTCTTTGGGAGCCATGCTTGGGCCTTTGTGCCAAAGAAGAAAAGGAAAGCTTTGGATAAGAAGAGTAAACCCTTTATCTTTGTAGGGTATTGTGAGGACATGAGAGCTTATCGTATTTTAGATCCTGATACACATGATGTTATTTTTTGAACACATGTTCAGTTTGATGAGCATTTCACTCCTCATGATTCTTCATCTTCTTTCATTCCTTCTTGTTCTTCATCTCATCTTGAGGATCCTTTCTTTGAGGAGATTGATTAGGAGGTTATAGATGCCATTGAGGATCCTATTCCCACTAATGTTGTCACTATGCCTAAGTGGGCTCGTACTATAGTTTCTCATAGCACCTTTCATAGAGGATCTTCCACCCACTAGGCATCATCATGTACATTCTACTAGTTTTGGACTTTTGTGTCGAGCGGTTTCGAGGATCCACTTTGTCTTTTCAAAGGCTCATGGGATACCGGAGTGGGATGATGCAATGATAAACTGAGTATTATTCTTTGATGAAGAATCATACTTGGGATTTGGTATCTCTTCCTAAAGGAAGAAAGATGGTTAGGTGTAAGTGGGTATACCGAACCAAATACGTAGCTGATGGGTCCATTGACAAGTATAAGGCTCGTCTTGTTGCAAAGGGTTTTTCACAAGTCAAAGGTATTGATTACTCTGAGACTTTTGCACCGTTGCCAAGATGGATTATGTACACCTTGTACTTGTTATTGCTGCATCACAGGGGTGGCCCATATACCAGATGGACATGAAGAGTGCCTTCTTACATGGAGATCTACAAGAGGAAATATATATGGAGCATCCGACTAGATTTGTTCAAGATTCTTCTCTTGTTTTTCGGCTCCGAAGGTCTCTCTACGGTCTCAAACAAGCCCCTCGGGCTTGGTATGAGAAGATGGATTCTTTTCTTCTATCTACTGGTTTTGTTCGTTGCCACTCCGATCATATAGTGTATCTCCAGCATGTCGGTGAGGATATTGTGATACTTGTCTTGTATGTTGATGATCTGTTACTTACTGGCAGCTCTTCTTCCCACATTAAGAGTATTTAGAGGGCTCTTTCTACACATTTTTACATGATAGATCTTGGGATATTGCATTATTTCCTTGGTTTGTAGATTTCTCGACATGTTCTGTGGATTCATTTGAGTCATAAAAAGTACACCCATGATCTTCTTAGGCACTTCGATATGGCTAATTGCAAGCCAAGTCCATCTCCTTTTCAATCTGGGGTTAATCTTACATCCACATGTACCACACCACTTTGTGATCCTATGTTGTATAGGCGGTTGGTTGGGAGTCTCATGTACCCGACCCATACTTGCCCCGATATTTCATTTGCGATGAGAGGTCTTGTATCTTGGTTTGCACATTCTCCTCATAGTAATCATTGGTAGGCTGTTAAAAGGATTTTGTGCTATTTACAGGGTACTTCCCACTTTGGCCTACACTATACTAGGGTTTATACTTAGTTGGTTGGGTATACATATTCAGATTGGGTAGGTTCTATTGATGATAAGCATTCTACTTCTGGCTATATTTTCTTTCTTGGTTCTTCTCTAGTTGCTTGGGTGTGCAAAAAGCAACAGGCTATTGCACTTTCATCTTCAGAGGCGAGTACAAAAAGTAATTACAACAAGTTAGTAGATTCTTTGGCTTCACTAGTTATTGACAGAGTTTGGATTCCCACAAGATTCACCGACTGTACTTTGGTGTAATAACCAATGTGTAATTCACATTTCTTGTAACCGATTTGAGCACCAACGGACCAAGCATATCGAGATACACATCCACTTCATTTGGAAACACATTCAGGATGGATTTCTTTGCTTGGAGTACCTTCCGACTCAGCAGCAGGTTGCAGACATCTTTACGAAGCCTTTTGCATCACCTCGCTACCTTGAGTTGTGTGGAATGCTTGGGGTTTCAGAATTTCTTGGGGGTGTTCGTGAGAACATCTTCCTTCTTCTTCTTCTCTTTCCTTATAGTAGGATTCTTTCCTTCTTTTGGTTCAATATTTCTTCATGGATATATTGTACATGAGTACCTCATTAGGCCTAGTTGCCAAGACTCATATTGTGGACATGCCACTTCTATTTTGGCCCCTAGCTTCACTTGAGGGGGGGTGTTAGAGTAGTTATTTACCTTAGCTCATGTTCACCTAGGTACATTATTTACCTTTATTGTATTTATCCTCACCCACTTATGTGTGTGGATATTTCTTTTATTTATTTAGATATTAGGAGATATTATCTAGTTGTTAGGTATAGTTCTTTCCTTGATCTATGGTATTGACTAGTTCTTTCCTAGATCTATGGTATTGACTAGATCCTTGATGTCTAGTTCTCTCATAAATCTATGGACTTGACTAGTTCTTTGATGACTAGTTCTTTCCATGATTTATGGCTTGATCTACGACCTTGACTGGTTCTTAGATTGTTATTCCTTGCCTATATAAGCAAGGCCCATTCTCATTGTATTTTATTGAGTTCCATAATAATATATGATATTGCTGCTCATTTGTTTACAAAGGTTTTGTGTAAAGTTATTCTAGCGAATTGATTTCATCTTATTGATCATGGTGTTTGATTAGTATATGTGTTCTTGGCTTGGTACGATCTAGTTATCGTTCCTTTTAATAATAGATTATCTAATATTATCAACTACAGATCTAATCCTATTAATAGCTCAAAACTATGCATATCGCTTGATCTTCCACTTGTCCAAAATAGCCTTTGCATGCTTTCCAAGTCTTATAAAAAAAATTCTCCACACTCAATATCTATATTTAGCCTTACTATGCAAAGCGACTAAGTCATATATATCATGTTCTCAGCACGCCTTATTCCACTATACTTCGCTTTGCACTGCGCTCCCTATGTCCGCATGCACAATCCTTATGTGCCTTTAATACTTAGGTTGTAATTCATCAGCCCAACATTATCCCGAGATAATTAACAAATTATATATCCACGAGATAATTTCAGAAGATTATAGCTTATGATGTGTAGTTAAATTAAACATAGATTTAGATGTTTATATATTGCAGATTACAAAATGTAATAACAAGATTTGAAATAAAATAATAGTAAAGTAAATGAGACAGAAGACACCATATTTAAAGTGGGGAAACCGAAGGAAAAAACCCCACTGAAATAAAGCATTATCTGTATTAAGAATTTATCAAGACTTTAACCTAGCACTTCCACTTCTCTCTCCAAGTCTCATAGAAATAATTACATACCAAAGTGTCTTGCAATTTTACAGTTCACATATATCAAATAGCTTGAGAATTCACACTTAGTATGTATCTAAATCGATATATCTATCGATCCTAGGAGGGATCATCCTATATATAGGATGGGTGAACAGTCACATCGTCTCACTCTTGTTGTGAAAGACCGACTCATAAATTTTATTAAAATAAACTTTAAGACAAGGGGTTCATGAAGTGGTGGTCCACCAAAATGTATACCCACTTAACATTATCACCCCAATAATTTCTCTAAAAAGAATGACGATTATATAAACTACCACGATGATTTCCTAACCGCCACCTACAAGAACTCGTTGATTTCATCACGAGTGAAACCTAGTTCAAACTCCCGGTTCCCATGTGTGAATTTAATCCTTTCTTTGATTTATGCACAAATTTTTCTTTCTCTTAATGCCTATTTAACCCTAAATATCCCCTAATATATGAGTTTATTCCCTAAGTGATTTAATATAAACCTTAGATTGAGTTTTGATCTTTATTTATGATTGAAAGACACTTAGAGGTTGGCTACTTAGGAGAATTTGTACACTCATTTGCTTCCCCTCCTGAATTATGAAGTTTTTCCAGAGAACATTATTGATGTGTTATTTTCATTTAGAGAGAAAGAAACCAAGCTGCAAAAGACACCACTTCCAAAGACAAAACATTGTGATGGATATGGATTATTTTACTAAACACCTTGAGGGCTATGGATTATTATTGCTGCCAAATAGAGAACAAAAGGGCCACTACACTAGACTTATTCCTCCCTTTTAGCTAGCCTTAGTTTAGCTACCTATTTTTCATCCCAAGTGCACTAATTTCCCTTCTTTCCTACTAAGAAAATCAATCATAGGATGGTTTCAATGAGCTCATATGGAGTAGTTGGATGATGGTACAAACACAAAGTTCAAACCAGCCTCATCTCAATCACAGGAGAAAAGGTTAGATCTTGAAAATTTTGCCTGTTTTTATATTTAGATCAAAATTTAATTTTTTTGCTTCAATGGTAATTAGAAAATCAAGAAAAAGACCAAAAAAAAGAAATTTAGAGTTGGCTTTTACTTTGTGTAATTTTCATGGTTAATTAGATTAGAATATTCAAACATCTTGCTCTATGTTTTCCCATCTCTTGGGATAAGCTCTAGGTGTTAGAATAGGGAAGCATTTTGTTTGTTAGATCTAAATAAAATTACTTTTGGAAAGCATAAGAAAATTCAAAAAAAGGAGCATAGTTTAAATTTTTTTAGATTGTAGGCTTACATCCATTCATATATTAGGAAAAAAATCAATTTATGTAGATTAGGCCCAATTTAGGTTTTAGATCTTATTTTTCACAATTCTTATTTTCCAAATCAGCTTTTAGATTAGAGAATATCAACAAAACAACATAGAAATTTTAGATATGAGAATACTAGTCTCTTAAAAATATTATCACTTACAATCCTTTGCTTTGTAAAATGGTTTAATTTTAATAAGAACACTTTCAATTTGATGTTATTTATTTCTTCTCATGTGTTTATTTTGAACCCATAAACTCAAACATTAAAAAATTATTTATTCAAATTCTCGTGAATCAAGTTAGGTAAAGTGGTAGCTTGGTTGTTAAAAACACTTGTGAAATAAACTTATTTTGATTTCCAAAACCTCATTTCTAAATAAATTTACTTCTTGATATCACATGTGAATGTGTCCCAAATAATCTTCACAAAATCTCAACTAATTAAACATGAACAATGACCTAGAAACTAATTTGAGAACACATACAAGACAATTTTTAACCCAAAAACCTTAAAACCATTAACACTAAAAATTAATACATGTACAATACACAAACATTTCATTTTGGGTGAAAGGAATTTCACATTTTGTTGGGCATAGGAAAATATCTAAGTATTTTAAGTATACAAAGGTTCCCGTGCACACGGAAGGGTTATAGAAGAAACATGTAGAAGGATATACCTAATGAGTGTGCTAGAAGGATAGGGTTTTATGTGCGGGACATGGAAGGTGATGTGTGTGAGAACAATCATATAAGGGAAAATGTCTTAGTGATTTTTTGGTATGTGGAGATAAATATAGACTTGGAGTGTGTGACATGCAAGGAAGATTATGCAATCAAGAAGAGTCTAATTTTGAGGAAATGACGTTCAGTTCAAACAAGCGTATGGGGCTAATAATAGGATCAAAATTAGAGATAACTATAGATGATCTATTAATAGGTGGAGCTTGCATGCTTCTATAGATATCTTGTAGCGGTGCATGGCTATTATTAGCATGTAGCCTATTTTGAGAATGCATGGGTGGTGAAGGGAAATTTCCCCACCCCGTGTGTGTGTGTGTGTGTGTGTGTGTGTGTGTGTGTGTGTGTGTGTGTGTGTGTGTGTTGATTTGCATGGTTTAGAAGATCATGTGTGTAAGAGATATGTTGTTGGTTTATGAGCATGCCTGACTTATGGTAGTCATATATATGTATTCAACTATTGTGGATTAATATAATGGATCATTTTGGTTGGATATTGATTGTTGATGTCTCTATTACTGGTAACTATATGGTGAATTTTATCTTAGTTGTTATGTGAACTGTATGTTTACTTATTTATGTGTGTTTCAAATTAAGCTCATGGATCTGGTTGTTATGATTCTGGAATGTATGTTCATGCATGTTAAATCCTTGACAAAGATGACATAAAAGAGGGACTTGGTACCTTCACACATTTTGAATGAGCACTCATATTTGTCTAAGTGATGTGTTATTGTGTATAGGGTTTGAGTAAGAAAATAGACTACATTTTGGTTTCATTGTTGGGATCTCCTTTTTAATTGTTACGAGGATGTTGCACACTGATGGCTTATTGGTTGACTCTTGTGACCATTGAATATTGGGTTATTGATGGACATGATCAGTTTTCTCAAAGATATGGTTATGGACCTAATTTCAATGCACACAAGTGGGTTGAGGAACACCTTTATCATGAGCTTTATGATTTGTTCTTTAGTTGCTTCCCTATAGAATTGTAAAATTAGTTTTCTATGCATGCATCGACAAGGAGCTGGTATTACATATCAAGGGTTTGGATATAGGAAGAATATCATACCTTTTTGATGTCGATGAACCTTGGACGTGTGTTGTAGATCACTGGTGGGCTGGTGTTGTGAACATTTATACTTTGGAGTACGTTGTTTCCATGTATTCTTAACTGAAAGTTGCAGAGTTTGAGTTTCTACATGAGCCTAGAGGATCTTACCTTTACGTTATTCCTTTAGAAATTAAGATCTTGATGGTAATGTTGAATTTAGAGTACCTCCCGATGGCTAGCTAAACTCACCACCATGCGTGGGGGTAGGAGTAGGTGTGGTGAAAGATGGCAGACCTTATGGCAGAAAGGCATAGAGAAGAATTATGGCTTAAGTATAATGAAGTGCAAGAGAGGGAATTAGTGAAGCAATGTGATATTGAGGAGTCTGTGGAGTTGCAGAGGAGGATGTATCATGAGGGATTTGTGGCTCACGTGGAAGACGTGGAGCTAGAGCATGAGGATATCCCTACTTAGGCAAGCACAATAGACAATCCCCTCCGGATTCTGATGAGAGTGTGTCTAATGAAGAAAGATTAAGGACCGCGGGTGTGCATCTGATCCCACCTAGAAACCTTTCCCTTGTGCTTAGTGTTCTATTTCTTGAAACATTTATTGATAACCAAACTAGTGTTGGTGATATAAATCTTGACAGTGGACTTCATTTTCCATTGATTACAAGAGTTAATCACATATAAAATTCATCTATGGTGGCACATACATCGTCTTTGTTATTTTGGGGTCCGGTTGGAGGTATATTTTCTAGCGCATCATTTGGACAGAGTGTGGCACGCAGAATCTTGGCACCATGTATGGAAGTATTACCACTTCGCAAAATGTGGGATTCCAATTTAGTACATCTATTGCAACTCAAGGTAGCACATCTTCTATTCTAGTACCTGCTACGGTAGGTGGATCAAGAGGATCTAGAGGCTCGAGATCAAGTGGATTTGGTGGTTCTAAAGGTGGAGGAAACACTAGAGGTAATAAAAGTTCTAGATCTGGTGGGCAAGGTCCACACCAACCCTAGTAGGTTATCTATGAAATGTCATTTCACCTTCTAGAATATCAAGGCATTGAGGATGTAGTAGATAACGTTCACATGTGTGAGATACTATGGCGCATGAAGGGGATCATAGCTCCTAAGTGTAAGGTAACCCATTTTTCTACTACTTTGCAAGGGCACACGCATAAGCGGTATAGGAAGTATTATCCAAACCAAAGCTGTTGTGGATTACAACGCACTACATGATGTTTTCTTAGTAGAGTTAAATATACCGAATTTGAATAGAGAAGCATCAACACGCTAAAAGAGATTAAGCAGGGCATGACTGAGAGCGTAAGGGAGTATGATGCACATTTTAAAACTTTGTTATCAAATTTTTCCTATGATATCCACCTAGCTAGCATGTATACGGTGGTTTTTGGTGGTATTATCACACCCTTCAAAAGGGCGCTTTCACATAAGACTTTTATAGATCTGTGTGAGGCTTTGGAGGCATCTCTGTGCACTAAGGCGTAGGAAGCATAGACACTAGAGTTAGCCCATTTTTTAGGGATAGATTACATCCATGGCAAAACAGTTAGAAAATTTATCGGCCAATTCAGCTCATGAGATGTGCAGTGGGATTTGGTGTATAGATTGCGAGGTGGAAGGACATACTAAGGATAGTTTCCCTCACAATTCCATGTGTGCCATGTTGTTGGATTATGAGATATGTCATTTGGACCATGATGCGAGTATATGTCCCCTCTTGTAGCACGTGGTCCATAAGAATGTATCCATGTATTGTAAGATTTACAAGTCTCATACTCATGACATTGTTAATTATAGAATAATTGATCATATTCATGAGGCTATTGAGACTAGTGTGTACCAGACCAGTGTAGCAAGTGGATCTAAGGATTAAGGAGAGAAACATAATGAAGGGCACAATAATGGTGATAACCGGAATAGGGGATTTTATGGAGGATACAGAGGTTGAGGTCATGGCGGTGGAAGAGGAGGATTTCCTAGAGGTACTTGCTTTACATGTGGATCATCGATCATTATCAGTGTGAATTCCCTCAGAATATAATTTTCTCATGGTGTGGGAAACAACACAAGTTTGAAGAATGTCTTGATTTGTATGAGCACATGAGTAAGTAGCATAAGCAAGATAAGGGCACAACTATGATTAAAATACAACACACCAATGGAGGTCAATGGATGTCAAAGGTTAGAATATATTTAGATTTACGACCTTTATTAGTCACTACCCGCATAGAGGCAATGCTCACGTGTGAGGCCCCAAGGAGCAATCTTGTTATAACAAAGAAAGAAGTGATCAATGCCAAGTACCCTAATGTTGAACATCAGAAAGAAGTCTATCTAGATACCATGGATGTTATCAAGAATTTACAAGGAGATATTTAAGGCTTAAAGGAACAGGTATGCGTGATGGATAGAGAAAATAAGGTTGACCTTCCATAGAAATACATGGATGATTTAAAAAAGTATGTCGAATGTTGCGACAAGAAAACATCATCCCCTTATTAGGTGAATGGTTGAGAGAAAAGGTTTTACGTGCAGGACATGAGTGCGAGAGGTATATCCTTCATGTAAATATTCCCCCATAATCATGAGTATGATAAAGAAATTACATTGAATGCAGTCATAGATGGATGGATCTTGAGTAATATTTTGATAGATACATGTGCAGAAGTTAATGTGCTCATGTTGGATGCTTGGGATCATATGGGAAGACCACCATTGCAGCCTTCTACAAATGTGTTGTACATGGCAAACAGAACTAGGGATAACCCTATTGGAGTGTTAAAGGATGCTACTATCATGATTTAGGGGCCAATTTTACTAGGGACTTTGAGGTATTGGATTTTGGAGGCCGATAGCTTCCCAAAGCATTGCTTGGGTGCCCTTGGTGTTATATAAATAATGTAGATTTTGCTTCAATAAGGGGTACATTATCTTTGAGAATAAAGAAGAGTGCGTCATTATACCATTGACAAATGCAAAGGATGATCCCTATGTTGAGCCCTTGAGTGAAGAAGACTTGAACATAATTTACGTGCGCACAATCAGAGATCCTAAAGTAAATGAGCCATCTAAGGAGGGAGTGATACAATGGGATGATGCTCATTCAGTTAGTGACACCACTAGTGTTTCTTGTGACAATTGGGTGCATGGAACATATGAAGTAGTAGGAAGGGAGATCAAGAATATTGTTACTCGTGTAGTCGGGTAGTACATTGTTTCGCACTTGGGTCATAACCAAGTACCTCGATATATTGGTGAAGGAACCATGATGTATCCTTGCACACCATGGAAGACTAATGGAAAAATGAAGGAGATAGGAGGAATATACTTGTATATACTCTACACAAGACTACAACATGTTGGTGGATTACACACAGAGATAACCTTGTGGAGTGGCGGGAAGTGAGAATCGCCTTCTCTACTAGGTTTCTTAGGAGAAATGTACCCTCACAAATATGTGAATTTCATGGGAAGGATTTTTCTTCACACCACATTTAGAAGTGTGAGAGACTCTAGAATGAGGAAAAATAATCCTTTCCACCATCACTCTGGGTATATAAGTTCTACTCTACCTTAGGCGGTTGTGCGCATGCATGGTATGTGCATGCAGAGTTAACAAGAGTAAAAAATAATTGGTAGGAGATGACCTCAGGTATGATTCATACTTTTGATTATTTTTCAACTAAGCCCTAGATCAATGAATCATTGCAAATTGTAAAACACCTTACCATATGAGACAATATGTGGATTAGTAAAGGACCATTGTGAAAATTTGAGACTTATGTTTGAAAGGTGTAGACAATTGAGTATCTCATTGAACATTAAGAAATGTATCTTTGCAACACCTTTTGGCACTTTACTAGGGCATATCATATGCAAAGAAGGCTTGTTGGTAGATCCTGCTAAGGTTGTAGTTATTTTGGGCTTGGAGGAGCCTACAAATAAGAGCAAGGTGCATGGGTTCTTAGGACATACAAGTTATTACAGAAATTTCATTAAAGGATATGCTAATATTTTCGTGCCCTTGGAAGAATTTTTGAAGAGTAAAGGAAAGTTTCATTGGGATGAGGCACAATAGATAGCGTTTGAAACATTGAAGGAAAGACTTACTTATGCACCCATTTTTCACTTTCCTTCATGGGAAAAACCATTCCATGTTCATGTGGATGCTTCTAGGATGTAGATTGGCATGGTACTAGCCCAACCAATTGAAGGAATAGTAGACCACCCCATTTATTTTGTGAGTAGGAAGTTGAGACTAGTTCAACAAAATTATACAACTACTAAGCATGAGGCTTTATCTATGATTTACACACTGTTGCAAAATTTTAGACAATACTTATTGGCTATGCCTTTCATATCCTTTACAGATCACATGGCGCTTAAGTATTTGGTCAACAAGCCTATTTTACAAGGGTGCATATGCAGGTGGATCCTATGATTTCAAGAATTCCAGTTTACGTTTGTAGTAAAACCTAGAAAAATTAACTTAGGACCTTACCACTTGTCTAGGATAAATTTTGGTGATGATGCGCATAGCATTGAGGACACAATGTCAGATGCACAATTGTTCAAATTAAATCATGTGCCCACTAAACTCGAGGACATTGCATTATTCTTGCATATTGGTCAGGAACCTGAGGAGATGAATACTTTGGAAAAGAAGTAACTTGCAATACGCATGGTGCCATATCAGTTGATAGGTGGAGACTTATATAAACTTGGTCGGGATGAGGTTTTGTGCGGTGTGTTTTGGAACATGAGCACGAGGGGATAATGGTGGAAGCTCATGGTGGGATTGCAGGTGGACATTATGTTGGAGATGCCATCGTGCACAAGATTTTGATGGCTGGATTATGGTGGGATACTCTGTATAAATATTTCAAACAATATGTCAAAGCGTGTGACCATTTTCAGCACCTTGGGAAGCCAGGAACAAGAGATGAGATTCCTTTAAGGCCTATTGCAAGTGTTGAACCATTTGAAAAATGGGCAATTGACTTTGTGTGTCCTATTTCCCCGACTACACATAGGATGGCGCATGCTACATCATAATTCATACATATTATTTGAAAATTTGGGTAGAAGAAACAACTATAAAGGATTACACCAGCGATTCAATAGTGAGATTCTTATGGGAGAATATAATCAGTAGGTATGGATGCCCATTGACTTTGACAAGTGATATGGGTACTCATTTCCTTAATGAGACTATCAGGATATTATTGAAAACATTTATGGTGGCACACCATAAAACAACTCCTTATCACCCACAGGTCAATGGGACTACTGAGGATTTCAATAAGATATTAGGACATACATTGACAAAGATTTGTGATGTTGGAAGGAAGGACTAGGATGATAAAGTCTTTGTTGTACTTTGGGCATATAAAACTACCTATAAGAGGTTAAATAAGGCCACACCCTTTTAGTTGGTGTTTGTCTCGAGGATGTATTTCTTGTTAAGGTTATGTTACCTTCTCTATGTATTGTGTGCGTAGGAGGCCTAGATGATGAACAAGTAGTGGAAGAGTGCATATGTAAGTTGATGTAGTTGGATGGATGAATGATGGTCATTTCTCTAGAAAGCAAGACAAAAGGCATGACATGATAGGCATATCAAAAACAAGGAGTTTGAGGTGGGAAATATGGTTCTTCTGTATGATTCAAAGTTTTTTACGCCACCCTAGGAAGTTAAAATTTCATTGGTTGGGACCATTTGTAGTAACAAAAATATTGGAATAAGGCACTTGCCAGTTACAGGTACCGTTGGATGGCACTTTCTTTCCTGGTTACTTCAATGGGAGTAGGTTGAAGCCCTACTATAAATAAGTCTTCTTGGTGTTTGTAATAAGGTAGTATTGCCATTTAGATTAGGTTTTCCTTTAATGCATTTCTTTTATATGTGTTTCCTTTCATCGTTACTATACTTTGTCAATTTATTTTTGTGTTATGTTGTAATAAGTGTGCATGTAGCTAATTACCATATATGTGATTTCATGCGCAGAGGACCACACATACAATTAGTGTGGGGTAGGAGGAAATCAAGAGTGCACGGGAGAGATTTGAGATTTAAAAATGCCTAAGTACTAAAGGAGCACACGTATTGTTGGTGATGTTGGTTTTTTAAAGATGGTAATAAGGTTTCATAAGAGGAATGGTGATAATAAAGATGAGGCCAAAGGAAAATCCATGTACGGTAAGCATGCAATGTAAGGCAAGGTAGGAAGCAGTATGGATAGCTACATGGTATAAGGCACAGAGGGTGATGTACTTTGGCATATGGAGCATGTGAAAGGAGGTCTATAGTCAAATTATTTTGCATGCCGAAGGTTTTAGTTAGAGCACATGATGAACACATGATGAGTTGAGCGTGATGAAAACTATAGAAAAGGTGGGAAAATGGAAAAGTAGAATTAAATGTAGTTATACGTTGGTGGTTGTAAAGTAATTAATGCAGGTAAAATTTGAATACCTATAAATAGAATGTCGGGGTAAAAACATTTTTACCTTACCTTGTGCAAAATTTGTGAATGCTTTGTGTGACCTAGGGAAAACTTGAGAGATTTGGAGATAAATCAAGTGCCAAGATAAAGAATCATGAACCAAAGGGTGAAGGAGAACATGGTCGTGGGTGGAGTGAGTTCCATTGGAGGGAACCCCACAATTTAAGACAGAGTGAAGTGGATTTTTTAAGGAAACAAGATTTCTCTAGTTAGGGTTTCAAGAATTAGGGCATGACATACAAAGTTTGAGTGGAGAAGTATAGCAGCATTATACCTAAGGGTTGTGGAAAGAGGTTTGAAGGTATTAAGGAGAGAAAGGGCCAAGGTAATATTTTGATTTTACATGACTGAAATGGCACCAAGGAAAGTAGTAACTGTGTCACCAAAGAAGAGGGGAAAGGGAAAAGAAAATCTAACCCCTACATTAGACATTCAGGAGGAATGGTACTTAGAGATGCAGTACCTAGATGGAGTATTGATGGGAAAATAATGGGTATCTCTTGTTAGGAGCATGACCGTAAGATATTATAACCATTGAAAAAAATTGACGGCGTGCGACATGGAAACAAAACTTATTTGGCCACGGAGGAAAGAACCCCGAGATGATAATATGGTATATGAACAATGTGAAGATATTATTGAAGAAGGTTGGACTATTATAGCTATATGAGATTCCATTATTTGGGAATCCTGAGAGATTATATCAATGGTTAATGTCGTGTGTGCATGAGGAATATTTATATTTTGTAGGTAGAAGGATGCGCATTACCGTGCAGTTAATTGAGAAGTATACTAGACTGATTAATACTGGGAATTATTTTGATGATGACTTAGCTAATGATGTTGAGGTAAAGAAAGTTGCAGTGGGTTTGAGTACAAGAAAGGAGGGTGCACATTTGATATTGTTAAGATGAATGATCTTGTCATGAGGATGGCCATGTGCTTACTCACCAAGCTAAGTGGACAAGAAAGATGGACACAGTGAATAAAATATGGTTGTATGTATGCAAGAAAATATCAGAAGGAACCATATATAATATTTCTTCCTTTATAGTAGAGGATATCATTGATGTTGTGCGCGATGGTGATAAGATTATGTTTGGGAACATATTACTAGTGATAGTGTTCTCTAAGATTGGGGTGCCCGATGGGCTGAAAGAAAATATATGGGAGTATCCTACAGAATATCCCTCCCTTGTAAAATGGTTTGCTAAGTATACCTACGATATGGTGACACCAGCATACAAGGCGCGTGTGGAAAAATGGTATAAACAAATGTGTGATGAGTTTGGTGTAAAGTGGAGAATTCCAACTGAGTTTCCCGCTCTTGTTTAGGGAGTTTATGATTTTTTTGTCTATCAAGATTTTTTATTGGGAGGTTTACGTTAATTGATGGAACTAAAAGCCCATGGTGTAAACTCCCATTTGATTTTACAACACAATACTTTCAGAGTGTTGTGAATAGGTTTAAGGAGGTGCAGAAATTGATATTTGATCTAAGAAAAGTAGATAAGGAGCACCATGAGATGCTTTAAACACTTTTTACCCCAAGAAGTGTGCCTATGAAGAGAAGTATGTATCAAAAAGCATACATTTTTTGAAACCAGTTACATTACCAATAGCTTTGGTGGATGCAAAGTAAGAATATACATTTATCTAAGGCCTTGTTTTATATGGAGATTTCATGGAGGACGATGTAAGTATTCATGAGGATCCCTCCATGTGGAAGAAGGTCAAACTAAAGAAACAAGGGTGTGAAGAGACTCCTTCTGTCAATAGAAGTGAAGGGGAAAGTAAAGATAAGTCTCGTTTCAAGCGCGCTCATAGCGCAAACTTCATAACATAAGGGGATAAGAACAAGCACCTATATCAAAAGACACCCTACAAGAAGAAGGTCTTTGATGTAGAAGAAACAAAAATAGTCCCTATCTCAGACTCTAAGAAGACAAAGAGCCTAAAGGAATAAGAAGAAGCTGAAAGTGAGGATGATCTAGTAGGGAAGTTGATCCCACAGTTCATACCATCAAAGAATTAGATAAAGAGAACCAAAGTGAGCACTTTGAGGATGCACATGTCATGGATGTGGATGTAGGGGGTGTCGATGTGACTAGCACATAGGTTATAGAGGAAAACATGAGACCAACTACAAAACATGAGGATAGGCATACTCCATACCCTAAGCTAGAGTGCAAAATAGAGAAAGAGGTTGCAGAGATCATAGAACACCTTATAGAGCATGAGGTAGTGCACAGTGTAGAGGAAGGAAATAGTGAAGAAGAGGAAGGGATCATGGGTGGAGAATCGAACCTTGTTGTAGGTTTCCCAAGGGTGTTCATGGAAAGAGGAGATGATTATACATCCCACAAGGACCTATAATGTAGTATGTTGAATATCCCAACAAGGTTCTATGCATGTGAGGTATCAAAGCATGATACCTTGGACCAATATTTTTTGGTCATCATTTAATAAGGAGGATGCACTACTGCACATAAGGAAGATGTTATCTTGGGCACTTGAGTCACATATTGAGGAGCCAAAATTTGAAGTGAGTGCCCATTCATTATTGGATACCCGTGATTTGGCAAGTTTTAAGAGAAATGTATCTGGTAGTTGATTCCCAACAATTAATAGATGAACAAAGTGTGTAACACACTTAATAAGCTATCGGTGGAGGTGGGTTCTAGGATTTTTGACAAGAACAACAATATATGGTTTATGTAGAGGGAGCTGGAGGAGAAAAATAAAGAGATAAGAGAAAGGGATAAAGAGATAAAGGAGAAGGAAAAGATTATTGCGTAGTTGAAATAGGAGTTAAGGGATGAGAAATGGTGGACACGCACGGATTATAAAAATTTTGACTACATAGTTGATGTGATACTACTAGCGCACCCAAATGTGGCCCCTCCTAATATAACCATGTATGAAACTTCCTTCCATTGTCTGGAAGATTTAATGCGCATAATCACAACTCAACAACCACCCCTTGCATTAGAATCTATAGAAGAAGTTATGGTATGGAAAAAGCAACAGGAAAGAGAACAAATTGAAGCCACCATAACATAATACACTGAGTTAATTGAATTAGTGAAAGCAACAACTCACATGGCATAATTTTTCTATGACAATTGTGATGATAGAGATCATGTAGTGGGACTGCTTGTTGCAAAAGATGAGGCAGATCTAAAAGAATTCCAGGCCAAGAACAGAGGAAATAGGGTGGAACAGAAATAATCTTGGTAGAGGTTGAACAGAAGCATGAGGTAATTGATTCACTAAGGGCCTCAATTAAGAATAAGTTGAAGTAACTCTACCCTCAAGTTATGTGCAAGATGGATACACTAATGATGCGGGAAAATAGTTGGAGACTTTGGTCAAAATCTTTGAAGGAAAAGGGTGAGGATCTGATTGTTGAGGAGGTTCTTGTCATTGTAGGTGAGGATTTTACTCAAGAAAGTAGTGAGTTAGAGGGGTGGAAAACATTAGAAGCATTAGTAAATAAGGAATTCCCCCTCCTTTTTGCACAATAGCACTTGGATTCTTTCATTATTTGGCGCAATCCAAATAGATATTTTTTCAATATTTGATTCTTGAAGGATTCTTCATCATTATTTGGGTGATCAAACAAAGTTTTTTGAGGATGGACAACATACATATTTTAGGGTAATGTTGAGCACAGGGAAAATGGATAAGTATTTGAAGTATGCAGAGGTTCGCACACGGAAGGGTTAGAGATGAAATGCATAGAAGGATATACCTAGTGAGTGCGCTAGAAGGACAGGGTTTTCTACACGTGGAACATGGAAGGAGATGCATGTGAGAATGATGATCAAAGGGAAAATGACTTAGTGATTTTTTTGTATGTGGAGCTAAATATAGACTTGGAGTGTGTGACATGCAACGAAGATAATATAGTCAAGAAGATTCTATTTTTTAGGAAAGAACTTGTAATTCAAACAAGTGCATGGGGCTAATAATAGGATCAAAACTAGAGTTAACTATAGATGATCTATTAATAGGTAGAGCTTGCATGCTTCTATAGATATCTTGTAGCGACACATGGCTATTATTAACATGCAACCTATTTTGAGAATGCATGGGCGGTGAAGGGAAAATTCCCCACCCCCTGTGTGTGTGTGTGTGTGTGTGTGTGTGTGTGTGTGTGTGTGTGTGTGTGTGTGTTGATTTGCACGGTTTAGTAGATCATGTGTGTTAGAGTTATGTTGTTGGTTTATGAGCGCGCCTGACTTATGATAGTCATATATATGTATTCAGCTATTGTGGATTAATATAATGGATCATTGTGGTTGGATATTGATTTTTGATGTCTCTATTACTTTGGTAACTATATGGTGAATTTGATCCTAGTGGTTATGTGAACTGTATGTTTACTTATTTATGTGTGTTTCCAAATTAAGCTCATGGATCTAGTTGTTATGATTATGGAATATATGTTCATGCATGTTAACTCCTTGACAAAGTTGACATAAAAGAGGGACCTAGTACCTTCACACGCCTGTCAGTGAGTGCTCATATTTTTCTAAGTGACGTGCCAACGTGTATAGGGTTTGAGTAAGAAAATGGCATACACATTTAAAACAAGGAAATTTGTTGACACACATGATATCAAGTAATAATGTAGTTCAAAAACCACCCAAGGCATCCCCAAGGCTCTAGTTCTATCCCGGGATTGCCTCAATAAAACCTCTCATCACATGATTTCTTTATTATTTTCTCTTGATCACAAAAATTGTCACATGATGATTATTTCCCCTCAACTTTGGATGAATATAGATAGCATATATTCTCAGGAAGAGTTTGAAACTTTCCTTGCATCTCTAATACACTTGAATCCCAAAACCTCTAGGATGATATCTTTTCGAGATTGGATGAGTGATGTTCCATTCTTTTCCTTCCCCTACATAAATCATCCCACAATTGGTTATTATTTATGGTGAATCCCCACAAGATAAAAATCATATTTTCCACCTTACTTTAGACACCTATTTACATTAGATATTTGGGATTTCTTGTCTCTTCCACCACTCACCACTTTCTTCCACATGACCCTACTCAAACAGTGGTCGACCCACCTCAAATGATCATTTCACTTGAATAGCACAACCTAACATCCCTTTATTCACTGACCAAGACATATATTTAGGGATTTTTGTCACTATTATCCTTGATTGTACCATACATCTTGATCAAGTCCATAGGAGCATCTTTATCCTCAATGAGTAAGTCTTTCTTACCCGAGAATACATGTAAAGTTTATATTTTAACTTGTTTATGTTCCCATACTCCCACTCATATCATCTTCACACCATCCACATGCCTATCCCCACACCACCCCATCTTCTTCTACGTCAACTACCTTGGCTCCTACTCATGAGGATTTGAGTGCATACAAAAGGATCGAATGCTTTTTGGTGTATACAAATTTGGTGAACCTGATGTGAATGACTAGTTTCTTCTCTTTTCCATACATGTATCCCCTTTTATATCATTCGGATTATCCCTCTCCATTATTTTGTGGGTGTATATAAACCCCCGAATATGTTGGGTCAGGTCTATAACAGACTATTGTAGGCCTTGAAGCTTACTATGCTCGTATAAATGCTCAACAGTCACCCTCTTTTTCTGGTTGGGAAGATAAATATTCCCAAATCTCACCTCTACCGTGTGTCTCTTCCATAAAAATTCCAAAATGATCAAAGAGATTGATCAATCACCAAATTTTCAAAGATCTTTTGTGAAACCATCCAATTCTAACAACATGACATTCATTAAGAAAGGATGGTTATATCCATGAATTTTGACCAAGGTGCAAATTAGCAAGCAAAATGATTTTGTGTCAATTTACTTACATTCTAATGATGAGATATTATCATAGTTTGATCAAAGAATTTATTGGGTCAAGACCTTAGATGAATCACTACATAAGCTACAAGCCTACACCAATATGCTCCTACATGATAACATTACTTTCACCCCATGAAGGATTAAAATCACATCACAAAGGGGAAAAGTAACAACTAAAAACTTATTATAGGATACCACCCTTATCCTACATAGCCAAATAAAAATATTGTCTAAAAAATTCAACGTGGTCCATTTGGAAACCTCATTTGTACTATGGTAAAATGAATTCGAGAATTAAACGATGTCTAACATTCTCGTCATGTGGAACAAATGGTACAAGAAATAATGCAAAACCTAAACAAACTAAACTATGTCCAACCCTTACAATAATGGTCACAAAAAACTAATCCTCCCAACTATGCGATCTCAGAGACAAACCCATGAGACCTTCTCATGGGTATTAGTACATTATGTATGAGTATATCCTCATCCTATGTTTTCCCCACGTACACACTTTGGATAAAAACCTTGCTTCATACTTAGTTATGCTAAATGTAGTAAACCCTTTGTGTCATAGGCTTATTCTTAACCACAATTTTATGTCCAACAACCATAGGCTTATGCTCATCCCTTATAGGATTTCCTTTAACCAATGCAACCTTCCGGGTCAAAGCACATAAGTGTGTCCCACTTTTTTGCATTTTTGTACCTCTAAACACATGAATTTTTACATCACTGAAATTGTAGAGGCAATTGCCAAAAAATACATAGAATTGGAAAATGTTGTAAACTAATGAAATGTTGCATTTTGAATGTATAATGTATGTGGATTTTTTTAATTGTTTTTTTGGTTTTTTAGTTATTTATTTAAAATGTTTTTCTTATTTTATAGTAGAGCTACATTGTGCCGACATTTTGTAATGTAGTCAAAACATATTTGTTTTCTACAAAATTTTAGATATATATTCTAGACTTAATTATCTAGTGGATGAATATTTTTTTATATTATATATATATTATATATATATATATATATATATATATATATATATATATATATATATAATTCTGTAGTGAATATATTATTCAATTTAGATATGTATAGATGTTTATGGTGATATATCTCTTTATTTATTTCAAATTTGATTTTTTTCATCGCCATAACGATAACATTAAAATTTAGTAAAATATTATTTTTCAATATTTTTGGAAATGATTTACTATTTTTCATAGTGTCTCAAATGGGACATACTAAATTTCCTAAAATACCATAGTTTAGAAATAATTTTTAAAATTAAAAAAACCCATTTTAAAAATTAAAAATTATATGTTGGAAAGATCGTAAAAAAAGACTTTGTGTAATTTTTCATACTTTAATTCATTATTTATACCTAAACACATGGCATATGAAGTAGCATCTTTTGACCTGTAATTGGTCTCCAAATGGATTAAGGAAAAAAAGGCCACATAGGGGCCACCTAGGCTCCACATAAGGGGTTCGTTCAAACCCCCTTCGAGAGAAGGGGTTTAGGTGAAGGGGAAGTTTAGGTGAACCCCTTTTTTGATGGCATGGCACATTGGTAAGAGGGGCTTCGTGAAAAGGGGGTGTTTTCCTGAACATAACTCAAACTGTTGATGTGAAATTTTGTGGGTCACATTTTTTACCCACCAAGTGGGAAACACTATTGTGCATTTACCGTTCCCATAATCCATGCAACATTTATCTATCCCTTATCTCACAAGTTGCATGTCACTCTACTAACATTTGTACTTAAAATCCATCCATCATGATAGTTTATTCCCTATTTTCCACACATGAATGTCCCTAACTTCATTTATGTTCCAAACCTTCCTTTTTTGGTCACTATCAAGTGTTATAGCTGATTATTGACACGAGAAGCATTCCTACCACTGATTTCATTATGTTTGGAACCTACCAAAATATCTAAAAGAGACTTTGGATTCAAACATCCGTATGGAACTCCTTCCTTGCCCCCTTCCCGAGTTACTAAAATACAAGGGTGAGGGAGACCCCAACGCTCATACAAAGGCATACAACAATGCAATTTGTGAATTATTACCATGGGACGAGTCCTCGTAAATATCTTCTCTAAGACTCTTAATGACATAACAATGAAATCATATTACCACTTCCACTGAAGGTTCCATGCATTCATTTATAAAATTAATATTTGAATTAAATCAAGGATTTTGACATGAAAAATCTTGTTAAAACTAGTACTAGACAATTTCTTCATATCAAATAAGAACCTAATGAGTCATTCATATATTTCATCACAAGATGAAAAAAATTTCTTTAGTTATCCATCGTACCTTGAACATGGATCAAAGGGAACTATGTGACCTCTTTCTTCATGCCCTCAATAGGGAAACTAGGGAAGATGTACAAAAGCTCTCGTATAATTATTAGGATGAATATTTAGAGAGCACGTTAAGAATCAATAAAGTAATGATAGATATTGGTCTTAGGATCTATGGTGTAAATGGAATACTCGTTGTCTGGAAGACTCATTGTCCCTAGCCATAACTCTAGATGATATCAAAATAATAACAATAATTTACAAGCCTCCCGAAATTCCCAAGGTGAAAAATTTCTTCACCAAACCATAACACCACTACATATGGTGTTATGAATCAACCCAAAAGGCTAAAATTCCATAACAACATGGTCAAAAATACCAATAATGGAAATAATAATAACCTAAAAATATTCACTCTCTAAAAAAATCAACCCAGATGAACATGGTTAATTTTAATCGAGCTCCAAATACTAATCTAACCTAAAACACAGAACAAGAACCAAAACCTGGTCAAGAATAAAAATAGGAAAGGAAAATACCAAAATAAATTTAGTCCCAATCATGGTTATCCCAATAACTTCATAAATTTTCAACTAGTCATAGATCAACAAAACCATCACCCCAAAACTATGACCCGACTTATTTTGCTTACTCCATAGGGTCGACACCATGATACCACTACTTGTAGAGAGTGCAATAGGATTGTTCAATGCCTTATTAAAAACTAAAGACAAGAATTTCACAAATAATTTTTAGGGGAAACAAACCTCAATGATCAAGCCATGGATCATATGGGTCTCGTTACACCCTAGGATGCCCATCTAGGAAATTATAAAAATCCCTTCCCAAACCATCATCCAAATATCAATCCAAATAACATGCAATCCAATAATCTAAAAAAATGGTAGTTACCTCCGGTCTAACCACAACCACTACAACAATAATAGGTCATAACCCAATTTGGAAATCATGACACTAAAGCCTCAACCTCCAACAAAATTAACCCTAATGTGGCCCCGCATTTAGGTACGTTAAGGGAAAAAAGCATGATTGGCATTGTATAACTAGAAAATGATGAGGAAGCCAACTTGATTACCAAGAAAAAAGAGTATCAAACTCCCAATTCCCCATTATAGGATCCCTTTGAAGTACAAAACAATGCAATTCCCAATAAACTTGGGAACTATGATATTGCGCCATTTTTTGACCTTGCTAAGACATTTTCCCATATTTTGTTTCTAGATCTCCTAAATAACTCCCCATCCCATTAACTTGCGCTCTTAGAAGCCATGGGACATGGACACTTAGCCTATGTCACATCCCCACCAAAATTATAGGTAAACCATATAGACATTGATATGTTCTCTTTAGGTGACACACCGAGAGACATAGGATTTTTCTTTGACCTAGCTCAATTACCTCCAGGATGCAAAAATTGCTATAAGAATAGACCCTACTTTCCACTTGAAAATACGGATATATGACAACTTGGTGAAATGAGTTATGGTGGATGATGGGGAATTCATTAACATCATCCCTTTCTCACTTTCGTAGAAACTAGGATATGGTAAAATAAATTACTTATCTACTCAAAATACTCTTCGTGAGTATGATAGTCTCAAAGTCACTTCAATTGGCACCATTGTTCTTTCCAAAACTCTTGGTATAAAGATTGTCCTCAATTAATTTTATGTCATAGACCAAAAGATGAACTACAACATGATCTTGGGATGGCCATGGATCTATGGAATGAAAGCAATTGTTCAACACTATTCCAAGAAATTTATTTTTGCATTTAGGGAAGGTTATCATTTCTAAAGGATACCTTAACCCATTCAACATAATCCAATCCAACACTAAGACATTTCCAATCACCTATGTTAATCATGATTTACCTACAAATGATATTCAAACACTCATTTCCATAGATAAGGGTGAAAACTAAGTTACGAAGGCTATTTTTGAACCCAAACATTCTCTTTTAGTTTTTGACGCTCCTCCTAAGAAAGGTGTGGAAGAGGATTCAAAGGTGGGAAAATGAACTTCCCATAAACTGATATTTCTAAATTAGAAATCAAGACTATGTCCCTGAAAATAATATGTAAATCATTAACATCCTAGAAAAGGATTCACCTCTTCTTCCTCCATTCAATCTAAAAGGGCCTTTCATGTACTATTTCGCTTACCCGAGAATGACCAAGATCAACCTTCTCTAGCCATGATGGCTAACGTGAATATAGTTAAAATTAGTGATAGTAAAATTCTACCATACAACCTATCTTACAACCCTCTCCCTAAAATAAACCTATAGACCATGTACTATAATGGAGTCAAGTGCATTGCAAGAGTGAGGTCTTGTATATTCTTAATCTCCCTAGAAGAATAATGTTGTCTTTCAAATTTCTCCTTGACTTCGAATGCACCAATAATACGGTTGAGTATGAAGATTTTTTGATAGGCCTTATCCTAGAACACAAACTTGGTATTTGGAGGCTAAAAATCCTTTGTGGCTCCAAAATTATTACCAATCAAGTGGCAGAAGTTTATCAAACCAAAGAAGAACATTTGTAACTATGCAAAAATGTTGTTCATACATTAGTTAAGGATTTTGATTCTGTATCCATTAAATCCATCCCTAAGAGTCAAAACCATCTGGTTGATGCCATTTTTATTACCTTTGCATGATATTGTCCTTTCCATAGGATTCATGAAGCTGATTTTGTTTCCTCCTTAAGGTATGACCTTCTCGTCAAGAAGGAACTCCCACTCAGAGTAGGTGTAGTCAAACCAAATGACCTTGTATTGTTAAACCTTGACATATCAAATAATTTTGAAGCCATTATAGATTATTTTCATTTTACAAACACCTACCTCTCGCATATTACAAGCGGGGTTTTCCATAACTTTGAATCCTTAATCAATCCTAGGGAATGAATATTATGATTCATACTGTAAAATCTTAAACTAAGATTTAACCACTTAATACCTTGACATTTTTGAGGCGAAGATGAACTGTTGGATTTTCCACTTGTTTCGCTCAATTTTGAAGAAGGGAATGATTTCATTATTAAAGAAAATATTGATATAAAAATAAGGACAGAGGAAGAACTAATGATCTTGAAACTTGGCTCTTCCCTCTCATTGTAAGAAGTTGAAGACCATAAAACCCCGCTCACAAATTTATCTAAGGTTTTTGCCTTCTCCTATTGTGATATGAATTAAATTCACATGGACATAGTAATCCACAACTTAATTAAAAAAATTGAATCCAAATTGGTCAAATAAAAGTTACATCCAACAAAGCCCAATATAACACTAATTGTAAAGAGGAGGTCATAAAACTCCTCAAAGTTGGTTTTATTAAGCCTATAGATTATTGTTGGTGTTTGAAATTTCACTCTCAATTGGATCATGATAGATCTATAATTTCAAGTCAACAATGGGAACCATCTCCATGTTGTGGGACCCTACACGCGAAGACGGACCTTGAGAGAAGGCAAGTTCCTCAACATATATCTAACACTCATCACATTACTCCTAATGCAGAAAGCAAATCCTAAACTAAGTGATGCCAAGGGACCAGGGATAGAATGATGTGTAGAAAGGGAAATCCTAAGCTAAAAGGAAGGTGATAGTGCCAAGGAAAGGGTTGATCACTCTCTATGAGCGGTGAAGGAACATAGGGGCACGGAGAAGAGGGCGTATGGAACGCACCACGAGAACAACACACATACTCATCCTTACGGTGCGTCTGCAACACATGAAAATGGGGACTACAAGCGGGAATACACACAGAATTCTAGAAAACACAAACAAAGAGACGAGATGTAATGAAAATGAGAAAGGGAAGACAAGAGTTCCACAAAACACAATTTTATTACTTAAGGGACATACAATCATTTACATTCATGGTAGGAGGTGAGAATACATCACAGAGGCCATGTCAAGGTCTTAAACCCATGGGATCTTTGCCACCATTTTGGCATGATGCCATTACAACAAAGAGGGATCCTTTTTACAAAGCAGAACTATGTTATTCATAGAAGAAAGAGAGAAAAGAAGGAGAAAAGGAGGGAAACTCGGATTTTAAATCTTCAACCACCAATAACAAGTGATAAATTCTTGCTCACTTCCCCATGTATATTTGGTGTGTGAAAGAAGGAAGAAAACAAGATTTAATTGAAATCTGGTGGTTGAGGTCGATTAGATGTGTGCATTGATGATCAAAAAGATGTTTCCATGTTTTCCTCCTACCAAATCCAGCGTAGATTTTAATTTTAATAGTCCAACATGTAGCTTGTTTCACCAACTTTTTGATAAGGTGATACATGTGCTAATTGGAGCTCTGAGCATAAGTTATGGTTTTCATAAGTCTATAGGTCGTTCGACATGAATTGACACGTGGTGCGCGTTGATTGGACCGAGGAAATCGCCAACTATTCATTTGATTTATCATTTCTACCAAGTGTCATACACCAGTTGGTTGTCCAACTTTGGCACCATGTTGGCACACTTTGATAGGTTACGTGTAGCACATTCAAGTCTAACAGATGACATGGTATAGTGACTGGCACGAGAAGATGCAAGATGTGAAAGTGAGAGGCGCAAAGGTGTACGTGTGAAAGATAGGCATGTGAATGTGACACGTGTGGCAAGAAAGAAGGCATACTTGTAGAAGGAAAGTATGGAAGTAGGGCATGAGAATCCAACTATGAAAGGGCGGATGGTGGCGAAAGAAAAGGGACACACAAGGGATTTTAGTGTATGCAAACACTCAGGAGGAATGTCAGGGACTTAGATAATTTGGGAGGAAAGTCTGTAGAGGCATGCAAGGAGTACATGACATAATGGTATGAAATTGGGTGCACAAAGGGGAAATGGAATGAGATAATAGAATGCAGAGGGAGAAGCAAGAAGGTGCGCAAGGGTGCGTGGAGGAATTGCGGCTAAGAAAATTGTGCCAAGGGAGCAAGCTTGAGTGTGCGCAACCTGAAATGTGAAACATCCGAGTCATAATAAAATATAAGTTGTCCAAATAACTAGGGATTTATTTGGAACAAAAATTATACAAATTGGTTTTCTTTTATTGTGTCAATTTTGAAAAGGAATGGTAAAATTAGAATTTGTATCGACTTCCACAATATAAACAAATTGTTTCATAAAGATGAATTTCAAATACCTCTATCGATGTGATTGCCAAAAACTATTGGGTACAAACTCTTTTTCTCATTGATGGTTTCTCGGACTATAATCAAATCCACATTTCGGAAGAAGATGAAAAAAACCTCATTCACTACCCCTTGGGAACTTTACATTACATCATCATGCCCTTTTATCCTGAAAAATGTGGGGCACTTTCCAATGAGAAAAGACTCACATATTCCATGAAATAATTCATAAGATCATTGATTCTTACATTTATGATTTCCTTGCTAAATACAAAAAGAGAGAGGAACATGTAGGAGTTCTTATAATCATTCTCACACTTCTCATCGAGTATAACATCACCTTAAACCAAAAAATCGTGTATTTAGAGTGATAGGTAGAAATTTTTGGGATACATTATATCTCAATGGGGAATTGATGTTGATCCCAATAAGCTATGTGTTATCCTAGCGATGGTTCCTCAACCACTAAGTCAAGGGTCTAATATTTCATTGGGAATTTAGGAGTTATACAACAATTAATTCCATATATCACCTAACCGGTTAATCCTATTGACAATTTGTTGAAAAAACAAAATTTTGACAAATGGAATCAATAATTTCATGAAGCCTTTAAATCTACACTTCTTATTATCCCCTTCCCTCTCATTAATCCTCTAAATGAAAAACCACTTATCCTTTACCTCCATGCAACTAAAGTTCCATTAGTTTGTGTGCTTGCTCAAGAAAGAGCCATTTTTATCATTAGTCATGTTTTGATGGACTATGAAATGTGTTATTATAAGGATGAAAAATAATTCCTCGCTATAATATTTTCTACTAGCACACTGATACATTACATGATAAATCAAGAGACTAAGGTAATTGTCAAATCTCAAGAATTACACACCCTTTTAACAAAACCAACCCTCTCTAAGAAATGTGTTCCTCTAATTACACTCCTTGATGAGTTTGAGTTTACTTATGTTAATCAAAAATTGGTCATGGGATTAATCATCATTGATTGGATGGTAGAAGACCCTTTCGAATAAGGATATTTAGTAGATGTTGAATTTCTGATGAGATAATCTACTATGTAGACAAACCCAATGTCACTTAATTTCTTTAGTATGCAAATATTATCACTCATCTCATTAAATGTCAATTTCAATTCCCAACAGAGAGGCAACGTATCATTGTATTGACCATAAAGTATGTAATTCTAGATATAGTTTTATATATGATAGATTTTGATGACATGCTCCTTTGTTACGTTGACAAAGAAGAGTCTAAACACATTTTATTCTAGTGTCACGATGGGTTTGTGGTGGTCATTTTCGTGGCCACATTGACATCCCAAAAAATACATAGGATGGGTTATTTATGTCCCACTCTTGAGAACAACACTATTGAGTATGTTTTGAAATGTCCAAAATGCCAAGAGTTTGCACATGTTATACAAATTTTGACACAAGAACTTCAACCTCTTGTTACACCGTGGCCCTTTTCTACTTGGGGTCTTGATTTAATTAGAAATTTGATCCGTGCTTCCACATATGAGCAAAACTTCATCATAACCACAGCATAGTACTTCTGAAATGGGTAGAGGTCATTCCTTTTACCACTTTCACCAGTTCCTTAATAGAGAAATTTCAATTAAACCATTTTATTTGTAGGTTTAGATTCCCAAAATTCATCATTTCTAATAATGGGATATCATTTAAGAACCCAGAGAAGTGATAATTATAAAATAATTTTATGATTTCACACCATACCGCATCTCTCTATTACCCTCAAGCTAATGTAAAAACCAAGGCAACAAACAATACATTGAAGTCCATGTTTCTTAAGATGGTTAAGAACAACAATAGGGGTTGAAATTTATACTTATATCCACATTATGGACCAATCAAACTAGCATACACTCATCCATGGGTGATATCCCTTATTCATTAGTTTTCAAGGTTGAATTCATTCATCCATTGGAAGTCCATCTCCCTAGTCTCTAAGTCTCACTTAAAGGGATTTTGAATGAAGATAAATATAGGGAATCACATCTAGCTTCTTTATAAATTTTAGATGATAATCATCTCAAGGTTGTGGAACATCACAAGGTTTATGTCGCTCATATGGGTTGACACTATAATAAGAATATTCACAAACACCATATTTAAGTCGATGACCCTGTGCTTTGTCAAGATAATCTGATAGATAAGAAGATTGGTGAGGGACATAAGTTTTGACCAAACTAAATAATACCTTATTTGGTCAATGAGGATTTCAATAACGATGCCTTTCCTCTTTGAACATTTAACGATGATGAGTTTTATGAGTCGGTTAAATCTCTTTATCTCAAGTAGTATTATGTTGAATGTCATGTTTTGCATTTTCCTATATGTTTTTATATTGCATTCTATTTGTCTCTCATCATTATGTTAAATAATTGAAAAAGTTTTTTAAAAATTAAATTCAGTATGTTTCCTTTACACAATGATCCTATTTCTCTATTAGTTAATTTTTTCTCCTCACATGCTATTTTTTTATCACCATTTCTATGGATTCATCTTTGTTCTACAACTTTTTTCTTGGCTGGCTAATGTCGTGATTCCCTTGCCCCTAGTGAACCTTAGTTAGGTGTAGGGACTTTGGTTTATGTAGGTATCTAGAAGCTTGTTAATGACATGTTCCCCTACCTCTCTCTCTCTCTCTTTGACTATGAAAAATGGGTGTGTCTCACCCCTATAAATATCTCTTTCCTTCTCAAGTCTTTGGTGTTTATCCCTTATATCTTACTATTTACATGGGGTTGGGAACATGAGATAGGATTTTCTTCACTCTCAAACAAATAAAGACAAAATAAAATTGTGAATCAAAAGGAAAACAAAGCATACAAAAATAGAGTCTTATTATTTGTCCTACCATGTTACTCACCCTTGTTGGTCTTTGGTGAGGAGCCCACACATCTTCAAGTTGTGTGAGACTAAAATTTGGTAGTAATTCCCTTATTCACCCATATATAATATTTGGTGATGATCCTGCATGTCTTCAGGTCATATGAAGTTAGGTATGGGGTGTCATGTATAAAAAAGAAGAAGAAATTTATGTGCTAGAAAGATAAAAACAAAAGTGAAGCAATGAGAGATCCCAAATCCTAGAGAAAATATAATTGTTTACAATCAATAAGAGAGATAATTCCCATTTCTCAGTGTATCACGACCGCCTACCAAAAGGTTTAAAACTAGATGTCTCTATCGAATCATCTTCCTTTCTTCCCTAATGGTTCATTTAATGCTAAATCGTGATCAATAATCAATCATTTTCCCAAGATTATGTTGTTTACCAACATTGTTATGTTTTACCTCCACCTATTTAATTTTTGTACATTTAGTTTTATCCATCTTCCATGTTATTTCTTCGTTTCGTAAGAGTCATCTAGGGAACCACATGTATTTTCTCACCCACAAAACAACAAAACAATGTCATATTTGTATTTTTGCTTCATCCATTGCATTACCATAAATACAAGTATAAAAATCTATATCGTTATACATTAATTTTATTACTCGCTAAATTGCAATCATTTATAAGAAAAAGAGGCTAAAAACACATAATTAAATGACTCTCATCACATCACTGAAACAAAAGTCTAGTATATGTGTGTGTGGGTATATATATATATATATATATATATATATATTACAATATGTCATCGTATCCACACTAAATACACAAGTGTGGGCTCAAAAATCAAAAATACAAAAAAATGGGGCATCCAAGTACCTCTATGTACAATATGCATCATATCGTCTAATACAAGTAAGGTAATTGATGTGACCCTCCAACTAAGTGATGTGGAAGAATCCTTTTCTTATTCCTCTATAAACTTGTTGTAGATAAATGAGGTCTCTTTGATTGAATCATGTGGCATGAATCACTTTCTAGTGGTACTAGAGGTGGCATCATCGTGTCGCAAACCTTCTACTCGAGGAATATTTGTGTGTTCTGAATGTACACCCATGATATCTCACATGGTACGGATCTCATCCTCCGGGGATGAGTTCTATCCCTCTCAACAGCTAAGATATGTGCCCTATGGTATCCTACAATAAAAAATGTCATTGTGTCACCTAGCACTCTAGGGAATTTCAGGACCCACTTGTAACTCATCGGATGTCTTCACCAAGACTAGGAAAGCATGTCCACTAGAGTATCTGAATGAGTATCTGCACACACAAGTATAAACATAAACTAAAAAAAATGTCCCAAAAATAAGTATTCACTAGATGTAGGAAGTCACTAATGCTAATATAACAAGTAGTAGTATAAATAAAAGCGAGGAGTGCGAGATAAAAATAATTAAAACAAGTTACATGGGTCTCATGTTTACCACTCTAAATCCAAAACAAAATTATAAGGATCATAGTCATCATCCTTCTCCTCTTAGAAAGGTCTTTAACCCTCTTCATCCTCTCCCTATCCTATGTCATCATCTCCTTAACCATATTTTCCCTCTCTTGGTCTAATAAGGTGTTTCATCTACATAGTTACGGCCTTTAGTTGCGTCATGCTACACTGCTATTTGTTTCCCAAGTGGATGGGTCTATCTTGGAGGTGGTTGTGAACCTCTCCTTATAATCGTCACCTATGGGATGGCATTGATTCACTTGCATCTAAAAAAATAGGAACTTCGGGTGGTAAAGGATTCCACTTTAGTCCCCCTAATTATGTGTCTTGTTGCTCCGTGCACCATGGTATACCACCGGTATGTTAGGAAGTGCAATGGTCAATAGCTACCCAAATTTTGAGGCACCATGGTGATAGGATGTACCTTCACATACCTTAATCTTTTGTTTTCCTAAAATGTGAGGGAACAAGCCATCGGTGAAGTGCCCCTCTACGGGCCAAGAGTGCAACATTGCAAAGTATGACTATGAAATCATGTTTGCATCAATAAGTGTCTTCACTTCTCTCATATTGTCTATAATAGGGGTCATTTTCACCCAATGATGTACTCTAATATCTCCAGTTGGGCTCACATGGTGTCATATCATATGGTCTAAACATCTCATATACCCACCCATAACTAGTGTAGGTGTAGACACAAAATCACACACTTTGGGTAATAATGTAGTCCCGATTACATACTACTATTCATATTATTCCTAAGTAAGAAAAGTACTAATTAACCCATGTATTTGGCCATCTTTGCTTTCTTTCTAGTGCTACTTTTGGTCTTGCTCAATCGATCTTTGACCCTTGGTTTCTCTTAGTCTAGACACCAATGCCTAGTTAGGACGCCAACGTCGAGCTTTCATCTTCTCTGGGCACCCCTAACCTCTTTGTAATTTACTCACATTCTTTGGGTTATTTCTATCTATTTGAGAATCTTATATTTTTGATAGTCATAATTTTTGGGGTTAATTATAAAATTCAAGAAAAGGAATCATATAAATATAAAATTATGTGATCATAATAAAGGACCAATCACTAAGCATTAGCTATCTCCACCTAAGGTTTCATCCAAAGGCTATTTAAGAGCATTCTAGCATCCATTCAAGGGAAAAGGAATAAATTATTCTACATACACTTCATAGGAGGGGAGTCTATTCTATTCTATGCACACATCTATTACATTTCTTTACATCTAGCTACTTTTCTCGTTATCAAGTGTGACATGCACAAGAGCCACCTAAGGCATGATTCTGTACACACACACACACATAGAACTACATTGGATATGATATGTAGTGTAGCACTCAGTCATAAGATCACCATTGTGATATTTGAGGATAATTTGACCCCTCATTTTACATCTTTCTTTTTTAGGATTTGATGTCTATTTGAGGGTTTTGCAAGTCAATACTTCATTGTAGGTTTCTTGCGACCTCGGCGATCATTGTGTGACCTCATAGCAACCAAAAGCGAAGGAAAACGAATAGCTTATGACCTAGAAAATATGGGTTTTTATCCTTTTTCATAGTCACAAGCACCCATTTATGGTTTCAGAGCGCCTACTGAGCACCCATGTCCCTTTTTGGGTGCCCCTGTCTAGCCTACTCCTCCAAATCTTTATTTTATAGGGTCTCATGCAACGCTTCTACCTCTCTCTTCATCGGTTCATTACTTGAGAACAATATAGTTTCCACTTTGAATTATCTAAGTCCCTCTTTCTCCTCCTTACAACTAGGGTTCCACATTTTATTGCTTAGTTTGCTTGAGTTAATTTTTGTAATTAATTGTTGCATTTATTTACTGCTACAATAGCAATCGATTAGGCTTATTATTCATATTTTCTTAATCAATAGGAAACTTAATCCATGGCTTCCCAATCTACCCATCCTTTATAGATCCATATATGTGCGAGATAACAAGTCTTATGGCCATACTTCTCAATCTCCCTAAAAATTAGAGCACACATGTACAAGAATGTTTATGTGCCCTTGTCCCCACCACTTGGGAGAACAAGATGCCAATGATAACCTTGCGAAGTTTAGAATGTGAGCATTCCAAAAAGCCGCCAAATTCACCCCTGTTTAGAACTACCTACTAGAGCGTACCCAAAGTAATTGGGCCACTTTGTAAATTCTAGGCTAGCCCCGTGTTTGCTATCACAAAAATATCTCTCCCTATGACTAGGAGGCATGTAATCCTGTATACATCCTCGAGAGTCATAGTCCACTCTCTGCCACTAGTGGAAATCGAGAAAATGTTCTGGTTTGGGTCAAAATAAGTGAGGATGTCGCATAAAATAATTCTCACATGAGAAACTAATGGAGTGTTAGCTAATTACAACAACCCTAATTTATCTAGAAGTATTGTCTCTGTGGAATCATTTTTCCTATCTTAGACTGTAAATAATCAAACTCTATATATATACTCCATCGACATATTGTCCCTATAAAACTCCAAAAATGATATAAAGATGAAGTTATAACTTAACCAAAACAAGAAAAATTAAGTTCCAAGCAAAAAAATTGACTTTTTAACAAGTTGTTATATGATCGCCACTTCTCACATGTGAAGGTTGTGTGTTTTCCACAGTGGATATGAAACCACTATGACAATTACGTGTTTTCCAATGACTAAAACACAACCAATGTGTTGGTTCCATCATCACCTTGGAGGTTGTGTGTTCACCATTGACAAATGTGTAACCAAATACAAGTGGTTATGTCCCCCTCACGATGGTTACATAAATTTCATTTTACACAAACCAACAATTCCATACGAGAGAGGTGGTTCCATATTTTCTGTACCGATAAAATTGAACCTTGTAAAACTACCCAACAGCCCCATAAAATCCAAAATTTTGATGTATTCCTATTCCACCCCTCCTACCCGACATTCCTATACTAATTTCATGACCATTGACACCCCCAAATGATAGATTGAGCCAATAATATTTCCCCCTCCATAACATAAAAATGATAATGACTCACCTATTTGGCTACCTCACCGATCCCGCTAGTGCCACTATCGTCATAGCCTCATTTTCATCATGGAGCCTATCTTTGTTTTTCAAATGGTTACCGATTCTCCATATCCCAAAACTACAATGATCACTCGTGTAAATGATTTCCAAATTTGGCAAGTTTTTAATATTTAGGGGTTATTTTTGCCAAAATTTTGAAAATTTCCTTATGATTAGACATCATCCAAAGTTTGGCCAACCATGTTTATTTTCATTTTATCATTATATAGTCACATTTTTAGGTTTTTTGCGGGTAAAAGGTGCATGGGTGGAAAGGTAGTATCTTCAAACCTTGCTAAAAAGTAAGTGCTCTCATTTAATTTTGATTACGTAGTCATTTCTAGTTTTTTTGATGTGCTAAACTTGATTTTGTTTCCTTTTTTTTGCAACATAGATGTGGGTTCTGTTGGATTTTTTGTTCTATAAGATAAGATAGGTAAGTTAAGTTTTCCATATTTTGTGATTTGGTGCTTAATTAATGGGCATCACACACTAGTTAATTGATAATAGGGCTACTCGAACAAGGGAGCAATTTGTACACACACCTTTTTCATGGTGCCATAGTTAAAGTGCCAGTGTTGATGATGAGAATCTCTAAAAACATGACCGTATGTTTTCAAGATCTCAAATTCATCCCCTATATACCTCTTAACCCTTAATCCTTATTACGCCTCTTTATAGCTCTTTCGGGACCTTTTGGAGCTTTATATTTCTTGTTCTTTCCTTCCTTGCACTTCTTTATCATCTTGAGATGTAACCACCATGGTGATTTTACCTCCACCCGTGGTAGTTTCCTAACTTCCACGATGTATATTTCCCCACCGTAGTGGCGTGTAAGCTGCCATGATGGTTTTGCTAAAAATATGAGTAGTATTATACCCGTCACCTACAAGAATCAATGGTTTTATCACAAGTTAGACTTAAGTCAAACTCTCAGTTCCCATGAGTGAATTTTTATCCTTTCCTTTATCTTTGCACACATTTTTATTCTTTTATATGACCATTTCACCCTATCTATCCCCTAACACTTGAGTTTACTCCTAAGAGATTTAATTCAAGCCTTAGATTAAGTTTTAATCTTGAGTTTTGGTTAGAAGATACTTATAGGTTGGCTATTAGGAAAATTTGTATGCATATTTACTGCCCCAAAGAATTATGAAGATTTTCCATAGAGCATTGTCGTGTTATTTTTATCTAGAGAGAAAGAAACCAAGCACCAAAGGACACCACTTCTAGTACAAATCAGCATGATAGTTGTGGATTATTGTTACTACCAAATAGATAACACAAGGGCCACCGAGACTAGACTTCTACTTCCCCTTGAATCAGCCTCACCCCAGATGCCTATTTTTCTTGCCAAGTGCACCAAGTTCCCTTCTTTCCTACTGAAAATATCAACCACAAATTGGTTTCAATGAGCTCATATGGAGTAGTTGGTTGAGGGTACAAACACATAGTTCAAATCAACTTCATCTCAATCATATGAGAATAGGTAGTATCTTTAAAAAATTATATATTATATATTTAGATTAAATTCTAAATTCGTTGCTTCATTAGTAATTAGCAAATCAATAAAAAGACAAAAAAAGAATATTAGTGTTATCCTTTGCTTTTTGTAATTTTCATGGTTAATTAGATTAAAATATTTAATCATCTTGCTCTAGGATTTTCCCATCTCTGGGATTAAGCTCTAGGTGTTAGAATAGGGAATTATTTTGTTTGTTAGATCTAGATAAATTTAGTTTTAGAAAGCACAAGAAAATTCAAAAACAAAAGTGTAGCTTAGATGTTTAGATTGTAGGCTTACATCCATTCATAGATTAGGAAAATTTTAATTGCAAAAGGATTTTAGGCCTAATTTAGATTTCAAATCATAGTTTCCACACTTCTCATTTTTCAAATCAGCTTTTAGATTAGAGAATCTCAACAAAACAACATAGAAATTTTAGATTTGAGAATACTAGTCTCTTCAAAAATACTATCACTTGCATTTATTTACTTTGTAAAAGGTTTTTAATCTCAATAAGAACACTTTCCATTTGTTGTTGTGATTTGTTTCTTCTCATGTGTTTTTGCAACCCATAAATTCATAAAAACACCAAAAACATTGTTTTCCCAAATTCTCGTTGAATCAAATGAAGTAAATTGGTAGCTTGGTTATTAAAAACACTTGTGAAAAAAATATATTGATTTCTAAAACCCCATTTCTAGCTAGCACTAGACTTATTGATATCACATTCAAATGTGTCTCAAATAATCTTCACAAAATCTCAACAAAGAAAACATGAAAAATTACCTAAAACTGATTTTGAGCACACATGTAAGACAATTTTGAACCCAAGCAAGCTTAAAAATACTCACACTCAAACTTATAATAGATATAATATAAAAATCTGTCATTTCAGGTGCAAGGATCGTCACATTTCAAATAAGGATGTTTTCTTATCCACAAGGCAGTGAGAAATACTTTATTCCAAACAATATCACAAGACATCCCCAAGGATCTAGTTCGGTCCAATATTTCCTTAAGATAGCCTCTCATCACAGGATCCCTTTTTGTTTTGCTCATGATCATAGCAAGCACCTCATAATGATTATTTTCCCTTAAGCGTATATGAATTTGGATACATAGATATTCCCAAGAAAAGTTCAAAACTTTCCTCGCATCCCCACTCTACTTGAATCCCAAAACCTCTAGGATGATATCTTATCGAGCTCATATAAGAGGTGTTATGTTCTTTTCCTTCCCCACACAAATCATCCCATAGTTAGTTGTTCTTGATGGTGAAGCCCCACAAGATAAAAACCATATTAACCACCTTACCATACATGTATTGCCATTACAAATTTGAGATTTCTTGGCTCTTCCGCCACTCATCACTTTCTTCCACATGACCACCTGCCCAATTAGGGCCAACCTACCTCAAATGACCATTTCACTAGAGTATCACAACCTAACATCCCTTCATTCACTGACCAAGACATAGATCTAGGGCTCTGTATCATTATTATTCTTGACCGTATCATACACTCGTGATAAATTTCATAGGATCGTCGACATCCTTGATAAGGAAGCCTTAATTTCTTGAGAGGACATGCGAGTGTTTCACTTTTGACTTGTTTCATTCCTATACCCCTAATCCTATCATCTTCACACCATCTATAGCCCTAGCCCAACATCATCTCATCATCCTCTATATTGACTACCTTGCCTCATACTCACGAGGATTCAAGTGCACACAAAACTCCCTTAAGATTTTGGTGTGTAAAACCACCGCTTTCCCATAACCACAATATTTATTTCCACACCTCCTAGATCACCAACAAAAATGTGTAGAAGAAATAGTAGGACAAGTAACGGAATTTACAAATTATGGAAAAAAAAATTCTAGAGCACAATCATGGGCATGATCCACGAATGTAACTCCTTGTGAGAAGTTGGGGTGACTCTATGTAATTTTAAAAAAACCAATAGGGTTTTTATCACTAAATTTAGTGACTCCTTTAGTTACAACTATTTTTAGCAACACCGCTAAATATAGAATTTTTTCATTTGATTTTGGTGGAAAATAATTGTTTTTGCATTAAAAATCCAAGTTAGAAATTTAAAAAAATCTTTTAGTTGTGACTCCAATCTCTACGAGCTCACCACATTCATGTTTCATCTTGTTTGTAAACGAATAATTGAGTTACACATTGGTAATTGTGGAAACTTTGATCTAGTGATGCCTTATTTCCCACATAACTTAGTCCATGCATCTACATGACATGTCACGGCATGGATCTTGTGGAGAGGAACATTAAATTACATCTATATGTTGAAGACCATTTACATGCCTTAGTATATTCATGTGGAAGAAAACAAGAAAGTGCAATACAAAACTTGCATGCATAAAGAAAGTGCAGTTCAAATTTTGGATTTCTTAAACACCTCACGACCAATGTAAGCTTTGATTTTCTCTCGGTGTTTCAACGGCTATGAAATTTAGTGTAATTTGGTTTTTATTTGGTTATAAGCAAGGTTTCAACTATTGAATTTTTTTAATGTAGGGTTGGAAGTAAAAATTTAGGGCTTTGCTTTATTTTATTTTATTTATTTTTTAAATCTTTTGCATAAAGTAATAAAGTTTATAACGATGTTACCACATATATATGCTTGAATGAATTCATAGCCCAAGTGGCTTCACGTTTTTGTTGCTAAAAATTGGCATAGAGGAGGTAAGGGGTTCAAACCTCGCCCCTCTCAAGCCTTATATACAAATGGAATCAAACATACCCCTAAAAATTTAGTGGACAACCATCTACTTGATTTAGTTATAGCTAACTAAATATGGAGGAAAATTTCCTAATTAGGAACTCTTTTTTACAAAATTTTAAACGTATTTTCATACATGCACATATTATAAATCCAAAAGGGCCTAATTGCCCACTTTTTACAAATTTACACTTTATTTTATGGAAATGTCATTTTTTCTACATTGTAACTGAAAAGAGGCCAAAGTGCCTAACTTAAAAAAAAGTGTGAAATTTTCAAGTTTTTCTAAGGTAAAAGGGGATATTATTTTTCTATAAGACAAAAAAATTGTATACTTGGCCGATGAAGCCATTTTTTTGCAAATTGACCAAAGAGCCCAAAAGGTTGTAAAGTGGCCAATAATGCCAAAATATTGTACAAGGTTTGAAAAGGATCCCAAAATTAAATAAAAGTTATTTTTAGGGGGTGCAATTGCTTTGCATTAGGAAGTATCTTGATTTATGACTTCTCATCTCTTTTTCATAATTTATCATAGTGGACATGAATTCAGCACTAATTATTTTCCCTTATTCACAACAAATTCTAACCAATAATTATGTTGCTTGGAAAACTAAAATCTGAGCACAATTAGAATTTGAAGATACATGGTCACTAGTTAATAGATCAAGTAACTAGATTAGAAAATGATGCTACATAACAATGTACATTTGATAGGGAAAATTAGAATGAAAAATTAATAATTTTGTTTAATGTCGTTGATGAATTTCAACCCCACAATCATGAGGTCAAGACAACAAAATAAGTTCGGGATAAATTGAAAATTTTATATGAGTCAAAGAATAAAAATACACTTTTTCATTTTTAAAGTCAATTACTAAATCTCAAAATGTAACCAATTGAAAAATTTGAATATTTTCTAAGACGTGTTGTAACTCTAAGAGCTTCACTACAAGATTTGGAAGAAAAAGTGACATGTGACTCTTGTGTACCTATTGTGTTGAGAGATTTGCCTTCATCATACAAATTTTTGTGACTACATTAAATATCACTTTGGTCAAACAGACTTCCTTTGAACAATTGGTGAATTTTCTCCAACAAGAAGAGGCTATACACACAACTACACAAGTTAAAGAACATACAATTGTTTCCCATTAGAACAGAAAAAATAGGATGAGTCTCCTAAATAGCCTTTACTGAAATTAAATAATCAACAAGGTTCCAAGGCCCAAAAATATTTCTAATTTATGGTTATAAGGGACATGACTTAAAATATTGTTATTATAATACATTCCAAAAGAGATCCTCAAGTGGAAATAAAACTAATAACCAAAAATGTAAACAAGGCTAACAAAATATTAAATAGGGAAAAAATAAGGGAAAGTGGGAGAAGAAACCCTTTCAATAAGGAAATGTTGTTGAATAGGAAGATCAATATGAAGATGACGACTTCTTGTACATTGTACAATCCAATGAAGAATCCATTTCACAAAATGCAATCTAGTATGTTGATTTGGGTGTAACCTACCACATGACAGGAAGCAAAGATTAGTTCTTCACATTGAAAGACACACCCACGAAAAACCATGTTTCTTTGGGCGATGATATATCTTACAGTATTTAATGGATTGGTTCAATTCCACTACAACTTGGGATTGATTAACGAAAATAGAAATATTCTATTCTAATCTAATGTTATGCAAATAATTAAATAACAACTAAATAAATAAAGGAATTGACCCAAATAACTAAGTAAATAAAAATGTGAAACCCTAATTTGCAAGAAATGGTTTAGGAGTCCTTAGTTGTTTCATCAAGGTGTGGAATTGTGTTGCAAGGTGAACTAGGTAAACAGGAGGAGGAAACAACCACACAGAAGCCTGAAAAAGTATAGATCTCGAGCTCTTTGATTTAATTTGGGTGGCTAGAATGGGACAGGAGCACCCATGGGTGCCCTGGTCTAAGATTTGGGAACCCTAGTCTACGAAAATGTCCTAAAACCTCCTCTAAGGTATCGCAAGTATTCTCCTGTGTTTACCTTTTGTCATGTATATATCGTTGAATTAAATTGGATCTTGCTACAAAACCTACAATAAAGAATCACCTACAAAAGCCCATAGACAAAGAATCAAAACCCTAAAAAAATATGCATATGAAGGGGTCGGATTTTCCTCAGCGGCCACAATGGTGGACTTACTAACTGATTATTGCACTACATCTCAGACCCAATGTAGTTGTAGGTGTGTGTGCAAATCATGCCCTAGGTTGCTCTTGTGTCAATTGCACTTTCTGAAGTAGTGAGAAAATAACTAGATGTAGAATGTAGTAAATGTTTACATGGAAACAATAAACTCCCCTCCTATGAAGTGTGATGTAGATGAACCAACCTTGTGTGCCTTGTGATGGAGCTAGATGGATGTAAATGTAGCTTTAGGTGCTTTTTATGGATGTAACTCTAGATGGTGATAGTAGATGCTTAGTGCTTGGTCCCTCATTATGGTCTCATAACTTTATATTTATATGGTTCTCTTGATTTAATTTCGTAATTAACCCCAAAAAGGTTGACCACCAAAAAGATAGAAAGCTCAAACGGCTAGAAAGTTCCCAAAAGGTGAGAGTAAAGTGTAAAGAGGATCAGGGTGCCCCAAAGGGGACCAGGGTGCTCCTCAGTCTTGGTGGGTGCCCCATTCGAGAGATAGAATGAATGCAAAATAACAATACAAACTAGGCATAAGTGACTAAAAGACCGAAAGTGATGACAAAAACAAAGTAAAAATGGCCAAAGACATGGGTTAATTATTACTCTTTTCACTCAAGAACCATATGAATAGTAGTATGAGACTGGGACTAAATATTGACTCAAAGTGTGTGATTTAGTGACTACATTTTCCCCCACTTTATGTTGGTGAGTGGAAAGCTTGGTAACATAAAGTAGATAGAGATGTGTACTTGATAATCCATGTAGAGTGATGTAGAAACACACCGAAGGACTAGACAAAGCGTGGAGTGATAAAAAAATGGAGCGTGGAGACTAAAGATGCAAAAGTATAAAAAGTGATGAGAGTGAACCTAGGGAAAAGGTTTCTATGGATGTTAATGTGTGTAGTGTACCTGCATAGTCAGTATCATGTGTGTGATGTACTTATCATGTGTGCATGGTTGTTAACTACTTGTTTCCAATATAGACAGACCTACAAAAGAGAAGACAATCAAGTAGTCAAATACACATGTATATGTGTAAAAATGCATGTATATATGTAAAGAAACATGTAAAAATAGTATAAAAATGACAATGAAAAAGGAACATGTGCACTTGATCCGTGATGAGACAAAAGGGTGTAGAAAGGATATCTTGTAACTGGCGTCGGTGAAGTGCGATTTTTTTGCGATCTCATGACATTTTGGCCAAATAAGTGTAGGGAGAAATTTGTATTATTCTCCAACATGTAACTACTTCCCTGAGATTGGTGAAGATATCTCTGTATTGTCTAGTTTTTGGGTGATCTAATGCCACTAGCCAAGTAGTGTAGGGAGGAAATTCTGATGTATCCTTCAACTTGTAATTTCTCCCCATATCGTTAAGGGCAATCTACCCTATACAATTTTTTGTGTATGGGGTTCGTAGACTGGTATGAACCCACTTGTAAATTGTAGACCAAATGTAGACCTGGACTATAGAATGAACACTATACTAAATTGTATCGATGCCATGTGTAAACCCCAAATGATGTCTCCCCTCTTTGGGACCGCATCGACCTCTTGGATAGGAGAATGCGGCCCTAAAATAGGACCAACTGTGTATGCTGAAATTGTTCCCTACATGGGGAATGGAATGTGCTTGGTAAAAACCAAGGCACATGCAAACAAGTGGCTATAAAACCAAGTGTTAGTACAAACAAACATGCATGTAGAAGACAAGTGTAAGCTATGAAAACAATGTGTAAGCTATAATGTAAGTAAACACACAAGAATCTAAACATAGACCATGAAAAGTGGGTTACAAACATGGGACATTACTCATGATGTCGCAAGACACTCAAGGCCATAGTGGCCAAAACAAACAAGTGTGTACACAAGACAAAGGAAAATCCCACAAACAATAACAAGCAATAATAGACAATGTAACAAACAAGTATGGAAGAAAATATCCTTGCATAACAAATGTTTCACATGAAGCACTTGTTAGCATGTTAGAAAAAAATAACAAGTATGTCAAAGCATGTATAACATGATAATGGAAAGTGTTAAGTACAAAATGAAACAATAGCACCTGTAGTGTACAAATGTGGATGCCCCTAGTAGGTAGTGTATAAAACATCGGTGTTGTGTGTAGAAGCTCAGATATCTGTGATCACAACTAGAAAAAGACGTGAATGCACATGTTTGTATGATAATGATAATTACATACAAGATATATTTCGAGCATGTGTAATAAAGTGAGTAATTAAAAGAAAGAGTAAATGTAACCATAAAGTGCAGTATGTTGTGGATGAATGGAATGGAATGCAGATTGAATGATAGGATCTATGTGCCCCGAAGTAAATGGAATTGTATGTAGTGAGGTTCATTTATTATGCCCCCTCAATAGTTAAGAATGAACCATAAATGAGAGTGTGTCATTAGGAAATGGTCGAACTATGTGTTGTGTGTAGCACGTTATGGTGAATGTGTATGTGTGGTGATGATATGCGACCTAAAGATGATGTATGTTTGACTTTGTAGCCTAAGTGTATATCACGACAAGATGATCGAAAGGAGTGATGATTTATCCTAAAGCATATATCACTATAAGATGAGTAGAGGGAGTGGTGATGTAGCCTAAAGTGTATATCACTACAAGATGATGGAAAAGGTGACCATTTAGCCTATAGCGTATGTCACTAACCTGGGGGTGTCGCATGATGGAAAGGATTGAATGATGAAAGTGTGAGTGTGATAAGGTCCATTTGTGATGTATACCATCAACATTCTGGTATATATCATAATACTAGAGTGCATCATTGGGTAGTGAGTACAGTGTGTAGAGGAGAATATGTAAAATGTGTAGTGTGCGTAGTAAAGTGTATGGTATGTAATGCGGGATGTGTAGATGACCGAAGATGAGTAGATACGTAGTAGATGTAAAAAGTAAGGTGTAATATGGAAAATGTGGTACAGGTGATGGCTATGGTGTTTTGTGTGAAGCATGTATAGAACATGTATGGTGTATGTAGGAAGACATGTAATATGTATATCATGTAATGTAGTGTGTAATGTGTATATGATGTAGGATTGTGTGATGATATGCATTGCCTAAGGTATAGTGACTATTGTGCAGTGTGTGGGGTTCATGTGTAGAGAATTCCCTCAATAGTCAAGTGTGAGCCAAAGCACAAGAGTGCATCATAGGGTAGTGACAATGTAGATGCATATGCTAGGATGTATGTGTAATTATGTGGAAGAAGTGATGAGAGAATAATATGTTGCGCGATGTCATGTCCTCCAAGTGGGTAAGTGATGAAGGTCTAGTCAAAATATAGTAAGAGGATCAATGTAAGGATAATTTTCCTTAACAAAAGTGATGGTACATTGAGGTTATAAAGGAGATTGACCATAAATTAGTTCATCGTCATAGTAAGATTCATCGGGTATCGAGTCATCAACATAGGTATGGTCTATAGTAGATGGCGAATTACAAGTTTAACTATAGGAGATGGTTTTTAGTGTGAACTAGTGATGTGAAAAATACCTTTAATGGGGGAGGCATGATCTCAACCTTAAAAGGAGGTTTCTAAATTTGACTTGCTAGCATTGTAGATGACTGGGGAGAAGGAGGTTATAGAAAGCAGGACCTTGAGAGGTGAATGTATAATTTGAGTGAGTTGAATAGGTGGCACTTGACTAACCAAATAAGGCACATGAGAAGTGGTAGCGTGATGCTCATTAGACATAGAAAGAACAGACTTAGAAGCCCATTTGGGTACAATATTCATAGGTGGGGATGCTGTGAGAATGTTGTGTAGTGAATGAAATACAACCTTGATTTGTAAGATGTTTGATTTGTCATTGTAACACATAACAGTCATTGTAATTATGTCCATTGATCCGATGATAATTGCAATATGGACGCCCTTTATATTTTTCTAACTGATAAGGAGGATAGTAATGAGTAAGTGGTAAAGTGATCAATTAATGACTAAGGAGCTCAGTTAAAAGGTCATGTTGCTAAGTATTTTGATCAAAGATGAGGGGTTACTGGTAATGGTGTGACTTAAAGCTCACAAATATGAGCACATGTAGTGGACATAAAATGAGGATGAGATGGAGAGGGAGAAAAACATGAGCTTGAGAAGCATCCTTAAGATGTTGTATTTCATATTTTAGACATGTAATTGTGGATTCCAGAGACTGAAATTTATCTTAAAATAAAGAGAAGAGTTGAATGGATTTTCCAATAGATTGATCGGAATTGGAACCAAGAGAGTCATCGAAAGATGAGTGAAGATAACATTGACTTAATCGGGTAACATGTTGATAGGAAGATACATAGTCTCTAGGGTTTTTTGGAGAGCGTCTTTACAAGATGAGTGCATTTGAATCAATTGAAGAAAAGAGACTTGACAGACCTTAGGAGCCATGACGGAAGAAAAATAAAGATCCAAGAGTATTCAAATGTGAGCTCACCAAAATGATTAACTAAAATAGAAGTATTCTAATGTAATCTAATGTTATGCAAAGAAGTAGATAATAGCTAAATAAATAAAGTAAATGACCCAAAAAACTAAGTAAATATAAATGTTAAACCCTAATGTGCAAGAAATGGTTTATGAGTCCTAAGTTGATTTGTCGAGGTGTGGAATTACATCGCAATGTGAACTAGGTAAACAAGAGGAGGAAATGATCACACAAAAGTGATCTCTCGAGTGGGATCGGGCACTTAGAAACCTCCTGCGAGGTATCATTAGGTATTCACATGTGTTTTCCTTTAGTCGTGTATATGTCATTGAAGCTGCGTCGAGATGTCACTACAAGACCTACAATAAAGAATCTCCTACAAAACCCTAGAAAAAGCATCAAAGCCCTAAAAAGGAAAGATGCATATGAATGGGTTGGACTGTCTCAGTGTCCACAATGGTGGACTTACTAATTGAGCATTGCACTACATCTCAGACCCAATGTATTTTTAGATGTGTGTGTGCAAATCGTGCCCTAGGTTGCTCTTGTGTCAGTTGCACTTTGTGAAGTAGTGAGAAAATAACTAGATGTATAATGTAGTAAATGTGTGCATGGAAACAATAGACTCCCCTCTTATGAAGTGTGATGCAGATGAACTATCCTTGTGTGCCTTGTGATGGAGCTAGATGGATGCAAATGTAGCTTTAGGTGTCTTTGATGGATGCAACTCTAGATGGTGATAGTAGATGTTTAGTGCTTGGTCCCTCATTATGGTCTCATAAATTTATATTTATATGATTCTCTTGTTCTAATTTCATAATTAACCTTGAAAAGGTTGACCACCAAAAATATAGAAATCTCAAATGGCTAGAAAGTGCCCAAAAGGTGAGAGTAAAGTGTAAAGAGGGTCAGGGAACCCAGAGGGGACTAGGGTGCCTAGGGTGCCCCAATCTGGTTGGGTGCCCGAGTCAAATATAGAATGACTACAAAATTAAAGTACAAATTGGTTATGTGCAGGTGCAAGACATAAAGTGACAACATAAATCCAAGTAAAACTGGCCAAAGATATGGGTTAATTATTACTCTTTTCACTCAAGAACCATATGAATAGTAGTATGAGACCGAGACTAAATATTGACTCAAAGTGCATGATTTAGTGACTACAGAGACACATACATGTAAAATTATAGATTTTCCATATGTATTTCATTTAAAAATATATATTTTATCTGTCAGTCAATTATTTGAGCACAATCTTAAGATGTATTTTGACTATAAATGTAGTAAAAAAATATGCCTCATAAGATATAAGTCACAAAGCTTGAAAATTATTACAAGAACTTCTAATGTGGGAAGGATGTTTCAATTGGATTTTGTTTAGAAAGAAAATTAGGCCCTTATTACCAAGGACATAGCCTCAACATAGTTTTGGCATAGAAGACTTGGTCATGTAAGTTTTGACTAGCTTGACACACTTCGTCGATATGATATGGTGAGGGGTTTTCCACCTCTCAAAAAAGAAAACATATAAGTACCACCATTATTTGGCGGAAAACAACATTGAGAACCTTTTTAACATTGTACATTATAAGTTCTAAGAAAACTTGATCTAGTGCATATCGATGTGTAGACACATGTGACCTTGTTATTTCGGATATCAGTACTTAATTCTCTTTATTGATGTCTTATCTATAAAAATATGGATATGTTATCTTTGCAGAAAATACTAATCCTTTGAAACATTATAAAAGTTAAAATCCCTTTTTAAAATTGAGTTTATTCATAATATAAATAAACTTCATTTAGATCAAGGGAGAGAATACACCAACAATGAGTTCAATGTTTTTGGAAGTGTGTGGCATTTGTCACCAAACACCTCCTCATACACCACAAAAAAATGGTGTTGTTGAAAGGAAAAATCATACTATCATGGAAATGGTGCGATGTATGATTTTTTTGACATGTGTAGAGCCTTTGGAGGCATGAAAAATCTAGATTAAGTGTTTGAAGTCTTTAATGAGCTCGGTGAAGGAGAATTGCTTGTTCAAGCCTAGTTGGACTTATCTCTTGTCTTGGTGCATTGCTGACCTATATGGGTCCTTATCATGATTTTATATGATGTTGTAGATGTTATTTGATGTTGGTATGACTGACCTCTTGGGTCATGACCGACCTAGTTATGTTTTTGAGTTTATGTTTAAAATTGTACGTAATGGTTTAATTTTGAACTAGTTGAGTGAGAGGGAAAAAGTGTGAGCTAGGTGAGAGAGTGAAAGTGAATTAAAATCATCAATATAGATCTGAGAAAGAGTGTGAATGTTTGAATAGTGTTGAAGAAATTTTTGTAAGGGTTTGTGTCCAAATCATTCCATGAAAGATCAATTTTGAGCAAGTTAGGAGAAGGTGCATTTGAAGAGGGTTTGAAGGTGTGTGAGCTGAATTTTTGATCTCTATCAGTTGTAGTAGCAACAATACATCATAGGTATTCATATAAAGGTGGTTGAGTTAGTTTTGATCATATTAAGGGGTTGTATCCTCCTTGTGAGTTTGTGCCTCACTAAACTAGGGGTTGGTGCTCCCTGTAGGGTTGGTGCTCTACTAAACTAGGGGTTGGAGCTCCTTGTGAAGTTGGTGCTTCACTAAATTATTTTTATTTGAGTAATATAATAATAAGTTTAGTTGTTTTTCTTCCCCTTGAGATTTTCCCACTTATATATTGTGTTCTTGTGCACTCTTTCTTGGTTATTCTCGTATGGATGGTTATTACATATTATTAAGATCACATTAACGTATGGTTGAATGGTAAATGGTGTATGAAAGTTAATTTGAATTGTTTAATGGTTTTGAAGGAATGATTCATCCCCCTCTTAGTCCATTGTGATTCCAAAATTAGGTATCAGAGTAGGTCCTTTTGGAAGAGTTTAAACACTTGGATATCCTTTAAGCAAAAAAATGGCGAGTCAGTAGAGTGGCTCTTCTTCCAGCAAGGCACCATTATTTTATGGGATAAATTATGATTTTTGGAGTCTAAGGATGAATAATCATGTCATGTCCTTAGGGTTTGATATTTTTCCATCTAATTTTGATGGATATATTGTTCCTTAAATCCCTCTAACAATTTTTGCCGATAATAAGCTAAGTAGTGACAAATCTAGGGCTATGAATGCAATCATGTGTGGCCTAACTGAACCTGAACTTGTGAATTTTATGCATTGCACATCAGCAAAAATAATGTGGGAGAATCTTCAAGTGATTTATGAGGGTGATTCAAATGTAAAAATAGATAAGCTTCAAACATTCAAAAATTAATTTGAAGGACTAAAGATGAGTGATGAAGAGTCCATTGTTGCATATTTTCTTAGAGTCAATGAGGTTGTCAATATCATGAAATTTCTAGGTGAATAAGTGAAGGAAGAAGTTGTGGTACAAAAGGTATTGAGGTCTCTAACCCCTAGATTTGACTCTAAAGTGTTTGGTATTAAGGAGTCCAAGGATTTGAAGGTCTTGACAATGGATGAGTTGCATGGAATCTTGAATACATATGAAATGAGGGTTGTTAACTCTAAACCAAATAAGAAGGAGATTGTTTTCAAATCTAAGATGAATACCAAGGACAAGAAAGTAAAGGATGATGGTGATGCTCTGAGATTGATGATGAATAAATATTTACAATGGTTACTAGGAAATTGAAGGTTAGCTCTGGAAAGTACAAAGGTAAGATTTCTTTAAAATGTTTCAATTGTGGTGAAGTAGGTCATTTTACTATTAAGTGTCCTCATATGTGTGAAAAATATTAATATCATGATAATAAACACTACAAGTATAGTAAATGCAAAAATAACTTCAAGAAGTTTAACTACAAGAAGAAGGGTAGGAAGAGCTTCTAAACAAAGGAAGAGGCTTTCTCATCTGAAGCAAGTAGTTATGATGTTGTTTCAGATTATGAATCTAAATCAGATCTTGAAGATGTGGTGATGAGGTGTTCTTCATGACCAAGGATGCTTCTAGATCTATGAGTGATGGTCCTATAATTTTTGGTAACTCTATGCACTCTGAAGATGAAGAATAAGATGATGATATTGAGGTAGAGTTATTGTTTATTCAAACTAAGTTGAAGCATGTTGAAAATAATAACAAGAATATCATATCTCAAGTTAAGGAATATGAGGAAAATATCGATGACCTACGGGAATAAGATTTTGAAACATGTATGTTAGGAAAATTTATCAAGAGGCTAGAAGATAAGGAAAGATTCTTGGTCACAAGTGTGAAAAATAAAGAAAGTGAGTACTCAAAACTTGAAGAAGACAGTTTTCCTAAGGGTAGAGTTATGCGAAGTTGCCAATAAGGCTAAATCATTTCAGAAATTTTAGAAAAGCACTAAGTATCTTGATAATATATTTAACAATAAAATTTTTGTATATGATAAGATAGGTTTTGGGTTTAAAGATTACCTAAAAGGTAAAGAGGTGATGCAAGAGGATATTTTTCCAAGCAAGGATATTGAAGGACCAAGTATTAAGAAAAAAACAAAAGGATAAAGATGCCAAAGACAATGTGAAGACAAAGACAATCGAGACATCATAATGGCTCAAGGTATGAGAAACCATTTAATGGTTATTGTTTCACTTGTAATGATTTTGGAAATAGGTAAGAGGAGTGTAGGAAGCTTGCTAGAAATGATCACCTAAGAAAAAAAAAAGAGTGTGGTGTGTTATAATTTTCATGAGAAAGGACATATTGCTAGATTCTTCCTATATGATCCACCTAGTCAATTTTGGAGAAATGAAGGTTTCATAGCTAAGATAAATGTTGTATGCTTTAAGCTGTAATGAAGTTGATCATGTTGAAAGGGACTTCTATGGATCTTTAAGACAATCCAAGAAGTTTCAAGACTCTAGAATGCAGGTAAGAAGAAAATGCATGATATGAGAACCAAGCGTGAACAATAGGATTCCATTAAGAGCAGATGTTGATGTTGATCAAGAATATTATCAAAATGCAGATCAAAATTAATATGGAAGAGGTGAGTTTTAGGTATCTAAGATGTCTTATGACCTCTTCAAGTCACTCTTTAGACTCATCATGAAAATGGATGTCTCTAATAGGCTTTTAGAAGCATAATCACCCATATGAAGCATTGTGAGAAGGAGGAGCATGTTTATTTTGAATTTTTTGTTGTATAAGTCTTGTCATGATGTCAAGGTACGTTATCAAAGTGTCAAGAAATATCTTCTACATTAGATTCTTATGTGGTTGATTCAATTAATGAAAAGTGTGTGGTTATAGTCAAAAGGCCTCTCAAGTTCTTGATTATCTAAAAAAGGACTAACTATAAGCTATGAATAGTTGTAAATAAAGTAAATAAATGCAGTAAAGAAGTATACAAGAAACTATGAAAAGGAAATGCTAACCCTAATATGAAATAAGGAAGAGGAAAGAACTCAGCTGATTCGACGAAGTGTCGAGACCTGTATCGTAGGTATGACCGAGAAAATCGGGGGAGTAGGAGCGACTATACAAAAATCACGAAAAGGTGGATATGGAGGATCTAGCTGGACTAGAGCATCTAGAGGAGGAGTGGGGTGCCTATGGGTGCTCGGTCTATAATCTCAGCTCTGGTTTGTGTAAAAGCTCTAAAAATTGTTTTCACTTTGGTTCGATAGATGGCCCAAAACCCTCATTATGTGTCACATCAACTTTTTTTCCTGTGCTAGATGTCGCCAATAATCTAAGATGAAAGAAATACCTGCAAGACCCCAAAAAACATCAAACCCTAAAAATAATATTGCATATGAAGCGTTCATATTGACATCGGCTTCCATAATGGCGGACTTGCTAACTAAGTGATGCACTACATCTTAGACCCGATGTAGTTCTATGTGCAAGTGTGTGTGAACATGCCCTAGGTTGCTCTTGTGTTAGTCACACTTTGTGAATTACCGAGTAATAAATATGTGTAGAAAATATAGTAAAATGTCTGCATGGAATAGAATAGAATCCCTCCCCCTATGAAGTGTGATGCAGATGTCCTAGCCTTGTGCCTTGATAATGGAGCTATATGGATGTAAGTGATATCCAATGTAATACATGGATGCAACTCTAGATGGAGTGATAGTAGTAAGTGATGCTAGGTCCCTCATTATGGTCTCATAACTTTATATTTATAGGGTTCTCTTGATCTAATTTTGTAATTAACCCTAAAAATCATGACCACAAGAAAGATAAAGATGTCAAACAACTAGAAAGAGCCCAAAAAGTGGTAGGAAAGTACAAAAGGGACCAAGGCACCCCTGGTGGGACGGGGTGCCCACAAGCGGCTTGATAATAGCCTCAGCGCATGAGTTGAGGCTAAAATGACATGAAATGACTGAAACAAACTGGGCATATGGATGAAAAGGGTCGGTAATGATGAAATAAAATAAAACAATATGGCCAAAAGATGGGGGTTAATTAGTACTTTCTTCACTCAAGAACCTTCTAAATAGTAGTATGAGACCAAGATAAATAATGTCTAAAGTGCATGATTTTTTTACTACATTTTTCCCCACTTTATATTTGTGAATGGAAAGCTTGGTAACATAAAGTAGATAGAGATGCATACCTAGTGTCCATGAAGAGTGTAGTAGAAACGCGCTAAAGGACTAGACAAAAGTGTGGAATGACAAAAAAGATGGAGGAGTTTGGAAACTAAAGATGAAAAATGCACAAAGAAAAAGTGATGAGAGTGAACTTAGGGAAGAACGCATGTGTATCTACTACGGTGTGTAATGCACCTGCATGGTTAGTAAAGTGTGTGTTGTCACAAAATTTTGTTGTTGTTATTGCCCCGATTTGATTTGTTTGTTTCTTATACGATCGGACTGCAAGGAGAAAATGATTAAGTAGTCAAATATGTATTTATGTATGTGTAAAAATGTCATGCAAAAGACGTATGTATATGTAAAATACTCAAATATAAATGGAACATATGCACTGATCCATGTCAAGAAAGAGAGTGTAGAAGGATATTCTATACCGTGAGTTTTTGGGAAATCTCACGCCACCCTAGCTGAGGAAGTGTGGGGAGGAAATGCTTTGTGTCCTCAAGCTCTAGTTGCTTCCTTGAATGTGAAGATATCTTTGTATCATCCTAGTTTTTGGGTGATCGCGACTTGGTGAAAGTAGTGTAGGGAGGCACACCCACTATAATCTCAAGCCCGTGATTGCTTCCTAGAATTCTAAGGACACCATGTCTGTAAAACCCCTTGTGTATGGGGTTCATAGACATGTCTGAATCCACTTCTTATATATAACTGAACTATACGGTGTAGAATCTACGTGATAGTATGTAAAACCCCCAAATCATGTCCCCCTCTTTGGGGCCACATGTGATGTCGTTGGTAGGAGAATGTGGCCCCAAAAGAGGACCAACCACATGTACATTAGAACCCTAAAAAGTGCTTGGTAGAAAACAAGGCACACACAAACAAGAAGGCTAGCCAAAGACAAGTATAAACATTCATGCATATAAGAAACAATGTGTCAGCTACATAAATAGTCTAAGCTACTAAGAAAAATAGTAATATAATCATGCAAGAAGACAAATTAAGCCACACAAAGCAAGCTAGAAACATGGTACATCACTCATGAAGTCACAAGACATGCAAGGCCATCATGGACGCAAACAAGTAAATAAGTGTGCACACCAAACAAAGGGCAATGACCACATACAATATCAAATAATAACAGACAATGTAACAAAAAAGTACGGAAAAAAATATCCCTACATAACAAATGTTGCACATGAAGCACCTATTAACATGTTAGAAAGATAACTAGTATGTCAAAAGCATTTAGAACAAAGTAATGTAAAGTGCTAAGTACAAAATGAAACAATAGCACCTGTGAGAGATGAATGTGGATGCCCCAACGACCAATGTAGGAATGGTAGAAGGTGAGCATCCATGTTGCGTGTGAGAGACCTATATCTGTAATCACAACTAGACAAAGGCGTGAATGCACATGTGTGTATGATATAGATAAATGACATATAAGTAAGTTAACTAGCATGTGTAATAAAGCAACCATGAACAAGCAAAAGTAAGTAAGAGTATAAGCAACCATAATATGTAGTATGTTTTGGATGGATGGAATGGAATGCAAGATGGAATGATAGGATTTGCATGCCCCCTGAATGGATGGAAGTGTATGCAATGAGGTTCATTTTTTCTCCTCGGTATTCAAGAATGAGCAGTAAATGAGAGTAAGTCATTGGGAAATGGTTGAGTAGTTTGTGTTGTGTTTAGCACATTGCGAGGAATGTGTGGGTGTAGTGATGAAATGAAACCTAGAAATGTTGTGTGTGTGAATCCTATATATCCGAATCCTATATCAGGACTAGATGAATGTATAAGTGATGATTTAGCCTAAGCATATATCACTATAAGATGAAAGGATGAGTGATGATTTATCCCTAAGTGTATAACACTAAAAAATGATAGAATGAGTGACCATTTAGCCTAAAGTGTATGTCACTAGCCTAGGATTATTGCATGTGTGATGAGCATAAGGTCCATTCGATTTTTAAACCTTCGGTAGTCGAGCATGGACCGAGGAACTAAAGTGCGTCATAGGGTGGTGAGTGTAGCGCATAGAAGACAATGTAGCATATGTAATGATAAAAGATGACCATGGGATGAAGAGAATATGTAAAAATGCGGTGTGTAAAATGCGATGATAGATGTGTAAAATGTATAAAATTCAAGGTGAATAGAATGTGTGACTACGCGATATGCAAAATGTGAATGCTAGAGAAGTAGAATGTGTAAAATGATATGTATATAGATGGAATAGTAATGTAGTATGTAAGATTGATATAATGCTAGACTCATGTGTGATGAAGACTAGTGTAGTATATAGAAAATGTATGACATGAAGACATGCATTATATGATGTAAGGTATATGACTATGTGGTGTCCCAGATTTCACCCTGAAATTTGGGACAACCCATTTAAAAAATGATTCTTTTAAAATAGCGGGTCTTTTTGTGTTTTTATTGCCAAAAGATGTCTGTATTATGTTAGGATATTCCCAATGTATCATATGAGCCAATTTTGACAAATACCCAGATGCCTAAACTTGTTTTATCCCTCCACCAAGTTTTGTCTACGGGAAATTTTTATTTAATTATTTATTAAATAAATAATGCCTTGTTTGAAGTAAATTGTGCTCCGGTTGAATCCTGTTGTGATTTTGCATGCCAGTATTCACTCGTCTCATTAGGGTTTTCACCAGGAATGAATTCAAGACACATTCTTTGCAACTTAAAGCAATTTTTTTCACTTTTATTTATTTCTTTTGTGTTTTTCTCCAATTTTCTCCTTAGTTTCTCTGTGAAATTCCCCTAGGTCAATTCTTTCACCAAGTATAGTCTGTTTAATTTCGAAGCATCTGGAGATCATCTACCAACACAGCGCTAGAAGGAATCAACCTCAAAATGCAAGCTTCTAACCAAAAAGATGAAGTCATGCACAAAAAGCCTCTCCTAGGCAAGTCACACTTTTTGGGAATGAATAGGTTTAAGCTGCAGTGGGATTTTTGGTAGCAACAGGTAGGTGGGAATTTATTACTTGCCTTGCAGGTGAAAATTCCCACGAATTCAAAGTCACTTAAGCTGCGATGGGAAAATTAGAGGTGCAGGTAGGTGGGAATTTCTTACCTGCCTTACAGGGTAAAAATTCCCATTATAAAATAAGGAAAAATCACTTAAAGCACCGATGGGAATTTTTGCCTTCTTGGCAGGCTAATTTTTCCCATCAAAAGGTTTTATTCACCCAAACAAGTCACACTTTTGGAAAGTCACTTAAGCTGCAGTGGGAAAATTGAAAGTGACATGCAGGTGGGAATTTATTACCTGCCTTGTAGGGTAAAAATTCCCATTATAAAAGTCAAACAACTTAAGTGGAAGAAGGGATTATTAGAGCTGCAGTGCAGGGTGAAAATTCCCATCAGAAGTTGGCTTCTTATTTTTAGAATTCACCCATGTCAAAAAGTGCGACCCATTTGGTGATTAAACAATGATATTAATGGTATTTATTAATAGCTTTTTTGCCTAATTTTGGCACCATGGATGAATAGAAAGTCAATGCATGAAGGCTAGTCAAAGAGAACTGAAGGTAGCATGTTAAAAATAAATAAATAAAATTTATTTAATGGCAGCCAACAACATGCAAAAATAGGCACCCAATTTGGGTGAATAAACATGTTTGTTTATTAATTAATTGCCAGAAATAGAATGGACAATTATTAGAAATAGAATGCTGAGGGTTATATAAGCATGGGCTGCCATAGTGAAGATGTAATTAATTCTTTTTGCAAAGGATTGCAGCCCGGACAGTTTTGGCACCCAAGGAAGGAGGATTTTTGCATCAAAAGTGTTTTCATTTCGAGAAAGCTTCAAAGTTTGGTGCCTAGGGTTGGAGGAGCTTGATTTAAGCCTTGTTAATTATCTTCATGTTGGTATAAATGCATAGGTGAAGTTAAAAATATTTATACTTGCTTTTCATGTAAACAAAGCCTCAAATTTTAGGGCATTATATGCAGATTTTTGTGATAAAAATCAAGTGTTCATGCTCTGGATTCCGTCTTTGTCTGAATTAATTGCAGGTATTCATTACAGGTGCTTATATAAGTGAAAGGAAGTTCAAATCAATGTCAGGTACATTGAATATATCTTCCGAATCTGAAGAAATTACTAGATCTGCACCAATTGCAAAGAATTCTGGCAAGATTAAAAGAAAAAGAGTTCAGACAAAGGTTTCTCAGATAAAGATTGCTTCGGCCATGATGAAGTGGGATGAAAGAGAAGGATCAGCGGAATCATGCATTACTTCCATATTTGTTGATATCAATGACATGGATTTAGGCCCCGAACCCCTCTCGAATTGATTGACAGATCCAGGGCTGGAAAGACGTCTCTTATGCGAGCAATAAAAGTATTGGAATTATTAGAGCTTCACATTCCCAGTCATAGCTCAATTGCCTAAATTTTTCATGGAGTGTGCAAGGTCATACCATCTCCTATCTAGAACAATCCAAGATGTTGCGGGAAAGATGATAATCAAGCTAGATGCACAATTTATCAATTATTGTCTGAAGATTCCAACGCGACCAGTGGTGACTACAATTAGCATGTTGGACGCTGGCAACAGATGGGAGAAGCACAAAGCAGACTGTGTGGGCATAATGAATAGCAGATATATGAAGAATCCCAAGTCTCCATCAAAGTTCTCGAGGACTCTTCCATGATCCAATTTGGTGCAGGAAGTGGATGATATTACTAAATTGCTATGCAGGATAAATGGAGAAGCCAACACTCACAACTTTCGCTCATGGATGTATGCCTTCATTAGAACCATTGAGATCAACAAATCTGATTCAATAATCAATTGGGTGGAGATCATCAGTGATAACATCGGTGAGAAGCTCCGAAGTGTGAGGCGGACATACAACTTCAAGATGACTTCATACCTGGTAACGCAACAATTTTGCAGGGTATATTTTTTGAGCTAGATAAACGAGGTATACTCTTGAAGGATCCCATTTTTGAGTGCTACCCATAGTTGACAATTCTGAATGCCATAAAGATTACAAGGTGGTCAACGATGGATTCTTCTACGGATTCATTTGCAAATTGAACAGTGATCTGAAGACCAACAGGGTGAGCAAAGAAGCTTGGGAAGTTGTATCCCAGCATGGTTGTATTTTCATCTAGTTTGCAGACTTCACATACCTCAGGGTAACCGGATTTTCAGGAGAACTAGTCAAGTTTCCAAGATATCCAAGTGACAAGTGGGTCATCATGGAGTTGTGCATGCAACTCGTGGAGATGCATGACCTACAATCAAAAGCGGAACAAGTCTACAAGTTCCTTTATGATCACAATAGGCTATTAAAGTTGTCAGAGCATCCACTGAGGACGAAGGAATCGAAGCTGAAATGTTTTCTGAGTATGAGCATGAGTTCTTCCCAACACAACTAAACTTTGATCCATATGGGGTAGCAAAGAAGACAATCTCCCAGGAATACTCACATGTTCCTTCATTAGAAGACTTCTGGATGAAGTGCATAAATGAGTACGAAGTCAGAAAGAAAGACTTCAGCAAGTTATCGGTGTAACAAGTGTTTGATTATGGATTAGCTTAGATACCTGTAGATCTCACAGATGATGGGCCTATGTTACTTGACACTTATCATCAGATGGGAGGGGATAGAGCTGCTCTTCAAGAAAACATTGGTGGCTACCACACAATCGAGGAAAGATCTACCGCGGTTCTAGTCAACACCTCGAACTGGTTGTTGACAAAGGGGTATTGCCTTGATGAAGCTTTGATGAATCAGATCATAGGAAACCTTAGCGCAAGAGACTCCATCAAAAGAAAGCACGAAGGTGAAAGCAGTAGAAGGCCTGAAAAGCTTAAAGTGCACAAGAAGTCTCAGACACAAGAAAAGGACACTTCTACGGCTATGGTGCTAGTTCCAACTTCTCCAGCATCAACTCACAGCACTTCACCTGCCTTTGAACCTCAGGGAGATCTTGTCGTTCCTCCATTGAATCCAGAAATGTTTGTGTTTTCTCCTTAGCCACTCCAATCTTCACCTCTTTCTAAAGAAAATCTAAAGTTGCAGATGGCAGAGTTTGAAAGGGCATTGTCTTTGGACAATTCAGAAGATGGCAGTCACGACACTGTAGAAAACTTCGGATGGAGAGGAACCAGAGCATGAGATGGTGGTGCATTCAATGACTTCTCATTCTCTGAAAAGTAATTTCTCAAAGTGGTTGGCTTCGCAGTCAATCCCAGAAGCTAGAGAGGAGATCAACCTGGAGGAACATGACTTGCAATTGCTCCTGAGTTTGGGCAGAAAAGATAGAAGACCTAAAGTTGCTAAGGTGACTTCTAGGTTGATTATTGAAGAATTAGGGAAAAAAGTTAGTGGGGCATCGGTTCAATGAGAGATAAAGTAGAAAGGCAAGCTTACGGCAACAGATATATCAGTAACCAAGGTGCCAATAGGTCAAACTACTACCGAAGGATTAAAGCAAGACACGCAGACACTAATAAATGTTTTATTCCTTAAGCTTGACAAAGAGAAGGCAGAAAAAGCTGAACTTCAAAAGCAAGTTTCCCAGTTGTGCGAGATCATTGCTAAGGTTTTCAAACCTTCCTCTTAGCCAATATCAAGCACATGAGCAGGTGAGTGATCATCTGATGCAGGAAGTGGAAAATGCAGGTAACCAAGTTAAAGCTATCGATGAATGGAAGAGCCTAATCATTCGCCAAGCTTCTGTACAGCTCAGGGAGGTGCCAACTTGTCTAAAGGTTATGAAGGATGCATTAGTTCAGCTGAAGCAACTAGTGACAAGCATGGTAGATATGAATACAATGGTTGAAAGTAACCTGGGCACTTTGGTCGAGATAAATAAGTTGTCGAAGGAGGTTTTGATTGCAGAATGAATTGTGCCTGATGGATCGGTTGAAAAGGGGAAGCAACTTGAATTCACAGTCTCTTTCCACTTGGAGATATTTAGAATTATGCTGAAAAGAATGCGAGGCACCGAGGGTATGGTATTGTCACTGTCAAGCAATGTAATTGCTTTCACCAATGAGGAAGTGGTTGGGAACGTTTCTTCATACAAAAGGACCATTCCCAACAAAGTGTCTGATTCCCTGGAAGGATCTCTTCTGATGATTCAAGAGAGGATTGATGAAGCTGTTAGGCCTTTCACGATGAATTCAATCAGTAAGCTGGTAACGCTGCAATCAGACATTAAGAAGTTCGGGCCTAGTTTGAAGGAGGTGGAAGCGAGCATCGAAGTTTTGAACGAAGGATTGCTGCAATTCAAGACAAAGAAAGAATCCATAACTAAAGAAAATGAGGAATTATTGAACTATATGTTCAAAAAGTATATTCAATATCAAAATAAAAAGAAAGTGTAGGAGTTACAACTGATAGATCTTCCTTCTTTTTTTCTTTCTTCTCTTATTTCTTATGTCCCCTGGATGTAATTGTAAACTTAAAAGTTATTGGTTTGAAAACCATTACTTTAAGTTATTTTGAATGAATCTTTGAGTTAAGTAACAGATGTGCACAATTTTGGCTTGAACTCTTGATGCATGTCACTAAGAGAGGAATTAAAGGAAGACGATTGCCAGATGTTCTCTTTACTTATTGTTTATGATCTAGTTCAGTTATAGTCTCCCATTTGTAATTTCCCCTCTACATGCTATAAGTAGAGGAAGAACCTATGGGTTAAGGGATCGGAATTTGTAATCAACATTCTTGTGTTCTAGAATTTGAGTTGAAACCCCTGATTTCTACAAGCAGAGGAATATAGAAGAGATTTCCAGAGAACTTTGTGTCAATGTGCATTTTGCTTCTTACTTTCTTTCTAGATCTATTCATAAACTTTGTGTTATTATAGATCTAGATCTGAAAGTTTCCTTTGCTTTGAATTATGTGTTTAATGATCTATTTGTTTTAATCTATGTGCATGCAATCAACTCTGTAAACTATTTCTTGGGTTGCACATCCTCTCTACTTTCTTCTATTTCCTATTATTTTCCTCTTCTGTAGATTTTTCCTTTCTTTTAACTGCTTACGTGTTTCGAACCGTATAGCTATGGTTCATGAGCTACAGGGTTAAATTAATACCAATAGATAGATATTACGACATATAAACTGACAAAATATTACACGAGAGCCTCACTAACAAATGAGGGAGATTTATCTCATGACTGCCTAGGTTTTCAGTTGTGCATAAAATCTAGCCAACACTATGTATAGGATGTGGGGTAGTATGCATAAATATCCTAATAGTGTATGATGTAAACGAGTAAGGTGAGGACTAGTATAATGCATGATGTATGAATGTGGAAATGGCACAATGTCGTAGATAAATGTGGAGAATATATGGTATATGGTGTAAAATGTGTGATGTGTGATGAAACTCAATGTGTAATGCCTATAGTGTAGTGTGTGGGGTTCATGTGTAGTAAGACCTCAACAGTCAAGTGTGAACTGAAGCACAAGAGTGTGTCATCGGGTAATGACACTAGAATATATGATGATTATGCCAAATGTGAGAATTTGAATGGATAAGAATGTAAAATATGATGAGTGTGAGTATGCTAAGATGAGGCGGGGGGGAATGTGAAGTGATATACCCCCAAGTATGTGTGAATGTTAAGAATGTGATGTAGTACTATGTAAGAATGATAATGCAAGAATGAGGGATATGTCTATGATGTTAATGTGATAAGGGGGATGTGTGAGCTACTATGCCCCCCAAGTGTGTATGCAATGAAAATCTAGTCAAAAGACACTAAGTGGATCGATGTAAGGAGTATTTGCTTTAAAAAAAGTGATGGGACCCCGAAGTGATAGAGGAGTGTGATCATCCAATGGTTCATCACCATAGCGAGTTGTATCTCGGGTCCCAGTCATCAATATATGTAGAGTTGATAGTAGATGTTGGCATTACAAGGTTAATGGTAGGAGGTAATGGTGGAATCTTGCATGGTGGTGGTGAAAGTGAAAATATATCATAAACACTAGGAGAAGGATTGGTTGTTGGGATGAAATTAATTGGTTGGAGCCTAGATTTGAGGGGAGGCCAAGTTGCATTGAGTCTCAAAGGATCATTGTTTAGGTTGACTTGGTAATGTAGTAGATGACTTAGTAGGAGGGGTTTGTGAACTAATGTTGATATGTGGTTGACTTTGTTGACTTGGCAATACCATACATGATTTCTTAGGTGGATCATGACTAATTGAAGGAGTAGCCTTAGGAGCCCATGTGGATGTAACCTTTGGAGAGGACGATGTAACATGACGTTGGGAAGTGAATGAGATAAACCCTTGACGCTCAAGATGTTTGACTCTACGTTGTAAAGCATAAAAATCGTTGTCAGTATGTCCATTGATTCTATGATAGTTATAATATGGTCGACCTTGATATTTTCTAAGCCGATAAGAAGGATAGCAATGAGTAGGTAGAAAAGTGATCAATTGATGACTAAGGAGTTGAGTAAGAATGTCATGTGGTGTAGTATTGTGCTCAAACATAAGAGGCTCGGAAATGGCATATCTTGAGGTTCAATCATATTACATGTATTAGACATAGATTGCATACAAGATGGAGAAGGAGCACAAACATGTGATTGAGAAGCATCCTTAAGTGTTGAATTTCATATTTGAGAGATATAATCGTGGATTCTATGGCCTTAAATTTATCTTGAAATAAAGTATGCAGAGCGTGGATTGAGTCCAATAGGGGTTGAGTAGATGGAGACTCACTAGGGTCATTAAATAGACAAGCGAGCATAAGACTTAGTTCATGTGGTGGCGTATTGTCATCATAATACTTGGTGTCTAAGGATTTTTGTAAAGCAACCTGACAATTAGGGTATCTCTTAAGTAAATCAAATAAAGAAACTTGACCCATGATAGAGGAAAAATGAGGATCCCAAGCATGAAGAACGTCAGGTTCAACAAAATGACTAACTAAAAATAGACTAACTATGTAGTGTTGGGATAGTTAATTTAAGCTATTAACATACGTAAATAAAGTAAATAAATGTAGTAAAGAAGTATATAAGAAACTATGTAAAATAAAATGCTAACCCTAATATGTAAGAAGGAAGAGGAAATAACTCAGTTGATTTGATGAAGTGCCAAGACTGTGTCACAGGTGTGACTAGAAAATCGGGGAGCGAGAACATTGTGCGAAGTCCTAAAAAGGATGGATCTGGAGGATCTATCTCGAATGGAGCACCTGGAGGAGGACATGGGCGCTCTAGTCTACGATCTAGGCACCATGGTCTATGTGAAAACTCTTAAACTAGTTTTCACTGGTTAGATAAATGGCCCAAAACCCTCATTGTGTGTTGCATCAACTTCATTTTCCTACGCTAGATGTTTCCACTAATCCAATATGAAAAAAATACGTGCAAGACCCAAAAACAAGAATCAAACTCTAAAAAATAATAATGCATATGAAGGGGTTGGATATTTAGTGTGGGGATAGTTAATCTAAGCTATGAACAACTCTAAATAAAGTAAATAAATGCAATAAAGAAGTATACAAACAACTATACAAAAGGAAATTCTAACCCTAATATGCAAGAAGGAAGAGGAAAGAACTCATCGATTCAAGGAAGTGCAACGATTGTGTCTCAAGTGTGACTAGAAAATCAAGGAGTGGGAATGAATTGTGTAGAAGTCCTGAAAATGATGGATATGGAGGATCTATCTAGACTAGATCGCATGGAGGAGGACTGGGGGAAATGTGTGGGTTCCCTAGTACGTGCAATAGCTCTAAAACTTGTTTTCAATGGCTCGTAGATGGCCCAAAACCCTCGCTTTGTGTCACATCAACTTTTTTTTCCTGCACTAGATGTCACCAATAATCCAAGATGAAAGAAAGACATGTAAGACCCCAAAATAAGCATTAAACCCTAAAAATAAACATATGAAGGGGTCGGATTGACCTCGGCTTCCGAGAATGGTTGACTTACTAATCGAGTGTTGCACTACATCCGAGACCCGATGTAGTTCTATTTCCAAGGGTGAGTGAACATGCCCTAGTTTTCTCTTATGTCAGTCACACTTTGTGAAGTAGTGAGAAATAACTATGTGTAGAAAATGTAGTAGAATGTATGCATAGAATAGAATAGAATCCCTCCCCCTATGAAGTGTGATGCAAATGTCCTAGCCTTGTGCCTTGATGATGGAGCTATGTGGATGCAAGTGATCTCCAATGCAATAGATGGATGCAACTCTAGATGGAGTGATAGTAGTAAGTGATGTTAGGTCCCTCATTATGGTCTCATAACTTTATATTTATAGGGTTCTCTTGATCTAATTTTGTAATTAACCCCAAAAAGGTCAACCACAAGAAATATAAAGATGTCAAATGGCTAAAAAGAGCCCAAAAAGTGGTAGGAAAGTGCAAAGGACTCGGGGCACCCCTAGTAGGACTAGGGCAGCTATGGGCACCCTAGTACTAGCCTGGGTGCCCCAGTTGAGGCTAAAATGATGAGAAATGACCGAAACAAACTGGGCATGTGGATGAAAAGGGTTGGTAATGATGAAATAAAATAAAACAAAGCATGGCTAAAAGATGAAGGTTAATTAGTACTTTCTTCGATCAAAAACCTTCTAAATAGTAGTATGAGATCGGGATAAATAATGTCTAAAGTGCATGATTTTGTGACTACGAGTTGTATAGTCATGTCTCTAAGTTTGTGTTGTCATGATGCGGAGTATTGATAGTTGAATCCTATAAGTCTTATCTTGATCATTGAAGGTATGAAAGATCTAAATCCAATGGGACTAAGTTGTGCGGTTGGTAGCTTAATAAGAAGTATATATTGAATGGTTGGTCCAAAAGGACCAAGTATAGTGATCTTGTTGAGTTAAGGTATGTTTATGATATGCATTTGTGTGTATGAGTGGTATAAGTTATGTCTTTGATTATGAAGGATTTAAAATGTTAAGAGTTTTATCCCAAAAATAAAAGTAAGATTATTGTTTTAGTTAATTCATGTCCTTTTTATCATTCAAAGATGTCAAAGTTTGGTATCATCATGATACAAGAGATCTCTTGCACAATTTTTACGTGTCTAGTCAAGTAGTATGCTATGGTGTTATCACATATGATAAAATGTTGTCCTAGATTTAGTCAAGGTTATAAAATGTATGCTCTAGGAGAGTCGGGTTTCATGATGATTAGGAATGTTGTTCTTGAAATAATTATCTCTAACAGATAGGTATAAATGAATCATGAAGGGTCTAAGCTACTATGATTAATCATACTAATTGTTCTAGCTATATGGATGCATCAAGAAGGTGATTAAGAATGAAATCAAGGTAGATTTTATTTGAGTTCTACTTACTTATGAGAATTGATGTATAGAGGTCTCAAGAGAATGTCTTTAAATGATCACAAAGAGGGTTTGCTTGAAGCAAAGACGATGCAGGTTAGTCATTGATAGAAATTTGTCAAAACGTTGAAAAGTGATATTGTAAAGCAGAGTCATCATGATAATTAAGCATGTTTTATTTTGTCTTGAAAGTTATCAAAGATGCTTTGGATTTGGCTCAGTGCTTTACCATGTTGCATAGTTTCTAGATCTGTGAAGAAGAAAGTCTTTTGGTATGATGACTTGATCAGACCATAAGAGGAAGAAAGCTAATTTTCATGATCTATGTTGATTTGTTAGGCTTTGAGACATGCTTGAGATGTCTCTAGAATGTTGATGCATCATGAAGGTAGTAGGAATGAGTACAAAACACCGTAAGGACTCGGGAGAAAAAGATGAATTTCTTAGTGAATACTCATAGTTGTAAGCATGTGTATGATTGCTTGAAGTATATAGTGTGGTCTCGAGATAGGGATTGAAGAATTAATGCAGTTGGAAAAGACTATATAAGTCCTACATAGAGATTTGCATCTTAATGATAGTCTACAAAACTTGTGCGAGAGATAAGATATGTTTTAAAGCTTATTCCTTGATGAAGAAATAATATTGCAAATTTTTGAATGGGTGTCTAAGGTCTATAACTAAGTCTGAAAAGAGAGATGAAGTAACAAGGAGGTATGCAAGGACACCTAGTTAGAACAAAGATTTGAATCGATATAGGTTTGTGTGACCTGTGCTAATGCATTAAAAGCTAAAGGTATGTTTGGAGTGGTATTTACCTTAAGTTTCTATAGTGTTTCAAAGAAATCTATCTGATTGTGCTTAAAGGATCAAAGTGCTTTAGGATGGTGGAACATGTTGAGGGGAGCTTAAGTGCTCACAATATCAAGAAGATGATATTAGTTGTATTATAGATTTTATATGGTTGATTCTCTTGCATAATGAATGGACATTGCATCTTACTGGGGTGTTGCAAGATGTTTTTATAATAAATAAGCTACGGTTTTGTGGAGGTCTTCCAAGGAAATGGGAGATTGTTTTGATCTCAATCAGTTTGAAAGGTGTTAAAGAGGATAGTTTGGCGAGAATTGATTGAGGAGTACAATGCTACTTCAAGAGGGAGAAAGTCATGTGTTCAAGAAGGCTACAACAACATGGAAAGAAAGTTATGAATATTTAGAAAGAGATTCGGGACAAAGGAATTATTGTTGTTACACCTACATAACATGAAATCAAGGTAAGAGCTCCGATTCTTGTGTTTTTAGTTAGAAGTTGGTAGTATCTTCATAGGGGAGATATAAGGAGTTGATTCATGATGTATGTGAGCTTCTAGAGCAAGGTGAAGTCGGGCCAAGTTGCATTGAAGGAGTTGTTTAGGGAACTCTATCCTCAAAGTTGCTTGTAACTAGTATAAGGTGGAGTTAGGTCTATTTATGAGTTTCTCAGCTAATAATGGCATGAATAGGTGCTAGAAATGATAGTTCATTCTCATAATTATTTTTGGCATGAGTGGATTCTTTGTGTGTCTCTGTCCATAGGAATTCTATAGTGCTTTCAAGCTTAGAAGAAGAAAAAACAAAGATTAGTGAAGCGAGACAGGTATGTATGCTTGTATGATGACTTTGGTGATGTTTCCATTCAAGAAGGATTCCAAATGAGTTAAAGGAATATGAATACCATGTGCTTAGGTATTCTTTGGCATTAAAGTAAAAAAGTGGAGAAGAACTAGGAGGTTTTCCATCAATGAAAAAGGGGAGATTTTTGGCATGAGTGAGCTTGAGTGTTGTCATTGATGTAAAAGGTCACTAATGACAAAGAGGATGATTTAGGAGTATTAGTGGATGATTTTACAACAATGACATGATAAATCAGGTTGTGGCATGATTACAAGACTAGAAACAATGAGAATAGTTTGGCCTAATAGGCATATTCAAGAGACCTAGCTAGCTTAGATGATGGAACATAGAGAAAAAAGTTATATGGTGACTTGAGGAGCATGGTATAGGCATGGAGAGCATGATTATAGAGTGTTTAGACACTCACATGATCTTTAGAGTACATGTATAGGTTGAATACTTAGTTCTGGTGTGCTCATCTAGACATATTCTAGGTGCTTGGATGCAAAGCTGGAACATGAGAGTGAGTAGCAGAGGTCATGAGAGCTCATGGAGGTAATCAAGGAGTGATACATATTTTATCAAGTGTGTTAAGTCTTATGGGAGAGCTTGGAAACAAAGTCATGGTGTTTGCCTACTTGGTCTAGGTCCAAATTAGACCCAATCCTAGTGTTAGGAGGCCTAATTAGGCATGATAGTCACTTGAAGGTGCGTATGGGCTCTTGATGTCACTCATGGAGGTATGCCATATTGTTTTAAGCATGTATATGTGTTTAGAAGAGGTTTCATGTTTTTTCTTGGTGTTAGAACACTTGATTGTGATTTAGAACATGTAAGACTCCAAGACCTAGTTGTGCAAGTCCTAGTGGTTGAAGAGATGCAGAGATATTTATGATAATATGATCATTTAATATGTTATCAAAGGTTGTCATGGTATTGTGGGCCAAGTTTTAGGTTGATATGAAGAATATTTTGAAAGTTATGTTTTTTGAGTCCTGTCGAGCTCAAGAAGGCATGTTTCTTAGCTCAAAGTGAGAGAAATCATTTTGGTTGGCATGTGTAAGGTTTTCATGGGGATATGATCCTTTTAAGGATGTTGGGTCATGGAGTTAAGAATATCTCAGAGTTATAATGAGGTCAAATGAGGCCCAAACATTTATGAATAATTGTTAAGAAGGTAAGTCACTTTTTATGGCTTTGAAACCCTAGTTTTCTAGCGATGGAGAAGATATTCTTGGTAGGTTCCTGAATGGATTTTTCATGAAAATTTTACTATTAGAGGTTGTAGAGGACTCCTCTATATTTCCAATGAGGTATTTTAGATTTGTGACAATATGTGGGCCCCACTAAAAAAGGCTTGTTTGAAAATTTTCAGTTTGTGTAAAAGATGTCCATTTTCTATTGACTAAATTACCATTTATGAAATATGAGGAGTTTTACTACATTTCCATTATTTTTTTAGGTCATGTTTGAGGTCCTAGAGTGCAAAGTGTGCCCTATATTTGAAGAATGGTTTTGGGCCTAAAGGGCAGTTTTAACAAGCTTGGTGAATGGAAGTGCTTGATCACTTTTGGCATGGTGATGAAGTCTAATGGAATTGGATGTGTTGTTGACATCTATTGTGACAAGTTTCGTTTTTATATCTAAAAGTGTATTGAGGTGGCATGGTTAAGGTCACAAGTTGACCTAGTTTGAATAGTTCAGGAAAAACTACTTTGGTGAGAAGATGGATATAAAAGAACCATGTTTTGTCTTAGCTGATGATGTCTATCCATTTTATAGTGATAAGGGATGAATTTTTTTCTTACTAAATTAATTTAGAAGTCTTGAGCGAAGGTCGAGAAAGGGTGCAAACCAGTTAAGTTTCTAAAATTGCTTCACGGGAAGTTTCGTTTGCTAAAGGGAAAGTTGGCTTCATTTACTTTTTTGGATGTTTCATGAGGTCTAACATGCATGTTGATGATATTAAAGTTAGTTTATTTCCAATGAGTGTCTACATGACATAGTTGAGGTGTTTTTGTGTGATCTTGAGCTCCATTGGTGAATATTGGTTCCTAGAAGTGCTTGTTTTGAGTAGGAAACAATCCTACTTGAGAGTGATATGAAGAAAATGAATGATGCAAAGGTTCTTGATCAGGTTGATGATGTTGCTATGGTATGTTTTATATGTGTAGAGCCTTTAAAGGGATGAAAAATCTGGAGTAAGTGTTTGAAGTCTTTGATGAGCTCGGTGAAGGAAAAATGTTTGTTTGAGCCTAATTGGGCTTGTCTTATGTCTTGGTGCATTGCCGACCTACATGGATCCTTATCATGATTTTATATGATGTTGTAGATGTCATTTCCTATTGGTATGACTGGCATCTTGGGTCATGGCTTACCTATTTATGTTTTTGAGTTGAGTCATGTATAAAAGTGTACGTAATTGTTCATTTTTGAACTAGTTGAGTGAGAGGGAAAAAGTGTGAGCTAGGTGAGTCGGTGAAAGTGAATAAAAGACATCAAGATAGATCTAATAGTGTGTGTTAATGTCTTAATATTATTAAATAACTTTTCTATGAGTTTTTGTGTCTAAATCAGTCCATGAAAGATCAATTTTGAGTGAGTTAGGAGAAGGTGCATTTGAAGAGGGTTTGAAGGTGTGTGAGCTGAATTTGTGATCTTTATCAGTTGTAGCAGCAACAATACATTAGAGGTATTCATATGAAGGTGGTTGAGTTGGTTATTGATCACTTTAGGGGTTGTAGCCTCCTTGTGGGGTTGGTGCCTCACTAAACTAGGGGTTGGTGCTCCTTGTAGGGTTGGTGCTCTACTAAACTAGGGGTTGGTGCTCCTTGTGAAGTTGGTGCTTCACTAAATTATTTTGATTTGAGTAATATAATAAAAATTTTAGTGGTTTTTATTCCCCTTGAGGTTTTCCCACTTATATCTTGTGTTCTTGTGTACTATTTCTTGGTTATGCTCTTGTGGATGGTTACATATTGTTAAGATCACATTAATGCATGGTTGAATGGTAAATGGTGTATGCAAGTTAATTTGAATTGTTTAAGGGTTTTGAAGGATTGATTCACCCCCCTCTCATTCCATTGTGCTTCCAACATGTTTGACTCTTTGTGTTTAAGAAAAAAATATTGGGGAGAAACAAATAAAATAATAGTTTAGATACCAAACAAAGTTCCCATTACAACTCTTGATGGAGTAACACCACACAAGAAGCATGGTCGAAGTGAAAGCCATTGATTGTAAACCTTATATTTTTAGATGTAAATCTAGTATGCATATTCCTAATAAATAGATAAATAAACTTTATATGAAATTAGAAAATTATATATTCTTAGGAGATAGTGATGAAGCACTTGGTTACGAGACTTATCGATCTAAAAACTAGAAAGATTTACCCTAGCGGTGATGTTGAGTTATTTGAGAAGAAAGAAATAGATGCTCTTTCCATACACTCGCATGAGGATTAGATCAATCTAGTTATGAAAATAGAAGATGGTAATAACTTTGATGATGGGGAAGATGGTGAAGATCCACCACCCACAAGAACCACTTAATGTATGCCTAATTGGTAAACAAGTATGTTATGAGATGTAAAATTAAATGGTGTCCCCAACACATCTACCATTGGAATGAAGACTCATAATATGTATTAGAATGACATCAAATGGTCCTTAATGAGTATAGTTAATAAATCTATTGAAATGTCTACATTTTTAGAAGCCCTACAATTGAGATGGAGGTCATGAAGCAACTACATACTAAGAATTTTTCTTCTTCTTCAAATTGTGATAATGACATGAATGAGACCATGTTCATCATAGAAATTGGATTAGATTTAAGAAGAATTATAACCAAAAGGAGTATAATAACTTATTTATATTATATAGAGTGGGACCATGCTTTGAACATTCCCAATGATTCTCCTTCAAGGTTAATGATGATATGTTATGTGAGACTGTTATCCATATTTTTCCCCCAACAAAAAAATTGGATCAATCACGACCCGCATTGAAGGAACAAGAGAAATCACGATCAAATCTTGCAAATAGGTTTCGGAGGGACTCTACAATGGAGTGAGCGAGGCCTGCGAAAGATCAAATGACCCTGTGCAAGAAGAAATTCAAGAATGGATCTATCGAGAAAATTTGTGCCTTAAATCCATTAAACAGATTACAGGCGGGCTTGGAAATGGAATAGCAGGGTCAGGGAAGGAGGAGACAGTGTCAAAGAAGCCAGAAGCTCAAAAGAGAAGGAATGGTGAAGGTTTGAAGTCTTCGGGCTTTGAAATGGTTCAGAATGAGTCCAAAATCGACTAAGTATGGAGGAGACAGCGGACGCTGCCAAGTGTCCAAGCGGCGCATCTCCAAAGTTGAATCCAAAAAGGGAGACTTGAACAAGTGTCTAGGCCCCCACGTGTCCCAGGCCCAAAGAGGAGGCAGAGTCAACAACTAAAAGTCAAAAGGCAGATAGGGCGAGGCCTCAAAAAAGACTAAGTATAGAAATGCTAGTAGAAGCTGCCACGTATCAGCTTGGCGCATCTCCAAAATTTAATCCAAAAGCGGAGGCCCAAATGAGCGCAAGCTCGCCACATGTTCAAGGTCCGAAAAGGTAAGAGAGGCCGTTGAAAAGTCCAAGAACCTGCGAAGGCTTCCACGTGTCAACCTGACGCTCCTTCAAAGGCAAATCCTGAGTGGGTTTTTTAGTAAGCGTGGAGCCTCCACGCGTCCGGTTTTGTAAAGGGATAGGGTCGGGTTGAATAGTCAAATCATTGAGATAGGCCGTCGAGAGGGTGCCAAGTGTTATCACAATGCTAATTCAAGAGCAAAATTAAGGGAAGGTTTCTAAACAAGCACCAGGCCTCCGCATGTCCCCGGTCAGATATATGACCCCACCGAGTAAAAGACTTAGCCAAAAACATAAAAAATCGAGCAAGTCATGGAGGAAACCACATGTCAAAGCACCGCACCACTCCAAAATTAAAATATAGAGGCTACCCTCAAACATGCGCCACCCTCCACGTGTCCGGTTTCAAAAGGGGGCTGTTTTGGTAGTTGGTTCCCATTATTTTGTATGGACTCGATTCAAATTTCAAATGGGCATATCTTTCGACTCGGGGCTTGAAATCCAAAAAATCTAGCACCGTTGGAAAGATCTCGGCCTCATCTACGCCATGGAGATCTGAAACTTTAAGTTTGGAGAGGTTAGGTGGGAAAAAAACAAAGAAACATATTTAGGCCATTAATACAGGATCTATTTGCCCCAACAACTAGATCGGATTCGATCTGATCCATCGTTTCCTCCTCCTTCGAGGCACCGAACCAGTAATTGATGTAGTCAAGACAGATTTGGGGTAGATTTTGCAGGAGGCATTGATGGCAGTGGTTGATCTTTGAACTAGTTTTCCTACTTCTCTCTCCTTCTTCCCTCTGTGTTGAATCTATAAAAGCAAGGTCGGGACTCATTGTAAAGGGTTGGACATTTTTGTTTTGTGCCCTCCCTTCTTCTTTTGTTCACAGAAGGATTTGTGGAGCTTTTCTAACCTCTCCTTCGAGTTGTAATGCAATTTTTACCTCTTGGCTACTATAATATATTGTATCGACTCTGAGAAATAATATATATGTCTGTGGATGTTTCTTGACCCTCTCATGTATTTGTTATTGTCTCTCTGATCTCTTATTGCGATTTGGTCATTTGTGCATGTTGTTTGTATTACATTCTTGTGGTCTGTGTTAAACTATGCAAAATGAGTGTCTAACATTCCTTTGGTGTATCACCTCGTTATCTTAGGTTTATTTTCTTGCATCTCTCTAACTAACCCTGAATCCTTGGTAGATAGAATAGACTTAGAATAGATCCTCTGTAATTTATTTGTATACACGAACAAAGGGATAAGAATCGGCCTCAATGGAGAGCTCTCTCAACTCATGAGGTCCCACACATTGAGAGATACTCCATATTGTGTAATCACACCGAATGACGCACTTCACACTCGGGCCATTCGGGGGAGTTTGTGATTCTACACTAATAGTTTTGGCACACCCAAAGTGGGACCAAGAAGTATCCATCTTTATTACAGTAAGATTGATGTGCACTTGTTGTGATTCTATCTTTTAAGAAGCTTTAAAACTACACATCTGGTGACTTCAAAAGAGATAAAATCCATTGGTTTCAGCAGTCCAAGCTTTCCAAGTTCATGAGAAGAATACAAACAAGATCAAGAACCAAAGAAGAGGGATAGTTTTTCCACCAAAGACTTGCCTTGAGACGAGAGGAGAAGGGGAGAAGAGCCCAGAGATCTCCATATCCACTAAATAGAGCCCTGTCAACACCTCCTCCTAGTAGGTTGTTATTTCAACCAAGAAGGGTGCTCAGACCTATCGGATGGCACAACCAAATCCTTATGTTAATTTCACTGGCAGCAACCCACTCACTCTTAATGCACAAAATCCAGTCCCAATGGCAGCATTAAAGAGCATCCCATATTTCACTAGAGAGAACCAGACTTCTCCTAGTGACCACATTCAAGATATTACAAATGTCTGTGCAATCCATGAGATCACTAAGATGGAAATTACAGTTAAGTTTCTTGCCTCTTCACTCAAGGGAAAAGCTTCACAATGGTTCAGGAGCCTAGAAGCAGGCTCTATTCAAAATTGGGACCATCTGTGCAGAGCTCTTTATGACCAGTTTGGAGAAAAAGGAGATAACATGTCCTTGTTAGAGCAACTGACAACGATAAAAATATATCCTAACGAGTAGTTGATAGATTTCAACCTTAGATTTTAAAGGACCTGGGACATAGCTCCATTGGCTATAAGGCCCACAGATGTAGGTGCTTTCTTATACTTTCTTAGAGCTCTAAATTCTAATATTACTTTAATGATTCGATCACTAGAGACACTGACCTTACCCTGCAGCTTATAACATTTCCATAGGAGCTGAGAATTGTTTAATTCAGGCTGGAAAACTTGCTCCTAGGCCACCCATGCCTCTATACCCGAATTAAGAAACCCAAGCACTAGCCAAATACCCACATTAGCTCATATACCTACTCCTAGGAATCAAAGTTCAACTAAAGCCTCCACCTCATCCTCTAGCATCTCAAAGAACTTCAAGAGGTCATGAAACAACTTTAGAACCTAGGGAATGAGTTAGTAACTATCAAGAGGCAACATGCTCAGAGTTCTAGGCCATATCAGCCTTAGACTCAATATCAAGCTAGACCCCCATATCAACAAAATAGACCACCAGCTCAGGTGTAAATCAGAGTCAAAACCAAGGACAACCTCAAGTTGGTAGACCTTTCAGGTCATATGATCCAAACACAACTTCAACATCAAGGGCATTGGTTCCAGCACAAAACAACATGGCACAAGAATATGATTGGTGTTTCCCATGCAATCAGCCACATAATCAATCAATGTGCTTCAATGGTGCACTAAACCAAGCCTTGATGGTACAGACCACTGGTGTGTCACAAGAGTCTAGCCAAGAAGAAAATTAGTAGCAAGGAGCTCAGTAAGAGGCACCTCTAAGTGAAACTATGCTTGTCAATTGGCAAGTTGAAGACTTCTGTGGAATGAATGAGCCTCCTTCTCAAAGTATAATTGTCAATACACGGTCTATGAAGAGAAATATTAGAGAAGCACAATCACCAAAATCAGGTAATCCTCAATCCTCCATTTCTCCACAAGGTATTGGCACTCAAAATGTAGCTCCCAATATGCAGAGTCGGTCAAACCATCTTCCAAATCTACTCAAGCACCGGTTGTAATAACCCATGTGCAAGAAAAAATGTGCAAGGAAGGGGCAACGAGAAGGATAACTCGTTTAATATCATTGAGCAAATGAATAAGACAAATGTGAACATTTCACTGTGGGAGTCACTGACCATTCCAGGACAGAGGGATCTATTGCAGACTGCCATGGCCAATTGGTCAAGCTCAAATAATCCCCCTAGCCAACAAGAGAAAGTGTTTTCCAATGCAGCTCAACCTGAGGGAAACCATGGAGGACAACAAGGTAAAAATATGAAGCCTCCTCCATTCTATGTTTCATTGATTATTGGGGAAAAATTGGTACATAATTACATGATTGATTCGGGGGCAAGTAGTTCTGTAATGCCCAAACAAATAGCTGATCAATTGGGTCTTCAATACGAAGTCATCTCCAAAGGGGTAGTGCAATTGGATGGGACAACAGTGACAACTGTTGGAGTCATCAAAGATCTGAGCCTCACACTACATGCCTGCCCTAATGTGTTTGTATTGCAGAACGTATTAGTCATAGATGCGCCACCACATTTTGTATTGTGTTTGTACAGGGACTTCACTGCCAAAATTGGAGGCTTTTTGTCTGCTGATTGGTTGCATATGCTTTTTAGAACAAGGTATGGAGCTAAGGCCACAATTAGATTTGAGCCCATAGTAGATTACCATATTGAGTCTTATGTACCCAGCCCGATCAATGCCAATTGTTCAGCCTTTTGATCAGGAGGACCTCCTAAGCACTTGTGAAGCAGATACCAAGGTGGGGTGTATCCCAGACTTGACTCTCGACAAATGGGCAAACAAAAGACATGCTTTTGACCCCTATAAGGAGATGGAAGAATCTGAGCTAGGAGTCTACTGTCTACATGAGGAGAATCATCCTCTTCCTGACATCATTAAGCGAACACAAAGATGATAATGAAGTATGGAAATTGTTCTTTGATGGCTCGAGAAGTAGGCAAGGATTCGGAGGAGGAGCTATGATTGTGTCACCCCAAGGTATGAAATACTACTCAACTTTCCGTTTCTAATTTTCCTATTCAAACAACACAACAAAATATGAGGCTTTGGTTCATGGATTGCATTGGGCAAGGAAATGATGAATAAAGAACTTGTAAGTGTTTGGCAACAATGAACTAGTTGCTAATCAGTCCGAGGACAAAATGCTATCAAGAACGACTGTTAAAGAGTTACAAGAGCGGTATGGGACCTCATTGAGGATTTTGAGGCATTCATCATCAGCTCCGTCCCCAGAAAAAAATGAAGTAGCAGACAGACGGGCAGCGATTGGGGCAACATTTGATGTTGTGGAGAGTATCAAGAATGATAAGCATCAGTCCCATATCAAGTTGGTTGTAAGCCCAGTTGTCCCAGACAACAACACAAGTTGGAAAGTCTTTGAAAATGACCAACAAATTGTCAAATTTTTACAAGATTCAGTTGAGTTATCTTCCAGGAATCAAGATAGATTGGAGCAGCAAGTATGGAGATCAAGTGGTATAGTGAGGGCAACCAAACTACCAAAGGTTCTTTTCGAGTTTGGAATAAATCTTCAACCCAAATGACCAATTCTGAAAAGAAAAAGCAAATATTCAAGTAAAGGGTGAAGATACAAAACCTATTTTTATAGAAGAAGGCAAAACATTGCAGATTGGCAGAGTAAGCACTCAACAAGAAAAATCTGAATTTGTTCAACTCTGTCAAGAATTCCCAGATGTCTTTTCCTAGACTTATAAAGATTTAAGAGGTTTCAACCCAAAGCTGGCACAACACACCATCGAGTTGGATCCAGGAGCCAAGCCTTTTAGACAGAAGAAAAGGCCAATAAATCCCCACATTGAGCCTCTCATGAGGAAATAATTGAACAAATTAATTGAGGCCAATATCATCTTTCCCATCAAGCATTCAAGTTGGGTTGCTAACTTGGTGCCTGTGAGGAAGAAAAATGGAGAAATTAGGATGTGTGTGGACTTTCGTGATCTAAATAGAGCATCACTTAAGGATCACTACCCACTCCCATCAATGGAACAGATCCTACAAGTTGTAGTTAGCTCACGAGAGGTTCTCATTGGGGTAAGTGTAGGAAGTTGATGGACAAATATAGGGTCATCTGTGGACGTCATATTGCAAAAAATAGCAAAATCTCAACTTGTAGGGATTATTAGCTATACACGCACTCTAAATTAGAAAAATTATATGAATATGAATCGTAGCATTCGGAATCTAGTTTCTAAAATACTAATTTTTAAAAAAAAACGGACAAGTTTAGCTATATTAAACACTTAAAATTATATGACTTTTTTTTTTTTTTAAACTTATAAGATTGTAGTCCGTTTTCTCGCATTTTGGATGACCAAATCTGGTTGTTATTTTTTTTCCTTTGGTGAAATGTTAGATGTAGTTGTCTATCTTGGGATGGATTTTATTTTGTATTTTTTTTAGCAATATATTTTTTTAAATTATTTTTTCCGTGAAAGTGGTCGAAAATATTTAGAAAATGGAGCGCTTTACGTTTGCCCGCTTATAACTATATCAAAAAATATCGAAATCAAATATTTTTTTTAACGTGTATAGAATTTTTCCACGCTTGGGATGGTATAAGTTTTATCATATTTTGATAAGCGAAATAAAATTTATAGTCTTAAATGTAGACATGAACATTCACGGGAAAAATGTCTTAAAGACCTATTGTTAGTAAAAATTATAAAATGATATTTATCTTATTCTATTCACTTTAAAAACAATATTTAATGAAGCTAAGAGTCTCCCCTATGCGATGACACCATTTTTGTGAAATGTTTTTAGTTTTGTAGTATGGTTCAAGTCTTTGGAAGAGCAGATTTGAGGTTTTTTGACCTTTTACACTTCATAATGACCTTCCATAGCTTTGGTTGGGAAAAACAAATTTTCCGAGGCTTAGGTTGTGAGATAGATCCGTGATCATAGTTTATAAAGCGCGATCTTGGTTTTAAAAGATAAAGCGTGCTCGCAGTTCATAAATCATATTTACACACATCCCAATGTCTGAATTACCATGTGATTTTTACTCTCGACCTTACTGCATTGCAATTACTACGAATTTCTGTTTTTTACGCATGTTTTTCTTATCACCTGGAAGCAAAACATCATGGGAGACAAAAAATGAAGTAAAAAAGGAATTCATTAAGTAAAAAACACCAAACGAATTAGAGGCCAACAAAATTCAAAATGCTAAGCGAATGCGGAAACTTCGTGAATCTAGAAGAGGTTCATCTTCAATCCCAACTATTGTAAGCAATGAAGAACTAGGTAATGTTTCTACTGTCAATGTTGAAGTTGAATTAAATACTCGTGATGAAGAAGTTTTTACTATCAATGTTGAAGAAGAATTAAATACTCATGATGTAGCAAATGTTGAAATTGAAGGAGACAATGAAAATGTGAATAAGGAAATTCATGTTGAAACTGTAGACAAGCAAAATTTGATAAAAACACCTCCTAGGATTTTACGTAAGAAACCTAATTTTTTTATTGAAATTGATGAAAACATTTTGAAACCAATGTCTGACAAACTTTTTGAACGACAAATCAGAAGAAAAGCCACTGAAATTTGGGATAATCATTTTGAAATTTTAAATGATTCCCAAAGATGTCAGTTGTTGGTTAATTTGATGAAATTGATTAAAATGAGACCTACATTAAACACCTTAGGATTGAAACATCTAATATACGTGGTCAAACCTCTACAATTGTTGAAAACCTTCATGATGCATATCACATTGTTGGTGTCAAGAGATGCACTAGGGATAGTAATATTGTGCGTCGTGTACTTGCTACTAGTGTTGTAAGTGAATCAATAAAAAACAACGTTTGATTACGCAAACAATTCGAATGTTGCAAGTTAATCGAAAAACTCTAATGAAAGCAATTGAAAGATGTAATATCCTTCAATCACTCAATAATGTCGATTTTTGGGCATTTTCTGCTAGAGCACCGCGTAAGGACAAAAATAATTCTGATGCTATAAGAGAAGTTATTAAATTTGGCATGATAACACTAGAGTTTCACCTAATACAAGAGATGTTATAAAACAGAGAGTTGGTTCTACTAATCATGAACCACATCCAAAGCATTTCTTAGATATGACTCAAACTCAATTTTTTCGTAAGTTTGAACAAGAGAATCTAGAAATTAAAATTAGTCAACGTTTTTTTGAAATGTTGAAACCATTCTATGTGAAAATCAACCATGCTCGCACCACTTGTTGTTATAGGCAACATGTTGAATTTATGATGCATTATGCTAAATTTTTACGTATTCGTTCTAATTTTCATTCTAAAACTATGTTATCAGAATGTGGTGTTCAAGTTCCACCAATATCTTCCAGGGATTTCATTCCTACTATATTTTGTGAAAAAAAAGTTGGACAATTTTTTTATAGTCAGGATTGTTTAGATGGAAGTTGTAGTACATGCGGCGGATTACCTAAATTGGAAAGTTGCATCCATGAGAAAATTGAAGGTACAATAGGACATAATTTAGTTGAGTTTGATAAATATAAATCAGTTGCATACCAGTTGAAAGATGGAAAAGAGTCTAAACGGTGTGAGCTAGTTCTGAGAACAAATGCCCATTTTTCAATTTATGAGAAAATTTAAGGATGAAATTGTTTATGAGTATGCGAGGCATACACATAGAGCTCGATGGTTAGATGAACAATTCAAGCTATGCAAAGACACATTTCCTATTGGTACTATTATTTCAGTGGTCGATTTTGCAGAGAATTACACATTGCAACCACAAATGGAGGTTCAATCGCAATATTACAACTCAGTACAAGTTGCCATTTTTGTGCATATAGCATTTCTACATTCTCTTGATACAGGTGAAAAGAATGATCAAATTTTTTTAAGAGAGTACCACTTTTATATCAGTGATGATCGTACTCATTCTATTGAATTTGTGCAAGGGTGTTTCAGTTATTTTATGGAAACTTATCTGATAGGACATCCACTTCAAACAACATTATATATGGTGAGATAATTACACTTCTCGGTTTAAGAATGCATGAATGTTTTATTGGATGAAAAGAATGCACATCAAGATGGTGTGTGCAACATATTTTGAGTTTACCGAAATTTGGACATGGAAAAGGAGAGCATGACGGTGCAAGGGCATGTGTGAAAAGAGCTCTTGCAAGAGAAGAGTTGAAGTACAAATATGGTGCTAAATTAAAAGATGCAAAGAGCATAGTGGAATGGTGTACTGACAACATGGCCCGAGGTTCTCAAGAAAATTCCACAGTTCGTAGATATTTTTGGTTGATAGAGGAACAACATATTGCTAACTACGAGGATTGTATGACACTCACTGGGTCCAGTGATATGCACTCATTTTGTAGCTCAGACGCTATTTTGTGGGCCGTATGGACAAGAAAGTTGACATGTTTTTGTTCATCTTGTATCAAATTTTTCACTGCTGAGTGTGATTCACAAGAATGGGTGGAAGGATGGATTTGTAGGCCTCTAACTCCGCTTCCTAGTTATCAACCTCCACAAGCATTACGACTTGTTTCTCCAGATGAAGTTACAACATCCAAGGACTTTGACGAAATTTTGATTTTGGTGCGACAAGGTATTTATGGTTATTTATTTAATTTTTGTATTGAGTTATGTCCATTGAAATTTTAATATGTAATTTAAATTTGAGTTGTTCAACCTTGGTTATTTTTTTGTAGGACATGTGTTTGCAGTAATTGCGATAGAAGATAATGAAGAAGGAACAGACTATTTCTTATGTTGTTGCATCGAGGAAAGAAAGAAGTTGACTTCTCCTATTATAGATGGCAAAGATATTGAGTATCCTACAGGGTCAGTGGTAGTTACTGGAACTTGGCTTCGATGGTATCCATTAAAAAACTCCTTTGTTTAGGTGTTTGAAGACTTTGAGACACACAGGAAAATACTCTTATATTCACATCTAGTTCTAGCGACAAATATTCAGTTGTATAGATATCGAGGAAGGCCTAATAACAAGGTTCTTTGGAAGGTTTGAGAGTCAGATCATGAAGCAATCTTGTCTGCTATTCAGAGTAGATCCGATCCTGATGGTTCATTGGAATGAATTTACAATGCTTGAATGTCTGGTATATATAATTTCTTTTCAATATATATATAAATTTTTAGTTTAAAGATCTAGATTTAAGTTTGAATATATTTTATTTTAAATTTGTGTATTTTGTACATATATAGATCTAGTATATGGTTTTGATTTGAAACTTAAATTTCTTTGACTAACACTTTTATGTTTAGGTTAGTGGTGCCAGAAAAGCTTCCACCTTCACGTGGTTGGCACTGTTAGTAGAGAATTTTAAATTCTCGAAGCTAAGAGAAGCTTTCATTGTTTGAAAAAGTTGTAAATTTTGAAAATGTTGTAAATTTTGAAAATGTTGTAAATTTTGAAAACGACTCCTCCCCAAGTGTTTACAAGACCATACCTACGCGTGTGCACTGAAATGAGAAGGAAAAAACCAAGAAATAATATTATAGAGGGTCTCTATGCCGAGGTGTTGGATCAGACGAGGCCTCTCTAGGTGCCACGGAGTTCGAGTAGTCACCCGTCGAAGTTGAACGATATTTTGGTCTCAAGGAACTCTTAAGGGACTATGCCCGAACGAAGTAGCCCGGAAGCAACGACCCTTTCGCGCACCGAAACACCACCTCCTCTAGCGTTCACCTAGCCACCGGGCCGGCGTAGTTGGTTCGGTGCCATGACCCACCGTTTGCAAAATATAGCGTTTGACAACCTTACACTGGCTCCAACTGCACTATTTCACGCATTTGCAAACAGTAGGACAGCGAGAGCACCGAAATGAGAAGGAAAAAACTGAGAGAGGCTATTGTAGAGGGTCCCTACTGCCGAGGTGTCAGATCAGACGAGGCCTCTCTAGGTGCCACGGAGTCGAGTAGTCACCCGTCGAAGTTGAACAATATTTTGGTCTCAGGGCTCTTAAGGGACTACGCCCGAACGAAGTAGCCGGAAGCAATGACCCTTTCGCGCACCAAAACACCACCTCCTCTAACATTCACTGGCCACCGGACATGCGACATAGTCGGTTCGGTCTGCGACCCACCGTTTGCAAAATATAGTGTTTGACAACCTTACATTGGCTCCAACTGCACTATTTCACGCGTTTGCAAGCAGTGAGGGACAGCGATAGCACCAAAATGAGAAAGAAAAAACCGAGAGAGGCTATTGTAGAAGGTCCCTACACCGAGGTTTCGAGATCGGATGAGGCCTCTCTAGGTGCCATGGAGTTCGAGCGAGTCACCCATCGAAGTTGAACGATATTTTAATCTCAGTGCTCTTAAGGGACTACGCCCAAACGAAGTAGCCCGGAAGCAACGACACTTTCGCGCACCGAAACACCACCTCCTCTAGCGTTCACTGGCCAGCCACCCAGACGCGTGCGGTGTAGTCATTTTGGTGCCACGACCCACCGTTTGTAAAATATAGCGTTTAACAACCTTACACTGGCTCCAACTGCACTATTTCATGTGTTTGTAAACAGTAGGACAACAAGAGCACCGAAATGAGAAGGAAAAAACCAAGAGAGGCTATTGTAGAGGGTCCCTAACTAAGGTGTCAGATCAGACGAGGCCTTTCTAGGTGCCACAGAATCTAAGTAGTCACCCATCGAAGTTGAACGATATTTTGGTCTCAGGGCTCTTAAGGGACTACGCCGAACGAAGTAGCCCGAAAGCAACGACCCTTTCGCGCACCGAAACACCACCTCCTCTAGCGTTCACCTAGCCACCCGGACATTTCGGCGTAGTCGGTTAGGTGCCACGACCCACCATTTGTAAAATATAGCGTGTGACAACCTTACACCTGACTCAATTGCACTATTTCACGCGTTTGCAAAATGTAGGACAGCAATAAAGAGCACCGAAATGAGAAGGAAAAAAGCGAGAGAGGCTATTGTAGAGGGTCCCTATCCACGATGTTTTGGTTTAGATGAGGCCTCTCTAGGTGTCGGGAGTCTGCATAGTCACCCGTCGAAGTTGAACGATATTTTTGTCTCGGGGCTCTTAAGGGACTATGCACGAACGAAATAGCCGGAAGCAACGACCCTTTCGCGCACCAAAACACCACCTCATCTAGCATTCACCTAGCCACCTAGACGTGTTGGCAAAGTAATTTCAATGCCACAACCCACCATTTGCAAAATATAGCGTGTGACAACCTTACACTGGCTCCAACTGCACTATTTCATGCGTTTGCAAAACGAGAACATCGAGAGCACCAAAATGAGAAGGAAAAAAGCGAGAGAGGATATTGTAGAGGGTCTTTATTATGAGGTTTCAGATTAGATGAGGCCTCTTTAGGTGCCATGAGTCTGAGTAGTCACCCGTTGAAGTTGAACGATATTTTGGTCTCAGGGCTCTTAAGGGACTATGCCCGAATGAAGTAGCCCGGAAGCAACGACCCTTTCACACACCGAAACACCACCTCCTCTAGCGTTCACTGGCCACCCGGACATGTTAGCACAATCATTTTGGTGCCACGACCCACCATTTGCAAAATATAATGTTTTTACAACCTTACACTGGCTCCAATCGCACTATTTCACACGTTTGCAAACAATACGACAACGAGTGCACCGAAATGAGAAGGAAAACCAAGAGAGGCTATTGTAGAGTCCCTATGCAAAGGTTTTGGATCATGGAGTTTGAGAGGCCTCTCTAGGTGCCACGGAGTTCACCTAGAGTAGTCACCCGTCGAAGTTGCAAGCGATATTTTGGTCTCGGGGCTATTTCTTAAGGGACTATGCCTTGAAACGAAGTAGCCGAGAAGCTAACGAGGGTCCCTTTCGAGGTGTCGGATTGAAAGAGGCCTCTTTAAACACCACCTCCTCTAGTGTTTGGTCTAGCCTTAAGGGAAGTATGCGGAATGAAGTCTTGCAACGCGATCGAAACATTTGGTGCCAGCATTCACCCACCGTTTGCAAATATAGCGTTTGCAAAATATAGCCAACCTTACAGCTGGCTCCAACTACACTATTTCACGCGTTTACAAACGGTAGGACAACGAGAGAACCGAAATGAGAAGAAAAACACCAAGAGAGGCTATTTTAGAGGGTCCCTAACCGAGGTGTCGAGAGATCGACGAGGCCTCTTTAGGTGCCACGGAGTCCGAGTAGTCACCCATCGAAGTTGAATGATATTTTGGTCTCAGGGCTCTTAAGGGACTATGCCCGAACGAAGTAGCCCAGAAGCAACGACCCTTTCGCGCACCAAAACACCACCTCCTCTAGCATTCACCTGGCCACCCAGATGTTTCGGTGCAGTCAGTTTGGTGCCATGACCCACCGTTTACAAAATATAGTGTTTGGCAACCTTACACTGGCTCCAACTACACTATTTCACACGTTTGCATAAAGCAGTAGTAATGGTGAGATCACCGAAATGAGAAGGAAAAAACCGAGAGAGGCTATTGTAGAGGGTCCCTATGTTAAGGTTTTGGAGCGAGACAAGGCCTCTCTAGGTGCTTTATGGAGTCCGAGTAGTCACCCGTCTAAGTTGAATGATATTTTGGTCTCAGGGCTCTTAAGGGACTATGCCCGAACGAAGTAGCCTAAGCAACGACCCTTTCGCGCACCAAAACACCACCTCCTCTAGCATTCACCTGGCCACCCAAACATTTCAGCGTAGTTGGTTTGGTGCCATGACCCACCGTTTGCAAAATATAGCGTTTGACAACCTTACACTGGCTCCAACTGCACTATTTCACGCGTTTGCAAACAGTAGGACAACGAGAGCACCGAAATGAGAAGGAAAAAACCAAGAAAGGCTATTTTATAGGGTCCCTATGCTAAGGTGTCGGATCAGACGAGGCCTCTCTAGGTGCCACAGAGTCCGAGTAGTCACCGTCGAAGTTGAATGATATTTTGGTCTTAAGGCTCTTAAGGGACTACGCCCGAATGAAGTAGCCCGGAAGCAACGACCCTTTCGCGCACCGAAAAACCACCTCCTCTAGTGTTCACCTAGCCACCGGACGTTTCGGCGCAGTCGGTTCGGTGCCACGACCCACCGTTTGCAAAATATAGCGTTTGACAACCTTACACTGGCTCCAACTGCACTATTTCACGCGTTTGCAAACAGTAGGACAGTGAGAGCACCGAAATGAGAAGGAAAAAACCGAGAGAGACTATTGTAGAGGGTCCCTACACCAAGGTTTTGGATCAGACGAGGCCTCTCTAGGTGCCATGGAGTCCGAGTAGTCACCCGTCGAAGTTGAATGATATTTTGGTCTCAGGGCTCTTAAGGGACTATGCCCGAACGAAGTAGCCCGGAAGCAACGACCCTTTCACGCACCAAAACACCACCTCCTCTAGCATTCACTGGCCACCGGGCATGTCGACGTAGTTGGTTTGGTGTCATGACCCACCGTTTGCAAAATATAGCGTTTGACAACCTTACACTAGCTCCAATTGCACTATTTCACGTGTTTACAAACAGTAGGACAACAAGAGCACCGAAATGAGAAGGAAAAAACCAAGAGAGGCTATTGTATAGGGTCCCTATACCGAGGTGTTAGATCAGACGAGGCCTCTCTAGGTGCCACATGGAGTCCGAGTAGTCACCGTCGAAGTTGAACGATATTTTGGTCTTAAGGCTCTTAAGGGACTACACGAACGAAGTAACCCGTAAGCAACGACCCTTTCACGCACCAAAAAATCACCTCCTCTAGCATTCACCTAGCCACCTGGACGTGCCGGCATAGTCGGTTCGGTGCCATGACCCACCGTTTGTAAAATATATCGTTTGACAACCTTATACTTACTCCAATTGCACTATTTCACGCGTTTGCAAACAGTAGGACAACGAGAGCACCGAAATGAGAAGGAAAAAACCGAGAGAGGCTATTGTAGAGGGTCCCTACGCCAAGGTTTTGGATTAGACGAGGCCTCTCTAGGTGCCACGGAGTTTGAGTAGTCACCCGTCGAAGTTGAACGATATTTTGGTCTCAGGGCTCTTAAGGGACTACGCCCGAACGAAGTAGCCCGGAAGCAACAACCCTTTCGCTCACCAAAACACCGCCTCCTCTAGTGTTCACTGGCCACCCGGATGTGCGGTGGAGTTGGTTCGGTGCCATGACCCACTGGTTGCAAAATATAGCGTTTGACAACCTTACACTAGCTCCAACTGCATTATTTCACGCGTTTGCAAATAATAGGACAGCGAGAGCACCGAAATGAGAAGGAAAAAACCGAGAGAGGCTATTATATAGGGTCCCTATGCCGAGGTTTTAGATTAGATGAGGCCTCTCTAGGTGCCACGGAGTTCGAGTAGTCACCCGTCGAAGTTGAACGATATTTTGGTCTCAGGGCTCTTAAGGGACTACGCCCGAACGAAGTAGCCGGAAGCAACAACCCTTTCGCACACCGAAACACCACCTCCTCTAGTGTTCACCTAGCCACTGGATGTGCTGATGTAGTCGGTTTGGTGCCACGACCCACTGTTTGCAAAATATAGCGTTTGACAACCTTACATTGGCTCCAACTTCACTATTTCATGCGTTTGCAAAAAAAAGTAGGACATCGAGAGCACCGAAATGAGATGGAAAAAACCAAGATAGGATATTGTAGAGGGTCTCTACACTGAGGTGTCGAATCGACGAGGCCTCTCTAGGTGCCACTTGAGTCCGAGTAGTCACCGTCGAAGTTGAACGATATTTTGGTCTCGGGGATCTTAGAGGACTATACCCGAACGAAGTATCCGGAAGCAGCGACCCTTTCGCGCACTTTGAAACACCACCTCCTCTAGCATTTAACTAGCCACCGGCGTGCGGTGCGATCGGTTTGGTTCCATGACCCACCGTTTGCAAAATATAGCGTTTGACAACCTTACACTGGCTCCAACTACACTATTTCACGCGTTTGCAAAACAGTAGGAGAGTGAGAGGAATGAAATGAGAAGGAAAAAACTGAGAGAGGCTATTGTAGAGGGTCCCTACGCTGAGGTGTCGGATCAGACGAGGCCTCTCTAGTTTCCACGGAGTCGAGTGATGCCAAAAATCACAAAAATGATGTCTAAACGAGATGAACCCAACTTAAAGGTAAATCCTTTTAATTCAACATACCCATTCAGTCGAAAATATTTAGAAACCCTCTTCTCACAAGTCAAAGACATGAAACCTTTGGTTGGTCATAGTGGAGAAGAATCTAATTCATACGAAGACCAAAACTTGAATTAGATCTATCTTTCTTTCATGAGCTCCTTTACTACAATAGAGATGAAGTACTTGCACAAGAGTCCTTGAGTTAGGAGGTAGACTATTACAAGAGTATGAAGTGGTGATTAAGATCATGAATCACAAATCAGAAGATCCAAAATGACCATCCCTCATAGAAATGGACAAGTGATTCATGAAAACCTTACTTTAAGGCTTCACGTAGATTCAAGATTGAACATAGTCACAAAGACTCACCTCCTCCTAGATTTTATGATGAAGATGATCCCTTATTCGAAGAGGAGATCATTCAAAGACAAATACTAAAACTCGCTCAAAATTTAGTGACCTTCTAGGTTACTTGAATAGGAATACATGCAAGGATAGACTCAAGATAAAGTTAGGTGAATTTCACATTTATCCATCTAATGAAGAAAATTTCAAAGTTGCTAAAGTGAATAGACCAATATATCACCCACAAAGGAAAAAATGATTCAACAAGAGTTGCATTCAATGAAGAATACGCTAACCACTTTACAAGAAAGAAATGTAGGACACAATAGAAAATATCTATACAAAAAGCTATTTCCTTACCCATTTGATAAAGATATGTTGCTACAACAATTTGCAAAGAATTTAGACATGGTCCTAACGAGAAGATGGGTATATTCAAATAACCATATATCCTAACCATGGAGATAAAAAGAACAAAAATTCAGATCATGGACAAGCTTGTAATGACTATCGGAATACTACCTGCATCTATCCAAAAAATGATAAACAATTTTAATCCCTTATAGGATGCGTCCATTCATCTAATGAACAAGTAAATACCATTAGGATCTTAGAGAAAAGTTGTGATGTGGATACAAGACATTCTAGTTTGGTAATACCATTTATCCCCTACCTATTCCGCAACAAGTCCAATACAACTTAATAGAATAATTGGAAAAGACACCAGCTAGAATTTTGATCCTATATCTCCTCAAAATCACCATTGCTCATATAAGAAAATATTATATAAAACACAAGTATGAGTTAAGGGGTGTCGACAAACATAGATCTCAGACACCTTCAAGAAATTAGTACACACCTTGACTCCAACGATCATATCTCTTTTCATCAAAATCCAATCCCACGCAATAACCAAGAGAAAAAGTTACCCTTATACATAGAGCTCATTGTTTAACTCATCGTCAGATCAAAATAGTGCTTGTAAGAAAAACAAACATAAGTCTCATAGTGAAATCCTCTTTGAGTCATTAGTAAACAAACAAGACAAAGAACATATAGAAAAATAATAGATAAATCTTGGAGCTTCACTTTCAACAAAAGAAAAAAATGTTTTCATAGCATTATTATGAGAATATGAATATTAATGTTTTCCATTAGATGCTAAACCCATAAAGCAGAAGTTAAGAAATATGCATCCCAACGTTACACTGCTTGTTAAAGAAGAACTGAAAAAGTCATAAATATGAAAACCAACACACATGGATATATATATAAGAATCAAACAAAGTGTGCTCCAGACGCACGTCTCTGAAAATATATATGTATAAGTTCATAATGTATGTGTACATCTCAAACTAAGCACGTGTCATAATGTACATATGGGACCACATGCGCTATATATATATATATATATATATATATATATATATATATATATATATATATATATATATATATATATATATATATATATATATATATATATATATATATATATATACAATGGACTATGAATCTACTCATGACCACATATGTACATCTAGGTGGACTATAAATCTACTCATGAAACATCTTCCCTCTCTTCGCCCTGCTAGAAGTAGCACGTCCATGACCTGGGGATGTAGTGGAGGGAGATGCCAATCACGGATTTCATCACGTGTGGTCCTAGGTGTCTCTAAGCATGCCTATGACCTAACTGCACATTCATAAACAATAAGTTTTTAACACCCAAATTTTTAAAATACATTCAAAATTTAGAAACTTGTACAATTTAGTTAAAATGCATGTGAAATCTTACCGCAATGTCATGATCCCTATCAATTTGTTGTTGACGCGTCGCAGGGACAACAATAGACTCACGAGGGGTAAGCTACATACAAATAATTAATTTTCAAATTAAATATTTCACATATACCTACAAAATTTGATATTGTAGATTTAAGTTTAATAAGAAATAATGAACCTCCAAAATTTAACAAATTTAAAAATTGTACCTCAGTTAGTGGATCTAGATGCTATGGCAATATCTATAGTAGCCTCCACAATCGCATATATGGAGGAGTCTCTCTAGTAGTCATAAGCTATACAAAAAACATGTACAAATCAATATTAAAATCTACATGACAGAGGTCCAAAGCATGTAATCCACGTGAACTTCCAGTAATTAGAAACAAAGTGTAAAGAGATTTTACTAACTCATGTGCAAGAAAACTCATGTGAGGCGTGCTAGTGCGATCAAATGAAATTAAAAGCCTAAGTTTATACTGACTTCCTACGTTTGAGAAGATGATGACCACTGCCCGGATGTTTCTTTCCGGGCTCTTGTATAAAATAAAAGAAAAATATTAATACATGTACATATATACACGTGAAACATTATAATAATAATCTAGTGCAATCAAATGAAATTAAAAATTTGTAAGTTTGTACATCTCAACTTGAAACATTACGTTCAAGAAACACCCAAGTGCATACGGCACCACATGATCCACAGTGGTGTGGTGCACTAGAATGGCGCCTCCGCAACATGATCACAATCAGTCACTTATGCTTAGGTGACGGTGAGGATGTTTCTTTCACAACCCGGCTCTTGCTATTTAAAATAAAATAAATTAAAATTACTAGTTTTTACATGTATGTACATGACATACAATCTATATATATATTAATATCTCAAACATGTGAATTAAACTATTGTTGCATGGTATATAAACCATATATATATATATATATAATTTAAATTTATTTGAAATTGGGAGTCGTTTACAAGTAATTGCGGGGGCATTGGTTCTAGGATTCCGGTAAATAATGCACAAATGAGGTCTTTTCCAATTTTTTTGTCTTTGACGGCCACATGGATAGTTTATCCACATACCACGCCTGATCACTTCTAAAGGTGTTCCATCTATGTATTTGGTTGGTTACTGAGACTAGACTTCGCGATCAGTATGTTTGCGATGTATTGGCTAAAGTCATGCGGGGATGGATTTGTAACATGGTTTTGTCTTATAGTTTGAATTAGGTTCTCGGTGACAATTTTATTTTTCGGATTCTTCGATGATATTATCTTGCATTTCTTTTCGAGCTTCACAAGGAGCCACGAGAGGTGGATGTTTTGGAGGGTTGACGGCCTCTGACGAAATATGAAGGGTTTTGAGAATGTGGAATGTTTTTGATCAAACATTTCAAAACCCCATGAAAATGCAAAAAACCTAAAATTATTGATCGGGGATCTTACCCTCATTTGTCATGGCGGCATGGTTGATCATTCTATGTGGTTTGTGATAGCAATTTTGAGGTGGTAAAAGCATGAGTGAAAAGCGTTTAGGAAAAATTGCGGTTTGAAATGAAAAATGAGGAAAATAAGGAGTTCGGGACTACTAAATTTTGTCTTAGAGTTCCACGATTTTTTGCACCGTGCTCACGGTTCTAAACCACCATCGCGATTTTATGCTGGTAATTACCGAACCTAGATTCGGGAACGCGATCGCGATTTAGAACGCGATTGCGGTTCCTTTATTACAGTTTTTATGTCCACGAAATTGTACACCTAACTTCGTGCACTTACCCATTGTTGGATGGATAATCGAGGTTATAACCGGATAATGGTGAAGGAGGAAGATCAATTCAAGACAACCTTCACCACTAAATGAGGAACCTATGCTTATAAGAAGATTCCATTTAGACTATCGAATGTTGGAATCCACAGACATGCCCACTTCATGGACATGGCATTCAAATGTAGTTAACAATATGTCCTAATATATCGATGGCAGGCACCAAATTGATAATTGATGTAATCAAGAAATATTTGGGAGTGGATTTTGTAATATGTATTGATGGTAGTGGTTGAGATTTGAACTAGTTTTCCGCTTCTCTCTTTCTTCCCTCTCTGTGTTGAATTTCTAAATCCTCCTTAAAGTAGAATTCCCAGACTCATTGTAAATGGACTTATTTGTCTCCTCCCTTCTGGATTTTGTTCACAAAGCATTTTGATGGTAGTGGAGCTTTGATAACCCTCCTTCGGGGTTGTCTCTCCTTTGCTCTTTATGATATCTTGTGTATCAATAGATATCTTATGGATGTTTTGTGCCCTCTCATGTTTCGTTACCCCTTTTTCTTATTGAAAAATTTGGTCATCATTTGTTTTCTTCTTGTGGTTTATTAAACTACAAAATGAGTGTATGACATTCATCTTTGGTGTATCACCTCAAAAGCTTATTTAATGCATGAATAGATGGTAGAGATACTTAGAATAGATACTCTGAGATATGTTTGTATAAAATGGATGATTTGGCTTTTGAGTTAATCGAAGATTTTTGTTAACTCTCAAAACTGACTTCTTCATGTTGTGCAATCACACCGAATATAGACTTTCACACTGCAGCCATATGCGGTCCTGATGTCTCTACTAACAAGACGATAGAATATTATAATAATCTTTGAGACCAAGACCAATTTTTTTATGTATATTTAAAAGAAATCCAATTGCATTTTTATCTTGGTGATGATGAATAATGTTATTCTTCACAATTATATCAATGTCTCTATGATATGATGCCTTCATTTATCTTAACTAAACTTTTCTAGCAATGATATCAATGTTTTCTTATGCCAGTATGTCTGCACTTTTTAAAAAGCAAGAGTGGGTTCCATTTTTCATCTCCCAATTTTGGATGCATGCTCTTTTTTATGCATGTCAGAAAGCATCATCTTATCACACTATTTATCTTTTTTGATAAAATGATAAGAGATATTAACAGTATGAAGAAATTAATTATGTTGATGGCTTTTTTGAGTTTGTATTTTGCAACTCTCAAAAACTACTTCTTCATAGTGTTTGTTTTGTAGACTTATCCATGTAGACAATATGATCCTATGACTATTGAGGCATAATCTTTGTATAACATTATCATTTTTAAAAATTGAGTTAGTAAATTTATTTTGCATCTCTCTCATAAAACCTTTATCTTATAATGTTTTTATAGAGATCAAATATGTTAACACATACTCATGGTGAGGTATCTTAATGTCTCTTGTCATTAATTTAAGGCATGTTTGATGTAACCCCATATTTGTGAAAATGGTCATCAAAACATATCACACAACCACCACACATTTACAAAAATAAAATGCATCAACAAAAGGTTACAAGTTTAATTGGCATGTTGATGATAAAGTTTTGAGTTTTCCTCATATATTGACACTAATAATTTATCTCATGTTTGACCCACGTGACTCTTTTAACTAATGAAATCTCTTTATGTTTGTACCAGTAAATACATCCATAACTTTCAAAATTACTTTCTTTGCTTTGATGGATATACATGTCAAGTTCTAAATCTCGCATTTGATATAGGATGGGAAGATGTCAACCAAGGTTAATAATGTCAACCATGGTAGACATCAATCAATGACTAATTCTAAGCATAAAGATACCCATGTTTGTGCATGTTATCAATAAACCTACATCGGTGCATGTTAATGACAAAAATGAAAATTGCATGGTGAGGGTATGTTATAGAGTGTTTCATTAATTTAAAGAGTTTGCTTTAGCATTTTGAAAAATCCATTATGTCATATCTTGCAATCATGGCATCATGAAATGAAATCTCTTTGAGGATTTTTTTGTACACAATTCAAATGTCTTGTGTATGCTTCACATTTTTATACATGTCTACTATGACATGTACAACTACATCTAGTAAAAATATAACTTTCATTACGCTTTGATGGATGTCTATGTCTACTCTAAATCTCGCATTTTGATATAGGATGGGAAGATCTTTGACAAAGGTTATATAGTATGGATTTACATCTATCAATCATATTTGATTGAAAGTTTCCTATATCTTTTCAACATACCCATTTTGTGCATATTATACAATCATGCGATCCACGAGACAATATTTCCTTCGCATCTTTCGTTGAACACTTCACGCGCCTTATGCATGCTTATACATTTTTGTACATATCTACTAGGGAACTTATAAATTTTTTTTTGACAAAAGCCCCTTCTCCATAATTTTTTGGTGGATGTCCATTCATTGTTCAAAGTTCCTATTTTGGCATAATGTAGGAATATCTTAGCATGTTAAATTTTTGGATAGGTTCTAGATTGTTCATGATAACCTCAAGACTATCACCCACTGATTCGCATGTGCATACCTATGGAACATAAAAGTAATATAAACATAGATATGATAAAGGTAGAATAATTATCATAATATTTATCTCATATTTGAGGGAGGGCCAACGAACCTCCTCGTAGAGTATCACTTTGTTGGGAATGATGTCAATTTTAACATTTGAAATTATGTTAAATTTAGATAATTTCTATTTTTAGAGTATTTCTAAAAATAGAATTTTAGGATGTTTTAGGATTAATTTATTTCAACCATGTGTTTTTAGTCAAGTAGGACCTAATAAGTGATTTTCAATGATTTCTAAAAAATATCTGAAAAAGATAAACATAAATTATGAACTATTAGTTTATGGATAAGTAGAAATTCTTATGTGGTCATCCTGAAAGAGGTAGGGAACACTTTGTAAGTTAAGATAACTACAAATATGCTAATTTTAATACATTCCCTATATTTTAGGGACCTTGGGGTGCATTCTCTAAGAGAGAGCTATAATTAGGCTTTGAAAGTAAGCCTGGCTTAATTAATTATATTATCGAGAAAGCTTCTTGCATGTTGACTTTGTCCATGGATTTCATGAGTTTATTTTGAGTTAAATGGAAGTCCAAAATTAGTTTAGGAGTATTTTAATATTATTAGAGGTTCTATTTTGAGTTTAACTTGCTTTGCAAGTTGAGTTGTAAGTGGAAAATTTAGCCTTTTGTGTTAATAAAAGCATGACCCAAAGCATGATGCCATAACACTCCATTATTGTAATTTGTGCAAGTGTTTTTACTATTTTTATCGCAAGTATTCAGAATTAATAACCAAAAAGCTTACAAAGATTATTTTGAATTTCAATGGTGCATACAATGCATAGTTTGATCATCAAGTACACAAGTAATTACACTAGCTTAGTTGTTAGTTTACAGGACTTATTTGGATTATATAGAGCTTTTTAAAAAGTTATTATATAGGTTATATCAAAGGTTGATCATCGCTTTAACCTATTATGTTTTTATCCTTCCACAACCATTCCACTTTCATTTGGTATTAGAGAAAGATTCTACAAAAATGAATTTCATCATTTTAGCTTTTATGAATATCCCTATTTTCAAATGAGACAACTTCAAGTATTGAAGGGATCAGTTGAAGAGAATTCTTGTTTGAAAGGTAGTTTGATATAATATTGTCAATGAGTATCAACCACCTCTTGATTGGAATGTTCTCTCTCAAGATTAGAAGAGAGTAAAAATGGATGAAGAGAAGGCAGATGCTCAATCTTTCTTTTATCTTCAGAGTGTTATAGATCCTAGCATCTACCAAAAAATTGTTGGCTATAAAAAATCTCATGAAGCATGGGTTAACTTGGAGACTTCATATCAAGGATCTATTAAATTAAGAGAAACAAATATCTAAACCCCCAAAATGAATTTTGAAAAATTAAGATTGTCATAAAGTGAAGGTGTGGGAGATTATCACATAAGAGTAAATCTTATGGTTCATAGAATGAAATTTTATGGAGAAACCATTGAAGATAAAATGATTGTTAGAAATATTTTGAGATCTTTGACACCAAGAGAAATGCATATTGTGATCACTATCGATGAGTGTAAGGATATGAACACTACAAGTGTTGATGAATTAGTAGGTTCTCTTTTGTCTCATGATGATAAGATGAATATATATGTAGGAAATCTAGAGCATGTACTTGAAACCAAGGCTAGAATTTCAAATCCAAGGGAAAAAGACACAAAACAATCAACAAACTAAAATAACTTTAATATAAAGGGGCAATAACAAGAAAATTTCACAAGGAAGAGTAAGATTTTTTTATTTGCCATTATTGTAAAAAAATTGGACACTTTATGAAATATTGTAAGAAATTGACGATAAAAATCAAGATAATTAAGAGGGTGATAAGAAGGCACTCCAAGTTGAACAAAGTGAGATGAAAGATGACTCAAATTATTGTCTCACATGCAATGTGGGAAAAGAGGATGCCAATAATATGTGGTTTCTTGATTTAGGTTGCTCAAATCACATGACAAGTTAAAAGAAGGGTTTAACATGTAAGATGACATCTTCAAAATTCAAGTGTAATTAGAGTATGTAAAATCCATTCAAATTGAAGGAAGCGAGAAACACACAAACCACCTCAAGTAAAGGTAAAGGTGAAATTAATGATGTGTATTTTCTCCAAGTTTGAATCATAATTTGATCATGGTTGGATAATTAGTTGAAAATAGTTTTAAACTACTTTTTGAAGATGGAATTTGTTCAAATTTTTATCGAAATCTATAAATAGATTGATTAGAAAATCCTACATGGAAAATAATAGGATGTTTCTACTAAGGATCAATTTGATTAATGGAGGTACTTGTCTCTCTACCATTGAGGATGTTAACATGTTGTGGCATTCAATATATGGTCATATCAATTTTAAAAGTTTGCATATTCTTGACATAAATGGTATGGTAAGAGGTCTTCCCAAGTTAGATTCAAATAAGGATGTTACATGCAAGTCATGTATTATTGGGAAACATCATAGGGAGTCCTTACCTATCAAAAAAATAAAGATGAAATAAAATTTTGGAGTTAATCCATTCATATTTGTGTGGACCAATGTCTTATGAAGTATTGATAAGAATTTATATTACATTGTTTATTTCATTGATGATGTTACAAAGTGTATGCATGTTTTTATGTTAAAAGAAAATAATTGAGTTTTTTCAATTTTTAGAAATTTCAAATATTTGGATGAAAAAAGGTGGTCATTCTATCAAAATCCTAAGAACAAATATAGGTGGGGAATTTTGTTATAATGATTTTTCTAAGTTTTGTTTTTCATAAGGCATCAAGAGGCAGTTAACAACTCTTTACACACCACAATAGAATGGTGTGGCTAAAACAAAGAATAGGTCCATCATATAATTAGCAAGGACTATGTAGGAAAATAAGCACCATTAGGAAAATTCATATTAGTGCTTCATTATATTATGTGGTTAGAATATTATGCTTATATTTAGTGTATTTGTTACGAGTTGTTTGAACAAGTCGTCTATAACAAATATGTGGTTGAAAAAACAATCTCACATAATTAGCCCTGTGAGATAATTGTGGGGAGGGTTGTTATTGCTAACTCTGAGTTTATAGGAGTTTGCTAGCATACTTATTTGTATCCCAAATATATTGAATTATAATATTATTATTCGATGTTATTACTGGTTTAATCTCTTCCATACCTTATCAGTGGTATCAGAGCAAGAAGGTTCAATTTTTCTCATAATGGAATATTAGATTGCTTGTTCATAGGGATCCAACCATGAGTGTCTATCTATATGCTCTTGTTGGAGAAAGTTAGAAAAATTTTGAGTTTCCTTGTGAACTACTATTATATTCTTCTGTCAAAATGCATCGAATTCGGTAACGTTGTTATGCTTTCACTTTGCAAAGAATTGACATTGGAGATCTGCACTCTGGAAATATCTATGGCCCATATACGTTGAAGTTTTCTCTATCATCCGTATGATATTCAATCAGCCATACGAGATCTTTTCAATATATGGTTTAGATCTGGCATGTGCATTGCTTTCTTCATTTTTTGTTATCTATCTATTTCGGGCCCGTAGTATCTTCCGTTGAGGCAGATCTAATAGAATATGCATGAAAGCCCGAGTTCATGGTCACTGGTGAATAGATAAATAAAATAGAGGCTTACCTGGTGCCTTTACAATAATAGAAGAGGGAAAATATCTGGACGTAGTGTATAATCAAACGCAATGCAGTGGCTTATGCGATCATTTCATCCACTGTGCTAGACAAAGACATACACTTTCATATAATGCTCATACAATCTCTGCACCAGGATAATCTAATCATGTTCATCAGAATTTGTAGTGTTTGGATCAAGATTTAGATCTGTTGGATATGTATTAAAAGCACATCGAGGATTAAAGTTGCAAATCTCCACTTGCATGCCAAAGAGATGGAGAACTCTAGCCTTTTGCTACAATATCCACGCACTTATACTTCTGAGTAGATTTTGTGAACATTGGAGGTTCCTTCGTGATAAATGATTAGGCATGCATTGACAACCAACAATTGAAGTTCAGCCATGTGTCCATGTTTTTGGTAATGAGTTATATTTCTCTACTTCTTGTTATAAAGTCAGTTAGTCATCTATTATTATTTTTAAAGTCAATATATATTGAGTCATTGTTTGTTCAAAAGTAATCTTTAATTACTTTTGTAAGAATTTATTGTCATTTTGTATTACAATAATGTCAAAAGAGTCAAAAATTATTATTTAAAAAAATCCTTACGAATGCATTTTCAGTGGAACCTGACGTTCGACTTATAAAAGGCATGTACATGAGCCTCAAAGCCATATTTTCTAACTAAGTAGCGACAACTGGAGGATGGAGGCATTAGAGGTTAGAGTTCAATCATCGACCTATCGTCAGTCACCAACGATGGGGCCGCATATAAGTTATGGTGGCATTTTTGTGGTGTGTGTGTTTGCTTTCAGTTTGGGTAGTGTGCTTTCCGTTGTGTGCCTATTTCCAGTGCTCATGTTTTCAATAAGTATAGATTTTACATTGAGGGAGGGAACATGATCCAATGTTCCATTTCTAATTTTTAGTTTGTGTGTAAGAGAAACAAAATTTAACATATTTTCTTATGTTATTCCTTGCGGTGAAGTGTGATGAGAACTGATGGATGTACAAGCACATCGTGATATAGTTGTAGGTAAACCATTTGAAAACTTTCACCCCTTTGTGGTTTGTGGTCAACCACTGGAAAACTACCTTACTCTCGGTTTTGGTTAACCGATGGAAAACCAACTTTTGGTTTGTGATAATCCAAAGGAAAATTGCATGATTGCAAAAAGTAGGTGCAGGTACAGGTTTGATGTTTTCCCCATGTTCGCACTAAGGGGGGGAATGTTAGGAAAGTTCATATTAGTGCTTCATTATATTATGTGCGTAGAATATTATGCTTGTATATAATGTATTTGTTACGAGTTGTTTTAGTAACTCATCTATAACAAATATGTGATTGAACAAACCAATCTCACATAATTAGCCCGTGAGATAATTGTGGGTAGGGTTGTTATGGCTAACTCCGAGTTTATATGAGTCCGATAGCCTATTTATTTGTATCCCGAATATATTGAATTATAATATTATTATTCGATGTCACTACTACTTTAATCTTTTCCATACCTTATCAATCACATGTTAAATGTTTTTGGGCTGAAGAAGTAAAGATTGTAGTTTACATCATAAACAAGAGTCCTACAATGACAATCAAAGACAAGAAACCTTATGAGGTTTGGTATGGTTCAAAACCAGATGTATCTCATTTAAAGGTATTTGGTTGTTTATTTTTTGTTCATGTTCCTAATAAAAAGAGGAAAAAATTGGATCTAAAGACCGTAGCTCATATTTTCATTGGTTATAGTGATAAAAGCAAAACATACAAGTTGTATAATCCTACTAGTAAAACTTTAATTGTGTCAAGGGATTGTAATTATTTAAAAATGATATGTATGTTGATATTGATCATATAGCTAAGAAGGTCATAAGTGAAGGGGTAGATCCTTGAAGAATATTTTGAGAACTTACAAAGTCCTACATAAGTTTCCAATGTTACAAGAAACCATACTAGCTCTTTACAAGTGACTAGTCATCCATCTGCTGACATAACTCCAAGTAAGCACAAATGGTTATTGAATCCACATTCAACAAGTCAAATTTTGGATTAAAATTATGAGAGAATATTACAATGTTGCAAACTTCAAAAGGTAATTATCTGATGATGCATATGATGAAAATACTATGTTTGCATTGTCTTCTATGACTAGTGAACCTAATTTTTGAAGAAGCTAGTAAAAGGAAATAGTGGGTTGATATAAAACTTAATATGGATTCTATTGAGAGGAATGATACTTGAAAACTTGTAAATTATCCTTCCGATAAGGATGTCATTGGTACCAAGTGGGTCTATAAGACCAAAGTAAACAATGATGGTACAATTGATAAGCTAAAAGCTAGACTTGTTGTAAAAGGCTTTGCACAAACTTTTGGTGTTGATTATGAGGAGACTTATGATCATGTTGTAAGGTAAGATACTATAAGATTAATGTTTTTAGTTTTTGTCATAAAATTTTGAAAATACATCAAATGGATGTAAAGAGTGCATTCCTAAATGGAGTGATTAAAGAAGAAGTGTATGTGGAGCAACCACAAGGTTTTGAGGTAAAGGGTAAATAATTTTGGGTATACAGGTTGAAGAAGACTCTTTATGGGATCAAACAAGCTCTAAGAGCTTGGTACTCAATAATTAATAATTATTTTTAGCACAAGGCTTTGTAAGAAGTAAAAATGAGCCAACTCTTTACATAAAAAGCATTCAATTCTAATGTTTTGTATGTTTGCCTCTATGTAGATGATTTGATCTTCACAGGTAGCTCTATGGAGATGTTGTATAGCTTCAAGGAAGATATGAAATTATAATTTGAGATGAGTGATCTTGGAATTATGAAGTACTTTCTTGGTATGGAGGTCCATCAAAAGAAAGAGGAAATATTTATTTTTCAAGCAAAGTATGTCCAAGATATGTTGTTGAAGTTCAATCTTCAAGATTCTAAGGCTACTAGATACTCCAATTGCAAGTGGAGAAAAAATAATGAGAGAGGATGAAAACCCTTTAGCTAATGAGAATATTTTAGAAGCATGGTGGGAGGTTTGATGTATCTCACTATGAATAGATACGATATCACTTATGGGGTTTCACTAGTTTTTAGATTCATGGGCAAGCTTTCACCAAAACACGTGTAAGCTATGAAATTTTTCTAGATATGTGAAAGGGACTTATGATCATGGTATTCACTTCAAACCAAAAATTTCATTATATCTTATTGGATACTCAAATTTAGATTGGAGAGGTTCTCTAATGTGACAGAAAGTCTATTTCGGGTTATTGCTTCACATTGGGAAACCATTTGGTTTTTTGGACTTCAAAAAAATAAATTACCGTTGCATTATCCTTTATTGAAGTTGAATATGCAGCCCTTACATCATCTTGCACACAAAGAATGTGGTTGAGGATAATCTTAGTTGATTTCAAAGAGGCTCAACTTGAGCCTACATAGATATTTTGTGATAACATTGGGGTAATAAAATTGTCCAAGAATCCAATTTTCCATGCTAGAACCAAACACATTGAGCTCAAGCATCACTTTATCAGATACTTGGTCAATGATAAATATTTTTCGTTAATAGTGTGAGAACAAAGGATCAATTCTTGATATACTCACCGAGGATTCTTTGAAGCAAATGATTGGAATTTCTATCATTTACATCAAAGGGAGGAATGTTGGGAATGATGCCAATTTTGGCATTTGAAATTATGCTAAATTTAGATAATTTCTATTTTTAGAAATACTCTAAAAATAGAATTTTAGGATGTTTTAGGACTTATTTATTTCAGTCATGTGTTTGTTTAGTCAAGTAGGACCAAATAAGTGATTTTTAATGATTTCCTAAATTCTTGTGTAGTCATCCCCAAAGAGGTGGGAAACACTTTCTAAGTTAAGATAACTACACATTCTCTAGGAGAGAGTTATAATTAGGCTTTGAATGCATGCATAGTTTGCATAATTCTATTCTAGAAAAAACTTCTTGTATGTTGATTTTGTCCATGGATTGCACGAGTCTATTTTTGAGTTAATTTTAAGTAAAAATTAATTTAGGAGTATTTTAATATTATTAGAGGTTCTATTTTGAGTTTAACTTGCTTTGTAAGTTGAGTTGTAAGTGACAAATTTAACCTTTTGTGTTAATAGAAGGATAGCCCCAAGCATGATGCCATTGCGCTCCATTAATGTATTTTTTTACTTTTTTATTGCATGCATTTATAATTAATAACCATCAAGCTTATTTTGAAGTTCAGTGGTGCATACAATGCAAAGTTTGATCATCAAGTACACAAATAATTACACTATCTTAATCACTAGTTTCTTGGGACTTGTTTGAATGCTAGAGAGCTTCTTTACGGGTTATTATACAAGTTATATGGAGGTTGATCAACACTTCAACTTGTTGTTTTTGTTCTCTATGTTTTTATAAAAATAGGTTAAGACTATTATTAGGTCGGAGAGTAGCTTGCTTATAGAGCAAGTCTTTTTAAAGAAAGACTTTAAAGTGATTTTTATTAACAAAATTTATTCATAGTTGCTTTAATCTATTAATAACATAAGTCAATATCTTGATTGCTAATCTTGTCTATAAATAAAATAAACATTAATTTACTATTAAGTACTAAGAGTACATCTTAAACACATAAAATAATGTATGGCTAATTAAATACACTAACATACCCCTTAAGATGTTCTTTGTAGAAGGTGTATAACTCAAAATTGTATGAATGAAGCTCATGAATCCACTTCTCGATCACTAAAATGACAAATATTGGGCATACCAGTTGGTTACGCCGTCTTATGCCAAAAATACAAAAGAGTTTCTTGACTAACAACATGTAGTAGTATCACACCAAGTACCCCATGATTTTGAATGGGTGCAAAGATGAAAATATATGTATGAGTGGAGCCTATAGATCTACATCTCGATCATAAATGTTGGGGCTAATTTTTCTATTTTTAACACAAATTTTGATGATGCCAAAGGTACCATACAAGGAATGATTCTAACTCTTACATAGAAGGAAAGTTTGATGTGCATACCAAGATATACCTTCGATAAAATTTTAGGTCAAACAAACAACTTTGACTTTTACATGAATCTAAAGGCGACCAAAAAGAATGGTTTAAAGGTTGATGCAAGATCTCGTTGAATAACAATTTGTTTTACAAATTGAGATCTATCTTATGGTAAAATTTTAATTCAATCACAAAATTTTAGTTTTTATGATTCTCAAAATGACCCAACACTAATTGAACTATACATTATACAATATGAAGCTTGAGAAAACTTTGATACCATGTTAGAAATTATGGACATGTTCTTTAAGTGTTATAATAATATCAAGTTTATCACCCACAATTATATATGCATACGTGTGAAACATAATAATAATATAAACACATATATGATTGATGTAGAATAACTACCACAATATTTATATAAAACAAGTCAAGGTTATTATTAGGGTTGGAGAATAAATTGTTTAGAGCGAGTCTTTTTAAAAATAGACTCTTGATTGTTACTTGAATAAACATTATTCTACAAAAAAATTTAAAGAGTGGATATTAAATATATACAATAATGTATGGTTGATTAAATACACTAACATTGTTTCATGAAGATGCCCATGTTTTACATTAACTAACTTGAACTATATTCCATAATAAAATAAACATGAGAGCAAAAAGGAGTACACATATATGAAGAGGGATTCTTAATACATCGTTTCATTACATACACTAAATTGAAAATTGATTGTTCCGCTTTAAAACCCAACAAAGTTTGAAATTTCTCTGCAACTATACTTTAGGGAGAGGATTTCTAGCCCCATAAAGTAGTTGGGGGCACAAAATAAATCAGCTGCTTCAAAATTTTATGGAGCTTTTTGACACTTAACATTTAGTTTAAGCTTCCCTCTCAATTTTCTATCCATAAAATTATTTGATTTATGGGAACTTACTTTTGCTAGTGCTAAAGCTTCCTATTTTATCTCTCGCACGAGAAAAATAAAAAAATCATGGAACCTTATCAATGTTAAAATATCCTTTTTTTCCTCTTTCACATGTGCTCAAATTTTTAGCTTTCCCCTCATGGTCCCATGGAAGGGGGCTCCATAAATATCTAAGCGGGTGCTGCTGAGAAAATTTAGGAGCATTTTAACAGTTTTAAGGTCCCATGATTTTTTATTAGTTTCCTCAACAATACCCGTTGAGATATTATAGGATCCCATTGGATTTTTATGGTTATTTGTAGGAAAATAAAATCATATTTCTCTCTAAAATCACCAAAAAATAATGGCGGGAATGCATATTAGATTCTATCAACCCTAAACTATAGGGGGAAACTCCAATCCCCCTCTCCAACCACCTCTTAAGTTTAGGGGGCTAAAAAAGTGGAGCTCCTATTTTTAGGCCTAGATTCTATTATTTCTCGTAGCTGGCTTTAAAAATAAGCATGAGACTTTTTGCTGCAAGAAAATAGGAGTCAAACATCATGCAAAAATTAAAAACTAATCACAACATATTAGAAAAGGTCATGTTAATTATGTTGGAGTTAAATAACCCTATCATAAATCTACATTGTACATTCCATACCCAACATTTTTGATAATAAGAGCTCTCGAGAGAGGGTATTGACATCTACAAAATGAATAATCAATAGCTAATAATTTCAATTTTCAAAGACCGGTCACCAGGGCCTCCAGGAAGCTCAACCTTGAGGCTCTTGCGAGGAGAAGGAGCCTTTCGAATTAGAGATTGCACATGAAAAACGAATATCAGCGGATGCGATTGTCCCAGGAAGTGCAGATGGATAGCTCTTCAAAGAGGTTGGAGGCCTTAGAGGCTGAGATGAAACTGTTGAAGGATGAGGTCAAGAACCTGGCTAAACAGAAAGGCAAGAAAAACATGGAGGGGGAGGGGAACATTGATAACAGTCAGATTGAGGACATCTATAAGAAGCTGACCTCCTTAGACTCCCGCTTAGGGAAGGCCAAAACTAGACATGATTACAACATTGCCGCCTTTAGGGCGATTGAGGAGTTCATTGAGGGTCATGCCAAAAGTGTTTCCAACCTCAGCGGTGTCCCGGCTACACTTTGGGGCAACGAAAAAGAAAGCAAAAGAACCATTGAGGAGCTTGATAAACCGATCGCCACATGACAACTTTGGGTATGTTTCACGCCCTGGAAGAGAGTCAAGACCAGCATCGACAAATTCGCCAAGAAGTAGTATTGGTTAACTTTAGGGGCCTTGCTCTTGTTTTTTTTTTTTTTGCGGTCTCTTTTTTCTTTCTTTTTCTTTGTTTAGCTTCTCGCTGTTTTGTCTCGTTTGAGTAAATAGCTGTTTTGGGCTACTTCGAGCTTCATTGTAACACTTGGATCTTGATCCATTCTCTCGATTCTCACTTCTATTCCGGCTCTCGAGTACTTCTTTTGTACTCAAGGGTATAGTCCCTTTCAAAAACTATTTGCCAATAATAAAAAAAAAAATTTCAATTTTCCTTGCAAACTTCGGATTCAATTTTACAAAATCCTCCTTGCCACTTGGTCAAATCATTTTGCCAAAACGAATTTACAAATAAAATTTGCAGGAGGCGGCTGGAGGAAATAGGGGTCATCCTCCCAGTCACCGAACCAGACAAATAATACTCTATATGGTTGGTTTGAATGGAGCAGAACAGTTGTCATGAAAAACTTCATTAATCTCTGCAAATGGAGCCATCTCATACTAATGTGAGTTAATAACCGCATTACGCTGAAAAATCTTGCTGCCGTTTTCCATTCATTTGTAGCTCAGATTTTCAGTGTCTTGTTTTTTTCGTTTTCTTTTTCTTTTTTAATAATCTCTGTGCTGTAGTCCGATCAGGTTCCTAGAAGATCATTATACAAACACGTTGAACCTTGAAAGATTGCAAAATTCTAATAAATTCTGTAATAATAATGACAATACAGTGCTTGTGCCAATTGCATATGGCAGTGACGGAATAGATGTAGTAACACTGATCGATGTCTTTGGCCTCGCTGGAGCACGAGTTACAGTCGCATCAGTCGAGGGGACTTGCAGGTTGAGTGTTCGAATCGCGTACGGTTAGTAGAAGACAAGTTCATTTCGGAGTGTGCGCACCACATATTTGACCTCCTTGTCATTCCGGTATGGTCTCAGTTACCTGTATGAAGGAAAATCTTCTGAATTTGTTATGTTTGTATAATTTTTGTATTTTGTTCATGGTGCCGCGGCTTATTAAAAATAGGAGTTACAGCAGCTGTCTGCACCACAGTACAAAAACTGAAAAACAAGCCTCTGATCCTATACTCGCAGGTACCAAGAACCGAAACAATTTAATATCTTTCACTCCATACTCCATGTACAAAGACCAAAGACCTACTTACCCTCCTCAGAATAAGAAAATCAGCAAAAGAACTCCAAGGGGCCAAGGAAAGACTAAGAATTCACCCAATCCAAACAAGCATTATTAGAATCAATTTCCTGAAAGCATTGGGGAAAGAGGAATTCCAAAATCTGAACATTAGTTGATCTTAAATTGACTCCGTCATTAGTAAGCTAATCAGCTGCTCTGTTTCGTATCCTTTTAATATGTCTGATAACACTCCCTTCAATATTTGGAATCAACAATCAGATATCTTCCTTAATGTTCCTAAGCTTCCAAGCTTTCACATTATCCTATACTGATTGGACAACCAACAACAAATCACCTTCAACAATAATCTCTCTCCAACCTTTCTGTAGAGAAAATTGCAATCCAGTCAACAACACATTAGCCTTTTCAAAATTATTCCGAGCGATCCCTATATCCAAAGAGAAAGACAATAAAGGCTTCCCACAGCTATCACGGAAAAGATCACCACATCCAGCTGGCCCAGGGTTTCCTTTAGGTGCCCCATCAAAATTATAAATGATTTTACCGTGGTATGGAGCCTTCCAAAAAATAGTCATTACTGAAACATCTTTCTCAATATTACTATTCACCTTTTCTGGCAAGGAAAAGTACCAATAAGTAGCTACACTGTCCTCCTACAGGCAAACAGACAGCAGGGGGAATCTTAGACGTCGGCTCCTAGTGATACATCGATACGTGGCACAACAGTCATTTAGCACTGCAGGAACCACTAACACCAACCAGTTTCCCACAGGTTTGGCAAGATACCATCAACCAGTTTCCCACAGCTTTAGGACGACAATATTAGGAGTAGGGTGCTTGAGGGCACTGCATTCGTCAAGCCCAGCACGCCATGACGAGATTGATTCTGGATGGACCGATCTTTATTCCTATCGTATCACCATACTCACCTATCGTATCACCATACTCACCTATCGTATCACCATACTCACAGCAATAGCAATATAACACATTCATCAGTACGGATCGATCAAAAGAAAACAAGCTTTGATGGCATTGATGGAGGCCTCATCTATAAATGCATTGCCACAATCACACTTCAATGCCCTAGATATGATTGGTTATATCACGTATATAATAGGAGGATAGATGAGACCATTCATCAACACAGAGATAGGACGAGGATTGCCACCATAGATAGTGGCAAGATCAAACATCAAAGTTTTATTTCACCCAGACTGCAAATTTAGAAGATTTGAAACATTTAAAATTCTCCTCTCGCGCCACAAATACCAGCATATGATAGATGTTCCAGTCAACCAAAGAATAGATTAAATATTAGATTTCCAAGACCTTAAGACCTCAATCAAGGATCTCAAAAATACCCATTCTGTCTTAAATTTCCTTAAGAACCATGCCCAAACTGTCCAATGAAAGGGGCAATGAAGGAGGATATGATCACAAGCTCCTTGCTATGCTTACAAAGAAGAGAGATTGAAGGCCCATAAAAACCTCTTTGTAATGTCCCCTTTTCCTGCGCCAAAGGCCTAAGGGCCAGGTCGAGTCCAAGCCGTGGTCAGACCCAAGGGGCTGTGGACACTGGGAGCTATTGGGAAGGGGCCACGTGGTTCTAATATTCTAATTTTGCGTTGAGGGTCACTTTTGGACCATGGTGACTTAAAGGGGAAAAATAACTTAAGTTATATTTATTTTATTGATCCCTCCAGGGAATGAAACGCGTTTAGGTCTATTGGGGCTCTTTTCCCTTGGAAAGTATATAAGGAGTTGGGTGAGAAAGGAGACTTTTTTGTCACATACATTTTATCCTCCTCCTCGTGTGTTGTTGTTTGCGCATTTACAGCTTGTGGAGTGAAATTCCCACAGGGACCCTAGCTTCGGTGGTGAGAGACCCATCCTTAGCTATCAGGGCATTCTTCGGTAGTGAGAGATCTACCCTAGTTTATCATTTTGGAGCCGCTTTCAGGGCTATGCTACAGAGATAATAACAGAGGGTTCAAAGGAAGGGTTTGAGGATTTTGGGGGCATTTGGGGAAGATAATCGAGAGGGTTTTCGGAATAGATTCATGACAGCCATTTGGGTTGGGGGCGTGGCAGCTCGTTGAAGACATCTTTATCAATTTCCGACCCTTTTCCCCTGACTAGGCGACTTTGACCTTTATTTGGGGGTTTTCCAGTCGGCCATTTTCAGATCGAAGGTGGAAATATTATTTCCTATATCTGTTAATGTTATTTCCAAAGACCCTTAATTTTTGCTCTTGTATTTAGAGAGTTACGAACCTTTGAAGTTTTCAGCTGTCTATGGCACACTGTGCTTTTTGGCAGCATTTTAATTTGTGTAAAATTCCAAAACAATTTTATTATGTCCTCTATAATAATATCAAGCTCTCTTTAAATTTTCAAGTAATTCGAGTGGATATTTTGGGAGATATTGATTTTATTTAGTTCGTTGTCCTTACTGTAAAAATCTGCATAAATCAGTATTTTATTTGGCTGCAAACTTTCAATATTTGGTGCATTTTTAAGTGGTATCCCATAAGGGATATTACAGTGGTATCAGAGTTGTTCCTCCAGCCTGTGTGGGTTAAATATGGTAGTTTGGAAAGATCTCAATGTGGGTTTTATGAAGGAAATGTTCACCAACATGGTGAAACAACAGGAAGCCACTAACCTTTATTTGAGTCAGCTCACTCAGAATTTGAATCAAAGCAAATCTTGGGACAATAAGGAAAAAGGTGAGAACAATAATAAAGGGCACCCAATAGAGGTGATTGATGAGGATTCTTGTTGGAGGAAATACCAATCTTTGAGTAAGGGTTTCAGAGATAATATGTCATTTCCAGATTATTGCATGATGAAGATTGGTAGCAAGCCCAAGCGAGATCATCATATGCCGGTACCTGAATTACAAAAGAACTCATTTGTAGAAGAAGCTTCTAGACAAAAGGGTATGATTTCCATTGAGCAAAATAATTGCATTAGTGAAACTTTGCTTGTTAGAGAAATTATTCCAGCTCAGGAGAAGAAATTTGTTTATGCAAGCAAGGAGGATGTAATGGAAACTTTGAATGGAATAGCGAGCTAGAGCTGCTAGGTTGATAGCGACTCAAGCAAGACAACACTTACAAGAGTTCAAGGAAATGATGAGGGCAATTGATGCAAGAAAGTCTACACCCACGAAAGAAGACTCTATGGAGCAGCTGGCACATGAGGAGGAGCCTCACATGGACACTTGTGTAAAATTGCAGCCTGCTGTAATTTCCAAACCAACAACTTTTGATCAGCTTTCAGATACTTTCAACAGGCACTCAGGCAACAATGTTGGGGGTAGCTCAACATATGTCTATCTTGAACACATGGAGGACATTGATGGCCTTGAAAGGTATGAAGAGCACACTAATGTGTCTTATTTATTGTTGCCTATTCCAATTTATTTCCATCATGAGATGCATGGTATGGTAGATGATGAAGTCTTCATCATGGAGTTTGTTGGACCATTGCTCCAACTATGTGTATATGAGCATCTTGTGGATGATATATGGTGGCAAGTTTTAGCTCACTTAATAGATACAAGGGCTCATGGGCATTATAAGGTATGGGATCCTGGTAATATGTGGCAATTATCCAAAACTATCAATTCTGATTTTGAAAACTTTGTGACTGATTTCATAAGCAAAAGAAGGAATTCAAATGTGTCTTTTGGGATTACAAGTGTTGGCAAGCATGATTTCTTCATTGGAGACTCCGGTGCAAGAAGGGAGAGTACCTCTCAAGGTACTAGCGTTGGTTCTATGATTGCTAAAAAGGGTAAGAGAATATTTTTTAATCATCTTCAGCTTATTGGACTGTGTATAACAACAATCATAATGAGAGGAGAAAATAACAATATGGGACAACATGGTCAAAGAGGTGAGAGTGGACATTGGGGCAGCGGCCTCCCCATTCTTTTGCCAGGCCTTTGGGGCTTCACGAACCTTCTTTCTTGAAGGATCCGGAAGTTTCACAGGTACAACAGCCAATAGATATTTTGGATGAGGAGTCTTGTTGGGAGAGGAACCAGACCTTGAGTGAGGGCTTTCGTAACAACATGCCATTCCAGGAATATTGCAAAATGAAGATTGGCAGTAGACCCAAGAGAGATCATCAGAAACAGGTACTAGAGTTACAGAGGAGATTGGGACAAATTTCCATTCCACACTTCGATGGTTCTAAGAAGTGTACCGCACTGTCTCTGGGGTTCGAAGTCTAAGACATACTCCGACTTGAATCCTATACATGAGGAAGATGCATTTAAGTTTGCAATCTTACATCTTGAGGGAGACGCTCATGATTGGTGGCATCATGGGTTGATTACACAGGGACACATACACATTACTACATATGCGAGTTCACGCAGAGGCTGGTGAGCAGATTTGATAGGAGGGACCCTAACAGGTATTTCAGGGAGTGGACTCATTTGAGACAAACCGGTCCCCTGGATCAGTACATCGCAGATTTTTAGAGATTATCAGTCATGGTACCTGATGTCACGGAGATGAGGTTGATTTCACTGTTCATAGCAGGTTTGACAGGTGCTTTCGTTGGGTTTGTGAAAGCATTTGAACCTTCTTCTTTCGCATGAGGCTGTTAGAAGAGCTCGGGACTTGGAGTTATCCGCTCCAAAGTTGAGGGTTCCACCTCGAGTTCAGCAAAGGGAACCTCCATCTGGATCAGACGAACTTCAATCAGAGGGAGCCTCCACCGAGGCAGAGGTGGTTAAAAAGCCAATCATTTCCCGAGAAGACAAAGATGAGTTGAGGCGAAAGAAACTATGTTTCGATTGCCACACACCTTGGATTCTAGGACATGATTGCAGAGGTAGAGGGAAGGCCCAATTCATTGAGGTCTTGAGGAGAGCAAGGGTGACAGAGGTGAGGAGTTAGAGACTCGCGAGATGGATGATGGAGATGGGGTTACGTTGGATAGTGTTGATGCGGGGCAGGAGGAGGAGACTTTTCCTCGGGAGATTATAGCCACATTGTCTAGTACTTTGATGTACAAGGCATTTAGGATTAGAGGAGTTATGCAGGGTCAGCGAGTTGGGGTACTCATTGATAGTGGGGCAACCCACAACTATATTGATGCCTCATTGGTTGAGAGGCGAGGATTACAGATAGAGGATTTTGAGGGCCTCAATGGGGTTGTAGCCAATGGAGAGTCTATGAGGTGCACACGGCGGGTTCCCCAAGTGAGCATCACGATGGGTAACTATACAGTTACCGATGATTTCCACATTGTTGGTATGGGAGTGACCAACATAGTGTTGGGAGTGTAGTGGCTTCACTCTCTTGGTGAGTTTCGGACTAACTTTTAGACGATGGAGCTGAAGTTTAAATCGAGGGCAGGAATGTGATTTTGAGGGGATTATCTATAGGAGCACCTAGGGTGGTTACAACTGAGGGGATGGAGAGGACGTTCCGGCATGGTGAGGAGTTTTATTATTGCGGATCGATGTGGAGTAGGATGGATGTGGATGTGACCAACAATGTTGCACATGAGACAGTTACAAAGATTGGGGTTACAGGTTCAAATCCTTTGAGTTTATCATTATGTTGGTTATCTAAGGGGTCGGTAGACTGGAGATCTCATTTGCTTGTTGAGTACTCCAAGAACCGACACACTTGTGAGATTTTGGATGGTCACATACAGGATGACACCTACAGATTGGAGGATGAGATGATATTCTATCATGGCAGATTATACCTTGTGTCAGACTCAGGGTTGAGGATGGAGATATTGCGACATGTGCATTGTTCTTTCGTGACCGGACACCTGAGCTTCGATGAGACCTACAGGCTCATATCAGAGAGGTTCAGATGGCATGGGTTGAGGGAGGATATCCCCAACTTCATACAGGGATGTACGGTTTGTCGTTATAACAAATCGGAGCTTACAGGTTCATCATGTTCTAAGTCAACAGGGGATAGCACTCCTATGTATTTTACTGCTTCTAGGCACGGTGGGCATTTCACCCATGTGCTAGTCAGTGGAAGGATGGAGTCGACTCAGTTACCTGGTTTTTCAATAGGTTATCACTCATCACAGGAGGTGAACTATGTGGAGTTGACATTGTCGGTTGACCATGTACTGGAATCTTGGGATTTTTCCCCACGGGACACATCGAGATACATTATGAGGAGTTGTACTCTCACACCAATGTGGGTCATGTGGGAGAGTTGGCACACTTTGTGCGTATACAGGTTATTTCACAGGTTGATCCAGGGAATTCTACAGGATTCAGAGTGGACTTTCATACCTAGGAGTTGATTGGAGAGGCAGTGAGTGATCACATGATGACCTTGCATTGGCAGGGATTGGACAGATTGGAAATTTCGGTGTGGGTACTAGTGGAGAGTCGGTTTGGGTATCATTCTACTTCACGGACACCATTGCTCTTGATACCATATGGAGGTCATGATGACTGCATGGGGTTTCTTGGTTACTTTCGGATTACACCGATCCTTGGTTGACGGAAGGTGAGGTGGAGAAACTTACGGCGTGGTATTCAGACTTTTGCAGCAGGACAGGATAATGCTTGGGGTCAAGCATTTCTCGGGAAGGGAGGACTGTAATGTCCCCTTTTCTATGCGCCAAAGGCCTAAGGGCCAAGTCGAGTCCAAGCCGTGGTCAGACCCAAGGGGTTGTGGACGTTGGGAGCTATTGGGAAGGGGCCACGTGGTTCTAATATTCTAATTTTGCGTTGAGGGTCACTTTTGGACCATGGCGACTTAAAGGGGAAAAGTAACTTAAGTTATTTTTATTTTATTGACCCCTCAGGGAATGAAACGCGTCTAGGTCTATTGGGGCTCTTTTGCCTTGGAAAGTATATAAGGAGCTAGGAGAGAAAGGAGAGACACTTTTTGTCACATACATTTTATCCTCCTTCACGTGCAACTGTTGTTTGCGCATCTACAACTTGTGGAGTGAAATCCCACAGGGACCCTAGCTTCGGTGGTGAGAGACCCGTCCCTAGCTAGCAGGGCATTCTTCGATAGTGAGAGATCTACCCTAGTCTGTCATTTTGGAGCCGCTTTCAGGGTTGTGCTACAGAGATAATAACAGAGGGTTCAAAGGAAGGGTTTGAGGATTTTTGGGGGCATTTGGGGAAGATAATAGAGGGCTTTCGGATCAGATTCACGGCAGCCATTTGGGCAGGGCGTGGCAGCTCGTTGAAGGCATCTTCATCAATTTCCGACCCTTTTCCCAGCTAGGTGACTTGTAGCCTTTATTTGGGGGTTTTCCAGTCGGCCATTTTCAGATCTGAAGGTGGAAATATTATTTCCTATATCTGTTAATGTTATTTCCAAAGACCCTTAATTTTTGCTCTTGTATTTAGAGAGTTACGAACCTCTGAAGTTTTCCAGCTGTCTAGGGCACGCTGTGCTTTTTCTGGCAGCATTTTAATTTGTGTAAAATTCCAAAAACAGTTTTATTATGTCCTCTATAATAATATCAAGCTCTCTTTAAATTTTCAAGTAATTCGAGTGGATATTTTGGGAGATATTGATTTTATTTAGTTCACTTTGTCCTTACTGTAAAAATCTGCATAAATCAGTATTTTATTTGGCTGCAAACTTTCAATATTTGGTGCATTTTTAAGTGGTATCCCATAAGGGATATTACACTCTTCTACAAAACTGATCATATGTAAGGATTTTTTCATGAAGCTGTCCATCAAAAATATTAGCTTTGGGGAGGTTCTTGCTGTTTCAAATTACATCCACTAGAAATTGGCACATACCCAAACCTGTTTTTAGCATAGGTATCTCTAATAGAAACATTCCTTGAGGGATCCCCTTCCCAAACCAAAGACTGTTTACGCCTTACAAAAGGGATAACAATGTTATTCAATTATGAATTTAAGTTCTATCGGCAAAATACTAAGCAAAGGGCAAAATAGAGGGTATTGGCAACAATGTGAATGAGATAGAGTCTCTCCTCTTTTGTAACGGGAGGCATCCTTTCATTGCTAACTAAAATGCAAGGTAAGAAATATGTACAATATTTATACTAGCTTATCTTTGGGGGTTTGGGATCTCATCCCAATAGATTTTACTTGTAAGAAAGGAAAACAAAGGTAAGAAGAAAGGAAGGGAATCATTTATAATAAGAATTTGAGAAGGAAGTAGAAGATTCACTAGTGCTTTCTGATAGGCAAATGCAAATCTTTATTTTAATCACACAAGCATTAGTTAACAACAATGACAATCCACTAATTTTAATTACTAGAATTACAAGAGCTGATTATATATACTGAATATAAGAACAAATAATAGTCAAAAAACATTAAGCCACAGCACAGTCTGAAAATCTCTCTTTATTCTCTTGTTTAAAAAGGTGTTGAAGACAACTTCCACAATCTTTTCCTCCAGAATTTCTCATCAGCAAAAAGTTCCTTTGTAGTTTTCACAATACATATTTATATGCATATTGTCCCTAAAATGAAGGCTACATGCAGCCTTACGAAGTCAAAATTTCTAATAATAGAGACTTGCTAGTTGATTTGTACTTGACTTGCAACTTGACAAAATCAATCCGTATTAGAATTGTAAATCAACAAAGTCAATTTACACATGTTGAGAACTTGCAAATTGGCAAAGTCAATTTGCATGAGCAATCAAGGAGTTGTAATTTATAATGACAAAATTACATGAAAGTACGTGTGAGCCAAACAACACACTGCAGATTGTTTATTCTCCTTCTACAGCAATTGCGCCACATCATCCTGCAAATTGGTTGTTTCTTGTTAGGAATCCTGAACTTAGCTTTGTAAGCGTCAAAATGCTGGAGCATGTCTTCAATTGCCTTTTCATTGGGACCTTGTGAATACTTGGTGTATATTTCACTTTGCATACCCACATCAATCATTTTTGCTAGAAGCCATTGAAACTTCTTCAGATCCATTTTGAACTTGTCAAAGGCACTATGGTATTTGATGAATCTATCGATTGAATCAAGATTAAAGGAAGATCCAGGAGTGGATTCTCCTTTTCCCACTTGTTTGACTTGATCAAAGATTGTTTCAACAGGAAGCAGCGCCATGTCTTTATCATAGAAGCTACAAGGGAGTTTTTCAATTACTTCTGCGATATCATTTGTAGCTTCAATGCCTTCAATTCTTGCCTCTCTCAATTTGATGAGGCATTCCTCCAAGATGCGAGTACGAAAGATAGCGGCATTATGAAGCTCAAAACTCTTTCCACGCTCATCTTTCGTTAGCGCTCCTTCATTGATGAGGGCATCTAATTTAAATTTTGTAAAGCCTCCAACTTGGGCAAATACACCTTCCACAAATCAACCTCTTATTCAACTTGTTCCTTAGTGGCTCCGATAGATTCAGATTCAGTCTCAATTTTGGAGTACACTGACATTGCGGCTTCAATGGTCTCCTTCCCTTGTTCAATGAGTCTATCAGATCAAGAGCTGGTGGTGCGACCCATATTTCCAATTCTTTCTGCCACAATGATAGTCTTTAAATCTGTGAAGGTTGGGGAGGAAGGGACGATTGGACAAGCTTATTTATTTTCTGAATAATGGCTGATAGCTGATCCACCTCATCTATTAGTAGCTCTTTGGTTCCTTTATCCATTTTATCAAATACGGTGCCAAGGGCAACCTATACATCTTGTTTCGCTCCTTCCTCGTAACTTTCCCAAAATGGACTTTGGAGATCTGATAGTCTGAAGGCAAGATGTCTCCTTCACCCTTGTTTGCGGGAGCTGGCACCACTTCAGCATATTTCTCTCCACCTTCGTCTGTCATGATTCTAGAAACATGTTTTTTAGTTTCCTTGTTCTGGAAGAGGGTTGCCTTAAATCTATGGAGCTGAAATCAATTTCCTCCGGTGGAACCATTGTCATCCTCTTTTTAGGTGTCACATTGCTGAGCTAGTTGGGAACCTATGGTCTCCCTGAGCTGACACTAGTTGCTGTTGTGAGTTTGCTTTTGTTGAATCCAACACTAGGGTTTGAGTGACTTGAAGAGGAGAGGAAGAAATGATGGTTTGGGCAATAGGAGCCACTACAGAAGCAACAGGTGGAGAAGTTGATATGATCCTGGGACTAGATGGAGGAGGAGGAGGTGAAAATGGAGGCGAAGTGGAAACCCTAGGAGAAAGAACTAGTTTTGGAGATTCTTGTTCCCTGCATGGGGAGAAGACATTGAAGTAGCGGGAGCAAAAACTGGAGTAAGGGGAACAATGGTTAAACTTGGAAGAGGAATTGAGACAATGGTGGAATCCACTGCCAATAAAGATTGGGAAATATTTATAATTAGGGTAGGGGATTGAGGGTCCAAATCAATTGTTTGTACTTGTGTGGGAACCTTGGTAGATTTAAGTGTACTTTGGGGCCCACCATTTCTTCCTTTGCTTACAATCTTGAAGTTCATGTTGGTGGACCCCTCTTTAATTACCTCCGACCTTTTCCTTTGTTGGTGTCCAAAGGCAGATCATCCTTGGAGGAGCTTACCTCCTTTTGCTTTGATGAATCTCTTGTCTTGTATAACCTTCTTTGGAAGAGCCACTTGCATCGAAGAACCACCTTGGCATCTGTAATTTTTCCCTCTTAGGTTTGATTCCTTGGTCAATAAGCCAATTTAGAGTTCGTGCCACCACAACAATTATTGTTCGGTCTTCAAGTGAGATGGATTTTGCCTTAGTTTAATCCATGTGGGTAAGGGCTGAAGCTCAATTTGGAACTAAACATATACTAGGTCTAGGACATCCCATCATCTACTATCGTCCCTGGAATATCCACCATTTCAAAATTTGAGACATGCTATAAGGTCATATGAGACCAATCTTATCTCCTTACTATTATCTAATCACCACAATCCATCCAATATTCCTTATAATATGGCATATGAACATGGGAGGATCCTAAGGCGCTATTTATCACTCCTCAAATATCAAATGATGGACTTTGTTAGAAAGCTTGGAGGGTGACCCCGAGCATTTTTGTCTTGATACTCTTGGCTTTGACAAAGGAGGTGCATGTATACCTAACAAATGAAATTAGGAAATGTATCCCTGCCTTGTGCTTACTAGATAGGTACTTGTGTACCTCAACAAGTTGGCGTACTTGCTCCATTAAAATCCATTTGTCACTGCAATACCTAGGTACCATATACAATGCACCTTCAAAACTGCACATCCGTATGTAAGAAAAAGTGGGGAATTGGATGAACAGAAATCCCCGTACAGTGATGTTGTTTGAGGTCTCAATGAAACACCTGGTGTTGGCCAATTTATCATTCAACTTGCAAATGACGCAATTAAAGAAAGCATCATTGATGTGGCAGAAGTGCGGCTGCTTTCTGCAAATGTGAGTTGTGGATAGAAGTCATATACTTTATCCGTGTTTAGATTTCCCACTTGTTCTGGCAGCAACATATACAAGGTAAGAAGTCATGTAGAATTTGTTGGTTGTCTACACTGCACATAACTAACGTATGGAGTTGCTGATCAATTCAGACCAATGGATATACCGCTTGTCTTGCCTTATGTTGTGGATATATTAATACATCCATTCTTGAAATTCTTTGGCTGTTGGGTTACCCACCACTCTATTCAAGAGTGTGATTAAATCATTACCTCTTGAATGAAATCAGATCTAGGTAAATTCTTTGCAAACCTAGAAATGGAAGTTCTTGGCTTTACCAACCACTGTTTGTTAACTACCTTTGTGCACGAGGTGGTGTGCTTGTACGAGAATCATTGTGCAAACTTTGGGGATATGTCTATGTAATCATTGAAGTCTGGAAGTTTTAAAAGGTCATCAATGTAGTCTGCATCAACCCGGAGGTCTTCACCTTGTGAGTTCATGACTGACCTTGTGTTCTGATCATAGTGATGAGCCATCTCTAATACAATTTCAGGACATTGGTCTGAAATAGGAAAAGTAGTAGCGAGGGCTATCCCAATGTTAAAAATCCCTTTAATCCAATGTCTTGAAATCAACATTAATCCGAGTCCAAAACTTAGTGAGATCAATGTGACCAAAATCAATATCTATGATCTTGCCCACATTTGAATCCAAATTTGATGGAGGGGTAACTCCAAGGAACTGGTACTTCATTTCTTTCTTGCTTTTGGATCCCTTAGACACATGATGAAAGTAAATAGATATAAATGCCCGAAGAAATTCCTTGATAATTGTGAGATAAGGCTTGTTGAACTTTTACTTGTGTTGAAATAGGTTGAAAGTCCGCTATACACTTTGGTGGAGAAACGGGATTGGAAAACACCTTGGAAAGTCCGCCACAAACTCAATGGAGAAATTGACTTGCAAAGCACGATTGAAACCCTGCAATACACTTGGTGGAGTTTCAAGCTTGCAAAACACTTTAGAAAGTCCACCAAACACTCGGTGGAGAAATTGACTTGTAAAGCCCGATCAAAACCCTGCAAGACACTCGGCGGAGTTTCAAGCTTGCAAAACACTTTGGAATGTCCGCCAAACACTTGATGGAGAAATTGAATTGCAAAGCATGATCAAAACCACACAATATACTCGGTAGAGTTTTTAAATTGTAAAGCATGTTGAAATGCCCGTAGTACACTCTGTGGAGAACCGAGCTTACAAAACTCTTTGAAATGGCCGTAATGCTTTTTGCAATGAAAAAAATTCTGATATCTCCACAATGGGCTTTGCAACAATTGACTATCATTGGGAAAACATTACCTTAGAAGTTAATTTGATTTTTTTCAACAAAAACCCAACTTATGATAAGAACAATGGAAAACCCTAACCAAAAGACGTAGGCTCACTTTTGTAAAAGTAACAGTTCAAAAACCAAATAAAATATGCACAAAATGATCTACTCACCGGTTTGCAAAATGGATTTGAAGGAATTGATGAAAATGTGAAGAAATTTCTTTGAAAATTGTGTGTGGGAGATTTGGCAGAGAAACAAGTTCAAATTGCAGATTAACAGTGTGAAAATGACATGTAAAATACCAATTTATAATACTAATATTAATTACGGGGATTTGACACGTGCGGGCAATCAACTTGTAAGCATTAATGACATTGATCGGGAGATTAGGAGTCAAACTGCATTTTGCATGTACCTTGTAAACGTGCACCAAAACCTCGACTGTCCAATTGACAACGGGTACCAAGTAAGTTGGACTTTTAAACGTTGCGTGCATTTTGCATGTAACTTGCAAGTGTGCATTGAAAGTCCGAAAGTCCAATTAACACTATGTAGTGTTAACTGGGTTTGGGAACTTAGCTAACATATTGCAAGTTAGATGCAACTCTGTTTGTAAAACCCGAAAGTCCGATATACTAGGTGGTTAGACCACGGCAGGGATCGCAACTTGCCATGGAGTTTGCATATTAAATGCAAAGGTGCTCCAAAACTCCGAATGTCTGCCAAACAAAGGAAATGTAAAAACGTAGTCAAAATTTGGATTTTTTAATTATTGTAATTGCTCCAAAAATTGAAGGATTACCCTAAATTTTCACCTAGACTCAATTTTCGGGATAACAAGTCCTGGAAATCAACATTCCCATTTATCTTGGACCCATCAAGGAAAATCCAAGCCATACAATTTAGGTAGTCTCAAATCTGAGACCCCCACAACCTTGAAGCCTCATCCACAATATCTCTGAATTCTTCATGATTTGCCAGCGGACAAACTGTGATAGACAAATCATGCCAAAATAAAATGCTTTTTCCATTCCTGCCTCACACCTAAGATACCACAGGCACAGAATAAATTACCTACAGGACCTAAGAAAATTCCAAACAGCTGTCCACTAGGCTAAGGAAATTTAGTGAATAACCTGACAACATTTAAAATCCAAATATTTGTGTTGCAATACATTACCCCAAAAATATATCCTTATCCTTATAAGTTCTCCAGAACAATTCAGAACCCAGAGCAATCTATCCTTATAAATTATGGAGGTTTTCATTATGACCATATCCTACTAATGAAAAGGCCTTGACATATGTATAAGGGATGAGTGTGGGATGGGTGCACACCTTGGGCTGATTTTAAACGAAGGATTGCTGCTCACACTTTTTAGCTTTAGTTAAATGAGGTGCATGCTTACCGTGTGGCCCTTGTGGATCTGTTCAAAATTTTCCTTTGGTGTTGAAATTTATACCTTTTTAAAAAATTATATCTATATTTTGCAACTTTAAAGTGTAAAACAATATAAATAAAAACATGTGCATGTATGTACAATTATGTTATGTACCAGGTCCTAGGGTGATTTGAACACAATGCCATGCTTTTTGTTTACATTTTTCCATGAATTAGATGTGATTTGTTTCACTTCTATGAGTTCAAGGTCTTGATTCTTACTCTGCAATGCTGATGCAGGGAGGCATTCCTGGTTCTGAAAGATTACGAGACTGTAAGGTTTTGGAAGAGATTACGAAGGCTCAGGCAGATGAGGGACGACTTTACGGTGCCATAGGTGCATCTCCTGCAGTTGTTCTGGAGGCATGGGGTCTATTGAAGGGACATAAGGTAAGGCCTCCATAAAATCACCTTTCATGTCCCTGCCATCAAATTCTCCCAGGACATATGCACAGCCTCATCAACTGGGTACTCCACACCTAGTGGATTGGATGTCATATTTTATCTAATATCAACTCTTAACATTTTTGACCCTGGGGCTCCACTTTGGACACCCCTATATTTTACCATTCGAGCTCATCCTATTAGAACAGTTTGCTGCTCTATATTCACAACACAGGTAGGGGATGTAATTTTGAGAAACCAGATATTTTCTTTAAGTCGGACCTTGGGCTAACCCCTTTTAAGTTCAATTTTTCGTTTTACAAATATGGTTGAAGTTTAGAAAAGTTTTCTGATTTGTCTAAATTTTATATTTTTATAAAACAAAATCTTATAAATCTTGAAAGCACAAGAATATATTTTACAGAATACGTGGCAAATCATCCTCAAAAGTTTTGGAAAAATAGCTAAATTATCAATATAAGTTACAACAAGTAGCAAGCATAGTACAATACTTAGCCTTCCAACATTTTTAATGGATAATAGCCTCTATTGCATTGTGTTTTAGACTTTAATTCCTACCTGTTCACAATAACTATATATATATAGCCTGCACCTCCTACTTGGATGTAACTAAACACGGCTGATTCACATAGTTAGATTGACTCACTATAGATTGAGTTGTATCGGGCATTTGCTTCGTGTTTGAGAAAGTCCACTTACTTAATCAACCAATTTTGCTGAGAAGTGTATACATTGGTGTTTATCTTGTCTGTTTTGGTTCCCACAAGTGCCTTTTAAGCTATATATAGGAACATGTTCTTGAAAATATTGCTGTTGGCAAAGGTTACCACTTACCAATGGTTCACTGGACATACTGTTAGTAGTTACTGTTTCAGTGTGGTAAACAAAATATAAACTTGGAAGCAAACTTGATTCTAATTGTGTTCATTTTGTTGTTACTCAAAGGCAACATGTCACCCTTCATATATGGACCAGCTGTTTTCTGCTGTGCATGTGGACTGTAGCGTGCAGGTAGATGGAACTGTCACTACCAGCCAAGGCCCTGCCTTGACAGTGGACTTTGCACTGTGTCTTGCTGAACAACTGTATGGAAAACAATTTTTGGAGAAAGGACTGCTGAAATCGGTGGTAAAATATTTTCTCGTTTTCACCTAAAATATGTTACTTTCATGCTTTATCGTTATAAAAATAGAAAGAATGTGTGACTGTTAAAATTCCACGAGCTTTCTCTATCACATAGAGATCAAGGTTAAATAAAACACGAAGTTCTAGTTTTATTCTCTCCCAATGATATTTGTTTTAATATTTGTTTAGGATTCAGAAGGCAAATCATCATCCATGTTACAGAATTTCCTATCTAAAAGTATGACAGATATATTTATGAACCTAATATTTGCATTTCAAAAAGGAAATGAAAGAAAAATCAAATTGTTAGCTGGAATATAAAATTAGGAAGAATAGTTTATGATCACCACATGGGTATAAGATACTTCTTACTCCATTAAGAATTACTGTCCTGAGTGAACCTTGACCACCCAACTGATATCTGTATAGCATGGTTGCAGTCTGATGTCTTGCCCTTATCCAGAAAACCTTTATAGTATCAAACATAATACCATTATAGTATTATACTTTAAATTTTGAGCCTATCCCATAGAAATTTTGGTTTTTCTTTACAAAGGCATTTGCTTATGAGAGGTGGAAGGAAAAAGCAAGAATATCACAAAAGTTGCCTAAAGAATTTTCCAGTAGAAGATAGTGTATATGTGATGCCTAGAATGGAAGTTCAAATAATAAATAGAACAAAATTGATTGGTACTAGATGCAAGCTAAATATTTGACTAACTTTTAAAAGAGTAAGCCAATATAAAAGTAAGGGAAATACAAGAAAGTAAGGGAAATATTTTCATGAAAGTCTTTATTAAAAAAACAAAAGTACAATTAAAATATCAAATCTCAGTATAGAATTTGGGACCCACCGGTCATACAATTCAAATTCAAAAATATAATTTTATTTGGTGACTACATTTATATGCAATATAGCTGTACCGTTATTCATTTACTTACGTACCTTGATTTGAATGGCGTCCTTGTTCTTGTACATGTTCCCGTACCCACACGTCCCTTGGTAACCATGTCCATAGGTCATCTAAGCACTCATATTGTAACCATATTCATACTGGCACATCAGGTATGGGAATATTCATATTTTTGAACTGTTGGTTATTAGTTTATTTTTTCATCGTAAAGTTGGACTATAGGTCAGAATATCTTTCAATGCTATTCAAATTAATTATGGCTACTTCTATAGTTTACTTGAAGGATCTATGTTAGGCTATGCAATTCAACTAAAAGTATATCATGAATGGTGTATCTAATAATTAATCCTTCAACTTATATTGCTGGTCATTTTGGATGCATAGGTACCACGGGGCCGGAATGAAAATGAAGTTGAAAAAGAAGAACACAATGCTGATGAGTGGGCATTGGAAAAAACTCCTGAAGTAAGAACTGTGTAGTATGTGTCTATTAGTATAGCTTATAAGGATTTGTAAGATGATCTTTTATGTTGAATGTTTCTAAAATATACCTACTCTGAAGAATATCTATCCTGCCAAAGTTACCTGGGACTTGTGCCTGACCCCATCTGCTAGTCTTTCGTAATATTTGAGTGGAGCATATTGTGCTGAAAAAGAAGCTTAGTGAATGGTGAAAAATCTTCCAATCTTACTGGGTAATGAAGACTGTGTAAGAAAGGGAAAAAAGAAACACGAGAGAAACTATTGCTGGATCCGTGGCTTTTTAAATTTTATATTTTAACTTGTTTCACAACTTTTAATCAAAATCAAATGTTGTTTTTTCTTAGGATTGGATAGCACTTGTAAAATTTCTGATTAGAATGAGGTCTAATATGACTTCACTTGTTGTGAAAGAGACCAATCCGATTATCTTGGTTGTGATTTTACATTTATTTACAATTTTAGGTTTTTCATATTTATTGTATACTAATATGAAACACAATTAATCATTTATTATATTTCTGTTTTTCATTTTTATTGTATGCATATGTGAAACACACTTAACTATTTCTTATATTTCTCTTTTAAAAAAATGTGAAATGAGTGGCAAGACTCACTGTTCTTCTTGCTAGGTGCTTGTTCCCATTGCAAATGGAACAGATGAAATGGAAGCTGTTATAGTTATAGATATTCTAAGGAGAGCCAAAGCAAATGTCTTGGTTGCCTCTGTAGAAGACAGTTTACAAATCGTTGCTGCAAGAGGAACAAAAATTGCCGCTGATAAGCTAATTGAAGATGTTATTCAACAAAAATATGATCTGATCCTTTTGCCGGTTAGTTCTAGTTAACTTTGCCTTCTGGATTTTTTTCCTCTTCGCAATGCTGTGTAAACTTCAAAGACTGTTTTCCCAGATCCATAGTTTTTATTCTTATGGAAACATAAAGAGCTAGGAGGATTATGAAAGGAAAAATATTCAGGAAGTTTGTTTTGGTCAAATATCGCTTTACAAAACATGTTCTTAGTAAATTATAGTGTTTTTCTTTTAATGAAAGGAAATAAATTACTTTCATATGCGATCTCTTTTGGTTGCAATGGTTTGATTTCCATTGTTTATGTCGGCTTAATAATTTAATAGAATGCTATAGCTTGAATGAGCATGGAAAAGATGGAAGCAGAAGTACATGCCCTCGAACTCAGAGATACATCTGTTCCTTAAAGTCCCTATGTTCCTATATTGTTTAAAAAGTCACATATACATATGTTCCTTAAATTCCGTGTGTTCCTATATGTTTTTAAACCTCCTAATTTTTCAGAATCATATATTCGTACCAGTGCATGGCTGTGGAAAATAATGGCCAATTCAATCACTTAATTTGTTGCCATATTGATGGTGGCATTATGCATATATTGATTGCATGTAATACTAATATGTTATACTGGAAGCATCTGATAGAAGGTATTAGGGGATGGAAACCCTCAAGTAGGGAAGCAGCACGGGGTTCTTCCTAGGGAGTGAGCTGGCCCGGCCGAGGCAGACGGTTGGTGTAGTGAGTTTGGGTTGACACTCCCATGCACATTATGACCGAATAAGAGGTTGGATGGATCCATGCAATGGTGAATTGCCCCTTTAGACTTAAGAGTTCTGCACGATGCTGGGATAGGCAACGCGAGTCAAGTTAGACTCTCCAAGAGCACAACACTTGAGAGCTGGTTAGTGAGTAAGTGTTGTGCAATGCAAGACTAAGAAAAACTTAAGATTGACCTTGAGGAGGTCTAAGTCAAAATGAATTTAAGGCATTCTTGGTGGGCGAGTTGGTCTCACCATGAGCGAGTCTTCCAATGCCGAGAGAGGCATAAGTGTTCCCACACTTGGATGGGTTTGTAGTGGTTGTGAATGGTTCTTTTGACTTGATGATCTACATGGTGGTTTGCCGAGATGCCCTGTGTGAGTCAAGAGTGACTATTCAAGTAGCATGCATTTGAGGGTTAGATGGTGAGAGAGTGCAAAGACGGGACTTGGAGGAGACTTAATGTTGGCTAGAGTGTGAACATGGTAGCTTGTAGATCGAGCTAGTGTAAGGTGTCTTGGAGTGAAGAGTACGTCCCCAAGGAGGAGTAGGCGGGTGGGCAACTCATGGAGGATAGGAAGAGGGGACTTGGTCCCGTGTTGAGTTGAGGGTTCAAGTAGGAAGACCTTGCTGAGACTTAGAGAAGAGACCTTGCGGCAGCGAGCTCCACGAGCCATCCAAGGGCCTTAAGGGCTTGTTTCAACAAAGGTGGACAAGAGCTACACATGTACCAAGTGTAAGAGGGGACTTGGTGGACTTGAGCATTCAATGGGAAGGGGTGTTCAAGGGGCCTTGGAGGTAGACTCTAACTTTGCAAAGTTTGTCCATGTAGAGCCATACATAATGGGTCAACAGAGTGACTCCAATGAGAAGTGGTCTTTGACTTGCGAAGATCTGGGAGGTGAGGCTTTCCTAGGTGGAGTCTGAGATTGCACAAGAGCTAAATGGTGCAACATTTAGTGCAATGGAGCCAGGAAGAGTTGGGATCCAAAGGCAAAAAACAGAAAAGATGTAACTTGGATGCAAGTGAGCCGGGAGTATGGTGAGCTCCTCATCCACGTAGAGGTGGATCAATGCAGCGTAGAGAAATGAGTCATTGCTCATGCAAAGATGTCAGAGGGCTTGTAGTGCCCGAGTTGGGACATAGGTATGTACATAAACTCAGATACAAGGGGGTTCAAAGAGTTTGGCATTGAGAGTGTAGCCAACTTGAGTTATGGAAATGGGCCTAGAGAGATGACACACAAGAAGATGTGCGACGTGGTGGTTTGAGCAAAGGAGATCATGGGTACAATTGCAGAGTTGAGAGCTAGCACTTAAAGTGGAGGGATGAAGAGAGAAGTCCAACACGGAGTTTGGATGCAGATGGTTCTTTAGAGTCAATAAAAATCTCATGCAAACAATGCATGGAAGAGTAAGCTTAGATTGGTGTTTGTTGCCATGGTACCTGGGCGAGATCAATGTGGTGATCGAATTGAGGGAAGAAGAGTATCTCACGTGCATGTGATGCGGTCTAAAGGGATGGTGAGAGCGAGCTACCCGTAGAGGGATCCTTAGGTGTCTTGGCAGGCAGAGTTGGTGTCAGCAAGTCACATTGAGTAGATTAGGGAACTCGCCTATAGGTTGGATTCACGAGGACTTCCTTGGGCTGGTGCACGCAAAGGTGCATGTTGTAACACAAGTAGACTCGGATGAAGGATGGAAAAGACTTGCGTAGTTCTTCGACGAGATGTGATAGGGCATGAATGTTGATTGGTTGTTTGAGGTAGTGAGCCGGCCAACTTGGAATGTTGGGGTGAAGAAGCAACATGACAGTTGGGTCCAAAGCTGGTAGCAGATTGGGCGTTGAAGCATTCTGAGATCTGTGAGTTTGGTGCTAAGGCAATTCATCAACATAATTGGAGTGAGGAGAGCTGGTATCTAAGGCGACTTGGGGCGAAGGATTTGTGCACTCCTACTGGTGGATTTGGAAGACAAGAGGGTTTCTTTTTGGTAGTGGTTGTATGGGCAGCCAGGAAGTGCGCGGAAAGTGTTCACTTGCGCATCAGAGTTGGAGGATGAAGGGAGTGGGTGTGGTGTAAGGTGTAGTCTGGGACTACTTGAATAGCTCGGTCCTTGTTGGCGAGCTCGGTAGAGTAGCGTGTCAGTGGCACATGAGGTCAATTGTTTCCGCCTTAGACTGACCCCGGGACAGATGGTTTGTTGGTACAAAATATAGATGGGTGGATGGTTGTAAACATAAAAATATAGAATATCGATTGGAGGGTACTCATTATACACAAATAAATATTATATGCTTAAGATAGAACATGTGAGTGCTTCTATCAATCTCTGTGGAACTCTGATGGGACTTTTCGGAAAAGGGGAACAATGAATGTTACTAACAACCATTCAATTCTCTGAGATATAGTATTTTCTACTAATTTGAACCAGGTCTTGATTACAAATTCCATATTAGTGATATGGTATAGAAGCATAGTTATAGATGTAAATATAGATAGTTGATAATAGATTGTACAGCAGACATGAGACCTCAAAAACATGGCCAACAGCCAATCCAACAAGAAAGTGGGTGAAGGGATGGACTGATGTATGATACAATTATTTACATGTAGAAATAATTGGGCTCTCAAAGTCTTGTATATGTACTCTTCATTAGCGTCTTTACAAACTAAATGCATGTCACCTCTTGCCCATTGTCCTTCGATGTGGTCAAAGTGATACGTGGAGTGAGTCCAACTTGTACAAATAGCATATCAATTTTTTATTTTTTTTAATGAATGTCTTTCTGATTGTTTTCCAGATAGTTGAGTTTTCCTTTAGTCTATTTCTATCTTTTGCCTGTGAATGGCTCATATATCTAAAAAAATGTTTATCACTATAATAGGATGAAGTTTTTGCTTTTTGGTAGATAAAACATTTTTTCTGGGTATTCACATCATCAGTGAACATATAAACAAGGAGTATGGAGAAACAGAAGACCAAATTCTAATATGATTCCTATGCATACTGATAAGTTGATTGCCTGGTAACTAACAACATTACTTCTCTAAACAAAAGTTACCATAAGACCGATGGATTCCATGGCAAGACTCATTTATTTAGCTAACTGTACTCATTTATTTAGCTAACTTTACTCTTTTTATGCAAAACACTTGTACCTTTTGGTAAGCTAACTCAAAACATTTTAATCTTAAACAAAATCCCACATACCAATCATTATGTGGTAAACTATCTGACCCTTTATAAGATTATTTATCTTCAAAGGAGTTGGCCTCCAGCACAGTGAGGAGAGATTGTTGCTTTTTGAGCAGCTTCATTCTATTCTTCAGCTCTCAAGTTTACTGACATCTGGCAATTGATAATGAAATGTTGAATATAAATCTTGAAAGTTTTTAGTCTTGTTTCATTTTATACTGTGATTAATTTCACCATGTTTTGCATCATTTTAAAATCATTTGACAGTCTATTTTAATTCTTTACATTGAACTTTCTGCAATTGAATCTTCTGTTCATATCCATTTTATAGTTGATCACATTTATCTTTTTCAAAATCCCTTACCAAATTTGTGACACGGCATCAGTAACTTACAAAGTTTCATTGATGTAGCACTACCCTGGTAAATGTAAGAAATGGAGGTCAATCTGGGGTTAAAGAAATCACACTTGTTGAATCATTTTGTTCAATTCATATTAGCTATTCTGTGGTTATTCCTGTAATTGCTGGTTCTAAATGAAGATAGATGCTTTTAGATTGATACCATAGACACTTCAATGTTTGCTTATATTTGGAAATTGTCACAGGGAGGCCTGCATGGAGCTGAAAGATTAGGCTTGTCAGAACTACTGGTAAAATTGCTGAGAGAACAAGCAGAATCAAACAAAATTTATGGAGCTATATGCGCATCAGCTGTAATGTTGGACAGAAAGGGTTTGTTGAAGGTATGCACAGCTCAATTTCATTAGGGAACATATGACATGAGAAAGCCATTATGTGTGTTGCATTTGTTTTGATTAAATATTGAGAGTGTTATTCTTGTGTTATTTTGAAAGGAAAAAAAAGCTACATCTCATCCAAACCATTCAAGCAAACTCTCAGATCAGAGTGCAGTGAATGTAAGAGTTGTAATTGATGGGAAGGTGATTACTAACATGGGAGTTGGAGCAACCATGGAATTTGCACTGTCTGTTGTGGAAAAGGTCTTTGGGTTGGAAACAACTAATCATATTGCTAAAGCCCTGGTTTTCTCATAGGCTGATTGAAGCACCACCTATATATTTTCAGTGATCAGTGTAGAAAGTAATATTTATTAGGCAACCAAAAATCAATGCTCAAAGTATAAATAACCTTTGAATTCTTAGTCACACCATTAATTAGTTTGAGACTTCTTCTGTTATGGATATATTTTGAGAGCCCAATGTATTATTTTGGTCATTGAATTTAGTGCCTATTCCTCTCGATTTTGCCATATTATCGGGTAAACCGGTTGACATAAGTTCTTATAATTACACCAACTTAAAGATCTCGACCCAATATTTTTTAATATGTTATATATGTAAATTAATATATTTTTATTGGAAAGAATCATATATCAATTAATTTGACTTGAGAAATACAAGATGGTTCCAGAAAAGGGTGCTTGGCTGGCATTCACAGTCTGATTTCCATGCTAGTACATATACAGCAAAAAAATCAAGAAAAATGTCAAGAGAAGCTGCTACATATCAGCAGCGTTCAAAAACACTTAAAATACTAGCAGCGTGAAAATTAGGCACAACGGCAATGTGACTAGAGGAGGCAACAAATTATCCTTTGGAGGAAGGGCACTCCAAGGAAAAGGTTCTCCCAAGAGAGGACCTAGAGCATCCTACTTGTCTTAAATTTGTGTATTGTCCTATAGAGCCAAAGATGCCATTATTCCCCCACATGTACCGTAGAGACACATCCACCATAAAACTCGCCTATGCCGATGATGGTCATCGAGAAGGTCTAGTAGTGGATTTGCTACAATGCAATAGGCTCTCTGCCAAGGAGTGGAGAAATGACCACTGACAGGGGAAGAGAACTGGCTGCGACAGCGGCTCTGCCTATGTTAAGTGGCAAAAAGAGGGGAACCCAACAACAACGGCCCAACAAACTCTGCTGATGGTGCACGGGGCACTACCCTATGATTAAGAAGCTCTTGCAAGAGCTGGAATTCAAGAGTCACTTTCTTGGCTTGTGCTTAGATCTAAAGACAAACAGAGGATAAATCAACAAATTTTTCATTAACTAAAAATTGCTAAGAAATAGATTCATTATTGAAAATAGTAGCATTAATAGCTTTACAAAGTTGAAATAAAATAATATCTTTGATAAACTTCCATAAAAAGTTGTGCACCACTGACTGAGAGTAATCTCCAAACAAATTGACTCTCTAACTCATGAGCTCTGGGTGGGAATGCATTGCCTAATTTAATTAGCCCCTCCAAGAGTGGAAGACTTTGGTGATTATGAAATATCCCCTTTCCCCAGTCAAAGACCCTTAGCCCATTCATTGTTTCTCGACAGCTAAGGGATGAGAAAAAGGGAAACTAAGTCATAATAAATTAATTTTAAAAGTGCAAAATAAAACTTTATTATAAGCACTTTAATTAATTTATTATTGACAAAATAAAATAGAAAAAGAAATGTCATTTTATTTTATTTCTTCCCCTAAAGGAAAAAGAATAAAGAAATATTAAATAAGGGAAAAAATTAAATGAGAGGAAAGAAAGCTGATTGGCCTTTTTTGTGGCAAAGAGGCCAAGGGATATTATAAAAGCAAGTCGCCATGCATAGGAGATCATTTTTCGCATATAATGTTTTCTTATTTTTGGTATAAGCTTGCATGTTTTCCAAATCAACTCCAAAGGACGAAAACCCTCTTTAAGCTTAGGAAGAAGAATGAAAACTCTTCTTTCTTTTGAGAGGAAGCTCTATTCAGGAGTTTCCATTGATTTTCAAAGATATATTTCAGATTTCTAGCAATGTTGAAGGCTTGATTTGCAGATTTGGTATTGATTCCAGCTAGGGTTTGAAGGGAGAACATTGTTGCTGAGTTCTACCTTTGATTTCCAACACTTCCATATTGGAGCGACCCACATTGTGTGCAGTTCTGAGTGATCTAGGGCTTGTTCTGATCAGATCTGATTTGTTGTTCATTAATCAGATTTTTGGAGTCAAGATCAGCTTCTTTGCATATTTTTGGGCCAAGGAAACTATATTTTCAGTTGGGTTTGCGGGATGTGCATCTGCATATTTATTAATAAAATTTCAGCCCTTGAATTGCCCCAAATCTGGTATTTTTATGATATTATTGCATAAATAAATATTGCTGGTCTGTTTTGCATCAAAATTGGGTGATTTTGTTTCAGTTGTAAGTGTATCTCAGCCCAAGGCAATTCACACTTTCCCTAATTAATTCAGATACACAACGTTTTATCATATTTATGTTCTATAATTCGCTGTTTAAGAGCTGTTTTAGTTTGGATTTTCTGTTATTCTGTTTGAGGGTAAAAAATTGTCTCATTGGGGACATTACAGAATCAAACACAAGAAAACAAGTTAGTTTGGATTCGGCCTTAGAATTCCAAACCCAATCGAGACGTTTAATCCACATTCTAGGAGAAAAATCCAAACTCCACTTAGTGTTTAAGTTTCTTGAGAGTTGAGGAGAAAGGACTCATTATCCGGGCAAGTAATTCAAGGGAGCAATTGTTGAACATGAAGTCGTATATCACCTTTGCCAGTCCACCACCAAGCAACGACAAGGTGCAACCGAAGCTTATGTAACATAATATCTAGTAATAGCTCCATAATTCTTAGAAGGGAAGGAAGATGCGAGGCAATTAACTTGAATATCCTTTGAAGGTTGGGTTGTGGGATCTAGTTTCTTGAAGGGACTAGATCTCTAAGGGTAGTGACACATTTCCTAAAGAATTGAATGTATTTAATGCTAGGAATTTTAGCCAAAGGAATGCAATTGCCAAACATGATGGGAGACCACCAAAGATTGTGGTTGTTGAGAGATAAATCATATTTAAACCAATCACCAACCCATTTCGTATAAGGTTTTATAGCTTCAAACACTTTCCACATACTTTTGGCAACAAAAGGACCTTGAATCATGTAGGGCCGACGTGATTAACAAGGTATGCAACCTAATGTTTTTCCATTTTTTTTTTTAACCAAAGTTGATCACGTGGAGATGTAATGTTTTAACAAGATCTTCCAAGCTTCCTCACCATCAAACACTGGAATATCCATTTACATAAAGCTATACTTTTCTTGTAGACATTGATGATGCTTATAACACGTTTGTCTTGAGGAGGCAACAAATGTCCTTGGTGATTCTATGAATTCCCTTGGCTTGTTAGTATTGGTCCAAAGAAAATCTCTACGAAAAACACAGGAAGTTTGTTATAAGACACTGGAAGGAGCCCAACATGTGGAGTAGTAAAGGTGTAACAACTAGATTTTTGGTGCAAACCTAAAATTTCCCAATTAAAGGGAGAGGTTGAGTAATGTAGCAAACTTCTCCGCTAGACATTGAAAAAACATGCTGAAATCTTTTTTTATTCATTGAGAATTCACTCGTTTGAGAGGAGTGCTAACTAAACATACAACTAGATCCCAATTCAATTACCAACTAAATTAATTTACCATAAGACTTAAGTGTTATTAAATCTTCCTAGCTTTAAGAGGATTACTGAGAAAGAAAAATATATACATTCATTAATCATAATATCGTATGTGCTGAAAGTAATTAACTACGTAAAGGAACCCTCACATTGATTCTAATTAACGCTTTTATTACAACTCATAAGAAGCAAAATCTAAGTTACTCAAATGCATGAACAAGAGAAACACAAGTACATAAGATAAACACAAGACAACTAATTTGGTCTTAAAGAAGGAAAACCTCCTAAGGAGGAAAACCCACCTATACGAGGATTTGAAAAGTATTTATTATCTCTCATATAAACGGGTTGAATGTAATTCATAAGGTCTAATTCATTTGAATCCCATGATATTTTTTTCTCATTACAAAAGACGTCGTGAGTGTACCCATTCACACAATCTCCACATGACATTCTATCATCATACAATTGCACAATCTTTCCCCTCATATCTTAAGAAATTTTCCGCTCAACATTTGTATCGGTGGCCTACTTGGCACCACAATAACAAGCCAACTAATTAAACAACCCTCAATTATATAAGATGTTTTCTTGATTTATCCATACATTAAACCATCAAGTCGTTTGATCCAAATTCTAAGTGATACATACCAAATATCGCATATGCCAACAATTCTAGCATATGATTATCTCATTTCTAAATGCCCCTATTTGACACCCTAACATATTTATCTTGTTGTTCAATGTCACAAAATCTAACATTCTATCAAGTAGTTGCTCTACATCACTTTGTTGGCATGTTGAGTTCTAGGTGTTGTCATTGATGTAAAATCTCATTAATGCCAAAGAGGTTGATGGAGTAGAGTTAGAGGATGTTCAATATAATGGTGACATGGAGATTTAGGTGTTGACATGATGGTAAGATTGGATTTAGTGAGATTGGCTTGGTCTAGTAAGTTTTATTAGGTGATCTAGCTAGGGTAAGTGTTGGAGCATGTTGGTTTGAGTTGTTTGGTGGCTTAAGAAGCATGGGAGTGGCATGGAGAGCATGTTAGGAGTGTGTTTAGGCACTCGCATGAGTTTCATAGCTAGGGTACATGTTGAAGACTCAGTTGCAGGTGCTCATCTAGATAAGGTCTAGGTGGTTGGAGGCATGAGGATCGAGTTGCATGGAGACATTCATGGATGTGAGACATGTTATTTCAGCTATGTTAGGGCCTTTTGGAGAGGTTACATGATGAGTTATAGTGTTGGTTCAGTTGACCGTAACATAAACCATGCAAAAACCCAAGGGCCAGTCATGCAAACGAGATGGGTTGAGAAGATGGAGACATGTTTGATCCATGCTGATGATTGGAGATGGTGCATAGGGGTGTACTAGAGGGTTGAGCAAAATTTCATGTTATTCGAAGAAGATTTTGCAAGTTATGTCATTTTTGGTGAAACAAGGTCAAGAAGAAGGTGATTTCTAGCTTGAATTACACCTTCTGATGCTCACCATGAATTGTGTGCTTTGCATGGGACCTTGTGGATTTTAGGGATGATTTTTCATTGAGTTAAGAAGGTTTCACAAAAATAATGAGGTCATTTCATTGTCACATTTTTATGAACAAATGTTAAGAAGGTAAACAACTTTTTGTGTGCTTGAAACCCTAACTAAAAAGCGAGAGAGATTTGCTTGGTAAGTGCCCAGAATTGATTGGTTGTGCTAGTATGATGATTGGATGATGTAGAGGACTCCTCCAGCTTTCCAAGAAAGGTATGATAGAGCATGTGGTGATGAGTGGACCCCACCTGAAAATGCAAGTTTATGAAGAAGTCCAGTTTGAGGCAAGGTTGTCCAAAGGAGTTGCAAAATAAATTGACAATTTATTTAGTATGTGACTTGTACTCGATGTTCATGATGGTTTTGATTATGGTCGAGCTTCATGAAATATCCATTATGGAGTACCAATTAAAAATGCACAAAATATTGAAAATTTGCAGACCAAATAAAATACTCATTTTTACAAAGTAAGGACATCGAACTAAAGAAAATTAATATCTCCCAAAATATCCACTCGAATTACTTGAAAATTTAAAGAGGGCTTGCTTATATTATAAATGACATAATAAAACTATTTTGGAGTTTTACATAAATTAAAATGCTGCCGAGAAAATTCATAGTGTGCCCTAGACAACTGGAAAACTTGAGAGGTTTGTAACTCTCCAAATACAAGAGAAAAAATTATGAGACTTTGGAAATAACATTAACAAATATAGGAAATGGCATTTCAACTTTCAAATCCGAAAATGGCTAACTGGAAAACCCTCCAAATAAAGGTTGCAGGTCGCCTCGCTTGGGGAAGGGTGGGAAATTGATGGAGACACCTTCTAAGTGATGCTAAGCCTTGCCCAAATGGCTGTCGTAAATCTGATCTGGAACCCCTTTGATATCTTCCCCAAATGCCCCCAAAATCCTCAAACCCTTCCTCTGAACCCTCTGATAATATCTCTGTAACACAATCCTGTAAGTGGCTCCAAAATGACAAGCTAGGGTAGATCTCTCACTACCGAAGAATGCCCTGCTAGCTAGGGACGGGTCTCTCACCACCGAAGCTAGGGTTCATGGGGATTTCACTTCACAAGTTGTAGATTTGCAAACAACAATTGCATGTGAAGGAGAATAATTATTTATGCAAAAGTCCCTTTTCCTTTCTCCCCCAGCTCCTTATATACTTCTCCAAGGCAAAAGAGCCCCAATAAACCCTAGACGCATTTCTTTCCATGGAGGGGCCAATAAAATAAAAGTAACTAAAGTTATTTTTTCTGTTTAAGTCGCCATGGTCCAAAGTGACCCCCAAACGTAAAACTTGAATATTAGTACCATGCGTCCCCTTCCCGATAGCTCTAAAGCATCCACACCCCTTGGATATGACCACGGTTTGGACTCAACTTGACCCTTAGATAGTGGAAAAATTGGAGGTTCGTAACTCTCCAAATACACGAGCAAAATTTATGAGACTTTAGAAATAACATTAACAAATATATGAAATGGCATGTCAACCTTCGATCCGAAAATGGCTAACTGGAAAACCCTCCAAATAAAGGCTACAGTCGCCTCACTTGGGGAAGGGTGGGAAACCGATGGAGACGCCTTCAAAGTGACGCTAAGCCCCACGCCCAAATGGCTGCTAAGTAAATATGATTTGAAACCCTCTCGACATCTTTCCCAAACGCCCCAAAATCCTCAAACCTTTTCTTTGAACCCTCTAATAATATCTACGTAATGTCTGATCCTGTAAGCGGCTCCAAAATGACAAGCTATGGTAGATCTCTCACTCTTGAAGAAAACCCTGCTAGCTAGGGGACGGGTCTCTCACCACCGAAACTAGGGTTCTGTGGGATTTCACTCACTGGTGTAGATTTGCAAACAACGGTTGTACGTGAAGGAGAATAATTATTTATGCAAAAGTCCCTTTTCCTTTCTCCCCCACTCCTATATACATCACCAAGGCAAAAGAGCCCCGATAAACCCTAGACACATTTCTTTCCATGGAGGGGCCAACAAAATAAAAGTAATTAAAGTCACTTTTTCTGTTTAAGTCACCATGGTCCAAAGTGACCCTCAAACGCAAAAGTTTAATATTAGTACCATGCGGCCCCTTCCCAATAGCTCCCAACGTCCACAACCCCTTGGGTATGACCATGACACTGGACTCGACTTGACCCTTAGGCCTTTGGCGTAGGAAAGGGACATTACGGTCTTCCTTCCCGAGAAATGCTTGACCCCAAGCATTATCTGTCATCTTTGCGAGAAGTGAAATACCACGCCATAAGTTTCTCCACCTCACCCTGCAGTCAACTGATGATCGATGTGATGCGAAGTAACCAAGACACCCCATGTAGTGATCATGCTCTCCATGCTTTGTGTAGAGAACAATGTTGTAGTATGATGCCCACACCGACTCTCCACTGGTACCCACACCGAAATTGCCAATCTGTCCAATCCATGCCAATGTAAGGATATTATCATGTGATCACTCACTGCCTCTCCAATCAACTCCACGGGTATGAAAGTTCACTTTAAATCCTGTAGAATCCCCTGAATCAACCTATGAAACAACATGTATATGCACAAATGGTGCTAACTCTCCCACATGACCTGCACTCGTGTGAGAGCAAGGCTCCTCATAATGTATCTCAGTGTGTCATGTGGAGGAAAAGTCCCAAGACTCTAGTAAGCGATCAATCGGCAATATCAGCTCCACATAGTCCACTTCCTGCGCTGAATGTGAACCTACTGAATAACCACGAGTCAATTTTGTCTCTCCACTAACTAACACGTAGATGAAGTGCTCCACGGGCATAGAAGTAGTAAAATACATAAGAGTGTTATCCCATGTCGATTCAAAAATGATGAACCCGTAAGCTCGACTTGTCATAGTGACAAACCGTATATGCCTGTATAAAGTTGAGGATATCCTCCCTCAACCTATGCCATATGAACCTCTCTAACATGAACCTGTAGGTCTCATCGAAGCTCAAGTGCCCAGTCACGGAAGAACAATGCACATGTCGCAATATCTCCATCCTCAACCATGAATCTGACACAAGGCTCAATCTTCCCTGATAGAAGATCATCTCATCCTCCAATTTGTAGTTGTCATCTTGTATGTGACCATCCAGAATCTCACAAGTGTGTCGGTTCTTGGAGTACTCAACAAGCAAATGAGATCTCCAATCTACCGAAACTTCAGATAACCAACATAATGATAAACTCGGATGATCTAAACCTGTAATCCCAATCTCAGTAACAGTCTCATGTGCAACATTGCTGGCCACACCCACATCCATCATACTCCACATTGATCCGCAATAATAAAACTCCTCACCATGCCGAACGTCCTCTCCATCCCCTCAGTTGTAACCACCCTAGGTGCTCCTGCAGATACTCCCCTCAAAATCACATTCCGCCTCGACTTAAACTTCAGCTCTATCGTCTGAAAGTTAGTCCAAAACTCACCAAGAGAGTGAAGCCACTGCACTCCCAACACTATGTTGGTCACTCCCATACCAACAATGTGGAAATCATCGGTAATTGTATAGTTACCCATTGTGATGCTCACTTGGGGAACCCGCTGTGTGCACCTCATAGATTCTCTATTGGCTACAACCTCGTTGAAGCCCTCAAAATCCTCTGTCTGTAATCCTTGCCTCTCAACCAATGAGGCATCAATACAGTTGTGGGTTGCCCCACTATCAATGAGTACCCCAACTCGTTGACCCTGCATAACTCCTCTAATCCTAAATGCCTTGTACATCAGAGTACTAGACAATGTGGCTATAATCTCCCGAGGAAAAGTCTCCTCCTCCTGCCCTGCATCAAGCACTATCCAACGCAACCCCATCTCCATCATCCATCTCGCGAGTCTCGAACTCCTCACCTCTGTCACCCTCACTCTCCTTGAAGACCTCAATGAATTGGGCCTTCCCTCTACCTCTGCAATCATGTCTTGGAACCCAAGGTGTGTGGCAATCGAAACATAGTTTCTTTCACCTCAACTCATCTTTGTCCTCTCGGGAAATGATTGGCTTCTTAGCCACCTCTTGCCTCGGTGGAGGCTCCCTTTGTTGAAGTTCATTTGATCCAGATGGAGGTTCCCTTTCTTGACGCGAGGTGGAGCCCTCGACTTTGGAGTGGATAAATCCAAGTCCCGAGCTTTCCTAACAACCTCGTGCAAAGAAGAAGGTTCAAATGCCTTCACAAACCCAGCGAGAGCATCTGTCAAACCTGCTATGAACAGTGAAATCAACCTCATCTCCGTGACATTAGGTACCTTGGTGACCGATAATCTCTCGAAAATCTGCGATGCACCTTGGTCCAGGGACCGGTTTGTCTCAATGAGTCCACTCCTGAAATACTTATCGGGGTCCCTCCTATCAAATCTCGCTCACTAGCCTCTCGCACGAACTTTGCATATGTAGTAATGTGTATGTGTCCTGTGTAATCAACCCATGGTGCCACCAATCAGAGCGTCTCTCCTCAAGATGTAAGATTGGAAACTTAAATGCATCTTCATCACGTATAAGATTCAAGTCGGAGTATGTCTTCAACTTCGAACCCAAGACGGTGCAAGATACACTTCTTAGTTACATTGAAGTGTGGAATGAAAATTTGTTCCAATCTCTCTGTAACTCTGGTACCTATTTCGATGATCTCTCTTGGGTCTACTACAATCTTCATTTTGCTGATATTCACGGAATGACATGTTGTTACGAAGGCCCTCACTTAAGGTCCGATACCTCTCCCAACAAGACTCATCCAAAATATCTACTAGTCTTTGTACTTGTGAAACTTCGAATCCTTCAAGAAAGAAGGTTCGTGAAGCCCCAAAGGCCAGCCAGAAAAATGGGGAGGCCACTGCCGTGAATGTCCACTCTCACCTCTTTAACCCTGTTGTCCCATATTGCTATTTTCTTCTCTCATTATAACTGATGTTATACACAGTCCAACATGTTGAAGATGATTAAAAAATATTCTCTTACCCTTTTTAGAAACCAGAAAACCAACGCTAGTACCTTGAGAGGCACCCTCCCTTCTTGCACCGGAGTCTCAATGAAGAAATCATGCGTGCCAACACTTGTAATCCCAAAAGACACATTTGAATTCCTTCTTTTACTTCGAAATCAGTCATACAGTTTTCAAAATCAGAATTGATAGTTTTGGATAATTACCACATATTACTGGGATCCCATACCTTATAATGCCGATGAACCCTTGTATCATGTAAGGTCTTCCATCTTTGCTTCTCTTGTATCTCCTCATACGAGAAGATCACCACTCTTTGTCTTCATGATAAATTGACTTTGATGTACCAAATTCTTATCGACAATAGGCCAAATACCATCATGATAAAAGCTGCTTTTGTAATGATATAGGATGAAGATGATGAAATAAATCCGTGCTACTACTAACCTCCTTATAAAGAATATCATCAAAATGTTCACCTTCTATTGCTGATTTAGAAACCCTCCAAAACACCATCCCTTGGAGTATCCTCATCAAGCTTGGTCTCCAAAATGATTTGACTTTTACGCCACAAATCCCGAACATTCGGGTCTCTGATGGGTTGAAATTCTTCGTAAATCAGCTTATCATGAGTTGTTAGTTTGGAAATTGCAACAACGTGCAATTCCACACAAGTGTCCATGTGAGACTCCTCCTTATGTGCCGGCTACTCCATATAGTCTTCTTTCGTGGGTGTAGACTTCCTTGCATCAATTGCCCTCATCGTTTCTTTGAACTCTTGTAAGTGTTTTCTTGTTTGAGTCGCTATCAACCTAGCACTTTAGCTATGCTATTCCATTCCTCACACTTATTAAGAGTTTCCATTACATCATCCTTACTTCCATATACAAATTTCTTCTCCCGAGTGGAATAATTTTTCTAACGAGCAAAGTTTCACTAATGCAATTATTTTGCTTAATGGAAATCATACTTTTTTGTCTAGAAGCTTCTTTTTCAAATGAGGTCTTTTGTAATTCAAGTATCGGCATATGATGACCTCGCTTGGACTTGCTACCAATCTTCATCATGCAATAATACGGAAATGACATATTATCTCTGAAACCCTTACTCAAAGATTGATATTTTCTCCAACAAGAATCCTCATCAATCACCACTATTGGGTGCCCTTTATTATTGTTCTCACCTTTTTCCTTATTGTCCCAAGATTTGTTTTGATTCAAATTTTGAGTGAGCTGACTCAAATAAAAGTTAGTGGCTTACGTGTTGTTTCACCATGTTGGTGAACATTTCCTTCATAAAACCCACATTGAGATCATACCAAACTACCATATTTAACCCACATAGGTGGAGGAACAATAACTCGATACCACCGAAATATCCCTTATGGGGTACCACTTAAAAATGCACAAAATATTGAAAATTTACAGCCAAATAAAATGCTGATTTTTACAAGATATGACAATGAACTAAAGAAAATTAATGTCTCAAAATATCCACTCGAATTACTTGAAAATTTAAAGAGAGCTTGCTAATATTATAAAGGACATAATAAAAGCTGTTTTAAGGGTTTTACGAGAAATTAAAATCTTTGTCGGAAAAATCACAGCGTGCCCTGACAACTGGAAAACTTGAGAGGTTCGTAACTCTCCAAATACACGAGCAAAATTTATGAGACTTTGGAAATACCATTAACAAATATAGGAAATGACATTTCAACCTTCGAGATCCGAAAATGGCTAAGCTGGAAAACCCTCCAAATAAAGGCTGCAGTCGCCTCGCTTGGGGAAGGGTGGGAAAGCGATGGAGACCCCTCCAAAGTGATGCTAAGCCACGCCCAAATGTGGCTGTCGTAAATCTGATCTCGGAACCCTCTCGATATCTTCCCCAAATGCCCCCAAAATCTTCAAACCCTTCCTCTCGAACCCTCGATAATATCTTTGTAACACGATCCTATAAGCGGCTCCAAAATGACAAGCTAGGGTAGATCTCTCACTATTGAAGAATGCCATGTTAGCTAGGGATGGGTCTCTCACCACCGAAGCTAAGGTTCATGTGGGATTTCACTTCACAAGCTTTAGATTTGCTAACAATAGTTGCACGTGAAGGAGAATAATTATTTATGCAAAAGTCCATTTTCCTTTCTCCCTAGCTCCCCTGAATACATCACCAAGGCAAAAGAGCCCCAATAAACCCTAGACACATTTCTTTCCATGGAGTGGCCAATAAAATAAAAGTAACTAAAGTTACTTTTTCCTATTTAAGTCGCCATGGTCCAGAAGTGACCCCAAACGCAAAACTTGAATATTAGTACCATGCGGCCCCTTCCCAATAGCTCCCAACATCCATAGCCCCTTGGGTATGACCATGGCTTGGATTCAACTTGGCCCTTAGGCTTTTGGCGTAGGAAAGGGAAATTACATTCTAGAGGGCAAAGTGTGCCCTATTTATGAAGACTGGTCCTAAGGCGGTTTTGGGGCAATTTTGGAGTAGTTTTAGATATTGATTTGGTTGGAAGCCTTCAACTTGGATTTTGAAGGAAAAGTAAGATGTTATGGAAAGAGGATTCAGATATCTTTCCAATGGTGTATGGTTTGTGTCTTGATGATGATATTTGATGGGTCATCCAACTTGATTTGTGGAGAAGAAAATTACTTGTTTCTCACGACAAAATTGCTCGACTAGAAGATTGAGGTAGTTAGTGCATGAAATGGATTAATTTATGTTTGATATCAATTGGAGAGTGAAGAGGGATAAATTTTGTTCCTAGTGAAGGAATTTAGAGGTCTTAAAAGTGGCAGAAAGGGTGCAAACTAGTTGAATTTGTAAAATTGCTTTCTGGGCAACTTGATTTGGTGAAGAGGAAAGTTGGTGTGGTTTGCACATATGGATGTTTCATGAGCTCTAACAAACATGGATGTGATCTATAGGTCAAGGGGATTCCAATGAGTGGTTACATGCCATAGTTGAGATGTTCTTAGGTGGTCTGAAGCCCAAGGTGAAGACAGGGTCTTGGAAACAACTATTTTGAGAAGGATATGAGCCTTCTTGATAGAGTTATGTGAAATTTGATTGGTGCAAGCTAATGTACAACCATGGATGGTGTTTTTATGTCATATTTGACATGTGTGGTGAATTTGGGAGCTTGAATAATCATGGTTATGGTGTTTGTGGTTTTTGCTCATCCAGGTGATGGGGTTTTGAGCTTGTTTTGAGCTAGTTTGGTGCATTTGGGCATGGACAACCTACATGGGTCCATTATGAATGTTTTAATGAATGTGTTGGAATTTTTAAAGATTTATTGGTCGAATTAAAGGAGGGAGACCCACTTGTTTCATGTTTGTGAGTTGAGAAGGGTATAAAGTGCATGCTTGAATTCAAATTTTGACTAGTTGTGAGAGAGAGAAAAAATGGGACCCAAGAGAGAGTCTCATAATGTATGAAAGCATTGTTTCAAAGCGAGAGTGTGTGCAAGAGGTAGAGGAATGTTTGAGAGTGTGTGCAAGGGTTTGAAGCCAAGACAAGTGAAGAAAGTGAGAGATATAACAAGTTGAAGAAGAGAGGGTTTGAACAAGGGTTTGAAGGTGTGTGAGCTGAAGTTGTAATCTCCATCAGTTGTTGCAGCAACAAGACATCAGAGATCTTCATTCAAAGGTGGTTGAGTGGGTGCTTGATCATCTTAGGGGGTTGTAGCCTCCTTGTGGAGTTGGTGCTTCACTAAACTAGGGGTTGGTGCTCCTTGTGGGGTTGGTGCCTCACTAAATTAGGGGTTGGTGCTCCTTGTTGAGTTGGTGCTCAACTAAATTTGAAACATATCTATAATAAAGTTTTTTTTCAGTGGGTTTTCTTCCCCTTGAGGGTTTCCCACTTATATCTTGTGTTATGGTGTTCTCTCTCATGGTTATGGTTATTTGAATGTATGTTGTATGATGTTGTGCACACATTAATGGTTGAATGGTTTATGATTTAAGCAAGTAAATATGAAATTGTTTAATTTTTACAGGACTAATTCACCCCCTCCCCTTAGTCCATGGTGCTTCCAACAACCACTAGCTAACATTATAGCAATACTTATCTCATATGTAAATGTGTAAATGATTTACCTAGAGTATCTAAATAATTTCCTAATAATAATGGCTTATTAAACAACTCACATATATTTTATTATTTTTTCTAACAAGTATTGTATGAATTAATTAACTTGCATTTTTAGTAGTATTTTAATTTCAAACAAAATCGGATGTATTAATGTACTAGCTATAGTAAACACATCTATCTATAATACAACAACGTAGCGTATACTAAGTTCCCTAATAGTAATCAATATCTCTTATTGTCCTATTAAAAGGTAAGCGTGCAAAAAGGTAAGAGCATGCATGTGTTTGCTAACAATAGTAAACTTCCCAAGTTGTCCAATAACAACGTCAAACAACTTTAATGCTTTTAATATCATGTTGTCTCCATTATTTTATTTGGAATGAATATAAGCAATTCTATTGGTTATTACTCATAACAATACCTTTATTTCTCAAATAGAATGCAAGTAACTCTTAAATAGACTTCAATCTATTTATTATTAGATTCTAGTCTAATAATTTTTTTAGTATGACTATGCCTATTAGATTACAATATAGTTAATCTCTAGCAAAGTTCAATTATTTTTTATTTCCTCTAATAACCACAAACATTATGAATTATTTTACTCAATTATCTTAGGTCTTAGGATAGTTATTCCAACTTCAAATAGAGCTAGCAATCACACGTGAGGTGTGTGATGTTAATGCCGAAAGAGAAATATTGGCGAGTAGAAGAGGAAATTGAAACAAACAACAAAGCATTGTGTATCGATCAAATTTGATGATGACAAATGAAGGCAAACCAGTGGACAAAGCGAATTATCGTAAGCAATGTCGATGATAGAGTCAAGTAGCACCATTTACTGATAAATGTTTCAACGCATAAATTTGTGCAAAGCATGACTTTCTGGTTGACACATAGAAAAAGTTTGTGTTGCAATTGATCCATAATATTCAACCTATTCGGAGTCGAATGCCCATTGTTCTGAGCAATGGATCGCAACGAGAGAGTAAAGGGCTTTCAACAATTGAAGGTTGTGGTTGTCAACTCATCATCAATTGTTATCAATACTCGTAGATCTCGGGAAAATACACAATTTCTTTATTTTCGGTTTGTTTTTCTTCTTTACATCACTCTGATGCTTCTACTCCTCCTTTTTCTCACCCTCTTTTTTGCATCGCACGCTACAATTTAGGCCTCCATGGATGGAAAACTTGTTTTTTGTGGTCACTACTGGATCCCAAAAATATGAGTACATTTTGAAAACCATGTTCGCAATTGCCCAAAATGAGTTTATTACAAATCCATCTTCGACATTCTTACGCATAATGACATCTTGAACACGAGACGGGCTAGAGGGGAGCGCATCATAAAGAGTGTGAGCTCGATTCGCACCCCCTCGCCTTTAAAAATCACATCATTCTCACCCTCCATCACTCCATTAACGACACATTGCTTCCACTTGCTCACCAACGCCTCTCGATCGCCTCGCCGCTCGACCTTGAACATCTTCTTCATTTCTCTTTCCACAATTGTGTGCGCTAGGGTTTGAGGCTGATTTGGAATGTTAAGAAATCGAACACTTGCAACTCGCCATTAAACAGGCCTTGGATGCGATAGTGCTAAGGTAATTTGCTTTGTTGTTCACTCTTCATTCTCTTTCCTTAAATTAATCTTTTTTATAGGTTCATTGCCCCTTCCGCCATCTAGAAAAGCATGAGATTTCTGGGCATGGGGTCCGAGGGGAAGCTCAAAGCGTCCATGAAAACCATCAATGCATTTACAACGCAATCAAGTGATGTAATCATTTCCCTTGAGGAAATCTATGGAGAAATTTTTTCAGACAAAACCCTAAATGAGGAAGACGATGACTGTCGAAAAGATGTACAATTTAAATACTAACCCAATAGAGGCATTGTCGTTGTCGGTTGCTCTTGAAAAGAACTCATCATTTAGCTAGCTTTATGTGCAAGCTCCTAAGTTCATTCCCGAGTAAAGTCACACGACTGCTCAAATGAATACACCCGCTCAGAGGACTATGTTTGTGGACTTAACACCGCCGCAACAATTCGTCGCCGTCACCATGACTAGTTGAGCAACAACCAGACGTAAAGCCCATGATGGCTTCCACTTTTGCTCCAAAACCCCGACCGACGAATTCAATAAAAATATTCTCAAGCGTGTACATACGAAAAAATGATTTATTTCTTATTTTGGGAAATATTTAATAGTCGAACCATTGGCCGCCACATGAAGGGCATATGCGAGTCTCCGTGCTTCATCGACCGATTTATCTCTCGCGTCCATGTCCCATCGTTATCGAAGGGGTGGAGCGTTACACATGTGCAAATGCCTTTCAGTGTAATGAAATTTTAGGATTTGCAAGTTATAGATATTTTAGATTTATCCTCATCTTGTATGCCATTATCAATATTTTCTTAATAGGACAAATTTAATGTAGGGAAATGAGGGTTTGCGGCGTAGTACACATTTTAGATTTTTATTAAGGGATTTCGATATAGATATTGTGGACACCATACGCTCTAAAACCCTTGACCGATGAATTCAAGAAAAATATTCTCAAGCAGGCACATGTAAAAAAATGATTTATTTCTTATTTCGGGAAAGATTAAGCGTCGAACCATCGACCACCACGTGAAGGGCATATGTGAGTTTGTGCTTCGTCGATCGATTCATCTCTCGCGTCCATGTCTCGTCAGTTGTCAGATGGGGTGGATCGTTCGCATGTGCAAACGCCTTTCGGCGTAACAAAATTTTTTAGGATTTCCAAGTTATAGATATTTTAAATTTGTCCTCTTATTGTATGCCATTATCAATGTTTTGTTAATAGGACAAATTTAATGTAGGAAAATGAGGGTGTGCAGAGTTAGTACACATTTTAGATTTGTTTTTAAGGGCATTCGATATAGATATTCCTTAGATTGATAACATTACATAAAACTTGAATGGGAAAAATAGACCCATGTCAAACAAACCCACCACCCTGGTTAGGCGCTCTTCAAAACCTAGAGTAGAACACAAAGAGTGACACATCCTAAATGACCTTTCAAACCTGTTATTTTCCTTGCATAATAATACAAGCACTTTATTTCATATCTAAATGCGTTAACCACTATATATATAAACAAAGACGTTGACCACATTGAAACCCACGTTAACCACACTAAAACAAAAGTTAACAATACGTAACGAGGAATTGTGCTAAACAGAGCCCTCACAAATAATCACCGACATTCCTTCCATTTCGCCAACAAGTGTAATGTATACGTCAACCAAATCATCTCAACCCTCGTTTATCTCTCGGTGTTAAATGGGAGGATGCATTCCACCAATGCAAACGCCTTTCGGCGTAATAATAAATAAACTACACGAGTCATAAAAACTCAAAATCGTATTTGTGAAAAATAAATATACACACGTCGCATTGTATGATTGGCGTTATATATTCTCTACAAATTAAACATCTAATTAATCGAACACTTTGGCCTCCGTAACGATATTTAGACATATGTTTGAAATGACAGAGTGAGTTGATTGTATATATGTTATATAAATATAATAATAAACAACATGAACCAACAAAAGGCGCCAAACCACAAAAGTGTTATAATAATAAACAACACAAGCCAACAAAATTAACTAAGAATCACATGTGTACAATGCAATGTGAACGCCGAATGGTATATGTTATTAGATTTAGAGGGATAGTTATTAATTTTGTAGTTATTGTTGATAAGGGGTGTGACCCTAGATCCAATTGCTTGATAAATTTAAGTTGTGGTCATATATCCGCAGCTAGTATTGAAACTGGATCATTACTAAGAAAGTCAACTCCCTTCACATCTTAAGTAAAAGTTTACACCCGTACCCATTCAAGAACTGATATTAAAAGAACCCAATAAATAAAGAAAAAATCATATTACCATCTTGATTGGATGTTAATATTAAAATCAAATTCAACAAGGAATTAAACACATACCCCATCCGTGGTCTGCCGACACTAAAATTTTTTTCCGTAATTTCTATTTCATTAATATATGTATTAGGAATAATATGTTGTTAAGTGTAATTAGTAGTAGCATCGATAGAAGATAACGGCGCCGTCAGTACGGTGCCGCCAATAATGTAGAGTACGGTAATAGTCAAAGTACAATAAGAATGTTGTAAAAAATAAATATTTGTCGTAAGTGGTCCCAGAATGTTATAATGTCAAAGTTGAGATAAGTAGAGAAGTAGGTCTACATGATTATGAATTAGAAATATTATATTTGTAATAAGGACACAGAGTGATGTCATAAATATTTTGTGTATTTTATTTGTGGAAAAATCTAAAAAGGTGGAACCTATGTGAGATGATAAGGTTTATCTTATCTTAGAAGATAAGCCTACATGTAAAGGTAAGAGTTTAGGCATGAAATATGATTGGCCGGAAGAGATTTCCTATCCTATCATAGAGATAAGATGGATAAGCCTAAATTTCTATAAATAAAGAGGCCACCCTCTCATTTAGCATAGAAGGAAGTAGTGAAAAATATTATATGAGTAAGTGTGTAAATGAAGCCATCATTTTGAAGGTGTGTTAAAGAAGCCATTAAGAAGTGTAATTGTGAAGTTTCTCCCATAGTTATTGTTGGAAGGCAAGTGAAGTTTCAAGATTAACACTTGAAGTACCTCATGGGTGAGATTGTAACAATTTTATGTTGATATTATAATTTACACTTGTATTTCGATTTATCGTTATTCCTTCTTATCATAGTTTATGGTATTCTTGTGTTATGTTTGTTGTGTTTTGATTCCATCCACCAAACTAAAAGTCAGTGCATTAGTAAATAATCATAAAGACGAGGAGTTCCCGGTGAAGAATTATCATAGTAGCCGGATTGGTGATGACATTTTGGTTCCGTTTGCGGAACCATTCCTCGTCAGTGGATTTTCCGGAGAGATATTCCTACTTAGTTAAAAATCATTTAGAGGGTAACCTTGTTTTTTTATTGCGCATAGTAATTACCATGGTAAAGTCACTTTTTGCCGTGAATAATATTTATCGCAAAGAAAGTCACTTTTTACCGTGAATAGTATTTACCATAAGAACTTCACTTTTTTTGTGAATAGTTTTACCACAAGAAAGTCATTTTTACCGCATGATAAGTCAAGTTTTACCATAGTTTATCGTGGTCATTTCTATTTCTTGTAGAAAAGTGTAAAGTCACTTTCTATTATAGCGATTCCAATTATTTGTGCACATAAGTCTTGTTGATCAGACTTGTGGGTTGATATTTCACCGTGGTTACTTTTGAAAATGGGGAAGATTCCTATTTTTTTAGCTCAATCTAATAAAGATGCTTCCTCTTTCATTCAAGAGTTTAAACGATCTTGTATTTGTAATGACCTTATAAGAAGAGAACAATAAACCGAATTTTTCCTACCTTTTTGGATGGTTCAACACTTAGGTGGTTTGAAACACTAGGTGAAAATGTAAAAAATCATGGGATTTATTAATCGAAAGTTTTCAAGAATTTGGTGAAAGCAAAAAATATGCAGATCTCATGATCGAGATCACAAAAGCCCAAGAAGAGAAGGAGAAGATAAGAGATTATCATGCTCGTGTTCAGAAAGCTAAGGAGGAAGCTCGATGCCCAGATCCAGGAAGGAAGGATTAACGGATGGGTTGATGAATGATGTGGATAATCTCCTCTCGTAGAAGCACTTCATTCTTGGGATGAAGCCAGAGATTAGACAACGAGTGAAATATGATCGCCCAGCCTACCATTCAAACAAGCAAAGGAGATTGCAAGAAGGCGAAGAAGAAAGCATGGAAGAGGAACCCAAAGAAATTGTTGCTAAAGTAGAGCCTACACCAACACCTTTGGTTGTAATCCACAACCACTCTCGGTGAGCACAAATCTTTCTCCTAAGACATCTACCGAGTATGAAGATCTCGCTAAAAAAAAAGATGTGACAGCTTAACTATTAATCTTCTTCAACGAAAAGAATTTAGTTCTCGGGGAGGAGATAGAGGTCAAAAAAAATATTTTTTTGAAGAAGTATGTCATATGGTTGTTATAAAAATGGTTATTATAAGTATAATCAGGATAGAAGAGCTTCTACATCCTGTACAAGAGATAATAATAAAGGAAAAACACCGTGAATTCTTTTGATGCAAGTAGATAAGAGCATAAATAATGAAGTAGATGTGTTTCAGAATAAAAAAAGAAAGAAAAAAAAGATAACCAAGATGGAAATAATCCTAAGAAGATGAAAGTAAAAACTAGTAAGAAACATAGAGAAAAAAATTTGGGTGTGGAGGATTTTTCGATTTCACAGGACAAGGACCATACTCCATCTTTAAGATCCGTCCAAAAGGCCTCGCAAATATTACATATGGTCAACTTGGCTATATATTTTTTTGAGAAGAGGCGAGAGCTGTAAATTGGACTCAATGCTCGATAAAGGAAGGAGGTTGAGGTCCCCTGTTTTAGAGGCAGAGGCGGATCCCTATGCTCCACAAGTTCGAGGTATTATGTAATGGTATTTCAATTCATGATGTCTTAGTTGATGGAGGTGTCGCAGCTGATTAATGTAATGACCAGAGTCAGTAATGAATATGTTGGGTTTAAAAATTAATCGCTCCTCAATACTTATGTTAAGGTCATTAAATAAGGGAAAAACTAAACCGAGAAGGTGTAGTTTCAAATGTGGCAATATCTGTTATGGTGTGTTGATGTGTGGTAGACTTTCGTGTGATGAAAAATGGTACTGATTGCAGCTTACCCAATGTTGTTGGGAAGACCATGGCTAAGGAGAGTTCATGCAAGAAACTACCTGGAATGAAGGCTTCATGACACTTGGACATAGTAGAGAGGGTGAAAATAAATGTGATCCCCTCGGCATCATATGTCGTAACTGTCGATTCAAGTGATGAAACCGATGATTAGACATCATCTCGATTACTCTAGTATCCGGTGAAGTGGACATAAAAGATGAAAAAAGTGAGGTTGATGTTTGGTCAAAGATATCCTTCCACCACACCGACTCATGATCCCATAAAATTATCGAAGGAGAAATTGATGATCGTCTCCAAAGAAATAAAGATTGATGATGTTGTGATGGAGAGTGAGAAGGAATCCTACCTCCACTCTTTCGGAAGGTACATACACATTCACTTTTGATTACAAGGAACTCCACAAGTAAGTTGGGTAGAACATTCTATTGAGATGGTAGATGATGCAAGCCCATAAAGCAAATGCCATATAGAATGAATCCTAATTTTTCCAAGACCGTAAAAGAAGAAATAGATAAGTTGTTTGATGGATGATTCATATTTCACATGGAGAATTCGAATGAGTTTCTCCATTGTGATCTCAATAAAAAGAATGGGAAGCTAAGCATTTATGTTGACTACAGAAGCTCAATAAGGCAACAAAGAAGGATCATTACCCTCTTCTATTCTCGGATCGATCTTGGACGAAGAAAGCTGGTCAGAGTGTTATAGTTTTGATTGATGGATATAGTGGCTACAACCAAGTTCATATAAGAGAAAGATCGGGAAGACCACATTCACCACTCCTCGGGGAATGTTTGCTTATAGAGTTATGCCTTTTTGGTTGTGTAATGCTCCATCAACATTCAAACGCTTCGTTTGATGAATAGGGTGTTCGAACCCTACATTGGGAACTTCATCGAGTATTTCGGATGATTTTCGCATCTACAGATCATGGGAGCAAGATGGACCACCCGCACTGAGATGGAGACATCATTTCAAAGGTTAGATGAAGCACAAGCCTCACTAAACCCTACAAAGTGTGTCTTGGATGTTCTAAAGGCGTTTTGTTAGGGCATGTTGTATCCGAGAGATGGTATTGAGATCGATCCCGATAAAGTTTCAAAATCAAAGAGTTACCATTTCCTATGAATAGAAGTAAGTTGAGATCATTTTTAGGCCATGTAAGTTCTTATAGAAGGTTCATCAAAAATTTCTCAAAGATTGCACAACCACTAACCCAGCTTCTTGAAGAAGGATGTTACTTATGAACCTGGGAAATAAGATGCATGAAGCTTTTGAACAATCGAAGGAAGCCCTGGTGTCTTCACTGTTTTAAAGAATCTAGATTGAGCAAGCCATTCATTGTATGTGATATGCGATGTCTCGGATGATGCAACACTAAGAAGTACTGAGCCAAAAGGATGAAAATGAGAATGATCATCCAATTTACTTTGGGAGTAAACAAATGAGTAGTCTTTGAGGTAAATTATATCAGAATCAAAAAGAGGCTACGACTATCATTTTGCTTATAAGAAGTTTAGGAATTACTTGTTAGGAAAAATTCCTAAGTAAATGCATCATTAGGCTCTAAAATATATTATAAATAAGCCTAACCCATCGGGAGGATAGCAAGATGGATAATTTTGCTACAAGAATTTGAATTTGATATTATAGATAAAGGCAGAAAGAAGCATGTCAACGCAGATGCACTCTCTCGAGCCTATGATAGTTTATGTTCATCTGTGATGATGATGATTTCCTAGATGCAACATTGTTATCCCTCGACACAATCCCTAGTGAATACATAGATATTTGGAATTATCCGAATGAATTCAAGTTTCACGATGGTGCCAATGCAAATACTAAGAGGAAGATTACTCAAGCTCACCGTCCATATTCTATCTCGATGGAGTATTATTTCGAATAGGACACGATGGACAAAGACAAGAGAGGGCATTGGACGTGATCGGGGAAGGAGGTGATAGAAGAATTTCACAATGGTACATGTGGAGGACACTTCTCCTGGACAACTTACAACAAGAAGGATCTTGGTTGCGCAGTGTTATCACCGCCACTCTTTTTAGAGATTGTTATAATTATTGTAAGACATGTGATATTTATTAAACACATGGTAACCGTAAGACTTCATCAACTCCATTATGCCCTATTCTTCCACTTTGTCCCTTTGAAAAGTGGGGAATAGATATCAGAGGTCCACTTCCAACTACCCCACGCCAAAATAAGTATATCAGTTGCCATGATTATTTAACTAAGTGGGTTGAAGTTAGACCATCAAAACAACTTCTATGGATGAAGTGGCAAGGTTCATATATGAACGCATTGTCACCAGATTTGGTTGCCAATTAGAAATTGTAATGCATCAAGGAAGCCACTTCATTAATGAGGTAGTAGAAGCCCTAGTCAATAAATTTTCTATTAAACACGGGAAGACAACAACATACAAGCCAAACACAAATGGACAAAGTGGAACGAACAAATTTTGTGTTGTGTTAGATTCTAGAAAAGATGCTCAGTAGATACATAAGTGGGATAAAAGGATTCATGCAAAGCATTGTGGGCATATATAGGGCAACATCAAAGTCAAGCAACATGATACTCCCCATTTCGGTTGGCTTATGGCATTGATCCAGCTTCTTCCTATTGAGTTTGATATTCCTACCTTTGTGAGAGTTATGAAAATGAAAGGATGGATGAAAGTGATTCAAGAAAAGAAAGGTTGGTACATCTTCATTCGCTAGAGGAAATGAGAGAAATAACGAAGGATACAAGCTCATAAGAAGAAAATGGAGCAGAAGGAATACTTTGATCAAAAGATCCGTTGATCTCCATTTCATGTGAATGACTTGGTTCTAAAGTATATGATTCCAGATACAAAAAAAGAAGACAAAAATTTCTTCCAAAATGGATGGGGCCCTACAAAATAAGAAATTGTGTATGAAAATGGTACGTACTGACCTGGAGGAATTGGATGACACTCCCATTACGAAATGGGTTAACCACGACAAGTTCAAGATTTTCCAAGCACGAGAATAGTATACTCAGGACGGAGTAGAAGTTAGGAAGGGGAAGATGTCGACACTAAAATTTGCCTCCGTAATTTCTATTTTATTAATATATGTATTAGGAATAAGATGTTGTTAAGTGTAATTAGTAGTAGCGTCCGATAGAAGATAACGGCGCCACAAGACGGTGCCGCCAATAATGTAGAGAACTCAGATGTAACAATCAAAGTACAATACAGAATGTTGTAAAAGTAAATATTTGTCGTAAGTGGTCCCAGAATGTTAAAATGTCAAAGTTGGGATAAGTAGAAGTAAGAGGTCTACATGATTAGGAATTAGAAATATTATATTTGTAATAAGGACACGAGTGATGTCATAAATATTTTGTGTATTTTATTTATGGAAAAGTCTAAAAAGGTGGAACCCATGTGAGATGATAAGGTTTATCTTATCTTAGAAGATAAGCCTATATGTAAAGGTAAGAGTTTAGGCATGAAATATGATTGGCGGGAAGAGATTTCCTATCCTATCTTAGAGATAAGATGGATAAGCCTAAATTCCTATAAATAAAGAGGCCACCCCCTCATTTAACATAGAAGGAAGTAATGAGAAATATTGTATGAGTAAGTGTGTAAAGGAAGCCATCATTTTGAAGGTGTGTTAAAGAAGCCATTAAGAAGTGTAATTGTGAAGTTTCTCCCATAGTTATTGTTGGAAGGCAAGTGAAGTCGAATACTCAAGTACCTCATGGGTGAGATTGTAACAATTTTATGTTGATATTATAATTTACACTTATATTTCAGATTTATCGTCATTCCTTCTTATCATAGTCTATGGTATTCTTGTGTTATGTTTGTTGTATTTCTAGATTCCATCCACCAAACTAAAAGTGTGTATTAGTAAATAATCATAAAGACGAGGAGTTCCGGTGAAGAATTATCATAGTGCCGGATTGGTGATGATGACCTTCACAATGCTTTTTAGGTTTACAATCAAACAAATCAATCTTAGCATCCACACAGGCATAAGAGAAGGAATTCTAAAACTTTGTTTATAATCTTAAGCAATTCCCTATTCCAGAAGTAATAACATTATACCCCGTGGCATCCATGTTGAGCAGACTGAATCTCGACGCCACAAAAGATATAAAAAATGAACATCAATGCAAGGAACTTCATTAAAAAGGCACCATAAGAAATGATGGAGCACAAAACATATTCAATAGCTTGATCGGACTTTGAGACCTCTCCCAAATATAATATGGAGTCCATAGGTTTCTATTGAACATGATGAACCATACAAATTCATTATTATTTCACTGCATCTTGAAATCATCATATTTTTACAATTATTTGCAAGAAATGGTTGATGGGTATTCATTGAAGGTTAATTTTACTGGTTTACATGTAGGATTGATAGAATTTAATGGGTGCTTGGTACATATTTTAATAGAGATACACTAGGTTACTTTGTTTTCCCCTTTGATAATGGCTCTTATTATATGCAAATTCATCTACCGATTTTATCTCTTTTAAGGGTTCCGAGTGGACTGAATTAATATGAATTTTTTTGGGCTATTAAAGGAAAAACTGGTCATTAAGCCGTGATGTTTTTGCATATTCAAGGTCAATATAACCAATTGTACCCATAACATAGGTAGTGGTGTGGGTTTTGGCCGAGGAAATGCACTTGGCAATGCCAAAGTATGACAAATGTGCTTCAAAATTATCATCCAAAAGAATGTTCGATGTGAAATATATGATTAATATGAATAAATATGAGAATCCTCCACACCGTGGTAAAATAATATCGTAACATTCAAATTTGATCTAGTATGCATCTTACAATCACCTTCATTGGAACTAATAACAATCTAAATATGTCTAGAAATATAGACAAAAAAAACTGGAAATCATTCTTATTCGATTACATAAATATAATAAACACCATCTTCATAAAACAGAGGTGAATGAATAGTGATCACAATAATAAATACATAATCAAGTTGAAACGCGTCTTGTAGTTCAAATGTTTTTAAATCATACAAAGCCTTTGTTATTAATGTGCAATCTCCATTCTACTATTGGACTTCCCTGTTGATTGGACTGTTGTACCTGCTGCTTAGGGTGTTGGTATTTCTAGCATTTGTTCCTCCACATGCACTACACTCTTTGGCTCTGCAACTAACAAAAATAATTAAATGAAGCCACCATCTTTAGAAATTATGATTTAAAATGAGGAAGAAAATGAAATACCCCGCCTAAAAATTAGGGTGGTAATGATTTCCCTTTATATTATGAGATTTCAAGATGGATTTGACAGATTATAAGCATACCTGATTTTTGTGAAGATGAAGAAATCTAAGTCTCAGTATCTTCCACCTGTTTCTTGCCAAGGAATGAACCCACAACTCCAGTAACATGGTCCACAATGCCTTTTCCTCCACAAGGATTGCTTGAAATACTCTAGGTATTGCTTTGGGATGTCCTTGCATCAGTTGTGGTGGATGTTTTTCCACTACCCCCATAGAATCCACCTATAATGGAATCCTTCACATATCTAGTAGAAATATTCCCCAATTTTGAAAATATGTTACGATTGAGATCAATGAGATGGTCATTCTAATATCATAAATAAAGTCTTAAGACATACTAAAATTGAAGTGTAATGATTTTACAATCAACACCCACACAACCTTCCAAAGTTTTCTATCAGGATAAATCAACACATATCAAACCCTGTCTGTGCTAGTTTAAATTTATTTTAACTTCACAATGCGGTTTATAAATGCAGTGAGCCGAGTAGCTGTAGCCTCTGTCCCAGATTATACAACAAGAAGAATGATTAGCAATTTAGAACAAATGCCCATAATTATTTTTAAAATGAAGTTCTTAAAAAGCACTAGCTTCCAAGACATAGTTGAAAAAATTTGGTGAAAAATCATCGTCAGAAGACATTTGGTTTATTTATGGTGTATCTAAGATTTGATGATGTTTGAGTTTTTTGCCTCGCAATTTTAGTACTTACCAATGTAGTTTAGCTCATTTTAGGCCTTACAGTGCTAGGGTTTCATCGATAGAATTGTCAAAATATCATAAATTAATGTTACAAGGGTTTCATCGATAGACTTTCCAAATGGGGAATTTGGTTGTAATTTTGCGTAGGCTAAGGATTACAATGTTTATGCTTTCGAGACCAGGCCAGATTAAGGCACATTGGTACTAAGATGTTCATGCTTTTGGACAAGGATCCTTTTGTATAAGGTTGACATCTATGTTTATTAAACATTGTGGCATTTTCTTCTTAACAACTCTGATAGTAGAAGAAATGGGAAAAATAAAAACAGAGAAATAAATTGAAAATAGAAACTTACAGGATCATAGGCTTCCTCGAGAACAAGATCCAAAGTAGCATCAATGACTGCCAAAGCAACTCCCCTCTCAGAAATCGAACAACTACATCTTTCATTTGCAATCTAGCAACTTTCCTCAACTGTTCATTATTAAGAGGATCAAAAACAACTATCTCATCAAGCCTATTCAATAGCTCCGGCCTGAAGTGTTTTCTCACCACAAAAAGTTAAGAGAAAATTTAGTATCACAATAGCTTCCATGAACACTAGATCAGAATGATGAAGTACATGAAGCGATCGATATTACACTCACTTCTTGCATTACTCTCTCTCTAGCAACTTGCATTGTTGTGTAACCAGAGAGTCCTGCAAGTAGATACTCTGCTCGAGGTTGGATGTCATGATAATGACTGTATTGGAGAAGTTAACCATCTGGCCATGTCCATCTGTCAGTCTACCATCGTCTAGCAACTGAAGCAAGGTGTTGAAGACAAAAATATGTGCCTTCTCAACCTCATCAAATAGAACAACACTATATGGTCATCTTCTCACTGCTTCAGTGAGCTGTCCACCTTCCTCGTAACCAACATATCTGACGCAATTGATCAAAATTTGTAACAATGTTGACCACATTTACTCAACCAAACAAAAATAGAGAAAATAAACATATTTACAATACACCAATCTTAAACATATTTAGTTAAACATACCTTGGAGGAGCACCAATGAGCCTAGAAACATAATGTTGCTCCATATATTCGGACATATCAATTCGTACCAACAAGTTTTCATCATCAAATAGTTATTCTGCAAGAGCTTTTGCCAGTTTTGTTTTACCAACTCCAGTAGGCCCCAAGAACAAGAAAGATCCAGTAGGTTGTTGTGGTCTTCCAATTCCGGCACGTGATCTCAACACAACATCCACAACTTCCTGAACTGCCTGATCTTGCCCAACAACTCTTTTATGTAACCTCTCTGCCAGGCCTAGCAGCCGCTCCTTCTCATTCTGGCCAAGTCTAGTAACAGGAATACCAGTCCAACGACTCACCACCTGCATATCTTTCAACAATATCAATATACCTATGAAATATTGCAATGAAGATGCAAGGTACCACCATTGCAAATCATAAAAATTTCAATGAAACAATATTTAGACAACCACCATCACCAACAAACAATTAACAAAAAAGAGAGCCAAAAAAACCAATCTTTCACATTACACTTACCTCTACAATCTGCTCAGGCCCTACAACCTCTGTTAGCATTAAATCTCCCTCCACATTAGTTTCATATTGAGCAATGGCTGCCTCTATCTCTTGAAGAGCTCCATATCTTATATTAGCTACTCTTACAAGCTCCATCCTACGTTCTGCCTCCTGTAGAGTATACAACAATTCCTCACGCTTTTGTTTCAATCGCCGGATTTCATCCACTCTCTCTTTTTCTTTCTGGTATTTCATTTTCAGAGGATGAAACTTATCTCTCAAATCATTGAGCTCATTTTGAACCTACAAATTTGAAAGGAGAGGAGTGAGTTTACCTTTAATCTTTATTAAAATAACCCCGTGCAAGTGAGTGCATATCCCAACATTGTGTTTTCAATTATCCAACACAGACGTAAAACAAGCAATTGATCAAACTTATATATACTGGTAAGATACAAAAGAATCCTGAAACAAAACAAGAGTAAATATCATTACTAACCTCAACCAACCGAGCCTTGTTGGCTTTGTCCTTCTCCTTTTCCAGAGCGTGCAACTCAACTTCTATCTATGAGAATGGATTCATGAAGTTTGATACATTAAATTAATAACGATCTATCATCAATAAAAAAGCAAATATCAACAATATTTCTTGAAGTAAAAAAGTATACCCAAACAATATATCAAAATATCACACTCAGATTATCTTGTCGATGGCTTCACTATTTTTCTATTTCCTTCTAATGTTCTACCTTTTAAACAAATATATTTCAGAATAAAACGATTCTATTTGTAAATTGTGAATTGATATGAAGGAGGGGATTTTGTGATTGTGTGTTATTGGTGTCCCAACTTATAGATTTACATTGATTTGTGCTATCATTGTAATTAGGTGTTATAAATTAAGTAACAATGATAACTTTGCACCGTGTCGTGATAATCATCGACTCTCTGTTTTTTAATGTATATTGCTTTAAAAGTTTCACAAACTAAGCCCAAGGTGGGCAAAAATTTAATACTATATTATTTAAGGAACTGATAAACACAACTAACCAAAATGATTAGACAAAAACACCGCATAACAATTCTTGTCCAGATTATCGGTGAAGGTCTAGCCTAAAAATCGATAGTTATCAACAAATAAAATCAAGGCCTAAAAATATCCCAAAGTTTTGTAATCAAAATTAGAAAAACTTCCACAAAGATTGTTTCTTTTAAAACATTATGGATCGAGGAGGCTATAAGTCTTTACCCTCAACATAGATCGGGAAGAAGTTCAAACTCTTTCAAAAGTAGAAGGTGCGAGTGGTGAAATTAAGAGTAAACTCATCCAGATACCTTTGACATAATGAATTGATGCAACATGTTGGGACAACCCTTATAATAAGAACCCCATGTGGTCTTGATACACATTTATTCATATTGTCAATTACGTAATGACATTCAGACAAGAGATGAGATGGATGACCTCAGAAGGAGTATTGTAATGTATCGTTGAAATTCTCACTAATCCCTCACTCACATTGTTGTGGAATAGAAGGTCAGATGAACATAAAGCTAAGATACGTCTGTAGGAATACATATGTCCATTCCTAATTGAAAACCCCATTTTGTAAAGAGCTTGAGAGATGTCAGATGATTTCTTACTCTTGTGGACAAAAGAGATGGTGGGTACCCTGCATTCTTCATCTGTAATAGGAGGTCCTACGATTCGGACATTTGATCTTGATCTAAGATCGCTGATCAATGCACTTTGCAAGGGGGCTTCCAACAATTTAACCGTGTCTGGAATGCAACCTCTACTAAATCTCTATCAAACAGACAATAATCTACAACTTTCATGGTAGAAATAGAATTTTCAACACTTTTTACCAAGTGAACATGTTGTAAGGCACCCATACTTAAGGCCTCGCTCCTCTTCCTGTGCCAGAGATTGTAGATGTTGAATGGCTAGAATACCTGCACAAACCTCATGATTAAGGAATCCAAGTTCAAATTTTCTCAGTTGAAACTGTGACTCGGAATGAAATAGAAATTGGGCATCTCATCCTTGATTTCATTTAAGGCATCATGGGTTCCGCCATGTGAGGCCCACAGACCTTGTATATGTTCTTAGGGTTTATTCCCATTCCTATTCCGATGTTGAGATAGCTGAGAATAGAGGAGGTGTCTTTTGAAGATGCCTGTGAAAACCATAGGGTAATTACACAGAGCATCAACATCTAAACCAAATTGGCGTCATTAACTACCATCTCATGCAGAGTTCATTTTAAGACACCTCTATAAAACTCGTAGGCGGAAAATACCTAGCGAATATCCCCGTAACCGGTTTCAAATAAAGGCTAATTTGACAAAGATTCCAAAACAAAAATTTCGCTTGGTTTTTCATGGCTCCATCAGTGACGTGCGACAACAAGACGTCAATAATCACTCCCGACACGCGTCGATGGAACGTCAATGGTCTTAGCGACGGCGGCGCCATCGGGCCCTATTGACGCGCGCGTCATCATTGGGTCTCGTTGACGCTGACGCCACTAGGCGTATTGGCGCGCGTCGCTGGCTCCAAATGACGCGCGTCATCGTCTCCTAATGACGCGCATCACTTGTGCCTAATGACGACGACATCGCCCCTAATGACGCACGCGCGACACGGCTCCTAATGACACGCGTCATCGGGCTCTTAATGACGCACGACATCGCCCCTAATGACGCGCGCGCCTTGCTTCCTAATGACGCAAGCGCCACTTGACCCTAATGACGCGCGTCATCGCCCCTATCGACGTGCATCACTAGATCCTATCGACGCACGCCGTCGCTCCTATTGATGCACGCCACCGGATCCTATTGACGCCGCGTTAATAGGAGCGATGACGCACGTCACTAGGGGCCGATGACGCGCGTCATTAGGATCAATGACGCGTGTCAATAGGAAACCCGATGACGCCCTATTTAGCCTATAAATACCCTTCCACCGCTCATTTTCTCGTTTTCACTTTCCCGTTCTTGAATTTTTGCAGGTCTAAATCGTTGTCAAAGATGCAAGTACAACTATAATGTCGACTTCACATGCTTCCCAATTGCAAGTTCAACAAGAAAATCAAGCGAATCCAATTCAATCGATTTCCAAGATCAACTACAGGAATCCCTTATGCCCTCACATCCATTCTGTTTTAAAGATGTCTTCAGAATATAAAGATTTGATGGATGCGTGTGAATTTATAGGGCTCGTTAATATGCCCCATTTCGAAACAGATACGGATATTTTGAATTACCTTCTGTCATCCTACAATTCAGAGGACGACATTTTTTATGTGACTCTGAACGATGGCCGAATGTTCCAATTCACTATCGAAGCAAATGACATCCATCGGTTTATGGGCCTTCCGTTCAGAAATTTACCAATTGTTACAACCAAGGCAACACTCCTGGAAGAAGACAAGAAATTTCTCGAATCAACGTTCGGTTTCCATGTTGATTGTAAGTATAATTCGTTTTAATTCATATTTTTTATTTTGATACAATTTGCTATTATAAATTTATAGTAATTTTCATTGTTTCGCATTTGCAGCCCATGTCAATAAATCCAGCGTGGTGTGGATACACAATCAATCGCACACCACTTTTCACGCACTTATTTCATTTTTTCAATCCGTAATTGTTTTGCGCAGGTCGCCAAACAGATATACCAAATTGGGCCATCAGCATACATTGTTGCCACTATCACAAAACGAAAATTCGATGGTGCACATATATATCCAAAAAAATAAGAACCGACATAACAAATTCAAAACTTTTTAGAAAACCTTTCATTTATTCAACAAACTATCTCCTCGGCTTTTATTATGAGGCAATTTTAAATTTAAAAGATAAACAAATTCCTATTTGCTCGATGAGGAGTTGATGAAATTGTCAATTCCATTTGAAGAACAAATGATATAAACTATTTAGTTTGTAATTGTATTTCAATTTTCGACATTACAAGGATTGCGCTTATTAAAACTTAAATTTTAATGTTTTGCAGAGAAGATATCTTGAAGCCCTTCCCCAAAAAAAGGCGTTATCGAGAGGAAGAGGCCAACAACATGCTGAGGCTTCGAGGGACTCCCAATCTGAAATGGAAGCTCACTCCTCTCCAAACCCTCAACAGTTTGAACTCGTTAAACGCCAGAGAAGTAATACCTTCTCATATATTATTTACAAATTCCAAAGTTGCATATTTATTTTTCAATTTAAATTTTAACCAAATGAATTGACAACATTTAATATTGATGAATTGGTAGGACTTTGGAACCTTCTTCCCCAACTCACTCCATACAATGCATGCATTCATATCTTTCGAACAGACACTCAAGACAACTCCTACAAGGCCACCCGTAGACCGAGAAATACAACCCTCGACAACAAGGTACAACTTTTCTATAGTACGTTTAATTTCGTAGTTTTGACTTTATGAATTGTTTTAATATTTTTCATTTTTTTCTTGTACTTTTCAACACATGTCAGTCCTGATCAAACCACGGCACCGACACCCACTCAACCAATAATTTTTAAAATGCCAACTAGAGGAACAGTGAAAAAGAACATTGGTTAACGCATGCCTTTTGCTCCAGCCCCTAGTGGGACACTAAACATTGCCTCCTCCTTTTGAATTCCAACTCTCTCACTTGGTGTCTTGCCCAAAGGCAACGGCATATCTGTTTTGAACAATATAAATTTATATGAAGATTATTTGGGCATTGATAGCAATGACCCAACTGGTTTTTTCGATACCCGCGAGATGATTCAAGGCCAGCAGGTATACTTCAAATTTCAATTTAAATATGCTTTACAATTTTGAATTACATTCCGATTTAAATTTATTTATCTAAATCTTGATTAATTTTTTCACAAACAGGATCATCCCACCCAAAGGCAGAAACAAGTAGTTATTGATCTTGGTGAAAGCCCCCATACTTCTCCAGCAAGATCGTCTTCATCAGATTCAGATAGTGAACAGTTGCCACCTTTTCCTTTGGAGAACTTAATTGGTTATGATTGTAAATCCCATGTCAGTGAGTTTATTCTTCCTCATATTAATCAGCTTATAGAATGGGAGAGAAGGGCTAAAGTTCTTATCAATGAGATTATTAGTCGTTATGAAAATTATTGGCAACGAGATAGTTTATACGCTGCAGTCCAGAATCAACCTGCGAAGATGGATTCCTTACTTACCCAAGTAAGAAGTGGGACTGTCACGTATAACAACAACTAGAAAGATGACATTTTAGATAAGACATTAAACAAATTGGAAAATACTAGTGTCGAGGCCCAGACATATTTTAACAAATGGTCCAAGGACAAGGATTTGGTAGCAATCACAAATGCCAAAAGAGATAGAGCGGTTGTAAGTACTATTACATTCAAACAATCATTCTTGTTAATTTGAAATTTTCATTTTTAAGTAATATTTTGAATTGACATTACTTTTTTTGTGCAGTTGAAATATGAAAATTTGAAGAGTCAGGCGAAGGTTTTGCAAGTTCACTTGGAAACAAAGAAAGAACAACTTATCTCGCAGACAAAAATTTGAAGTAAAATATTGTTTTGGTTAACAAACAAAACAATACACTAAAGTGGATAATTAAAGAGCATGGTCTCGACTCCCGACATATTATTCAAAGCTAAAGCAAAGCAGCTGATCCAAATTTGTTGTCGCATGGAGATACGACAAATCAAGAAGAAAGAATTTTAAAAACTGACAAAGTCTTTGAGAAGATCTTATAAGTTCAGTGGGGTTATTTCGTGTTGGGGAAAGAGGTACAACCACAAAGTGGAAGAAGTCGTTGGGGAAGAGAGCAGAGGAGTAGAATTGAATAAAGAAAAAGAGGGTTTTGAAAACTAGAAACTTTTATTATTGAGGAAACTTTAAATATTGAATTTGAAAACTTCTACTATTGAGTATGTACTATGGTATTTGAATTTAATTATATGGATTTATATACAGTCTTTAATTTTAATTGCATTAGATGGTGATTATCATGAATTATATGTATGTTTCTTGTTTACTTGCATTGTCATGAATTGTATGTGGACGTAGATGATGAATGATGATAATTGATAATTAATGATAGATGATGATGAAAGACGATGAATGATGATAATGATATGATATATATGGACGATGATCAATTTAATGTGGACGTAGATTTATCATCAAGCACAATAATTCTTCTTCTCTAGACTTTTGAACTTGTTTTAAGATAATTATTCTCTATACTTGTAACGATATGATCATAATGTCATTAGAATGGATATAGATGATAAATAAATGGAATGTGTTATAATGGATATAGATGACATTAATGATTAGAATGGATATAGATGACATTAGAACGAATAGAATTGTAATGATATGATTATGAATTATTTAAAAAAATGGAATTGTTTTAATAAATTTAAATTAGATAAATAATTGTGTTAATAATAATTGTAGTGTCAGGACTCAGGATATGATAATGATATGGTGATGATATGATATATATGGATGATGAGGAATTTTATGTGGACTTATATTTAAAATCGTATAATGTATCAGTAAGAAATCAAGAAAGAATCATATAAAAATAAATTAAATATAATTCTAAGAAATCAAGAAAGAATCATCATTGGTAAGAAATTAAACATAATTGCAAATATGATAGGGTTTAGCTTACTCTTGCGTATTAGATTATCGTGGAAATCGTCAAGGGTAACGTGATAGATCTTTGTTTTCCTGACATCAGATAGAGGGTTGAGTTGCCCGACATTGTCGGGCCCCGAGAAGTGCCAAAGAACATCTTTAAATATATAGACCAACAATATCTTTAAATAAATATAAATATATAGAATTAGACTTGTAACATCTTTAATGATAACAAGAGTGAAAAATGTAAAGTAACAAACAATAAGATTATGTTGAAGAAGATACCTATTTAAAATTGAAATCATCACCAAGTAATGTCCTTGGATCTTTGTCTAAAAAAATTCAACACAAAAATGGATTAGTAGATAGATGGGTGAGTTGCACGACATTGTCATTTCCGAGAAGTAACAAGACTTCCTGGGACGGATTCAACCACGTTTTCAAAAAATAAAAAGATTGAATTCAACTAAATGTAAATACATAGACCTGTAACATCTTTAATGATAACCAGAGCTGAAAAAAATGAATAGTAACAAACAATAAGATTAAGGGGAAAAAGATACCTCAAAGTTGAAATCATCACTTACTCGGTAATGAGCTAGACTCGTGTTTTAAAAAAACCCAACACAAGAAATGTATTAGTAGATAGATGGGTGAATTGCTCGACATTTTTAGTATATAGACTGTAACATCTTTAATGATAAAGAAAAAAATAGATGAAGAAGATACCTATTTAAAGTTAAAACAATCCATTATCAATAGCTTCATCAAACTCGATGTTGTCTTCAGTAGAATGTGACGAAGAGCCAATTACACTCTCAAGGTTGGGAATATTTGTACTTGTATTGTATTATTCACACCTCTTCTTTCGCAAAGGGAATTCCAAAGGCGCAATTGCTCTGTCGAACGGAAAGGTTTCGATGGAGTATCGAGAAACATAACACCTCATGCAACTTTCCGATTTTTATCCAACCTGTTTCTCGCTTTGATTTTATAAATGACAATGCACCTGAAAACCCTTTCATCCTCCACTGCACCCCAAAATCATTGTTTGGCATAACTCATATAATCTGAAATATTTACCGATATCTTCTTGTAAGATAGAACTTTGATAGATTCCTCGCCACACCTTGTAATAGCACCACTTTGAAGGTTGATCTAAATTCTTATATTGGTTCCCATTGTTGTTGCAAAATTTGTTGATGAAACTTTAATAAATCGGCATTCAAGCATATACCTTTGATTTCCATACCCTTGAGCTCGACGTCTTTGTAAATTGTTCCATTATTGTACCCATTGATTTATGGAAATGCTTTCGACAAAGTCTCTGCATGTACCACTTTCAAAGATTCCAAAAATTAGGATTCATCACACCCATGGCTTCTAGAATTTTATCTTTACGTAAACGTTCCTAATTTCGATGACAAGGTTTCGAATTTTTTAAGCTTTATTCTTGTTTCAACTATAATGAGACTCAAACAAATTACGTGTCACGGGAACATCTTCTCGTTCGATCCTCGTAATATCTTGGACGTTTTTGCAAAATGTGCATTGGTATTTCCTCCCATTAACAAAGTGATGCATGGTGATCATGGATATTAAATCTCAAAAAGGTGTTAGGATTTTTAAGATCTAATAAATCTTTCCAATTTTCAAAAACAGTGCATCAAAACTATCCTGGGAACAAGACAATATATCAAGACTTTGACATACCATTTTCCTCATTCGTATAAAATCCACAATATAGATTAATTTACCGTATGCATGCTTCATCAAGTAGTATTGATCTCCTTTAACATTGGAAGAATACCAACCAATGTAAGCAATGTCTCCAAATCGCTTAAACAGTACAACAAGTCCTTGCCCTATCAACTTCATGACGGTATTTGTGCATGAAACCAACTAATGAAAGATACTCCTCACCAACTCGCATGCGGAGTTCATATAAAGAGATCCATCTAGTCTCCACATCCTTTAGAAGTTTTTGCCATCTCGTAATTCTAATTGCAAATTTTTGGAACTCGAGAAAATGCTTTGGGTGCTTGACATATAGGCATGAAGTTCTCTTATAAGGTCTTATAATTTAGCAACATTTTCGTGGTTGCTTACCATTTTATACGCTAAATTCATTCTCGTGAGCCATACGGTGAATTGGTAGCATATATGGGGCCACCGTTGTTTGTAATCTAACACAGAGCCCCTGCTCGGTGACCCCGCATGACAGATGCACCATCTGCTCCAACGCATACCAACTTCGTAGTAATTTCATAATCAGTCATTCCAAAGAACATCTTTCAAATGAGAAACAACTATTTTATATAGGTTTTCAGCATCATAGCTTTTCAACCATTTTCATAACACCCAATAGATGAGGTGTCCTTATATGATTTTCTAAAGTATAGATGTGGATACATACCCATGCGGTGTTGTCGACTGTTGTCACTTCATCAATTGAAAGAGAGATAAAGTTTACTTTTTTTACATTCTCTTTCAAATCTTCCTTCTCTATCATCGAGAGGCATTTTGCCATTTCCCATCCACTACTTTCAGACCAATGAGACTGAGGTACATTCAGCATTCCATTAAATTGATACAAAACTTTGAAATCAAGGAAATCCGAAATCGCTCTTCCTTTTTTAGTATTTGAAAAAGAGTAGAGAATTGTATGAATTTTGCATGTAGATTTGTTTCTTTCATCTTACCAATATGCGATGTGATCGTTCCTCCCTTTTCCAACAGATGTCTGTGTTTTTTCTGCTCTGCCTCATATTCCGCTGCGTATCTAACATGCATGCATTCTTTTTAGTTTTCCACCTATGTGTTTTGATTTTCTGGCCATCTCGCCCGTTACGCTTAAATATTGTTTTCCACAATGTTTTTCTATAGTGTCCAGCTTCAGTTGCATTTTTTGTTGCTTTTCCAATTTCCATGTACATATTGTACATGTACATTCGTGATGGGATTTCTTCATAATTAGATGATTATACAGAGTTCAATAAACGAAAATTTAATGCCCAATCAAACTTGTATGTCCCGCCAATGGTCCACATATTCTTGTTCGTTTTCAATGCTTTACTTTTTTGAGTAGAATTTTGAGCAATATCACAATCATCGGAGTTTCCTCTTTCTTAGACCGGAGTTTTATTTTGATTTTGTCTTCCATTTTTGAGTGTTTGTATCTCGTGATATCTAGCCGCACTGGTTGCACCCCAACAGAACAATATCTTCAAGATCTGGCATATTATTGTAGGTTTCATTTGTTTGACTTTGATATTGTGCAAGAATGCATGTCCACCTCAATAATACCTTCCACACAGTCAGTATTTTGATTCTTTGTGGTGGCATCTATATGATTGGTATTTACAATATCTGTATCCGCAGAGTTTCCAAAATACTTGAAGAGTGATTTCTGAGATTTCTTACTTACTTTTAGGTTATTCGTATTCTTTGAGCTGGCACCTTCCATTATTCTGAAAAGAGTCTTGCGTCAGCAAAAGAACCAAGTAGCGACTCTGTCCAGTGTCTGAGGTCTTGTCACGCGTCCTCTGTCTGAGGTCTTTGTCACGTGTCAACTCTGCACTTGTCGCGCGTCAACAACCCATTTCCTGTCGCGCGTCCACCGCTGCCGAATATACTGCGCGCGGCCAACACCGACCTTGGGCGTCGAAGCGCCAACACTTCGCCTCGCGCGTCGCCAACACTTCCTCTCGCGCGTCAACACCGCCAAGTCGCGCCAACACTTCTCTCGTCGCGCGCCAACCCTTCGCTGCGCAGCGCGTCAACACTACCAAGTCGCGCGTCAACAACACTTCCTCTCTGCGGCGTCGTACATATGTTGTCGTGGCACAACAATGCCTTTTCGCGCCAACACTGCATTTGTCGCGCCAACAATCACAGGCTAATAGTAATCTGAATCTCTGGTGCTTAAGGGTATGTGAGTTCAAATTTCACAGTATTGGTAATTTGTTAAGCTACTTGAGGTATACTACCCGGTGAATCAGCTAGGTTTTTATAGGAGATGTTTTCAAATGAAGGCGAAGCCGACCCCCAAAAAAAAATATACTATATATTTTAGGCGAACAAGACACCGACCCACTCCGAATAATTCACCTTTTCAAATTTTCATAAAATGAAATTTTCGCCATATTACGAATATTTGCCGCTAAAATTATCCCTAATCTCATGTTAAATAGCTCAAACCGTAAAAAACAAAATCATAATAAAGAAACCCTAACTACTATTCTGCAGAAAAAAATATTTAAAGGGCGTGCAAAAGTTTCTGAGGCAAAACAAAAGTCGATTACACTTAAAAGATGAATTACAGTGGGGATCTTTCACGGTGTACGATTTAAACAAGAAAAACTAAACAATGCTTACCTCTCAGTGCATAACTTTCAGACAATGGGAAACGATCACATCGAAACACAACGAAGCGAGCTCTCGAATCTTGAAAAAACAATCGTTAAAAATAGTAGGAAAAAGTACAAACGCCCAAACAGGTTGTCAAACCTGTCAAATTTAACACAGTCACGTAAACGCCCGAAGGACCTTTCCTTTAGGGAATGCCTTGGCGTAAAAATTGTAAGAAATAAATAAATTGACACGCATTTGCATTATGTGATAGGTGTCTTTCTTTATAGTTTCAATGACACAATTGACATCCGAGGCTACATTCATACGCCACCATCTCCGTAGAATTCACCACCGCCTCTTCTCTCAAAACTAATGGGAAATTGAAAGGTAAAAATGAAAATCATAATTTGGAGGACAATGAGCAGGTAATGAAGAAAAAAGGGGCCCAAGGAGTATTCGGGACAATGACGGTGATGATAATTATGAGGGCTCCATGTTTGGAAAAGAATTAGACGATGTCGGTTCAAGTGATTCCGATGATAGGTGGAAAGGTAGGAATAGGAGGTACAATTCTAGTAGGAATAAAAGACCCGGGTATTCTAGCAAAAGGAGGAAAAAGAAGGTTGTTAGTGAGAGTGAAGAAGATGATAGTGCGTCTGAAGGCTCATTTTCATATAGTAGTGAAGAGGGAAGGTCGAGAAAGAAGAAGATATGATGGAGCAGGCGTGAGGAGCCTAAAAAGAATTCAAAGAAAAAGGTTGGCAGGTCCAAAAGGTCCAAAGCAAGGAGCAACAGAGATAGTTCAGAGAGTGCATCAGGATCAGAAGATGGTACTGGTTCTTTTGATAAGGAAGGGAGTGACGGGCAGAAATCTAAACTGGCCGTATTAAAAATCTCTGATAGCAGGAAACTTGTGCAACAGTCACCTTTTGAGAGTAATGACTTGTCCGAACATAGTAATTCTGAGTCTGAACCTGTTGGCGCTGAGGAGGGAAAAGAGGATAATAGCCAACCTGTTGAAATTGACAGCGAGGCTCTTATGTTTAAAGAAATGATTGAATCTCAGAAGAAATCAGCAACTAGAGGCTCTTATTCCTTAATTGAAATTTAGAATTTGTATTCTAACTTAAAATAGAATAAGTACCAACATATCTATTCTAACTTCAAATAGAATGAGCAAAGAAGATTCTATTCTAGCTTTAAATAGAATAAACATTATAATATCTATTCTAACTTTACAAAAATATATTTATAATTTCTATTGTAACTTCAAGTAGAATGACTATTTATTTATTATCTTGTATTTGAATTTTATATTTTATATGTACGGTAAAAATTTATATCTACACTATGAAATGTGCCTTATGAAAAGTCCCAGGATTCCATACTCTCTATATGCTTATAGTTTTTATGCGATTAGATTCATTATCTTATTAAAGAGAGATTCTACTTAGGTCTTAGCATGGTGGTGTAGTCACTCTTTTTTAAGGATACATGATTCCAAAATTCACTTAAGAGGCATATTCGACTTAAGTTAGTAAAGCATGTATTTGGGGGTATTGATCATCCATATAAATTAAAAATGAGGAATTCAAGGAGGTCATAGTCCCATCTCTATTAATATTTTCTAATATACATAGAAATTCATGTTTCTATAATAATACTTTCATGATATATCAATTGCATAAAAGAACTAGGTTTTGTTTAGCAACCATACCCATATCAAAGATATATGATGTTTCCCTAATGATACTATTATAATTGAAAAATGTGAAAACTATACGATTAGGGAAAATGTGATACATGAGAAAGGAATCATGAGGAAGGATACACATTAGGGTTTTGTATCAATGGTATTTGATGTTGTAGCTGATTGACCTATGTTTGTTGCCTATTACACACCAACTCGAATGTTATGATGGTTGCTTCTTATGTGGTTGTTCTACACCCAACTTCGGAAAATATGTAGTCTTAAAGAAGTAGAATATTTACAGAGATCATGCCAATAATGCAAGAAATGAAGATATTTGGATGAAATCGAGATGTATTAAAGCAAATAAGGAACCAATCATTGCCTTCGAACACAATGAGATTGAAGAAGAAATAGCTGCCCTAAAAAATTAGGGTTTGATCTACAAGTTTGTAGGTTGGGGGCCTCGTGAACAAGAATGCAAGCATGAGTAACAAAGTAATGGAAGGTGAAATGGTGGATCGATATCCTCCTTGGCCCACAAAGGTTCTTTATTTTTGTTTTTTCAACCAAAGAGGAAAAAACTACTATATTCAACTCGGGCCTTTGGTTCTTCGAAAGATCGTGGTCATTTATGACTTACACAATGGAGCTCTAGTTTCGACTTCCCTCAAACAACTTTGGTGGTTGGTCCAATTTGAATAATAATTCTTAACCTCCCAATACATATGTGGGTAAAATACATGTTATCAAGAATTGTTAACTCCTTAGAGGTATGATCTACATTTCTTCTAAAAGTCATAGTGGAAAAACATATTGCTTATGCCACAAATTGTGTTCAAATGATTGTGACCAAACCTCTTCCTAGAAGAGTATGGTTAATTAAAATTCCCAAAGGATAATTATTTAAACAACCTTGGACTACAAAACCTCCCTTTTCGGTGTTTTTGGTGTCATAACCATAGACATTTAGCTCACGATTTCCCTTTATTGCTACAAAGAGGGATGACATTATTGGAAAAAATAGATAAGAAGAAATTTAATTTGTTGGTAGGAAAAACAACCAAACCCTACGAATGTCTCTCAAAGGACAGATAAAATTCAAGAAGAAATGAAAGCCATTAGTCTACATATTGATCTAAGCTCACGGTCTTGCAATTTATGCTCACAGAGGGATGACCTTTAGAAAAATTAAGTTTTGGATTCGCTAGAGATCTGCAAAGGTCGTGGCTACGACTCAAGTTTTCAAGATAGATTAATTGAATATTCTATTAAAATCCCTATGGTGGTGTAGGGTGATGTGTTTAATTCTATCTTGTTTAAAATTATGAGTCGTGAAGATGATCCCTCCTTCTTAGAGTTTAACCGAAGACAAGGGAAGTCGACGTGTATTACTTGTTCTTCTAAAAAGAAACGATTCTTCTTTGGATTTGATGTTTTAACCAACCTATATTGTTGATGTTTGGCATGCTCCGGTTTTCTAGTTTTTGTTCCCTAGGACTTATTTAATGGCTTAGTGTTTTTCTTTGACATGTTTTAAAGGTAATATTGCTCTATTTCATTAAAAACAATAACACTATAACTAAACATTTCCTTAATAATAATGTAATATTGTTGTTTTCCTTCTAACAACATTACAATTTATGATCTCTAATTGTAATGCCCAAAGATGAGAAGAACCAGGATAATTTTTTTGTCTCATAACTTTCATTTACTTGATACGACTTATGATAAATCACATCACATGAGACATTTACACAAACATGAACCCACATATATAACATGATGAGGAAAGGATAAACACCACAAATAGAGACGACACACATTACCAAGCCTACCTAAGAGGCTTACAATGGGGAGAGGTCATCATTGCAACTACCCCTTATCACTCCAAGAAGGAATCCTAGCTAGCCTTTGGTTCCTCCAAAGTAAACACACCACATCAACTTTGACAGCCCCTTATCCCTCCATTATAACACATGTTTATCCCTCCACTAAGACTAGCCACAAATTCCTTTGGTTCCTCTAAACAAAACACACACTTCCCCTTATTCCTCCCTTCACTAGCTACACCTTATTCCTCTAATAATCAATGATGAAACCTCACCCCAACAAGAAGAAAATATACCACATGATAACACAAGATGCACATCAATGCCACATTTTCCCAAATGAACAAGTACAAAACAATGAATGAACCACAATTATAGACTCACGGATAAGAAGTTTCCACAACACAACAATCCTATTTCATTATTTGACCTTAAATATTTGAAGAGAACTTAACACATAAACCTACATTCTCTTTTTATCTAGACTCCATTTTCTTTATTTCATTTAACATTTCACCTATAACGGTACTATTTAATTTGATTATTTTCTCAAGAGCATATTTACTTGGTATATCATTATACTTTCATTATACAATAGGAACTAGTATGAGATCAAGAGGGAAGAGGTCTATAGTTTAAAGGATTAAGATTTAAGATTTTTTTATACTTTAATAATTTGTTGGGTTCATATTAACATTTACACGTCATGATTTTTTTCTCAAATAAAATTTAATGTTTTCTCGAATGCTCGATCTCACATGGAGCAACTTATATTCATTTCCCACAACATAAGAAGGCTTAATCAAGTTATAAGAAAGCTCTAAATTTCACTTTTCTCTTGGAACAACATCTCATGAATACACTTTCAAAGACTAAGCATTAATTACAATTTTGCTATTATCCACAATTAACTCTTAATATCATATTATAGCAAACCAAATTGATAGCTAAAATTAGGTATGAAATTCATCTATAACCCAAATCCTCTAAGATGTCTTTCAAAAGAAACTCCTATCTTTTCACCTAAAACCCTTCATTCTACTCATGTGTCGACTTAAAAAGGTTTGCATTAGATTTAAAACTGGATTCTCTTGAGGTACTAACTTAAGATAACCCATTCACTTTACGGTTTTCCAAAGTTTGCTTAATCACCCATCAATGTTGCAAATTTATATTTCCTATTTGCCCATATGCTACCAAGTATGTTCATTGCTTAGCCCTCCATGCCTAGCCTCAACACAACTAAACAATTATGTTGCTTAGACCTTATGTCCCACATGTCCCAAAGTGACTCTATACCTTAAACTAAAGCATCCCACACAACTTCCACATGCACAAATACAATTCCTATGAGGAAACCCACATACTCTAGATAATGTTTAACCATTACCATTCCTATAGGGGTTTCACAACATTCTTGATAAACATACATATGATGATAACTGAATTTGGGCTCTTATTTCCTCTAAGCTAGGAGGTGCCATCGAGTATAAGTATCGTAAAATTTGAGTTTTTTACGTTATGAAGGTGATCACGCCAGAAGGGTAAATCATACAAAAATTTTACTCTAAGGTTGACCTTTTATTTAGGTTTCTTTCCTACAATTTCAAAGTAATTAGTACAACACATAAGAGGTTCATTCATTAATTTCACATCGGAGCACATTATAAAAGATTAAATCATTTCCAGTTAGCATATACATCCACCCGCTTAATAATAAATAATCTTGAATCAAGTTAACACCCATGACCCAATACTCATTTTCTAAACATGTCAAACACTAACAATTTCATACTCATAACAAAATTCAATAATTAACATTTATATTTACAACAATATTGTTGATAAAACCTATACAATTACATTGTTCCAAAATAACATGTTATTATGAAAACACCAATAACACTTCACTTTCTCTTTGTCCCAGTACCTACAACCACCGCATGGTCAACACAACTGTTGGCATGGCATCTACCTAAAATCTAGCATAATTCACGATTTCATAGTTTCCATTTACATGATTATGAAACTCAACATGCAACAAAAGAGAGAGAAGACATGTATTGAATTTTCATTTCATTTCAAACTAGAGAGAGAGAGAGCAAGAGAAGCACCATTTTCCACACAATCAAATTTCTTAATAAAAAAAAAAAAGGGAGTTCCATACAGTCATATATTAATTTATAAAAGGTTTCTCATCAGTTCTTTGGCTCGAAGAGGGTTCCACCACATTCTTTCACATTTTTTACAAGTTTGCGAAAATGTACGAATTTAACCCTAGGGATATGAAATTGCATTCAAAAACTGATTTCGATAGTCAAATGGATCATAAAACAAATCCTATATGCTCTCTTATATACATGGAATTTATTGGAGTTGACGGAACTTAGAACTAGAAAATAGAGTTTGAAAGGCAACAATTTTTTCTGAGCCGTTGGTTGTAATTAGACCATTTTGAACTTCTCACCCAATGATCGAAGGCCTACAAAACCCCCTCATAAAAATAACTAGAGAGGTGTGTTCCTAGAATGGGTTGAAAGTAATTTTCATGGATAAATACTAGAGGTATACAGAGGCCGATATCCATTTCTTCACTCAAGGTTCAAACGACAAGCCAAAACCAAACTCAACTTTTGACTTTCAACAGATTCCCAAAACTATAAAAAGAGTTAATAAGACTCCTAGAGGGGTGACGAAAAATGCATGAATGGTCAATAAAGATCATTCTAAGGTTTGATAAAACAATCCAAATGATAGGGAGCATAATCACAACTCGACTTTCCCATTTCGGGGTTCAGAGAGGTGTCTTGTGAATCACCAAATGTCACATTTTATTAATCGGCAAGGTTAACAAAAAGGGTAGTTTAAAGCTATAAATCAATTTGAGCTCATCTTTTTTTACTAAAGTTAATCAAACATCTAAGGAGGTAAAAATAAAACTATGTCACACTCAAAAACATATCCTTCAAGGTCCGTAGAAAGGCGAAAAATTTAAAATGTTGATGTTACTTCTCATTAAAACTTACTAAGGAAAACTCATCATCGGTTTATTTTCAACATCCATAAGAAATGAAACTAGAAAACATTGAATTCATACAAGATATAGGAAGATAACCATGCTTCAAAACGATCATCAAACATAAGTGGAGGAGTTTTTGTTAAGACCTAGTTACATTTACTAATGGGGTTCAACGAGATTTTCACCAAAACCCATCTTGAGCATATCTCACAAACCATACATTCTAAGAGACCAAGCTTCCTTGAGGTATTTCGTCAAATGATTACATGTCTTGGCTATGCTTCAAATTTTTTTCCTCAAGTGATGATACTAGGCTTCATTGTTCCCTAAGTAGCGTTTGATAAAGAAAATGGTATCACAAAATAAATCATCTCCGATGCAGATGATTAAAGAGTTGTAGCTCCTTCCACATCAAACTTATAGCTTCCTCATTTTCCTTATGTTTACACGTCAATCTCGAACAAAATCTCCATGTCAAAACATTAAGTAGAGAGGATGATTTGGAGGAGGCACCAAACATTCATATTACTACACAACCCCTCCCCTTTCTTGTGGTGGGCGTAGGTTGGGGAGAGAAAGACATCCCATTTGCTTCAAATATGAGCATACAATGCCAATGCAATTTTATTCCAAACTCAATAAATGTGCCAACAATGTCAAGCTTGAGTCAAGCATCAACCCCCAAATGCCACCGCATAACAACCCATGGCCGATTCACAAGCTATTAGATAGTCTTTTGACCATATTTTCCTCGTAAATATTGAACAACCTGCATCGCCCCACATTTTCCCTTTATATCTACCAAGACACCAACAAAAAGAAAAACATTTAATAAAAAAATTCTTTCTCCAAATGCTTTAACAAACACCCACAACATGTTCCAAAGCTAGTTTGTAGATCAAGGATTTCGCGCTTGTTACCTGTCCAAGTTAATACACCAAACTAAACACAAAAACCCTGAAAAACTCCAATAAAATCGATACCTGATGGATAAGATCCGAAGATGTAGACGAATGAGGAAGCCGATGTAGATAAGACGGGCGCACACGAGCAATTCGCACAATAGATCCGAGTAACCTGCAAGACACCGATGCTTGACAGAAAAAGACGGCGTTAAGAGATATTTAGGTGGACTGCCCGAGAAGCGGGTCCGGGAAGCGATAAGCTTCCTCGGCGGATGTCAGTCCACGTTTTCAATTAAGAAAAGAAGCATACATGATAAAAGATGTAAGTAAAAAGCTAGATTTTCTGATTGCAGTAATAAGACAGAATCTAAACAGCAGACAGAAAGTACAGAAAAAACAGGAACTATGAAATAATGCGGGATTTGTGTTACCTGTGTCCTTTTACCTGTCTGCAGGGAAATCGGCGTCGACTGGGTAGAATCGGCGTCGACTGATGTGGTCGGCGTCGATTGAGACGAATCGGCGTCGACTGGGTGAGATCGGCGTCGACTAAAGGCAGATCGATCAATCAGGGACTGTGCGATAAGATTCGGGAATTAGAAGGTGAATGTGGTCTGCTGGATGTGCCGAAGTTGGCGAGATACTGGAACAGAGTCACCAGATGATAGATGGTTGTGTGCGATGTTGACGTGATGTGGGCAGAGTAACGGTGCTCCTCTCAGGGATTGATTCGGACAGGATCTGCCCTTACTTGACACCCTTGATGCTAAAAGATCTCTCTTTCTTACAGCCTGTGTCTCTCTCGCTCTCTGTTCATGCGTAAGTGCTTCCTTTTTTCATCTGTTCACTTTTTCGCTCTCTCTTCGGTCCTTAGAACTGAGTTCTGGACTTGCTTTTATAATCGGCGCCGCTCCTAGAAAATCGGCGCCGACCATATGGGTCGGCGCCGATCGCGGAATAGACTCCCGAGATGGCCAAAATGAGCGATTTCAAGAAAGATAAGACTTACCCTGAATACGGGAAATATCCCGCTTAGGGAAGAGGAAAAATAGATGTGATACATAGATAGAATAAATTTGGGGTAGATAAGTGATTAAGATGCATGGGAAGAAGCGTAATTAAATATTTAATATTTAATCACTCATGGGTAAGATATGATGGGGTGAATTAAATTTAGAGTAAGTGATTAAATCACAAATTGGATAATATCCCAAGGGGATAGTTGGTGACGTAAACGTGCCCCAGGTTACCTAAGCAAGTAAATGGATGAGAGGGACACTAAATTGAGTAACCAATTTTAAGTGTCTACATTTTGCCCCTTTTTGTCAAGTAACTTGCGATAAGCAAGGTTATGAGACAAAAACAAAGGGATGGAAGAAGGGAAGAATGTGTGATGATGTGATCCCCCTCAAACTAGGGATGGGATGGGTGATAGAACAAACGATCCCAAGTTTGAAAAAGGTAGATGAAAAATGCAGGATGCCCCAGTCGGATGTCTGGAGTAGATCTGATCATTGATGACGCATAAAAACAAATAAAAAGGCAGCAACCTAAGGAATTCACATTGGTAGGACAAACTAGACGGTCTCCTCATGAGACGACGTTAGAGCCTACAGACCCGCTTAACTCTAAGTTGTCAAAAAGTACGAGTGTCCCATGCAAAGGGAACAAACCCGAAATAGATGGTGATATCAAAAAGATGTGCCAAAAGGCAAAATTCAGCACACAACAATGATCAGATAGATAAGTAAGCCAAGCATCAACACTATGGCAAACAAATATGGAAAATCGGCGGCGACCAAATTAATCGGCGACGACTAAAACAAACGGCGTCGACCCAAAAAATCGGCGCCGACCAATCCAGGCACATATAAATATGCGAACGGAAAACGTAAACGATTTATTTTCAACGTGACGATTGATTCAGAGAGAGTCAGAATCTGATTTTGAGCGCCATGGAAGCCTCTGGGAGCGGTCAGAAGCGCAGGAGGACACGACCAGGGGTAAGTGGTCATTCTTGAACCCATTGTACTTGAATTTTTGTTTTCATTGGATTTTTTTTTGTTTTTGGGAGGCCGGGGTCCGGTTTATGTCCGGACAGGCAGTCGGCGCCGATTGGTAGAATCGGCGTCGATTGTAGCCTGAGCGGCGTCGATTGATATAATCGGCGTCGACTCACATAGATCGACGCCGATTATGTTAAATCGACGTCGATTGGATAAATAACTTCTATGATGATAGAATTTTGTTTCGTATGTTCGGATTTGGGGAAATAAGAGACTAATTATGCTTTTGATGTCGTGGATGCAGGCACGAGAGGCTCTACATATGAGGGATGCCATTCCTGAGTTATTGGAGATGATTCTCCCTGATGTGACTGATGCAGATTGGTGACATTTAGAGCTAGCCGGGCTCGGGGGTTTCCGGTATTACAGACGAGTGCCACGAGATGTGGAGCTCATGCGGGCACTAGTGCGACGGTGGGACAGCCATACGTGCACTTTTTGGTTCAGGACGGGTGAGATGACCATCACCCATGAGGATATATTCAGGATTCTGAGACTGCCGATCACTGGGGACCCGATTGAGATCACACCGCGAGAGCAGCAGCAGAGGGCCCTAGTGCGATTATACAGAGACAGGGCAGATGACTCAGAGATAGTATCTGGGGCAGTGAGGATAGCCTCACAGTACAGGCAGGATAGCCCTCGGAGTAGGCGGATAGCCTTGATTCAGATGGCTATCTCCTACTTTGCCCTGCCAGATTCAGGAGGTGGGAGATTCCCATTGTTACTGTTAGACTGTGTTTGCGACATCTGCGATGCGAGACGGAGTTTTGCCTTCACGATGCCCTGATAGCTCAGATATATCATGAGCTATGGATGTACACCACTGGCCGGAGGACAGGGATTGACGTCAGTTTTGTGCTCCATTGCTGGGCATATGAGCACATAGCGGTGATCAGGCCATCCGGGCTTCCTTGGATGCCAGCAGGAGTGGGAGGGATTGATTATGGATTTCGGAGATGGCGGGCTGACATGGCCGCAGGGGATACAGGTAGATCGGCCGAGTGGTACTCTGAGCGTTTCAGGACGCTGACACCAGATCAGGTCATCTGGAGGCCATATCGGGCATTTCCGACATGGGCTGGTCAGGATGCCCACTTGGTAGCATTGAGACGGAGCCGGGTGGTCAGGGGCCGTAGGCCGGATATGTGGGAGCGAGTCCCGTTTATGCGGATATTGAGGCAGTTCGGCCTAGTACAGACAGTGCCGACCACCTACACGCCATATAGGCGGGATAGCAGGGAGACGGATTTGCCGATTTTGATCCCGGCAGACCCATTGAGAGAGGCCCCACCCTCTACAGACAGCGATGATGACGCAGGGGTAGATGAGGGTTACGCAGCATGGTATGACACCGAGCTACCACGACATCTCCCGCCATCTATAGATGCTGACGAGGAGGACATAGCTGCGATGCTGGATAGACTAGAGGGAGAGCATGCCACCCTTACACAGACACATCAGGTAGCTCTGGAGGAGATCAGGGCTTTGACAGAGGAGAGGGATGCCCTGATTGTGGAGAGAGACACCGCTCGCCAGGAGCGAGATATAGCGATCCAGCAGAGGGATCGCTACTTTCGACATAGGGAGGCCCTCAGGGCCAAATATGGAGAGACCGGTGCCACGTCAGAGTCCGGTACACAGGGCACGACCCTAGGAGGAGCACCACCAAGCGCCAAAGGCCCCAAAGACAGCACCAAAGCAGCATCGTTACGAGCACCGGGTACTGTGAGCCTGAGCACATACCAGTCTCTCCTCGCTGAGGTGAGATACTATGAGGATGCCCTAGCGCAGCATGCCCCAGATGTGCCTCGGTACGGGGCGAGGAGGAGAGCAGCGACGGCTACAGCGAGCGGAGCCTCAGGTGGTGGGAGCACTGGGAGAGATCGAGGTGCGCAGAGACCTCCAGCAGCAGGTGCATCGAGCTCGATAGGCGGCGGCCAGGAGAGACAGCCAGGTGCAGAGGAGGGTGGAGGAGATAGTGTCCTCCATGCATCGGACTTTACTATATAGAGATTGATAGATTTTGTATCTGTATAGTGATGTAGCCTCGATTGGAAGGCATTGTATAGATGGCTTGATTGAAAGCCACCCATTTTTGTACAGACACACATGTATACATAGATTCATCATGTTATTTGTCATATAATTGTACTCATGCTTTTAATTTTGATATACATGGATAGATGGATATAGATATAGACTGATAGAGGATAAAATAGATGTGATTGGATAGATATAGACTGATAGATGATAGAAATAGATGTGATTAGATAGATTGATATGTGGATATAACTTTGATAGATGGATGTGATGTAACTTGGATGTACATGTGTTTGATGTATGGATTAGATATAGATAGATGTAATGTACCTTGGATGTACATTTTGATGGATAGATAGATGGATGTGTTTGATGTATGGATTAGATATAGGTAGATGTAATGTACCTTGGATGTACATATTTTTCGATATTTTGATGGATAGATAGATGGATGTGTTTGATGTATGGATTAGATATAGGTAGATGTAATGTACCTTGGATGTACATATTTTTCGATATTTTGATGGATAGATAGATGGATGTGTTTGATGTATGGATGTAATTTTAATGAGAAATGAATACAGATAGATGTTTTGATAGATAAGATGAATTTAGATAGAAGATAAATTTTGATTGAATTAACATGTGAAATGTCAATTTAACTGGATGCAAGACAAAGAAATGGGGAATACTCTTTGCAAGAGCCAAAGATGTAAATGGAAACAACCTTGACTTAGAAGAGAAGATACTCGGATAAGAAAAAAAAGATAAGTCGGACTTCCAACCGACCATAGATAAAATCCAGATAGGAAACCGAAAGACCAAGCATACAAGGCCCTATATAAGATTAAAATAAACCTGACACTAACTAGTCGCAAACCAGATCTAGGATAGAAACGGAAAGAAAAGTAAGTATCTTGTCGGAATTTACAAGGGACAGAATACATGTCCATAGTAGGAAAATAGGATTCTCCATATGATCGACAAAAGGTCTTAAATCTCAGCTTCATGATTTTGGCAGAAAAGCAAACTGATCAATGCGGGAAGTTTGCTTGATATGGAAAGACTGATCGATACGGGAAGTCTTTCAATGATGCTAAAAGGTGTATAAACCTGATTAAAAAGGCTGATTAATCAAGAAGCCTTGAATATTTCTTTGAGGAACAGCCGTCCTTCAAGGGAGCGGTCTGTATTTTGAATTTTAATGATAGCCATCCTTCGAGGGTATGGTCTATATTTTTAGAATTTTTGATAATAGCCATCCTTCGAGGGCATGATCTATTTTCTTTTTGATTCACTTGATAATGTATGGATAGCTGTCCTTCAAGGGATCAGTCTATCTTTTGGATAGCATCTTTTTTTTTTTTTTTTTTTTTGAAACTCTTCTTGGAAGAAGCTGAGTTTAGACCTAGATAGATCAGATGGAGGGGAAGAGAACATAGAAGAACATGCACTCATGCCCCGAGTAGATCCGATTAAGATAAGTACTTGGGACGGATGAAGTGGTGATTAAGGTATTCCTACCATGAGGAGGAACATATCCAAAAGAAACGTGCAATGAGTAGAGCCGCGATACTCATATTTAAGGTAAACGAGGCAATAGGCGGAGAACCACACAATTTCGAATCACCACGAAAGTAGATGACTGGTTATTAGGACGGATGAAAGATCTGTGTTGCGACTAGATTTGTGTAAGATAGATTTTAACAGTAGAAGGGCCGTAAATGCAAAGCATTAAGAGGTTCCGCTTCAGGTATACCATCCATGGAAGATAAACGATAAGCCCCAGACCCATATTTATGAGTGATAATGTACGGGCCCATCCAGTTGGGAGCAAACTTACCCCGCTGACTTCTTTCGAGTGTAGTGACATTTTGATTTTCCTTAAGAACAAGGTCACCAATTTTGAAGTCACGGTGTTGCAAGTGCTTGTTATAAGCACGCTTGACACGTTCAAGATAGACCTGATGATGCTCAAGAGCGTTGAGACGCCGCTCATCTAATAATTCAAGTTGTGCTAGACGATTTTGACGATAATCCTCATCGGAGACAAATTCTCTGAGAGAAACACGGAGAGATGGGATTTGGACTTCCAAAGGAAGGACAGCCTCAGACCCATAGACGAGAGAGAAGGGAGTAGCACCAGTAGGGGTACGAATGCTAGTCCGATAAGCCCAGAGAGCAAAAGGGATATGTAAATGCCAATCCCTACCAGCTCGACTAGTTACCTTTGCGAGGATATTACGCAAAGTTTTATTGGACGCTTCGGCCTGACCATTAGCTTGAGGATAGTATGGAGAAGAAAAACTGAGCTTGATGTTGAAAGCGTTGCAGAGATTCTGCAAATCAGCGTTCTTGAAAGACTTACCATTATCTGTGATGAGCTTATGTGGAATGCCAAAGCGACAAATGATGTGTTGATAGACGAAATCAACTATGGGTTTAGCCTTTGTTGAAGAAAGAGGGATAGCTTCTACCCACTTAGTAAAGTACTCAGTGGCAGTAATGATAGAATGATGACGCTGTGAAGAATGGGGATTGATGAGACCAATAAGATCAAGACCCCACTGCGAAAAAGGCCACAAATCCGCCGCAAGTTGCAAAGCTTGACTAGGGATGTGTGTGAGATTGGAATGTTGCTGACACTTGACGCATTTCTTAGTGTATTCACAACAATCTCGATTAAGAGAAGGCCAATAATATCCCAAACGTAAAATGCGCTTGGCTACAGCTAAGCCACTAAAATGTCCACCACAGATACCGTCATGGACCTCCTGGATGGCTTTAGATGATTCACGGGTTTTGAGGCACCGAAGCAAAATACCATCAAAGCCGCGTTTGTAAAGAAGGCCGCCTAGAATAGTATAGCGATTGGCGCGTTGGATAAAAGACCTTCTACCATTGGAAGTCAGATCTGGAGGAAGCACCGAATGAGATAGATAATCAACTATCTGTTGATACCACTCATCCTGAGTATGGGTTGTGACAGCATTGATCGAAGTTAGTTGCTCAAGATGAGATGGTTGATCTAATCGTTGCACAGCCACATAAAGACGCGAGTCTTCGGTAAAAGGCGGGATAAGTGAGGCTAATGAGGCCATTGTATCTGCGAATCGATTTGCAGTGCGAGGAATAGCTTGGATAGTGAACTTATCAAAAGATTGGAGTTGAACGAGAACGATATCACGATATTTTTGAAGGATATCATTTTTGCATTGATAGACGCCCGTGACTTGATTAACGATGAGTTCAGAATCACCGAAGATGTCAATATGACGAGCGCAGAGATTAATGGCATTTTGAAGACCTAAGACAAGAGCTTCGTATTCAGCCATATTATTGGTGCACTCAAAGTTCAACTTGTGTGCGACTGGGATAGGCGTACCCCAAGGAGGAATCATCACAAAACCTGCACCTCCCCCTTGCTGGCATTTGGATCCATCAAAGAAGAGCTTTACTTTAAATGGAGATAGACCAAAATCAATTTGTTGGATATTTTCATCGGGGAATTGAGCAGGGGGGTCTTGAGTGTCCGGAAGAGGAGCATCAGCTAATTGATCTGCAATAACCTGACCTTGATAGACTTTTGCGGGATAAACTCGAGGTCAAATTCTGTCATGAGCATAAGCCAACGAGTGATACGATCATTGTGATAAGGCTTTGCATGAATCGTCTTAAGTGGATTGACACTTGTGACAATGTAAGTTTTGTGATTAAGGAGGTAATGACGAAGCTTAGAAGTTGCGAAGAAGAGAGCACAACATAGTTTTTCAGCTTCGGAGTAACGTGTCTCATACTCATGGAGGGTACGACTGATGTAATAGACAACTTGTTCTTTACCACAAGTGTCCCGATGCGAAATCATGGCTCCCAGAGCATGGTCAGTCACAGAGATATAAAGATAGAAAGGCTCCCCCTCGCGTGGAGGTGTAAGCACAGGTGGAGAAAGAAGATAAGCTTTGAGATCATCAAAGGCCTTTTGGCAATGCTCATCCCATTCAAAATGAACATTCTTACGGAGGAGATGGTGAAAAGGTTGACAACGGTCCGACAATTGGGAGATAAAACGACGCACTGACTGAAGACGTCCTTGGAGACTGCGGAGTTGCTTTAAGTTAGAAGGGGGAGGCATCTCAAGGATAGCTTTTATTTTTGCGGGGTCCACTTCAATACCCCTAATGGAAATGATAAAACCTAAAAGTTTACCAGTGAGAACGCCAAACACGCATTTAGATGGATTTAGACGAAGACAAAAGCGGATAAGCCTCTCAAAGAGAGGTGCAAGGATGAAAAGATGATCTTGACGACGTTTGGATTTACCGAGGAGATCGTCAACGTAATCCTCCACAGTTTTGTGTAAGAGATCATGGAAGATGTAGGTCATTGCTCGTTGATAGGTTGCTCCTGCGTTCTTAAGACCAAAAGGCATGACACGATAACAAAAGGTCCCCCAAGGAGTTATGAAAGAAGTCTTATGTTGGTCTTCTGGTGCGATGAGAATTTGATTATATCCAGAGAAACCATCCATAAGAGAAAGCATCTCATGACCCGCAGTTAAATCTACGAGTTGGTCGATATTAGGTAGAGGAAAATCATCTTTTGGACAAGCAAGATTAAGATCCCGGAAGTCGGTACAAATTTGAATTTTCCCAGTAGCTTTAGTTACTGGTACTACATTGGACACCCATTGTGGATAATCGATGGGTTGGATGAAGTTAGCCGAGAGCAAGCGCTGTAATTCTTCTTTAACAAGAAGGGCTACTCTAGGGTGCATTTTACGTAATTTTTGCTTAACTGGTTTGATGTTGGGAAGAGTAACGATATTGTGGACCACAATATCGGGATCGAGTCCTGGCATATCCTCGTATGACCAAGCAAAGGCTTGGCGATGTTTGGAAAGAAAAGTGGTAAAATCTCCTAACTCCTGTGGATTAAGGGATTGGCCGACCTTAATGATGCGAGGGTCTTCAGAAGTCCCTATATTAAGGTCGATAGTGGCCTCGTTGAGAAGCGTAGACGAGTCAGAAGGAATAGTCTTGGGAAGATATGAATCCTCTGCCCCCAGATAGGTGAGGACGGAATCGTCATCCACACAGTGGATAGTGTTGATAGTAGGAGAATCGTCTCCAACTATTTCAGGGAAGATTAATGGTATAGAAGCGGACCGATTGTTAGTCTCATAGGCTAACGGCCCTAAGGAAATGGTATTGATAAAAAAAAAAAGTTAGACGGGATGGAAATGTCGTCGTCCACATCAAGTGATGTTTCTGACTTAGCGGGAGAAGATGGTTCCTCAGTAGGAAGAGGCTCATCAAGAATAGTGACGGTGGCTTTTGAAAGGGGTTTAAATCCTAAACCAAATTTTTGATGTGGCATGAGAGTGGGAATGGATGTGAGGTCATGTATACCTTGTTCATATTTTCCCAGGCCAAAGCCTTTCCACGCGCATCGATATAGATAAGTTTTTGCAAACGTGGGATTCTGTAGATAATCAAACCCTGTTAAGTAAGGTTTGGTCCTAGGAGGAGAATCTGGGCGATAGTGAGGCGTATCAAGACCACCGTAGATGAAATTAGTCTGTTGATTGGGCAGACCAATGGTGACGATGCGACCGAGACCTGGTTGATATTCAGGTTGTTTGTCTGGTCTACCATACTCATTAGGTTTGAGATGGGCATCAAAAGAAAAGAGAGGAAGCTCTCCTAGTGAGAAACGCTGCAATGTCTCTTCTAGATTTTGTAAATCCGGTAGTTTGGTTGCAGGTATGGAAGAAGATGAGGCCCCGTCAGGAGAACATGCATTTTCTTTTAAAGGGGCAGATCTTGTGGTCATGTCGCATTGTGCGGAAGGAAAAGGATCTCCTGGATGAGTATATATTTTGCCCTCATATTGATATTTTAAGCATCGATGGAGGGTGGATGGGACACAATGCATTGCGCGAATCCAGGAGCGTCCGAGGATCATATTATAGTGGAATTTTCCTTCGACAATGTAGAAGAGTTCATGAAGCAGCTTCTTACCTACTCGAATGGGTAAGACCACAGTTCCTAAAGTAACTGCTAGCTGATCGTTAAATGATCGAAGGGCGAAAGGCGGGGGTGACACTACATTCTTTGGTAACTTAAGTTGCTCAAACGTGTGCGAGGAGATGACGTTGAGTGCAGCTCCACTATCGATCATAACACGTTTTAAGGTAGTGTTATTGATTTGGACTGTGATAAAGAGGGGAGCCTCCAAATCCTCTGAAGAAAGAGGAGGAATTTCGAATCTTCAAAAGAAATGGCGGTTGATGGTCCATTCAATCCAACAACCAACTCGAAGGGCTGGGGCTCATCGGAATTCACTGCGATGCGGCGTAGATTATCGATTAGAGCCTGGCGATGTTGTGGAGAGGATTGGATGAGGTCAAAAAGAGACATTTTGACCGGAGCCTGGGTGAGTTGTTTCATAACACTCTCCTCAACAGACACGGGAACTTGAGCCCGAGGTGCAGCACGAATAGAGACCCTGGGTCGTGGGGCTGATGAGGAAGGAGAAACGCCTTCAGGGGCTGCAGAAATGACAACCCGTGGTCGAGATGCTGAAGATGAAGATGGGTTATCATAGTGTTGGGTTCTAGTGGCGATATGGATTGTGTCAATTTGAGAAGGTGGAAGATCAAGTGGAGTGGAACCACTAGAGGTCTGAGTGGATCGTTGGGGCTCAGATGGGGCTAAGGTGACAGGAGGTACTTGTTCCTCCTCCTCCAGCAAAAGATCACTTTCTTCCAAAAGGTTGTTCACAACAGCTTGAAGAGCTTTACATCCCTCAGTATCATGACCCGGGGTACGGTGGTAAGCACAAATCAAATCAGAGTTAAACCAGGTAGGTTTCACTCCTTTAGGGTTATAAGGTTTAATCGGAGGAAGGGTTATGGATGAAGATTGGATAAGTTGATGAAGGATTTCGGTGTAGAATCCGGTAGACGAAGATGAGGACAGAGATGATGAAGGTGGTTCTTTTACATTAACCGACTGCCGAGGTAAAAGAACTTGCATGTTAGGTTTAACAGTCTTTTTAGGGATCCTCTTATTTGTTTGGACATTTGGAGGAGCAGTCTTGGGCACTTGAGATGGGAGTAAGTGAGACATGATTGACTTTGGTGGAGGAGGAGCCCCTAAAATAGATTTTGAAGATGATGGAGATGTGACAAATTTTGCGGTCTTAGATAATGTCGATTTAGATGAGGAAGAAGCTCCCAAAGTAGGTATAATCGGAGGAACATAGAGTGCCTTGGTTTTTGGTAATGAAGATGATGATCCTGATAGAAGAGGTGACGTCTTTTTAGTAGGTAAGTCGGCTTTTCGGGGTGTTGGTGAAGAATGTGTTGTAGAAGAAGATGATGGTTTTGATAAGTGTGTAGAAGAAGACGCCTTCTCAGCGGATAAATCCAATCTTTTATGAGGCGTAGAGAGAGATTTTTGTGGAAGAGCACCAAGAGTCTTGATGGTCCGAAATATGGGCTTTCCTTTTTCAGGGATGGTGACAACTTCAACGGCATAAGGTGATTGTAACCTTTTCGGGGGGAGCAAATGGGGAGATACTGATGGTGTAATGTTAGATTTTGGTTGTCTCGGTTTAGGTTCCGGAACCGAGCGTATAGGTGTTGGTACTACTTCTTTTGATTTTTCTTTAATAGGCAAAGTAACATTAGTGATGGAAGAAGGGGGTGATGAAGAAGCAGTTCCTTGCGAAGGGACTACTTCTGATGCAGTAATCATGGGTGAAACTACTGTAGGAAAAGAGATAGGAAGGGTCAAAATCGAAGACGCTTCCGTCGAAGTCGGCACAATTATAGGTACGTTCACCAAGGGCATAGTTGCAGCGGGAATGGGAGCAACAGAAGTAGATGTGTCTGCAGTGGAAACTCGAAGGGATGTAATTGCCTCGAGTATTGAAAGAATGTCTGACGATGAGACAGATGAGGATGACACTGTCTCGGGTATGGATGGAAGGTCAGACAAAGGAGCGGAGAGAGATGACTCCGTGCTTAGTAATGTAGGAATATTCAAAGACGGGCTATCTGAAGATGGTGGAGTTCCAGTGATTGATGAAGTGGAAGGAGGTTCTGATTCGATTGATGTGTTCGCAGATGGCTTGGTTTCAGAAGAAGATTCTTCAGTAGAGATGAAGTTGATAGTGTGGGTGTTTGGTTTTTGAGACTCTGAAGCATTATGGTTCGGGGCATGATTGGGAAAAGGTTGTTTAAAAACATCGAGTGCCTGATTTGGGGGAGCATTTGGGTTATCCAGAATGAGCTCGCCTTTATCAATGAATTTCTGGACAAGATTTTTGAAAGTCTGACATCGTTCAATGTCATGACCTTTGGTTCTATGATAAGGACAGAAATCATTTTCCCTATACCAGAATGGGCGTTCTCGGCTTTCATCAATATCCCTAATGGGGGGAAGTTCGATCATGCGAACTTCCAACATTTTTTCTAAGATAGAGGCATATGATTCCCCCAATGGAGCGAAGGATCGAGATGATGAAGTCCCTTTTCGAGAAGATGAGGAGTCTCTTCGTGGTGTTTGATTAGGAGTGTTATCGGCTCGTGATGCTTTTAATACGATAGCGTTGGTGGATCCTTGATTTTTGTCTTTAGAAGGGGAAGAATTTGGTTTGGTAAACCGAGAAAAATCTGGTTTAGATTTAGAGCGAAGTTTTAGCTTCCCTTGCTCAATGGCGTGAGATTCAAGTTTGCGTGCCATCGTGAAGGCTTCTTCAAAGGTATGAAAAGTTTGGATCCTTAAAGTGGAAGAAATGTGATTAGCACAAGATCGAGTAAACAACTCGATTTGTTGGGATTGAGGAAGGGAGAAAGACAATTGGTTGATTATCCCTCTCCAACGAGTGACAAAGTCTGCAATAGACTCATCATCGAATTGGCGAATGTTATAAAGATCTGTGATCGAGATCTTATGCGCGATATTTATTGAAAAGTTTTCAACAAACATCTGGGCCAATTGAGAGAAAGAAAACAAGGAATGTTGAGGAATGTTATTGTACCAGTCTAAAGCAGGACCTGCTAGAGACATAGGAAAGGTACGGAGCATAAGCTCCTGATCCTGGACTATGAGGTAGCAAGCATGTTTGAATGCTCGCAAATGTTGTTGAGGGTCTTCCCGACTATGAAATTTTGAAAATTTAGGAAGTTCCCATTGGGGAGGATAAGGCTTGAAAGCCACTGAGGGGTGAATGGGTTCATTACACACTTCTTCAAAGGAGTATGAAGGACGAACCCCTTTTGTGGAGGCTTCCAAGTCTGCGATTTTCTTGAAGAGAATTTGAACCACGTCAGATTGAGGAGGAGGCACATTGGTATGTCCTACATAAGAAGCAAATGGTGGATGTTGTTGAGGTGTCAACGGGGGATTCATCTGTTGATGGATAGGATGATAAGAGGAATAACCAGGTGTTCTGGGTGACACCGGGTGGGGTATTTGCTGTGAAGTAGCTTGCGTATAGGCAGGCTGTGGGATAATAAGTGATTGAGAAAATGAAGGTTGGATGACGGATGGAGCCTGTGATTGGTGGACTCCTATGTTTGTTGATTGGATCGGGACAGATTGAGGAACATGAGTGCCGACTTGATTGGACATATTGGGGAACAAGACCTGAAAGGGGCCTTCTACTGCCGGATTAGGTATTAAGGGTGCCGATGTTAGAGGATGGGCGAAGGTCACAGTTGCTGGAACATTGGAAGAAAGACCCCTAGAGGGGACGTAGAAGTAGGAGCCAACTGACTATTCGGAGGGGGTTGGCTCATGAAGAGGTACTGACCTTGGGACACGATGGAGGGCATAGATGAATTAACAGCAATATGCGGGTGTGCAGACGCATTCATTATAGCCAGGGCAGAAGGCCTCTCAGAAGTAGGTTGTGGAATATTCGAGGTAACTGCGGTGTTAGGAATAGGTAAGACTATTTGAGAACTAGTCGATATGGTAGGTGGAAGAGAAAAGGGAGGCATAGGGGCCTCGCCCTTCTCCGTGACTCGAGGCAAGAGAGATGATGCAAACTGCTCTACAAAGGCCTGGGGTGATCCACGAGGATAATCGTACACTTGTTGGATTGGTGGTCCTTGATCAGATATTTGAATAGACTTGTGTACTAGGTAGTCCATGAGGGCTATCGGATTGCGGTCGAGGAATGCCTGGAATTCAGGATCCCCGCGGGGAACATACTCCGAGCCAGATGATATTTCCGAAGGACTAGGGGAAGCTGGACGTGATGGGATTGCTTTGGCTTGATAGAAAGGATTATATGACCAGGATGGGGAACCAACTAACAGCGGTCCCGAGGAAGATTGGGGGGGTGCCGAAACCTCCACACTAGTGGTGATCTCGGAGGAAGAAGGAACCAGTTGAGCCATTCTTCTAGATTGTGACCGAGTGATAACCGTCATAAACACGTAGAAAAGAAGATTGACCTAACTAATGCACAGACAATTCAAGCAGCGCAAGTGATTATCTCCTTTAAATTTTGATGCTTTTAAGAAAAGAAAATGTTAGGGAAGGCTTTTTAGAACAGGAACTACTCAGATAGCCAAACTAAGGATGGTTTGGGTAATGTTTGGTGAGGAGTCCCGAAGGCACTTCAGTAAAAGACCGGTACGTGGCTTGATATAGGGGCCTACCCCCGCACTTCACACACCGCTGCGATAAGGGAGTCGGGTGCTTTGCCAATATATACCAAAATCTTCCGTGAATTTATAGCGCGGCCCGAGTACCGCGTAGGCTCTTCCTCTTGGATATCACTTCCAAGTAGGCGAGGCCAGGGAAGGAATTTTTGTTTAAATGCTTTATACCTAGTGATTTTGGCTTTGTGTGCAAGGGTGAAAAATAAAAATCAAATAGTGTCACTACCGATTTTGATCAATTTTCCAGCCTAATTAAAACTAGATGAAAAACATGCAGCAATGACAAAGGAAAAGTTCTTTTTAAGCACTTAAAAATGAAGTGTTTGATTTCGATGAAGACAAGTCAAACAGATTCTTTCCCAAATGCGATTAAGTTCTTTTTAAGCACCAAAAATTGAAGTGTTTGGATGTGATATGCAACCGACAAAGAAATCCTAAAAAGGAGAAAACACCGTAAAAGAGGAATACCTGTAGATTTAGCTCTCCAAGGTGTGTGGACTTCAAAAAGCGCGTTGTTGAGCTCTTCCCCTCGAACAATCCCACGAACAAGCAAAGTGCTCCGCAAGAAGAGGTTAAGCAAACACCAAACAAAAATCCAGAAAGATATATCCGGATAATGGTGAAACGAAAAATTTCTATTCTAAGAAAATAGAAAAATTTCAGAATAACGATTCCGCATAAAAAGCAAGATTGGAATGATGAAAAGAGATGCTCAAGCAGAACTGATAGAAATCAGTGAAGAAAAAGAACAAAGCTCAAAACTAAAAAAGAAATGAACTTACCAATAAGGGACTTTGGTTCAAGTCCCACCGGGCGTGCCAGAATGTAGATCAAGGATTTCGCGCTTGTTACCTGTCCAAGTTAATGCACCAAACTAAACACAAAAACCCTGAAAAACTCCAATAAAATCGATACCTGATGGATAAGATCCGAAGATGTAGACGAATGAGGAAGCCGATGTAGATAAGACGGGCGCACACGAGCAATTCGCACAATAGATCCGAGTAACCTGCAAGACACCGATGCTTGACAGAAAAAGACGGCGTTAAGAGATATTTAGGTGGACTGCCCGAGAAGCGGGTCCGGGAAGCGATAAGCTTCCTCGGCGGATGTCAGTCCACGTTTTCAATTAAGAAAAGAAGCATACATGATAAAAGATGTAAGTAAAAAGCTAGATTTTCTGATTGCAGTAATAAGACAGAATCTAAACAGCAGACAGAAAGTACAGAAAACAGGGAACTATGAAATAATGCGGGATTTGTGTTACCTGTGTCCTTTTACCTGTCTGCAGGGAAATCGGCGTCGACTGGGTAGAATCGGCGTCGACTGATGTGGTCGGCGTCGATTGAGACGAATCGGCGTCGACTGGGTGAGATCGGCGTCGACTAAAGGCAGATCGATCAATCAGGGACTGTGCGATAAGATTCGGGAATTAGAAGGTGAATGTGGTCTGCTGGATGTGCCGAAGTTGGCGAGATACTGGAACAGAGTCACCAGATGATAGATGGTTGTGTGCGATGTTGACGTGATGTGGGCAGAGTAACGGTGCTCCTCTCAGGGATTGATTCGGACAGGATCTGCCCTTACTTGACACCCTTGATGCTAAAAGATCTCTCTTTCTTACAGCCTGTGTCTCTCTCGCTCTCTGTTCATGCGTAAGTGCTTCCTTTTTTCATCTGTTCGCTTTTTCGCTCTCTCTTCGGTCCTTAGAACTGAGTTCTGGACTTGCTTTTATAATCGGCGCCGCTCCTAGAAAATCGGCGCCGACCATATGGGTCGGCGCCGATCGCGGAATAGACTCCCGAGATGGCCAAAATGAGCGATTTCAAGAAAGATAAGACTTACCCCGAATACGGGAAATATCCCGCTTAGGGAAGAGGAAAAATAGATGTGATACATAGATAGAATAAATTTGGGGTAGATAAGTGATTAAGATGCATGGGAAGAAGCGTAATTAAATATTTAATATTTAATCACTCATGGGTAAGATATGATGGGGTGAATTAAATTTAGAGTAAGTGATTAAATCACAAATTGGATAATATCCCAAGGGGATAGTTGGTGACGTAAACGTGCCCCAGGTTACCCAAGCAAGTAAATGGATGAGAGGGACACTAAATTGAGTAACCAATTTTAAGTGTCTCCATGATGGCATTTTTACCAATGGATTTTAATTGAAGGTTTCCAAAGTCTTAACAACCAATCAAAGCATTTATATTATTATGGATCTCTTTACCTTTCTCCAAACATTGGAAGGGGCACGGGTTTAGAAGAGGAAGAATCGGGGGAAAATGAATTTTCTTTAGGTAAAAAGTTGAACAACCCATAGACCAAGTGAATGAATTGAATAGGGGAGAGGGCTACCCTTCACTCAATATGCACCTCAGTCAATGTCGGTCAATGCATCATGACCATCCATTTTGAAATGGATGCTAATGATGCATTGTGAGATGATGTGACAAAGGTGCATATTGAGTGAAGCTTAGCCGTTGGTCCTACCATAACACTTAGAATCGCCAAAATTGACAAAGGCATGTCTAATCTCCATCATGTCTCTACCGAGGCCCTCAACTAACCCAACCAATTATTTCACTCCATCAAATACCACCGCATTTCAGCAATTCCTCCCTTCTTTCTTTTATATTATTATTTTTAAAGAAATATCATTTTCATTCAATTCCCCTTTTGTTCTGTTTTGTTTTTTAATTATATTTTCAAACATTTTAATGATATATATATATATATATCTAAATAAAATTGGTCTAAAATATATATATATTTTTTAATAGATGTATATATATATATATATCTAATGACAATAGTAATTATAATAATAATATTATCCCTAAAGTAATAAAAGCTTGGGAATGCGATTTCGAGTCAAAGTTACGTGTAAATGAAGTCCTCACCATAACGCTGATCCCAACAACTTGAGCTCGTAATCCCACTCCAAGGTACAATGATTGAGGGTAGACATAGAAATGACCTAAAACTAAGAGGGAATTACATCTCCCTTACCTTATAATAGAATCATCCATGATGCGATACTCTGTCAAGGTTAGATAGAGGGATGAGTATTCCAAGGAAGGTCAACAATGATAAATGTCGTAGAGAAATACAACTTGTTGTTCTACAACACGACCACCAAAGGATAGTCAAAATTTTAAACTTTTATTCACTTGTTGATGTTCGTGAAGATTGATAGTTCTTTATATTTTTACCTAGTTAGTTCTCCTTAATACCATTTCTTTGTCTCAAAGATCATAATATTTCATTGTTTAACAATTCAATTTTAAATTTTCAACTACTTTGCCAAAACACACTTGACATCATAATGTCACACAAGACCCAAGCACAACACTAAGAACCCAAAAGACACCCTGTTAACACCTTTTCATGACCGTAATCGCCGAGAACAAGACCACTAACCCAACCATGGGAAGAAACATAGAGTCCACACACCATAGTACTCGACACACATATACCCCAGGCATAGATAGTGTACATAACGAGCTTACTATAACACTAAGGCATCACAACAATACACATGCCCATGTTTCACATAGCCCAATCATAATCAGTAACAACAAAATGTCAAGATGGAATCAAATATCACATCACCAATGATGAACATCAAGCATTAACATCATAAGAGATAGCAATAATTACATGAGTACTCATGAATCATAAACACCAACTCCATACCCCTCCCAATATCCATAAGCCTCCCAAAATAACTCCATAAAACTTCCAAAATAGAGAAGAGAACCATAATATCAAACCATGTCGGGTCACTCTATGGACATGAACACATAAAGCCTTGTCACCTGAAAAACCAAAGTCCTAATGACATGTAGCCCCATGAAATACGGTCCCATGGCCTTTAGGCGTACCTCTGCACTCCATAGATGGACCGTATCGGGTTGATGGAAACATATAATCACTTACAACATGGTGAAACCAGCTCATTCAAACATTTAAGAAGGTCCCCACTTTGGACAAAAAATGGCCAAGTGGCATCGAAATCATGAAGCTTGTATTTTCAAGAACAACTAAAATAAAGAAATCTTGATAAATCAAGAAAAATGGCTAAGTATCCATATTCAAATAGCAAAACAAATATCACAAAATAGATAAAGAGTCTTGAAGCTTAGCAACAATCAATTGAAATTTCTGGTTCCAAGTACAATCGAGTTTACAAATAAAACACATGAAAATATTCACATCACAAAGACTATAGTAACCTCCAAAGAGTCACTCATGGGGTACTATATCATCGAGTGTGCATCTTGACATCGAGAATCCATCTTGGAATATAAATAATAACTGATCAAATAATATAACTCTTATAATCTCTTGTCTGAATCATACCTCCAAACTCACACAAGGCTCAACATAGTCGTAACCACATAAACGTTGTCAGTAAGATAACTAGTTAAGGAGAGAGAAAGATGTACATGTTGTCATTCACTGATCCTAAGGTGTCCGCAAAACACAATATACATGACACCCATTGAGAAAGTGTCATACATACCAAACGAACAAAAGTGGATTTTTAGTCTGTGTTAGACTCCACTTCCTATCTCGTACTCGACTCGAGTAAAATGGACAATGGTCTAGATTTATCACTCCACACATACACTTTTGATACTACCCATAAGGATATTAAGTGTAGGGCACACAACATAACACATCATTACCTTATTAACACAATGGTGGTTTACGAACAATAGCCATGGCGTCTTATACATGGTATACTTATGAGGCATAACATAACATCAATTTCACATCTTACAACATATCACGTTTTATATAACACACCAAAAGTGCAAGTACAATACAATAGGGTCATAAGCTTATGCTCCTAATTCACGACACACATGTTTATCACATAACATGTGGATACCTATGTATGACGAATATAATGACTAACATCACACATATACACAATTACAATACAACATGGTGACATAACATCATTATTCATCACAACATAGTGGCAACAACACAATATGACACAATTTTCTATGAAGCACTTTTTTCATGCAACATAATAATAAACATATGCAATATCACAAGATAATGAAACACTAAAACGTTTCATAGTACACAATAACATTCCTTTCACACAACAAGGTGACACCACATGTGAAATTCCCTTTGAATTCACAAGACATAGAGATAATACTCTCTTCACAAAACACCTCAATCATCATAACAAATCATGTACTAAGTGGTATGTGTAACAAGTGCATTCATATAATCACAAGTACACCGTTTATCACATCATGACATACTATCACATTACTCTTCCAAGTCCTACATCATCATGCATGTAATAAACACAAAACCAATTGTCCCGAGAGGTTTAAGAGCATGAACTTCCAATCGATACCATATATAATGCCCACAGATCACGGAGACCAAAACACAAGACGAAAAGAACCGAGATAATTTTTGTCTCATAAATTTCATTTACTCGATACGACTTAGGATAACTCACATCACATGAGACATTTGCACAAACATGGACCCACACATAAAACATGATAATACCAAAAATAGAGATGACACACATTTCCAAGCCTATCCAAGAGGCTTACAATGGGGAGAGGTCATCATTGCAACTACCCCTTATCACTCCAAGAAGGAATCCTGGATAGCCTTTGGTTCCTCCAAAGTAAACACACCACATCAAATTTGAAAGTCCCCTTATCCCTCTATTATAACACATGTTTATCCTTTCACTAATACTAACCACAAATTCCTTTGTTTCCATTGACAAAACACACACTTCCCCTTATTCCTCCCTTCACTAACAACACCTTATTCCTCCAATAATCAATGATGAAACCTCACCCCAACAAGAAGAAAACATACCACGTAATAACACAAGATGTGCATCAACGCCACACTTTCCAAAATGAACAAGCACAAAAGAATGATCTGAACCACAATCATAAACTCACGGATAAACACTTTCCACAATACACCAATTTCATGGTTACATATATATTTCAATCCTATTTAATTATTTGACCTTAAATATTTGAAGAGCACTTAACATGTTGTTGTCATGAGTTTTTGCAAGGGAAAAATTCAAACTTGAAATCATGACAACCATACCCTACTATGATTTTTTGCTTAGAAGTAATCTGAGCCCTCCTCCAGATCATCCCGACCCCTGTATTAGTCATATCCTACCCTTATAAGTGTTCATATGTGTTTTCCTACCTGGTAGATAGGTAATTTAGGGATATCAAGTCCATTCAAGAACTTCCAAGATAATATCTTTCAAGACAGACTCTTTGAGAAGCTTAAGAAAGGCCATTTTTGGTCTTCTTAAGGTTGGTGTGCACCCCCCGAAGCGGAATGAAAGGATAAAACTCATCAAGGAGGTGTATCATAGATCTAAGAATACTGTGTAACTAATTTTGAAAAATTTGAGGAATTTTCGAGAGGTGTTGGGACAGTTTTAGCAAAAGCGGGTCCTTGAGGGTGAAGCAGCTTGTAGTGCAAAAACATCCCCTGAGCTTCGAGAAGATTCTGAGAGCCCTGTGAAGAGTTGGAGGTCAAACAAAATATCAACAGAAAGGTAATTGATATATCTAAAGGAAAGTGGTCTCACATTTTTCATAAGTCTCAATAAATTCTTCCCACAACCTGATTTCAACGTGCACAAACCATGAGCCCAAAGAAAATCCCTATTTTGAAGAGGTTGCGTAAGAAAAATCAAGGTATGATATCCCTCCCATTGTTTTCAAAAGGAAATTTATAGTCAATTTCATATAAATAAGTACAATAAAAGACATTTGTACACCCAAGTTACGCCTCTGTCAAGTTGCTTTCTGAGGTAAGATCAAGGAGTTAGTCAATTTTTGGGTGGACACGTGTAAAACCTAGATGGTGGCCAACTTTTTTGCACAAAGCATCCCAAACGTTTGGGACATTTGGGACAAAAATGTGTGCCCAACCCCAATTTATCCCTCCGTACTATGATGTGACATCCTTTGAGCCCAAATAGCCCAATTAAGTGCTCATGCACCATTTTTCTAGCCCCCTCACCTCTCCACCTCGGTAAATCATGCTCCACCACTTGGACCAATGGAAGAGGGGCAATTTTTTTGCACCAGCCATTCCAAATATTTGGGAGAGTTGGGACGCTTTTCTCCTCCCATTCTCAACCCTTCTTAGATCACCCATGTGACCTTGTTTTGGCCCTCGGGTAATTTAAGTGACTTTTGACCAATTTCTCAAAGAAAAATCATTAAGCGAAACTTGGACCAATGGGAGAGGGGTAAAATATTTTTCACCAACCATCGAAAATGTTTGGGATAGTTGGGACAAAAAAGTGTGCCCATGCCCAAGTTGAAGAAATTTCATTTTTTTTTGGTTTTGAGTGTTGCAAATTACCGTTGATCCAAAAAGCGAGTAGAGCTAAAATTTTGCACAGAGCATCCAAAGAGAAAACACAGAACAAAAATGGTGATTTTTCATCAAATTGAGGAGGGTATTACTAGATTATAAAAATAGTAAGTGCCGTTAACTCAAACTTACTATTTATAGTAAATTTCCTAGGATAGTAAAAAAACCTTCAAAGAAACAAACCCTGAAAATCACCGAAATAGAAAACTAGGGTACACAGGCCAAAACTACAAAAAATCAAAAAAACAAAAAAATAAATTTATAAAAATAGAAGCTGCTTGAATTTGGTCGTAAAACATATGTGGAAATTCTATAAACATGGTGAGAACCCCTTAGAACTGATATTAATGCAAAAAGAAAACCTTTCCCGAAATGGCAGATCTTGAAACCCAGGGTCTAAGAATAGAAAGTTTCAGTTTTGAGTGTAGAAAGTTGCAGATGGTTCCATTTTCACTCATCTTTCTACTTTTTGGTCTCTTTGCAGGATTGTAAGATGATTTCAAGGCTCAAACAAAAAATTGAGAACTTCATATTGGTCTTGAAAACATCATCTTGAGTTCAAGTGTGTTCAGAAGCAAAGCAGTGCATCGCAAGATGTAGCATATGAATCCATCATCATCACTCGGGAGCTAGGTGATTCAAAGGAGTTGTTAAGTGTGAGTTCAATGAGTTAAAGAGGTTCATCAATCAAGTGTCAAGGAGGATCATCGTGAGCAGTGCCCGTGTCCATCTCGAGCTCACATTGGGAAGTCTTGAAACAATGTTTCTCAACACTCATTTCGTGGTCCAGGGTGTTCGTGCATCATGTAAAAGGAGTTAGCTTGTGATCATCATCGGCGAGGAAAATTGTTCAAAGTGAAATTCATTGGAGCTTCACATCAGTGTACAAGTGTTGCAGTGGTCATCTGAAGCCAAGATTGTAGTCTTCAACTTCTTTAGGGTGGATCTTCATCAATGATGGAGGTATATTCATTCTTTGGAGCACCTTTTTTTCCCTCCTTTTCCTCATTCTTCCTCCTCTTCTCTACCCCCTTTCTAATTATTCATTGTGAGAAATCATGACATTCGTCCTATTCATTAATGTAACTATAACTCAAAATGTAATAAGTCGCCCTTAACTAACAAAAGGGGACTTAATGTTATTTCCTAGGAATGTCAAACGTCGTGAATGAAAAGGACAAATGAAAGGTCACATGGTGGGTAGAAAAAGGGTCTTCCGATGACTATATAATGTAATGACACCCTCATTATTAAGGTTGTCAATTTTTTGTAGTCAAGAGAGAGATCTATTTAAGAAAGGTAAAAGAGATAGCATTCTTCTATTTTTCTTCATTCTCTAGCATTGTACAACTTGTGAAGATGTCAATAAAGAAAGGAGTTTCTTCTTTTCATGATGCATGAATGTGTGCAACTTTGTGTGCATGGTTTCCTCTCATCATTGATGTTCTAAGCATAGTTGTTTCTTTCCTATAAGTTGTGAATGTGATACTTTTGATTATCTTTGGCAAGAATCTAATTTTCTACTTGCAAAGATAATCCCCCTTTCCTAATTTCTCACTCCCTCTTCCCCATCATTCAACAAATTCCTCCCTTGAAATTCATTGCAAGCATTTACCGCGGGTACAATGGAGTGTGCCTGTTGGATCCCCGACCTCTTGGCCATCAAAAATTTCTCTTTTGTTCATTCACAATAAAATAGAGCTGCACCATCTAAGTAGAGGGACCTAGAGTCCCAAAGCATTGGAAATATATCTACCAATTTTTCTACTTGACAAGTTTTCTCATCAATAGTTTTTGGCACCACTATGTAAAGCGAGGCTTGGTAGCAATTTGCACCCAAAATATGAGCACACAATCCAAAAAAATAAAAATTCCAAAAATAAAAAAATGATGAAAATTAAAGTCCATTGTTGAAAGACCCTTCGTAATCCCAGAGTGTCCTTTCATTTTCCCCGCAAGGTTTTCCCAAAACTAGTGAAAGAAGATACACGGGTTGGATATATTGAGAGGAGTTGCTTAATCCCACTTTTGAGGCTATGCAAAATCCACATGAAAATATCAGAGATAACCCCTACTATCTCTCTCAAGCATCATCCCCATCTCATTCTTCAACTAGTTCTCTTGGTAATCCGATCCAAACCCCTATTGATTATCCTCCTACAAATTATCCCATCTTTCAACCACCATTGAATATTGAATTCCTTAGTGAAGGAGAACAAGAATCAAAAGAAGAAATGGGAGAAGAATTTGCAGAAGAAACGATGATGGATGAAGTAGAAAGAACTTAACCCATTTTTCTATGGGGAAGGAACACATGTCCGCTTGCTCTTACAACTCGTCTTCACAATCTACCAACATGTTCCTGTAAGAAATTTCCAAAGTTCAAAGGTGACGGTACACAAATTCCTGAAGAACATATCTCTGCCTTCATCACATCATGCAAAATCCTTAGAATTGAACACGAAGATGTTTGTGAGATTGTTCATGGAGTCTAAAAAAAAGGAAACCGAGTGGTTCTATCTCCTACCTGCTAGATCCATGACTAGTTGGGAGGACATCAAAACCCATTTTAAAGAAAGATTCAAATCAGCCGAGGATTTCCAAGATCTCCTCATTTAATTGGTAAAAATGAAGAAAGAAGAAAATGAGACTATGAGAGACTTCATGGCTGTTTCAACCGGTTACTCCACATAATACTAGAAGATGCTTCACCATCCAAAATTAATGTCAAGAGATTATTCATCAACGTACAACCTCGTAAGTAGGATTCTTTCTCCAAAGGGTTCAACCAAGGAATCTCGCACAAGCACGAGGAATGACCATTAAATTTGAAGATGATCTCATCCTATCCAGAAAGATCAATAACCCTTCAAAGTGTAGAGCCCAACATCACAAAGGCGAGAGAATAGATCCATTGTTATAGAAATTAGTAAATGAAATGACAATATTGAAGAGGGAGGTTTCTCAACAAGAATTCCATTAAGGTCACAACAGAAATCAGATTACAGGGGCACCTTGAAGGATTTCCTTGGAGGCTCCACCTATTAATGCAAGTTGTAGAACTTAAGGAGATAAAGAAGGACTTGAACAAGAAAGTGAAGACAATGATTTTCTAGAGGTTGAGCAAGTAGAGAACAATGCACAAATCAGATTCTGTGAGTACTATGGAGGTGATGAAGATGATGACATAGATGCACCTAGTCTCTCATGTGTGGTGTTAACCTACTCTCATCATTGACGCGTGGTGGCTCCTGCGAGCTCTTTGGGATTCTTTGTATTTTTCTTGAGTCCCTTTGCTTTGGACACGTGGAGGCTGACGCTTGTTTGTAAATCCACCCCAAATTTTACATTTGAAATAGCGCTGCACTGACACTTGGCACCTTCCAGTGACCTTCCTTTGCCTTGACTATTCAACTCCTAACTCTGTTCCTTTTCTAGACACAGGACACATGGAAGACCCATGCTCATTTGAAAACCACCTCCGAGAATTTCCTTTCGAAAGTGTGCTAATGAGACACGTGGAGGCCTTTGTAGGTTCTTGGAATTTTCAATGTCTACTTTTACTTTTCGAGCCCTTAATACATGACGTGGCGCTCGTTTGGGAATCACCTTTTGGGCCGTGCCTTTGAAATTGCGCTAATGCAACACATGGCGCCTGTCTGCTGGTTCTATCCCACTTTTTAATTTGGATTACATGGCGAGACCGTGCTCATTTGGGTCTCCTCTCCTTGGATTTATCTTTGAATTAGCACCGTTTAAACACTTGGCACCTTCCGCTAAGTCAAAGAATTTTCAACGGCCGGTGCAACTCCTGGGGCTTTAGACGCATGGAGGCTTGGCGCAAGTTTTATTTTCCCTTTTGGTTCGAATCTTTGGAGGCGCGCCGTTTAGACACTTGGCACCTTCCTCTGACTCTCTATACTTAGCCAATTTTGGGGCTCATTATGAATCATTTGCAGAGCCCGAAGATTTCGAGCCATCTCTGTTTCATCTCCTTTGAGCCTTTGGTTTCTTTGACACTGCTGGCCTCTTGAGTCAAGCTCGCATGTCCCCTCGATCTGGGATCGGTTATAAATTCACGGGACAGAGCTGATCCTTCCTTCTTGTGTGAGGTCATGTTTGACCAAATCTGTCGAGGGGAAAATTTGGGATAACACTTTGGCAATTCATAGGAACATCTACCTGCTAGATGAAGTGACCATAGCATTGTTGTATCCATTGGGCATGGAGTCCACTTATTCAATCATGAAAAATGCTCTTGTGATCACTTGAGAATCATTTCTACACTCTGTTTTGAATCTCACAACTGCTGAGAGAAGCTCTGCACTCTGGAAGTAAAAAAAGAGCACACACAGGAAGCACGCAAGAGGAAAGGTTTATGTATAAACAAACAATGTGCACAGAGCACACTTGGAGGAATTGAAACTACTCTAATATATACAACATGATGCAACAAACCTAATGGAAGGGTTTGAGATAGATCTCGTTTACTGAGATTTGCAATCTGCTTCCATCCGGATGAGTTAACTCAAAAGAGTTAGCTTCTTTGCAGGACTTGATGATGTATGGGCCACTCCAAAGTGCATCAAACTTTGAATGGCACCTGGCTTAGCTCTCAACATCCCATTTTAGGACCAGGTCCCTAACTTTGAAAGCTTGAGGCCTAGCCTTTCTATCAAACCGTTTCTTTGTTTTTTCTTTGATGTTGTTTTAGCTTGATCATGGCCAAATTTCGATATCTTCAAGGTTTACCAGCTCTGCCATTTCGATTTCTCTCTAGTCCATGCTTTCCAATTTCAGCTATTTGGCGGTGCCAATTAATTTAGTTCTAGTGTCAAAGGAAGGGTAGCCTCATTGCCATAAACAAGCTTGTAAGGTGAAGTTCCTATTTCCTTTTTGACTGTGATTCTATTTGCCCAGAGCGCGCGTAAGACCTTCATATGCCCATTGTCTTTGGCTGATGTTCATTGTGCACTTCATGATTCTGATCAGGTTCTTGTTTGTTGATTCTGCCATATCGTTTCCTCGGGGTAATATTTGGAAGAAGTATTCAGGTAAATACCCGCATTTAGAGCCCAATCAGTGATTTTAGTACCAAGGAAGTCCTTTGCATTATTAGAGATAATGGTTTGAGGAATGCCAAACCTTGTGACTATACCCTCGAGAAAGTCAAGGATGACTACCTCGGTTGATTCCTTAAGCGCGACAAATTCTGTCCATCTGGTGAAGTAATCTATAGCTATTAGCACCCATTTATGTCTAGCGCTTGAAGGTGGATTGATCATGCCTATGAAGTTGAGATCCCATTGCACAAAAGGCTGATCCACTTAGATTGGTCGAAGGGGAGCATTGCCAATCTTTTCTTTCCTGTAAAGAAAGTGCATTCCTTACATTTTGTGACCCACCTATGTGCATTTGACAATAGGGTAGACCAAAAGATAACTACCATTATGATCTTCATTGCTGTAGTTTTGGAAGAGAAGTTTCCACCAAAGAATTCATCGTGAAATTCTTCTAGCACTTGCTTAGTCTACGTGTCATTACTACATCTTAATAGCATGCCATCAAGATTCCTTTTGAAGAGAAGTCCATCAACCAACACATAAGGGATATATTGTAACCTTAGATGTCTTCTCTTTTCTTTATTTAAACTAGGAGGATATGCACCCTCGGAAAGGAATGTAATCATGTCCTTCATCCAGTCACACATGCACTAGGGTCTGTATTATGTTCAAGTTCTACACGCGGGAGGTCTTCATCCATAAATAATGAAGCCTCGGGCTCACTCTGTGCATCTTCAGCAATCTTCTTGTAGAGTGCACTTCCTCTTACCAACTTTGTGGCCTTGATAGTCACATCATATTCCATGATTTTAGTCACCCATCGTGCTCTCTTCTCACTGATCTCTGCTCCCATGATGAAGTCTTTGACATATGAGTGAGAGACTAACACCTTGATATGATTTGTGGCAAGCATGCTCTTGAATGTTTTGAGCAAGTGCATGACGGCAAAGACTTTCTTCTCTATGTGATTATATCTCAATTCATAATCCTTCGGTGTTTGGATGAAGAAGGCCTTTGGTTGTTCTATTCCTTGCTCATTTTCCCGTGTCGGGATAACAACAACACTTGCATCCACGCCATAATCATAAAGGATAAAATCCTTTGAATAATTTGGATTGATGAGTGTTGGCACACAAAAATCTCCTTCTTGATCTTGTTAAAGATTTCTCTTCTTCTCTCTTGTCCGTCAGAAGGCTATGTCCTTTTTGAATATAAGAGTGATGGGCCGAACCGGTCCCACAAAGTTAGGGATAAATCACCTAACAAAGTTAATCTTGCCAAGGAAGGAGGTGTAATGCCCTTTTGTGTGCCAAAGATGGAAAGGACTAGGATGGCTGAAAGCGCTTATGATCAATCACGATACCATCCTTGAAACCACACGGCCCAAGAGCTTTCCCCGAGCCACCGCAAAATTACATTTCTTGGGGTTGAGAGATACTCCATTCTCTGCATCTCTCAAAGACCTCTTCCAGTGCACCATGTGATCCGCTCTCTACTTTGAGAAGACAATTATATCATCCAGTAAACAAAGATGCACTCATTGATGTAACCTTTGAAGGCAATATCCATGGCACACTGAAATGTTGCACCCACATTTGGTAGACCAAAGGGCATTTTCTGGAATGCATACGTTCCCCACTTGGTTGTAAATGCCATTTTAAATTTATCCTCTTTCTTGTTCGGATCCGGTTGAAAACTCGAGTACCCATCCAACATGGAGAAATGTTGAAATTTTTGCGTCTTGCAGTTTGAGAGCGATGTTACACATGCCCCAATGATGATACAGTCTCCTTGCAAGGTGTTTGGAATCCAGAAAGACTCGCAAAGTATACACTTGTATCCCGCATGCCCCACAAAGCCTCTGCATGCTTGGTTTTCCCATTTTCCACCTTTCTTCTTGCATTTTGTTTAGTGGAAACCGCCGCCTTGCATCCCGTGACCCCACTTGGCGGTGCCATTCGCCACCCTAAATTTGCGGCGTTTTTTCACGTTCATGATCAACAAGTATGTAAACACTTTGGCTTGCATTAATGTTTTCAACCACTCCACAGGAATAGTGTTTTCCTTTGTTTATAGTAAAAGAGATCAAATGGGAGTTACCCTCTGGTAAATGCATTGGTTATAAATAGCCAACTTGTTTTCAAGCAAATGGCCCCTCATCCTCTCAATTCTCTTGTTCAATTTTTCAATTCCTTGCTTAGAATTTTGTTAGTTTCAGGTTTTGCTTCCATTGTTGGCATTTTGGAGGTCATATCATCTTCTTGTTTCAAGTCTTGTTTCATTCTTACTGCATACAGTCAGTTTAAACATAGAATAGCTTCATTTCTAGACTAGAATCCATTAAAGTTGTAGGTTTTGTTTTGTCACAAGGATAATTTTGAAACTCTCGGTACACTTGTGTTGTATTCCCATAATAAATCCCGCTAGGAATTGCATAGTCAAGCTCTATTCACTTGCGTTATCCCTCTCCTACTCACATTATATTCGGTCTATATCCAAAGTTGCCATTGTTCGATTGTTATCTTTTGTTGATACTATCATATACACACTTTCTAGATTCACGAGGACATGAAGGAATGAGGAGATCAAATTGAGGGGATGAAATCACACACAACTAGATTTACCATTATTCTGTAAATGCCAGGTTTGAGCTATCAAAGTTCTAGTTACGACATATCAAATAGAGTAGTGAATTATTTTATTTCAGTTAAAATTTCACTCTCGATATCACCGGGGAAGTTGTGGGGATTGATAGTTTTAGAAACTGTGATTCATTCCTCACTTCTGAGGTAGGATCGAGAGCCTTTCAAATTCAAAATATATAGTTGCTTAGATATTTAGGATAAAATCACAATTGCACAGGTGAATAGCCATACCAGGCTACGTTGCTTGTTTTTATTTTATTATTAGATTAGTTGTTCATTTTATAGATATACTAGAGTAGTTGCTCTTCAATTTCATTGAAATACGTCATTGGAAAATACAAAAATAGAAGAATGCTTACGTAGTGTAATACCTCTTTCATAATCAGTTTATTAATGTTAGTTAGAGTTTGAATCATTTTGTATGACAATCACAGGACCTAGAGAGCCTAGAGAATATATATTTGAACCTATAGTACCTCAACCAAATTTACCCATGACTTTAGCTGATATAGATCAGGACCTTAGGATACAGGTCTTTCGAGCAACAACAAACTTACAAGCAATTAGTGAGCAACTAAGAGGATTGAATATCGAAGATGACAAAGCTTACACATTTTGGTCAAACCATCCAAACTATAGATTGCCTTGATAAAACACCTGAATGATTGTGCAAGGGATTCAAACGAGAGAAAACATTTGGTTGTGATCCTTTGGTTCCATAGCCTAACATGCAGGAGACCTCCTCATTGACATAGACACTAGCTTACGTATTCAAGTTGCCAGAACACCTGTTAGGTACTCGAGAAAATCATACAACTTCTAGTTCTAAACATAGAAGTTGAAAAGGCATACGATTACTGGATAATTGGGAGAAGGGATTGATTCTTCACATGACCATAATAGGTCCACAACAACCATGAACTCATGGTTGTGATCCCCAAATCCCATAACCCAACGGGCCTACAAATCAGTCAAGTATTGACACCGGCTTGCGAACGTTGGTGTTTAGATCTTCACCACTCCCGCCAGATATTATAGCACAATTTTCCGTATTAAACATAGAAGCCAATCAATCCAATATTTTCTAGGCTAGACCAGAAAACCACCCATAGCTAACCACAAAATCCACTAAATGACCTACCACTATTTTCATGACCTTGTCTGGAGATATATATGAAGCTCCCACAGGTCACTTCCCACGTATCCAACAACCAAGAAATAGGATCTCGGTAGAGCTCGACATCGATTGGAGCCTCAGAAGCCATTATATCCGAATGAACCATTACATCAATCTAGGTTAGGAGGGCCTTCTTCGCCTTAGATTCATAGATTCCATTATTGCGTATTGAGGATTTAAGATTACCCGATTAGCTTATACATATCTATCCACATTCAACATTCACCGGTTGTCTCGACATGACCTCGAGAGGTCGGGTACGAGGAGGAGGTACTTGTAGATTCCCATGCTCGCATGTTACTTTTTCCATCATACAAAATTGGTGAACCCGATGTGAAACAAACTAATATTTCTCTTTTTGTTTTCATTTCTTCCATCCACCTTCGCTCTTTCCCATTATTCTGCGGGTATTCATATACCCCGAATATGTCGGGATATGATGCATATGGTAGACCTCTCTCAGGTCTCGAAGTAAACTATAGTCAAACAAATAGACAACCATCACCCTCACCCTCGCTTTCTGCGTGGGCTGATAACTATTCGAGTAATTACTTGTCATCTCAAACTCCCCCTCACAGAACTAGTTCTAGTTCTTGTTTCGAATTGAGGAGTTTGATCAGTTTGCACAAACTCAATAGCCAGAGCCATCAGGCTCTAACAATATGACATTTACTGGAGAATCCACTTCATCTCCTTGGGTCTTGTTCAGACCATAGATCAGTAGACAATCAGACCCACTCCCCTTTTTGGATGAGGAGTACTTGGCACGCTTCGCTAAAAGTGAACAACGCTTCCAAAATATGTATCCACCTATAGGGAGTTTACAAATACAGTTTGATACCCTATTCCAAGAGAACACCCCCATTCCTCCACCTATGGGAAATACCCTCGGTGAAGCTTGGTAGGGTAATGACCAATTCATAGCAGGGTATCATACCCCCTTACAACCTCAAGCTATACAACAAACACCCTTAAGGAAAAGCACTATGTCTTCGCCGATGGAGGTCATTTCAGCCTTAGCTGAGAAGGTTAGAGGGCTAGAACTTGCTCAAGCAAACCAAAATTCATATTTTGGGCAAGCGGGAATCCCCAACCCTCTGCATCACCCTAGTCAAGTTGACCTCCTTATAGGAACAGGCACGTTAGGCATGCCTCCTCAAAATCCTTATAATTATCCACAACAAACAGCCAACTAGGACAACATTTTCAAATGCCGCTCCAGTTGAAAACATGACACCTCCCGGCTTGGCACCAAACAACCCATACTAGAACAATGCTCCTCCTTATTTAAACATTTATTCAAAGTCACCACAAGGAGACATGTTCTCTTCTCCCGGGATGTTCGTTCAACCACAAGGATTCCCTTATGTCCCTACAAATGCATATACTATGCCATATCAACAACCCATTCCCCCTCAACCCCCTCAGCAAGCCCCATCGATGGTTGAGGCCTACGTAGTAGGGACTTACTTAGAATATTTAAAAGAGCCCCTAGACTTCACCATACGAAGCGTTATGCTTCCAAGACCTCTTCCCGATTTTCCCAAATACAAAGGGGAAGGGGACCCAAATGCACACATTAAGGCCTATGCCATAGCCATACGGGAGTTACTCCCTTGGGATGGGGTTGTCGCTAAAATATTCCCTAAGACCCTAGAAGGTATTGCCCTTGATTGGTATTATAGAATACCTGAAGCTTTGATACACTCATTTAAACAACTCGTGTCAGAATTCATCAAAGCTTTCGACATGAACAAATTGTTAAGAATGGGAATCAGGGAGTTCTTACATATCAAACAAGAACATAATGAATCCACCACTCATTTTATCCAAAGATGGCGTACGGTTCTCTACTCATCAGTGAGTGCTCCAAATATGGATCAAATGGAACTATGTGATTTATTCCTTAATTCACTCAATAGAGAGATAAAGGAAGAAGTCCAGAAGTTCCCACTAAGAACTTACGATGAAGTACTCGAGAGTGCTCTCGAATCGACCAAGCAGTGATTGATAGTGGTCGTAAGACATATGGGACAAATGGGAAATTAACCACTCCCAATCAAAACACCATGGCCTATCCTAATGTTGGGAACGCTAATCAAGGACCTAAGATCCTTAACAAGAACTGTGGGTTACAATAGATGGAGTAACTGACCAAGCTAAAAGGGAAAATGTTGTAAACATTTTGCCACCTATTAATAATCAGTGAAATAATAATTTTACCCCAACAATCAACGTGGTGGATTTTAATCATCCACCATGGCAACAACAACAACAACAATGACAAGTCCAAACACAAAGTCCAAATCAAAACCCAGCTGGATATCAGAGTCAAAACCAAAGGCAATAACCTCAAAATTTTAACTCTAAAAACCAGCAACCTTATCAGAATTTTGGGCCACAACAGGTTTTAAATCAATAGCCTCGAAATTACAATCCCAATCTATATTGTGGCTTCCACAAAATTCAAGGCCACGATACTAGGACTTGTCGTGAATACAATAAATTCATGCAACATTTTCCAGAAGATCAAAAACAACTCTTTATAGATATGTTTTTAGCAAATTCTGTAGTACCCATGCCAAACGCTTATGCAGGGGTAGTTTCCCCTCAAAATGCATCCCTCAAGATCTTCGATGACCCACTCCCAAACCATTCTAACAACAACAGGTTAGATCCTAATGGAACAAATAAGGGTGTCATGATAGGAAACAATGATCATGAAGCTTCGACTTCATTAAATCCACCAGTCGCACCCCAATTAGGAACTCGACCTCAAACTAAGATAGTTGGTTTAGTGGAGTTAGACGTCGAGCTACCGTAGAAACCATAACAAGAACACGGGATTATTCTTCTCAACCAACTCCAAGTTATTCATTAGAGCTAGAAAACACTCAACAAACATTGGTAAAACCTATAGGTGCTATGATCTAATTAATGATTTAACTAAAACCTTCTCACACATCTCCTTCTTGGATTTGTTAAAAAACTCTCCCACCCATAGGGCTGCCCTCTTAGAAGCGTTAGGCCTTGGCCATTTAATCAACATCACTCCTCCTGGAAATGCAAGTAAACCATGTGGATTTTGACGTTTATCCTCTCGGGGCAGCCGGATAGGGATACTGAATTTATATTCGATATAAGCAAAATGCCAACAGATGCTGAAATTACATGAAGAGGTGACCCAACTTTACATTTACAAGTTTGGGTCTACAATAATTATGTTAAACGTGCAATGGTCGATGATGGGGCAGCAGTCAACATAGTCCCCTTTGCTTTCCTTCAAAAGCTAGGATATGGAGAGACAAACTGTTCCACGACGTGAAATACGCTAAGAGGTTATGATAGCCTCAAAGCCACTTCGATTGGAACCATAGTTTTACCAGTCACTTTAGGACCCAAGATGGTTCTCACCGAATTTTATATTATAGATCAGGAAACCAATTATAATATGATCCTTGGTCAGCCATGGATACACCACATGAAGGCAATCCCTTCCACATTATTCCAAGAAATAAGATTTCTACACTTAGGGAAAATATTCATGGCACAAGGTGACCCAAAACCCTTTGATATACACCTAGCTGATTTGAAGAAAAGACCAGGTGTTCACTCGAGTTTGAACTCCCAACAAATCAGCTTGTCAAACCAACTAATTCACAACCAAAAGAAAATTTGATACCCACCACTGAGTTGGAAATTTCAAATCCAGCTGAGGACGTTCCAGTACTCAAAAGTGAGACCAATGCTATAAAAGTAGTATCACTAGGGACTACCACAAAAATTGTTGAGTTGCTGGAGAAAGACTTACCTATTCTCCTACCATTTGATTCCATGGGTATGGGACACACCCTAGGAATCACTTCTCTTCCATCAGATGAAGTTTTTATGGTAGAGGTAAAAAAAAGAAATAGATACGAAAAATATCCCAACGTCAATTTTTCCAAACAAATATTGGACTCTCCACTTTGATGGAGCTAGATGTCACTTTGGAGTTGGGGGGGGGTGATCTTTACTTCACCTGAGGGAAAGATCCTACCTTTCACCTTTAAATTAAACTTTGAATGTACAAATGGGCTGAGTACGAAGCTCTCCTCCTTGGCCTCATCCTAGCTAAAAGAATGGGTGTCAATAACATTAGAGTGCTAGGAGACTCATAACTAGTTGCAAACCAAGTCTCGAGGTATATGAAACTAGGGCTGAACATTTACAACTATACAAAACAACCGTGTTAGATCTAAGCAAGGGATTCAACTTCATATCAATTGAAGCAATCCCACGAGAGCAGAACCTTCTCAGACTCAATAGCAACCTCAGCTTCCCGTTTCACCCCAAACAGTGAGTTGGAGGATACAAATTTCATGGTATCACTTTGTACCTGAACCATTAGTGTGTAAAATACCAACAAACTCACTCCTAGCTCATGGAGAAGCTGAGGATGATTTTTCTATCATAGGTCACTTTGATGATGATAGAGTCACTCTCGAATATCTGAATGCCTATGTGGAGCTACACCTTGCTCACCGTATAGTTGATCTTTCCCTAATACCTCATTCCTCTTCCTACTTTGGAAATCCCATGGTAGAGTCTCCTCCATAGAAAGATCTCGATATCTACGAGATAGAAAATGGAGAAAGCTTGGAACTACCTCCAGCCCCACCTGAATTTGAAGAAGGTAATGCTTCTTTGATAGAAGAAACCATTGACATAAACATTGGAATGGAGGAGGAACCAAGAATTTTGAAGTTGGGATCCTCGTTAACTCCAGAGGAGATAGAAATACACACCCAAATCCTTAAAGAACATCAAAAGGATTTTGCATTTAACTATAAAGAAATGACGGGCATTGCACCACAAGTCATGCGGTACATAATCTTGTCACTAAACCAGATGCGAAGCCAATCAAATAGAAGTCAAGACCAATGAAGCCAAAAGTGGCTCTCATGGTAAAAGAGGAAGTAATAAAACTTCTCCAAGTGGGATTCATCAAACCCATTGACTATTCACAATGGGTATCTAATATCGTTCCTGTCTCAAAAAAAATGGGAAAATACGCATTTGCATAGATTTTTGGGATATTAACAAAGCTTGTCCCAAGGATGATTTCCCATTACCATCCATTGACATTATCGTTGCAACAACTAGATTTGAACTGCTATCCCTCATGGATGGGTTCTCAGGGTACAATCAGATTAAAATATTAGAGCAGGATCAAGCCAAAACCACATTCATAACTCCCTGGGGAACATATTGCTACGTTGTCATGCCATTTGGACTTAAGAACACCGGCGCTACGTATCAGTGGGAAATGACTTATATATTCCATGATCTTATCCATAAAATTGTGGAATCCTATGTGGATGACTTGTTGGCCAAAGCCAAGAAACGTTGTGATCATCGGAAGTGCTCCGTATCATCCTCTCACGACTAATCGAATATGGTGTCACATTAAATCCAGAGAAGTGTGTGTTTGGTGTGACAGGAGGTAAACTTCTAGGATACATTATATCTTCATGAGGGATTGATGTTGATCCAGCCAAAATACGGGTTGTTCTCGAAATGATCCCACCATCGGATGAGTCTAGAATTAGGTCATTTCTTGGGAAACTCGGTGCAATCGAAGGTTCATCCCAGATTTAAGCTTTTCCATTCATCCAATCAACAATCTACTCAAGAAAGATTATAGCGTCGATTGGACTGAAGAATGCAACGAGGCCTTGAAGTAGTTAAACTGCTTCTTGTTGTCACCACCCATGCTAATGCCTCCCAAGCTAGACCGCCCTTTGATCCTATACTCATGAGCCACTCATGTCTCATTGGCTGCATGCATGTTGGCTCAAGAAGACGATGACAAGCGAGAACGCGTGATCTATTTCATTAGCCGAATGTTGCTCGATTATGAAACACGTTACACATAGAGAGAGAGAATGCCTTGCCATAATTTTTGCAACAAAATGTTTGAGACATTACATGTTAAACTAGGAAACAAGGGTCATTGTAAAGACAGACCATTTATGAACATTTCTCACACAAGGATCTTTATCTAAAAAGGTTGGCCATTTCATAACCTTAATGGGAGAATTTGAGTTAACATTCGTGAACCAAGAAATCATGTTAAGGGACAAATCATTGCAGATTGGTTAGCTGACAATCCACTAGATGGAGGTGAGCTGGTAAATCTAGACTTTCCCGATGAGTGTGTATACTTCATCGAAACCAGGCCCCCATCTCTACATGTCCTGGTATATTGATATCATCAATTTTATCATGGACCATACATACCCAGAAGGTGCCACGTCACAACAAAGAAGGTGGTTACGCATTATTACCACTAAATATGTTGTTTTAGACCAAGTACTCTATCGTAGAGCCTTCGATGGCATGCTTCTAAGATGCGTCGACATAGAAGAATCCAAGAGGATTCTTCATGAATCCCATAGTGGGATATGTGGGGGCCACTTCGGTGGTCATGCCACCACTCACAAAATACATCGGATGGGCTATTTTTGGCCCACTCTCGAGCATGATGTAGTGGAATTTGTACGTAAGTGCCACAAATGCCAAGAATTCTCTCATGAGATTCACATGCCAGCATAATCCCTGCAACCAATAGCGACTTCGTGGCCCTTCTCCACGTGGGGTCTAGACTTGATAGGGAAATTCTCTCCCTCATCAACCGATGGCCATAATTTTATAATTACAGCCATGGAATACTTTACCAAATGGGTGGAGGCCATGCCTCTCACCATAGTACCAGGTTTGGTAATTGCCAAATTCATTTTGAACCAAATTATCTGTAGGTATGGCATCCCACAAGTCATTATCTCAGATAATGGCACGTCCTTTAAAAATGATGAAGTCCGTGAGTTATGTAGCAAATTCAAGATAAACCATCATACGGCCTCTCTTTACTACCCTCAAGCCAATGGGCAGGCCGAAGTGACAAACAAAATGTTAAAAGCTATTCTCCTCAAAATAGTCAAGGAGAACAAGTGAGATTGGCATTTAAAACTATATCCGGCCTTGTGGGCCCATCGAACCTCAATAAGAACACCAACATAGGAGCAACTCCTTTCTCATTGGTATTCGGAGTAGAAGCGGTTCTCCCGCTTGAGGTTGAAATACCCAGTCTCTGTATCTCATTACAAGGGATTCTGGATGAAGAAGCTTATAGGGAGGCATGCCTCTCTCAACTAGAAAGCCTTGATGAGGCTAGGTTAAATGCCGAACAATGGCATAGAGCCTATGTTGACCGGATGTGCGGTAGTACAACAAAAAAGTCTATGAGTGAGAAATATATGAAGGAGATTTAGTTCTAAGACTAGACAAGTTGGATCGATAAGAAAACCGGTGAAGGAAGGAAGTTCAGCCCAAATGGTTGGGCCCATACCGAGTCATGAAGGACTACGGAAATGGTGTGTATCTCTTGTGCACACTAGAAGGTGAGGAATTCGGTGAAACTATCAATTCCTTGCATCTTAAGCGGTTTTACGCATAAAACACCAAAGTCATTACTAGTACATTATAGCTACTTACATTGCATTAGTCTCTTAGCTGCTTCATTCTGTCCATTTCGTAAAAATGGTAGTCCAGGAGCTTACTCTTAAAACAAATCTATTGCAAATTTCTGAAAATATTGGCAAAAGCATTCATATCACATCTCTCCAAACATCATCAACTATTTTCAAATCTTCTCATCAAATTTGACAGACAAACATTGATGGAAACCATACCAAGGCCTGCATACTTGGCTTTGCTCTTTCTTTCTACTAGGTGAAGTTGTCCTTGCCTACGGTCTATTCTAGAAGCTTCTTGGTGTCACATCTATCCCTCTTAAATCTCTTGGAATGAAAGGATATCCCAAAGTCATAGATCAGAAATGTCAAAATCAAATGAAATCAAAAGCACCAAGCAAACAAAATATTTTATTTTACACACTTCTTTGCCCCATCAACCTTCGGTGATAAGCCCACATCTCTTACTGGTGGTGTGAGGTTGGGAAAGGAAAGAAGTGCCCTTACTCACCTATATCTTGCCTTTGGTGACAAACCCATGCTTCTTACTAGTGGCGTGAGGTAGGGTGTGGGGGTCAGTCACACAAATGAACAAATCTTGGTATGCTAAAAACACAAATCAAATCTATTAAAAGAAAACAAATATCCAAATTCCAAAGAGATCAAATCCTCAAAACCAGATTTTGTCAACCAAGTTGCCATTTATGAATCTAAGTCTAGATAAACTGAAAGGTAAGTGACTTTCTAAGCGTAGTAGTAGTTTGAGGTAGGGTGGGTGTGTAGGTCCAAATTTGGTTTCTATTACTAGTTTGTCTGTCTCTCATCATTCCATTCAGTCAAACTCATACAACTTGTGCCCTTCCTAACTCTTGGTGTTGAGCCCTCGCATCTTACTAGTTGCGTGGATTTAGGATTGGGGCAAGTTCATCTCTTTATCACTATACATTCATCACGTTTTTCCAACATAAGAAGAAATCACTGACATTTCCCAAAGAGTTCAAAAGTTTAGTACTACCATATGTTAGTATCATCTCATATCAGCACTACAAAAACATACAGAGTAAAACATTCTATCTACTATCATTTGTTATCCATTGCATACATTCTGAAAACATGAAAACAATATTCTAAAAGCATCTAAATACACATATAGAAATGAGTCACAAAATTCAAGATGCCAAGAGTCTAGATCTAAAGATAATATATATATATATATATATATATATATATATACAAATCAGGTTTCGTATACAATGCCATCATGCACTAGGCATGGTCAAAATGCTCAATGAGCCCGAAAAGTACAAAAACACTCGTATAAACATCTGACAAAATACTACAAAAATAGTCTCTCAATCCCTATGGGATCCCTCAGAGGGTGTGCGGCCACGCCTAGGGACTCGGCTATGCCGGCGCTCGAATGCACTGAGGGCTCGCGGTCACGCCCGGTAGCTGCCGTCTCGCTACGAGAATGGCTCCTCCTCATCAGGTGCTCGGCTGTCCTATATCCAGCCACCTCCATGTGGAGAGAAGTCATGATCTTCGCACATACCAGATAGAGGAAAAAACATCGGTGTGCCTACCGGCTGCTGAGGGCTCCCCCACGTCCATGGAAAGCTCAGCATGAGTCTTCTCCGGGGAGAAGCAGGGTATCGGTACACACTCGGTGAATCAAGTCTTGCCACTCATCAGCAATCGCTGCAAACAAAGGAGAAAATAAGTTAGAAAAGAATCAATGATAGAATCAAGAGTAAACAAAACAAAAAGAAATAACAAACTAAGACGAGTCTAACTAAAACAAATATCAGGAGAAGAGTGACAACTCACTAGGATCGCCTAGGCCTCCAAGAAGGATCTCTAGGATCGCATGCCTGCCACCACTTTACCGCCACCACCGACTGGTGCCCCTCTCCCACGTCTGGGGCAATGTGATGACCTACAACAGACTCGCCATCTCCACCTGGGTCCCGAGAGAGTAACTCCTCTGAAACCAGAGTCACCCTCTCTGCGCTCCGCTCCACCCTCTCGGCTGTAGGATCTCTGGGTATCATGCCACTCAGGATCACTATCATCCCCCCCACCCGTCTCACTGATCTCCATGTCCTCTATCTCCTCCTCGGTCTCTCCCCAGTGAACTCCTCAGACTCGGAGTCCACATCAATGGGCTCATCACTACTATGAGTGGGACCAGCAATCCAAAGTAAGGGTGCCTGAGGAGCACCGGCTCTCCCTCGTGCACGTACCACCCTCCTAGCCATAATAGGAGTACCGGGCGTAACAATAGTCCAACCCGGCCTCTAGGACCTCCCGAGCCTCATGGATAGATCTATACATTGGCATCACTGGAGGGAGCATGCCTGCTATAAGGGAGGCCAAACTATTGTGGAACTCTATCAAAGGGGTGTATCTCAGCTTCCCGCCCTAGTCTATCAACTGGTTGGTGGTCTAGTAGGAAATCAAAGTGATGGTCTCCTCTCCCCATACCCCTGCCATGGCCTGATAAGGAGTGGCCTCCATGTCTACTGTAGTAGTCAGGGAAGCCACTGGCTGGTGGGGTGCTCTGAGAACTGTCATCCCCATCCACCTCGCTACCCTGACGGCCCGGGATCCTCCACCTCTACACCTCTCCCATATGGGATAATGTGCTCATACACCTAACTCATGACAAGAGTCGGGTGGCTCAGTGACTGCCCCTATAATGGACTACCCTGTATAAGTCATGGTAGGTAGTCCGAGGATATCTGCTCCCCAAGCATAGACACGTCCATGGCCCTCAATCTATGTGCAATAATAGGAGCCCAACAATACAAGAGGGTGTCCCCTCCCTTGTCCCCAATCAGTCTGGATGCAAGGATGCCCATAATGGCCTTGCGAAGCAAGGGAATGTCTGACTCAATAATAGAGTGGATCCTCACGCCCTTCTTGACCCCATCGATATGACCACATCTCCCATATAGGTGGCCCCTGAAACCACCTGTGATCTAGATATTGTTGTCTTAAGAGACAGCCACCCTTGAGATCGGAACCCCAGTATATGGTAAACATCCTCTAGGGTGATGGACCACTCACCCCTAACTCCTAGAAATCGGAAGGTGTTCGATCTGCATCCCAATAAGAGAACAAGTCACACAATATGTGACTGGTAGGTGCAACATGAGGAACCTGTGCAATCCTCCATATACCAGCCCTCTGGAGAGTATCCCGCTCTACTGGGAGAGTGCCTCCAACACTTCTGAGAGCCAATCACACTCCCTCTCCCGGCTCCATCTGATGTACTCCTCCTTCTGCATACACCCAAAAACACAAAAAGGAGTAAGTTAGTACTAAAATCAAGTTGGAAAAACTAGTAAAAACACGTAAAAATTTATGCATGCAAAAACAAGCTTAAATTTTGTATTTTTTGGTCCTCTGTCATGGACCGCCGCCCTGTGTAGAGCGAGCGGGTTCCGTAACCGCCACCTTCTAAGGTGGCGGTCCCGTAACCGCCGCCCCTGCGGGGGCGGCGGTCTGTCCGTGAAACCAAATGGGCCGTAAGCCCTAAAAAAGCTTTAAAAAACAAAAAAACCCCCTTTTAAAAAAAAAACCTACCCTATGGGCGCCCCCTAAAGACACATTTAAAACTAACATTTTCAAAAATGATCCCCCGAGGAAAGATTTCATCATTTCCACATTTTAGGTTTAAAAGCAATAAATCGAGAAGAACTAACCTGAGACTTCGCGGGTCGATGTTCCGCTCTCGGAGGCATGATCGCTATCTCACCATGAACATTTTGACTATACTCTCATCGAAAACCATCACCGTGGGTCCCAGAGCTCAAAATCTATCAAATCAATCCACGTAAATGAATAGTAAAATGACTTCATTTTATATAAATAGCCCTCTTAATTTGATTTTGAATGTCTTTCGTAGGGTCGGAGCAGCTTGACGGAGGTAAGTTCTAAACCTCGCATAGATGGTAAGTCCTCTTTTCTTATCAATTCAGCCTTATTTCTCAATTTTTTTATCTATCTGCACTTGAGTCCCCTTTTTCATTTTGCAGGTAGCGGGATCTTGGATGGTGACTTTCCAGCACATGGGCGTGTCAGGTATAGCTCCTAACTCCCCATTTCGGGACCGCCATACTCGGATCCACCGTTTTATGCCTCTTCATGGCTAAAACTTCTCTGAGGGGGCAATATGTACGTACCCAAAATTGTAGGGTACTGCTGCCGCCGAACGATGTTACACATGCCCCAATGATGATACGGGTCTCCTTGCAAGGTGTTCGGAATCTAGAAAGGCTCACCAGTATACACTTGTATCCCGCATGCCCCGTTCAGCCTCCGCATGCTTTGTTTTGCCCCTTTTCCCCTTTCTTCTTGCATTTTTGTCTTTGTGAAAACCACCACCTACCACAGGCGGCGGTCCATGTGACCGCCCCCGGGGACGGGGTGGCGGTCCGTACCACCCGCCCTACATAGGGTGGCGGTCCTGTACGCATTTTCAGATCCTTCCAACGATCGTGTCAAATGTAAATCTTGGATTTTACATGCTTTCTTCAACCACTTTGGCTTGCATTAATGTTTTTTGCTCCCTAGGAATAGTGTTTTTCCTTTGTTTATAGTAAAAGAGATCAAATGGGAGTTACCCTCTGGTAAATGCATTGGTTATAAATAGCTAGCTTGTTTTCAAAATGGCCCCTCATCCTCTCAATTCTCTTGTTCAATTTTTCAATTCCTTGCTTAGAATTTTGTTAGTTTCAGGTTTTGCTTCCATTGTTGGCATTTTGGAGGTCATATCATCTTCTTGTTTCAAGTCTTGTTTCATTGCTACTGCATATAATTAGTTTAAACATAGAATAGCTTCATTTCTAGACTAGAATCCATTAAAGTTGTAGGTTTTGTTTTGTCACAAGGATAATTTTTGAAACTCTCGGTACACTTGTGTTGTATTCCCCATGATAAATCCCACTAGGAATTGCATAGTCAAGCTCTGTTCACTTGTGTTATCCCTCTCCTACTCGCATTATATTCGGTCTATATCCAAAGTTGCCATTGTTCGATTGCTATCTTATTGATACTATCATATACACACTTTTTGGATTCACGAGGACATGAAGGAATGAGGAGATCACATTGAGGGATGAAATCACACACAACTAGATTTACCACTGTTATGTAAATGCCAGGTTTGAGCTATCAAAGTTCTAGTTATGACATATCAAATAGAGTAGTGAATTATTTTATTTCAGTTAAAATTTCACTCTCGATATCACCAGGGGAAGCTGTGGGGATTGATAGTTTCTGAGAAACTGTGATTCATTCCTCACTTCTGAGGTAGGATCGAGAGCCTTTCAAATTCAAAATATATAGTTGCTTAGATATTTAGGATAAAATCACAACTACATAGGTGAATAGCCATACCAGGCTACGTTGCTTGTTTTATTCTATTATTAGATTAGTTGTTCATTTTATAGATATACTAGAGTAGTTGCTCTTCAATTTCATTGAAATACGTCATTGGAAAATACAAAAATAGAAGAATGCTTACGTAGTGTAATACCTCTTTCATAATCAGTTTATTAATGTTAGTTAGAGTTGAATCATCTTTGTATGACAATCATAGGACCTAGAGAGCCTAGAGAATATATATTTGAACCTATAGTACCTCAACCAAATTTACCCATGACTTTAGCTGATATAGATCAGGACCTTAGGATACAGGTCTTTCGAGCAACAACAAACTTACAAGCAATTAGTGAGCAACTAAGAGGATTGAATATCGAAGACGACAAAGCTTACATGTTTTGGTCAAACCATCCAAACTATAGATTGCCTTGATAAAACACACGAATGATGTGTGCGAGGGATTTGAACGAGAACAAACATTTGGTTGTGATCCTTTGGTTCCACAACCTAACATGGGAGACCTCCTCGTTGACATAGACACTAGCTTATGTATTCAAGTTGCCAGAACACCTGTTAGGTACTCGAGAAAATCATACAACTTCTAGTTCTAAACATAGAAGCTGAAAAGGCATACGATTATTGGATAATTGGGAGAAGGGATTGATTCTTCACATGACCATAATAGGTCCACAACAACCATGAACTCACGGTTGTGATCCCCAAATCCCACAACCCAACGGGCCTACAAATCAGTCAAGTATTGACACTGGCTTGCGAACGCTGGTGTTTAGATCTTCACCACTCCCACCAGATATTATAGCACAATTTTCCGTATTAAACATAGAAGCCAATCAATCCAATATTTTTGGGCTAGACCAGAAAACCACCCATAGCTAACCACAAAATCCACTAAACGACCTACCACTACTTTCATGACCTTGTCTGGAGATATATATGAAGCTCCCACAGGTCACTTCCCACGTATCCAACAACCAAGAAATAGGATCTCGGTAGAGCTCGACATCGATTGGAGCCTCGAGCAGCCATTATATCAAACAAACCATTACATCAATCTAGGTTAGGAGGGCCTTCTTCACCTTAGATTCACAGATTCCATTATTGCGTATTGAGGATTTAAGATTACCCGATTAGCTTATACATATCTATCCACATTCAACATTCACCGGTTGTCTCGACACGACCTCGAGAGGTCGGGTACGAGGAGGAGGTACTTGTAGATTCCCTTTGCAAAATCTGCCATAGTCTGCAAACTTTGCTCCATTGAAGGCAAATGGTAATGATCCTTTAGAGAGGCCTTATTCAAATCTCTGAAATCAACAAAAAGTCTGATTTCACCATTGTTCTTGCGCATGGAACCATATTTGTAACCCAGCTAGAGTATTTGATAGGAAAAATAATTCTTGTCTCAATGAGTTTTGATAGTTCCTTTCTCATGAGGGGCTCTATCTTTGGATTGGTTGGCTGCTTTTTGTCTGATGTGCTTGATACTAGGATCAAGGTCAATAGAGTGTTGAGCAACACTTGGATCAAAACCTTTGAGGTCTTCATACTCCAACGAGAAATACAGATGTATTTTTGATAGAGAGAGATAAAGGCATGTTTTTCTTCATGCGCACAAGTCCTACTAAGCAGCAACTCTTTTCCGCGTGCAATAGTAATGGGGAGCAGTCTTCTTGTGCGGCGCGCATGTATCTTTCTTCACCCTTGAACTCATCATCAAGGCTAAACATTTTCTCTAAGGTGACCAGCCCTTTAGGAAACTTATTTGTCTTCAGTTGTATTACTTGGTCACCATAGTTGTCATGCAAGTCAGCTTGCATACTTGATGAAAATTCAGCTTCATTCTGGATAAACTGGACGATCTATGCATCACTGTCGAACACTTTCCAGCTGGTGTTATTGTCTAGAATGGATGGTCTAATTACCATCTTAATGTGCTGAGTGTTTCCTTTAATAAAGTCCTCAGCAGAGAAAAGCGTGAACCGAGCGCAACCATCCGGTCACTTCTTTTTCATTCTACACGGGACTACCTACAAATTAAGGGCATCAAAGCTCTCAAGTAGGTCCCAAAATCTATATTTATAAGCTTTAAGAATCTTATTCTTTGTTTGGCATTTGTTGGTGACCTGGTGGATGATCAATTATGTGTCCCTAAAGATCTGCAACACTTTAATTTTCTTCTTTTCAAAGCAATGAGCAAGCCATGCACCAACACTTCATATTCTGCCACATTGTTAGAGCATGCAAACTGTAGCCTATGCATGAAGAATAATTTCTCATCCTTAGGGGAAATGAGAACCACTCCTGCTCCCATGTTGTTTCTACTTCTGGATCCATCAAAGTACAACTTCCATAGACTATTTTAAACTTTGTCTTCCATGAGTACACGCAAAAGAGTAACGTCTTCTTATAGAATGCAATAAGTACCAAGACCAGTTTCATAGGCTTCCAGTTCATCAGTATAGGGATCAAATTTGTGATGCCTTTTGCCCATTCATCAAGCACTAGGTCTGGAACAGAGGGTGGAAGAGCGCTCTTCGAGAACTGAAACCTTTTCTACCGAATAAGACAATTGGCTTGGAGAGGGGATGGGACATATGGCTCTACATGATAAGAAAATATAGGCTTAGCTTGTATGGTAAACCGGGTACCATACCTTGTCTTGAGTAACATATGAGACCAATCAGAAGACAAGTAACCACCCACTTTAGTAGTAAATTCTCTTGATAGACATAGGGCAAAAAAATGAGGTAGGTCAATAATTGACACATCTTGAGTAATTGTCGAGGATTGGACATGCATGGAGGGTTAACTCAAGATCCTTGATGACTCCTAAGGTGGTTATAATTGATCCATCAAGTTGTAGGACTCCTTTAGACAAAGGGCTATATTTCAGACATAAGACATCAACTATCTTCTTAAGCATAATAGAATCTGCGGCACCGTAAGAGTCAATCAAATAGTTATGCACTAGGTGTTTTCCTATAATCAAGGACATATAGAAGGGTGGGGTTTTAGAAACTTTACTTACTTGTTTCTCCTCTTCTTGGTAGATTTTGATAGAAGTGCATGGCTTCTGCATAACCGGATCAGCACACGAGAGTTGTGCTAGAGCTTCATGCAACAGATCCCACTGAGATGGAATGGTCAGGGCATCCCACATTGTGATGCTTATGTTTGTTCTCTTCATCTAGTCAACAATGCTGAACAAAGCCCCCATCTTATTCATTTGGGGAACAACATCCCTTCTTGAATGTTCAGTCTTTGAAGCTTTGAATTTTAGCGGATCAAGCTTGGCCTACCAAATGAGGGGTGCATGCTGTTTCAGATGGAGCTTTATGAGGGGCCTCCTGCATAGGGATTTGAGAACTTTTATTGCATGATGCCTTGTTTGATTCTTTCTTCTTCTGAGGATCTGCTTGTGTTAACTGGGGGTATAACTTGTGCACCTGACTCTAACACTCTTTTCTTGTATCTTATGTTGTCCGCAACTTGGGCGTGCGGTCTGTTTGTATCTTCTGTAGCTTGGTTGATTGCATAGAAGTCCTCTACACCAAAGAACATAAAATTGGAATCTAGAGGAACTTTTGGTTTATCTGGATTATCTACTTCATGGGCGCTGCTTTGAGGGCTCACAAGATGAAGCATTCTGGATCATGAAGGCTTGGGCGCGCACAACATTAGCATAATGATATTGACTATGAGGCATGTTGCAAGGGAAGCACCATTATGACTCTTGTGCCAAGTTTTTCTAAACTGGAACAAGCCTCGACTCGTGTTGGGTGCTAGGAGAGAAGTTGCGGGAGGGAAAAATTGCAAGGGCAGATGTGCATTAGGTTGCCATCTGTCATTCTGTTGATTAGGTGCGTATATTTGATTTCCATATTGATTCCACCAAGGCTGATTTCCTTGCCATGCGTTTGATTGGAACTGCCTCTATAGGATTGCTTTCTTTGCTTTTCTAATGATATGACCTTGTTTGATAAATTTCGATCAAGGTCTTCATTCCTCATCTTCCTTTTGTTTTGATGGTGAATAGGAATTTGAGGCAATTGGTTGTGCACTTTTCTCAGGGATAGGAATAGGGGCCACCAAAGGTTGGGGCGTCGTGACATTTCTGGGAACCAAGGCATGTGCGGTCTAGGAGCCAACCTTCCCACTTGAATGAGACTATTTTATTCCTTTACTACAATGTTATAAGCAATGGTAAAGTCATACCTCCCATAGATTGGATCATAACTGAAATATCACTATTGAGCGCCTTTAGATAATAAAGGAAAGCATGTTGGGCTGTAGGTATTACCACAAGAGGAATTTTGTCCCAAGTCTTCTAAAATCGATGTTGAAATCAGTCATTTTCTCATTAGCGCGCTCCTTGTTGTTGTTAGTTGCTCCACCTATGATAGGTGATCTGACTTAACATCAAAGTAATTGTAAAGAGTCTGTACCCACTCATCCCAAGTGGTGATAGATCCAAGTCTCAAGCCTCTATACCATTGAAGTGCTTTACCTTTGAAAGAGGTTGCAAGCAATCTGACTGCTATATCATCATGTGTGATCAGATAGAGTGAACACACATTTGCCACATCCTAGATATGCTCTTGAGGGGTGACTTGATTCTCACCAATAAAGTAAGGAATACTCTTGAGCACGCCATTCAGCATATCATGTTGCATGGCCATGACTAAGGCACAAGGCACTCCCTCCAGAAAATTTTGCAAAGTTTCTTAATGGAGGGTTGTTGATGCACCATTACAGGCGCACAAGTTGTGTTTTGAGGAGGAGCTAAATGGGCGCGACATGTTGGATATAGAGATGTGCACGCAGGATTTCTGGAACAAACTTTCCTCGGGGATAGTTGGAGGTATTCAAAAGACTCTTCGAAATTCTTTGCCCTTCTTCTTGTGTGCACTCTTCTCATAAAAGGCACTCAGGACTGTTGAAACAGAGATTTTAAAATATTGGGAGTCATCAGATGTGTTTGAAATGAGCCTCCAAAGGCTAAAACACTAAGTTCACACACTAGAACTTAGAGATATGAAATTTGAGATTTCAATGCTTGTCCCACTGGGCGTGCTTAAACTGTTGGTTTCTTCAACGTGCGCACCCACATCTTGGATCTCGAAAAGGTCCAGGTGTTTGAGACCACAATGGAACCAACCCCAAGTTATGGGACCTTACGAGCTTGGGATGGATCTCCAGAGAAGGACCGTTCCTCTATCTATTTCTACTTCTACTATTTGAAGGGGAAACTAAGCTAAGAATGACACGAGACCAGGTAAATAAGGATAACATGAAGTAAACTACATTAAAAGATGATAGCACCGAGAAAAGAGGGATGAACACTGCATTCGAGAAAGAATGACAGGGGAATGCGTGAAAGGAGGCTAGGCATGAGTAGCATAGTGAAACATGTATTCACTGGATCATTCTCATTGAACACAACTAAATATGGGATCATGAGGGGACTTGGAGTGGCATAACCAAAGACACACAACACAAGAGAAAAGGAAAGAAGAAGGAATGAGAATACATTAGGATATAGAATAGTCACAAAACGATGCTTCTATTACTTCCAAGAATGCAGAAATATTACAATGATGAAGGAGGCCGATATCCACATGCAAGAGCCAAACATAGAGGTCTGTAACTCAAAATATAGAAAATATGGAGTCCTTAGAAAAATGCGTAAGGATCTAGAGTGTCCAACATAACAAATGATCCTTGCTCTTACATTTATAGATGAATCCATGGAGGAAGAAGGAAAAAGAGGGAAAAACTGAATTTGAAACACAACCACAAATAAAAAGCATTCAATGCCTATAAATCTACTTGGAAATATGTGAAATACGCTTCCCCATGCCTATTTGACATGTTGAAGACAAGGAGGGTGGATCATACCAAATTGGGTGGTTGGAGCAATCAGATCTACTCATTAATGTTCAGAGAGATGTTTTCCTATTTCTCACCTACCAGATCTACCAGAATTTGAATTTTGAATTTCTGGCACTGTAGCTAATGTCAACAGCTTTCTAACAAGTCTAGGCATGCGCTGATCTCGAGCTCTGAGAGAAGATACGACTATTTGAAGTTTCAGACCGTGAGAGTGCAATATTTAAAGAATCTGCCCATACCAAGTCCACGTGGTAGCCTTGCGCACCTTGGAGATTTTTCCCCTGCCTTTCCCGCTTGAAATAGCACCGAATTGACATGTGGCGGCTTCCACGAGCTCTTTGGGCTTCTTTGTATTTTTCCTGAGTCCTTTTGCTTGGTTGGCCAAAAGTATGACCCTAGACAAGTGGAGGCTCGACGCTTGTTTAGAAACCCACCCCAAATTTTACATTTGAAATAGTGCCACACTAACACTTGGCACCTTACACCGACTCCGCCTCTGCTTTGACTATTCAACTCCCGAATTTGTTCCTTTTACGGACACAGGACACGTGGAAGGCCCGCTCTCATTTGAAAACCACCTCCGAATTTCCTTTTGAAAGCATGCCAATGAGACACATGGAGGCCTCTGTAGGTTCTTGGACTTTTCAACGTCCGCTTTTAATTTTTCGGGTCCTTAATACATGGCGAGTTGGCGCTCATTTGGGAATCACCTTTTGGGCCATGCCTTTGAAATTACACTGATGCAACATGTGGTGTCGTTTGCTAGTTCTCTATACTTAGTTGATTTTGGGCCCGTTTCGTCCCACTTTTTAATTTGGACTACGTGGTGAGACCATGCTCGTTTGGGTCTCCACTCCTAGGATTTATCTTTGATGTAGCGTCGTTTAAAAACTTGGCACCTTGCTGAGTCGAAGAATTTTCAACGGCCGGTGCAACTCTTGGGGCTTTGGACGCGTGGAGGCTTGGCGCAAGTTTGAGTTTCCATTTTGGATTCAATATTTGGAAGTGCACCTTTTGGACACTTGACACCTTCCGCTGACTCTCTATACTTAACCAATTTTGGGTCTTGTTATGAATCATTTGCAGAGCCCGAAGATTTCAAGCCTTCTTCATTTCATCTCATTTGAGCCTTTGGTTTCTTTGACACTCCTAGCCTCTTGAATCAAGCTCTCCTGTCCCCTCGATCCGGGATCGTTATAAGTTTGTGGGAAAGAGTGATCGTTCTACCTTGCACGAGGTCATGTTTGACCAAATCATCGGGGAAAATTTGGGATAGCAAGTTCAAAGACCGATCACTGCAAACCCTAGCTCACGAAGGCCTATTATCAACTCCACCTACACCTCCATCACAAAACATGCTTGCTTTGAGTGCCTCAAAGAAGGCGATAAGGTGGATACTTTCTACGTCTTCTTTCTTATCGGAGGATACCGATTAAATAATGCGTAATGATTTAGGTGCCACTAATAATGTGATGCCCTGTGAAAGTTTCCAATGCCCTCAAACTCACCTTGAATTAGGAAAGTGGCTCTTATTACTCCATGGAATCAAAGGAAGTCACACTTGTAGGAAAGGTCAAAGATGCACAGGTGGCTCTCGCTGAATTTATAGACAAGAAAGTGTCGATAACTATCTTGGTAGCAAACATTTCAGTTTCATTTGGAAGTTTCTTGAGTAGAAGCTTCTACCAATAGTTGGGGAGGGGAAGATCCAGATGAATTGGTATGCAACAACCATTCCAATTAAGGGAGATATATAAACGTTACTCCTAGAGAAAAAATGAGATATATAGTACAAAAGGAAGATAACCCAAGAGCCAACATATTATACCAAGACAAGTAGGAAGATGAATCATTTTGTAACAACCGAAGAGGAAGATGAGATCCCCATCTTGATAGGACCAAGCATCCCTTTTTGAGGAGGTATTGATCTTGAAGAAGCATTAAGAAACATTGAGTTGCAAAAGGATATCCCAAAGTTTCTTGATGATACAAGGTATGGGGAAGATGGAGTGTTCCTTGATGAATTCCAAGATGAGAAATCAGCCTATAGGCATATGCATGAGGAGGATATATTCTCATTCCCATTTTAAGACGAAGATGCTCCCAATAATGTGATGAGCCCTCGAAGGTCTTTAAGAAGACTCGTGCAAGAACTCCCGAGAAATGTAAAAGAAATAAGAGACCGTCAACTTAGTCTTTAATTCTTGAGGAAAGATATGGATTTGCAAGACAATCGTAAATCCAATCTGGAATCCTCAACCGATTTCAAGATTGGTCATGATGAAATAAGGCAAGATGCAAGTTTTGATGTCTCTCCTAAGCTAATGCCTATTGGATATGATGATGAAATGGAAGCTTTCTCTTTCTCATTCAAAGAAGAAGATTCTTTCTATGATAAAAAGGTTGAAAAAGAGAGTTTTAGGTCCTCAAAGTTGAGTTTCCTCATGACAAAAAAGTAGTGAAATGCAATGAGCTTCGAGATAATGAAGCAATTATTCCCAATGGTTGCCTTGATTTTCAAGATGAAGGTTCTTCAAATGAATGTAAAGGTGAACTATTGGAAACTTCAAAGAAGGAATTCATGCTAGAAATCTTGAATGTGGTACATGGTGCAAAAGATCCCGAGCTAAGTATTGACCTCTTAGCTCATGCCATGGCCATACAAGACAGTGTATGAGGTTACTTATGATCCTCCAGTTAATATCCAAACACCTCATAGTGGAATGGAGAAAAAAGAATGAATTCATGGTTTCTTGTGGAAAGGATGTCAATGAGCATGAATGGGAAAGAAGGAAACTCAAGATATTCAAACAAAAATCAGCCTTAGGGCAACGATGAGATGCTCAATGAAAAATCAGCAGTGTGGGTGAACACAGATGACAATTGGCATTCAAACTGATTTCAAAGAGAGTAAAGGCAATGGAATTTCTGAGTGAAGCTCCAAACATCAAAGAGATAATGTAGGCTCACTCCTCCCAAGTATACAAGAAGTCATGAAAGAACATGGATTTCATAAGTAGTTGAGGAGAGGAGGCTACTTCCTTGAACCGGTCAATGGCTTCATAGAACATCATCACTCAGTGTTACCCATCCAGGGGTAACCTCTGAAGAGAAAAAGTGCTACAAAGTGGAAGAGGGTTGTCCTCACATTGTACCATAGGTGATATAGGTGTGTGTTTCCTTTCCTTATTATGTGTGTTTTCCCCTTTTTAATGTGGTGTGTTTCCTTTCAGTTATGTGTGTGTGTGTGTTCCTCCTTTCTATCTATCTCTTGCAAGTTGAATGAATATCTAAAGCTCAACGAAGAAGGCAAAGTGGTCTATAAATTGAGTTGAGATTCGGGGTTTTCATGTCATGTCCTCACTGCGCTCGATCCACAACATATCCCTAAGTTAGAGCTAGCTATTATTGTTGTGAATTTTTCATGGAAAAATTCAAACTTGAAAGCATGACAACCATACCCTACTATGAATTTTTTTGCTTAAAAGTCATCCCGAGCCCTCCTCCAGATCATCCTAACCCATGTATCATTCCTATCCTACCCTTCTAAGTGGTTATATGTGTTGTTTCAACTCTGGCTTATAGTTGATTTAGGGATATCAATCCATTCAAGCACTTCCAAGAAATGATCTTTCAAGATAGACACTTTGAGAAGCTTAAGAAAGACTATTTTCTGGTCTTCCTAAGGCTGATGTGCACCCCCCGAAGCGGAATGAAAGGATCAAACTCATCAAGGATGTGTATCAAAGAGATAAGAATTTTGTGAAACTAATTTTGGAATATTCTAGGAAGTTTTAGAGGTTTTGAGATAGTTTGGAGAAAGTGGGTCCTAAAGGGTGAAACAACTTGCAGTGCAAAAACAACCCCTAAACTTTGGGAAGTGATTCCGGGAGCTTCGTGAAGATTTGGAGGTCAAAAGAAATATCATTAGAAAGGTAATTCAGAGCTTTAGAGGATGGTGGTATCAAATTTTTCACAAGACGTAAGCAATTCTACCCACATCTTGATTTCAACATGTACAACCTATGAGCCCGAAGAAAAATCCTATTTTTAGAAGGTTGCAGGAAGAATAAAGGTATGAGACACCTCCCATTTTTTTCAAAACACAATTTATAGTCAATTTCATATAAATAAGTGAAATAAAATACCTCCATACATTCAAGTTACACCTCCGTCAAGTTGCTCCTCAAGGTATGATCAAAGAGTTAGTCAAATTTTTGGGTGGACACATGTAAAACCCAGATGGTGGCACACCTTTTTGCACCAAGTGTCCCAAACATTTGGGACAAAAAAGTTTTCCCAACCCCCATTTATCCCCCTGTACTATGATGTGACATCCTTTGAGCCCAAATAACCCAATTAAGCCCTCATGCACCATTTTTCTAGCCCCCTCACCTCTCCACCTCAGTAAATCACACTCCACCACTTGGACCAATGAGAGAGGGAAATTGTTTTTACACCAGCCATCCCAAATATTTGGGATGGTTGGGACACTTTTATCCACCCATGCTCAACCCCTTCCTAGATCACCCATGTGACCTTGTTTTGGTCCCGGGTGATTTAAGTGATTTTTGGCCAATTTCTCAATGAAAAATCATTAAGAAACACTTGGACCAATGGGAGAGGGGCACAAATTTTTGCACCAAGTGTGCCAAATTTTTAGGATAGTTGGGACAAAAAAATGTGTCCATGCCCAAGTTGAAGAAATTTCAAGTTTTTTTGTTTTGAGTGTTGCTTCCACTTCTTTCACTTCTCACCCGTACGCACAAAAACCTCACTACTGCCATCATTCACCAATTTTCTCCATTTCGATACTTCCATTCCTACACCATTGCATTCCATATCCATTCATTTTTATCCATTGCTATTACCACCCAAAAACCTTGCTTTTTCAGCTATCACCATGCCAAAATTTTACTAGAAACTCCCATGAGCAAAAACAAAGAAATGTTCGTATCTCACAAACCCCAAGGCAAATTGCGGTGAAATTTTGATCATATCTTCCTCTCCAGTGTTTTGAGTCTGAAAAAACAAAAAATTAAAAATGTGTCAGATTTTTTATGGCATCCATTTCAAATTTTGTGCCCTAAACCCTTCTTCTGCAAATTGTCATTGATCCAAAAAGTGGGTAGAGCTGAAATTTTGCCGGAGCATCTAGAGAGAAAACCCAGAACAAAAATGATGATTTTTCGTCAAACTGAGGAGGGTATGATCAGATTATAAAAATAGTAAGTGACGCTAGTTTAAACTTACTATTTATAGTAAATTTCCCAGAATAGTAAAAAACCTTCAAAGAAGCAAAACCCAAAAATCACCGAAATGGAAAACTAGGGTACATAGGCCAAAAAAATAAAAAATCAAAAAAGTTAAAAAACAAATTTCTAAAAATAGAAATTTCTTGAATTTGGTCTTAAAACATGTGTGAAAATTATGTAAACATGGTGAGAACCCCTTAGTACTGATATCAAGGCATAAAAGCAACCTTTCCCGAAATGGTAGCTCTTGAAACCTAGGGTCTAAAAATAACAAGTTTCAATTTTGAATGTAGAAAGTTATAGATGGTTCCATTTTCACTCATCTTTCCTCTTTTTGGAATCTTCACAAGGTTCTAATATTATTTTAGGGATCAAACAAATAATTGAGATCTTCATATTGGTCTTGGAAACATCGTCCTAAGTTCAAGTGTGCTAAGAAGCAAAGTAGTGCATCATAAGGCGCAACAGATGAATCCATCTTCATCACTCAAGGAGTTGGGTGTTTTGAAGGGAGTTGGTGAGGGTGAGCTTAATGAGTTAAAGAGGTTCATAAATCAAGTGTCAAGGAGGATCATCATGAGCAGTGCCCGTGTCCATCTCGAGATCACGTTGTGAATCTTGAAATAGTGTTTCTCAACACCATTGCGTGGTCCAAGGTGTCCGTGCATCATGTAAAGGAGTTATCTTGTGATCATCATCGACAAGGTAAAATTTTTAAAAGTGAAATTCATTGGAGCTTCACATCAGTGCAGAAGTGTTGCAGTGGTCATCTGAAGCCAAGATTTTTGTCTCTAACTTCTTCAAGGAAAATCTTCATCAATGATGGAGGTATCTTCATTATTTGGAGCACTTATTTCCTTCCCTTTCCTCATTCTTCCTCCTCTTCTCTACCCCCTTTCTAATTCTTCATTATGAGAAATCAAGACGTTCATCTTATTTATTAATGTGACTATAGCTCAAAATGTAATAAGTCACCCTTAACTAATAAAAGGGGACTTAATGTTCTTTCCTTAGGAATGTCAAAAGTCATGAGTGGAAAGGACAAATGAAAGGTCACGTGAGGGGTAGACAAAGGGTCTTCTTAATGTCTATATAATGTAATGACACCCTCATTCTTAAGGGTTGTCAATTTTTGTACTCAAGAGAGAGATCTATTTGAGAAAGGAAAAAGAGATAGCATTCTTCTATTTTCCCTATCTATTTTCCTCCATTCTCTAGCATTGTACAACTTGTGAAGATGTCAATAAAGAAAGGAGTTTATTATTTTCATGATGCATAAATGTGTGCAACTTTGTGTGCATATTTTCCTCTCATCATTGATGTTATAAGCATAGTTGTTTCTGTCACGTAAGTTGTGAATGTGATAGATATGATTATCTTTGGAAAGAATATGATTTTCTACTTGCAAAGGTAATCCCCCTTTCCAAATTTCTCACTCCCTCTTCCCCATTATTCAAAAAATGCCTCTCTTACAATTCATTCCAAGCTTTTCTCGCGGGTATAGTGGAGTGTGCCTTTTAGATCTCAACCTCTTAACCATCATCATATTTTTCTTTTTATTCATTTACAATAAAATAGAGTTGCACCATCTAAGTAGAGGGACCTAGAGTCCTATAATTTTGGGAAGATATCCACCAATTTGTCTACCTAATAAGTTTTATTTGCCAACACATGTAAACCTACATTATCCCTTTTTTATCTAGACTCCATTTTTTATATTTCATTTAACATTTCACCTATAATGGTACTATTTAATTTGATTCTTTTCTCAAGAGAATTTTTACTTGGTATAACATTATAATTTCATTATACAATAGGAACTACTATGAGATCAAGAGGGAAGAGGTCTATAGTTTAAAGGATTAAGGTTTAAGATTCCTTTGTATACTTTAATAACTGGTTTGGTTCATATTAACGTTTATACATCATGAGTTTTTTCTCAATTTTTTTTTTTATGTTTTGTCGAATGCTTGATCTCACATGGAGTAGCTTATATTCATTTCCCACAACATAAGAAGGCTTAATCAAGTTATATGAAAGCTTTGAATTTCACTTTTCTCCTGGAACAACATCTCATGAATAAGATTTCAAATACTAAGCGTTAACTATAATATTGATATTATCCACAATAAACTCTTAATATCATATTATAGAAAACCAAATTGATAGCTTAAATTAGGTATGAAATTCATCCATAACCCAAATCCTCTAAGATGTCTTTCAAAAGAAAATCCTATCTTTGTCACCTAAAACCCTTCATTCTACTCATGTGTTGGCCTAAAAAGGTTTTCATTATATTTAAAACGGGATTTTCTTAAGGTACTAACTTAAGAGAACCCATTCACTTTACGGTTCGCCAAAGTTTTCTTAATCACCCATAAGTGTTAAAAATTTATATTTCCTATTTTCCAAAATGCTACCAAGTGCGTTCATTTCTTAGCCCTTCATGTCTAACCTCAACACAACTAAACAATTATGTGTTGGCCATTGTGTCTAGGTGTTATAATTGATGGAAAATGATGTTGAGGTGTCATAGTACTCTCCATGAAGTGTCTTTTAGTGTCAAACATGAAGGTTGATTGGTTGCGACTTGTTTTGGTGATGTCATATGGTGTTCTGGAGCATGGTCTAGTGTGCATGGTTATAATATGAGTTGTCCTAAGTTGGCCGAAGGATGTTATGATGTCAAGAAAGGTCCATGTGATTTGTCAAAGGTTTCCAAGTGTATGCATATGGTCTTCATCATTAGTTCATGGTTTTTCATGGTAACGACCGATCATTCTAGGCATATTCCTAGTCCTAGAGCTTGTGGTTTGGTATGGTGGTATGAGTTGGATCTTGAAGTGAGTTGTTATGGAAAGTAGACTTAGATACCTTTCCAATGGTATATGGTTTGTGTCTTGATGAGTTGTTTTGATGAATTAACCAACTCTATTTTGAAGACCTAGTTTTGGGGTCTTGAAGCCAATTTGGAGCAGTTATAGAGTTTGAGTTGTTTGGAGGTCTTACACTATGATTTGGATGAAAATGTGAGTTGTTCCAAAAATACGATTAAGTGAAATTTCCATTTATATATGACTTGAGTCATTATTATGAGTTTATTGTGTGAACTCATTCATTTTCTCGGGACCGAAGTTCTGGGCATTGGAGACCTAGTGGGGTTTGCTTGCTTCTTGTCATACTTAATGGTGTTCGGAGTTGATGTAAAGGTTCTTGAGCTTGCTGAAGATTGTTAGAGGATGTACCTGAATTTCGTGGAGATGATGGGGCCATGAAAATATTGTTTGAAGACCTTGTAGGTTCTTGAGAATTATTAGAGCTTGGAGAGTGTGCTTTGAGCTTGTTTGTGCATCTTGGTGCTTGTTTATGATGTTTTGATACTTTCTAACCCTTTTGGTCTCTTGAAGTGAATCTATATGATATTATTGTTATGTTTTTGATTTGGGATGACCGACCTACCTGGTCATGGACGACCCAGGGGTGTTATGTGCTTGTGTTGTGTATATAAGCAAGTGTAATGGTTCATTTTGAACTAGTTGTTATTAAGGTAGAGAGTAAATGTGCGACCTAGAGGACATTGAAGAAGAGTGTTAAGAGGTCATGGACAAAGCTTAGAAGAGGTATGAATTCTGAGAAAAATATAGGACCATATTTGCAAGGAAAATTGTCATATTCGGCGCATGAGAGGACATATTCGAGCGAGTTGAAGAAGAGCTTGTTTTGATGAGGGTTTGGTGTGTTTGAAGAAGTTGTGAGTTGAACTTGGATCACTATCAGTTGTGTGAGAAAAATTTCATCAGTTTTCATCCATTTCCATGTGGTTGAGTTGGTGCTTGATCACCTTATGGGGTTGTAGCCTCCTTGTGGGGTTGGTGCCTCACTAAACTAGGGGTTAGTGCTCCTTGTAGGGTTGGTGCTCTACTAAACTAGGGGTTGGTGATTCAATAAATTTATTTTATTTGAGTAATATAAGTAAAGTTTCAATGGGTTTTCTTCCCCTTAAGGGTTTCCCACTTAAATTTGGTGTTCTTGCGTACTCTCTTGCATCTTGCTTTTGTGTATGGTTGATTCAATGTTTAAATAAGCACACATATGGTTAATGTATGATTGAATGGTTGTATGAATGATAATTAATGATGAATGAAATGTAATAATTTTTTAATGGACTGATTCACCCCCTCTCAATCCCTTCGCTTCCAACGTTATGTTTCTTAGACCTTACGTCCCACATGTCCCAAAGTGACTCTATACCTTAAACTAAAACATCCCACACAACTTCCACACACACAAATACAATTCCTAGGGGGAACCCACATACTCTAGACAATGTTTAACCATTACCATTCCTATAAGGTGGTTTCGTGACATTGTCGATAAACATACATGTTATTATGGTAACCTAAATTTGGGCTCTTATTTCCTCTAAGCTAGGAGGTGCCATCGAGTATAAGGAGCTAGGCTCATCCTAAAATTTTAGTTTTCTACGTTATGAAGGTGATCACACAAGAAGGGTAAATCATACAAGAATTTTACTCTAAGGTTGAACTTTTATTTAGGTTCCTTTCCTATAATTCCAAAGTAATTAGTACAACACACAAGAGGTTCATTCATTAATTTCACACGAGCACACTATAAAAGATCAATTCATTTCTAGTTAGCATATACATCCACCCCCTTAACAATACATAATCTTGAATCAAGTTAACACCCATGACCAAATGCCCATTTTCCAAACACCCCAAACGCTAACAATTTCATACTCATCACAAAATTCAATAATTTACATTTACATTGTTGATATAGCCTATACTGATTACATTGTTCCAAAATAACATGTTATTATGAAAACATCAATAACACTTCACTTTCTCCTTGTCACGGTACCTACAACCACCGTATGGTTAACACAACTGTTGGCATGACATCTACCTAAAATCTAACATAATCACGATTTCATAGTTTCCATTTACATGATTACAAATCATAGCATGCAACAAAAGAGAGGAGATACACATTGAATTTTCATTTCATTTCAAACTAGAGAGAGACGCCATTTTATCCATAATCAAATTTCTCAAAACAAGCAACAAAAGGGAGTTCCATACAATCATATATTAGTGTCTACAAGGTTTCTTGTTAGTTCTTTGGCTCAAAGAGGGTCCCATGAAATTCTTTCACATTTTTCTTCAAGTTTACGAAAACGTCCAAATTTAACTCAAGGGCTAAAAATTGCACTCAAAACTGATTTCCAATGGTCAAAAAAATCATAAGAAAAATTCTATACAATCTCATATATATAGGGAATTTATTGGAGTTAACATATCTCAAAACCGGTGACCGAGTTTGAGAGGTGACTACTTTTCCGGAGCCACCGATCATAATTGGACTATTTTGAACTGGTCACCCAATGACTAGAGGCTTACAAAACCCCCTTGTAAGACTATCTGGAGAGGTGGTTTTATTAAAACTAAGGGTTGCAAGTAATTTCCATGGATAAATATTAGAGGTATATGGAGGCCGATATCCATTTCTTCACTTAGGTCCCAAATGGCAAGCCAAAACCAAACTCAACTTTTGACTTTCAACAACTTCCCAAAACTCAAAAAAGGGTTAACAAGACTCCTAGAGGGGTGATGAAAAATGCACAGACCAATCGAGGGCATTATAAGGTTTGATACAACACTTCACATGATAGGGAGCACACTCATAAATTTAATTTTCCATTTCGAGGTTCTGAGAGGTGTTTTGTGAATCACCAAAATTTGAGTCTTATTAACTTGCGGGGTAAACAAAAAGGGTAGTTTTAAGCTAGAAATCAAGTTGAACCCATTATTTTTTGTGTTCTTTTTTTTTTTAATCTAGTATTGTTATTAAATCTAATCAAATATCTAAGGAGGTAAAATATAAAACTGGGTCACACTCAAAAACATATCCTTCAAGTTGCGTAGAAAGGGGGAAAAATTAAAATATCAATGTTACTTCTCATTAAAAATTACTAAGGAAAACTCATTATGGGTTTATTTTTCCACATCCATAAGAAAGGAAAATATAGGGAGATAACCATGCCTAAAATTGATTATCGAACACGTGTGGAGGAGTTTTCGTTAAGATCCAGTTGCATTTGCTAACGGGGTCGAACAGACTTTTCACCAAAACCCATCTTGAGCATATCCCATGATCCATGTATTCTAAGAGACCTAGCTTCCGTGAGGTATTTCATCAAATGGTTACATGTCTTGGCTATGCTTCCACATTTTTTCCTTAAAGTGACGATACCGGGCTTCATTGTTCCCTAATTAACGTTTGATAAAGAAAACAATGTCACAAGATAAATCATTTATGACTACAATGATCAAAGAGTTGTAGCTCCTTCCACATCAACCTTACAACTTCCTCATTTACCTTACGTTTCCACACCAAACTTGAACAAAGTCTCAACATTAAGTAGAGAGGATGAGCTGGAGGAGGTGCTACACATTCTTATTACTACACACCGCCTCCCCATTTCTTGTGGTAGATGTAGGTTGGGAGAGAAACACATCCCATTTCCTTCAAATATGATCATACAATGCTAGTTCCATTCGCTACCAAACTCAAAGAATATGACAACAATGTCAAGTGTAACTCAACCAAAAACCCCAAATGTCACCACATACCAAACCATGGCCGATTCACAAGCGATTGGACGATGTTTTGACCATATGTTCCTCAAGAATCTTGAACAAACTGTTTGCCTCCATGTTTTTCCTTTATATCTTCTAAGGCACTAGAAAAAAGAAAAAAAAAACATTTCGTAAAAAAATTCTTTCTCCAAATGCTTTTACAGATGCAACAACTTATTCCAAATCTTGCATTGGCACACAACTTACAAGTGAGATGATGCTAGTCAAACAGTCTTTATGCCTTGCATTTGCAAAAATAATTTACCATAACACTTATGATGCTCATGGATTAAAAGACGAAGATTGAGGGGGTAAATGAATTTTCTTTAGGTAAAAAGTTGAACAACTCATAGACCAAGTGAACGAATTGAAATTTACCATAACACTTATCGCCAAAATTGACAAAGGCATGTCGATCTCCATCACGTTTCCACTTTGTCTCTCAATGAACCCAACGACCAACTTCACTCCATTAAACGCCACCACATTTCAACAATTCCTTCTTTCTTTTATATTTATTTTATTTTATTTATTTTTAAAGGAATCTCATTTTCATTCAATTCCCCTTTTTTTCTATTTTATTTTTATTATATTTTCAAACATTTTAACGAAATATGTATTTATATATATTATTTTGTTGGTTTAAAATAAAATAATTTTTTTAATAGATATTATATATATAGCCACTAACAATAGTAATATAATAATATTATCCTCTGAAAGTAATAGTAGTTTGGGAATACAATTTCAAGTGCAAGTTACTTGTAAATAAAGTCCTTAAAGACAATGAGGATCCCAACTATTTGAGCTCGTAGTACTACTCCAAGGCACAAGGATCGAGGGTAGGCATATAACCGACCTAGAACTAAGAGGGAATTACACTAATAGTAAAAAAAAATTGAATTTTCAAAAAATGTTTTTTTGTTGTTATTTATGGGTTAGGTAACTTGTCCTTTGGGAAATTTGTGGAGAAAGTAATGGATTTATTAATCAATGTGGTATATGAAAAATATAAGTTAAAAAATTGAAGATTGATATCTCTTAATGTATTTTGAATAAATGTATTTAAAATATCCGTACTAAAAATAATTTTCACCCCTATCAAATGTTTTAACCAACATTTAATATTTGACTTAGCTTGAACATCTCCCATTCTACTTTTAATTGGTATAACAAATGAGGTTGAGGCAAAATATCCACCAAGGATATAATTCTTTGTATTATTCAAATAAGGGCATATCGACTTAAAAATAACACCAAACATATTTAAGATAATACAATTCATCATTCTTATGAAAAAAGCTTTTTTTTTTTGTTTGGGGAAAGCTAAGTGGTAGTCAATAAAGAAGGCCTCCTACAATAGAAAATAACAACCATTATACTTATTAACAAATGAGATAGGTTCGTGAAAATTGTTAAGGAATTTACAACTTGTTGGGTTTTTAAATGGCACTTTAGCAAACCACAGTCAGGGGACAACAAGTCCCTCCTCTTTAATGGGAGAGGTTCCCTTATTGAAAGCAAACAACAAGCTTATATACAAATGTACAACTTTCAAAGTGTGGATTCCTGATACTTTGAAATGTTTTATGCCCAAAGATCATCAATACGAAATAATAGAAGAACTAAGGAGATGAGAGAGGAAGAACATAACAATACTTTCAGGAAATATAGATAGCAGAGTATAACCTTATACATATTGATCAAAGGAGATGCAAAATGGAATCATTCACGTTTATAACAGATATAATTTCACAGACACAAAGTTCCCGAAATCATATTAACAAGAACACAAAGTTTCTTATCATGCAAAGATGGATGATTCACAAATTCAAACAAGGAAAGGAGGAATAACAAAGGAAGAAAGGGAAAAATTATGTATTGATTATTTTTGAATCTATTACATCTACAGAGTACCAGGATCCAACCCTAAACAATGACGTAGAGAACCCACTAAATAGCTTCCAAAAACAGTTATATTTGGTTACAAAAAATGATGAAACTGATTCAAGAAACCAACGTCTAAACTTCTCTAATGCCTCAGCTGTTTCCATGCCTGGTGGCGAAACCATATGCATCATATCACAGCCGTTAACCCGCTTTTACAAATTTGAATTTGAGCCGCCCACATGGAAGAGATTTGCTAAAGCGGGTTTGGGGGCACCTTTTGCATTTTATGATTTTGTAGAGATTCTACATTTTTTTGTTTTGATTAAGTCCCTCTGTTTGGCGAAGGATTTATGTCTGACCTGGGACACGTGGAGGCTTCCCGCTCATTTGGAGACTTTTTTTGGACCCGACCTTAAAAGGTGCTCTGATTAGACACGTGGAGAGCTAGCGCATGTTTAGGACCCGCTTTAAAATTTCCCCCTAAAAAGAGTGCCGAAGGGACACATGGGACCTTCCGCGGGTTCCCCTTTACTTAGCCGATTCAATAGTCAGCCTTTTGCCCCTTTTGACTTTTGTGGGTTCCTAGACACGTGGAGAGCTGACACACGTTTGGGACCTTCTTTTCAATTCGCCCCCTGAAAGAGTGCCGAAGGGGCACGTGGGGCTTTCCACTAGTTCTGCTTTCCTTAGTCGATTAAATGGCCGGCTCTGTCCCTTTTCCGGACCTTGGACACGTGGAGGGCTGGCGCAAGTTTGGGGTCTCTCTTTGGGCTGTACCTTTTGAATTTACGCCGATGAGGCACGTGGCACCTTCCGCGGGTCCATTGCTTTTCCCGAGTCGACTCGCATGCAAAGTCCAAAACTTTGAGCCCTTTCTTCAATCTTCTCCTGCGCGCTCTGATCTCCTTTACCGACCCAACCCCTTCATTGTTGGGTTTGGAATGTGGGATCGCATGACTAAACCGCCCCTTTCGATTTTATTTTGTGCGGGGTCGTGTTTGATCAATTTTGCGGGGCAAAATTGGGATAACATGCACCAACTCAAAAATTTGAAACTTGACTTGAAAAATGAGGCAAATTTTGAGGGTGAGAACAAGCGGCTCTTTACGGGGATGACTTGGGTGGGATAGAGGAATGAGGAAAGATAAAGAACCATAGAAAAACTCTGGGAAAGCAGACTGATGACTTATTCATTAGGCAAATAGAGTCAAAGAAAAAACCAATACAAGTAAGACAACACACATGCAACGGAAAAGAAACAAACCAAAAAGGAAAGACCAAAAACAAAACACTGTACATAATATACAGAAGGACTGCCTAGTCACCTAGGACTTGAACAACTTCAAATACTGCCCACTATAAGGAAGTGGGAGAGGAGATCCATCCATATAATCCAAATAGAAAGATTTTCTCCAACAAAGTGCCTGATTTTGAAAGGACCAAGCTAAAGAGAATCAAACTTACCATGGCTTCCTTGAGGTTCATGTCTTTTGTCCCACAACAAAATAATGTCTCCCACTTGAAAATCTATGGGTCTAAATTTCTTGTCAAACAAAGCTTTCACCTTCAGTTGATGAGCTAAGATTCTATCAAAAAATTGCAACCTATCTTCATCCGGCACGGAGATACATGATCCTCTTGTCCAAGGAACTGGTAAAGCTTGAATCTTCAATAGCCTTCATTAAGTGCAAGGCTAGTAATTCGATAGTTACTGGCAACTGAGCTTCAACACCATACACCACTTGAAATGGAGACATCCCAATTGCTATTTTGGGTGTAATTCTATCTTCCCAGAGAGCATCATAGAGATTTTTGTGCCAATTCCTCTGAGAGTCATCGACAAGCTTCCGAACGATGGTTACCAAATTCTTATTTGTTAATTCTACTTGTCCATTCCCTTGGGGGTAGTAGTATGAAGAATGAGTAAGGGAGATTCCATAACCATAGAAGAAATCCATCATCTTAGAAGAAGAAAAATTTGAAGCATTATCAGTCACAATCTTGTTTGGTACCCCAAACCTTATCAAGATGTTCTCTTTGATGAAATTACACACCACCTCAGAAGTAGTGCTTTTGACTGGAATAGCCTCTACCCACTTTGTGAAGTAATCTGTAGCAGTTAGCACATGAGTATGCCCAACACTGGAAGGTGGATTAAGAGTTCCAATGAAATCTAATCCCCACTGTTGAAAAGGCTCATCAATCACTACTGGTTTTAGTGGCAAAGCAACCAACTTAGGTCTCCCAACAAAATTCTGACAAGATTCACACTTACCTACCCATTTTGATGCATCTCTGAACAATGTAGGCCAATAGTACCCAACACAAAGGATTTTATGGGAAGTGACAATGAAGAGAAATGCCCTCCACAAGCCTGATCATGAAAAGATGAGAACAACTTCTTCTGTTGCTCCTTGTCCACACATTTAAGGAATCTTCCATCTATGCCTCGCTTGAATGAAGCATTTTCCCATAATACGTATTGTGTAAACCTTAATTTAATAGCTCCTTTTCCTTGGAACTCAAGTGGGATGGACACTCTCCATAAGTAAGAAAATGTGCAATATCAACATACCATTCATCTATTGAATTGAGGAAGAGGACAATAGGAACATCAACTGCTTCTTTGGACAATTCTACATCAGCTCCTTCAACAATAAGCTCACATAAGCCTTTACCTTGGACTAGCTTAGTTGGCTTGATATCAAGGTCATATTCTTGGACTTTTGCTACCCAATTGCCTCTCTTAGTTCCAAAATCTTGTTGTGTAAGAATAGACTTGATGGTTGTATCAGGTACAAACACAACAAAGTGAGAATTAAGAATATAAAAATGAAACTGCTTGATAGCTTTGACCATTGCAAAAGCATGTTTCTCCATCATAGTATATTTCAATTCATGAGCTTTTAGAACATAGCTCATGAAGGAAATTGGAATTTCATGATCCTCAGAATTCCTTTGAGTTAGCACATCAACCAAGGTATTCTTTGTAGCATAGTAATGATGATAAAATCCTTGCTGAAATTAGGACGTGCTAGGATAGGAGTCTTAGCAATGGCTTTCTTGATACCTTCAAATGCTTCTTTACCTTTAGAATTCCAACCAAAGTTTTCCTTTCCTTTCATCGTGCAAGAAATGCTCATAGTCATTTCGCAAAATCAGAATGAATCTCCTCGGGAAGTTTATCTTATCAAAGAAAGAGTGAATACCCTTTTTCTTTGTGGGAAGAGGAATCTCTGGATTGATTCAACTCTTCTCGGATCTTTCTTGATTCCTTCATTGGAGACAATATTCCAAGAACTTGCCTTCAGTAACACAAAAGATAGAATTCTTAGGATTGAGATAAACTCCATGTTCTCTGCATTTCTGGAGGACTGCTTCAAGATGTTGAAGGTGATCTGCCCTTGTTTTGGAGAAAACAGTCAAATCATCAAGGTACACAACAATACACTTTCCCTTTAGACTGCTAAAAGCTAAATCCATTTCCCTCTGGAAGGTGGCACCAACATTGATAAGACCAAAAGGCATCCTCTTGTAGGCAAAGGTGCCCCAAGGAGTAGTAAAAGCAATTTTGTGTTGATCTGGGGTACTAACTTCCACTTGATTGTATTTAGAGAATTCATCAAGCGTAGACAACATCTAGAGCCTGTGATAGCTTGCAAAACTTGATCCATCATGGGGAGATGATAGTTGTCTTTCAGAGAGGCCTGATTCAAATTCCTGAAATCCACACAGATGCGAATCTCACCATTCTTCTTCCTGACAGGCACAATGTTGGCAATCCATGTTGAATGATGTATAGGGAAAATAATATTTACCTTTAGTAACTTCTAGATCTCTTGAAAAATAGTGCCAGCAACCTTGGGATTGTATTGCCTTTGTTTCTGCTTGAAAGGTTTGATCCGTGTTTTGAAGGATAAAGTGTTGCATCTCCTTTGGTTGAAAATCCTTGAGATCATCATATGAATAGGCAAGAATGTCAATATACTTTTAAAATAGGTTTCTGCTTTCTTCTTCTCTCCTTGAGTGCATCATTTTCCAATATTCACCATCTTGGGTTCCTCATGGATTCCAATATTAATCTTTTCACATTCAGCAGATTGCCGAGCTCCTTGGGAAGCTTTAGACTTAATGTACCTATCATGTTTATTGAACAGATCTTCCAAACTCACCAACCCTTTAGGGTTCTTGTTACCTTTCAATTTGATGTAGCCATCTTGATCCATCTATTCCTTGATATCTCCTTCATTAGAGGATACACACTCTAGGAAAAGTCTCACTTCCTTCAAAATATAATTGATCAAAATTACCCTTAAGCTCCAAGAAAGAGAGAAAATGTTGATCATCATTGAAAACCTGCCAGTTGTTTGCATTATCTAGTACACTGGGCCTATGAATCATTTCAATGGTAAATTTCTCCTGAGAGAAATCTGGGTGAGGAATCAATAGAGATCTTAAGACAACTAGAGAATCAACTCTAGTGTTCCTTTCTCTTGGCACAACTTCAATGGAGAAAGCATCAAGAAACTCAATGGAATCCCAAACAAGATTTCTATAATGCTTCAATATCCTATTCTTCACTTGAAAAATATCTCTGACTTGTTTCACAATAATCTCTGCATCACCACGAGCACAAAGATTCTTCACTCCCATTTCTTTTTCCATGTTCAATCCAAGTATGAGTGCCTCATATTCAGCTATATTATTTGTATTTTCAAAACAAAGCTTGAATGAAAAAGGATGAATCTTCCCTTCTGGAGAGGTTAGCACCACACCAGCCCCAAAACTAGCTGAAGAACAACTTCCATCAAACTCTAGAGTCCAAATGCCATTGGGATCATGAATCACTCCCTTAGGAATTTTTACCTCATCCTGTGACATGATCATGTAGTTACCATGCCATATATCTTCATAGAGTATATGTGCTTTTGGATCATCATTCTTTTACACAATGTATTCATCTGTTTCTTAGGTAGCAACTTCTTCATTTTTCCATTAACCAAGATCAAAGCATGTGACCAATCCATCTGAATTTCACCTCCTATCTCCTTACAAAAATTCCTACTCAACAACATACCATATGAGGGAGGAATATCAGCTACCAAAATAGTGGCTTTAACCCTTTTCCCTAGCAAAGCAAAGAAAAGCTCCTTGTGCATCTTTAATTCTTCCAACCAAAGGCACTTCTCTACTCTCCATGGAATAACAGGAACCAAAGGTATGTGTTAGAGTTAGGCCCAAAACATGAGATAATTTTGTAGGCATTACATTCTCTTATTCTCCCGAGTCTATAATACAATTCTGAGTTTATGGCCAGCTATGAGGAAAGTCACATAGAATGGTTCAATTTTCTCATTAGGAGAAGTGCGTGCAACCACAAGGCTTGGTTGAGGTGAGAAAGAGGGAGTGGGAAAATACCTTTAGAAGTATTGGATGAGGCTTTGGATTTGGGATTTAAAAAGTTTACCATTTTAGCAAAAAAATTTGGATGAGTCCGGTAAAACACCGCCTCGAAGTTTGGATTTTGGTCTTTTTGAGTTGATCAATGATATCAAAAGATCCAAAGGTGGATGGGGAATCATTGCTAGGAGCTTGAGAGAATTTTGATTTATCATTTTAGGATTTGAAGGACAAGAAGTTTTGGAAACATAAGTAGAAGAAGGAGGATTATCATTACTCACCTTTTGTGTGGAGGCAGTGGGAATAAGAGCTCCTCTTCGCAACCACTGGAATAGTTATAGAAAAATCCTTAGATTTCTTAGTAGGCTGCATCACTTTTTCTTTTCTATTCATTTGCTCCTAAGTCATAACAACATATGAATCACTATTCACATCTGCCACCCTTTCATCATATCAATCTTCATCATCCATACCTTCAATGGTGAGGAAATGAACTTGAGATCCACCAAGATCCTCCAGTTCTTCATCAACCTATTCTTCTGGTTCTTCATAGACTTCATTAAACTCCTCATCGTCAAGTTCTTGAAGTTCACAAGTTACATTGACTAGAACCTTGATGGAGGGGCCTTCAATAGCTAATCTCATGTGAGAAGAAGGCAAGTAGTTCCTGGGCTAAAGATTCTTCCTTGGAATATCTTAGTAAGGAGTATTCTCGAGCCAATTGTTTCTTGATAGCAATGCGATCATTTGCAAGCTTCGTACTAAGCGATCGGTGGATCCGGGGAAGAGGAAGAAGAAGATGCTTTAGATTTGGAAGGTTCTCTTTTCAATTTACTAGACATAATCAGGTCATCTCAACACCGATAGCCAACCGTTGATCAGCCTCCATGGTTACAAGGTTATATCTCCTTAGTGCATAACTCACTTCAGTAATCTGGGCATTGAGGAAGAAGCACTTTTGGATTTGCTCCACCTGCATAAGTGTTCTGTGGAATTTTATGAATTAGCTTGTTGAATTTCGCCACAATATCCCACATGGGCTCAAATTGTTCCTTCTTGATATGAGAGATTTGAGCTAACAGAGCATGCACATCTATAACAGGTTTGAAACACTTCTCAAATCGAGTTTTCATGGTGTTCTAATTAGTGACCAACCCAACAGAAGATAATAAAACCAATCAAGTAACATTGTCCTATAATGCCTCCACAAAAATCCCGATAGAGACATATTCATGTTCAACCCCAAGAATCCCACATGCGAAAATGAAGGCTGTAATGTGTTCATCTAGATGAACCTTCCCATCACCCTGGAATTTGGGAAAACTTTTCTTGTTACCCCTAGGTAACTCATGCAATGGCTGAGGAAGAGCAAGAGGCCCAACATGTTGTCCCCAAGGCAAAGGGGCTGCCATCTTTGGAAAGTTTGACTGAAGGGGAATTGAAACACCAACAAGTATCAAAGCACGAAGATTAGGATTTAGTTATTCTTGAGGAATTTTATTCTTGGAATTTCTGTCTTTAACAAGAGGTGTGCTTGTAGAACGAGTTCCTCTATTCCTTCTTACTGGAAGAAGAGAAAAGTTTTGTTGTTCAAGAATTTTAAAATGGGAATCCTCCACCCCGAGAGATTTCTTCCCACGTGTATATCGTAGATTCGCCAGACCAAAATTGATCTTGAATTTGTTTTTTTAGAAAGGGATACGTTTGAAACGAAATCCCCATTAGAGTCGCCAAAAACTATAGGGTTTTTAAATGACACTTTAGCAAACCACAGTTAGGGGACAACAAGTCCCTCCTCTTTAATGGGAGAGGTTCCCTTATTGAAAGCAAGTAGAAGGATTATATAAAAATGTACAACTTTCAAAGTGTGGATTCCTGATACTTTGAAATGTTTTATGCCCAAAGATCATCAATACGAAAGAATAGAAGAACTAAGGAGATGAGAGAGGAAGAACATAACAATAATTTTAGGAAATATAGATAGCAGAGTATAACCTTATACGTATTGGTAAAAGGATATGCGTAATGAAATCATTCATGTTTATAACCGATATAATTTCACGCAGACACAAAGTTCCCGAAATCATATTAACCGAACAACAAGTTTCTTATAATGCAAAGATGGATGATTCGCAAATTCGAACAAGGAAAGGAGGAATAGCAGAGGAAGAAAGGGAAAAACTTATGTATTGATTACTTTTGAATCTATTACATCTATAGAGTACCAGGATCCAACCCTAAACAATGGCATAGAGAACCCGCTAAATAGCTTCCAAAAATGGTTACATTCGATTACAAAAATGATGAAACTGATTCAATAAACAAATGTCTGAACTTCTCTAATGCCTTGGCCATTTCCATGCCTGGCAGAAAAACTAGATGCATCATATCATAGTCGTTAACCCACTTTTACAACTTTGAATTTGATCCTCCCACGTGGAAGAGATTTGTCAAGCGGATCGAGAGTGCCTTTTACATTTTATGATTTTGTAGATATTTTGCATTTTTTTGTTTTGATTAAGTCCCTCTATTTGGTGAAGGATTTATGTCTGACCTGGGACACGTGGAGGCTTCCCGCTCATTTGGAGACTTTGTTTGGACTTGACCTTCGGAGGTGCGCCGATTGGACACGTGGAGAGTTAGCGCACGTTTGGGACCTAACTTATGATTCGCCCCCTGAAAGAGCACCGAAGGGACACGTGGGGCCTTCCACGGGTTCTCCTTTCCTTAGCCGATTCAACAGCTGGTTTTCCCCTTTTGACTTCTGTGGGACCCTAGACATGTGGAGAGCCGGTGCACGTTTGGGACCTACTTTTGGATTTTCCCCTTGAAAGAGCGCTGAAGGGGCACGCAGCCTTCTGTTGGTTCGCTTTCCTTACCCAATTCAACGCCGGTATTCCCCTTTTGACTTCTATGGGACCCTAGACACGTGGAGAGCTGGCGCTTGTTTGGGGAACTACCTTTGGCTTCGACCCTTGAAGGTGTGCCAATGAGACATGTGGCGCTATCCGCTGGCCTTAGACTTTTCAACGGCTGATTTAACTTTTTGAGGCTCGAGAACGTGGAGGGTTGTTGCTTATTTGGGGTTTTTCCTTGGGTCTCGCCTCAAGTTGTCTTTGATGCGGCACATGGAGGCTTCCGTCGACCCTCTTATACTTAGTCGATTAAACGGTTGGCTTTGTCCCTTTTCTAGACCTTGGACATGTGGAGGGCTGGCACAAGTTTGGGGTCTCTCTTTGGGCCACACCTTTTGAATTTGCGCCGATGAGGCACGTGACACCTTCGTGGGTCTGTTTCTTTGCCTTGAGTCGACTCACATGCGAAGTCTAAAAACTTGAGCCCTTTCTTCAATCTTCTCCTATGCACTCTGATCTCCGTCGTCAAACCTACCCCTTCATTGTTGGACTTGGAATGTGGGATTACATGACTGAACTGCTCCTTATGATTTTCTTTTGTGCGGGATCATGTTTGATCAATTTTTCTAGGGGGAAAAATTGGGATAACAGGCACCAACTCAAAATTTTGAAACTTGACTTGAAAAATGAGGGGATATTTGTGGTGACAACACAACTAATGTTTCCAAAAAAACTATGAGAAAAATAAAAAAACAACTTCTTAACACATTTATTCTTAATACAAGAGCAAATTAGCATTGTCAGAATGCAACAATCATTTTCACCCATGTGCCAAGCCTTTATTTTTTGATACATTTGTATACTCCAAGATGCAATATTTTGAATTAAACCCAAAAAATTAAACAAGTGAGGGTTTTTATTTAGATTTTGGATCAGGATTAGAAATCCAATGTATATTCATATCATTAATTAAATATATACATATAATATATAGAAATTTGTGATATATATCAATTAGAACATGTGTTAAATGTAGTAAAGCATGAGAAATCATGTGCATTTAGTTATGTAGATAATCGAGAAGTTCTAGAGGGAGGAGTATGGTTCGCCCCTATCTTTCTTTGTGTCTATCTCTAAAGGGAGAGGGTGCCCTAGGTATAGAAAAGTGATTAATATAATGGAAATGTCAAATAGATACTTTTTTAATTCTAGAAGTGTATAGTGAGTAGGAGAAAACCTACAAACTCAAACAAAATTGTTTGACACTTTCATCCCTAATAAGTTGTTTCATCCAAAAAGGTGATGACGCTCAACAAATTTTTCACCCTTAAATGACTAATGTATGCTTCACTATAATATATTAGGCCTTGTAAATGTGTGAAACCCTCTATAATAAACCAAAATGACTCAAAATCCTAACCTTGGGTAAAATCCCCGTAAAAGTGCTTATGTTTGGGTTGAAGTGCAATCCATACACCATCTACATTGACACTAATATGAAGAGACATCAAACTAAACACGAGCTTATCCACCTATTTTTTTATAACTTGATCACTTGATAATGTTTGCAATGGTTTACTTTCTTAGTGCTTGGATCGGTTTGCTTGGATTGTCTTTGACTTGGGAAGCTTGACTCTAGAACCTAGTTTTGAGCGAGTCGACTTGTGTAGGGATTTCTCCTAATGTGTTTTGTTTCTTTATGGAAATTCATAAATATCAGAATTATTTTTGAGAGATATTTTCTTGAGGAGTGCTTGAAAGTGCTAGGTGAGTAAATACGTGCATTTGAATTGCTTATATAAGGCTATGTAAGTATAATTTTTCATTAAGGCTGACCAATGAGGAAATTAATGACCATAAAAGATACCAAATTGAAAAAATTATGGTTAGAAGGACTAGGAAAAATCCATCAGGTTTAGACCAAACAATTTGGTGGTTTGGTAGTTTGATCCAGGACAAGTTTATTGTGTTGGGAATTTCTATGGAGGATAATTATGACTGATAGACTATTTTGGACTATTGTGATATTTTTTATGAGTGATGACTAATGTAATGAGGACTTTAAGTTTTTCAATATGACTAAATATATAACAATTAGGCTCAAAATAAGTACACAAGTCGGGTTTAGGGTTAAAGCCAATATTGACATTATCAAGTGAGTGAGAGAGAGAGAGAGAGAGAGAGAGAGAGAGAAGGAATTTAGATACCCCTTAAATCTTCCACCCATGGAACCACACCACCTTTGTAGATGGATTTATGTCCCAAATGTGTATTTCATGCTTATTCTATTAGGAATAGTTTAATATTGTGAACATTATTATTGTGCAAATAATGAGTTGGCGACAACTCGTAGAGATCTCTTAGAGATATTCAGGTTTGTTGAGTGAGAATAGGGATTGGGAGAGATAAGTGAGAGTTTGTTGAAGATTAGAGTTGAATCCTCTTTCATAGGAGAACTCCACTCTATATATGTAACCTTGTCTTATTGAATAACATCCCGAATGTTTTAATTTTATACATCATTATTTGGTGTTTTCATTATATTTGTTATTGTGTAGATCTGAACCAAATACATTATTTGGTATCAGAGCAGTCTCAAGATTGATTGCAGACATTCCTATGTGCATTCATCGATCATTGGAACTTGAGAAGAGGACGTGAGGTATCTGCATTCATTACCAGCAATTTTTAAATGGTGAGCTCGCTATGATGGTGGAGGATATGGCCCAGACCAACCCACATGCTCTTCCACTAATATTCTCCATCCACATGCGTTGCACCCTACAGCTCATGATCTGGACATAACAATGAGATCTATTTTTTACATGAAGGAGTCGATGGAAGGTTCGAGTCATACATAAGTCTCATGGCCGTTTTTATGTGAACTCACATCGTTTATATGCTCCTCCACGGCCTGTATAGGCTTCGTTACAGATCTATGATGTTTCAGTGAATACTCTGATGTATACATGCAATCTACAAATTCAACAAGGACTGCTTGTAGTCTATGCTCGCACCACTCATCAACTTTGCAAAGATTGGAAATTACATTCACACAGAGCTTGACAAATCAAAGGTCTATATAGATCGATTGGAAATGTGTTATTTTTTTGGGATATATATTGTGAAAGGGTAGACACTTAAAGTTAGTAGGATTTGTTTTAGTAAGGATTGTGTTTGTAATGTTGTAAAGTCTTTAATTGTCATGTCAATCATAAGTTGTGATTCAATTGTATGTCATTTAAGTTTTAAAAACGTTATAGAGTATTATGTTAAAAATAATTAAATATTCCTTTTTACTTGTTTTATCATCAATATTTATTTAATTTATTTAGAGTTTAAAAAATAAAATAAATGTTTAGGTAGTGTTATTTAAGTTTGTTTGTAATAGGATGCAATCTCGCTTGTACACGATGTCCATAGTGAGGGGGTGCATTATCGGTTGAAACCGACACCCAAGTTGTAAAAATGGGCCTCATCGACACATTTTGCTAAGTAGAAAAGATGGAGGCTAGAGGCAACGGAGGCAGGAGGGAAATCGATGACCTCTTGTCAGGCACCATCGACGAGGCTGCGTGAAACGAACTAGTGGCCAAGTTTTTAAGTTGTGTGTTTTCTTTCAGCGTACATTTGTGAGAATAAGAACAAATGATTGTTCAAAAGTAATGTATAAACATTCCTGAATGTAACTCCTGATGTAATGAAATAGGTGAGCAAAAGCACCAGTGTAAGATAGTTCATGGATCTTGAAAAGGTTTGTGGGAGATCCAGAAAACCACACGAGGTGGACAGGCGATGGATCTGTTACACGTCAAGGTTTGTGGTAAACCTGTAAAACCATAGAAGGTTGAGCATTGCTCCCTTCATTAGTATCAAGGTCATGAGTCACATAGTTTGACATGCTCCATAGAGGTGAGCATACTGTAGATGAGAGTGTGTATGTTTTTCCCATGTTCACACTAAGGGGGTGAATGTTAGGAATAGTTTAATATTGTGAACATTATTATTGTGCAAATAATGAGTTGGTGACAACTCGTAGAGATCTCTTAGAGAGATTCTAGGTTTGTTGAGTGAGAATAGGGATTGGGAGAGATAAGTGAGAGTTTGTTGAAGATTAGAGTTGACTCCTCTTTCATAGGAGAACTCCACTCTATATATGTAACCTTGTCTTATTGAATAACATCCCGAATGTTTTAATTTTATACATCATTATTCAGTGTTTTCATTATATTTGTTATTGTGTAGATATGAACCAAATACATTATATTCCAAAGGGAATTAAGTACACCCATGCCCCTTAATGTGTTGTAACAAGTTCCAATGTACCAAATTTGTTAAGATAAATGGGAATTATACAATCTTATAGCTCCATGCCCTATATTGCATAAGTTATTCTCATTATGATATGTGTAAATTAAAAAGGAGAATGAAGTACTCATGCTCCTAACATTTTTACTTAATTTTAGTAAACTACGCTCCGAACCATGCAATATGTCCCCAAACCTACATTAGAAAATGTAGAAGCACGTATATTCCGAGAAAATTCTAAATTTGTTGCCAAAAATCTTCTCGAGACTATACCATCCATTTTGGACAATAATGTCTAAATGTTATGTCCTTATTGAATGGTTTTATCTATAATGAAATTTTGTAAATGATTTATGTATGTTCACGTTCCTATGTTCTTGTACTTTGTTCCACTATATCAAGTATTCTATAATTTATTTGTCCTCGAATTGCATTTATATTTGTGTGGTAACCTCACTTATTGCCCCATATTTTGAGGTAAGTGAGATGTTATTTAAATCACTTTCCTCAAAATAATTAAAGTGTGTCCATGTCATATATAACACATAGACATCATTAGATCACATATACGCTAGTTGTAGGTGGCCACCATCTAAAATTGGCCCTATTAGTGAGTGCATGGTAGAAACCATGGCACAAAGAGACAACATAGGTAACAAACATTCAAGTATAAAAACATAAAATTATATAAACATATAAGCATAACAATAAATTCCACATAGTTAGTCATAAATAAGGCTAATTCCACATACAAGGGGCATAATATTTTTGAACACATAGGGGCTACATGGTCATATAATAAAATCGAAATAACACCACGAAGAAGGGACACTTAATTTTCACACACAAAGATAATGCGAACGAAACACATGTAAGACAAACAAGTAAGCAAACAAATGTATGATGATGAAAAGTAGATAATAACCAATATGTTTCTGGAACAAGATATGATAATCTTGCATAGTCCACATATATTAGTCCCAAACATATGAGTAGATAACATAAGTCACAATATATTATATATATTATATAAAACTAAGATATGAAATACCACTATGTAATGAAACAATACCACCTAATAGTGAATGAGATGCCCAAAAATTTACATGGTCATTGTGTAAAAGGAGAGATCCAACATCAATAAGCATTATAGAGTCATGTGGGTCCTACATCATGCTCACATACCTCATGAAATGCATGTGTGTAAAGATCAAAGTATTCTATCTATCAAACTATGTGAAAAACAACATATGTAAAGAATATAGTAAATCAAGCCATGTTTAGGTCTTGATTTTGTATTTTTGAAATATTTGAATGTTTTTAGATTTTTAGCATATTTGAATGTTTTTGTATTTTTGGAACATTTACAAAATAAGTACTACCCTATGATGTGATCAATAGGGTGAGGAGAGGGATCTGCAAGTGTAGGAGACTTGGGCCTTGAAATGAAGTACACATGTAGGAGTAGAATGTATCATCTTAAGCTTAGGCTATGGTTCATGCTTATAATATTTCTTGCATATACGAGGATACCTAGGAGAAGCTATATGAGAGATAAAGCTAATATAATGAGTGGGTTTGATAGGCATAATACTATAAATCATTTTTATTATCTTAGAAGATGTAATAGGTAAATGATCCTTGTAAGGGATACCTTGAATAATAACCACTTAAACACATTGATGGAGAATAGAAGGAATAACCATAATATTATGAATCTAATGGTATCCTATAATCATATCACATGTCTCAAGAGAGTTATTAACCAAGAAATATGTTTCCATAGTAGCGAATCCCATTATAAGATGAAAAATATTGTGTCTCGATATATTGATTAGAATATTGTGGATTGAATTGGACACGACCCTTAGTATAACAAAAAAAGTAAGCAATGGAAGAGTACACATGTTGTTCCAAGTAAAATTATTAATTGAAAAACTATGAATATGTTTTTAATTGAAAAATGCCTCAATTTAAAGCACATTAGAACTAGCATCATCATCAATTATGTCATTGTCATCAAATGTAATAATAGGCCTAGTAGGTGAAGAAGAAGCAATTATACTAATTATAGAATCATGCGGATAATCATATGTATCGAGAGGGGATGGCACATTATATACATGATGCACCTTTGAGTCTATCTCGGACTCTAAATCATGGGGTCAAAGCACAATGTTGTGTCCCACTTTGTGTCCCAAAAATGCAAGTAAGAAGTTGGGCAGGATTGTAAATCGAGGGTGTTCACGCAAACACCCCTTTCACGTGAACCCCCTTCGCCTGAACTGCCACGTAGGACAAAGAAACTAGTTCGTGCGAATGGGGGTTCGCGTGAACACCCCTTCGCATGAACACCCCTTCGCGCGAACACCACGAATTCAAATAATTTTGGCGGCAAAGAGTTATATATATATTTATATAGTTTTGGGCAGCATATTTAGGGTTTAGGTGGGTTCGCACGAAGGAGGGGTTCACGCGAACCCCCTTATGTGGCACCTATGTGGCACATTTTGGCGCCAAATTCATTTGGAGGATAATTTTATGCCAAAATGTGCCACTTAGGTGCCACGTAATTAGGGTTAACAAATGAATAAAATTACAAAATTTTAACACAAAATACAGAATTTTATTAGCTTTCTAAAAATATAATTTTCATTTTTAAAAATATGTTTTACTATTTATTTTTTATATTTTGCTAACATATGGTATTTTAGGACAATCGATCGTACACAATCAACCCAATTTGAAAAATAGCAAAAAATATAAAAAAATTTGAAAAATTAAAATTACTATTTATTGAAGTCTTCTTCTTACCTGTGAAAAAAATTCAATTTTGATATAAATCTTAAAAGTTATTGGCATAAACATTTGTACGCCATTTATTTGAAAATATTTTTACTAAATAATTAATTAAAAAAATATAAGTCCAAAAAATATGAAAATTTGATAGCACCTCAAAATTCAAATCTTGAACATATATCTAAAATTTCATGGTGAAAAAATAAATTTTCATTCAAGAAAACCACCGAGGGACAGTCATTCCTCTTTTAGAACATAAAAATCAATGTATGAATAAAATTAAGAAAAAGACCATTTTTTTTAAAAAAAAATTTACATGTATTCTACACTGTAAACACAACATTTCACTAGTTTGTGGAATTTCATGAATGTGTACAGTTTTATGGCTATTACATTTAGAAAATCAATGAAACTGAAAATTCATGTTTATAATGGTACAAAACATACCAAAAAGTGGGACATTTTATTGTGCTTTTAATTGAAAAATGCCTCAATTTAAAGCACATTAGAACTAGCATCATCATCAATTATGTCATTGTCATCAAATGTAATAATAGGCCTAGTAGGTGAAGAAGAAGCAATTATACTAATTATAGAATCATGCGGATAATCATATGTATCGGAGGGGATGGCACATTATATACATGATGCACCTTTGAGTCTATCTCAAACTCTAAATCATGATGATTACAAAGTGAGTCATTGAAGACATTAAGCTTAGGAATTTCATTGATTTGAGGCTTAGAGTTCTTATGAGGAACATCAAATTCAATAAAATTGGTATAAATTAAATGTACATGTCAAAGCTTGAAGCATTTATTAGTAGAGTGCCTGATACATTCATGATAAAACAATAGGAAATTAGAATATAGATATTTTCCTTAAGGATTTCTTGTATCAACCTCAAAAGAGTGAGGCACAATACAAGGTTACACTCAACTAAATTTTGTAAGATCATGTAAGAAGGAGAGTGAAACCATGTGAATTTCTTGTTAATAGCTACTTTTAGTTTAATAATTTTAGGTTGAGATATGACATCAATAGTTACTAGATTCAACTTTATTGTCATTGGGTTTTCCTTTGTAATTAGATTTACCTTGGAATATATATACGAATTAGGTTGGGTAGGCCCACACTTAATATTGTTTAATGCTAGGATCTTGACTTCTTTCTTTTAAAGTTTGAGATAGCTCATCAAAGGATCAAAATTTATCAAACATAACATATTATTACAAAGGAGATATGATATTTTTAGTATATAGGTCTTCAAGTATGTTTCTCATTTTGGTAAACATGGTTTTATAACATAAGACATAATTGATGATTAGTTCATTAGAGCCTTGTTACATTTTATCCATTTAAGCATAGGAAACCTTATAAACAATGTTAATTGATAATAAGGTAATAAATTGATTAGCCAATGTATTGAAAGCCATTATGAATTGAATAGGCAGATCATATAAGCTGTTGTAAAGCATAATCCGAGAATACTTCTAAGAAAAAACTAAGTATAAAGTTTGTCATTATAAGTATAGTCTTAAAAAGCTGCATGAAAAGAGTGAATGGTTTCCTCATGATCTCCTTTACCATCATAGATAGGAAGCTTATGAGACACAAACCCTAGGGAGGACAAGAGGCCACTTCATGTGGAAGTAGATTATGAAGTAATTTATTAGAATCCATGAGAAGGTATTTATACACCTTTCTCTAATTGTAATACCTTAGTTTTCAAATAATGTATGATAAGATCAAGAGAACATGAAGTATAAGAAGAGAGGAAAACCATATGAGTGTAAACAAGATATGTAGGAATGATAGTATAAATTGGGATAAACATTGTAACATTTTGAAGGGGAGAGTGGATGCCCCGGATATAAAGGAATAATAGATGTGGCAATAGTAGATGTAGTGAGAGAAGATGACACAATTGTAGATTCAAAAATATTATATACATGGATTATAAAGGTGGCCAATCATTTATACTCATCCCTATCTAGTTAGAGTAGTACATCAAAGTGTTGAGGATTAGCCTTTAGAAACGCTAAAAATTCTTGCCCATCAAGATGATTAAATATTTCAAGAGGAGGATTAGAATCATCACGATGTCTCCTCGCCCTCGGGAAGTTTCGGTAGAGGTTTCCATAATAGTATTAGATAATAAAAATGATGAAGACATGGTGAAATAATAATAATGCAAAAAGCTGAAATGACACCATAGGGATGTGTAAAATAAGATAGGAAACCTAACATAAATAGATTAAGAATTTAATCAATATTAAGGTTCACCAAATGATACACAATATAAAATAAATAAGTGGGGATTCTCATTTAAACTATAGATTAATATATAAATATAATGTATATTTAGAGTATTAATTAAACATTTAAACGAGAATATGTAATATATAGTGATTTATAAGATATATTAATTAGAACATGTGCTAAATGTAGTAAATCATGAGAAGGTAGTTACACTCATGTGCTGATATGATCTAGGTGTGACAAAGTGAAGAAAAAATTGAAATTTCATGTAGATGCTTTATTTCTTATTCGGAAGTGTATTGTGAGTAGGGACAAAACCGCCAAATTGGGACAAATTTTTTTGGCACTTCCATCCCTAATTGGAACTTCCTTCCACAAAAGTGTTTCTTATTTGCACTTTTTAATGCCCTTTTAATTAAATGAGATATGATTTGTTATAAGATATTTTGTCTTGAAAACATGCAAAACCCTACGTAATCAAGTGAAATGACCCATAACCCAACCATGGGTAAAACCCTTATAAATATTTTAGCGTTTAGGATGAATTCGCAATGTATACACCACCTACATCGGCATTAGTTTGAAGATTCCTCAAACCATACCATTATCGACTCAAAGATGTTATCACTTGATAATGCTTGTAATGGATTTTTTTCTTAGTAATTGGGTTGGATGATCTTTGGATTGGGATGCTTGAACCTAGAACCTAGTTTAGAGTGTTTTGAAATGTGTAAGGTTTTTCCTAATATGTGATACTACTTTAGGGAAATTTAGAAGATATTGAATTATCTTGTGATATATAGTTTCTTGACGAGTGCTTGAAAGTTACGGTGAGTAAATGAGTGTATTTTAGGGTAAGTGCAGGAAGTTGATGGACAAATATAGGGTCATCCGTGGACGTCATATTGCAAAAAACAACAAAATCTCAACTTGTAGGGATTATTAGCTATACACGCACTCTAAATTAGAAAAATTTATATAAATATGAATCGTAGCATTCGGAATCTAGTTTCTAAAATACTATTTTTTTAAAAAACAGACAAGTTTAGCTATATTAAACACTTAAAATTATATGACTTAGTTTTTTTTTTTTTTTGAAAAAACTTATAAGATTGTAGTCCGTTTGCCCGCATTTTGGATGACCAAATCTTGTTATTTTTTTTTCCTTTGGTGAAACGTTAGATGTAGTTTTCTATCTTGGGATGGATTTTATTTTGTATTTTTTTAGCAATATTTTTTTTTATGATTTTTTCCGTGAAAGTGGTCTGAAAATATTTAGAAAACGGAGCACTTTCCGTTTGCCCGCCATAACTATATCAAAAAATATCGAAATCAAATATATATTTTTAACGTGTATAGAATTTTTCCACGCTTGGGATGGTATAAGTTTTATCATATTTTGATAAGCGAAACAAAAGTTACAGTCTTAAACGTAGACATGAACATTCACGGGAAAAAATGTCTTAAAGACCTATTGTTAGTAAAAAATTATAAAATGATATTTATCTTATTCTATTCACTTTAAAAACAATATTTCTACGAAGCTAAGAGTCTCCCCTACGTGATGGCACCATTTTTGTGAAATGTTTTTAGTTTTTAGCATGGTTCAAGTCTTTGGAAGAGTAGATTTGAGGTTTTTTGACCTTTTACACTTCATAATGACCTTCCATAGCTTTGGTTGGGGAAAAACAAAGATTTTTCGAGGCTTAGGTTCGGCAGATAGATCCGCGATCGTGGTTTATAAAGCGCGATCGCGGTTTTTTAACATAAAGCGCGCTCGTGGTTCATAAATCATATTTACACACATCTCAATGTCTGAATTACCATGTGATTTTTACTCTCTGACCTTACCATATGAATTACTGTGAAATTCTATCTTTTTCTACACGTTTTTCTTATCACCGGAAGCAAAACATCATGGGAGACAAAAAATGAAGTCAAAAAAGGAAGTCATTAAGTAAAAAAACACCAAACAAATTAGAGGCCAACAAAATTCAAAATGCTGAGCGAATGCAGAAACTTCATGAATCTAGAAGAGGTTCATCTTCAATCCCAACTATTGTAAGCAATGAAGAACTAGGTAATGTTTCTACTGTCAATGTTGAAGTTGAATTAAATACTCGTGATGAATTTTTTACTGTCAATGTTGAAGAAGAATTAAATACTCATGATGTAGAAAATGTTGAAATTGAAGGAGACAATGAAAATGTGAATAAGGAAATTCATGTTGAAACTGTAGACAAGTAAAATTTGACAAAAACACCTCCTAGGATTTTACGTAAGAAACCTAATTTTTTTATTGAAATTGATGAAAACATTTTGAAACCAATGTCTGACAAACTTTCTAAATGAAAAATCAGAAGAAAAGCCACTGAAATTTGGGATAATCATTTTGAAATTTTAAATGATTCCCAAAGATGTCAGTTGTTGGTTAGTTTGATGAAATTGATTAAAATGAGACCTACATTAAACACCTTAGGATTGACAACATCTAATATACGTGGTCAAACCTCTACAATTGTTGAAAACCTTCAAGAGAGGCACTAGGGATAGTAATAATGTGCGTCGTGTACTTGTTACTAGTGTTGTAAGTGAATCAATAAAAACAACGTTTGATTACGTAAACAAGTCGAATGTTGCAAGTTAATCGAAAAACTCTAATGAAAGCAATTGAAAGATGTAATATCCTTCAATCACTCAATAATGCCAATTTTTGGGTATTTTTTCTGCTAGAACACCGCGTAAGAACAAAAATAATTCTAATTCTATAATAGAAGTTATTAAATTTTGGCATGATAACACTAGAGTTTCACCTAATACAAGAGATGTTATAAAACGGAGAGTTGGTTCTACTAATCATGAACCACATCCAAAGCATTTCTTAGATATGACTCAAACTCAATTTTTTCATAAGTTTGAACAAGAGAATCTGGAAATTAAAATTAGTCAACATTTTTTTGAAATGTTGAAACCATTCTATGTAAAAATCAACCATGCTCGCACCACTTGTTGTAGGCAACATGTTGAATTTGCGATGCATTATGCTAAATTTTTATGTATTCGTTCTAATTTTCATTCTGAAACTATGTTATCAGAATGTGGTGTTCAAGTTCCACCAATATCTTCTAGGGATTTCATTCCTACTATATTTTGTGAAAAAGAAGTTAGACAATTTTTTTATAGTCAGGATTGTTTAGATGGAAGTTGTAGTACATTCGACGGATTACCTAAATTAGAAAGTTGCATCCATGAGCAAATTGAAGGTACAATAAGACATAATTTAGGTGAGTTTGATAAATATAAATCGGTGCATACCGGTTGAAAGATGGAAAAGAGTTGAAACGGTGTGAGCTAGTTACGTAACATATGCCCATTTTTCAATTTATGAGAAAATTTAAGGATGAAATTGTTTATGAGTATGCGAGGCATACGAGATAAAGCTCGATGGTTGGATGAACAATTTAAGCTATGAAAAGACACATTTCTTATTGGTACTATTGTTTCATTGGTTAATTTTACAGAGAATTACACATTGCAACCACAAACAGAGGTTCAATCGCAATATTACAACTCAGTACAAGTTGCCATTTTTGTGCATATAACATTTCTACATTCTCCTGACAGTACAAAGAATGATCGAAATTTTTAAGAGAGTACCACTTTTATATCAGTGATGATCGTACTCATTCTACTGAATTTGTGCAAGGGTGTTTCTTGTTATTTTATGGAAACTTGTCTGATAGGGACATCCACTTCAAACAACATTACATATGGTCAGATAATTGCACGTCTTAGTTTAAGAATGCACAAATGTTTTATTGGATGAGAAGAATGCACATCAAGATGGGTGTGCAACATATTTGGAGTTCCATTGAAATTTGGACATGGAAAAGGAGAGCATGACGGTGCGGGGCATGTGTGAAAAGAGCTCTTGCAAGAGAAGAGTTGAAGTACAAAGATGGTGCTAAATTAAAAGATGCAAAGAGCATAGTGGAATGGTGTACTGACAACATGGTCCGAGGTTCTCAAGAAAATTTCATAGTTCGCAGATATTTTTGGTTGATAGAGGAACAACATATTGCTAACTACGAGGATTGTATGACACTCACTGGGTCTAGTGATATGAACTTATTTTGTAGCTCAGACATTACTTCGTGGGCCATATGGACAAGAAAGTTGACATATTTTTGTGCATCTTGTATCAAATTTGTCACTGTTGAGTGTGATTCACAAGAATGGGTGGAAGGATGGATTTGTAGGCCTCTAACTCCGCTTCCTAGTTATCAACCTCCACAAGCATTACGACTTGTTTCTGCAGATGAAGTTACAACATCCAAGGACTTTGACGAAATTTTGATTTTGGTGTGACAAGGTATTTATGGTTATTTATTTAATTTTTGTATTGAGTTATGTCCATTGAAATTTTAATATGTAATTTAAATTTGAGTTGTTCAACCTTGGTTTTTTTTTGTAGGACATGTGTTTGTAGTAATTGCGACAGAAGACAATGAAGAAGGAACAGACTATTTCTTATGTCGTTGCATCGAGGAAAGAAAGAAGTTGACTTCTCCTATTATAGATGGCGAAGATATTGAGTATCCTATAGGATCGAGTGGTAATTCTCTGGAACTTGGCTTGAAGGTATGCATTAAAAACTCCTCTATTTGGGTGTTTGAAGACTTTGAGACACACAGGAAAATACTCTTATATTCACATCTATTTCTAGCGAAAAATATTCAGTTGTATAGATATCGAGGAAGGCCTAATAACAAGATTCTTTAGAAGGTTCGAGAGTCAGATCATGAAGCAATCTTATCTGCTATTCAGAGTAGATCCGATCCTGATGGTTCATTGGAATGAATTTACAATGCTCATGTCTGGTATATATAATTTCTTTTCAATATATATATATATATAAATTTTTAGTTTAAAGATCTAGATTTAAGTTTGAATATATTTTATTTTAAATTTGTGTATTTTGTACATATATAGATAGTATATGGTTTTGATTTGAAACTTAAATTTCTTTGACTAACACTTTTATGTTTAGGTTAGTGGTGCAAGAAAAGCTTCCACCTTCACGTGGTTAGCACTGTTAGTAGAGAATTTTAAATTCTCGAAGCTAAGAGAAGCTTTCATTGTTTGAAAAAGTTGTAAATTTTTAAATGTTGTAAATTTTGAAAAATTTGTAAATTTTGAAAAAGTTGTAAATTTTGAAAACGACTCCTCCCCAAGTGTTTATAAGACCATACCTACGTGTGTGCACCAAAATGAGAAGGAAAACCCCAAGAGAGGCTATTGTATAGGGTCTCTACGATGAGATGCCGGATCAGACGAGGCCTCTCTAGGTGCCATGGAGTCCAAGTAGTCACCCGTCGAAGTTGAATGATATTTTGGTCTCAGGGCTCTTAAGGGACTACGCTGAAGCGAAGTATCCGGAAGCAACAACCCTTTTGTGCACCGAAACACCACCTCTTCAAGTGTTCACAGCCACTGGACGTGCCAACACGATCGGTTCGGTGCCACGACCCACCATTTGCAAAATATAGCGTTTGACAACCTTACATTGGCTCCAACTGCACTATTTCGCGTGTTTGCAAATAGTAGGACAGTGAGAGCACCGAAATGAGAAGGAAAAAACCGAGAGAGGCTATTGTAGAGGGTCCCTATGCCAAGGTGTCGGATTAGATGAGGCCTCTCTAGGTGCCACGGAGTCCGAGTAGTCACCCGTCGAAGTTGAACGATATTTTGGTCTAGGGCTCTTAAGGGACTACACCCGAACGAAGTAGACCGGAAGTAACGACCCTTTCGTGCACCAAAAAACCACCTCCTTTAGCATTTACCTGGCCACCCAGACGCGTGCAATGCGGTTGGTTTGGTGCCATGACCCACCATTTGCAAAATATAGCGTTTGACAACCTTACACTGGCTCCAACTACACTATTTTGCGCGTTTGCAAACAATAGGACAGTGAGAGCACCGAAATGAGAAGGAAAAAAATGAGAGAGGCTATTGTAGAGGGTCCCTACGCCGAGGTGTCGGATTAGATGAGGCCTCTCTAGGTGCCATGGAGTCCGAGTAGTCACCCGTCGAAGTTGAATGATATTTTGGTCTCAGGGCTCTTAAGGGACTACGCCGAACGAAGTAGCCCGGAAGCAACAACCCTTTCGCGCACCAAAACACCACCTCCTCTAGTGTTCACCTGGCCACCCAGATGTGCCAGCATAGTTGGTTTGGTGCCACGACCCACCGTTTGCAAAATATAGCATTTGACAACCTTACACCGGCTCCAATCGCACTATTTCACGTGTTTGCAAACACTAGGACAACGAGAACACCAAAATGAGAGAAAAAAACCGAGAGAGGCTATTGTAGAGGGTTCCTATGCCGAGGTTTCAGATTAGTTGAGGCCTCTCTAGGTGCCACGGAGTTCAAGTAGTCACCGTCGAAGTTAAACGATATTTTGGTCTCAAGGCTCTTAAGGGACTACGCTCGAACGAAGTAGCCTGGAAGCAACGACACTTTCGCGCACCAAAAAACTACCTCCTCTAACGTTCACCTAGCCACCCAGACATGCGGCGCAGTCGGTTTGGTGCCACGACCAACCGTTTGCAAAATATAGCGTTTGACAACCTTACATTGGCTTCAACTGCACTATTTCACGCGTTTGTAAATAGTATGACAACGAGAGCACCGAATTGAGAAGGAAAAAAATTGAGAGAGGCTATTGTAGAGGGTCCCTACACTGAGGTGTTGGATCAGACGAGGCCTCTTTAGGTGCCACGGAGTTTGAGTAGTCACATGTCGAATTTGAACGATATTTTGGTCTCAGGGCTCTTAAGGGACTACGCCCGAACGAAGTAGCCGGAAGCAACGACCCTTTCGCACATCGAAACAACACCTACTCTAGCATTCACCTAGCCACTCGGACGTGCGAAGTAGTTGGTTTGGTGCCACGACCCACCATTTGCAAAATATAGCGTTTGACAACCTTATATTGGCTCAATTGCACTATTTCACACGTTTGCAAACAATAGGACAACGAGAGTACCGAAATGAGAAGGAAAAAACTGAGAGAGGCTATTGTAGAGGGTCCCTACGCCGAGGTGTCGCATTAGACGAGGCCTCTCTAGGTGCCATGGAATCTGAGTAGTCACCCGTCGAAGTTGAACGATATTTTGGTCTTAGGGCTCTTAAGGGATTACGCCCGAACGAAGTAGCCCGAAAGCAACGACCCTTTCGTGCACCAAAACACTACCTTCTCTAGTGTTCAACTAGCCACTCGGATGTGCCGGCGTAGTCGGTTCGGTTCCATGACACACCGTTTGCAGAATATAGCATTTGACAACCTTACACTGGCTCCAACTGCACTATTTTACTCGTTTGCAAACAGTAGGACAACGAGCACCTTTGAAATGAGAAGGAAAAAACTAAGAGAGGCTATTTTAGAGGGTCCCTACGTTGAGGTTTTGGATCAGACGAGGCCTCTCTAGGTGCCACAGAGTCCGAGTAGTCACCCATCGAAGTTGAACGATATTTTGGTCTTAGGGCTCTTAAGGGACTACGACCAGAACAAAGTAGCCCGGCAACAACGACCCTTTCACGCGCCTTTGAAACACCACCTCCTCTAGCATTCACCTGGCTACCCAGATGTGCCGGCATAGTTGGTTTGGTACCACGACCCATTGTTTGCAAAATATAGCGTTTGACAACCTTACACTGGCTCCAACTGCACTATTTTGCGCGTTTGCAAATAGTAGGACAACGAGAGCACCGAAATGAGAAGGAAAAAATTGAGAGAGACTATTTTAGAGGGTCCCTATGCTGAGGTTCCGGATTAGACGAGGCCTTTCTAGGTGCCACGGAGTCTGAGTAGTCACCCGTCGAAGTTGAACGATATTTTAGTCTCAAGGCTCTTAAGGGACTACACTCGAGCGAAGTAGCTTGGAAGCAATGACCCTTTCGTGCCTGCACCGAAAAACCACCTCCTCTATCATTCACCAGCCACCGGATGTGCGGTGCGGTCGATTCGGTGCCACGACCCACCGTTTACAAAATATAACGTTTGACAACCTTACACTGGCTCCAACTACACTATTTCACGCGTTTGCAAACAGTAGGACAGTGAGAGCACCGAAATGAGAAGGAAAAAATTGAGAGAGGCTATTATAGAGGGTCCCTACGCCGAGGTTTTGTATCAGACGAGGCCTCTCTAGGTGCCACGGAGTCCGAGTAGTCACTCATCGAAGTTGAACGATATTTTGGTCTCAGGGCTCTTAAGGGACTACGCCCGAACGAAGTAGCCTGGAAGCAACGACCCTTTCGCAGCAAGCTTTGGAAAACAGCCTCCTCTACTATTCACTGGCCACCCAGATGTTCCAAAGCATAGTCGGTTCCTACCACAACCCACCGTTTGTAAAATATAGCGTTTGACAACCTTACACTGGCTCCAACTGCACTATTTCGCGCGTTTACAAACAATAGGACAACGAGAGCACCAAAATGAGAAGGAAAAAACTAAGAGAGGCTATTGTAGAGGGTCCCTACACCGAGGTGTTGGATCAGACGAGGCCTCTTTAGGTGCCACGGAGTTTGAGTAGTCACATGTCGAATTTGAACGATATTTTGGTCTCAGGGCTCTTAAGGGACTACGCCCGAACGAAGTAGCCCGGAAGCAACGACCCTTTCCTGCACCAAAACACCACCTCTTATAGTGTTCACCTGGCCACCCAGATGTGCCAGCGCAGTCGGTTTGGTGCCACGACCCACCGTTTGTAAAATATAGCGTTTGACAACCTTATCTGGCTCCAATCGCACTATTTTGCACGTTTGCAAACAATAGGACAACGAGCACCTTTGAAATGAGAAGGAAAAAACCGAGAGATGCTATTAGAGAGGGTCCTACACCGAGGTGTCGGATCAAACGAGGCCTCTCTAATTGCCATAGAGTCTGAGTAGTCACCTGTTGCAGATTGAACGATATTTTGGTCTCGGGGCTCTAAAGGGACTACGCTCGAACGAAGTAGTCGGAAGCAACGGCCCTTTTGTGCACCGAAACACCACCTCCTCTAGCATTCAATTGGTGTTCTCTAGATAGTGGGCTTGATAACTTGAGTCTCATCTACATTCACCGACTTGGCCAAGAGAATGGGTTTCCTCAAGTGGTTATGGATTCCACCAATGTACTTGGAGATATTTTCCCATTTAGACAACTTTCTTCCAAAACTCGTTGGTGTACTCTTGCACATCTTGGCCTTGTTTTTGCCTGAGATATTTTCAATACATGGACCTCTCTTCATCGTAACAAATATGATAGAATTTATTTTTGATTGGCCTCTTAAATTCATCCCACTTAGAAATAGGTGGAAGATTCTTAACAACCAAGGAATGAACATAGCTTTCAAACTAAGTTAAAGCATGAATGGTTAATTTTAACCTTGAAAATGAAATTTATTGACTCTCATTGATTTGATGCAAATTAAAATATACCTCAATTTGAGTTAGCCAATGGTCTAACTTATCGGCATTCATGTCCCCATCATAAGGCTAAATTTATATCTTCACCTTCTCTTTGAATGGAGGAGGAGTAAGTTTGGTATGGGGTTGTTCTTCCCATGATGGACTAAATATTTCCCATAGACAAGGAAATATTTCCCACATATTTGGATAGAATTGCCACATCGACTCCATCTTGTAGAAACGTTCTTCTTCAGTCTCATGTGCATCTCACTACGAGCCATGTTTCGTATTCCTTGCTTCCACTTCTTGGTGGAAATATCTTCTTCAAAAGGAATGAGGATACCTTCATCACTTTCACTACCCTTCTGGGTGAGGGGTATCTAACTAAAAATGTCAACACAAGTTAAACCACAAAAACACTTGATCTTAAAATCTCTGATCCATAAACTGCATCTTTTAAACAATAAATGGATCTTATCTTAGTGATGATAAATGAACAATTACCAAAGTTATTATTATGGACAGTATGTTATGAAATAATCATTCATACAATACTAAAATTTAGATATGCAAGACAAGGAGACAAGAATTTTATCCTAGAGAAACCCAATGTGGGAAAAACTCTAGCTAGGTAAGAAATTTATTCACTTCACTATATAAATCTCCAATACAATACAATACAAGATCACTACCAAAAGATGTCCTTTAACAAGGATTTAAGATCTCTCTACTTGCATCACTTGTTTATAACCCTCAACGAGAAAGAACTTAGTTGTCTATGAACAAAACTAGAACAATTTGAGAACTTTCCCCCTTTTCTCACACTTGAATTCACTCCAAATGACTTACTTAGATGATTATTTATGTGCTTGCATTTATAGTTGTTATATCCAAGGATGAAAGGAGATGAGAAATGAACTGGTTTGGGAAGTCCAAACATTTTCAACTATTTAGATTCCCATTTTGGCATCGTCAAGGACAAAATCACTACTTTCTATAGGAGGTGTTTGCATAATCACCACGGTAATTACGTAACTGCTGACCTGCCTACTTCGCCATTTTCCATAACGATGAACATGTTGAGGGTATATTTTCCAAGTTTCAAAAAGTTTAAATACATATAATTTGGTACTTCTAGATCTATTTTTTGGATCATACTCACGCTTTAATAATTTAATACTTTGTCAATATCAATGTTGTGTCCAAGCCTATTTGCAATGAAGAGACGATTTGGAACATATTAAGAATGTAAACTTAATCAAACTGGAAATAACACAACTTCCATGATTAAAGGATCTATTCTAAATTTATTTAAGATAGTAAGAATTGGGGACAATACTTCTAATTCTATGATCATGAAAACATAAACATACATGAATGAAAATATTGTCTAGATAATTCAAGCACATTAATACTAGAAGTAAAAAACATTAGAATAGCTGAACAAGAAATAAATAAAACTTCCATTCACATTGGAGAGGAGTGGCCCTTGCTCCTTCCTCTGATCTGGTTACTAATGTGTACTCAAAAACACAATTTATTCTAGAATCATGTTCTTTATTTATCAATTGTTCAGATTTCATTACTCTTATTATCTTTCTTCAATTTCCAACCATTTATTCTATAATGATATAAATAGAAGGATATCATACATGCAATGAAATCAAATCAAACATATATAGTTCAGATTTATCGTTATGAAAACCAACACACATGAATATATATAAGAATCAAACAAAGTGTGCTCCAGACGCACATCTCGAAAATATATATGTATAAGTTCATAATGTATGTGCACATCTCGAACTAAGCATGTGTCATAATGTACATATGGGACCACATGCGGTTGCAAAAGGCTATATATATACAATGGACTATGAATCTACTCATGACCACATATGTACATCCAGGTGGACTATAAATCTACTCATGAAACATCTTCCCTCTCTTCGCCCTACTAGAAGTAGCACGTCCATGACCTGGGGATGTAGTGGAGGGAGATGCCACTATGGATTTCATCCGTGTGGTCCTAGGTGTCTCTAAGCATGCCTGCAACCTAACCTGCACATTCATAAACAACAAGTTTTTAACACCCAAAATTTTAAAATACATTCAAAATTTAGAAACTTGTATAATTTAGTTAAAATGCATGTGAAATCTTACCGCAATGTCATGATCCCTATCAATTTGTTGTTGACGCGTCGCAGAGGACAACAATAGACTCACGAGGGGTAAGCTACATACAAATAATTAATTTTCAAATTAAATATTTCACATATACCTACAAAATTTGATATTGTAGATTTAAGTTTAATAAGAAATAATAAACCTCCAAAATTTAACAAATTTAAAAAATTGTACCTCGGTTGGTGGATCTCAGAGATCTTATGGCGTGATCTACAAGCACCTCCACGATCTACATATATGGAGGAGTCTCTCTAGTCAGTCATAAGCTATACAAAAAACATGTACAAATCAATATTAAAATCTACATGACAGAGGTCCAAAGCATGTAATCCACGTGAACTTCTAGTAATTAGAAACAAAGTGTAAAGAGATTTACTAACTCGCATACAAAACTCATCCGAGGCGTTCCATAGCCTCAGTTCCTTGAGCAGATGATGACCCGCCAAGCTCCTGTGTATAAAAGAGAAAAATATTAATACATGTACAACATACACGTGAAACATTATAATAATAATCTAGTGCAATCAAATGAAATTAAAAATGTAAGTTGTAAAACTTGAAACTTACGTTTGAAACATGCCCAACCATAGTAGCTAGCATGTCGACGCCGGATGTTTCCTTCACTCGACTCTTTCTATTTAAAATAAAATAAAAAAATTAGTTTTTACATGTATGTACATGACGTACAATCAAATATATATATATATATATAATTTAAATTTATTTGAAATTTACTGTGTGAAAATCAATATCAGTGGCACCAGGTCCAAAAACATTCCCCAGCATCTCATCTATAGAAAAGAAATCCTGTGAACCAACAAATGATGTCTCACTTAGTGCATATGGCACCACATGATCCATAGTGGTGTGGTGCACTAGAACTAGTGCCTCCACCAACATCACCAGATGCAATCTGGTCACTATGCTGGGTGAGAGTGTCAGTGAGCTCCCTCAATGCATGCAATGTATCAATCTCCACAACCTCCTTCACTGTAGGAGGGATAACTAAAGGCAGTGGGGGTTTTGGGGCATGGGGGATCCTAGGTTGACCTACACGTGCACTAGGTCTGCTCTGTGCAGAGCCACCTCCTCGACCAAAAAAGTCAGAAAAGTCAAAATAATTCGGGACCTCATTGAGCATGAACTCGCAATATAATTTCTTCAAAAAATAAAGAGGAACCTCATTGTTGTTGCATGGTGGATAATAAAAAACCATCCACCATCGGTCCCAAAAATTGTTTTTGATTTTGTCATCATGGCACCAATGGATTGGGAACCGTTTGCAAGTAACTGTAGGGGGCATTGGTTCTAGGGTCGGTAAATAATGCACAAATGAGGTCTTTTCCAAAAAATTTATCTTTGACGGCCGCATGGGATAGTTTATCCGCATACCACCACCTACAGTCACTTCTAAAGGTGTTCCATCTATGTATTTGGTTGGTTGCGAGACTCGACTTCGCCAATCAATGTTTTGATGCATTGGCTAAAGTCATGCGGGATGGATTTGTAGCAAGATTTTGTCTTATATTTTGAATTAGGTTCTCAATGACAATTTTATTTTCTCGGATTCTTCCAATGATATTATCTTGCGTTCTTGCTGGCTCAGTGGGGACAGAAGGAGCCACAGGAGGCGGATCTATGTTTGGAGGAGGGTTTTGAGGAATGTTCGGTGGGTTTTGAGGAATGTTTTGACGGTTTGCATGATTTTGAGCTTGCCGACCAACTGATAAAACAAGAAAATTGTATACATAAACAAACATTTCAAAAAACCCATGAAAATGCAAAAAAAAAAAAAAAACCTAAAATGCAAAAAAATGATTACAATCGGGGACTTACCTCCTCATCTTGGTGGCATGGTTGAATCTATCGCTATCCAGAAGTCCGATGAGCAATTTTGAGGTGGTATTGAAAGCGCGAGTGAAAAACGTTTAGGAAAAATCACGGTTTGAAATGAAAAATGAGGAAAATAAGGAGTCGCAGGACTGCTAAATTTTGTCTCAGAGTTCCGCGATCGCGGTTTTAGGTTCGGTAATTACCGAACCTAGAATTCAGGAACTACGATCGCGGTTTTAAAACCACGATCATGGTATGTAAACCGCGATCGCGGTTCCTTTATTTCAGGTTTTTATGTCCACGGAATTGTCCACCAACTTCGTGCACTTACCCTTTACTTACTTATATACGGCTCTATAAGTATAATTTCACATAAAGGCTGACCCATGATGAAAGTAACGACCCATAAAAGAGATAAAATCGAGTTACTTACCATTAAAAGGTTTGGGAAAAATGTTAGTTTTGAACCGAACCATTCGGTAGTTTGGTCCTTGTTTGATGATTTTGTCTAGTAAGAGTTTCGCAATTGTGGTAACTTTTGTGCATGATAATTTTTAATGATATATTAATTTGGAATGTTATGATATTTTATATGAGAAAATAAGTAGTGTAATAAGGATATCAAGTCTTGTAACAGGACTAATTATATAGTAATTAGGATCCAAATATGTGCACAAGTCATGATTTAGGATTAAGCCAATATTGACATTATCAAGTGATTATTGCCAAATGTAAGTGTCTATGTTATATTATCCTTATGTGATAATTTCAATAATGCCTTGAGATTTTGATGTAATGGTTTGTCACATTTGGTACAAGAGTCTCCTCTTGTGTTTGAATCCCACTTGGTTGGTTATGCCATATAGATAGGGCATGTGGGGCACGTAAATGTCGTTGAAGTAGAGCTCACACGCCCTGGGAGTGTGGATGTAGACCCAACCGATGCCGGGCTCTACGGAAGCATGGTGGGATTATATAATACTCATGTGATATATTTCACTAATACCTCAAGGTTTTGGTGTAATGGTTCGTCACACTATTTATATTTATGTGAAATAAGTTTCACTTCTAATTTCTTTTACATATTAACATCATGTAATTTAACTAGCCCGAGAGGCCATCCTTGGCATTGTCTCACTCAAACTATTATGAATAGTTTTAATTAGAGTAATATTGACACTAGGCATTGAGAATGTAATCCTACACAATAAACATAACACTTAACTCATATATTACATGCTTTAAACTATGGTCTAGGAGAAACACAATAGAGATATAAAGGAAAACCACCTTCATGCCATGATCCCAATTCTATCAACACAAAAGTGTCATCCTTACGTTCACATATCTCCCACATTGTCCACCACTTGTATCAATCTTGAGTGCCATAAAAAACTTGTTTTTTACGGGTAAAAAGAGGGTTATTAGGTCCCTTTCCCTTCATTAATCATCATAAATCTATTCATTACAATACCCAAGTTACAACAAAGGTATAAAATAACCTAACTTCATAGAATATTATCTAAAAAATTCCCAACTCCTAGAAAACCAAGTAGACAAGTCTTTCATGAAAAGTACATCTTTAGGAGTAAAAATAGGTATTCCATAACCCAAAATATCTAATATATGAAAAGTAATCTAGCATAATTTACAACAAAATCCCAAACAATATCTATAGCCATATGTAATCCAAACACAATATTTTACAACCAAATTGAAATACTTCCATACCTAAACCAAACTAAAATTTATTTTGTAGCAAAAACCAATTCTTGTACCAAAATCCACGTTTCTCTTTCTACAACTCTTCTTACACACTTATTTCATAAGATAAAAAAATTCATGGCCCTTGGAAGATCTATTGCCCACCATCGATTCCCTCCTTGCTCCATCTTCTATAACTCTTTAAGTTTCCCCTTCGTAGATCTTATTTTCACTTCCACATCTCCTCCAACCCCAACCTTCTCCAAATAGATTCGTATTTCTTTTTGTACCATCTCTTTAGTCCTTGCTCCATCTTCCATAGCTCTTCTATGTGCATTTTTTCTACATCTTATTTTCAATTTTTTAGCTCCTCATATCATCCCCAACCATTTCCAAATATATCTAGATTTAGACAAATTACCAAACAAGATGGGCTCCATAAAATCCTAAAAAAAAAAAAGATTATAGAGGCAAAACAAACTATTTTTGACGATAATTAAAAAGTCTTTTGCAACAAAGACCAACAAAGTGCAGAATAATAAAGGATAATGTCCCAAGGTTTTGAAATATTTCATGGCCCAAATGTCTTGATTATATTTACTAGCATATGTATACCTAATCCTTCCCCATCAAAATGTTCCTTCTTTTTCCCCTTTTCCTTGCAAAGGTGTCACAAAAAAATTTTTTTCTCCTAAAGATGGATTTCCTTTTCTTCAAATTTGACATGCTCCTTGTATCCGTATGTATCATCTATGCATTAGATATTCTCACCAAAATTATGGATGAAAAGGCTAATAAATCCATGGCTCCTAAAAGATCCATTTTCCACCACTTATTGCTCCCTCTTTTGTAGCTCTTTGAATTGAACCATTTGTAGATTTAATTTTTACTTCCACAATTGTTGCATCACTCCTCACCAAAGTGTTAGGGAATAAGAGATAAAATATGCGGAATAATCCCTCACAGAATCGCAACAGTAAAAACTAATATGCATAAATTATTACAGATCTGAAATAAAAGTGCAGAATAAATAACACAACATAGAGAGACAATATTTAACGTGGTTCACCCAATTTGGGCTACGTCCACCAAGAATCACTTGCTCAGATTTTATTACAAGCCTTCACTCTCTCAATACAATACCCAGATCCGTTTGGAGCTATGCTCAACAAACTCTACAGAATTCAAACTTGAATTCAAAACACATCTGTAATACATTTGCTTGTACATCTATCATATGCATAAGACCATATAAATAGACAAGCAATCGCTTAAGCGGTTTGATACAAACCAAACCATGGGTATCAAAACAATGGGCGAAAGACAAGAAAAAACTATGGGCCCAAAAATAGCCCATAACGGTTACCCATTACTCGAGTGTAACACATAGAAGGTGTACCACACTCTAACATGAAAATAGGCTCCAAAAACATAACAATCTCCCACTTGGAGACTGATTTCCACTGAGCAAGCTTCTCAACCCTTCACTATCATCCGCAAAGGCCAACCAAAGCTGAACATAGCTTTAGTTTATCCCTAGTGACCACCTTGGTCATCATGTCTGTAGGATTCTGACTGGTATGAATCTTCTCAACTTCAACTTATCTTCCTCCAAAGCTGTCCGATGAAGTGATATCTCAATCGCATATGCTTCATCCACGGAGTGGAATGCTTTGAGTTCTTAGCTAGGTGTATAGCACTCTGACTATCACTATGCAGCTTACATTCCTCCTACTTATGCCCCAACTCCTCAAGCAATTGTTGTAACCAAATCATCTCTTTGCTTGCCTCTGTGGTAGCAACATACTCAGCCTCTGTGGTTGACAAAGCCACCAGCTTCTGTAGTCGTGAAATCTAGCTCACTGTTGTCCCACCTACGGTGTAAATATAACTGTCATGCTCCTCCTGCTGTCTACATCTCCAGCCATGTCTAAATCTACATAACCATGTAAAGTGGTGTCTGATCCACTGTAGCACAAAACTGTCCCCATGGTCCCTCTCAAATACCGAAGGATCCACTTTATTGCTTGCCAATGCTCTTTACCTGGATCACTCATAAATCTACTCACAGCTCCCACTGCATGGGCAATATCAGGCCTAGTGCACACCATAGCATACATCAAACTGCCAACTACTGATGAGTAAGGTACCTTGGACATCTGGTTTCTTTCCTACTCTGTCTTGGGACACTGCTCCTTTGATAACTTAAAATGGCCTACCAAAGGAGTCCCAACCGGTTTAGCATCCTGCATGTTAAACCTATCCAATACCTTCTTAATGTACTCTTCCTGAGATAAATTCAGCTTCCGTTCCTTCCTATCCCGAGTTATCCTCATACCAAGGATTTGTCTGGCTGCCCCCAAATCCTTCATATCAAAGGATTCACTTAGTTGTTTCTTAAGTACTTTTATTTCCTGCATGTTTTTACCTGCAACCAACATGTCATCAACATACAAACACAGGATAATATAACTTCCATCCTCAAATTTCTTTGTATACATGCAATGGTCAGAATGACATCTAATATAACCTTGCTCCATCATGAAGCTATCAAACTTCTTATACCATTGACGTGGAGCTTGTTTCAGGCCATACAAGCTCTTCTTCAGTTTGCACACCATCTCCTCTTTACCTTTGACTTCATATCCCTCTGGTTGCTGCATATATAGTTCCTCCTCCAAATCACCATGGAGAAATGCAGTCTTTACATCTAACTGTTCTAAGTGCAAGTCTTCTGCTGCCACTATTCCAAGAACAGTTCTAATAGAAGTCATTTTTACTACAGGAGAAAAGATCTCATCAAAATCTATACCTTGTTTTTGTGCAAACCCCTTGACTTATATCTTTTCTTTCCTCCTTCTTCGTCTTTAACTCTGTACACCCACTTATTCTGCAATGCTCTTTTGCCTTTCGGTAGCTTCACCAAATCCCAAGTCTGGTTCTCCATGAGAGACTTATGCTCCTCATCCATGGCTTGCTCCCACTTCTTACTGGCATCTACCTGCATTGCTTCATCGAAGCTTTCTAGCTCTCCACTATCAGTGAGTAATAAATAATAAAGAGAAGGAGAAAAACGTTCAGGTTCTTTTCTTACCCTAGAAGACCTCCTCACTTTAGGAGTTTGGGGTTTTTGTTGAGTAGGTTCCTGAACTGATTCATGGGACACTTTCCCATCCGGAAGATCCTCTACCACTGCATATTCTTTCTTGGATTCTTCCCTGTTTTCCTACAACTGTTTCTTATACATGGCTTTCTCATTAAAGACCACATCCCTAGACCGAATGATTTTCTTGTCTTTAATACTCCAACATTTAAATCCAAAGTCATCACCACCATAACCAATAAAAGTGCATTTTTCTGATTTAGCCTCTAGCTTGGTCCTATCATCCTTGTCAATATGAACAAACACCTCACATCCAAAGACTCTAAGAAATGAATAATCAACTTTCTTATCGTACCAAGCCTCCTCGGGTATGCCTCCATCTAGGGCACTTGAGGGTCCTCTGTTTATCAAGTACACAAACATGTTGTGCTCACCGCTCGCCCAAAAAGAAAGAGGCAGTCCTACATGTAACCTCATGCTCCTAAAGCACGTTCCATTATCGTTCTTTCATCCTTTTCGATACTTCATTCTCGCTGCAGAGTTCCTGGAACCGTCTTTTGCTCGGATTCTATTCTTAGAACAAGTAATCATTAAATTCATTGCTGCAATATTCCCCTCCATTATTTGACCTGAGACATTTTAATTTAAGGCATGTTTCATTCTCTACCAAGGCTTTCCATTTAACAAAAGTGTCAAATACATCATATTTATTTCTAATACAATAAACCCAAAATTTCCTTGTTGCATCATCAATAAAAGTGACATAATAACTTGAACCCCCAAGAGATGATACCTGAGCCAACCCCACACATCAGAATGCACCAGCTCTAACTTACTCTCTTTCTTCGTAGGTCCAACCTTGAGAAACCTTACTCGCTTCTGTTTCCCATATATGCAGTTCTCACAGAAATCCAAACATGTTTCTGTATATCCAGGAAAATTCTTCTTTATGATGTTCATGCCCTTATGGCTCATATGACTGAGCCTATAGTGCCATAATGTTGTATCTACATCTGAAGCCACAAGATTATAATCATTAGTACTATCAGTGGATAAATACAAGGTTCCAACCTTCTTACCTCTTGCCACCACAAGAGCACCCTTGGTAACCTTCCAAGAGTCAGTTGTAAATATCACAGTACAACCATCACTTCCCAATTGCCCCGCCGATATCAAATTTCTTCTTAATGTAGGCACATGTCTGACATCCTTCAATAGCCATGTATTCCCATTCTGCATCTTAACCTAAACAGAACCTTTTCCAACTATACTGCAAGGCTCATCATCACTAAGAAAAACATGCCCAAAATCCCCTTGAACATAATCAACAAAATAATGCCTATGTGGAGTAGCATGAAAAGAAGCCCCTGAATCTAAAACCCAAGATTCAGTAATATTATGCAAAGAAAGAATCAAAGCATCCTGACATACATTACCCGATGCCACATTTGCCTCCTTGTTTTCTTCTTGTTGTTTCTTCTTATCCCGAAGCTCCCAACAATCCTTCTTTGCATGCCCAAGCTTTCCACAATTCCAAAGATACAATCTTGTTCTTAGATTTTGACCTTGCTCGATCTTTTGATTTTCCACGGTTTCCTCTATTCTTTTGTCTCCCTCTAGTTTCCACTGTCAAAGCATTCCCTGAAGTAGAAGATTCTTCAGAGCTTTTTCTTCGCATTTCCTCACTTAGAATCACCCCTACAACATCCTCAAACTTCAACTTGAGTTAGTGGGAACCGAGTTACTTACCGCCATTACCGTGCTATTCCAACTCTCGTAAAGAGCACTGAGTAATTAATAAAGCCCTAACTTCTTCATCAAATTCTATTCAGAATCGAAGCTAGCATATTCACAACCATATTGAAATCATTTAAATGATCTGCTACTGAACTATTCTCAAACATCTTCATATTAAACAACTTTTTCATTAAAAATATCTTGTTAGAGGCAGAGGGTTTTTCATACAACTTCCCTAATGCATCCATTAGATCTTTTGTAGTCTTTTCCTTTGAAACATTAAATAATACCGAAGATGCAAGACATAGCCGGATTGTCCCAAGTGCCTTCCTATCCAACAAATCCCATTCCGCATCTGTCATACTCGAGGGTTTGTTCACCTTCTCAGACAATGGAGTATAAAGATCCTTTTGATAAAGGTAATCTTCCATCTGCATCTTCCAAAGACTAAAATTCTTCCCATTGAATTTATCAACCCTAGATCTTCCTTCATCTGCCATAGCTCCCACTCAAGCTAAAAACTTTCCTTGCGATTCAACACTTCAGCAAACCAAACCAGGCTCTGATACCAATTGTTAGGGAATAAGAGATAAAATATGTGGAATAATACCTCACAGAATCGCAACAGTAGAAACTAATATGCATAAATTATTACAGATCTGAAATAAAAGTGTAGAATAAATAACACAACACAGAGAGACAATATTTAACGTGGTTCACCCAATTTGGGCTACGTCCACCAAGAATCACTTGCTCAGATTTTATTACAAGCCTTCACTCTCTCAATACAATACCCAGATTTGTTTGGAGCTATGCTCAACAAACTCTACAGAATTCAAACCCGAATTCAAAACACATCTGTAATGCATTTGCTTGTACATCTATCATATGCATAAGACCATATAAATAGACAACTGCTTAAGCAGTTTGATACAAAACCATGGGTATCAAAACAATGGGCGAAAGACCGAAAAAACCATGGGCCCAAAAACAGCCCATAATGGTTACCCATTACCCGAGTGTAACACATAGAAGGTGTACCACACTCTAACATGAAAATAGGCTCCACAAACATAACACCTAGTCTGTTCTTTAATCTCTACTTCACCTCTCAATTTATTATGTGTCATGGGAACACCATGTCCAAATCCCCCTCATTGTTTCATCTCTAGTAACTCTTTGCTCCACTTTTATACATCCAGGTTTGTTTGTAATCCTATGAGACACTCAAAACCACATAATGTATTGATCCTATTCCCCCAAAAATCCAAGCCAAAATACCTAACGGAGATGAAGAGGGGATTAAACAATACCTCATTGGATGAAGAGTCTACTCTTAGTGGTAGAAAACATTTCTACCGCCATATTTTGATGTCCCATTATAATTTCCTCCAAATATTAAGTAACCAATATTTCCACCATCAATTTTCACCCTCTCTTATTACTCCCTACGGAAGAAAAAGATGTGTCATTCCTTTCCACCTTCTTCCAGGAGACAAAATGTTGAGGGATAGTTTTCATTTTATTGGCACTTTGTAATAGATTTAGATTCCATCAAAATCTATCAATTATGTTGATCCAAAATTTCTAATAAGTTGTAACTCATGGACTTATTTATCCTCCAAGATATACACAATTTTCCCCATCGGTTGATAGGAGTGCAACAAAAATTCTCAAGTTATTCTTGGAATACTATTTATTCTATAGCCATTTATGTAGCTACTTATGTAGCTAGCTATTTTTTTGTGATGCGACTCAGCCATATGTTTTTATCCCATTATCATTTATGTAGCTACTTATGAAGCCAAAAATATATATTTTTTAGAATCATCTATATTTGAAATATGAAAATCAATCTTCCATTCAAATATCCTAGGCATTCATGTATATTTAGACAATATTGGTTCTACTCGCATCTCCTTTTGCTAATTTTCTCCTTTAGAAAATATCAATCATTTGGAATGAGTATCTTCCAGTTTCCCCTCTAATATTGTCAAGACCCCATGGGTGCATGCTAAATGCCAATGATCTAAATATTGCTAATTTTTTTACCCATATATTACACCTTTAGTGTTATCAATATTTTTCTTCTTTTCTATACCTATTTTGTGCCAAATGGTCATTTCTGAACCAATGTGTGATTTTGATGGATATATGCCAAACATGTGAAATATCTATGTCCACCCAGCCATGTTAACCCTTTCACTTTTTTAAGTTTACATATATTAATCAAATCCTCATATTCAATAGGTTACACCAGTTTTGAGTCCGTAATTTATCTTTATCTTCATAACTTTGAATTTTACTACAAACCATCCTTTAACCAAGTATTTAAAATTAGATCTATGAAACCTTTTCCAGGTATTTTGAAGCCATGTTTCCAAAAGCATCCCTTTCCAAAACATTGTTGGAAATTTACTGAGGATTTCCAAAGCCTCCAATTTATTAAATTCCTCATCCACTAACTTTTGAGGGATCATCACTCTTTTGACATGTGATGCTGCATCAAAAAGATCAACATCCTTTAGTGAGAAAGGATGACGCTCTTTAGTGTCAACCAAATACACTTGCACTCTTTTTCTAGTTTGATTTGTCATGGTACCCCTAATTTACCTTCCTTATTGTCTTTGTTAATGGATTTCCCCTGATAATTATGGGAACCAAAACCCTTGAATCCCCATTTAGTCAGCCAAAAAAATGATCTTGCACATGCACCAGCTGCATTCTTCCCTTCCTTGTTATGTCCCTAAGCCATAACTTGCATTGCTACAGGAACCTCCTCCAATACTCTCTGACTACCACTAGAAGAATGCAAAGGATCCTCACCCTCTGGAAAAAAATTCCATTGTCTTTGAATTCCATCCAAGTCCCAAGATTAATTTATTACCAAGGATTCCCACATGGAGCCATACATATATTTAGTTATCCGCTTTTTTAATTCATAAAATACCTAATAAAATTGGAATCAATCATACCCTTCATCTTATACTCAGTCTTTTTGAAACGAGAAATAAGATCTTTAACATTTCTTATGGATTTTTAATATATAAGATTTCCTAGATCATATGGATAAGCCGAATCACCAAGAGAATCTCCTTTCTCCCCATCCAAATTCTTTGAAACATGGGAATAATCTTTTGACCAGTCAAGATTAGATGTTACCAACGTTCTCAACCCATTTTTCCTATCCCCAAAAACTTTTATTGAAATAATCTCCCTTCATTTCTACAGCTTCAAGCTCGAGATCTAACATATATGAATCATCTGCATCATCATCTCCCATCGCCTAAAACATTCATGTAGGATTCACAAATCTTCTTCCTCGCATGGGCCTGCGCACATCTCCTCCTCTTATTTGACATGTATTTATATTTCTAAACTTCAATTCAAATATTCATGTAAAAACTTCTTGTTATTAACCATAGCTCTTAACACTAAAACTCTATAACATGTTATAATTTTGAGCTCTCTCATATGATAACACTTAGCACCATATTTTATTCTTCACTTTCAATATTCCTTTCAAAAAAATCTTTCTAATCCTCCTTAAATAAAATATCCTTAATGTATCCCTAACATTGCATGATGTTGTAAAATAGAGACAGAGACGAAGATCTAACCTCTACATATCCTCTCAAGTATAAAAATATTCCTCGAAAGTTATGGATATTCTAAATTTACAATATTCATATTATATTGCAAAGAAATCCATTTACAATCCAAATTAATTCCTCTAAGTTATCTTTAGATTCTTTTTGGTTAGAAATACTTATTTCAGACATTTCTTTAAATAATAATCCCATAAATAGTGGTCAATAGTGGTCAAGGATGTTATGGAGTTTATAATAAGAAAATTATATTTATAGAAGAGATAGCATGGATTCCTTTAAGGTCCACAACTCTCAATTTCCTATTATTTTGTTTCAAAAATATACAATATAAAGATAGTTAAAGTTATAATTGCAACCATTGTTTTTTTTTTTTTTTCTTATACAAATTATTCTTACACATGATAGTATAATTATTATATGATTAATTATACAAATAATAATTAAGTATATTAATATATAAATAGTATAATATAACCATTTTTAAAAAAAGTTATCTCTTAATATAATTTTAAGTTGTATCAATTTTGATTTATTTATCATGGTTTTGTCACATAATTTTACCCATTTAAGTGTTCTTATCAATTCGACATAATCACATTAGCCACATACCCCTCACAACAATGTATTTTTTTCCTCCTCTAAGAAAGAAAGAAAAGTACTTGTTGATGATCAAATTAATGTTAAATTAGGAGAAGCAAAAATTGTATGTGACAAGTAATAAGAGAGTTTTTTTCCTTCTCTACTAATTAAAGCACATATTTCCAGCATTTAATAGATGCACTATAAAATGTAAATCCCATAAATTTAAACCACTCCCCATGTTGAATCCACTTTCAATGATAATCTTTTAGCCAATCCAATAAGGGCATCATACTCTTCTTGAATAATTATCTTATCCCATTGTAAAATTGATCCCAATGCTTTGTAAATAAAATATAAACATTGAAGGGATTCATTAAAGGAAGCCTCATTTTTGATGAGTATAAGAAATGAATTATTTGGAGAGTGGTCACTAATAAGTTGATATTTATGAATCTTGAAGAGAATGATTTCTGAATCAAGCCATATTCATCTCTATGAGAAAGAAGTTTTTTTAATTATTCTATTGCAAGAACATAAAACATGATGTGTGAAAGAGGCCCTTCTTGTCATATAGAGTGAAAAGGACCAAATATTTTATTTTTTTAGCCATTTATGGTTCAAAAATTTGAAACCTCAAAGAATAGATTTTAAATGTGGAAATGAAAAATTCCATTCAATATGGTCATAATATTTTTCAAATTCCTATGTCATAAATAGAACATGTTATCGAGAAGAATGATCCCATTCCATTATCTCCTAAATAGTAGTGATGTTATCAAGAAAATTACACTCTTTAATAAAAAATTATTTGTTCTAATATGATAATTATAGAAAGAATATGGCGAAGCTATAGTGTGAGAGCTTTGATTGTGATATTATAGGAGATATTGAATACAGTGATGACCCTCCAATTGGTTATGATCTTGGGATCTCTAACTTTGTTTATGAATTGTATGTTACCTTTATTAGTAACTTTACCTAAGGATTTGTTGCTTATTACTTCTTGGTAGACTTGTAGTAGGTTGGGTCTTAGAAATAAACCGATACGGAAATCCATCCACACCTTCTTATTTTTCATTATAAATACATTGTACTACCACACAAAAATCCACTAGGTTGAGTGGGGATTTATATTTTATAATTCAAAAATTAGGGTTTGCCTAACAAAAGCATTAAATACTTTTTCAAATATGAAATAAGATCAAAATATAATAGATTACAATCAACATATAGATCCTAGTTCATGCTTTGAGATATAATAATACAATTGTAATTGCATAGGTGAGATGAATAAGGAAATTACATGTTGGGGTTAAAGAGGATTGCACATGTTTTAGAATAATACATCGAGTATGAGTGATATGAGAGTGTGCGTGAAGGATGAGTAGGATGTCAAGCTATCTTGAAAATATGAAAAATTATTCGAGTACAAGAAAATTCACGTGTCACGGAAAAAATTTCCCAAGAGAATTTATGTAGGGTGGATGCATTTGGTCCTTGTTCATTTTGATTAGATATTTCCTTTGGCACTATTTTCCTTGGTGTTTGAAACTTCTTTTTTGGTTAAAATTCCATGACCATAATTGTGTAATTGATTATGTATTCTTCTTCTTCTTATTATTTGTTTAAGAACATAAAAGGGGTAATTCCAATTGGATTTATTAACCCTTGTCATTCTTATGTATTAATACTCCTAGAAGGCATCAAACCCTTATAGTTTCACACTTTATATATGTGTGCAAGATATATATCACATCGTGTTTGGAAATGAATACCCTAATAAGACCTATGACACTTAGAAATGATATTTAGTGTGTGATATGTAGCTTAGTAGATTGTCATGGGGAAGCCATGTGATATGTGTAAAAACTTAGAGTTTGATGATATATTTGAGAGAGTTATATAACAATAAGGTGCTTTTTGTGATCTTCTAAGTAGTTCCAAATATGTGGGATGGGAGGCCCCTTCAAATGGGTTATGTGAGTGTGATTTATAAGTGACTATTGCAACACAATTTACCACTCTAAGATGACCAGGGTAATTTATGAAATTTAAAATGCGATCATTATAGATTTGGAGGATGAAGTAGTCACAAACTCGTCGGATTAGGAAAAATTTACTTGAGTGATTGTTTTTGTCAAGGTTAAATTGTTTTGGGTGAGCTACACAATATAATTAATATGCCACTCAAAGATGGTGGTCAAATGTTTGAATATGTGTTATATATTATGAGAATGAAATTTTAACTAGTTATTGGTGGGTAATAAGTGTGGCCTAATGGATGGTAGTGCTAATTGAGTAAGACATAAGAATTATTCATTTAAGTGTACAATAATTAATGGGATAAGATAAACGCCAATGATTAATTTCCAAATTTCATATGTCAAAATTTAGGTATCCACATTAACCCTCGTTTAAATCTAGTAACTAAAAATTGTTTGATTAAATTATGTGAAACACAAAACTATGATAAGGATAAGACATGTGTGAGAATAGAAATTGTGTGATCCCTTATCCTTCGTGTGTATAGTCATACATGTGAACATTTTTTTATAAATGAAAATACATTTATCGAGTCTAATTAAGATGATTATACAATATCAATAAATAACATACAATGAAATATGAAAAATGAAACATGTACACCTATTTTCTCTTGGTGATGCATGTGAGGGAAGAGTAAATTGAAAAGTAAAGGCATGAATCATGTACACCTATTTTCCCTAGTACTAAATATGAGAGAAGAGTAAATCAAACATAAATAGAATAATAACAATGATTATGTTGTGTGAATCCATTTATGTAGCAATTGATTTTCCTAAATGGAGATCTATCTAGTAGTTATGCCTCCTAAGTGAATCCTTTAAGTATTAATTGATATTGCGAAGTTAATCCATGTAGATGTTGCGATGTAATATTTGTGTAAATTTTGTGGTTTAAAAGTCTTGTAAATATCATTATGTAATAACTTTGTGTATATCATAATATAGTGTCATCTAAAACATTATACGATATCTATGTGAATGTGTTAGAAAAACCTTTCGATATTCCCCGCTTTGAGATAAGGGATGTTGTAAAGGATAACTTAGCTCAAAAGAGAAAGTGTTAGTCATGTAAAATTGGATAAGCAACATAATAAATGATATAAACCAAAATTTGAGTATCAACTAACATGGTATCATGTGCATATGTCATAAGATACAAACAATTGTTAAGACAAACATGTTTGTAATATTCCTAAGATAAATAAGTGTAATATCCAGTAACGTGTATGATCATATGAGTAAACATATCATTATAGTGTTCATGAAAGATTTAGCATTTTAACAATATGAAACCTTAGTAAGATCAAAGAAATGCGACCTTAGTAATGTCATGTATCATAAAAAAATGAAACCCATCATGAAAGAAATACACAAATTTGATAAATTAGATACGAGAATACCAAAAAAACTGGTATACATATATGTTTCTTGTTATATAATACCATTTTTTATCATCCTAAGATTAAACACCAAATTAGATGCTAGACAACAATTTTTTGGTACCCCTATATCACCCTAAGATTAAACATATAAATTAGATACCGCATAACCAAAAATTTTGGTATCCACATGTGTTTGTTGTTATATAACACATAACACAATTTTTAAAATCAACTGGATATTAAATACCAATTTTATATAATAGAAAACTATTTTTTTGGTATCCATATATGTTTATAGTTATATCACCTTTTTATCACCCCGATATTAACTTTTTCAAATTATGGTTGTAGATGATGCCTATACAATTTTTTTAAAAGATAAAAATATGAGATGAATCTATAAAATAAAAAAATATAATTACGCATGTAAATCATTACGTCATAGAATAATATAATAATTTATTTTTTTGATAAAACATTAATTAAATATCTCTAACATGTATAGGGAAAAGAGAAAACAAATTCAATAATGGGTTGGGAGACTATGGTGTGAGATCTAGATGCATATTTGAGTGTGAATTTCCCCACCTTAAAAGTAATGGGCTTAGTGATAACAATAATTTGATGTGATATTTAAATTGAATTAAAATATGAATAAAATATAATTTAAATAATTATTATAACACAATAATAAAATAATCAATCTAAATAAAATTAATATGAAAAAACATGTTAAAGAAACTTCATTTTAATATGGAGGGAAAAAAATTAGGAGCGAAATAATTTGGGCACTTTGACATTAATATAAATTATTAAAAATAGAAAATGTCTCCTTCATATAAGAGAAGTTATTTGTAAAGCCAAGGTTATCTAGGAATAAATTTGGTCAACATAACACAGTAAGCAACATGGAAAAATTAGGAGGAATATCAAGTTGCAAACATCAAATCCTTTAGATTCATTCAAGGTTTATGAGGGTGAAACTACAAAAAAATTACAAGAGTTGGTCTCAAATCCAAATAAATCACAAAGTTATATCCAATGCTATTATATTAATAATCTATGGTTTCTAAAATTATATTTTAAATTAATTTTTTTATTGAAGCAAAATTTAGGTTTGAAATATATAATATTATTTATAGTGTTTTCAAATATATACCTTGTTAAGTTTCTACAATTTCTCATTTGTAGCATTACAATTAGTTTACTAAATTATAGCATTATGTTTGTTAAAATAATCATTATTTGTAATTCTGAAATAACATTTAGTATTTGAAGTAATCTGTTTAAAAGAGAAGGAGATTTGAATGCATATTCACTCTAGTACTTTGCAAATTGGTCAATGTTACAATAACAATAAATTATGACAATGGATTGCAATATTTATCACAACAAACCCTAAATAGGTATTTCTCATTCAATCTTGTTTTAATTCATAATTTAGGCTAATTGGGTTTTTCTTAAGAAACTTGTGGTTGAGAGATTATACAATCTTTGGAAATTTGAAAGAATGTTGTTACTTTAATCTATGAACTCCCAAGAAAGGGTTTTAAAATAGTTGAAGTGAAATAAATCTTAGAATTACCTTGATTAGTATAATATTGGTATGTATCTTGACCTATAGTTTCATCGAGATTGCTTCTTAAAAATTGAGAGGGTTAAATTGTGTTCTTTCTAATAAAAACCATAATATGGGTTAAAATACCTTTGACTGATCTTGCCACTATTGCTAATAATCCACAATGAGTTTACACTCCTAGAACTCAATATCCTTATAACAATTAAAAAAGGTTGCAACATCAAATAGGCTAGAATGGGTAAATTCAAGAAAGAGTCATAGTTATTCCTACTATGTAGATTTGAGCCCATACATGACCCAAAATAATACTTTTTATATGAGCATCCTCTTCCAAAATTTTGTATGGAAAATATATTGGTCCTTCACATATATTGGGTACCTTGAGGTACAATTGATTTCAATTTATGACTAATGTACCAATTGTTTCCTCTTTTCCCTACTTGGAAAGTCATGCCAAAATAAGGAAATATTTGTTGAATTCAATCTGGATACAAGAGTAACTCTATAGTACTTCCAAGTCATTACTTAGGGTCAAAATGGCTAAGTATTGTATGATAGACACCAAGAACTTTCAAAACCTATACTACATCATGTAAATTATGATAGAAGAAATTGAGAAGAGTATATTGCTCTCATAACTATATTTACTCAAGTATAAAAGGTCTATGCAATACACATAGTACTATTCATACATGGAATGAGGAGTTCTCTGCATAATGGAGATAACTTACTATTAGAAGGATATTTCAGAGCCTTTTTACAACCCTCACAAGGGAGGGTAAGTTTTCACTATGGGAAGGATATTTTATATTTGACTTATCAAACCTAATTTCATGCATTTCAACATCTACCTAATATATAATAAGAATTTTTAATTACAATCTAGTAATTGTATTCATTGTGGAAGAGATATTTTAATTCTCATTACTTTAATACATTTTTGATATGTAAATAAGGGTTGATGGGTCCTTTTCCCATATATATAAATCCAAAAAATATTACATTCTACATATACATTTCAAATCATATTGTTTAGGATTAGGTGATCTACAACTCCTCCTAACATGAACCAAATGAATTAAAAAAATTAAACCTATTTTGCATTTCAACCACCAAAGTGACCAATGAATGCTTCAAAAACCATACATATAGAAAATATTTACATATTAATATTTTCATCATGAGTTTCATGCGTCCTAGGGCTTAAAATAAACCCCTTTGTCTACATCCATTTCCATAATACCACTAGCCACCATAGTACTACTGCAATCTACTGCCTCTGTCACCTATGTTTCCACCCCATCCTCTATCTCCCCCTTAATGCCCCTGAATGAGTGGTCTATAATGCTAATCCCTACCCACTAAGCTAGGAAGAAATATAATCAATATGCCCTACACCGAAGGGATAAGAACTTGGTATCTAATGGAAGGATAGAATGACCAAAAACTCCAAATCCACCATGGGAAATGCTATCTCTTATGTTGTATCAATATCACAATGTACGAAAATATGTTTAGTAAATGAGGCCATAATCACAAACCTCGTTTACATTTCACAATAATATTAAAAAATACCATGCTCAAATTGGCCTTGGCTACTAATGGTGGAGAGGAAACCAATAGCATGTTCTATAATTCCCAATCCAATCCCCTATGAAGAGGGGATTTAATACATAAAAATATAGGGAATGAGCTAAAAACTTGTTGGTATCAATAAATAATTTATTACCATAAATATTAAAGTCACCTTTGAACTAAATCGGTAGTGGGAAGTCATGAAAATGTATTTTCCCAATAGTGATTTGATAGCCTCCATAACTGAATCATATTTTATATTGAAGATGTGGTGAAAATGGTGATCAAAGGGGAGTACAAAAATCCATTTAGGAGAGAGATCCATCATAAAAATTAAAGGAAGCTAGGGATATTCCATTTTCAAAAAATATGATGCTAGAGAATGCAGAGCTTATGAGTTATACAAACCATCCACTTGAGAGAATATAATAGAACTCACATGAGTGGGGAGAGTATTGATAGGGAAATATCTCAATGATGTCCCAATCGACATAATAAATCCTATGGATACATGTGCCATTGGAATAAGTGAAAAGACACTTGATTGTAGTTTAACATGTGATATATGTTGATAATGTGGATGGTGGGTTGGGAAGGTCCACAACTCATGACATGGATAATGTTAATTATCAACCACTTTATACCCCAATTGATCAAAACCATAATTATCCAAAAAAAGTGTTATCGAAATTTAACCTCTTGAAAGTAATGTTTGATTTCCCAAAACTCAAACTTGGAAAGAACATGTTTCGTTTGGCTAAAAATGTTATCAATATGAAAATTATTAGATTTTCCCAAGGAGATTACTTGAATGATAATATTGAAATCTCCATTAATAATAATCCTTTTGATTCCGCGTATTTTGGTTATGTTGACCCCATGCAATAAGGCGTAATCCTCAACGACATTACATGAACCACTAGGGAGATGAAATAAACCAACCTTGATTAAAGAGTTGGATAAATACTAAATAAATTATCCCACTGATAGACACCTCATGATTGCCATGAGAGACATCATAAAAATTAAGTTTGAATAGACCGGGAGATGGGGATCCCACTTTGACTTATTTTTCTAATTTTCATTCTTATGTAGAATGAACCCATTAATTTGATATTGTGTTTATGGATTGAGGATAAAAATATTAATAGGGCCAAATGGGTAGCAAGAAAAATTTATTGAGAAATATGCAGATCTACAATAGACAAAATATTTCTTTGATATTTTGTTTATGGATTGAGGATAAAAACATTAATAGGGCCAAATGGGTAGCAAGAAAATTTATTGAGAAATATGTAGATCTACAATAGACAAGAGATTTATTGGGATCCTATAAAGGTTAGTGGATTGAAAGGATAATAAATAATGGTATAATAACTTGTATTGGTTATTATTAGAAATGTTGAAAACTAGGAAGAAAGTGGGTTATCACCTTGTTTCTATTATGAAATTTTTAGGAACTTAAGGGAATTGTAGTAATGATAAAAAAATTACAAACTCATTGTACAATTAGCATCTTTTCTTGGAAAATATCTCTTTAACTTATCTTGAGTATGTTATAGGGATAAATTTATTACATCCTTATATTGATTAATGCTAGCTATAAATTTGAGGAGAAATACTCCAAAAGATTATGGTTTATTATCTTTTTATGTGTAGATTTTGGTGAATTACAGTCCAAGTAATGCATATGACCCATATAATTATAACTATAGATTTTTGAGAGTTTTACGACTTTAACATGAGGGAATGTCTCATTGATTAAATAAAAACATATACAAAACAATAACCCTATATGATTATAATTGTCATTTCTTACCTAGTTCGCTAACATTTTGAGTTCCCTATACAAGATAGAAATAAAAATGAGAACCTAGGCATATCATCAATTGTGTATGCTTAATGGAATTAATCGTTATTTGATTTCAAATGTGAGCATTATTGAAAATATATTAGAGGCACTTTGTGAACATAGGTGCTTGAATCCCAAAAGTAATTGGAATTGGAATGCATTGTTATAGGTGAAAATGAATCATGTGTACTTGTAGGAGAATATGGATACCTAAATAGTTGAATATAATTGGAGTTTAGTATGCTTTTCTAAGTCCATAAGAATTTAAATTGAATATTATGTGAATGAAGTCTTGTAATAAACTCATACCTAGTATATGAAGCTTATATATCACCTTTAGTACTTACATTTACAATTTTATAGCTTGGATTATAAAGTAAATTAAGACTAGTGACTCTGGAGCTGTGTTTTGTAAGAACTAAGGAGCTATAATATTGTGGAGCTATTTATGGGTGAATAAATGTATTTTTATATGTTCATGCCTCATTACAAGGATGATAATGCTTTCTTGGGATATTGAATTCTCTTGTCTTGTTATCAAAGCAACCCAATTTTGGATAAGAGAGATGCAAGCTCTAATTTTTACCTCTTCGATAAAAGAATCAACCATAAAATCAATAAGGTGACCTAAAAATAATTATATATAAATAATTCATAAAATAAGTTTTTGTTTTGGGTTATAAAATAAGCCTCCATAAAATATTTCTCATCATTAAAATCATATGGAAATCCATAAGATATTCTCGATAGCTAGGTAATCTAAAAAGTTCATCCCTTAAAAATAAACTATACACATTAGAAGGTTTTATGTATGCTAACAAAGTTTCTCGATTGAGTATGCTATTTCCAAATTTGACTTGGAACTTTGTTTTTCCCTTCCCACTTCTTGAATATTGTCTTTTAATGTCTTATTTTCTTCTTGTGTTTATTTTAAGGAGTTACATTTTTATTGCAATCTAGCTATCAATTATGGGTATATAAAATCTAAGTGTACATTTTTGTCTTCTTTATTGACAAAAAACAAGCATGACTGAGTTAAACTTTTTACCACTTGAAAGAACAAAACTAGATTATATTTTGGATACACAATATTAATCTCAATTGATTTTCATGCAGAGAAGGTTACACATATATAGGAAATACAACAACTATAATTAGGGAGGTTGGTTTAAGCAACTCCCTCAACCTATTTATGTGTGTGGTTATAACAACCACTATTCACGTAAATCATGTATAACTCATTATACAACAACCCTCATTAATTTAATGGAGCACTAACAATATAATTTCCTAACACCACTTGTTCTTTACTAAAAGGAAAATGCATGTTGCCTTGACCCTTTCTATCAAATTAAATATGGGACATCGAAAGAGTTGATAGGGATTTGAAAGGTTAAATAGATAGTCCAACACTCTAAATTAATGATGGTGGTTTATTATTTAGTTGGTTTTCACATTACTATTTCTTTTTTTTCGGTTTTTCACAAATTAACATTTCAACAAGCTTAATCACACGGTTAAACTTATTTCAGCATGGTACATTTTTCTTTCATATCATACGAAGTTTTAGATTGAATTCCCATTTATTTCTTATATTTTTGTATCGATGATTGTTTTTTTAGATTATTTATGCGTTGAAAAAAACAAAGAGTCATACAGTTCCCTGTGCTCTATATTTGGCATATAATCCGAAGAGAGTTGCAGGACAACTAATATTAATATCTTCTAAAGGAAAAAAGGTTTAGGGTGATGTGGTAGAAGACTGAAGGATGGAGATATATATACATCCTTTCATCATCCTTATAATCATTCATATATATGGTTATTACCATTTCCTCTCCTGGAAATGCTTAAAGTAGAATAGGAATGAAATATTCAACCCATTACATGTATTATCTTCTACGTAAGAGCTAACCCGCTCAATGTTGTGTTTTTGCTATTAAGGATTTATATATATATATATATATATATATATATATATATATATATATATATATATATATATATATATATATATATATATACACTACTTAATTACATAAAATTATATGATGTGTGGATTCTATAATTTGTTTGTAGCATTTTTACAATTATCAAATATTTATATCTAGTTGATATTTTTTATTTTGTGACTAGTTGAGATTTCTTAATCTTAAGATGGAATTTTTTTGCCAAAATCTTATGTTGTAAAAATTTATTCAAATATAACTTCAAAATAGGTTTTTATGAAATATTTGACAAAATTCCCAATCGAGGTTTTTTTATGAGCTTACATTAGAAATGCACAAGATGGATAAATTCCCAAGATGGATACCTATATGATTATTTTATAAATTAAAGTTAAAGTTGTTTTGGAATTGATCACAATTTTTTTATTATTATTTAATGTTTGAATTCATCTTGAGGTAAACCCATAATGGAACACATTATCTAACAACTACTTTGTACTTGACATGTCAAACATAAAGTTTAATGTTATATTTTGCTTCCAATTTTCCAATGTTATGTTAAGATAAGAAAAGGCAAAAGATGGATAAAATCCCAATATGGATACCTTTGAAATAATTTTAGAAATTAAATATAAAGTTTTTTTAGACTTGAATCAAGAATTTTCTTAGTTTTTCATGTTTGAATTCATTTTGAGGCGAACCCACAATGGAACAGGCTATCTAGAAACTATTTTGTACTTAACATGTCAAGCATAAAATCTAATGTTATATTTTTTCTTTTTTATTAAAAAGCATTAATACAATGATTTATCATCAAGAACACTTCAATAGAATAAACCTTTACGGTTGTGAGTTCACTAATGGGTATCCTGAAAGGTAGGGGCTGGATAGATTTCCACCATAGATGTTAGGTGCAAAATAGTTGATAGAAAGCCCACTAGTTTTGTAAACGAGATTAATATATTTCATATTTTTCCTTACATTATAAAGGTTTTCAATAAAATTTAGGAAAAATATAAAATCATTCAAAGTCATATCCTGGAAAAAGATTAAAGTGCCCAGTTTGAATAAGACTCGAGATGATTTAGAGATAACCAACTAGATATGTAATTAGATAGGTGTATACTAGAAGATTTGAAGGCCAATGACATGATGAAATGGGTATACGAGTAGAAAAGGATCTAAATATTGATGGAGTCTAGCCATTGGTATTGAAAGGTCTTAGTTAGTGGTGGTATATCACACATAACACTTTTGTCATGTGGTTTCATATTCAAAGTGATTATAAAACAAGGCTACTCATGCATTTTGTGGATTTTTATCGCTTTACATGGAAAATCCATATTAATACAAATCCTTTGTTGCTCATATCTTACCATGTCCTTGGCCTTCAAATCCACTGGTATCCAACATACTTAATTATAATTATATGGTTAACTTTGAATTTATCTTGAGGATGAAGTGTCATGATTTCATAGTCACTATAGATTTATTTTGATGAATTTTTTTAATTATAGAGCATAAAATTAGTTTTTTAATAATAAAGAATAATTATAACATTATTTTTTTCTAGACATATCTCAGTGCAAAGCAAATAATTTATACTTGACATGTTGTGACTATTTTTGGTTAGGGTTGTATTAATATGCATTTATCAAAATCATACTACATAATAGTGGCAACAAAGAGGAATACATTTTATCCCAATCACCACATATATCCCAAGATATAGCAAACCATTTCACTCAAAGATTAGATTATATGTTAAAATAATAAATAAGGGGACTAATTACACTTGTATGGTAAAAAAACAAGGGATTAATTGTATTTGGATTCAACAACAAGAATCTATATAAATGAGTTCATAGTGAGACATATTTACTTTTATGAAAACAATGCATTATAACATCTATTTAAGGAGTAAGTTATAAAATTGTTCGAACAAGGTTTAAGGCTTTAAGGCTATGTAATATATTACTTCATAAATTTAATGTGGTTATTTAATTTTTTTAAGGAAATGTGGAGATCGATGAAGTGTATTGCACAAAACTTGTATATAGATGTGATGTTTTATTAGGGAGGGGCACTTGCGAAAAATGGGTAGATTATTAAAATTTTATTTAAATTCATAGATATAGTTTAAAGTGCATAATTATTCTATTGTTTCTTAACTTTTTTTGTATAGAGTTGACATTTACCACTATGACTATACTTTGGAAAATATAAGTGCATGGTTTATATTGCCCTAAATTTCATGTAGAAGTTATGGTATTTGTTTTGGAAGAAAAATGGAAATGCAATAACATATTTTGGTGGTGATGATATAACCAACCATAATTAGGAGGAATATATATCACTCAACATTGATTTAAAAGAAGTTGTATCATTGAATGTGAATATTCTAAAATTAATATTAAGATACTAACCCATTACACTACAAATGAATGGTTTTGGAGTGTTAAGAAAAAATAACTAGTTAAGTTGGGTCATGAAGTGAAAAGCCTTGTTGTAGTGTTTTTAAAAGTTGTTTTTGCAATTCTTCAAATGAGATGAGAAAATGATATCTCAAAGATTATCTACAAATTCTCTTTAAAAACATAGATTTTTAATGAATAATCTTATCAAATATTTTGGTAAGTTCAAACTAAGTGATAACATTGACAATAATATCCCTAAAGCGGATGCCTCCTCTAGCCATCACTCATTTTGGAATGGTTTAGATCTATCTTTTGTTTATTGGGTTTTTCAAAAAGAAATTTCAAAATTAGATTTTTCAATTTATGAAATAATGATCAAATGATTTGTAGATATTTATATTTTTATAGTTTTCAAAATTAGATTCATCAATTTTAATTATCAAAGGTTTCGTAGGCATTTATATTGTTTGAATTATAAAAAAATTAGAGTTTTCAATCGCTTAGTGACCTCTACTCTGAATCTATGAGACTCTAGAGTTAATGGAAGGAAAGGACAATACTTTTAAGCTACCATGCAATGAAATAAAGTGACACATTCCTATGTTCTTTAAAACATGTCTACATACAAGGTTTTTCAACAACATTCACGCATGTTGTGATTTGACTATTCAAAAAGGTAAAATGAGATTTATGTACATGGTTTTTCTACAAATTTCGGGCATGTTGTTATTTGATTGTTCACAAACTATTTTATGTATCATTTTTCAGGACTCAAGAATGAGTCATGGACCCTAAAGGTAAAATATCTTATTTGACTATTTGCAGATTAGTGAGCTAATTTTATATGGAACACTAGCGCTGTAAGACTCCAAAGATATTCCAAAATTAAGGATGTATATAATTTTATCTAGAATTCTAGATCTATAAGAATCTAGATCTATTCCTAAATGAAGGACTCTAGAGTTAATTTTATCTAAAACTCTATAACTATAAGACTCTCTATAACTATAAGACTCTAGAGCTATTCTTAAATGAAGGAATTTAAATATGCTTCAAAATCACTTGCAAATGTATGCAAACATTTCTAATTTTATGTTCATGTATGGTGATCATGAACGTATTTGTGATTATAATATAGAGAGAAATGATGAATATTTAATAGCATAGGGTCCCCTTCTAGATAGTGTTGAAGACTTGAAATTATTAAAATTTTATGAATACTTAAAGAAAGTGTATTATTAAATTTCATCAAATATTGGCCTAATCAAAATGTGAATGTTATCGAATATTTAGCTTAAGGTAATAAAATGCATATGTTTCTTACTAACCTCTTTAGTAGAAAACACAAGCTAAAAAATGAAGTAGTTGATTTTTTGAGAAAGATAACATGCTAAGTATATTGAAATTAATCTCAATTATGCAAGTTTTTTTTTTCACTTATTATTTAATTTAAATATATTAATATAAACACTTTTTTTGTAACAGTGTTTGAAGAAAATATAATTAATGGTGGGTGATCAAGTGGAGTTAATAGATTCATTCGGATCAACAATTACAAGGCATGAAAGGATACATTAACTTGATTAATTGACGGAGAAAGGATTAGTCTAGAGGATGTCAATTTTTGTGTGATGGAAGTCTTGAAAAGTGTACCTCTCCCTTATAAAAAAAAGTTATATGATTGCACAAATTTATCTACAAAAATAAGTCCTTTGTAAAATGACCAATAGGGCTAATATGAAAATATGTGAAATAACACATTTGAAAAATGGATCATGATATGAAAGGATCTTGTTGAGAGACTCTTTAAAATATTGAATAAAAATATACCTTTTAATATTATTTATTTATATATTATTTTAAAATTTTATTTTTGAATCATGAATTTTCAAATCCCATAATTATAAAATTTGTTTGTTTTCTCAATGATTTATGTGGCCATAATATATATACTTAATAATAACTAATACGATTATGTTTTAGTTTCTTGATTTTGAATTTCCATACATCTGAAATTTGAATGTGTGTGTGTGTGTGTGTGTGTGTGTGTGTGTGTGTGTGTGTGTGTAAAAGAAGAATTTACTAATATTATATCACTATAAAAAACACTAAAATTCAAGTATAATATTCACTAATATGTGATTCAACACTAATTTGTGAAACACTAAAATTTAGGCATATAATATGAATTTGTGATTTACTACATTTGGTATTAGATTTGTGGTGGTGGTTGTTTACTACCAAAATATAACATCAAATTTGGTTATGATATATAATACCAAAGATATAACACCAAAAAAACCAAAAATATAACACCACAAATATACTACTTTTAGTATTATATGTCATAAAAAAATTTGGTTTTATATTTTGGTAATAAAAAAACCACCAAATATCTAGTACCACTGGTAGTAAATCATAAATTGGCATCATATATCTAAATTTTAATATTTTATTTAGTTTATAATTAGCTAAATTCTTATAGTGAAGTTCCAACAATATTTAACAAGATATTGATAGGATTAGTAAAATGATAAAAATCATACGAATCAATTCATAATGGATCCATAGTGACCTAAGATATGACATGAATAAACACAACATAACATGCATATTGTAAAGATAAATGACTAAAAATACATGATAGAATTGACCAAAGTGTTAGTTATTTTAGTTGTTTGTTCGTGTGTGCAAGAACAAACATGAAAAAAGTGAAATAAACCAAGACTTGTGTAATAAAAATGATAATAATTGTGTTGTGATATTTAAAAGAATAAACAATGTACATGGAAAATTTGTAACAATCAATTTCATAATAATGAAATATATAAATTAATGTACATGGAGAAATGTGTAATAAGTAATGTCATATAATCATGAAATATAACAACAAATGTGCATAAAACAATACATAACAAGAAATTATCTAAATTTTAATTTGTTTCCATCTAAATTCACATGGTAAATGTGTAATAAGCAATTTTATATTATTCAAGATACTAAAAATAATGTGCGAGAAATTATATCAACAAGTAATAAATATCATATTGTAAATCACATGTAGGGCCTAGAGCCGATATATGCAATCAAGAAAATTGTGTTAAGAAATTGAATCTATATTTTCAAAATTATTTTTCTAAAAATGAATGTTATTAATGTGTGTACGAAGTGCAAATAAGATTTGAAATACTCTTTAAATGAAGCTAGTGATCATCCAATCCTTCCCAGAATAACTAGTTATTAAACTAGTATATGTTTCCTAGTGAGATTGATGACCAAATATGCATTGAATAACATATGGATCAAATTATTAACCTTTATGGTATTAATTTGTGAATTCTTGCAATAAAATCATAGAATAACAAAATGCAAAAAGTGTTTCCACTTGGAAATATTCACCCAATATTGCTTTAAAACAATTAAAAAAAAAAAAGTCTAATATAGCCATTACAATAAGACTTGTCTCAACATCAATCTAAGTTAAAAGAATAATGTGTTCATATACAAATTTGCATGCTAATAAAAGGAAGCTAACACCTAGTAGCTTCAAAGCATAATCAAACCCTTATAGAACCATGAGATAAGAGCTTAAAGGAAAACAACTTCTATCATGCATAAACAAAGATAAATCCATTAAATGCTCAAGCCATTCCTACTCTTTGAGATTGCTACCTAATGAATGAACCTAATTAGATCACCTAGAAATCAAATTGGTCTTGTTTTCTCAAGGATTGAAGATGATATCTCACCAAGAAATGGCTACAAGGCCATTTTTGGATCTTCTCATGCTCTTCAATTTGAGAGAATGGATGCAAGATGGAGAAGATATTTCCAAGCAATGGAGAATGGCTCAAATCAAATTGCCTATAGTTTATACTAATGCAAATGAAGGTGTAAGAAGAAAGGGTAGGAGGAGGGTTCTTTATATAACCCTCTGGTTTGAGAGAGCTTAGCATCTTAGTGCATGTGGGATAAGGGTAAAGTAAGATTAGGAATGGATAAGGTTGCTTTAGAAAAGGTAACCTTGATTTAGAAGAGTTTAATTTATCATTAGTGACTCATGGGAGTTGAGGGTGTTTTAATTAATCAAGTGTGATTAATTAATAGGTAGATGTAAGCTTATAGAAGCTAATTAGAGGAAAATTAGTATGATTAGGGATGTTAGAGGAATTTAATCCAATAAACGATGATTTATTGATTTAGAGGAGCAAGCATAATTAATTAATCCAAGTAGAAAGAGCACACTAATTAATAAAAGGTCATTAATATGTATCTTGAGTGATAGGAAGGATAATTAATTAGTGAAATGTAATTAATTAACGGGAATAGAGGAAAAACGATGGTTTATTGACAAAGTGTCGTCAATTTTTAGGGAAAGAAGATAGTTAGTGCAATTTAAGTATTAAAATTACGTAAGTGGATTTTAGGTGTCTACATTTGCCCCTCTTTGGGGTGGCGTAGGAAACACCACTTCAAAGATAGTAAACAATTACATACAAGTAAATTTTGAAGGGATAGAAGAAAAATTAGTAGAATGAAGGATGCCCCCTCAAGTGTTGATGGGGTGATGGAAGAGGTCGATCGACGATCAAAAAAGATGAAGGAAATGGGTAGAAGAAATGTGAGGTGGGAGGGGAGATAAAAGGTGATCCCTATTGCACCAAGTGATTGGGAATAATAGTGTTGATAGAAGAAAAGGATGATGAAGAAGAATTAAGATGGAAGGAGATGGAAATAGCTTGATCCAGCGAATGGAATTTTTTTATATCATCACTTTGCTTGATGATCTATATATCATTGGTCCTTATTAAAATATACGCATACAACAAAAGTGTACCATAACATGAAAAGATATAATACAAACATTTTTTCATTGCGCCAACACTAACTCAATGCAACATACATGATGTAATGCGATACGAGAAAGTACACAAGATAAATTGAAAGGGAAACAAGTACAAACACACATACTCAAAAAAACAACGTTCAAGATAGTTGCATAAATGTTTTTGTTATCAAAGTTCAATTCTCAAATGTTTGATTTAACGACAAGGGTTTAAATGGTGCTCTAAGAAAGGATACATGCAAGGGGAATACACAGAGGACACTTGGGGTCCTATGAAAAATCAATCATGCACTATGAAATAGTACCAAACAACTCATTGTGCAAGGGAGTACTAGACATAGTAAGAAAACCAACTTTGTTAATGGAGGTAGATCTAGATGATCCATGAGTCATTTGTGAGAACAATTGAGGACCAAAGAAATATGCTTTGTAGGAAAAAAATTTATGTTTAAGTACATTGTATTTGACATAGGCTTGATTGCGTGCATGCTTCTTACCAAATTTTGAAATTATTTTGAATTTTATAATTTTTCTAGATTTTGTGATGATTTTACCATTTGTTTGGATTTTGTGATGATTTACCAATGTTTTGGATTTTTTAAAGAAAAATTTAGGGTTTTTCGAAAGTTTTTTTAAGTTGTATATAGGAAAATGAAGATGCCCCAAAGAAGAGGTGATAATGTACAAGGGAAAATATTTACGCATATATACAAGAAGAAGATATGATGGATTAAGGCTAGTAGGGTTAGGTTCAACAAGATGATGAACTCAAGCCAATGAAGAGATAAGGAGGAGTGAGCATGCCTCAAAGGTGAAATTAGGCCAAGAAACATATGATAGAAAATAAGAAGAAGATTGTTTTATTAAAAGGGGACAAAGGTTCCCGTAAACATGGTAAAAAGGCAATCTTATACACATGGATGTTCTGAACGAAGTAGAAGAAAAGAAAATGTTATGAAAGGATATGAAAAATGTAGCTAGAATATTGGCGATGAAAAGGTGATTAGCCAAAGGCACAAATCACGAGACAAAATATAGAATAAAGTGAGAGTTTGAACAAGGTCCAAACAACACATGGTAACATACTTATCCTAATTTCTCATAAGACACGTGATGTATTGACCAACAAATCCAAATATGTGAAAATGGGTAGGTGATCCAAGTCCGAGTCCCCCTTTGGACGTGTCATATGTGTTCATATACAAATTTTCATGCTAATAAAAGGAAGCTAACACCTAGTAGCTTCAAAGCATAATCAAACCCCTATAGAACCATGAGATAAGAGCTTAAAGAAAGAAAAATTCTATCATGCATAAAAAAAGATAAATCCATTAAATGCTCAAACCATTCCTACTCTTTGAGATTGCTACCTAATGAATGAACCTAATTAGATCACCTAGCAATCAAATTGGTCTTGTTTTCTCAAGGATTGAAGATGAGATCTCACCAAGAAATGGCTACAAGGCCATTTTTGGATCTTCCCATGCTCTTCAATTTGAGAGAATGGATGCAAGATGGAGAAGCTATTTCCAAGCAATGGAGAATGGCTCAAATCAAATTGCCTATAGTTTATACTAATGCAAATGAAGGTGTAAGAAGAAAGGGTAGGAGGAGGGTTCTTTATATAACCCTCTGGTTTGAGAGATCTTAGCATCTTAGTGTATGTGGGATAAGGGTAAAGCAATATTAGGAATGGATAAGGTTGCTTTAGAAAAGGTAACCTTGATTTAGAAGAGTTTAATTTATCATTAGTGACTCATGGGAGTTGAGGGGTGTTTTAATTAATCAAGTGTGATTAATTAATAGGTAGATGTAAGCTTATAGAAACTAGTTAGAGGAAACTTATATGATTCAGGGGCTGTTAGAGGAATTTAATCCAATAAATGATTATTTATTGATTTAGAGGAGCGAGAATGATTAATTAATAATAATTAATTGATCCAAGTAGAAGCGAAAACTAATTAATGAAAGGTCCTTAATCGGCATCTTGAATGATAAGAATGCTAATTAATTAGTGAAATGTAATTAATTAATGGGAATAGAGGAAAATGATGGTTTATTGGCGAAGTATCATCAATTGTCGGGAAAGAAGATAATTAGTGCAATTTAAGTATTAAAATTGCCTAAGCGGATTTTAGGTGTCTACAAATAATGATAAATTCTACACCTCGAAGTGAACTAAAGTAAACTAAATAATATTAAAAGTAGAATCGAGATGAAAAATACTATTTACTACTAATATATGGTCAACATGTAAGAGGAGAAAATTGGTTTAAGTGACACATGCACACCTATCATGCATCCTAGTGAACCTAGGCATCCCAATCTCTTCTAATAATAAAAATGCATCAATATTAAAATAAATTTAGTAATATAAACATATAAATGAAAATACACCTTTTGTGAATGAATGGATACTTATTTATACCCAATTAAGTGCATATCTAATGAATTGTACCCTAACTAGCACTTTCATTATAAAAATATAATCTTAAACATAAGCCAAAAACTCCTAAACACCAAAAGCATAAAAAAACTCATACTTTTCAACAGCTAATTGATGACCATATTTACATCATACTCAATGGAAATTATCTAAATTTTAATGTGTATCCATCTAAAGTTCCATTAGAAATGTGTAATAACCAATGTTCTATTAGTCAAAATGCTAAATCTAATGTGTGAGAAATTATGCAAATAAATAATAATTGTATTGTAAATCATCCATAAGGCTTAGAGTTGGAGATGAAATCAAACAATTCGCATTAAGAAAGTACATCCGTAATCCACGTGTGTCAATCAATGTGTATTCTTTGGAGTGTGTGTCGATAAAATGTATGACGCAAGCTAAGTATATCATAATAATGTTTATTCAACAAAAAATTACTATAGCAAGTTAGCAATATGTCATAATATGTTTGATCACGTCAAAGACATACCAATTAACGTGTCATAGGATGTTTGTTTCATTATAAAGATAAAACAAGTGATGTATTGAAGGAAGTAGGTGGGGGTAATATGCCCTCAATGTGAAGAATCATAAAGTGAACAATCAATGTAAATCACACATATAAATCCATATTATATGAGAAATAGAGCATAGAGAAGACATTTATACAAAGAGAGCACATAATAGAACACACATGTGTAAAATGTAAACACAATATACAACATAAAATTATAGAGAAAACACAATAGAAAGAATACAATTACACAAACTAACCAGATAAATAACATCAAAACTCAATCAAATGTTTACGAAATAATGGTATACACTATCATCTAGTAATCACACAAGTGCAAAGATAAGTCAATTTCAATCAATGTCATATAGTAAGGCATACGACATGAAAGTGCATGGAGAAATCAAGTAAAACAACGTGACATAGTAAGGAATACAAAAAAGTGTATGAAGTAGTCAAGTCAATCAATGCCTTATAATAATAAAAGAATTCAATAATAAATTAGAATAAGCGATCAAGTCAATTCTTGTTAGGAAGAACCCAATGGTTAAAACAAGATATGTAGTGGAGAAATCAATGGTTTAAGCAAGGAATGCGATTACATGAGAAATAAAATGTGTAATACATTAGTGTAGTGCGATAAATCAACTATTCAAGAAAGCAATGTTGTGTGTAAATAATTAATGATATACGAATAGGATCCCAACGATATAACAGTAGTGATAAAAGTATGAGTAGTAAAATAATTAAACATGGATCATAGTTGAGTGTCTACCTAGAAGTAAACAATTTGATCATTGGATGAAAGGAAATGGATTAGTTTAGAAATATGTGAATCGTGATCTTGAGATATACCCCAGTTGTATAGATTCCCTTAATGTATGTATGCCCCAATGTGGGCAGAACCCTCCAAGATAGAAGATTTTAAAAATCAAGAAGGTGCTAAAGATGTAATTAAAGTAAGATCACGATGTAAGATTCCCCCCGCATAGATATGCCCCTAAGGTGGTATTGTGTATAATGTCCATGGTTTCAAATACTTTATTATATATATATATATATATATATATATATATATATATATATATATATATATATATATATATATGTATATATATGTATATGTATATACATATATATATATATATATATATATATATATATATATGTAAATATATATGTACATATATATGTATATACATATATATATATATATATACATATATATATATATATATGTATATATATATATATACATATATATATATATATATACATATATATATATATATATACATATATATATATATATATATATATATATATATATATATATATATATATATATATATATATATATATATATATATATATATATATATATATAACTTTAATGTTGACCTAACCAATTTTTTTACTGAGATAACAATAAAAGTAATCTACATAATCTTGTAGTGAAAATAATTTCATGATAAGATAAACTCCTTAATGGGAGCTATTGTGGTTATGGTTAGAGAAAATTTAAAATAATTAAATAATATAAATAAATTTGAATTTAAAAAGAAAAATAAAATGAAAATAATTAAATAAGTAAATATTCTTAATACTCCTAAATTCTTCCAATTATGGGGTATGGACACACTTCCTTTTAAAAGAGAATTAATGAGATGTTTGATTAATGTGAGAATGTTTTTATTCAAGGTATGAACACCCGTGAGAGAATTTTAGGAAATTTTAGATTTGGGAATTTTTGGTTTGTGTGTGGATTAATGCATACTAAATAATGTTATTGCAATTTTGGCTTCTTGCATGTGTGCCAAAGGGGGAATGAATGTTTTGGGAATTTTTGTTGGGGGAGCAAGCATGAAGGCTGTCGTTGAAGGAGGAAAAACCATGAAGCACCAACTAGGATGCCCAGAGCATCGGAAAGCTGGTTCGTTTTTTCTCATTTCCCTTTATCATGTTCTCTAACCTATGCCATAATGGAATAAAAGGGAAAAAAATGGAATGTTTGACTAAACACCTCAATATAAAGTGGTTTCATGGGATGCAACGTTTATTCGGTTAAAACCAAATTTAGACGCACAACGAGGCATTTGGAAGAAGTTTTCGTCTTATGTTGTAGTGGTAGGTGCCCTAAACAACTTTGCATGTAAAATGTGGAAGAAATGTGTTTAATAGTTTTTAAAAGCGTAGGGCATGAAAATAAAGTGGGAGATAGATTATTGTTGTTTTTTCCCTCATAGATGGCACTCGGTGATCAAATTTGAAGTCATCAATGCCCTTCAAATGTCTTTTAACTTGTCATAGAAGGGTGTTTAAAAATTTACACTTAAAAAAAAAAAAAATTTAAAATTACACGTCAATATTGAAAAGTGGTCATTTATGTTAATTTTTCATTAGAAGGGCCAAGTAAAAAATAACTTTTCATACAAATATTATGCTATATTACTTTTTATAAATATTATATTTATTTTATTGAATAAATTAGTAAATGAATAATATAGTATCAGTTTATTTTGATTTTTATATGTTTCTTTAAATGGCTGGTGTTTTTTATTTATTTTTTGTTTTTGAATGTGTAGTGCAAAAAAATCTGGATCAATGACTAAAAGCTTGTAATAATTACTAAAATGGGTGGCTTTCTGACATCCTGGGGCTGGATATGAAACGATCCATAATTCTATTTCCATATTAGCAATATTTCTATTGACACTCTTTGTCTCTGATAGAAAAATGATAATATTCTTTTAGAAGTAATAAAAAAGTTAAAACCAAATAGAATTAAAATAAAAATGCAAAGCTTGACTGATATGACTCGTATGAGGGAAATGGTCTATATGGTCTTTGCGAGTCTTAATGGATATTTAGGAAGTGGTAGGTTATATTTTTGGATTATTCAATAGTTTAGGGCATTTAATACATTTATTACATTTCAATATGTTAATCTAAATGTTGTTCCCAAATCCCGTGTTGGTATTTAAAAAGTAATAGTAAATTATTACATTTAAATATTTCCACAAATTGATTCGGTGAAAAGATATTAAAATTTGGATTGATAACAGCCGTTTCAAGTAAATGTAGTCTCAAACACATTCTTTATGCACATGAGGGTGCAGAAAGACGGATGTATATATATTCTTTTGTGGAGTGAAAACTAGTTCTAGCACCATCACTCCAGTTTTATTTTCATTTCTAAGAGATTCTTCTTTAGGGAAACTTAATTTGTCTCTAAGTCGATACATTAGACACATTAATGTTTTATCTCTTTCTGCACCACAAAATTTGGATATAGTAGATTAGAATGAGGTATACGAGGAGTGGAAAAAATAAAATCTCACACACCTCTTCCTTCAAAGACTACAAGTTGAATATGTAATTACTTTGTTGAATCTTTATTATTTTATTTAACTACCTTTCAAAAATTTTGGTTGATTGTTCAATATTTAATAATTTTGACATTTTTCATATTTATTTTATATAAATAGAGAGGTAATTAATATTTTCTTTTTTCAATTGAAGGGCAATCTATTTTTTAATCTGTCAGTTATAAAGGGTCAAGCTTAACCTAGCCTTTCAAATTAAAGTATGGGCAACCCTTCAAATTTGATCACCGATGGCACCCAACCTATTCTAGCTCCCCTCCAACCATTCTCTCTCATCCACAAGGTAAAAAATAAGAGCCTAGGATTTTTAGATGACAATGATTACAGATTGTTTGGTATATGAACATAAAAAACCTGTAGTGTTTAATTAGACATGCGATGATTGAAGGATTTTTTTGATAAAATACTTTATTGTCTTTGTGGTCGGGTGGAATGCAATGATTGAAGGATTTTCTTACATAAAATGGATTTTTTAAAAGGGCTTTGGAAATTGTCAAGCAAATGATGTTGGTAGTAATAAAACCGGACTCATACAACCTTTGCTAGTGTACTCCATGTTCGTGCCAAAACATGAGCTTTGAGCGAAGGCATATGATTTGTTTGACAAAATGTTTGAAAGAAGAGAGACCATTGGGACTGAAAAGGTTTATAGAATATGAGCAAGATAGGTATGAATAATTGAAGTGGATATCACACAATATAATAGTTTCACTCCATTATTCATTGTAGTAATATATAAATATATAGGAGGACAATTGTATAAATTCACCATCTAATGAAGTATATAACTTAACAATTTTTTATTAATTTTATTTATCTTTATGAGCTCAAATATTGAATCCTATTAGAGATGTATAAAATAGAATTTGGAAAGTTTCTTGATTATGTACATAATTCATTGCATGGTGATCACTTAAGGTTTTTCTTAAAACAAAACAAGTTCTCATAATTGAAGGAATGGGGCGGGGAATAGTTATTTTCATACAATAAAATAGGGCATCCTTTCTAAGCTCATAAAATAATGTCATGGGGATTCATATTGAACATGTTACTTGCACAATTGAATGATATTCACACTCAACTTATATTTGTTAGTTATACCCTCAATTTAGTTGTATGAATGATGAATTCATGATTTTATATTGAATAATTTTTGTTTTTGAACACTATTGAAAGACCTGATTTGAATTTTTAGGAAAAAGTAAATACTTGAGTAGTTTAGCATACCGATTGTCTTAAATTAGATTTATCTCGCATTTCTCTATTATAAGCTTATTTATTCCTAGGAGTATATTTTTCTCTTAAATGGATGAAGTATAATTTTCTTGGATGTATTATACATAAAATATGGATGGAAAATACATTTATAAAAACTATATTTTTATGTTCAATTTGATTTATATTCCATTATGGAAACTTGACAACCAACGAGTTATATATGTACTTGAACTTATTGAAAACTATACTTGACTATCTCGAGTCTTTTTATACTTCTTGATCTATAAAAATATATGAATGATAATTATGGTTGATTTATAAATTACAATATATAAACAATCTTGTTTTGGAAATTTTGCAAAAGGATGCAACTACTCATATGTATTTATCTACATGTATAGGCACACCATTGTGTACTAGGTCATGATGTTTTGTCTTTGTGTGAGATTGGGAGTATGATGTTTGGTTCATGAAGGGTACTATATCCTTCTTCAAGAATACACACTCTTACTTGAAATATTTGTGTGTAATTGTAGGATCTGAGATAGTTTTGTTATAACTAAGACTGAATTTAACGATGTGTATGTAATGGAATTGACCCTATTGTGATGTTTTTATTGTTTTTATAAAGTAGTGATATGTTTGTAGTCATTATTCTTCTAGAGTAATATCTATATCTTCATGTATTGTTGAGGAAGTTAGTATATAGAAGTGGGTAACCTAGTTATATTTGACATACTTGTATGTAGAAGGGAGTTTATATTTTATACACATAGTTCTCAAACTTATATGTTAGGAATTATATTTTTATATTTTCCCCTTTTTTGAAGGGTGGATCCACCACCTATTTATGGAGGTGAAGTGAAAATTTATTGATTCATGGTTGGATGTAAAGCACCTTAATGATTATCTCTGTTAAAGTGGCACATTATACACATTTACATACATATTTAAAGTGATTTTATAGTTGGATATTAATTCTACTCTTATTTTTACTTGTATTATTATTGAGCTATTAAGAAGGATTATTTCCCACATTATCTTGATATTTCTTAAATGATGGACTCATTTGGTGATAAATTTTTACTCTTTCTTAAAATGGTATCTTTATTTATGATCAACATTTCATGATTTTAGTGCACATATTGTAATCATTGCATTGATGGTTGTTTGGATTAGATATCTTATGTTGAGATAGTTGAGAATGTATGAAATACTTCTTTTGCAAATTAATGAATGGAAACCAACTTGTTTTTATAGTATTGTTAATGATGTGAAAATATGAACTTATTCAATTAGCAATTTACTTCTTCATGATTAGATAGTAAACAAAAATTAGGCCATTTTTAACATAACTTTGGGAAGGGTGTTACATTATGGCAGTATATACCATGTTATACACTCAGGCTTAAATGGATGAAGTATAATTTTATTGGATGTATTATACAAAATTTGGATAGAAAATACATTAATAAAAACTATGTTTTGTATGTTTAATTTCATTCATATTTCATTAAGCAAACTTGACAACCAACATTATATATGTACTTGAACTTATTGAAAACTATACTTGACTATTTGATTGAGTCAATATTTTATACTTCTTGATCTATAAAAATATTTGAATGATAATTATGGTTGATTTATAACTTAAAATATATTAAAAAAAAATCAGATCTTTTGCATAAGGATGCAACTACTTGTATGCATTTATCCACATGTATAGGTGTACCATTGTGTACTAGGTCACAATGTCCTATCTTTATGTGAGATTAAGAGTATGAGGTTGGGGTCATGAAGGGTACTCTATCATTCAAGAATACACACTTTTACTTGAAATATTTATGTTTCTATTTATATAATAGTTTTTAATAGCGAAGATTGAATTTCATGATGTGAGTGTACTTTGGAATTGACTCCATTGTGAGGTTTTTATACAATAGTGGGTAACTTAGTTATATTTTACATACTTGTATGTAGAAGGGTTTTACATTTTATACACACAGTTCTCAAAATGTAAGGAAGTATATTCTTATATTTTAACCTTTTTTGAAGGGTGGATCCACCACATATTTATGGACGTGAAGTGAAAATATATTGGTTCATGGTTGGAGAAAAAAACCTTAATGATGATATCCCTTAAAGTGGCACATTATACACATTTACATATATATTCAAACTGATTTTATAATTGGATATTGATTCTACTCTTATTTTTACTTGTATTATTATCAAGCTATTAGGAAGGATTGTTTCCCAAACATTATCTTAATATTTATTATATGATGGATTAATTTGGTAATTAATTTTTACTCTTTTTTAAATGGTATCTTAATTTATGCTCAAAGTTTTATGATTTTAGTGTACATATTGTAATCATTATATTGATGGTTGTTTGGATTAGAGATCTTATGTTGAGATAGTTGAGAATGTATGAAATCACTCTTTTTTTTTTTAAAGATTGGAAATCAACTTGTTTTTATAGTATCGTTAATGATGTGAAAATATGAAATTATTCAATTAGCAATTTACTTCTTAGTTCTTAGTTAGTAAACAAAAAAATCAATTTTTAACATAACTTTGGGATGGTGTTACATTGTGGTAGAAGATACCATGTCATATACAATCATGCCTATTTGGGAGACACTATCAATAATGTAAAAATAAAGCTATGTGAAAGAGATGACCATAACCCAAATTATATTCATTTTTGTTGACAACAACCAACCAATCAACCTAACATTAACCACCATGGGGACCAAAAGAATAAGATATATTAAATTTTATCAACCCTCAATGAGTCTAGGGACCATATGGATACATTGGAGTATGGGGTACATAGTAAACTTGAGCATAATAAAGAAGAGGAAAGAGAGACAATGGTCATAAAATAAAGAGGAAAAAAACCAAAAAGACTTTGAACATTGAACAACAAGACATTGATGAGCGTAGGGTGAAGAAAACATGCCTTACGAATAAATTTGGAAGGGAAATAAAAAATCAATTTGTGCAAGTTTAATGGGACCGTGCAAAACAAAGATGAAGATTGTTTGAGAAAAATGCTTTACTATGAAAGTTTGGACCTCCCTAATTTTTCACTTTTCATCTTTCATACCTGTTACTAATAATTTCCTTGTGTAGATAAGGGTCACTGATGCATCTATTTCTTGAGTGGTGCCTTAAGGGGCCTATCGGGAATGGGGAATGGTTATTCATGTAACCATTATGGGTTAGAGACAATACACAGAGAGAGTGTCATTATTTTGTCTTAGCCTTAGTTGTCCTTGCATTATTTATCCTTGTCCCCTTAGGTCTCAACACACATTACACTCTCAACATTTTTCTTATATCACCATTTTGCACCTTTTTTTCATATATGTATGCATGATCTATGACACTTATTTTCATTTTGCATGACACATCACCATCCTTTTTGAAGCCATTTCCCATGGGAAATGGTGTCAATGTAAGGTTTCTCTTGGACGGTGCCATCACACATGGGAAATGATGTTAGTGTAAGGTTTCTATTGGATGATACCATCACCCATGGGGATGACATCTTATATATACTTGTCACACATTGAAATTCCATAAAAAAGGAAGCCCGAATCTTAGGAACTACCATATTCTCTCTATTTTGTGTCATCTTCGCATCTTCTCTCTCATCTCTAGGTTCATCTTGCACATTTTTCTTGATTGGATTGAACACTCTTCTTCTTGAATGGATTGCTTACACTATTAGGTCATCTATAGTGAGTCTAGGACAGGAATGATGTTCCCCTTATCCACCTAATAATGATTATCTCTCTGGTGTGTTACTTCTCTAGAGAGATAGATGCATCAATGACCACCCTACATGTACAAGGTGAGTTCTCTAACCATATTTTTCATTTTACATAGATTAGTTCATCTCCTTCCCTCATTGTGCTATGTTAGCTTAGTGTTACATATGTTTGATACTAGTTAGCATAGTACTCTTATTCATGATCATCTCCTTATCTTTCCTTACTTTCATTTCAGTTGCATTGTGCATGTTTTATCTTATCTATCATTGATTCATACCTCTCTCACCCATTTACCGATATCTTAGTAGGGTATCTCTCTCTATCTTGACTTGTAAGCCTTGGAAACCCTAGGTTGACCTAGTGTAAGGATTACTTCCCTCTAGATATATGACCTTAGAATTTGTTGTATCCCCTTTAAATCTATCCATATATACCATCAATTTATGTGTTTTTCTTACTCATTTCCTCGATACCCTTGTAAAATGGATGATTTAGGAGTGAAATTTATTGAGACACATTCTTTCCTACCATACATTTCTGGTGAACCTGACGTGAATCCTACAGACTTTCTTATTGAGGAAAACTTGTTAAAAACATCCATCTTCAATCTTGACCTCATCAAAGCATCTAAAAACCACAAAATCCTATCATCACAGACACCATGGCCTGTAAGGTGATCTGTCTTTTCAAGTTTACTCATCTCTAAACACCATCAACCCTTAATCAGACCTATTTGCATGATCAATCATGTCTATCTCCCCAAATTATCTTCCAGACGCCATTGGCCCCATGTACACTTTTCTACATGGCCGATTGTTTATATAGCCTTTATTTTCAGACTATTTTAGCCAAATCATCACTTCATCATGGATTATCTAGGCATGGTCCTCCTCGACTCTGTTGTGTAGACATTTCATAAATCATATCATCCCAAAGCTTGATTTCCCTTTTGTATGGATTGTTGTGTCATAGAGAGCACCTAAAGAATCCTTCTACCCACAAAATGGCCCACCTGAGGATGATGAAGAAGAAAAATATAATGATGATACTTTTGATCATCCTCCTAAGATTCAAAATTTCTATCTCAATTTCCCAATACAAAAATGAATAAGAAGAAATGTTTAGACAAACATCTTCTTGATTTATTTCCAAACAACTTGACCATAGGGTAGAAAAAGGGAAAGCTCCCAAAGTAGGTTCATCTAAAAATGCCTCTAATTTTGACCCTACCAATCTCATTCTCCAACTTATTGATAGGATGAGCCAACAACAATATACTACTATGGCTCAATTCCTTCAAATGCAAGCCAACATGGCTCAATTAGTCAACTCACCCTACAATGGGATCTTGGGGCACCATGCCCATCCTTTTTCCAAATGGGCCTAATGGGGTGCCCATCACCCAACCCCTATCCAAAAACAAAGTCTTGAGAGAATTCCAATAAGATCCTTTAGCACCTTATATTGCTAGCATGGATATTGGTGGCATTTCTCCTTCTATCTCTTATGATGGGTCTATTGATCCCACCCTTATCAAGGCCTTTGGTAATATTTACAAGGAATGGATCAAAACCAATTCATACATTGCCACCAAACTCCTAGCTAAAACTCTCACTAGAGATGCTTTGGATTGGTACCATACTTTACCTCCTAATTCCATAGTTGAGCTAGAGTCCTAGTGACAGCCCTAGTGAATGAATTCAATATCATGATCTACCTAAAAACAATATCAATGCTTTCATCAATTTCCAACAATCTGAAAATGAATCAATGCAATATTTCATCAAGCATTGGAAGACCCTATCACATGAGGTAGAACATAATATGCCTAATGATAGCCTCTTCCAAATTTTCTTACGATCTCTTGAACCTCGCCTTCAATACAAGGTGAGGTCCTTTTCTCCCACTTCCCTAGAAGAGGCCTTTAAACAAGCCAAAAGGAAAGATTATCTCATGAGGGAATTTGAGAAAGCTCCTCCTAAGACAAACTAACAAACAAGTCCAAATCCTTCAACATTCTAAAAACAAGAATGTGATAATGACGAAGTCTCGATACTCTTCCTCTTATCACTTCTTCAAATAGGATTATTTTTAACATTGACCAACAACCTAATAATAATAAAATTCAACCTAACTATCATCAACCATTGAGTAAGGAAGAGTTGAAATGTCACTTACCTAAGTCATTTACCATGATCTTGGATCCTTCTTGACCTATTCCTCATTGGCATGATGAAAGTAAGTTTTGTTGGTGGCATGTTAATTGGGGTCACTCCCATGAAAATTTTTTTCATGCACTATGAATGGTTGCCATCAACTTTTCCTAGGTCCCCAATTTGACTATGATGCCATCTCTGAGAGCATTTGATCAAAGTGGTCAAAGCTCATGATGTGGCTCAACAAAAGGATCATCATGAAGCTATCAACCAAGCTAATGAGAAGCTAAAAATATTCTCTAATCCTATGCCTAATCATGATGTCATTTGAAAGTTCTAAGAAGAAAGAAAATTCTATGACCAATGTAGTTGACATGGATTATCCTCTCCTAAAAATATAGTTGTAATTAATGATGTAAAAATGTCATAGCTTATGTAGAACCAAAATACCCTTGTAACATTCCAACCTTGAACTCACATGGTCATATATCCCTATGTACCTCAAAATCAAGATTCTCTAAAAAAAATTCCTCTCTCTAGATGCCATCGACCCTATGGAAATTCTCCTATAGGGTCGATGGTGTCTAGATCTATATCTCTAGTCCACAACACCAACACCATCGCCCCTATGTAAATAAAACTTTAGTAGGTTGATGGCATAAAACTGAGAGAAAAAAATAGTTTCAAATATCCTTAATCACCCCTACTCCTTCTAGATTTATTTATGAGGACTCCCAACACTCTTAGCCTATTGCACATCTAGTCATGATGAGTGGGATCCTCTTGAAGCACTTTCCCAACTTCCTGGCCAAGTTCCCTTCTTAGAACTCATGTGTATGTCACCTCACCATCATGAGCATCTCATGACTACATTATTTGATATGAACATTCCTTTCCTCCCTCTTTGGGGAAGAGTCCCACATTACATGGCTAGAGGAGGAAAGCATCCATCAATGTGAGGAACTCTCCATTCATATTGATCTCACTATGGATGCTCATTCTTGCATTCATTTTCCTATAGCTCTTTATGATCCTAGATGAGCTCTTTTTCATGATGATGATCCTCCCTCTTCATTTCAGTTTAGATATGGTCACACAATCAAGTGTGATCTCATTGATGAAGGAGAAGGCACATGTGTGGCCTCATTAGACTTCATTAAGGCTCTTGGTTATTCTATCGATAACTTAAAATATACATAAACCACTTTTCAAGGATATGATCATTGAAAAGATGCCTCTATGGGGTGTATTTGGTTACCCATCACCATTCCCCTAGGATTGTCCATGTCAAAGTCATGGTCTTCAATTTTCCTCTATCTTATAATATTCTCTAGGGTGCCTTGGACTCATCGTATGTGCATCATTGCTTCTTCCACATGTTAGTGTGTGAAATTTCACTCACCAAGGAGCTATTTATAAGATTAAGGGGACACTAACCCTTGGAACTATGATACACTTCAACAAAAGGGGACATATAAGCTCCCACACTTGATGATTATCTCTATCCCTTTTGAGAATATCAACATTTTAACTACCCTATAGATACTCTTTCACGGAAATGTTGGTCATCTGAATTGGTTGGGCACATGCCTCCCAATCTCTTAGAGTCGATGATGATGATGATCCCGATGAGGTCACACTTAGAATCAACACTTCTAATCTTCTTGAGCTTATTGTATCCAACTGCCTCCTTCCTTGTGGCCTTGCAAGAAGGAGCCTTTGTTCTTCAGTCATCTCACGTACACCATATCCCCCCCACTGGAGCATGTGGTCCAACTTGAGACCATAGTTGATTCTTGTGGTGGATGCTTCCACATCAGATTATGATGATGGTTACACTTTAGATGACCCTCACTTGGCTAGTTATGCCTAGATTTTGTGATTAGGAAGTCTTGTGTTACCAAGAAACCCTTCACACAAATTTTCTCATGACATAAATGTCATCCTCATACAAGAGGAACCTTTGAACATAGTTTGATACTTCTTTCCCCCTGGTGCCCAAGCCTCATATTTCTCCACCGGCTACACCTCCACATACTACCATTGACTTAGCTAACCCATTTTCCCTTATAGAAGTAGATGATTGGGTCATTGGTTTTGACTATAAGTTGATGATCTCATGGGTGATGATCCTATATATTATGCCTTGATGATTGGGTAACACATTTACTCCATTGGCACCATCTTCACCCATTACATCAATGCCCCTCATAGATACTCTCACTAGCCCTCTATAGCAACCTATGAGACTCTCTCCTACCTCTTTCCCTTATGGATCCTTAGTCCTCTATGATTGAGCCATATTACACATGGCATGAGGAGTCTGGGGCATGATGTTTCTAATTGTAGAGCCTATCGATGCCACATGAAGAAGCTTGAAGTTGAGGTCAAACATGACCAAACAAAAAGGATACATAACCTTTCACTTCATCTCCTTTTTTTCTCTCATCATGGGTATTACATGTGCACACTGATGCCAACTGTTGGGTTCTACATAGTAAGTGTCTCATTCCTAAAAACTTCTTCCCATAATCAGAAGCATGGAGTTGATTCCTCTTGGAACCAACCACCTTCCCCTAGAAAACTAGACCACAACCTACTTATGGACCACCACCTCACCATGATCCTCATCCCACTATGGATGTTATTTGACATGACATTCTCACCTAGACTAGAGGATCGGATAGATGACACCTTATTTTCCATGAGATCTGAAGTTCATCAACAAGTCACTATTACACAACATGCCATTGAGGACCTCATGACTCATGCTAGAAGTCACATATTGAATCAATCAAGTTGATGATATATCATTGATACATTGTGATATTTTTCCCCTCATGGCTAGTTATCTATAATACCTTGATTACATCTTATTTTTTCTTCTTTATCTGACCCTCACTTTTCTTGGGATCTTGGCCCCACTTGGGTTTTACACAACACCTTTTTCCTTCACTTGGGCTCTCGATCCCCCTTGGGTTTTTCACACTATCTCAAATATCTCAGTTACATCCTTTTTGGGTTGTTCACTCCGCTTGGATTTATCACCATGTACACCTTGGTTTCTCCTACCATTGGAGTGTCTTGGTCTCGATTCACCCAATATTTCTTTATTGATCATTGATATGTATTTATGCATCCTTGTTTAGGCCTATGGCCTTACTTGGATTTATATACCCAATCGTGCCCTGACATCCTATCATTGGATGTCTTGGCCTTGTTCACCTCTTGGATTTTTCACATCACATGGGTGGGATATCTTACCGATCCCCTCTCTCACTGGATTTACCTATCTAATCACATTATCATTATTCCTAAGTACCATGGTATTATCACATACATACATGTGGAAAACAAGGAAAATGATAAGAAAATCAACAAACACACAACAAACACCAAACACCCAAATACCATAAAAATCATCATATATATATATATATATATCTCTTGAATAAATTTTATACATCGAAAAAATCATATAAAATGGCTTTGGCCCATCTAAAATGGCTCAAGCACTATCACCCCCTTGGGGGTCTTTGGATACTTTGGGCCGATGGGGTTGTGCTAGTAGCTCTAGTTGTGTGGGCTAGGGACTCTACCCTAGATTGGGCTCCAGAGGCCTCTCCTTATGCTCTCTCTAGCTAGGTCTCCAATGACGTAATCCACTCTATGACTCTCTGGGAATATAAGAGGTGAGATTCCTGCTCTTAAACTGATTCACATCTTTTCTGTAATAAGCTTTGTAACATCACATCTATATGTTATTGGTTAGTGGTTTCAATGCATGTGCATCCCGATATCTCCATAATGTCTCTAGATGCCTCTCCCACCAATGAAATGAGCTCACTAAATCTCCAATGATGTATGTTTTAGATCCACCATCATGCGTAGTATCTTGGACATCCAACACTAGATCCAGGATCTCATGGTGGGAACTCTAATCAGGAGTTCCACTCCTCCACCATCCACTCTCTGTAAAACCAAAAAATGACATATGTTACTCATAATATCAATATGATGCAAAAACCATTTCATCAAAAAATCATCTAATAATATAATATCACACATACTTGGCTTTTCGGCCTCTCTACACAATGGTCTCACCATCTCGTGGAGCCTAATACCTCCTCCTCCTCCTCATCATCACGATGAGGTATGGCTCCCACATATTATGCCCACCTATCTCGAGGCACCAAATATCATATCCCCTCTATTGTGGTTCTGGTCCCATGTCTAGATGCACGACCATCGAACCCGAATGAACATCAAATATCCTCCTCCTCTTGACCACCACATCTTATGCTCTCTGAGCCATGGTTTGGTTTTACTACTCCTCCTCTAGTACTAGGACCAGCTCCACATGTACCCTTAACCTGTGGACTATATCTATGGATCCTCTATTAAATCCCTCCTCCTCAAACCACTAACAACTATGATCTATTGGTGGGCCTTGAGCATCCCCACCATACTGACATTTTCCTCTTCGACCATGTGCACCCACCACCCATATCCTATGGGGTCATAATGTTGGTACCCTAACCTCTACTCCTACAGCCTCTCTTGGCATGAAGATGTTGGTAGGTGGAAATGGTGGTATCACCATGGGCACCGATCACCAAAATTATCTTAGGACCTACTCACTACATGGGTCTCCACCCAATATACATAGTGCCTCATCACTTTGATGATGGTATCCAAGAATCTAATTTGGTCCACTAGGCCATTGATCCACATTCCCTATGTAGGGTTGTCATGTAACATCACCTAGACCCACTTGTACTAGTGGTCATAATGCTCAAAGTGACCTCTTACTACTGGCCCTTGTGCCCACTGAAGAACTCTCAAGGCATCTGTCACTACTTCTGTGGTGTTTCCTATTAGAATGTACAGGGAACCTCTCATATATCTAGTCCATCAATAAAATCATGGGTCCACAACCCTATTCCTCTACACCTAACCCTGTATAAATCATGAACCAACTGCACCCATATGGTGGTGCCCCAATTAAACAAAACCCCATGATCAACATCATCTCTCTACATACTTCAATTAAAACAATGGGATGGATCCATCTTCCTTGTGGCACACTATACATGCCACCACAATCCCCATCACTACCTTCCGATATATTGAATCCATGTAGCTTACACTATCATGCTGAGTCAGACACATAACATGCTCTCATCATATGTACCACTCCTAGTATCCCATACATATAATGCTCTCTCTCTCACATCATCCGAACTAAATCACAATACATGTGGGTTCCTCCAATGGTAACCCAAAATACCATGAACATCCTCTAAAGTCAACTCCATCTCCATGGTCTCTTATCTTGTCCACCACCGAAAGGTGTTAGACCTAGTCTCCCATGTGGCTAAGAACATATGTAAGTAAAATCAAATCAATGGTATCCTAGGCATTTACATGATACCCCAAATCCCCAACCTTGTAACTAGGTCACCTCTTCCTGTGTCAATCTGGAAATCATCACACTCAGCCATGATACATCTAAACTTTGTCATAGGTGGATCTGCACTCTACCTGCATCCAAAAATGACAACAAGAAAACTTTAGAATTAAGAAATATCAATTTGGATTGAAAAATCAAAGCATAATACCTATAAATAAAACTTTCCTATGCCATCATCCCTTTGGCTATGCCATCGGCCCATGGAAAAACCTTCCCATATGCCATCGACCCTATGGAAAGACATCATTGTCCTCTAAAAAAATTCCCATCCCGATGCCATCACCCTCCTGTTCAAAGGGGTCGATGATGGCTAGCCAAAAAGTGGTTGCAACTTTCAAAAATTGACTTTTCAAAATGCATGACAAAATAACAAAATAAAAATTAAAATCCCTCCCAAACCCACTTGTATTTTTCCTAACCTACCTCGATGACAAGTTTGACAAAATGACATGCTAACTAAGACTCTAAAAATTAAAATAACTAAATAACACCTAATCTACTCAACAAAATTAAATGCAATGACTTACCCATGTGGTCTGTACCCACCACATGCTCCACCTCGTCATCCTCCATCACCACCTCATACTCATGTCATGATGTTAAAATACACCCAAATTTAGAATTCTAGAGCTCAATTCTCTCAATTCCAAAATAGCAATAACTAAATAAAATCAAAATCACTATATAAAACTCAAATTTCTATTCAAATTGGTCATCAATCAACCTAAATCTTCAAATGACCATTATTTTTCTCTCAAAATCCACAACATGCATTTTTTGTTACATCTTCTTGATCATAATTCTCATGTCATTTTTTTGACCTATTACATACATACTTTCAACGATATTCAATTTTTTGCCTATTTTTGACACCATATCACCACACGATATCTAAGGCATCTCGACACTATGACACAACATCCATCCCATGGGCCCCTAGCTAGGTGATTTATGTCTTATTTTACTGATGATCCTCTAGTGTTTCCTTTCATTTTTACTTCTTTATGGTTCTTGTAGAATTGATTGCTCCCACACATGGTAGGATAAGTGACACTAGAAGGTATGCATTGGTGGGTATATTTCATTTCATCTATTCCTTTCAACATTCCTTTATGTATCTACTTTTGGTATCGGTGTTATGATTTTCTTTCCATTGACCACCCCATGTTTTACTATTGTGACATATGTGTGGTGATCAATGGTTAGGGCATATGTATACACCTATTTTTTCAATTTTCATATTTTATACATGTTACTAACAATTTCCTTTGTGTATATAAGGGTCAATGATGCATCTATTTCTTGAGTGGGTGCTTTAAGGGGCCTTCCAGGAATGGGGAATGGTTATTCACATAAATATTATGGTTAGAGAAAATACAGAGATAATACTCACTATTTTTCTTGGCCTTAGTTGTCCATTTTATTAGTTATCCTTGTCCCTTAGGTCTCATACACATTACACTCTCAACATTTTTCTTGTATCCCACCATTTGGCACTTTTTTCATCCATGTCCATGATCTATGACACTTATTTTCACTTTGCATGAAACATATCTCACCATCCTTGGATGATGTCATCACCTCTCTAGGTGATGGTATGGTCGGTCATTTTTCTCTTGGTCGATGCCATCACCCATGGATGATAACTTCCTATATATACTTACCACACATTGACATTCATAAAAAGGAAGAATCCGAATCTTAGGAATTATCATTTTCTCTACTCTTTTACGCCATCTTCACATTTCTCACTTAGATCTTGGTTCATCTTACACTTTTCTTAGATTAGATTTGACACTCTTCTTCTTGGTTGGTTTTTTACACTATTGGATCATCTATAGTGAGTCTATGATAGGAATGGTGTTCCTCTTCTCCACCTAATAGTGATTCTCTCTCGGTGTGTTTCTTCTCTAGAGAGATAAATGCATCAATGACCACCCTAGGTACAAGGTGAGTGCTCTAACCATATTTTTCATTTTACATAGATTAGTTCATCTCCTTCCCTCATTGTGTTATGTTATCTTATTGTTACGTATATTTTGATATTAATTAGCATAGTACTCTTATTCATGAACATCTTCTTAGCTTTCCTTACTTTCATTTCAGTTGTGTATTATGCATGCTTATCTTGTCTATCATAAATTTCATACCTCTCCCACACATTTACGATATCTTAGTAGGGTAATCTCCACTATCTTAACTACGGTCCCTTGAAACCCTAGGATTACCTAGTGTTGGAATTACTTCCCTCTAGATATGCAAACCTAGTGCTCATTGTATTCCCTTTAAATCTATCCATTGTATGCTGGTTCATGTGTGTTTCTTACTCATTACCTTAATACCCTTGTAGAATGGATGATTTAGGAGTGCAAGTTATTGAGACACATTATTTTCCCACCATACATATCTAGAGGTCGATAATCCCTACACTAAGTCAACCTACGTTTCAAGGACCACGGTCAAGATATAGGAGAGAACCCTGTTAAGATATAGATAGATGGATGAGTAGAGGTATGGATCAATGATAGATAAGATAAGCGTGCATAATATGACTGAAATGAAAGTAAGGAAAGATAAATATCCTATCATGAATAAGATTACTATGCTAACTAGTATCAAAATACATTTAACAATAAGCTAACATAACACAATGAGGGAAGGAAATGAGCTAATCTATGAAAAATGAAAAATATGGTTAAAGAAATCACCTTATACTTGTAGGGTGGTCAATGATACATCTATCTCTCTAGATAAGAAACACACTAAGAGAGAATCACTATTAGGTGGAGAAGTGGAACACCATTCCTATCCTAGATTCACTATAGTTTACCCCATAGTGTAATCAACCCAACCAAGAAGAATACCGTCCAATTCAATCCAAGAAAAGTGCAAGATGCACCAAGAGTTGAAAGCAAACAGATGAGAAGATGGCATAAAATATAAAATCATATGAAAGTTCCTAATATTTGGGTTTCTTTATTTTATTAATGTCAATGTGTAGCAAGTATATATAGGACACAATCACTCATGAGAAATGATGTTGGCCAAGAGAAACATTGCACCGACACCATCACCCATGGGTGATGGTGTCAACCAAGGATGGTCATGTGTCATGCAAAGTGATAATAATTTCCATAGATCATGTGGACATGGATGAAAAAAGTTTCAAATGGTAGGATACAAGAAAGTTGTCAGGAGTGTAATGTGTATGAGACGTAAGGAGACAAGGATAACTAAAGAAAGGAAAACTAAGGAAAATATCGACACTTTCTCTATTTATTATCTTTGACCCATAATGGTTACATGAATAAACATTCCCCATTCTTGACATGCCCCTTAAGGAACCCGTTCAAGAAATAGATGCATCAATGACCCTTATTTGCACAAGGAAATTTTTAGTAATAGGTACAAAAGATGAAAAGTGAAAAATTAGGTGTATACATGGGAGTTTACCAAATCTTAGGTGAAGCATTGGCCTAGTGGGATAACAAGAATACTAAATTAGGAATAGATGTTGTAAGTACCACATGGGAGAAAATTTTAAAGAAAAGGTTTCTTGGTTACCCCAACTATTCTTCAATTAAAAATGAATAATTTTCAGGAGTTATGCTAAGGAAAATTGATAGAGATTGAAGATTGGGAAAATTTCACTAGGTTATTAAAATATGCACAACAATATCTGATGGATGAATAATAAATATAAAAAATTCCATCATGGGTATTATTCCATATAGAAGATGAAAAGTATATTTCTATGGATCCATAACCATGTATCATTTTTTAGAAGGAAATCAAACAATCTAAACTAAACTGAAATCCATTGTGGTTACTCATTAAGAGAAAAGAAATAATTTCAAGGATCAAATATATCATCTACTCCATTGTAATATTTTTAATCCAATAATAAAACATGGAGAAGAAGTGGAAACAATAAGTGAAAAGTAAATATCTAAAAAAATAAAACAAAATAATATCAAGAATAACACAAGGTTTAAGAGGAAATACAATGGATTCAAGAGGAACAAAGGTCAAAACAATAATCATGGGACACCAACAATACAAATGGGACCCATTGGGGATATTTTGTTTATGTGGAGGTGGTCATCATACACATAACTACCCTCAAAAGGGTCAAGGGAATAATCGAAACATGCTCATATGTGAGAAGTGTATTAATAGAATAAATTCATGTGGTAGTATAAAACCATTAATAAAATCATCACAAAACATCCCTTAAATATTTAGGTACTCTTTATTTTAAATTATTTTGATTGATGCTTGAGAAATAGAATTTTTATTTCCACACAATTCTATCTCAAACTCTTAAGAAAGTTATTCATATGTAAAATTATGGAGTTTGCAACATGAGAACCAAGATGCATATAATGTAGACTAATGCATGTTTGGAGTTGATTTAAAACTTGTAAGTTCCTCAATTGATTTATACTTATGTGTATCCCCTATATGATCCTATGACACTATATTATGAGTAAATTGGCTATATGATAACAAAGATAAGGTTGAATATTATAAAAAAAAGGTGGAGTGTATTGACAATTTAAGACAACCATAAAGAGTGAAAAGGGAAACAATCTTAAGGTATATATCTTCCATGCAACTAAAAAAAGGTTCACAAAAAGGAATGTGTCATGTATGCAATGCACATAGATAAGCAGGTGAAACAAAGCAACCCAATTTTTAGGATTATCATTTCAAATTTTTTTCGAGATGTCTTTGCTTTGATGGATTAGTAGGAGTCCTTCCTAAGAAAGAGTTTGATGGTTTAATATAAATTATTCTAGGATCAGATCCAATCTCAAAGGAATCATATAAAATGAATTCAATGGTGTTATTTGAGTTGAAATCACAATTCCATGTGTCACCTTAGGGCATATCAGTAATTTTTTTCAAGAAGGATGGAACTTTTTTCCTCTGCATTGATTACAGGATGTTAAATAATCACATTCTTAAGAAATTATACCCACACCTAATATAAATGATCTATTTAATTATATGTGAAGGGTAAGTGTATTTTCAAATATACAATTATAGGTTAGATACCAACAACTTTAGATCAAGGATGAAGGTATCCTAAAAATAACATTTATAACTTGTTATGGACAATCTGAGTTCACAATTATACTTTGTAGACTTTAAAATGCACCTTCTACCTTCAAGAATCTCATGAATAATTTTATAGGAATTATTGGATAATTTTGTTCTTATTTTTATAGATGATATACTTATCTAATCAACAATAGAAGAGGATAAAATATAATATTTATAATGCATTATATAACAAATAATACAACATACATTAAATGCCATCCTATACAATGTGGCAATATTTGGGGCACATCATTTTGGAAGAAAGATTTTTGCATATCCATCTAATATAAATGAATTTATGGAATAGCCAGCCCCATGGGATGTGCATAAGGTATGTAATTTTATGTTTCTATTGGGGTACTATCAAAAATTTGTTAGTTTTTTTAAGATTAAAAATCCAGTTAGTTTATTACAAAAGAAAAGTAATACTTTTGAGTGGTGAGAAAATGTGAATTAAAAGTTAACCAACCTAAAGAAAGGCCAACTAAAATACCATGCTTCAAGTACTAGACATGAATAGACATTTTTGGTTGTAAAAATTTCCTCTAGTGAAGGTTTTGGTAGGGTATTAATGCAAGGTGAGGAATTGGTATCCTATGAATAACATAAGATCAAAATATATGAATAAAATTATGCCCCACATGACTTCAAACTTGTAACTATTATGCATGATCTACAAATTTGGTGGAATTTTTTTTAATTGTGAAGCCATTTAATTTCAAACTAGATCATTTAGGAATCAAGTATGATTTCCAACAACTTAACCTCAACACTAAGGAAATATATTGTTTGGATTTTTATTTGAATACAATTTTACATAAACTATATAAAGGAAAAGGAAACATCATTTTTATTATTGTGAATCCATTTAATTTCAAAATAGATCATTTAGGACTCACTTATATTTTCCCAAAACTTAACCTCAATACTAAGTAAATACATTGGTTGGATTTCTTATTTGAATACAATTTGACATCAACCATATAAAGGTATAGGAAACTAATATTTTTATTTCATTAATTCAAATAAGTGATATTGTTTCCATGACCACCATTCGAAATACCTTCAAGGAATAAGTTTTTGGTAGCTAGCTAAAAATAGTATCCATTGAAAAGTCAAATAAGAACTCACTACTAATGTTGAAGACCATTAATATGATGGTTAAAATTTTGATAAATATGGGATATTGAGGTACAATAATAAAATATATATACTAATGTGCTCAAGGAATACCGCAGTGCTCCTTATTTAGGTTACCATAGGGTGAATAAACTATTAGTAGATATGAATCCATTATACTTTTGGAATTAAATGGAAAAAATATGCTATATAAATCAATACATTATGCTTATAATTTCATAAGGTAAAGATAGAACATGTGCATTCAACATGCTTAATATATCCAAATGAGATCTTGGAATGGAAATGGCAAGTGAAATATATGGATTATATCCGAGGATACCCATATATAAGAATAGACATGACATTGATTTCATTATGGAAAAATTAATAAAGGTTTCTCATTTTCTATTGGGAATTCAATATATGATGGACCTATATTATCAAAAAGGTTCATACAAAAAGTATTCAAACTACATGTGATATTGAAAGTAATCATATTTTGGAAGAGAAACTAGGATGACCTATATGGAAAATACTCTATGGATCATTGGGAGAATTTTATCATCATCTTTTCTTGAAAAACTAAATTTGATGAGTAATTAGAAAGGGTTTGTAGTTCCCACCAACTTCAATACCTTTCTTATGTTTTTTGACTCTATTGTTTCAATTTATTATTACATACGGATATATTGGACACTTGGTTATATCCGATATTTCTTAGATACTTCCATGTTTTATCATCATGTTGATTATGATACTCTAACACTTGGCAGGGTACTATATGTGACACTTTTTGCTTGACCATGTTATAGACATTCTATGTGATTTAGAGATGATGATATGGATGATTATGTGATGAGATGGATATGATTTTATATTGGATGTATCATGATTTCTATATTGATGGATAAATAGATGTGGCTTAATTATATTTAGTTGATACAAAGTTATTTGATGATCATGATTATTTACATTGTTAGTTTATTTAATTTTAGATCGAGCAGGTATGAGGTTTTTCTTTGAGTTTGCAAGATTACGAGGTTGTGTCACAAATATAACATTGGACTCGGTGGTAACACTACCTTGATATGCTCAAGCCGCCTAGTCCATACCCACCCTCACCTAGTTTGTTACCTTGTCATTATTTTTGTATGTTGAGTATGGTATGATCACCCTATTTGTATGTGTTTTTCCCATTTGTAATCTTTCACCTTTTCTCACCTTGTAATTTGATTTTTTTATTAACCCTCTTATTCGGGATTGTTTATTGCTTAATGGTCATTTGATCATGTTTTTGGTTAGTGGGTGTTTTTTTAGTTCTAAGAATTTTTAGTGGTTTTTGGGATCACCTAAACTTGTTTTGTGGGGACCACCAAACACCTTGGATACTTCACTTTTTCTCAAATCTCGGATTTGAGTAAAAGTGGAAATTTGGAGGCTTGGATGGAAAGTATGGGGTCCCTATTACCTTAAAAGACCCTCTAGACCTAACCTATGGATGGAGGGATATTTTGGGGAACCCCCAAATCATTTTACCTCTCAAAATCCCTCTCACATTACCATATTTCCCTTTCTTATCTCAAGTGAGTGAACTTGGGAGGGGGTAACAAACTTTGGGAGATTTCATTTTAGATTTTATCTCTTTTGCATAGATTTTTGTGGGTAATTTGATGGGGACTTGGGTGAATGGAACATGCCTAGTTGGAAGGACGACATATGTCACCCTCCCATGGGCTTGGGGATGTGTATAGATTTCTCTATTTTAATCCTGGTTTTTATTTTGGAGTATTTTTGGAGATCTTTTAGAAGGAGGAATCTTAGATTCTTTGAGCCGGAACTTGTGTGGAGTCCATAGGAGCATTCAAAGCTTGAGGATTTTATCTTGATTATGAGGTAGGCCTCGTCCATTATTTTGTCTTGATTGTATTGCAATGCATGTAAATATATATATATATATATATATATATTTTGTGATGGACATGGGAGTGAAATTTTTAGTTTTCCTCATTCTTGTGTTTGATTTTGTTTTTTCCCTCCACCCCTAATGGGGAGTGGATTTGGGAAGGATTTTGGAAAGGGAAGGGATCATTTATTCATCCTTGTGGCTTCTTGGGGAAGCCATGAAGGTTCCCTTTGGTATTCTACTCCCTTCCTTAGGGGAAGTAGGAGGGATTTCCATTTGGTTTGGAAATCCCCTCCTATCCTTGCCAAGGAAGCATGCAAGGCTTGAAAAATCCTTGGCAAGGAGGAGAATATGGAGTTATAAGGGGTTTGGAGGGTGATATGGAGTTATGAAGATATGATATTTGGAGGATGATACCAGGATATACTATTCACTCTTGGTCTTTGGGATCCATTCTTCCCATATTTGCATCTCCTTATTTTTGGTTGCCTTGATGTTTTAGTCTTCTCGTGTATTGATGGAAATTGGTACTTCCTTTTTATTATCCTTTTTGGGTTTATTGGAGCCTTGTTTTTCTTAGTATCTTGGTGGCATGTTATCCCTCTTTCCCATGGGCTTGGGGGAGGCTAGCATGCCCTCTCTTTGGAGAAAAACATGTAATGATTCCTATAGTTGGGAGGTTTTCAAGCCCTCTTCTTGGTGGTGTTTGGAGCTTGGAAAAAGTTGAATTTGGATCTGATTTGGAGGCATATTTGGAGTATTTAAGAGTTGGTCAAAATTTGGAAATTTTGGCATATTATTCCCTTTTAAAGGGAGGTTTGTAAAATTTCATTATTAGGTTCTTGTGTATTGTAAACTTGCATTATTAAATTAATTGTATATTATGAAAGTGCTATTAGAGATATTACATGAACAATGTAAAAATCTTATATATTGGAAGGTTGTTAAATTATATAAGCAGATCTCTTGTCTATTTTGGAATCTAATAATAATGTGGATTTTAAACGTTTGGTTTATTTGAAATTACATCCTCAAAGTTTGGAGATAGTGTTAGTAAGGAAATGGTGTTGATTATGGTTGAAAGAGTTGTTTGAAAAATATTTTATAAATCGATTTTAACTTCCTTCTAAACCATATCTCTTGAATGGTGAAAAGAGTTTGAAATAGTGTAATGGGAATACTCTTTGCTTAGTGAAATTTTGATTTAACTTAACTTCATCTGAGCTTATGGGTATGCAATGAAGTTCTTGGTTAATTGTAGATATGAGAATTAATAAACTTGTGAGTAATTTAATTTAGCTACGAGAGAAATAAACATCACACAAATATGGATGAGTAGATCTTAACTAGTTCTAATCTAGTTATGCTACCAAATAAATGGTGAAACAATTTTTCAAGTCTCCACTTAGGAATTTAAGTATTGTCTCCTTATCTTGGAAATGCACTTTAATATCAAGTTATTTTTTTATACGTTGCTTGTGTGTGTGTGTGTGTGTGTGTGTGTGTGTGTGTGTGTGTGTGTGTGTGTGTGTGTGTGTGTGTGTGTGTGTGTGTGTCTATATTAACTAGTTCTAATCTAGTATGTATGTATGTATGTATGTATGTATGTATGTATACACACACACACACACACACACACACACACACACACACACACACACACACACACACAAATATATGTGTACATACATACATACATACATATATCTATACATACATACATACATACATACATACATACATACATACATACATACATACATACATACATACATACATATATATATATATATATATATATATATATATATATATATATATATATTTGTATGTATATACATACATACATGTGTGTGTGTGTGTATACATATATCTCTATATATCTATACATATATTTATATGTATATATATACATGTGTGTGTGTGTACATATATGTATATATATTATAAGATTTTAATAAATATAAGGATGGAAGTTACGGTGGGGTTGGGATCCAAGG